>CM060896.1:26839044-28279044 GCA_030762935.1 Hymenopus coronatus | reverse complement strand
ACTGATCATCATCTTGCTTTTAAATATACTTACCTATGTGTATCTCTCTTAAATTTTAAATCCTTAAGTTTGCAACAATTGGAACCGTTCAGTTTTAATACCTGAAAGCTCAGGACCTATGTCCCATGCTTTTCTACATTTCCTTTCATGTGTTTTCGGCATTTTACACAGCACCATGCAGTACAGACTGATATTACGAGAAAAGATGCCTCACTCCATACACACTACAGTGTATTCTTCTAAATAGCGACGGCCACATTGTTACAGAATTAACATAAAAATAGATTGAATCACGCAGCCCACATGTCCGAACACCTTGATAGAAGAGATAGTTGTTTGTTGATAGATTCATTCAGAGCAGAGACGGTGATTCGTAATGTCGGTGTGGAGTTAAATCAAGTGCATTGATAAACATGGAACTAATTTGTCACGGTGTTTATTTATTTATTTTTAGAAACAAATATTGCTCCCCGTTGTTTCAATAAATTCCCCCGTAGAGAATAAATGTCTCCCGTTTTAGAGGGAAATTCCCTCACCTGGCAAGCCTGAATGTATTATCGAAGAAGGTGGTCAATCAGCCTAAATTACACCCCCCTCAAACCCACAACCAAGCGACGCCTATCAATAATAATTACTCCTAAGGTAAGCTATCTACCAGATGAACAACTGCCACACATTTGAGGTGTGCAGATATTTCTTGTTGCGTTGCAAGAATTGCAATACTCAATGGGGGTAATTCAACTTAAAACCGGTAGTCAGTGGCCTAAACAACCTTCGTTTTACCCCTCCCAATGAGCAAGTACTGCTCACCATCTCCTTCGATAATCAACAGGTGTTAAACGAATTTCCCATTTTTCGAGTTTAACTTGAAATAGCGACCTTGAGTTCTCCAAGTCTTTAAGGGCGGAAAAGATTAGCTGTACACGTTAAATACAGGGTCGGTAGGCCACAGGGTGTTATGCCATTAACTTAAGTATATAGTCTAACTCTATGCAGCTATGTTCTTAGTTTACTTTAAAATCCATTAGAATGCACAGTTGTTCTGTTTCTGTTCTAAGTATTTACAAGACAGGTGTGGTATATTGATTCAGAATGAACAAAAGGATGACAATGGACTTACCAGCAATCATTCGTGAAGTAACATTATGTCATGTTGCCAAACGTTTCGCATAAATTCGTCCGCGCTCTGTCAATGCAATCAATGTTAACATATGCAAGCATAATATTGGTTATTCATTCATACCTGTCTTGCAGTTGTCAATATCATTATTGGAATGCATCATTAACCACGCAAATTGTAATCTGATGGCTCTAATGAGCAGAAAAACTGCCAGGAGCAGTTAGTCTGTTCCCTATGTTTATTGATTTCACAACATTAGCATGTTGAAAGGTTCAACTTCGACTCTCCATCGAGATCAACCACTCAACCCAAGTATTTTGATACTAATAATTCACCGGAATTAAAAGTTGGTTTTTATTTGGTCCCCTGGATCCAACAAAAGTATTTTAAAAAAAAACGCCCGTCTGTGTATTTCTGTCTGTCTGTAAGCGGCATTACTAAAAACGAAAAGATGACTAAATGCTGAACTTGATATTTAGCTTGAAACTCTTCCAAGGATACGACACGAGCATTTTCAAGACAAACCTCACCCCAAATACCATTACATGGACATTTTTTCGAAAATGTTGGTTTTCCTAAATGGCTCTAACGATTTTGACTAAAGTACTCTATGTTAAAGATATTGGCACAAATAAAATGTATATTTGAAAATTCTGGAAATAGCTTCTGCAATCCCCTTCATTAAGAATGGGTTCTGCATAACTTGTAAACAAAAACTTACAGTAAAAAAATGTTGGTCTTGTTTAATCACAATGTATGTCTCAAACATTTTTGTAGAACTAACAACTTCCGAGATATTTCGTGTTATTGGTTTCAATTTTATATTAGACTTTTCTAAAACGGGAAGGAGAACTGAAATTCGCATAGTGACAGGCTTTTTAAAAGCTTTACTTTCACCACAGCCTAGTGTATTACCTTCTCTCCCACTTCTGCTAATGTTTATTTCGATTAGCGTTGTGCAGATAGAAGAATACCCTTTCGTAGTCCCCCGGGTAGTGAAACGGACCACCGCTGCAGCCGAAGCCTCAAGCGAGGAAGTGAAGGAATTCCAAAGAAACTTCGCTTCCGAGCACTTCCACAGAACTGCACAAAATTGGTATCTGAGAGTTAATGAGGGATACCACAGGATATATAAAACCACAGTGAGCTATATATCCCTGAAAGAATGGACCTACCTTTTATTCGAAAGATAAAATCTAAATAAAAAAATCACCAGTGTATCTACCAAGAGTTACTTTTTATAATATGAGCCTTTAATTACATAAACACAGGGATGCTATTACATTAAAACAACTCTGAGAAAAAAACACACCAATAATATTTTAAAAGAAAAAGGTTTCTTAAGCTCCTGCTCAGTTGCAAGGCAATCCCAGAATGCAATTTTTTTATATACATAATATTGGAAATACCAGCTGACTTACAAGGTACATTATTACTGATAAAATTGAAAAAAACTGTAGATAAGGAAAAACCTAGACTTAATTAAATATGAACTGCCCTTTCCAAAAGAATTTAATTAGCCAAAAAATAAAAAAATGAAGGATATATTTACTCCATTTTGTATACAGAGCAAGATAAAGTTTAGATATTCACAACTTGGTTAGTATGAAAGGTGGAGGCGATAATTATATTAAAAGGAAAACAACTCATCAAATTACACCTTAAGAGACACAATAATGACTTGCCACAGGTAGTTCTAGTATAAGCTAATAATACTAATAATTTAATCGTTCTGAGAAAGATACCACCCCGAAAAACCCGGGGGACCTCAGTTCGAATCCCGAAAGAGGACCACCCACCCAAATTAACGAGCATGTCATTAGGCCAAACTTTATGAAAAAGATCCCCCCACCAACTGAGACAAATTAAAAAAAATATTAATGAAAATAACTCAATGTGCCGCAAGTTCCAATGCCGCATCACTTGCGAGAGCGAACTTCATCTATCTGCTCTCAGTAACAAAGATCCATTTTCCACATATACACGACAATTAAAGTTCCCCAAGCTGCACTTAGCTACTTGAAATCGCTTAAGAATGACCGATATGCTAAAACGTCGTTGTATAGTCTCTCCTTCGAGAATTTCCAATTGCAATTGAAACCGCGTGTTAATGAGATGAATATAACGTGTAAGATATTACACGATATTACCGTACCATCAAGAACAAGACATCCACTATTAAACAATTTGTGCATTATATTTATATATATATATATATATATATATATATATATATATAATACCGTCTCACGCATTCAGGTTCAGAAATGACCATTAACAAAGCCTAAATCAATCTAAACCTCAACATGGGAATTAAAGCGTGTAAACTCGTGACTGACGAAAAATATGTCACAATTTGTACGTAAGTACATTAAACTATTAAATCTCTATCACGAGACAAGCTGGGAATCTGTATTACGGGGAAAAACAGCTTATAAAATTATAGAAATAGCATAATTCATAAAAAAAAACTCTACAAAATAAGAAAAATTAAAATGCCCCAATATGGGAATATGCCAAACACATCTAAAAGCACCAAAAAAAGATAAAAATCCGGAACTCAGTGTACAATACGGTCGGTGCCCAATTTAACCTTCACAGGAACGAAACTGTGATCTTAGAAGCAGCGTTAGACCTTGCATCTGTGCCATAAGAATATATAATTAAAGAATACCCGGGATACTGACAACTCGACCAATACTTAAAACAAAATAGATACGCACATCCCACGGAACAATTAATCAAAAATATTAACAAGGCTACAATTATACAAGGCGGTATAATTTTATTGAGTTTAAGTGCACTAGGCACATATTCACAAGAAAGAACGTGGCAGCTGGAACCCAACCCTAAACCAAAAGATCAGATTCTCGAGAAGTGTCTTACCTTAACATACAAAAATGCGTCTACCCACATTGAAGTTGCTTATTCCGGACATAAAGTTACTCGCACACCAGAAACTGAACGCAGCCACCATCAGGATAACCTCTCCCAGCAGTCTTTTACAACTAACTCTCCCAACCGGCCTTTGTGCGAATTTCACAAATGTCATGCAGAATTGCAACCGTGGGAGGAGTCAAACGCTATGTCAATTACAGGGTGGCTCACGATAAGTCACCTGATTTGTTTCATGAAAAGCATATTTGTTGTTGACAAGATTTGTAATTTATTGATGTAGAAGTAAAGAATACAGCTTGGAAATAGAACTTAATGAATCACATGTTCAATAGGACCGCCGTTTTGGTTTACCACTTCTGCAAATCGCACACGTGCAGTTGTGACGACTCTCCGATACAAATCTTCTGGAATGGCGCGGCATAACTCCCAATATTGCCCCTAAGTTGCACTGCATTTTCGGGTTTTCTGCGGTACACCTCTTTAATGAACCCCCAAAAGAAGAAGTCACATGGGTAGAAAAGCTGACTAACGCGGGAGACGGTCTCTGCTGTTCCGCTTTTTGCGGCCATTATCGCAAATCAGCTGTGTGCGTAATGACTTCAGCAATTCAAGACATGTCGATACAAGAAGAAATAGATAGTTATGTATCATCTGGTTGGCACATATAAACAAAAAGCAAACAAAAAATGTGTCAACATTATTGGTGAAAATGCTTGTAAGTACACATTAAAAGTAAATGTCAAGCTTTTGCTGAAAGGTAAGTGAAATTAATTTCTTTAAAAGCACGAGGACTGCAAACGCATTACTGTTACAACATTTTGATCACTAATCAAAAAAAATGCTATTAAATCACTTTACGCAGTAAGAATATTGCTTTAATTATACTAATAAATGGTGTGTTTTTGTGTGTGTGCGCGCGCGCTTTTTTCACTCATTTCTTTCATCTACCATGTTCATTCAATTATTTCAATTATTATTTATTTAGTGAAGCTTAGCCAATTTTAATTAACAGGATGTACCTACCAACTGATTATTATTTTTACTGATTCTTAAATGTACCTATTACTTTCTCTACACCTATGTACAATGTGCCTAGTAAGTAGAGAAGGTATTGTATTCCACCCAAAAATTCGATACTTACCGACATTTCACCTGAAAACATGTTTTAAGTCCCTGCATTAAAGAAATTAGAAAACGGTCTGTGTGTGCGCGCGCATGTGCAGCATAACTCAAAAATGAAAAGTCGGTTAAACACCAAACTTGGTATTTAAGTTACGTCTGTTGCAACACGATGCAACACGAAGATTTTCAGACAAATGTCCACACACCTAATTACTCTTTACAAGGAAGAGTTTTCGAAATGTTCGATAATACACGCAAAAATGAAAGTCACGGGAAAACTAAATTCAAGATATCACTTATGTTAGAACTGATCACTTCCATTAGGAATTTGAATTTATGTTAAATACTCTTCTGACGTCTTGGTGGGATACTGGAGTATTATAAAAACGACTTGCGCTTTCAAAGGCTAACGACCTCGTTCTGCTACATTCAGTATCTTCCAAGGATGCGACATGTAGATTATGAAAAAAGCCTCCCCCACCCAATTACCCTTTACATGGAAAAAAAAATTTTGATTTTCTCAAAAATAGCTCTAAGGATTTTGATTAAAATGTCGAATATTAAAGATTACATGCCAAATAAAATGTATATCTTCAATTTTCTGGAAGTGGCCTCTAAAGAACATCTTTATTCTGGATGAATTTTGCGAAATTTTGCATAAATGGTAAACCGTAAGAGATAGACAAAAAACTTACTGCCCAAGAATGTAAATCTCGATAAAACAGATAGTTTATGTTATATGCATTTTCATGGAGTCGATTATTTCTTATTATTGGTTTGAATTTTAAAACACTTCTTATACGGGATATGTCAACTCCTGACCATACAAACATTGGTATTTCAATCACTAGCAACCAGGTTTTAAAAGATTCGACTATCGTTTTGCCTATGTTACTCCCTTATTTCTGTTATACTTTCAAGGAAGCACGTCATAAGAATATTTCTGCTAACTTGTTCTCGATTAGCATGAAGTAAATAAAAGCATAAGCTTTTTTCAATAACTTGTAGAAATATAGGGAAAATCATGTGAATGGAGCACATCTTTTTTTATTGTGTACAAACATTGGAGGAAATATGTAGCATTGTTAGAATTTAACACTATTTCTTTCTATTTAATTATGTCTCCTACAAAACTTACATCTCTATAAATGTGGTATATGCTTCAGCATACTTTTATCTAGAAATTCATGATGTGAATCGTAAAATAAAAAGCAAAGCAGAAATGCAGCCTGGCCGTTTAAAGCAGGAGACCTCCCCCACCCCACAGTAAACTCATATAAAACTCAAGAAAGAAGACCATTTTCCCTCACGCAATATTATGTCATGGTTAACAAGTGGGCGCATGTTCTTCAAACTCACATGGAGTGGGCGTGTCTGTCCAGCGAGGGCGGGTCGGAATCAACCCTTATGCTCTAAACAGACCTAGCCAGGATTTAAAAAATGAGAGACAAGGACGTTATGAACCGCAGAATAAATTCCGAGCCAGAACAAGAGCGTGAGCCTAATGGAAAATAACAGATAGGAGCATTTGTCTCATGAAGGAGAAAAGTACATTACCGTGTTTTAAATTTAGCAATATTGTAAACAGTATAAAAACAAAAACTTTGTAACAAACCCAAATTTTATGGGTTACGTTCACATGACTTTCTCTATACTCTGTCATACGTATATTAGTGAGTATATAAGGTAGGGAAAATTTAATACTTGTTCGACCTAAACCTCTCTGACAAGTTTTGAGATTCGCTGAAAAAAGTAATAAAATAAATAAAAACATGCATTTTTACTTTCTCTAAATAGTCTATGGTACGTAAGTTGAGTAGGTATTGCACTCCACCCAAAACTCGATACCGAGATTTCACAGAAAATAAACGTTTTGGCGTCATTTGTTTCCAAAAAAGAAATTTAGAAAACGAACACGATAACTCAAAACCGAAAAGTTGATAAAATTCTAAAATTGGTATTTAAATTTAATATCTTATAAGGATGCAACAATAAGATTTGGAGAAAACTCCTCTACCCCAAGCTTCCGTTTACATGGAAAAATTTTCGAAAGTTTCAATATTCTTAAAAAAGGCTCTAATGGTTTTTATTAAAATACCGTATATTAAAGATACTTACATGTCAAATAAAGTGCATATATTAAACTTTCGGGGAATAGCCTATGAAAACCTATTTATTTTGCCTGAATTTCGCTGACTTTTGCATAACTGGTAAACCATAGAGATAGACTTACGACACAAAAAATAAAAATCTCGTTTTAACACACAATTTATCTCTATATGTTTTTCGTGAAGTTGACTATTTCCGACATATTCTTGTTATTGTTTCAGTTTTAAAATACTTAAAGCTTTTCTCATAAGTGATTTTTACGCCTCCTGGCTATGCAAATAAACGAACTTCAATCACACAGCAACAAACTTGTAAAAGATTTGACTATCGCTTAAGGCTTCTGTATTCCCATATTTCCTTCTACTTACAAAGAAGCAAGTAATAAGACTATTTCTGCTAATGTTTATCTCGGTTAGCAAGAAGTAGATAGAATAAACTTTTTATCAATAATTTGTTACAGAGATGTAGAGAAGGTCACGTGAATGGAACATATCAGACTTTTAGAAAAAGGTCTGTGTGTGTGAACACGATAACTCAAAAACGAAAGTTGGTAAAGTACCATACGCGATAGGAACAAGGATGCGATAGGAACATTTTGAGAAAAATCTCCCATCCTAAATTACCTTTTTCAAAATTTGAGATATTTTGTTTTTATCAAAAATTGCTATAACGGTTTTGATTAAAATACCGAATATTAACGCAAGATTAAAAATGAATATCTTGAATTTTCTGCAAATAGGCTCTGAAGACCTCTTCTTTCTGGATGAATTTTGCTGAATTTTGCATAACTGATAACAAAAGATGAAGACTCACTAAAATACACAATTTATGTCAAATGCTTATTTATAGTATTGACCGCTTCTGAGTAATTCCATGTTATTTGTTTCAATTTTTAACGGTGTAACTTTTCTCAAACGGGATATCAGCTCTCGGTTGTCACCCGCCCTCCATGGTGTAATGGTTACCATGCTAACTTCATATACCCAAGGTCGCGGGTTCAAACTTTGCGGAGGACGATGAATTTTTTCGAGCATGGCTTCCTTCGGAAGGGAAGTAAAGCCGTTGGTCCCGTGTCGTAAATTTACGGCACGTAAAAGAACCTCAAGCCTGATAGAGAGGCCTCTGAGCAAAATTAAGCGGTCTTTCACGCCCAATTTAGAATGGGACGCTGAGAACCACAGTAGCTAAAAAGCGTCCTTAAATAACACGCCATTTACATTTTTTTTTTTTTTTTTTGTTTAACCTTTCGGTTCATCTCGCTTTGTTTTATTGCTGGCCATCCAAAGCGAACTGAACTTCTATTGTTTAGTATAGCGACCAGCTTGAAAACATTTGACTGTTGCTTTAGCTTAGTGTATTTCCTTATTTCCCTTCTACTTACAAGGGAGGAAGCAATAAGACCAATTCTGTTAATTCTGTTAATGTTTACATCGATTAGCATGAAGTAGATAAAGAATAATCTTTTGTAGGAGTAGTTTGTGTGCAGAACAAGTAGAGAAAGGCATGTGAATCGAACACATCAGATTTTAACATGGATAATGTTTCCCCACAGATTTTGTTTAAAATACTGTATATTAAATATATTTATATGTAAATACAATTTATATCATAAAATTCCTGGGAATAGCTTTTGAAGTCCTGTTCATTCTTAATGACTTTTGCGTAACTGACAAACCCTAAGAGATAGACAAAAACTTGCTAACAAAAATATGGAACAATTTATGCCCTTTAAACTTAAGCCACATCCGAGGTATTCTTTCTTATTGGTTTAAATTTGAAAATACCGCACATACTTATTAAAATTATAATTTTCTCAAACTGAAAGTCGTCATCCACTTTACCCCAGGCTAGCAAAGAGAACTGGAGTTCAATATCAGTCAAATAGCGATCAGCTTTTAAATTATTTGACTATCACTTTAACCTAGCGTAATCCCTTCTACTAACAAGGAACTAAGTAACAGAACAAGTTCTGTTAATGTTAATTTCGTCTAGCATGAGGTAGACAGAAGGACAAGCTATTGAAATAATAGTTTGTTTGCAGAAAAGGCAGAGAAAGTCATGTGAATGAAACACATCAGATACTTTTTCTTCGTCTAACAGTTTTCTCACAAACCACTCACATTATTTATCACTGGTATTTTTTGCAGGGTCTTAACTGCGTCGCGAAACGAACAACACCTGTCATTATAGACCAGGCGTACCCGGAGATACTAGCACTACAAAGGTACTTGGGGCGGTTGATGGTAGGGGATAGAATCGCAGTTCTGCACTTTATACCTGCTAGAGGAATTGCGACACAAGATTGTTCAAATCTACTTCACTGTCAAATGCGACCACTTTTAACTGTGCATAGATTTGCATCTGGTATCCGATATTGGGTATACGATTTGCATTGCACGTCCCATCCATATAGTACGAGTATAAAGTATACATTTTTATCCATTATCAAACTTCTACAGCTATAAAAAAATATTAAGCTTCCATCTACAATACCTTCTATAGTATATTTAAAACTAGAATGAATGTACTAAATTATACTGGTACATAATTATACTACTAATGACATTGATGATAGTGTTAATACAAATTATAGTAAAAATTATTATAGTAATTGTAGTCTACTACTACTACTCTACTACTACTACGACGACTACTACGACTACTACTACTACTCCTAATAATAATAATAATAATAATAATATGATATTAATAATAATAATAATAATAGTATATGATTCAGTATGATAATGCACTTACATTTGTTGATTCATTTTGTTAAAATTACTTGCCTATAATGTGCACGTGCTCTTTCTGACGTGTTATATTAGCTTATATATTCCCTGTAAACTCTTGGAACAAATAAGACCCCTTAAATTTTCTTCAGATGCAGTACAGAAAAATTACTCTTCCCATTCTCCTTAAATATGCATACTTACTTTCTCTACACGTACTACGTACATATAGTATAGAGTAAGTATTGTATTTCAGCCAAAAAAGTTGATACCGAAATTTCACCGGAAAAATAAATTTAAAAGTCCCCTGCGTCCAAAAATACATTTTTAGAAAAAGGTCCCTGTGTATGTGTGAGTACGGCATAGCTCAGAAACTAAAAGACCAAAACTTGGTGTTTAAGATTGCTATCTTTCAAGCATGAGACACGAAGATTTTCAATAAAATCCCCCCACCCCAAACAACTCTTTGTTTTTCTCAAAAATGGCTGTAACGGTTTTCAACCATGAGACACGAAGATTTTCAATAAAATCCCCCCACCCCAAACAACTCTTTGTTTTTCTCAAAAATGGTTGTAACGGTTTTGATTAAAATACGTATGTTAAAGCTATTTACATAACAAATAAGCTGTATATCTAGAATTTTTTTGGAAATAGCTTGTGAAGATTTGCTCATTCTTGATGAATTTTGTATAACTGGTAAACCAAAAAATACACAGAATTTTACTACACAAATATTGTATATCTTGTTAAAATACATCATTTATGTCATACTCTTTTGTTGAATAGTTTACCGTTTCTAAGATATTCCTTGTTATTGGATTCAATAACGGGGTCATCTTTCGTATCATTTCTGCTTGGCTTTTATGGAAATACAAAGCGAACTTCAGTTGTTTACATATTGATCGGCCTTTAAAAGATGCTAGTATCAGTTTAGCCTGGTATAATCCCATTTCACTTCTACCTATAAGGAACTACGTAAGTAATAAGATCAAATGTGTTAATGTTTATCTCGTTTAGTATGATCTAGTTTGAAGAATAATATTTTATAAGAATTGTTTATTTGCAGAACAGGTAGAGAAAGTCATGTGACTGCATTTGATTTGAAGCAGTCATTTCACTCACCAGGCAGTGCACCGCTCCTCTCAGGGAAGGGGAGAGTGGACTGTTAAGCTGCATCATATCCCACATATCACTCCCTCCATTCGCGAGTACATTTTGGAGAAGTCTGTTATACACTGTCCGTTTTGCTTCACATTTTTACACCTCAAAACGTGACATACTGGCTGAGCTAATTGACCTTGTATAAAGAATTCGAATTAAATTCGGATAAATTTTTGTGGAGTTTGCCATTTCCATGATATGTTTTGCTTTTGTTTATATTTCATATGAGAAATCGTCATTAGTTGTTTTCCATCCTAGTAATGCAAATACAACGAAATTCCTTCATAGCGACCAGCTCTTAAAACATTTGACTATCTCTTTGAACTAATATAGGTATTCTCTTATTTACCTTGCAGCTGCAAGAAAATATGTAGTAAAACCATTTCTAATTACCAACCATTTCTAATGTTTATCTCGAGTAACATACAATTGACAAAGGATACGTTTTTTTAAAAATGGTTTCATGCAGGTTAAGGACAGAAACTCATTTAAACTTAATTTATTTCAGTGACTTCTGAGATTGTTACACACACACACACACATATATATACTTAACACATTAACCTTTGTTTCAGTGACTTCTGAGATTGTTACATATATATACACATACAAAGGCAACTATAGTCCATCCCTTACAAACCGAAATATGACTTTTAATCTTGCACTAGATTGTTAATTAAAACAATTAATCTATATGTAAATGTATGTATGTTAGAATTTATAAAAGTGATTTTGGATTGTGAGATTAATCGGATTATTTTGGTTGCAAACTTTGGCCTATTAATACTTTCTCTAATATGTAAGATAGTTTGTAGGGAAAGTAATGTATTCTACCTATTTTTATTTACCAAGATTTTTACTGAAATACACGTTATGATTTGCACTGAATTAAATAAAAAGCAGTTATAGAACAAGGTACATGCACGTAAATGCGTGTGTTTGTCTATCTGTGTATTTGTGAACAGTAGAACTCAAAAATGAAAAGCGGTAACTAAGAAACTTCGTGCTTAAGTTGAGTATGTTAAAAATATTCGACTCGTAGATTTAAAAGATCTCAATCTCACACTACCATTTATATGTACTTTTTTTAAATTTTGACTTGCCCAAAAGCTGCTAGAACCTCTTAAATTAAAATTAAATATTTTAAATATATTTATATATTATATATAAAAAGAATGTTTTAAGTGTTCTGAGATGTCCGGAACGCATTTCGTGTAATTTTGTGTAACTTGTACTGTTAAGCACAACATGAAAACATACTACGCAATAAGTGTAGCTCTTTTTAAAACAACAAAATATATTCTAAATAAGTGTTTTATGCTATAAACTCCTTTTGAGACATGCGTTAATAATGGCTAATTTTTCAAAACTTTAGTGATTTCAATATTTAGATGTTTTTTCGCGATTGTATGAAAAGAGTAATGAATGTTGAGGCCAGTTTACAGGAAATTAGGGTTATAACTGTAGATATCTGAATTGGTGTAATTAATAGGGATAGCAACTTCGGGACTGATAGAGCCACACATGCGGATACCAGTTGTATATCTAACGAGTAGAGTCCGACCCGTATTGACGACTGCACGCACCGCATGTAATCTTCAATCAAGATTGTAAAATCTCTTGCTTCAAATGGATTGCATGAAGATTTGCAATTCATAGAAATGAACTTTGCAGACAACACATATTTGGAAACATCGAACGCTGAAATGCCTCGAGCCCTGAAAGCTATCGATGAACTTAATCAGAGGCCCGCGACTCCTGTTTTAGACCGTGTGAAAAATAAAGTGAAGAAGTGTTTGGAAAAAAGTCGGATTTTCAATAATGCGTGAAATACGAAATGTGCTACAAGGTGTTGCCACGGAAATAATTGCTTATGAAGTATCTTATCCAATAGTCAATGAGTGTTTTATTTCCGTTTTGCTCCAAATACATCTTGTGATGTTCAGCGAAGTTTTTTACTACATAAAGCCCGTTTACGTACTAATCACATTTGAGACGTTAAGAATATATGAAGTTGTGCAATGCAATCTATGTATCTTGAGAGAAAATGAAACGGATAATGATGCTGATGACTTGTTACGCAACATCAACTGAACGTACATAAATATTTAAATTATTAGTTTTCGTATAAATCAGTGATATTTATGTTACCATCCACCAATATCAATCGCCTATCATCTCGTCTACCACGCAACCATTGCCCCATTTTCCTTCATTAGTACCACTACGTACACGCTGCAATGTCATAGCATCACAACTATATACCGTGCTGCGCTAACTTCCATTCTAGTTCGCTATCGTTCCCCAAGATGCTATCCCTGGTAATGAATAATATTACATCAATATTTGCTTCAATTGCAGACTTGTAGTTTTACATATTAAGATAATTATCTTATATGGTTGGTTACTTCTTCCAAGTTGGCGTGACACACACAAGACAGATGTAGCTGACGAGCTTGCCAACAGTCACTCTGAAATTAAAATCAACAAAATGTCCCTAGAACTTCGCCCACTTCTAACCAAACAAAGAAGAGTTGTACTATCCAATGTCTGCCCAATAATACCGAACTATGTTTTTGAAAATTACTTAGCCACCTAAGGCATACAGCCTGTTTCTGCCATTAGTCACATTCGAGCTGGATTAACTACTCCCGGCTTTTCACATATTCTAAGCTTTCGTAGGCAGTTCTACGTCAAAGCCGATGAATATGACAAATTGCCTGAATGCTTCCAAGTCCATTATGAAGAAGCTAGCTACTGGATTTACGTATCTATGGATACACCAATGTGCTTTTTGTGTAAGAAGGAGGGACACTTGACCCGACAATGTGACACAACAGTGCCAGCACTACAATCACCAGCTTCTGGTAGCACTTCTTTGTGTACTCCTGAAGAACCCAGTCTCCCCGACACTGACCTTGCACCTAAGGTACAGAATCACTCGGTACCAACTGCCACCAGCACCTAGTAACAATGCACCTAGTAACCTATCGCATCTGCCCGGGAAAGCTATCCACCAAGCGCAATAAATAACGTAGCTGTGCCACCAAACGATACACCCAGAAACATGTCAACTCGTGCAAAACGCCCCATGTCAACAGACAGCACGATAGACCAGGCATCTGAGGAGGGCGAAAAGTCAGAACTTCGAAGCCATCTAACTAGACGAGGAGTATTTTGAGGATACTAAAGATAAGCAAACAGTAAAACCCACAGCTATGCGTTCTAAAAAATCGCCCAATATATGTATAAAGAACTATTACCATTCAAACATATAATAGAGGAAAATCTTGCTGAATATGCGCTTAATTTTATCCAACTAGTAAGTTTTTATGAAAACGCAGTTGGAAGCACCAATGTTGCCAACATTGCTGAAACATACACACCAGATATTAAATCAGTAGCAGAAACTCTTCGAAAAATACATCCACATCTCCCTAGTATCAAACTAAAAAACAAAACTACACGACTAGAAAAGAAATTGTTGGAAGAAGCTACACAAAGTAACAGCTTTACCGCCAACAGTACTCCTGATTCGCCGCCTAATACATTAACATGAATTCCAATTTCTCATTATTGCAATGGAACCTCAATAGTTATCGATCACAAATTGAATACTTACAATTGATTAAGTGAACACACTCACCCGGAATTGTTAATTTACAAGAGACCAACTTCCATGACAAATACATAGCTACCATTCGCAACTATACCTGCTACTATAAGAACAGAATAAATGCTTGTCATGCCAGTGGGAGCATGACAACGTACGTACACGACAACCTACCTCAGAGAGAAATTATACTTCAGATCCGACTGGAAGCAGTGGCGGTTTCCGTTTTTCTAAGAAATTATATATGTTTTTGAAATATCTATCTACCAAATAGTACAGACATTCATGTAGATATCCTAGCCGAACTAGTCAATCAGTTACCGCAACCTTTTGTGCTCCTGGGTGATTTCAACAGTCACAATTTCTTATGGGGTAGTAATAGAATTGATCAAAGGGGAAATGTAATTGAATCTCTTATTAACACATTCAACCTAGTTATCCTAAACTCTCCATCTCATACACGCTATGACATTGCACATGATACCTACAATAGTAGTTCCTTAACACTATGTTCTCCCGAAATAGGTCACACGTTCCAATGGTCTGTATATCAAACACTTTATGGAAGCGATCATTTCCCCATAATAATCGACTCCAGCTTCACCTTTAATCACCTTTCACCTTTTCTTTCATCTTGGAAGCTGAACCAAGCTGACAGGTCCCCCCTATACAGGAAGCTTATCCAAGAAGCTGTCAATGAACTTCCCGAACAAAGTACATTTCCTCAGATGGACATTGACGGTGTCGTCAACAGCCTCTCTACTACCATACTCAAACAAGCCAAGATTAGCATCTCTCTAAATCAAACGAGGATAGGAAAACGTAGGGTACCTTGGTGGAATAACAGCTGTGCAGAAGTGATTAGCAGAAACAACAAAGCTTACTGTTTATTGAAACGACATCCGAGCGTAGAGAACAAAACCGAATTCAAACATATAAGTGCAGCTGCGCGTAAGGAAATTAAAAGAAGTAAACAGAAATCTTGGTTGACCTACCTATCGTCATTAAACAACAAAACAACTCAATCAGAGATGTGGAAAAGAATTCAAGCCATATGTGGCTCACATCGATCATATTCGATATCTCATCTGTATCTTCAGATCCTGCGGCTCCTATCTCAGACTCTCAGATTATAGCCGACACTAGCTGTTACATTCTCCAAGTTTTCCAGTGACTCTTCTTACAACACCAATTTTATTCATGTTAAAAAAATCCACTCCAGCTCTGACACAACAGGAAGTATTTGAAGATAGCAGTCAAGTATTCAATGAGGTAATAACTCTAGAAGAGCTACGGGAAGAACTATTTCACTGCAATAGTAGAAGCCCAGGACCTGACGAGATATCATATGAATTTATTAAACAACTACCAGTGAACACCTTACTATACATTTTAAACCTATTTAATCATATCTGGACAGCCAAGCTTTTCCCCAATCAGTGGCGATCTTCCATAGTTATACCTATTCGTAAACCTAATAGGGACCCATTACTCCCAGAAAACTATCGTCGAATCTCCCTCACATGTACATTATGCAAACTCTTGAAGAAAATAGTTAATAGAAGACTTCGTTGGTATTTGGAGTCAACTTATTTTTTCGCCGATATTCAAAATAGATTCCAACAACAACGCTCCACTATTGATAATTTAACTTTGCTTGAAACTGAGATTTGCCACACGTTCATCAATCGATAACATATGACTTTAGTAAGTCTTGACATAGAGAAAGCCTATGACACAGTCTGGCGAGACTATATAATTCGGTCTCTACTGAAACACAACGTTAAAGGGAATATGATCGCCTTTATATGATATTTCTTTCAAGACAGAATCATGAGGGTAAGAGCAAATGGAGTTCTCTCTCGAAGCGTCAAACATGACAATGGTATTCCGCAAGGCTCGGTTCTAAGTGTGACTCTATTTTTGGTCGCAATCAATAACGTGGTTTACTGTCTTAGTCCCCCTGTTGGGGCTTGCCTCTTTGCAGACGACTTAAACATTTTTTGCAGGGGGAAAAACCAGGAAACTATCCAAACGCTGCTACAAGACACTCAATAACCTACAGAAATGGAGCCATGATACTGGACTTAAGTTTTCGCCACAAAAAAGCCAATGTGTTGTATTCAACAGACTACGAAAGGACTCTCCAGAACCTAGCCTCCTATTAGGGAGCGACATGATGCCTATTGTTAAAAGTGTTCGTATTTTGGGCCCACATTTTGATCAAAGTTTGAACTGGAGTGAACACATTAGGTATCTTAAGGCCGAATGTGTTCGACGTTTCAATCTACTAAAAATGCTGGCATCCAAAACACGGGGTGCTGACTTCACCGTTTTACTTCGCACATACAGAACAATCGTTCGCCCCAAGTTGGATTACGGTTTCACCGTCTACAACTCAGCTAGTTCTACCAACCTCAATGCACTCAACAGCATCCAGTCTTCAGCACTGAGAATTGCCTTAGGAGCCTTTCACACCAGTCCAAGTAATAGTCTTCAAATAGAAGCAAACGAGTCTCCCCTCTGTATAAGGAGGAAAGTTCTAAGCCTAAAATATGTTATAAAATCTGCTGCCAAGGCTCACCCATGTACATCCTCCTATATCCTTCCCGGAAATTCTCTCATAATTTCTTCTAATAAAAATGTTCGCAGCTTGCCTTTCTTAAGCAGAATCCAACAATTCCACAGAGACTACAATTTGACGCTTCCACCATTGATTCCTTACTCCTATGACGCAGAAATCATCCCTTGGAGGTCCAAAACTCCCAGTATAAATACCTGCTTAGCGAGATACTGCAAAGAGACGACTGACAAGTATACCTACCTCAGACTGTTTAACGAAATATGTTCAAACTACCCCGACTATCAACACATCTATACAGACGGATCCAAATATGGTAACAGTTGTGGCTGTGCTGTATGCTCTCCCAAACACACAATGTTATACAGTCGACCCAAATATATCTCCATCTTCTCTTGTGAATTAATAACCATTAAATTCGCTATGGAATACATTCTTCAAACCAATGAGCACCACTCCTAAATCATCTTCAGTGATTCCATGAGTGCTCTAGTTGCTCTTCAGCAGAAGCACCCTACGCATCCACTGCTCCTGGAGATCCAAACAGTACATAGCAAAATACCGTCTTCTAGTAAAAGAATCTTGCTCCATTTGGATCTAGTCACATGTAGGTGTACCGGGAAACGAAAGGGCAGATGAAGCGGCCAAAGAAGCTACCAAACATCCGTGTAGCCTACCAGATTTCAAGACTCCTCACAGTGACTACAGCAACTTTGTTCAAGGTGTCATTATCCAAAAGTGGAAACAAGAATGGTCTACACTGTCCAACAGCAAATTGCATGAGGTACACACTCTCGCCGATTCTAGCTACTCATACAAATCATTTCATCGTACGGACCAGACTGTACTGACTCGTCTGCGTATTGGACATATATCATTCACACATTCATACCTTCTGTCTCGTGAAAACCCACCGATGTGTAATATTTGCAACTGCCAGCTAACAGTGAAACATCTTATTACCAACTGCAGTCTCTATGAGGAACAACGAACCATATGTAAAGTGCCGAACGACCTCCCGACAGCCCTGGACCAGCTAAAATTCTCCAACAAAGTCTTGAACTTCTTACAAGTAATCCAATTGTATAATAAAATGTAATCTAAAGTTCTTGTTTCAATCTATATATTTCAAATGTTATAGTAAATGCTAAATATTGTCATGGTTCACAACAAACATAAAATAACTGTTCTCTTACTTGTAAAATATTGCATTGAATTTACCTGTTTTATGCATACCTTGTATATGTTTATTTAAATTTGCATTGTGAATGTATGCAGCTAATGTATTGTAATCCTAATGAGAAGTCGCGATATAACCATTGTAGTTAAAGCGACTTTAAATAAATAAATTTAAAAAAGGAGAGAATTTGCTAACAATGAAAACCTCTCACTTCACTTTCCAAGTTTGGCGTAAACAACTCTCAACTGCTCTTACTAAAAGCTAATTTTTACACTCTCAAAGCATGCAATAATCGAGTATTGGCACTCTTTAAATATAAACTGATAAGTAATTAATAAAATTACAATGGTAATACATTACATATCCTCTAGCTTCATAAGTTAGCACCGGCATAAAGGATATAAAGGACTGCAAAATACTGAAACACAATACAGACATATGATCTTAAAGGATCCAAACTGTGGAAAAAAACACTGAATAGGCTATAAAAAGCAATCAAACTGACCAGGAACATCTGAAAATGATATAAAACGTAACAAATAGAGTAAAAAAACTTCAGAAGCACTGAAACGATGACATTAAATTACTGCAAAAAAGGCAAAAAACGTTTTCAGAAACGATATTAACTAGCATTAAATGCGACAAATTACTATCAAACGTAAGAAAAGGGACTATAAGACATCATGACGCTTCAAATACGGTTAAAGTGCTCCTAAACGTATACAAAAATGTCGTCAGAACACCTTCGTTGCTGGCTTAAAGCTATTAAAGAGTTTCCAAAAACACATTCAAAGCGGCTTGAAATAGCTATTTCTTCAGGCACCGCAAAATACTGTTACATATTAGTAAAACGCTAGCAAAGGGTAAAAATGATTGTTTTAGAGTCCTATATACCAATAACACTGTTCGAGATATGTGGAA
Organism: Hymenopus coronatus; assembly: GCA_030762935.1. NCBI lineage: Eukaryota > Metazoa > Arthropoda > Insecta > Mantodea > Hymenopodidae > Hymenopus > Hymenopus coronatus. The sequence continues at coordinate 28,259,607 of CM060896.1, read as the reverse complement.
TAGATCTAAAAAGTCTAATCACTACACTGGCCTTCAGTCCTAAACACTCTCCCCAAATGGCATGGCATGACATTAATAATCCTGATAAACAACTGGCAACGCTAAAAATCACCATTAATATCCTGAAAAATCAATCAGAAAGCACTACAAATACTGAAAAATAATCTAAAAACGAAAAAAAAAAAATCTGTAAAAGTGTTAAAGCATTAGAAAACACTGTGGGCAAAAACGTCTGAGAAAGCCTTAAATAACATTTTTAGAGTTCCAAATACCCACAAAAAGACGTAAAATTAGTTGAAAAGAGCTAAAAAGTGCCTGCTGAGAGCCTTGAAACTATCCTGGGGCTCTAAACACCCTCCAAATAACATGAAATGTCATATAAAACTGCGACTACACTAAATCGTGTTAAAATCCCTAAAATGCATAGCAAACTGACTCAATTGCTGAAAATAGTACTAAAATGCGTATAAAAGCGTCAAAAATGCATCTGAAAACACTACAGTACCTGATAAATAGTCCTAAAACATACTACAATGCTTATTAAGGCGTCAAAAATCAATAGAAAACACTGAAAAAATTAGCAAAAAGGCCTGCTTTAGAGGGCTAAATACCCATAAAATGGCATGAAAGCAATTGAAAAGAGCAGAAAAATGTTTGATATCTAACCTGAAACTAGCCGTTCTAGAGTCCTAAATATCCTTTAAATGTCATTAAATGTCATTAAAAAGCATTCGAAAAAGCTGTGCTGACGCTCAAGAACCTGGAAAGGACTTATAAATGTCCGTACACATCCAAGAAGCAGAGCAAAACGCTGCAAAATAATAAAAAAAGGTCTTCAGACAGCAACCCTGCCCCCACAGTACAAATAATCGATAACTCATGCTATAATTCTTAGAACAATTATAAAAAGAACTGAAAAACAATGCAGACGTCCTTAGAAAAGCACCGTAAAGGACTAGCAAATACCCTTAATACTCTGAGCATAGGTTAGGTCCTCCACTTCTCCTTGAATTCGCTATCTTTACCATGTATGCTCACGCTAGGGTATACACCGTCCTTTTATTCCTTATCTTTCATGTGTGTGCTCACTTGCCAATGCGCCAGCTCTCTCCTATATTAACTACTAGCAGGTCACGTACTGAGGTGTAGAAATGTGGAGGCATAACAGGTAGTCTCTACTGGCACATCACGTACAAAATTATGTGAATGGCTTCTGGGAAAAATATTAGATGAATAGAAAAAATCCGATGTGAAGAAATCTAATCTATTTCACATGACATTTTCTGTCTTCTGCAAATCAACTATTTTTATATAAGAGTATTCTTTTATGTATATTATGGTAATACAAACATTAGCAGAAATTGTCGGATCTTAAAAGCATTTAAAACAACTGAAATTTAGACCCTTTTATGTGGCCAGAAGTAATGCAAAATCGATATGAAACAAAAGCTATTTCCTTTTTGAAAAACTTTAAGTGCTTTAAGATTGAAACCATTAATAAGGAATATCTCGGACGAGGTTGACTATACAAAAATATGTATTTTACATAAATATACGTATTTTGTGTAATAAGATTTTAACTAGACCTTGTGGTTTACTAGTTATGCAAAAAAGCTTTCACAATAAACAGGTCTTCAGAGGCTATTCCCAGAAAACTCGAGATATAAATTTTATTTGATATAAAACGTCTTTAGCCTATGCGCTTTTATGAAAAATTGTTAGAGCAGTTTTTATAGAAGGATAACATTTTTCAAAATGTTCCTTGAAAAGGCAGTTTGAGAATTTTATTGTAAATCTTTTATTACATCCTTGGAAGAAAGTGAACTTAAGTAACAAGTAAAGGTATTTAAACTATTTTTGGTTTTTGAACTATATTACCCACAGACTCTCACACGCACGCACACTCAGACGTTTTTTTAAAAATTCAATTTTTTGTTCAAGGGGTCTCAAAAAAATGCATTTTCGGTGAAAAGTCGATAGGTATTAAATTTTTGGGTGAAATGCAATCTCTTCTCTATCTACTATGTACATTGTACCTACATGCGTGCTAGAGAAAATAAGATTAGTTATCCATTTTAAATCAAATCTCATTGTTAAAATAGTTTATTAGAATTTGAACGTTCTCAACATTTTAAACAGAGGTTACTTGAAATATTTGAGGTTCACATCATTTCACATGTTCAGAGAAACATGGTGTTTTAGATATGTGTATTTTTATGGATGTTATAATGATTTAAGGAATAAGTAAGCTACTCATTATATATATTGGGGGAGTTCTTAAAAAAAATGTAATTGTTTATACTAAAATCTTTTAGTTTACAACGCCAAACCACACCAAAATATTTAAACATATTAGATTAAAACATACTCTTGTCATCTCAACGTGTATATGTACCTTCAGAAAGTTGGACGTACTGCCGATGTTCTTTTTACCTGAATATAGGGAATTCTGTTAGGCATAATGAAAAATATTTTTATATGTACGAAATTACAAAATTACATTATTCAAAATGTAAAAACATACGGAAGAAAAGCTGGGATTACAGGAGAAGGAAAATGATTGAAGATGAAGATAGTATGTAAGTCGAGGCGGTAAGGAAATAAATGGACATATTTGTATTGGTAATTAAGAACAGAGTAGGTAATGAAAAATATTATTTCAAAATTTGCTTCATTGCGGTCTTATAATTTTACTCATTAAGAGTAGCATATTTTACGCTTGGTTAGGCGTTGCACACACACATGACACTGTTTATTTTCCCTGAAATCGCGGGTCGGAAGGCCTCCCTATAACGAATGTTGAATCGGAACGGAGTTTGAATTCTCTCTGTAAGGCAAATGATCCCATAAATAAAATAAAAACCGGCAATATCGTTCACTAACACCTAATTCTGTAAACCAGGACAGGTATTCCAAATCGTTGTCATTTGTTTACATATTTAAACCCTTTCTTACATTCATTATTTATCATTATGATAATTTTATCTAATACTAGTAGATACTACTCATTAAAACATTCTTGAAAGAACTATATTAACCTCAACTAAAATTATATATATTCATTCGTAATTCTTGAATCAAAATATAGTAACTTAATATCATTTTAAACATAGTTTTTTATATATATTATTGTATTATTTATTACTTTAATGCTTTATAATTATTAAATTATGCTTCTTTGTATATTTTAATTTACACAATTTCATAATTAAAATCGTAATTATAAACCTTAATAGCAAATTATGGATAATAAGTTATTACTATGTAGCTTTATAAACATATTTTTTCAAGTCTCACATTATCGTTAATTAATAATTGAGACAAAACATAGCCCGTATATTAAGTTTGTGATAGCTGATTAAGTATTAACAGAAATATGTATCAGCGAAATAGAATAATCAAGGGCATGTAAATAAGTTGAGAACCTTCTGTGTTAGTTTATATGTGATTGAAAAGTGTTGTAGTTGACAATTGGCTACACAGTAGCTAGCAAGTAGCTAGTTCACTTTGAATCGTATCTGTTGCCTACAGATAGGTACTCAGTTGTTTGTATTTCCCCTAAGACTAAAGGCATAAACGTCATGAATCTCAAATTCGTATAAAAAGGTAGTAAAAATTAGAGCAGCACGCACTTTTCTGGAAGACAGTGACGGCGAAGATATATCCAGATGGGACAGGAACGAGCGCCCAGAGGGTGCAACTTAGGTTTAAATCTTCGTAAGTCGCGAAATAATTAGGCGCGGTGAACTTTTAAATTAAGCACGGAGTGAGGCAATTCTTTCATTGTGATCGCCAAAGACATCCGGAATATGAGAGGATTCTTTTGGGCCTGTGAGACCGCGAAGTGACAAAGGTCAGCTGTTAGGGAATCAAACTAGCCAGTTCATAGCTGCAACCAGGACTTGTAGAAACTTTGTGATGTGAAGTGTAATTTACTGGTTCGCCGGTGAAATAAATAGAGAAATCTGAGTACCGTGCCTCTCATTCCACCACTGAGATCTCCGTTAACGTCCTTACCAGGGTCCAAATCCATGCTATACCGACCCGCATTCTGAGAAGCCTTCCGCAGGAAGCAAGATTTGAACCGAGACCAATCGATGTATGGGGAAGAACAAAGTAGCATATCGGGAACCAGCCTCACAATTTAATGTTTATTTTATTTAAAATTATATTTTTCTTTTTGAATTAATTTATTTCTCTCATTATTTTGTGTTACTTTTATTTATTTATTTATTTATTTATATTTCAAACTTTCTGACATTTCTTTCACATTTTCTTGTATATTTTTTCAAATGCCAATAACCCCCACACTACTTACGGGGCACGTCACGCATTTAGGTGTAAAACGTGGAAGCAAAAAGGATAATCTATACTGACAGCCGTTGTTAACTTCGCCAGGCAGTTAAGTCCATGCAAAATTATGTGATTGGTGTGTGGTAAAACACTTAGACAAAGAGAAGAAACAACACACAGAAATGGATACAGAGTAAGGAAACATTTATCAATTACTTCTGGTCCAGAACCGTAATACCTGTATGTAGAGGAAGCCTAAAAAGGACAGAAAAAGAAAATGGCATAGACACGTTTGAGGGAAAAATGAAATTGTAGAAAAGTTCAGAAGAAATTGGAACGATAAGAGGCATGCGGCAATAGAGCGGTGCAGTTGAAGATTACCATTACCAAGAGTAACCAGAACACATTCCACATTTGCCTAGGGCATTTACTTTGCCAGTGTTTTATCGAAACTGCGCAGGCAAGTTTAGCGCTCCCAGCATGCAGAAGGCAGATTTCCGCGGGGGTAGACAACAAACTCAGGCTCCCAAAACTGGGAAATTGTCAATTTCACGCGATACAAATATGTTACTTGGGGTTGCTCCTTGCTTACATATTTGGTGCCTGCGTCTGAGACAAGAATACTCTCCCCCTCGCCCCTCAATTTTACATGCATACATTGTTCCCTTCCTTCGGGAAGCTATTTACATAAGTAGTATTGGAACGAGTGAGCTGAGTGTAGAACGTTTACGTTTCCTCCTCGAAAAGTATTGCATAAACGTCTTTCAAGTAGTAACGCATATCGCAAGCATGAGGAACTTAGGCCGCTCGTAAACAATTTCACTTTTGGCAAACCATCGTGCCAGAATTGCGAAGCTAATTATCAGCAATCATATTATAAGATATACGTGCCACAATCAAAACTTAATAGATTTTTTGTGAGAAATGGTACATGATCCATTGTCTACAACGATGCATTTGGTTCCCGAGGTCACAAGCTCAAACCCAGTTGCGTGCAATGCATGTTTCCGAGGGTAAAAATCCTTAGTATAGCTTCCTTCGTAAAAATAAATTGAGTTTTATTTATGGATGCTATCTGCTGTGGTTCTTAGCGTTCTATGCAATATTAACGTAAAAAATGTTTAATTTTGCTCATTAAAGTTCTTTTATGTGCCATAAATCTATAATTGGGGATGCCAACTTTATTTCCCTTCCGAAGGAAGGTAAGTAAAGCTAAGAGGCTAAGGGGTTTTAGCCCAAAAATGTCATCGCCCTCCGAAGGGTTTGAACCCACGAATTTGGGAATCAGAGGCTAGCATGTTGCACCTAGACCGCGCATGATGACTTTCCTTCGGAAGGGATATAAAGTCGGTGGTCCCGTGTCGTTAATTTACGCCAAGTAGAAGAAAGGCCTCTACGCAAACTTAAGCGGTATTTTTCGTCCAATATATCACGTGATCCTTGTCAGTTTAAGGGTATTCATAAATAAATCTCAGTTAATTAAATCACTTTACATCCTGAATTTTAAAGTGTCGTAACTCAAAAAATAAATGTATTTACTTACAAGTTTGGTGTCTGGTTCTTAGTGTAAAACTCATTATTTAGGATACCTGAGCATTCAAAATCCCAAGTCATGAAGCGATGTTAGCATTTTATACACATAATGAAAACTAAAATATTTTTATCTGAAAATCTGAAAATTTGAGTTGCAACACTTTAGAATTCAGGGTGCCAATTAAATGAACTAATTAGTCGCTGAAATTGGTATAAGTGCGTGTCAACTTTTTAATTTCTTTGTAACCCAATAAATGGTGCGATAAATAGGTGCCGATTTAGAAGAGGCAAGGCATTTTCTGCCCTCCCTAACTTTGAAACCATACGCATTGCCCAGCAACAATTTTATTGAAGGGGCCCTGGCCCTCTAACATTCCAAGATAGCTTTCTCATTAAAACTCGAATGTGTTTCATCCACATGAATTTCTCTACCTATTTCGAAAAAAATAGGCTTACAAAGGCCTATTCTTCTATTTCATGTTAATCAAAAAAAAAAAAAATTCGCCCTCCGTGGTGTAATGGTTACCATGTTAACCTCATATAGGCAAGGTCGCGGGTTCAAACCCGGCGGAGCACGATGGATTTTTTTCGGGTGTAAAAATCCTTAGCATAGTTTCTTCGGAAGGGAAGTAAAGCCGTTTGTCCCTTGTCGTAGATTTACGGCACGTAAAAGAACCTGAAGCCTGACAGAGAGGCCTCTGAGCAAAATTAAGCGGTTTTTCACGCCCAATTTAGAATGGGACGGTGAGAACCACAGTAGTTAAATAGCGTCCATAAATAACACATCATTTACATTTTTAATCAAAGTAAACGTTAGCAAAAATTGCTTAATACTTGCTTCCTTGTATAAGAAGGGAAATAGGGAATACACTAAACTAAAGCGATTGTCAAATCTTTTATATCTGGTTGCTATGTGATTGAAATCAAGTTCCCTTTTCCTGGCTATGAATAAAACATAAGAACCAGGTATGAAAAATCCCTTTTGTGAAAGGTTTTATGTATTTTAAAATTGCAACCAATAACAAGGAATATCTCTGAAATTGCTAACCTTACAGAAAAAATGTATAGAATATAAAATGTGTGTTTTAATGAAATCTACATTTTTTGTGTTGTAACTTTTTGTTTATCATTTCGGGTTTTCCAAATATGCAAATGACAATCAGACTGAAGAAGTTTTCAAATGCTATTACTAGAAAATTACCTTGTGAGTTGTGTGGTTTTGAATTGGTCTTGAATTTTCTTGCAGTCTTGTAAACGCTATTGCTGTCATCCATTATTTTGGTGAAGAGGCCATGAATTTGGAACTTCATACAGTGACAACTATTTTATAAGTAGTAATGAACTTATGACCATTCTTACTGCATGGGGTAACACAGGTAGGGATAGTGATGAGACATGAAGCGAAATAATGGAGACAGGAAATTTGACAAAGAAACGTCCAGGCATAATAACAGGCTACTTCCCTTGGATTATATTTCTTCAAATTTTAAAGTAACGAATCATATATTTAACCTGCAGACAGTTGTAAGTATCTGTATCAGTTTCATTTTTAGGATTAGGATTAGACACGTACGCGGTCCCAGGACACCGGGACGTAGGCGATTGCCTCTTACGCAACCCCAGGGTAGGAAGGATGAGAGACCCAAAGGCCGACCAGATGCCTAACTACTACAGTTTAAACGCCTCTGACATCGTTCTAAAGTCTATTCAGCCTTAAGTTGATCCTCGCCAAAACTAAAGCGCTCCGTAATAATATAGTCTTCCGCGATTTGCGCCAGAAATGGTGTCATACTGTCACAACCACGTGGCACACACACGCGGCATATTTTAATGTAAAACAAACAAAAGCCTTTATTCCGACAATAAAATATTATGTTAGGTATATTTGTGATAATATTGCTGGTCATAACAAAATAAATGGTTAATAATTAACTCAAAATAAAAAAAAAAAACATGAGCACAAAATAAATAGCATGTATGCGATAGCTCTGGGAGCGACTCTATTCCTTCCAGATCAGAATGATCGTCCAGGCTGTTTGTGCTTCTGCTTTCAAATCTAAGGTTGATAACCAGATTATCAACAAAGGGTGTACTTAAACTATCTATCTGCCAAAAAAGCGCTTCTTCTTTCGTTACATGAAGCACCTTATCAACTGTTGACGGCTCAATTTTTAAAGAGAAATTTTGCACATTACGCGAACTGCATTCTTCTCAAAATCGTCACATTCCTGCATCGCGTAGTTCACACGCTTTCTTTTTTCCTGGGTGTAACTGATTTTTCCGTTTACGATTTTCATTTGTGAACACTGTTTATATTTGTGGCCGAAACAACGACGAACTCAGTTGTTAATTTTACCACTTCTTTCACGAAAAGCCTTATACTTTATGTAAGTTGTAAGAGGAAGCTCACAGCGACCGTCCTTTATGATTCCAAATAGCAACAGCCAGCAACTGTTACTGTGTAAACAATACTGCGGAAATCAGGTGACTCATACGAAAAGCATGTTGGGATTTGTAGATCTGTTTAACAGTACAAATCGGCATCAATTTTCTTAGGTATTTGTGTACAATATTATACAATTTAAGGAAAAAATCATTCTATAATTTGATTGCTAGCATGGAATTACATTCTTGCGTGCACCACTACTCTGTTGTACTGGCCAGGTGGATCCGTTTTGGCATGGATTGCCCTAAGAGTTTATAGAAAATAGGTCCTGCTCACAGTCCCCCAATCTCCCGGTACACCCCAGAGGGAGCCCCAAGTGCCCGTAAGTGGGTCCTGACCGAGGGTTACGACCTCGACAGGATAATTTTTACAATGCTCAAGCCTATACCCAGCCGCAACCCGCCGAACACCGTCGTCTGGTCCTTAGAAAATGATGGTAAGAATAAATGGTAGACCGGAAATTGGAGGAATGTAATGAACAACATTCTCCTGAGAACCCAGGAAAACCCTTGAAGAAGCCCATGGGTCGATTCTATACTCCTGAATACGGTTAGAGTTATAGAAAGTAATATAAATAGATTATTCTTTTATAAAAATTACATACTAGGTTGCCCAACTGCCCCGTATTTTACATGTGAGATATCCATTCGTGCGTTAAAAGAGAACTCAATGGGGCAATTTGAAGTTAAAACCCACCAGTGGAGTAGTGGCGAGACGGAGATTCGTTTTACCTTTCGCAATGAACGCAAAACGCTCACCGTCTCAGCTGGTAAGCAACACGAGGATGCCGGAGGTCACTCTTACCAGTTGTCCACTACCAAAGTTTAACTTGAAACAACCAAGTGAGTTCTGCAACTCTTTTAACGTAAGATGAAAACTATCTGCACCCATCAAATACGGGGAATTTGGCCATCTGGTACAGGTTAATTATAGTAATATTAAGAACTATAAAAATATTAAATGAAATAAAAAGGAGTGTAAAAATGGAATTTCTGTTTCATTTTATACCTCATAATTATTTTCGTATTTAAATTTATGTGTGTTTTATTTTAAGATTGTTTTGGTTAGTGGTAGCAAATTATTATCCGTAGAATAATTGTATAAAACTGTAGCTAAATTTGTTTTATAAACAAATAACAATAACTGGGATATTATCCTTGAATGTGAAATTAAGTATACGTTATAGTACACAAATTTTATTTTATTATAGCATCTTCTACTTTAGTAATTAAATATACAATTGTATACTACTACTAATAGACTTAATTGGTTAATTGTAAAAAAAAAAAAAAAAAAAATCAGATGACTTTCCCTAGAGATCATATTTCCTATACAAGATTATTATTTTTTCACTCGAGATAAGCATGTGCAGAACGGTCTCATTATTTTGTTGCTTATAAGAAGGGAAATAAACAATGCACTAGTCTAAATCGATAGGCAAATCTTTAAAAGCTATCGCTCTGCGATAGTCATTAAAATTCACTTCTTACCATGCCTCGGGGTAAAGCATAAGAAACAGGCGACTTACTGTTTGAGAAAAGTTAAAATTGAAACCAATAACAAGGAAAATCTAGGAAACGGTTAGCTCTACAAGTAAAACATAAAGGACACAATGTGGATGTTTTGAGAGATCTACATTTTTAGTAAGTGTTTGCCTATCTTTTAAGGTTTACAGTTATGCAAAAGTCATTCAGAAAGAAAAGAACTTAAGAAACTATTGCTAGAAAATTCAAGATACCTATACATTTTATTTGCATGGTAAATATCTTTAATACCTATACGGCATTTTAATCAAAATCGTTAGAGCCATTTTTGAGAAAATCAAAATTGTCTAAATTTTTTCCATCTAAAGGGTAGTGATGAGGGTATTAATTTTCGTATGGCATCCACGGTGGACACTAAACCTAAATACCAAGTTTGGTATTTAATGGACTTTTCGTTTTTGAGTTATGTCATCCACACACACACATACATGCATGCATACATACATACATACATATATACATACATACATACACATACTGGCCTTTTATGTCACTGGAGTTGGTAGTACTGCACTCCCACTCAGAGAGGAGTTTTGTATTGAGGGAAGCTTTGTATTGTATCTTATTAATAACTATTATTTTACAGTTTTCACTGTTCTGCATTGTTGAAGTTCATTTTATTATTTTGCCATTTATGGATAAATTTGGACTCTAAGATGAGTAAACTATACTCTTCAGTAACCCAGGAAATTAAAAAATAAAAGGGCTACATGCAGAGGAATTGTAAGAAATTGTGAAATATCCACGCTTAAGAGAACCAACCAGTGAAAATTTCAAATTCGATGTTTCTTAAGAAAATATGTTCATTTTTAAACAAATCCTGCTATTGTTATCCGATGAGTGTCAAAATAATAAAATTAAGTATCCTAAAGCCATTCCACACAAAGACATTATCAGTGATGTAGAATGTCCCTTTTAATTATCCCACAGGAAGCTGCGGAAAAATCGAGACAAGAGATTTGCAGTTCTTTGAGAAAAGCAAATCCTCCCAAACATAACCTCACCAGAGCAGAACGCCAAGCTCTGAATATTCTCAAAAGCAACGAAGGCCTCTTCCTGTAGACAAGAGCAATGAAACTGTGGTGTTGTACAGAACACACTACATAAATTGGTACCTAACTTGACAAAGCCTATAAGTCGCTTTCAGATGACCCTATGAAAAGAATAGCAAGGAAAACCATTTGTCTGCTGAAGTCAGCCTGCCACCCGAAACAGTGAATAAAGTCAAACCTTACTCTTCCATTCCAGCAATGGTATACGGATTACCCAAAATGCACAAACAAGTAGTAACCCTCAGGCCCATCGTAGATGCCATTGACTCACCAACTTACATCCTGGCCAAATATTTAACTGAACTTATACAACCCCTAATTGGTACCTGCACTCATCACTTGAAAAACTCATCTGAATTCACAAAAGTTCTGCAAGAAATCAAAGTTAGTTAATCATATTTCAGTCAGCTTCGATAAGGGGTCGATTTTCACCAGAGTACCCCTCAAGGAAACCTTGGAATCACTTAGGTCACATTTTGATGAGAACATCGTCAATTTATTTCGTCCCACGCTAACCTCAACCCACTTTCTTTTCAACAACCGTTACAATGCACAAACAGATGGGGTGGCCGTAGGATTTCCCCTGTCACCAGCCATAGGCAACTTTTATATGCAAGAATTTGAACAACTGGCGCTTAAAATGTGCCTCTTGCACCTGCACACTTCTTCTGTATATGAGAGATTTGTAGTTTAGTCACATGGAAAAGACACTATGACTGCCTTCCTGAATACATAAACAGCATCCATCCAATATCAAGTTCACAATGGAGATAGAACAGAACAACTGTTTACCGTTTCTCGACTTATTCGTCTAGAAAAAGGAAAATTACCACCTAGGACACAAAGTATACAGACATCCCACGCACACAAACCTGTACCTCAACAATACAAGCTGCCAACACCCCGCACAGAAACACACAGTACTCTCTACACTTATACACCGAGTGATAACAGTCTGTGATAAACATAACCTTCCAGAAGAAATCCAGCACCATGCAAAGTCTTTAGACAGGACCAGTATACCATCCGAGATATTAAAAAAGCAGTCAGAAAACTCCACCACATACTAAACGCCAATGCAGAGAAAAAAGAAAGCTTAGCTACAGCCATTATTCCGTTCATGGGTGCAGTGTCACATAAAATAGCAAGAATACTGTCTAAACGCACCATCAGAACATCTTTTAAACCCCCTTCCAAAATCAAACATCTGGACACGGTCAAAGACAATCTGAAATAAAAAAAACATGGCGTGTTATTTATGGACGCTCTTTAACTGCTGTGGTTCTCAGCGTCCCATTCTAAATTGGGCGTGAAAGAGCGCTTAATTTTGCTCAGAGGCCTCTCTATCAGGCTTCAGGTTCTTTTACGTGCCGTAAATCTACGACACGGGACCCACGACCTTACTTCCCTTCCGAAGGAAGCCATGCTAAGGATTTTTACACCCGAAAAAATCCATCGTCCTCCGCCGGGTTTGAACCCGCGACCTTGGGTATATGAAGTTAGCATGGTAATCATTACACACGGAGGGCGAAAAAGAAAGACAATCTGAGCCTTCGCACTGCCGGTATTTACAAAATCCCGTGCGAATGTGGAAAAATTTACATTGGCCAGACGGGGAGGAATGTGGAAGTGCGCATCAAAGAACTCCAACGCTGCATCAGATTGGGCTACCCAGAAAAATCTGTGTGATACAACATACTTATTATACTAGCCATACGAACAATTTTTCGTCCACCAAAATAATAGAAATATCTACCGGATATTATGCAGACTGATGAAAGAAGCAGTGTACATAAAAGCAAACAAAGAGGAAAGTTTTTAAATAAGCAAAACATGGCTACGTATAATTCATAACCGCTTGCCCCATCCTCCTCAACCCCCGTTGTCACTGACCAATAACAGCGCGCGAGGCGTCCTTCAGCCTTCCCCCTTCTGGTATAAATACCGCCGCCAGAGCAACTTCTCTCCAGGTTTCGGTGTGGTGTTTTTGTGTTGGGGGAAAAAAAAAAGACACCGCAGAAGCACATGGCGAAGAACATGACAAAGAAGAAGCGCCGAAACGTAGCAACACCGCCGCCGCAGCTCCAACGCCTGCCGCCAACGACACGCCGGATTCATCACCGGAGCGCGACAGCGCGTTCTGGACGGTGTCTCTGGCGACTGAGTTAGCGGAGCCCGGACAGTCTCAACAGCAGTCCCCTGCAATGCAGCCTTCCGCCGACGCCTCAACGACATCCGACGCCGATTCCGAGAGCCAGCTAGTCATCCCGGCTGACACCTCGGCCACCCTACCGCCTCTCGCCGCAGCAGGTTGCCGGCAGCTACCGGCACATAATCCCGCCACTGCCGAAGAAGCCTGCCAACTGCACCCGCAATTGCCGACCTCTACATAATTGCAGCTTCCAACTACCACCGCCGTACCTACTAGCGCAGCACCGACTCCAACACAGCCTTCAACTCCTTAGTCGTCACTGCCGCTACTTCTTCAGAAGTACAGCGCTTTTATCAGAGGAGTACCGAGAGACCTCCCAACCAGGCCAGTCACCGCTGCCGCACGCCAGAGCTGATCCTCAGTATTTAGGGCCACGAGTATGTCCTCTAAAGGATTGTCTCCTTTAGTGAGACTGGAATTCTCCGTTGCCGGGGACCTCGAGACTGCCTTGCGCGAGGGCCTGCCCATATTTGGGCGGCGCCTAAGCATTGAGGCTAGCCGAGAACCCCAGCCTACTCCATGCCACCGCTGCTGCAAATTCGGCCACGCCGCTGAAACCTGCGCCGAGAATCCACGGTGCCACTACTGTGATGCACCAACATCCCCAGCCGTTTGTACATCACATGATCTGCGGACCCGCCGTCGGTAATGCGCCATCTGTGATGGCTTCGGCGATACAGCGAGGATTACAGCAGCCATCACCATCACTCCACAGAGGCCAGTCATCAGCACCACTCCACCGACACCAGCACCAGCAAAGCCATCTGACAACACCATCAGGGATGCCGTGCTGGACCTCCACTCTGAGGTCCTGCACATCAGTACCCGATTGGCTCTCTTGGAGGAAGCGTTGACTGCCATCACCACCGCAATCACCGAGACACACGCCACCACTCCTCGTAGACTACATGACATTAAGGCCGCAGTCCAGGACCTACATCAGACGACCGCCGCCACTGCAACTGCGCTAAGGTCCTTCTTCGCCAGTTGCACCACACGACTTAACGCAGCGGTCACACAAGCATCATTGGACGATGGCCTCTCCAGACTAACTTCAACAGTAAACGACAGACTTCTGACCGGCACTACAGACGCCACCAAAAACACACGCACCAGCAGCAGACGGACAGCACTGACCTTTTCCCCCTTTATTTTCCCAACACTTACCGCACTACTTACACCACTTAACCACAGAACTTCACAACAAACCAGTGACCTGGACCGACTGAACGAAAACTTCCCTCCTCTAGGACAAGCCACAAAGAACAATCCGCAGCAAACAAAGCCTTTATTAAGGTCACCAAAACAAAACAAAAATAAATAACCAGAAATAAAGATACCCGGAACTCCTTTCAACCCATCGTTAACTCCCCGGGCGACAGTCAGGGCCTCGGTCATTCTGCCACCCGGAAACCCTCTGACTTCTGCTGGGCCACCTTTCGGCTAGCATCCCTTTTCGCACTAACGAGGGTGCTCAATTGAACCTCCCCCTCCCGATTCGTTTTCATTTTGAAACGGCACGCGTCAAGGTTTAAATTGCAAGGACTGAAAACAGCTTCAGCAAATTAGTCTATAGGACCAGAGTGTATTAGTGTGGTGAAATAAAAACATTTTCAAGGATTTTGGTCAATTTTCACAGAATTTTAAAGACTCAGTTTGAGGTGGTTATAAAACCGGAAGATTTTGTGATCTAGATACAGAAACTGACAGATGTAGTAATACCTATTAAAATTCTGAAGATTCATGGATTTAAATAAAGGCATGTTGTTCAAGTGGAGAAAGTGAAGAATGGAACTTTTATCAACATATTCAAGAAGAATAAAACTCAACATAATACTGGGGAAATGCAGGGAGCATGTTAGGAGCAGCGTTCAGAAATCCGCGGGGCAAATCACATTCAGCAACATGAAAAGCTGCAACGTTTTCATACACACACACATACCACACACACACTCACGGCAGACACCAGAAGGATAAATGAGATGAGATTAATTATAACGAGCAGCCGGAACCTGACGGCGGGAGGGAGCTATCGTGGAGGGCCCGTAACAGTTTCGAAGCAGATCTTGATTTCGAAATGGGGAGTGATAGAAGTCCGCCCCTCAGGTCTGACCAAACACCCGTGAGTCTATAGACTACTTACAAAGTCATCCTGCCGCCAAGGGTAGAACTTCCAAAATGCATTCACCTCCTCGAAAGGACGCCACGGCCACAGGACGCCAGAACGCAGTAAGTGACCGGTTGGGTGAAATGGAGATGAAATGAGGAGGCAGAAAGTTCGGGGAATGAAGAAATCTCTCAGGATTCGCTTAGTGACCCGGGAAAAGCCCTTAAAGTCCCATGTGTTAGGGAGATCGGCCGCGGGAAACCGATCTCCCGAATGTCAGTCACAGACAAAACGCCAGATCTACTTGGTTCGGTACACTAGAGTAAAGGATAGTCAAATCCTGTGAATGCTGCTCATTAAAGCGTGGGCAAGAGTAAATCAAAAGAAAAACGAATGTTCAGTTTCCTGTTTGAAAAATATTAAGGTATTGGTAAATTTACTTAATTATCACAAATATTTCGCAAATCGTCAACTCTGAAAAAAGCGTATCTGACATAAATTGAGCCCTTACCAGATATATTTTTACTTTCTCTATACGAACTATGTACATAGTGTATAGATAATGTATTGCATTCCACCAAAAAAATCGATACTGAGATTTCACCGGAAATATATGTTTTAGGGTCCCCTTCAACTAAAACAAGTATTTTCTGTAAAGGTCCGTGTGTGTGTGTGTGTGTGTGTGTGTGTGTGTGTTTGTGAGTGTGTGTGTGTCCGTGTGTCTGTGGACACGATAACTCAAAAACGAAAAATTGGTAAAATACCAAATTTGGTATTTAAGTTTAGAATCTTCCAAGGATGCGACACGAAGATTTTGAGAAAAATCTTCTCACCCCAAACTACCCTTTACATGGAACATTTTTCCAAAATTTTGATTTTCTAAAAAATGGCTCTAACGATTTTGATTAAAATATCGTATATTAAATATATTCACCCGAAAAATAAAATGTGTATTTTGAATTTTCTCGGAATAGCATTTGAAGACTACTTTATTCTGAGTGAATTTTCCGGAATTTTGTATAACTGCTAAACCGTAAGAGATAGACAAAAACTTACTACACAAAAATGTAGAACGCATTAAAACACACAATTTATGTTGTATACTTTTTTTATTGGAGTTGATCGTTTTTGAGATATTCCTTGTTTTTGTTTTCAGGGTCAAAAGACTTAACTTTCTCATACAGGAATTTGTTAACTCATGTCCGTACAACAAAGGAACTTCAGTTACACAGTAACCAGCTTTTGACTATCGCTTTAACCTATGCTACTCCTTTATTTAAGGAAGAAAGTAATCAGACTATTTCTGATAATTTTTCTAGATTAGCATGAAGTAAATAGAAGCATAAGCTCTTTAAGATTAATCTGTTGCAGGGATAAAGAGAAAGTCATGTGAATGGTACACATAAGAATTTTTGTGTAGTTAGATTTTGTAATGAAGAATAAAGTGTGCTTCTGACACACACAGTGCAGCATATATTTTTATTTGTCGTAAAAATATCTTAAACATATGGTATTTGGATCAAAATCATTAGAGTGATTTTTGAAATAATAACAGTTTTCGAAAAATGTCCTATATAAATGCATACATGCATACATATAAATAAAACTGCTTTTTACTTTCTCTATACTCACTATGTACATAGTGTATAGAGAATGTATTGCACCCCACCAAAAAATTCGATACCGAGATTTCACCGGAAATATATGTTTTAGGATCCCCTGTATACAAAAGAAGTATTTTCAGAAAAAGGTCCGTGTCCTTGTGTCCGTGAGTCCATGTGTCCGTGTGTCCGTGTGTCAGTGTGTCCGTGTGTCTGTGAACACGGTAACTCAAAAACGAAAAGTCGGTAAAATACCAAACCTGGTATTTAAGTTTAGTATCTTCCAGGGATGCGACATGAAGATTTTGAGAAAAATCCCCCTCACACCAAACTACCCTTTATATGGAACTTTTTTCGAAAATGTTGATTTTCTAAAAAATGGCTCTAACGATTTTGATTAAAATATCGTATATTAAAGTTATTTACCTGACAAATAAAATGTATATTTTGAATATTCTGGGAATAGCCTCTGAAGACTACTTTATTCTGGATACTAAACCGTAAGAGATGGACAAAAACTTAACCCAAAAAGTGTAGAGCATGTTAAAACACACAATTTTTGTTATATATATTTTTTTCGTGAATTTGATCGTTTTTGAGATATTCCTTTTTCTTGGTTTCAGCTTTGAAAAACTTATACTTTTCTCATACAGGAATTTGTCTACTCTGGTCCATACAAACAAAGGAACATCAGTCACATAGCAAGCAGCTTTTGGCTTTTACTTTAACCTATGGTACTCCCTTATTTCGCTTCTACTTACAATAAAGCAAGAAATAAGACTATTTCTGCTAATTTTTCTCGATTAGCATGAAATAAATAAAAGATAAGCTTATTAACAATAATAATTTACAGAGATATAGAGAAAGTCATGTGAATGGCACACATCAGATTTTTACTTTCTCCATACGCACTAAGTACATAGAGTATAGAGAAGGTCCATTCAAAAAATCGACACCAAGATTTCACCGGAAATATGTTTTAGGGCCCCCAATATCCAAAAAAGAGCATTTTCAGAAAAAGGTCCGTGTGTGTGTGTGTGTGTTTGTGTGTGTGTGTGTGTGTCCGTGTGTCAGTGAACACGATAACTCAAAAACGAAAACTCGGTAAAATACTAAACTTGGTATTTAAGTTTAGTATCTTCCAGGGATGCGACACGAAGATTTTGAGACAAATCCCCCACCCCCAACTAACCTTTATATGGAACTTTTTTCGAGCATTTTGATTTTCTCAAAAATGGCTCTAACGATTTTGATTAAAATTTCGTATATTAAGCATATTTACCTGACAAATAAAATGTATATCTGGAATTTTCTAGGAATAGCCTCTGAAAAGTAGTTTATTCTGGATGAATTTTACGAAATTTTGAATAACTGCTAAACCGTAATAGATAGAAAAAAACTTACTACACAAAAAATGTAGAGCACGTTAAGACACACAATTTATGTTATATACTTTTTTTTCGTGGAGTTCGCCGTTTTTGAGATATTCCTTATTTTTGGTTTCTGCTATGAAAAACTTATATTTTTCTCTTACAGGAACTTGTCAACTCCGATCCATATAATCAAAGGAACTTCATTGACATAGCAACCAGCTTTTGCCTATCAGTTTAACCTATAGCAGTCCCTTATTTCGCTTCTACTTACAAGGAAGCAAGTAATAAGACTATTTCTGCCATTTTTTTTCTGATTAGCATCAAGTAAATAGAAATATAAGCTTTTTAAGAATAATTTGTTCCAGGGATATAGAGAAAGTCATGTGAATGGTACACATCAGATTCTTACTTTTTCTACACGTACTTTGTACATAGTGTATAGAGAAATTGTATTCCACTCTAACATTCGATACCGAGATTTTACCAGAAATACATGTTTTGGAACACACTGAATCCAAAACTTCTGAGGTGTTCTATTCACATGACTTTCTCTACACCTCTGTAACAAATTATTGTTAAAAAGCTTATTTTTCTATTTATATCATGCTAATCGAGAAGAACATTAGCTGAAATTGTCCTTATTACTTGATCCCTCGTAAGTAAAAGGGAAAAAATATCATGTCCTCTAGCAGTTCTTTTATTCAAAAGATTAATCTGTTATCTACATCATCCTAATCAGGATAAACATAAGCCGAATAGTTTTATTACTATCTCCTTTTAAGTAGAAGTGCAATAAGAAAATTTATAGGCTAAAGCGATAGTCTCATAGTTTAAAAGCTGCTCGCTTTGTGAAACAATTAAAGACAGAGAGACACACACCAACATTTTTCTAAAAATAACTATTTTGCATTTAGGGGGTCTCAAAACATATACTTCCAGTGAAATCTCGGTAACGAAATTTGGAGTGCAATACAATACCTTCTCTATACACTATGTACGTAGAACGTGTAGAGAAAGTAAAAAGGCATTATTAGAAAAATGTCTGTGTATCTGTGTGTGCGGGTGGTACAGCTCAAAACGAAAAGTCCGATAAATAGCAAATTTGATATTTAAGTTCACTGTCCTCCGAGGATGCGACACGAAGATTTGGAAGAAAATCTCCCCACCCCAATTACCCATTACATAGAAAAAAATTCGAAAATTTTGGTTTTATCAAAAATGGCTCTAACGACTTTGATTAAAATACCTTACATTTAAGACGTTTACATGATAAATAAAATGTACATCTTGAATTTTATAGAAATAGTCCCTGAGGAAATGTTAATTCGCGATGAATTTTTCTCAATTATGCATAACTGGTAAACGTAAGATATAGACAAAAACTTACTACACAAAAATATAGATCTCGTTAAAATACATAATTTATGGCATATACGTTTTATTTCGTGGATTCGACAATTTTCGAGATATTCCTTGTTTTTGGTTACGGTTTTAAAATTCTAAAACTTTTCTCATACGGGAGCTTGTAAATTCCTGGCTAGCAAAGAAACGGATTTCGTAGCAACCACATTTTAAGTCATTGGACTCTCGGCTTGGCCCAGTGTATTCCCCTATTTCCCTTCTGCTTATAAGAAACTAAATAATAAGACCGTCTCTGCTAATGTTTAGCTCGATTAGCATCAAAGAGATAGAAGAATGTCTTATTAACAATCATTTGTTTCAGAGATGTAGAAAAAGTCACGTGAATTCAACACATCAGAATGTTTTATTTATTTATATGTATTTATTTTCTTCTCTTTTATTTTTTCATGCCAGGAGTTGAAAAATTACCGTATGTCAAAGTATTTTAAAACTGAAACTCGAACCAATAACAAGAAATATCTAAAAAGGGTCATTTCCACGAAAAAAAATGTATATGACGTAAATTGTGTGTTTCAATGATCTACATATTTTATGCAATAAGTGTTTGTCTACCTGTTATGGTTTACTAGTTTTGCAAAATCCAGCAACATTCTTCAGGGGCTATTCCCAGAAAATTAAGATATACATTTTACTTGCCGTGAAAATATCTTTAATATATGGTATTTTAATCAAAATCTTTAGAGCCATTTTTGAGAACATCAAAATCTTCGACACTTTTTCCATTAAAGGGTAATGTTGGGTGGAGGGATTTTCCTCAAAATCTTCGTATCAAAATCATTGAATTACTAAACGTATATACTACATAAGGTATTTTACCGACTTTTCGTTTTCAAGTTGTGTTCACTGTCACACGGACCCACGGTTACATATACACATACGTTAACGAATATTTTTCTAAAATGCGCTTTTTGGAATCAGGGTATCTAAAACTTCTATTTCCGGTGAAATATTGGTATCAAATGTTTGGGGTTGGAATACAATATTTTCTCTATATACTTTGTACATAGTACGTGTAGAGAAAGTAATAAAACAATTGAAAAAGATTCTGAGTATGTGTGTCGTGTGTGCGTGTGTATGTGTGGTAGGACAGCTCAAAAACGAAAAGGCATTAAATATTAAATTTGGTATTTAAGTTTAGTGTCTTCTATGGATGCATTATTAAGGTTTTCAAGAAATGTCCCCCACCTCAAAGAATCCTTTACATGGCAATTTTTATATGACAATACCCTAATGAGTTTGATTAAAATATTGTATTCTAGCTTCGCACGGGTGGTGTGCCTAATGAAAAAACTGAAACAAAATTTTCCGTTTACAATACCGACAGCAATGAAATAAAATTACAATTAAATAATTTGACAATACTTTATTGTACTGCCTTGTAATTTTACAATATTTTTCGTTTATCCTTGCGGAGAGAAAAAAAATAGCGCCAATGGTTTGCCGGCTCTCGAGCACGCAACGCACAACTGCCTCTGCGAAAAACACAGCAATTTAAGGTTAATTCTACACATTTCTAACGATTGATCTTGGGATTTATTAATTGTCACCCCGGAAACTAAATACGCTTAAATTAACAAAGGAAAGTCGGTTGGCATTAGTGGTATTCTTGAAATAAGCACATCCTCGCCTTTGAACTTTCCTAATATTAAAGTAGCTTCAATCAAATTTTTCATACTTTTTAACAGTGAATCTTATTCCGTTGCACAATTTCGGCTGATTTAGACTGCGTAGCATAATTATCACCGAGAGTCAACTTTGAGCTGTAAACTGTGTGGCGTTAATCCTGGCAAATCCAATAAATTTAGGAATTCAGCTGGATAAATCATTCATTTGGATCGGTAATGCATATCGATTGATTTAAATGAATGCATTTGTCCATCAATTTTACTCTGAATTTTTATATCCAAATCAACTATATTCTAATTAGTTGCTGCTAAAATGGCTGTTTCACTCAACCAAGCATGGTTTTTGTAATCTACACCAATATTTGGGAACACTTTCCATATTAATTATTCTTCTTTGCCGTTGTGAAGTGACAAAAATTTGGTAGAAACGAAATGAGGCCAGTGGAGGTATCAACAGGAATTTTCCCATTGCTAATGTCTAATAATGCCTTTGCATATAAAAAGCGCAATGAAGTGCCATGTTCTGCGTAATGTAACACATATAGTCAGTATTGTGAAAAGGAGTGCAACCATAAAGTAGTGTGGAAAGGATGACATATTCATTTAACACACTGTAAACAAGGCACAATAGCAGTAATGGCAGCGCTTCCATAGTGTGGTGGATAAACGCTGAAATAAGTAAGGATTTCTTTTTGTTGAAATTGTTTCATTATATAGCCCCCTTTCAGATCTAAGGTCACGTTGGGGGGCTTTGCATTATAAACAACTCGATTGTAGATTTTTTTATGACAAATCCTTAAAATTGAATGGGGAGGGAAAATACTACTACGGTCATCTAGCAGCAAATAAATACGCACTTACTCTAGGTGTTCGTTGCCAGGAAAGCTTCTTTACTTCTTTATTTTAAACGACAAGAGTAAGGAAAGGCCATTTAATACATAAAAATGCATTTGAATTTCACTGCTGCGTTACGTCATTGTCTCGATAAACTGGTGCGTTACCTTAACATTGAATGGGGAGGGAAAATATAGCAGTTCTGCGGCCATTTATCAACAAATAACCCTGATACCACTGCCATTTAGTGGCTATTAACCGAAATGAGATCCCTTGTCACTGTTGTTATTCATATTATAAGACTTTATACATTTTCCCGTATTATTTTTAAACATTTATTTCCACAAACCTTATCGTGGCAATATAAACACATTAAAAAAAGAATTGTTCAATTTGGTGCAGTTGTTCGGAAGTGATGCACCTACATACATTTCGGCGATTCATTTAGTTATTTATATATTTATATAAAGATACGTACAGGGCAAATAAAATGTATATGTGAATAGCCTCTTCATTCTGGAGGAATTTTGTAAAACTCTAAGACAGAGACCAAAATGTAAATCTGGTTAAACACACAATTTATATCATGCACATATTATGCACAGTTTACGATATATTCCCTGTTATTAGTTTCAAACGAAGTTATGTTTAGTTTCGTATCTACCTAAATTTACTCCTGGCTATATAAAGAGATCACAATTTAAATGTTTCATATACGAATCAGCTTTCAAAAGCTTCGACACTCGCTTTAACCTAGTGTATTAGCTTATGTCCCAGAAAGAACCAATACAACCATTTCTGCTAATGTTTATCTCGATTACTAGGATGTAGATAAAGGAGTAATCTTTGTAACAATAGTTTGTAATTAAGTCATCAGATAAAGCATATCGATTTTTTTTCAACAAATCACGTTGTGTTGAAAGAAAATGAAGCTAATATCCATTCCTCTCTATATTCCTTCAAGGGCTGCATGTGAGTGGAGGTGTTCAAGTCAGAAGCAGATGGTGATATTCAGACTTGGGGAGCCATCTGTCTCTGACTGGGGGAAGTGACCTTCGATATCCCGAGGGAGGAAAAGAGAAAGAAAATCTTTAGGTGCGCTCAATCTCCTGAAAACATTCTTCTTCCAGGCCGATTCTCAGTTAATGCTCACTACGTTATATGTTCCGTTTGCAGTTGACATATCTCTGAACTGTCAGTCCGTATTCTAGCTTATTTAGGTGTGTTCGTTAAATCACATGAGTGCAATAGCCAAACTTAACAAATTCTAATGTTTTATATTCACAGGACTTGCTCCATCTATTCTGTAACAAAAGAAACTTATAAACGCTTCTATCTACTTCATACACTAACAGAAATCGTCTTATTATCTACTTATTTCCTTATAAGCGGACGGGATAAAGCAATTGACAAATCCTTTAAACGTTGGTTGCTATATAATTGAAATTAGCTGCTCTTTGCTTGGTCAGAAAAAAAAAGAAGCAGGAATGAAAAATTCCCGTTTGCGAAAACTTTAAGTATTTTAAAATTGAAACAAATAACAAAGAATACCTCGGAAATTGCTAACTCTTCTAAAAAAAGTATAGGATTAGGATTTACATTGTGTGTTTTAAAGAAACTACCGTTTTGTGTAGTAAGCTTTTGTTTATCTGTTACAGTTTACAGGATATGCAAAAGTCACCCAGATGAAGAAGTATTTAAGACTATTTCCAGAAAATTCAATATATATATATATATATAGGGTTACTACAAAAGAAATAGACAACTTCAACTGCCTGTAAAACAAAAACTATTAGAGATAGCAACCTAACTATTTTGGAGGTATGTTGAGCAACTCTCAAAGTTTCGTTTATTACTATTGGTAACGCTGTAGTGTTTTGTTTGTTGTTGCAGAAGCTGAAATGGCGGAAAATCCTGTGGAAAAGGCATATTGCGTGTTGGAATATGATAGAACGCAATCAGCAACTGTTGTCCAACGACATTTTAGAACACGTTACCACAAAACGCCACCGACTAGACAGTCAATCTACGACTGGTATAGAAAATTCGAGACAACGGGATGTTTGTGCAAAGGGAAGAGCTCGGGAAGACCAAGAGTTTCGGAAGAAAACGTTGAACGTGTTCGTTCTGCCTACATAAGAAGCCCACAGAAATCGACATCTAGGGCAAGCATGCAATTACAAATTCCACAGCAAACTGTATGGAAAATCTTGCGGAAGCGACTGCACATGATGCATTACAGATTACAGATGTTGCAGTTTCTGAGTGAAGAAGATAAGGTCATACGGCGTGACTTTTGCATCGACATGTTGCGATATGATGAAGACGATGCTGGTTTTTGTGAGCGCATCATTTCATTTTTGTGGTAACGTGTTCTAAAATGTCGTTGGACAACAGTTGCTGATTGCGTTCTAGCAAATTCCAACACCCAATATGCCTTTTCCACAGGATTTTCCGCCATTTCAGCTTCTGCAACAACAAACAAAACACTACAGCGTTACCAATAGTAGCAGACAAAACTTTGAGAGTTTCTCAACATACCTCCAAAATAATTAGGTTGCTATCTCTAATAGTATTTGTTTTACAGGTAGTTGAAGTTGTCTATTTCTTTTGTAGTAACCCTGTATATGTGTGTGTGTGTGTGTGTGTCTTATTTGTAATGTTATAAAAGATTACATTTCAGTAATGTAATCATGGTTAGAGCCAGTTTTTAGAAAATAAAACATTTCCAAAATTTTGCTATGTAAAGAATGGTTCGAGATCTGGGAATTTTCTGAAACTCTTCGAGTCGCGTCCATGGATGATGCTGAACTCAATTATTAAGTTCGGTACTTAGCGGACTTGTCATTTTTGAGTTATGCTGTCCACAAACGCGCGCGCACGCACACACACACACACACACACACACACACACGCATTCAGACACGCACACTTTTCTAAAATTGTTGTTTTTTTATTCAGCTCCCCAAAACACGTATTTGTGATGAAATATCATTATCGACCTTCTATACCTACCATGTATGTACGTTTATTCGGTAGAGGAAGTGACAATCCAAAGTTTTACACCCACATGACTTTATCCGTTATTTGTCAGTCTGGATTGTTCGGTTGGTTAGGCATTGGCATTCTGATCCTAAGGTCATGGATTGAAACCCGCCAAGAGCAGTTTATTTAAATTAATTATAGTTGAACTATTAACATGAAGAGTAAGGCAAATATTTCGCTCATCTTTTTATTTAATAACGCTGTCTTTTGAAAGTATTTAAGATATTTAATCTTCTCACTGAAAACAATTTGAAGATTCGCATTATTTGAAACTGAGCAATGGGAGCCCGCTTGTTAAGTGTGTTTAAAAGGGTGGTCTATTTGCTAATGTCCAAGGCGCTATTTTGGTCAGTTCTTGTAGCCCACTGTCGCCAATTGCAGAATCTTCATATTCTCTCCCCTCTCTACCCATCTTTGTGATGCCAACATAATAAATGCCAGAAGCACTAAATATTCACTATTCTTAGACATGCAAATGGGTCAACAGAAATGAACTTTCGAACAAGTGCAACTGGAAATATGTCTAGAAAATAAAAGGCAATGGACTGCTCTTCCTCTTTCTTTCATTTAAGGCAGTGAGAGAGAGGAGGAAAAAATACGACGCGTGCGCCCGCGCACGTGTATGTGTGCATACGTGCGTGTATGCGCCTTTTGGAATTAATAACATTGGAGTAACATACAGTATAACACATATGTAAGTCAATGGAGTTCTTAAATAAAATAAAATCATGCTATTTGTAACGAAAATTAAGGCACGTGAGACAACAATGTTTCTAAAGGTAGATTAAGTACAATACGGAACCTGGTTTATTACCGGGTTGGCAGCTTGCTACTTGGTTGGCTGCTTGGCAGAAAGTTTCAGCATGCAACACGGAGCTTGGTTTGCTAAACATTTTTCACTGGATAAATTTGACCTTGTGTACAGGTGCTAGGTTTTCCCTTTCCTTTGTAGCCACTTACAAAACAAAATATAGCCAAAATATCGTCAATCTTGTCGATAATTCTTAATGCTTATATACGAGTATATCTACATATGATCTAATACTCACATTATAACTAATATAGGGGGAACTCTGTATTAGTATAAATTAAGAATGTGAAATAGAAAATATGATAGAAGAAACAACATAAATGGGGGGGGGGAAGTATGCTGTTAAGTGGTTCTAACTTAGGTTCTGAAATTTTCAAGCGCCTGCGTTACCTCTGAGCTATATCTGTTTGCGTCGAAAGGCCACATTTATATATGTGCCAAGTACTAGTCATGGTAACGTGAGTCATTTATCGTATTCAGGTTACTTCATGGCTTCTGTTTCAGTTCATTGGTTGATTCAGTTAATTGGGAATTGGTTGCTCCACCCATATGTATAACTACCAATGAGTATAGCATCAGGTAGAAACACTTTTGGGTTTGTTTACTAATTGGCTAACGAAGAATGGGTAGCATGGCGCGTGTTGCCGAATTGTTTATCAGGAACCAATACAAATACGAAACGCGATGCAAGACACAGCCTATTAATGTGTTCGACAGACGATAACGTATGTTGCAGACACTGTTAGGTAAGTATATCTGCATATTGGAAATAGCGACCAGTGTAAACCTCGCTGCAATGCGAAGAGGGACTTCGAAATATCCTGCTCTCAGAGTGCGCTCAATCATTTTTTCTATGACTGTACATAGTGTATAGAGATTGCATTTTATTGCCTTCGATACCGAAATTTCACCGAAAATACATGTTTTGAGACACCTGAATACAAAAAAAAGTATTTTTAGAAAAATGTTTGTTTGTGTGTGTGTCTATGGACAACAGCTCAAAAACAAAAAGTCTTAAATACCAAACTTGGTATTTAAATTCAGTATGTTCCAAGGATGCGACACGAAGATTTTCATGAAAATCTCCCACCCCCAACTACCCTTTACATGGAAAAAGTATCGAAAATTTCGATTTTCTCAAAAATGGCTCTAAGAAGTTTTATTAAAATGTCGTATGTTAAAGTTATTTATATGACAAATAAAACGTATATCTTGAATTTTCTAGGAATAGCCTCTGAAGACCTCTTTATTCTGGATGAATTTTACGGAATTTTGCATAACTGGTAAACCGTAAGAGATAGACAAAAGCTCACTACACAAAAATGTAGAGCTCATTGAAACACACAATTTATGATACATGCATTTTTCCTATATTTGACCATTTTTAAGATATTCTCTGTTATTAATTTCAGTTTTAAAATACTTAATACTTTTGCCATATGGGAATTTATCAACACCTGACCACGCAAAGAATCAGATTTGCAAATTCCAAACTGTGACCTTACGTTGCGTACACATGAGAATTCTGTATTTCTTCCTCTGTGTATTGCCTGCTTTTCAAGTACAGACAATCGCAATGCGAGATTTTACAAGGCCTACTGTACATACAGCGTGACGTGCCATCTTTGGTTTCCCTCAAGAGGTTATGGCAGTCTCCTTGTGAATCCCACCATCTGCGTCTAGAATTCTCGGCTCTCATAAATTGCAGGACGCAAAGAGTTAATTCACAATTCATTAAACTTGCAGCTTTATCACTTTCTACAGTTTCTATGCTTGCATCGTTTTCAATATTTCTGGATAAACAATTATTTCGTCAATGCCGCGAGCCGAAGTGATTTTTATAACCTATTTATTTGCTAAAAATTGAATGAATTTTCTTATATGGCATTGTTGATTATGTTATCCAATTTGAAACTTGTGGAGCGCTTGGAAGGTATTCGCATGAACGCAATGTATAGTAGATATAGAAACCCGAGTCAACTTCTTGTGTTAAGCTTACGACTGCATTGCAAATGGTCTTTCCTTGCGCTTGTGTTTATGCTGCATTACGTCGGTGCTTGCATTTCATTGTGAATGTGCCCTAACTCACAAAGAGATATGCACACTCAAACACGGGGCAGTTGGGCCTCTTGGTAGAAGAGCGCGTATGAAAAGTTATGTGAACGTAGAACATAAAAGTTTTGTTAATTGGAATTACGGATCTCCAGCTATCATGGCAACGCTTACCGCCCGCTGTCTATCTTAGCACGAGTGATAAACTCTGCCATTTAATCTTGTGTGTCCAATAAGGTTATCACGGATATTTACACACCGACAGGAGTCTGGAAGCAGCGCTAGTACTTTTGGGGAGCCAACTTTGGGCCTGTATAGGTAGGTAGTTATAAAGATCGACCGCAGCCGCGGCGTTTTATGTCCCGGTTACCTTGTGTATCCCAGCCGGTGTGGCATGATGAAGCTCTACTAGCTTCTGGAATCACAATCACATGAAGTCATCATGGATTACTAGAAAATAATAATAATCAAGCCATGCAAGGATTAATATTCATTGTTCTACTAGGTATTTATTTTACTGCTCTACAATTTTTTAATATATTGAAGCACCTTTCATTCCCGCCGCGTCTCTGGATGCACAGTGGAACCTACCTCCTGAGCAATTGCCATCTTAAAATAATTCTGATGTAATTCCTTTCGCAGGACTTTCTGTACATCTCTACAATAAACTAGAGTTAAAAATACTCTTCTACTTACTTAATGCTAATCATGAAAAAATTAACAGGAAGGGTCTTATTACTTGCTATGTGATTGAAGTTCCTCTGTTTGTATGGACAGGAGTTGACAAATTCCCGTATGAGAAAATATAAATATTTTAAGGCTGAAACCAACAAGGAATATCTAAAAAAGTCAATTCCACGAAAAAATGTATATAACATAAATTTTGAATTTTAACGAGCTCTACATTTATGTGAAGTAATTTTTGTCTATATCCTACAGTTTACCAGTTATGCAATATTCCGCAAAATTCATTTAGAATAAACATGTCTTCAGAGGCCATTCCCAGAAAATTGAAGATATATATTTTATTTATCATGTAAACATCTTTAGTATACGATATTTTAATCAAAATCGTTAGAGCCATTTTTGAGAAAATCAAACATATCGAAAATGTTACCATACGAAAGGTAGTTGGGGGAAGAAGGATTTTCTTGAAAAATCTCCGTGTTGCATCCTTGGAAGATACTGAACTTAAATACCAAGTTTGGTATTTAAGGGAATTTTTGTTTTTGAGCTGTGCTGCCCACAGACACACACACACACACATTCACACACATTTTTCAATTTTTTTTTTTGATTCAGAGGGTCCTAAAACACATATTTTTCTGATGAAATCTCGGTATCGACTTTTTGGGTGCTCTATATATTATATATATAGTACGTGTAGAGAAAGCACCTAATGTGTTTCCGTGGCATGGTTTTCTCTACCTATTCTGGAAAAATTATTCTTATAAAAGGTTATTATTTTATCTGTCTCACACTAATTGCGATAAAAATTTACAGAAATATTCCTATTGTTTATTTCTTTATAGGTACCAGAGTAATAAGGGAATGCACTGGACTAAAGCGATAATTTTCTTCTTTCTCTGTCTACTCTTCTCGTTTGTAGGACATACAGCCCCTTCCCAGGACTTACAAACCAGGTCTGGGGTCAGATATCTATTGAGGAGCAAAGGCAGAAGAATGGGTGAGAATCAGAATGAGTGACCAGCTCAATGACCGGTATGAACGTGAGGAAACGATGACGTAATGTCAGACATGTAAGATGGTTATGGCGTAATTGTAGGAACGAATGGGAAACTGGGGAACCATGAGAAAACCTATCCAGATATAGTTTCATCCACCACAAATCCCGTATGCTAGACCTGGGATTGACCTAGGTCCCCTAGATGAGAGGCGACCTATCTAACCACTCGGCCACAAGCGGTAGTCAAGTCTTTTAAAAGCTAGTTGCTAAGAAACGACCTTGAAATTTGATCTCTTTGCATGGTCAAGAATAAATAACAAAGAAAAAAAACGAAGGATGGTTCCCTTTTGAGAAATGTATCAATATTGCAAAATTTGAACTAATAAAAATAATAGTCAACTCCTTTAAGAGCTGGTTGTTGCTATATGATTGAAATGTTGTTCTCTTTGTATGGCCAGGAGTGAATAAATGGAACACGTAAGTCAAATTTGCGCTTACGAAAGGTTTTAAATATTTTAAATTTGAAACCAGTGCTAGGAATGTCTTAGGAATAATTAACCCTTCCCAAAAAAAAAAAAAAACAACAACAAAAACAAGCAAACGAATATGTACATAACATAACTTCATAAATTGCATTTTTTGTGTAGAAAGAGTTTGTGTATCTCTTACGGTTCACTAGCATGCAAAAGTCTTCAGAAAGAAGAGATCTTCAGAGGATGTTCTCAGAAAATTCAAGATAGGTATACATTTTATCTGTGATGTACAAATAGATATTTTAATAAAAATGTTTAGAACCATTTTGAGAAAATCTAAAATTTCTAAAAATCTAACACACGAATTCACAATCATATGCATACATGCATACACACGTACACATACATACATACATACATACATACATACATACATACATACATACATACATACATACATACATACATACATACATACATACATACATACATACATACATACATACATACATACATACATACATACATACATACATACATACATACATACATACATACATACATACATACATACATACATACATACATACATACATACATACATACATACATACATACATACATACATACATACATACATACATACATACATACATACATACATACATACATACATACATACATACATACATACATACATACATACATACATACATACATACATACATACATACATACATACATACATACATACATACATACATACATACATACATACATACATACATACATACATACATACATACAGACAGACAGACAGACAGACAGACAGACACACACATACACACATACATACATACATACATACATACATACATACATACATACATACATACATACATACATACATACATACATACATACATACATACATACATACATACATACATACATACATACATACATACATACATACATACATACATACATACATACATACATACATACATACATACATACATACATACATACATACATACATACATACATACATACATACATACATACATACATACATACATACATACATACATACATACATACATACATACATACATACATACATACATACATACATACATACATACATACATACATACATACATACATACATACATACATACATACATACATACATACATACATACATACATACATACATACATACATACATACATACATACATACATACATACATACATACATACATACATACATACATACATACATACATACATACATACATACATACATACATACATACATACATACATACATACTGTTATGCACACGGATTTTTTTTTGTTTCAAGAGTCCTCTAAACATGTATTTCCAGTGAAACCTCGGTATCGAATATTTAGGTGAAATGCAATACCTTCAGGATTCGGTGTTGCTTAATGTGACTTGTTTTTAAATTAAGTGGTAATTTAATAATATTTAGAGTTATTATTTTCACTTCCTGATATTATTTTCATATTTACGTAACATTTTCGATCCGAATAATCTCATCTGAGATCTAAAGTACTCGTATACCACCGTGTATTTTCCCAATAGTCTTAAGTTGGCCTTGAGTCTTTACTGTTGTCTTAACAAAAATGCATTGTTCTGAAATTTTTGAATTCTTTGAACCTCTTCTTGCCTTTCAATCTACTTGACTGCAGACTACACATGCTACAGAATCATGATCTCCCGGTTTAAAATCAATCAGTAAGAAATCCTCTGTATCCCAAAGTTATCGTGTTTCAACTGCATCGACTCTTGCCTTTGTCTCAGAATCCAGGTTTCATCGTAAACAAAAAAGCCGTTCACAAAGCCAAGCAATTATCGCTTTGAAGAATGGTCTTCTTTACGTACTTTACACAGGCGACTTCCTGTTGAGAAAGGTAGAGTATTTTAAAATTAAAACTAAAAAAGAAATATCTCAGATTATTTTATGTGTTTTAACGAGATCTACATTATTTGTAGAGTTAATTTTTATCTAACTCTTACGGTTTACCAGTTATCCGAATGGAAATTACTTTAGAGGCTATATCCAGAAAATTCAAGCTATATATTTTCTTTTTCATCTAATTTCTTTAATGTATTGAATTTTAATCTACATCGTTAAAGCCTTTTTAAAGAAAATCCACATTTTTGAAAAATTGTCGAATTCTTGGAACAAACTGAAATTAAATACTAAATTTGAAGTTAAACTGACTTTTCGTTTTTGAATTATGCTGTTCACACACACGCGCACACACACACACACATATACGGACAACACACCCTGGTAGTTTTTTTAAAAATTGTTTGTTTTTTTACTTTGAAGTCTAAACATATATTTGCGGTGAAATCTGTAATCGAATTTTTGGGTGGAATACACTATCTTCTCTATCTACTATGCACATTGTACATGCGTACTAGAGAAAGTAAAAATCAGATTCTTGCAAAAGGTATTAGAAGTAAATTTTTGCCATGAGTCATGTCTCATGGGTGGTCACATTTTGAAGCTTTAACAGTTATGATAGTGACAGCATTAGAAAGAAGCTGAAGCTAAATTATTAAAATATTTTTGGATGTCAAACTCATTGCTTTATTTTTTCATTTATGAAAACACTCTAATAAGTAAAGCTCAATACAGATTGAGAAGTGAAAAAAAGAAATCAATACATATTACATAATACCAAAAACAAGACAAAAATTAAATGATGAAATATAAAAATTTTGGAAAGGCAAATATATTAAGCACGTTTCAAATTTAATAACAGTAAAACGAATGGATAAAAATGATAATAATAGTAGAAATAAGAGTAATAATAATAATAATAATAATAGTAATAATAATAATAATATAAAACGAATGTGCTTCACTAAATAAATAATTTCAGTTTCAAGTATAGTTGTTTTTACTTTTAATTCAAATTTATGAAAATTAGAGGAATTCTTAATTCGTGTCTCTAATTTCATAGCTTAAACTTTCAGAATGGTTAAAAACAATGCTTAATTTCTAATGGTTATCTTGATATATTTTATGAAAAGTTGAACAACATTTCAAATTTGAGTATTATTAAATGAATTCAAAAAACAAACTTTTAGATAAAAAAACGTATATATGCGTAAGTATGTTGTGCTTTGCGTATGTTTCTCTGTGAAAAGCATAATTCAAAAACGAAAAGTGATAGAAATCTCAAACTGGGCTTAGAACTTCAGAATGCTACAAAACGCATTCCAAACTAGTCTTTAAAGGAAAAAGATGCTATATTTTTGCTCTTATAACACTGTGATCAACAAATTTCATCGAAATAACATGTTTAAGATAGATCATGACTAATTAAAACATTTATTGTATTTTCTTTCAGTGGTCTAGCTTATAGGACTTTTATGTACATAATTGTTAAACCATAAGAAACAAATCTCATTACATAGAAAATATAACTCTCATTAAAACATGCAATTTAGACCAAAGATTTTGGTAGCATTAACTATTTTCGCCATATTTATCTCTACTGGTTTGAGTCATATGTAAAATGTTAACTCATTATTATTTACATTTTTACCACCTACAACATAGAAAAGATTTTAAAAACAGAAATGTTATAAAAAGTTCAGCGCATGTGTGTATCTGTGCGTGTATATGTATGGGCGTCTGTAGACAATCAAGCTGCAAAACTAAAAGCCTTTAAATGTCAAACTTGATATTTAACTTCATCATCCTCCAAAGATGGCACATGAATTTCAAGTAATCAATCGCCTACACGAAACCACCATATACAAGGAAGACCTATCGAAAGCTTGATTTGTTAAAAAAACAGTCTTTATTTAAGACATTTTCATTCACAAAATTTATATACTGAATTTTTTAGGTATAACCTCTGAAGTAGTTTTCATTCTAGATGACCCTTATATAACTGATAAACCATAAGAGACAAGATCTAACAACATAAAGAAAATAAGAAGACATACTATGTTAAAGCATTTTTTGTTGTTGTTTTCTTTTGCGTTTGTTTTATGAGTGTAAAGTTAACTATTTACGAGATATTTCTTGTCAAAGTTTTCAATTTTAGAGTTTCTTAAAATACAATGTAGTTATCGTTTTTCCTTTCAGTTTTATCACATAGCGGTTAATGACTATCGGTTAAACGTTATGTACTTCACCATTCCGATGTATGTAAAATACGTAAATACAGAGTGTTAGGGGTCTGGTTATTTTGATAAATGACGCCTTAATATGATTTCACTTTGAAGTGTAATGTACATTATCTATGTTTATTAGTTTTCCCTCAACTAATCACATAATTTATTACCTGATGTGCTTTGCATAGCCTTAACTGCACGGTCAAATGAACGTCAGAATAGATTATCCATTTTGCTTCTACGTTTTCACATCTCAATATGTGGCCTGCTGGCGTAGGTTTCGCGCGGTCTTTGGCCTTGCAGAAATCATTCAAACTCAGTTCCAATACCAGCCTTCGTTAGGGTGGGGCCAGCTCACTCAAGGTTACGCTTTCGCAGTCGCGGGGGAAAAAATACTTAAGCATAAACAAAAATGATAAAAATTATTTTCTAAAGTGCGATATCAGAGATAGAGACTTATTTTTTGTACACACATTACTGACAACAAAAGAAGCATTGGTACGAAGGTTCATTTAAATATGTGGTTTCATTCTGGATATATTCATTTATTGAACTTAATTATCAAAAATCAAAATCTATCTTCCCCCGCAATCATTGAACTACATGCAGTATTTTTACTTTCCCGTATCTACTTACAACCTACATATGTAGAAGCTAAGTAGCTAGAGAAGATATTGTACTCCACCCAAAAATGTAGTGTCGAGATTTTACCGGAAATATGCTTTGAGGTACCCTGAGTATGAAAAAAAATCATTTTTAGATGCATGTGTACATCATAACTCAGAAACTACAAGGCCGTAAATTACCAAAATTGGTATTTAGGTTTAGCACCTTTCAAGGGTGCGACACGAAGATATTAAAAATAAAACTGACCCCAAACTACTCTTTACATGGAACAATGTTTGAAAATGTTGTTTTTACCAAAAATGGTTCTAATGATTTTTATTAAAATACTGTATATTAAAGAAATATATATCTCCCATTTTCTCGCTATAGATTCTGAAGACCTGTTCATTCTGGATGAACAGTTCTATAACTGGTAAACCTAAGAAATAGACAAAAACTTACTGCATCAAAAATGTAGATCTCGTTAAGACACACACGTTATATCCTATACAGTTTTGTAGAGAGCAAACCATTTCCGAGATGTTCCGTGTTCTTGTTTTCAATTTTAAACTACTTAAAGTTTTATTAAATGGTAGATCACCTTTCTTTGGTCTGTCTACTGTTTTACTCCTGGTAAGCAAGGAGAGCGGGATTTCTATTTTTTCACATACAGACCAGCTTTTAAAGGATTTGACTATGGATCGGTAAGGAAGGTATGAATTGAGTATAAATAAACAAAGGCCCTTCCTCCCTAAAAGAATTTTTTTTTGCTTGAGGACTACAATACTATCCAATTAACCAATTTATATTTTGACCCATAGTTATAATTGCTTTAGCCTAGTGTATTCTCTTATTTCACTTCTGCATAAAAAGAATCAAATAATAAGACCAATTCTGCTAATGTTTATCTCGATTAACATGATGTGGATAACAAAATATCTATTGCAGAAAAGTTTGTTTACGGAACAGCTAGAGAAAGTCATGTGAATGGGACACATCGTTCTTTTAAAAAATTGCACTTATTAATAGCTTGGTAACAAATATATATATATATATATATATATATATATATATATATATATATCACCGAAAAATGGAAATAAATGAAAAAACAACGAATGATTATACAAATTATTTTTAAAACTGGTTTATATAAACTCCAACCAGAAATATCATTATATCATCTTACAGATTCTGCTTTGGGATCAAGTTTCAGACCTCTATCTGTATTTTTGTGGAAGAAAATAGACTTTGAATGTGTGAAAACAACAAAGGAATTGGACCTGAGAAAAAGGGCCTTAAAGTTTGACATAGAGAGTCATTTAAGCAATGCATCGCTTTAAAATGGCACCAAAATAGGCGTTACATCTGCCCTAGACGAATCAAATATTGCAAAAATGAACTTTAAGTATAGTGTTGTTTTTGTTTTGTTTTTTGCACCAAAATCGACATTTTTTACCAAAAGCTCTTGATAAGTAACATTATAAAACCGCAAATGACTGATATAATGTTGTTCATTATACTATTCTTAATTATCTATACAAATATCTGAACTTATAGCCCTAAAAGCCTGTATGTCTTAAAAGAATTTACCCAAATATTTTATGTTAATTAACCTGAAGTAGATAGTACAATAATCTTAGGAATAATTAGTGTGAAATGGGTAGAGAAAGTCCTGTGAATATATTAGGTTTAGGAAGCCTCAGAACATATACTTCTGGCAAAATCATTATACCGAATTTTTGCGTGGCATGCTTTTCCTATGTATATGGGTAGAGAAAGTAAAAATTATATTATGAAATCGCTAACAGATGCGTTGTTATCACTTTTACAATATTTCCGAGCATAAGTAACATTGGATTCTGTAACTTCCTAGTGGAGGAACTTGTTTCCTTTCCCTGAAACGTGTGTAGCGCCTGTAGGTTTGTACTCATCTGTATTCTATGTTGCTATCGTGTTCATAGAATCAGATTATAACCTTTCACTTGCCCTCACTGTTCCTCTTTTCTATACAGCACTACGTGGAATAGTATATAACAAACCAAGTTTTGCAGTTAAATTTTGCTCTCTGCTTTGAACACAACGATGACTTTTACGTGTAGAATCTTAAATACACACGTTTTTTCCACTTTGTAAAATGAATAAAATATGTTGTGCTACATTCGTATAACTTTCATTACCTATGCTGCAACAAAATATTCTTACAAAGCTTCTATCCATTTTGCACTTGTCGAAACAAAACAGCAGAAATGCTTTATAGCACATTAATTTCCTGTATAGGGAAATAAAGAAATGCAATAAGCTAAAACGATGGTCAAATATTTTAAAAATCGGTCGTTATAAATCAGTTTTCAAATGCCGTTAACCACAAGAAGGAAAAATCTGATGTGCTCCTCTCTCTACATCTCTGTAACAAATTACCGTTAAAAAGCGTATTATTCCATATACTTCATGCTAATCGAGATAAGCATTAGTAGAAGTGGTCTTATTACTTGCTTCCTTGAAGTAGAAAGTAAATAAGGAAGTACACAACGATAGTAAAATCTTTTAAAAGCTGGTTGGTTGCTATGAGATTGAAATTCATTTCTTTGCTTAGCAAAGTTCACAAATTCCGGTATGAGGAGAGTATTTCAAAACTAAAAACAGTAAAAAACAATATCTCGGAAATGGAGAAATATACAAAAAAAAAACAAAAGAAAAAAAAAAAAAACGTATTTGTCCTAAATTGTGTTTTTAAACGAGATCTACAGTTCCATGTTAGTCAGTTTTTATCTATCTCTTAGCACTTACGCAAAATTTACCAACAATAAAGATAACTTGAGAGGCTATTATCAGAAAATTCGAGATATACATTTTTATTTGTCATGTAAATATCTTTAATATACGGTATTTTAATCAAAATCGTCAGAGTCAATTTACATTTCCGTGTAAAGCGTAGTTCGGGATTGGGAGGGATTTTCTTATAAATCTTCACATCGCCTCCTTGGTGGATACCGAAATTAAATACCACATTAAATATTTAACGCTCAGACACGCGCTTGCTCTCTCTCTCTCTCTCTCTCTCTCTCTCTCTCTCTCTCTCACACACACACACACACACACACACTCTCACTGGCTGTTTTGTAAAACAACTTATTTTGTAATTCAGGGTGCCTCAAATAATATATTTCCGGTGAAACCTCGGTATCGAATTTTTGGGTAGAATACAGTACCCTCTCTATGCACTCTATAAATTGTATATGTAGAAAAAGCAAAAGCGAATAACAATTTAACATTTAAGAAACGTTTAAGTATTGCAAAATAAAGCAATTAATAAGGAATAATCAGAAATTGTTAAATGCATAACATTTGCATAAGATATATAACGAGGTTTACAGTTCTTGAACAGTAAGTTTTCTCCTATCTCTTGTGGTTTACAATTTAATCAAATGTCACTCAAAATGAAGAGATCTTCAGAGGCTATTCCCTGATAACATTTTTATTTTATCTTAAAACCTGTGCTATTTTTATCAAATGCATTTGCCTTCTTTAGAAAATCAAAATTTTCGAAACAGTTCCCCTGTAAAAAGTAGTTTGAGTTGATTTTTTTTCCTTCTTGAAAACTAATGTGTATCACCCAACGATGCGACACAAAGATTTTCAAGAAAGTTCCCATACTCCAATCTATCCTTTACATGGAACGAATTGTCAAAAATGTTGTTTTTCTCAAAAATTAAGATACCGTATGTTAAAACTATTTACATCACAACAGTTTTATATCTTCAATTTTCTGGAAATAGCTCGTGAAGACTAGTTGCCTTTTGCAGAAAACTCAGGATCAATTTTGTTGAATTTTGCTTATCTAGTAAACTCTAGAGTTGGACAAAAACTTACTGCACAATTTATATCATGTACATTTTTCTTATAGAGCCTAACGTTTTCGAGATATTCTTTGATATTGATTTCAATTTTAAACTACGTAACCTAAAATGGATGATTTAACTCGGCTGCTATCCCGTGAAATCATCTGCTAACCTATAACCAACACCGAAGAACGCTTCAAATATTAAATTACGTAATCTGTCTCAGACGGAGTCAGCTTTCGTTTGATCCCTCTTTTGTTTTCTGCTGGCAATGAAAAGCGAACCGAGCTTCAATTGTTCACATAACGAAACAGATTTAACTATCGCTTTAGCCTAGTGTATTCCTCATTTCTTTTCTTCTTACAAGGAATCTGGTGGTAAGAGTATTTCTGCTAATGCTTATCTCGATTAGCATGATGCAGATAAAATGATTCTCCTTTGTAAGAATCATTTGTTTGCAGAGCAGGTAGAGAAAGTCATGTGAGCGGAACATACGACATTTTTCCTAAGGCTGCGGTTCGTAAGTTATAACCTTAAATAAGGGCGCCTCGCTATAACGAATGCTGTATCGCAGCTGAGTTGGAATGCTTTTTCTAGGGTCAGCAGATCACATATTCAAGTGAGGAAGTCAAATAAGGTTTAAAGTTGGGAGTGGCTATTAATAAGTATGTGCATTCTCATTTATAGCTTCAGTTAATTGGTGGTTAAACTGCGCAGAGTAGGTACAATGATATCTTTTCTTAAAGTGTAAAATTTATATCATTTTAATTTGAAGAAACTCTGATGTGTTCCATTCTTTTGACCTTCTTTAGGTATTCTGAAACAAACCTTCCTTCAAAAGATTATCCTTTTATCTTCATCATGATAAACATTAGCAGAATTGTTTTATTGCTTGCTTCTGTGAAAGTAGAAGGCGGGAAAACGCAGACCAAAGCAATAGTGGAATCTTTTAAAAGCCGGTCGCTATGTGAAACGTTGAAATTCAGTTCTCTTTGCTTGTTAAGAGTAAATAAAAGAGAGGCAAAAAGAAAGAAACTTCCCGTTTGAGAATAGTTAAAGTACCTTAAAACTGACATTAATAACTCGGAATTTCTCGAAGACGATTAACTCAGCGAATGTGTTTTCATGAAATCTAAATTTGTTGTGTAGCAAGCTTTTATATATCCCTTACTTTGCCAGTTATACAAATGTCATACAGAAATCATCCATAATAAAGAGGTCTTCAGATGTTATTCCCAAAAAATACAAAGCTGTATTTGGTTTGTCATGAAAATATCTTATTCATAAAGCATATTAACCAAAATCGTTAGGGTATTTTCTGAAAATCATCCTGTCGCATTCTTGGAAGTTACTGAACTTAAATACCAGGTTTGGTATCTATCCGATTTTTCGTTTATGAGATATGCTGTTTAGAGACGCACATGTCCGCGACCATATTTCTAAGAATGCTTTTTGTTTTATTCAGGGGGTGTCAAAACATCTATATCTGGTGAAATCTTGACATCGATTTTTTGTGGAATACAATATCTTCTCTATCCACTATGTACATTGTGCATACGGGTTAGAGAACATAAAATTCTGATGTGTTCTATTCATATATTTCTCTAGCTATTCTATACACAAACTTTTCTTAAAAAAGTTAATGCTTTTATCTGCATGATGCTAATCGCGGTAAACAGCAGAATTGATCTTATTACTTCCTTGTAAATGGAAGGGAAATAACGGCATACATTAAAGCGATAGTCAAATCTTTTAATATTTTAAAAGCAGGCAGCTATGTTAAACAATTAAGGTTCGCTTCACTTTGCCTGGTCCCGTTTGAGGAAAGATAAATGGCTTAAAATAGAAAGAATAGCAGGGTATATCTCGAAAATGGTCAATTTAACGAGAAAAACGTATATGACGTAAATTACGTATTTTAAAAAATCTACATTTTTGTATAGTAAGTTTATTTATATATTTATCCTGGTTGGATAAACTAGGCCTTCTCTTCCACTTTACCAGCTTTTGTCTATATCTTGCTGTTTAATCATATAAAATTCTGCAGAAGTCATCTAAAATAAAGAGGTCAAGGGCCATTCCTCGAAATTTCAAAATATCATTTTGTTTGTGATGTAAATATCCCTATAATACAGTTATAATCGTTGAGAAAATTAAAAATGTCAAACATTTTTCCATGTCAATGGTAGTTTGTGGTGCGGGGGTTTTCTTGATGGGAGTAATCTTCGTGTCTTATCATTGATATTTATGTACTTTACGTTTTTGAGCTATGCTGCCTACAGACACATACACATGCAAACAGACAGGTACATACTCGACATGTTTCTAGATTTTTTTTTTTTTTTGGATTCAAGGAGTCTCAAAACATGTATTTCTAATGAAGTCTGGGTATCGTATTTTTGAGTGGAATACGATACCTTATCTACCACTAAAACTATTCATTTCTTTCTAGTTTTTTATCAAATTTCACAGTACCATCACCTTAAATCAGGCGGTCTTAAGGTGAGATCCCCCACATTACAAACGTATTGGGGGCAGTTGGCGGTAGAGGGCAGTCTCAGTGCCGCACTGTAAATACCTGGCACAGGTCACAGTGAAGAGTGAATTTGGTAGAGGAAGACACAA
The DNA here is from genome assembly GCA_030762935.1 of Hymenopus coronatus. Classification (NCBI taxonomy): domain Eukaryota; kingdom Metazoa; phylum Arthropoda; class Insecta; order Mantodea; family Hymenopodidae; genus Hymenopus; species Hymenopus coronatus. The sequence continues at coordinate 28,218,251 of CM060896.1, read as the reverse complement.
GAGTAATCAATCTAGTTCACTGTCACATGCAGCTACTTACTGCGCACATATATTTGCGTCTCGTGTCCGTGATGCTGAATACGATTTTACTGTTTTCAATTCTAAAAGATGCTTCAGTTCCTGGAGTTGTATTGCACGTCCATCTCTATAATGCGATTATGAATTATACCCTTTTATTATATTTCTACACCTCTAAGAAAATATTAAACTTCCTTTTACAATACTTTCTAAAGCATGGATTTATTAAATTATACTCGCACATAACATAGATAGATGATGATAATGTTTATAAAGATGATAATATTATTATGATTATAGTAATAGTAGACGACTACTACTACTATTTCTGTCATTATTATTATTATTATTATTAATAATAATATATGTTTATGTAGGATAACCAGTGTACTTACACTTGATTCATTTTGTCAAAATTACTTACTTGTAATATTCATTTGTTCTTTGTAACCTGCAATATAATGACGTCTTATATATCCCGGTAAACTCTTAGAACATACAAGGAACCTTACATTTCCGCCAGAAGCAGTACAGAAAAATTGTTCCTCCCACTCGTCCTTAAATGTGCATGGATATTTCCGTGGATTCTTATTGTGTTTTGGAGCAGCCATTTGACAATGACAGGCAGTCCACAACTGCACGTCTCAGGGAAAGTGGGATGGACAGTAACGTCACATCATAGCCCACACCGACTTCCCTTCTTTCAGTGGCTGTATTCGCGAGTACAGTTTTGGAGACATCTGCCTTAAGAAAACGTTTGAATAGTAAGGTTTAATATTAACCTTCAACACAGTTCGGATGTATTTGTGAGTGATAAAGTAAATTCAGTCGCTAGAATTAACTTTGAGGACTAAATAAACTATGGCAGAGGGCGGAACTAAATTTATCATTGTGACGTTCCATTACGTTCATGATAAATAGCGAGGTTTCATTATGGGTCACTTTTTGTGCACGCGAATATAAGTGGTAGGGAAAGAAAGCGGACGTGACATTGTACCTAGAAGTCATCATATGTTTAGAAGAACCAACTGTCACCAACATACATTTTATTACTGATTTTATACAAGCGTGCGTGCTTGGATATAAGAAGCGCTTACAAGAAGATTGTTTGGGACAGTTTAGTGAGCTGCTTGAACCAAGTTTTATAGGATTCGCTGTTTTCTTAACAATTACCCTGTCAACAAAAGCTGCGAAGGAAACTTTGTAGTTGTTAAGGGCTTATGACAAGCGCGGGGACTCCTGCGGAAAAATCCGCATCTTACGCCCCGACGAGCAGCTGCCTCAGCCAATCGGGGATTGCTTCCTTGTTATCTCTTTTGCAGCAGTAGCGAGGAGGGACACTGGAAGAAAGAAAAGGAGTAGGGCGGAAATCCATCAGCTGAGGACCCGAACCAATCCAGGCTAAAGAGAAAATGTTTACAGAATGCCCAGAAATAATGTTCACTACAGCTAGAAACTGTGAATCCAATACCGCGACTGAATATTCATTTCCCTACAGAAAAGTTTTAATGTTGCATTTACATAGCTTTCTCTACTCCCTTCTCAACATTTTTTTTTCTGACAAAAGCTTACTCTTCTAATTATTGTTGTTACACGTTTACACAATTACTTAGAGGTTTAACAATAGATTAAGCCAAGGGATAGTCATAATACATTCTCTACTCTGTACACAGCACATAGGTAGAACAGGTAGATGATGTAAAAAGCTAAAAAGGCTTTTATAGAAAACGGTCCACGTGTGTGTGTATCTATCAACAGGATAACTTAAAAACGAAAATATGGCTAAATACCAAACTGGATATTTAAGTTTAGCATTTTCCAAGGATTCCGTAAGGATTTTGATCAAAGTACCCGGTAATAAAGATATTTGCATGACAAATAAAATATATATCTTGAATTTTTTCTCTGAGGAACTCTTCCTTTTGAATGACTTTTGCATAAATGGTATGACTATAAAAGACAGGCAAAAACTTGACCTATAAAGATGTAGAACTTGTTAAAATATACTCTTCGTGTGATTTAACGAATAATGAATTATTTTTTTATTTTAATTTGAAAATACATATACTTTTCTAAACAACCGTTTTTCTTATTTACTCCGAGAAACTAATTTCAAAGCCAATCCTATAGATACAGTGTTTAAATATATAAATAGTGTTTATATCAATCAGCATGATGTAAATTAAACAATTATCTTTTATAAGAATACTTTGTTTGCAGAACAGATAGACAAAGTCATGTGAATAAAATTTTTTAAAAGTGTATGTCGCTGTGTGATGAATTTGAAATTCCATACTTTTATTATGTCCACAAGAAATTTTTCAAAAACGAAATAACAATTGAAAATTCTATAGGCATTTTTAACTAGGAAAAAAAATAATTTCGTAAGTGGTGAGTAGTACAAATGCATTCATACACACATACATACATACATACATACATACATACATACATACATACATACATACATACATACATACATACATACATACATACATACATACATACATACATACATACATACATACATACATACATACATACATACATACATACATACATACATACATACATACATACATACATACATACATACATACATACATACATACATACATACATACATACATACATACATACATACATACATACATACATACATACATACATACATACATACATACATACATACATACATACATACATACATACATACATACATACATACATACATACATACATACATACATACATACATACATACATACATACATACATACATACATACATACATACATACATACATACATACATACATACATACATACATACATACATACATACATACATACATACATACATACATACATACATACATACATACATACATACATACATACATAATACATACATTCATTTTACGGAAGTAAAATCATATTGTATTCATACGAAAATTTCAGGGGGCTTTACCAATAGAGGTAACGAACGCGATAGCGTTATAATTGAAACATAACCACAGGGTTTTACTCTCTGTGTGTATGTGTGTGGTGAGCTTAGTTCAAAAACTAAAGTTGGTTGAATACCTACCGCTGTACACACACACTCTCACACACACACACACACACATACACACACTCTCACACACACACAAACACATAAAATATCCATTTTTTAAAAAATGCTGTTTTTGGACTCAGGGTAACCAAATAAATAATTTCCGGTGAAACCTCTACATCGAATTGAATACTATATGTACCTCACTCACTCACTAACTACCTACCTACCTACCCACCTCCCTGCCTACCGAACGAACGAACGAACGAACTGACGAACTGCCAAACTGATGAACTGACTAACTATGCCATAAAACGCGCTTAATGAGATCTACATGTTTGTGAAGCAAAGTTTTGTCTATCGTTTACGGCTTATTCGTTGTGCAAAAGCCATTCAGAATGAAGAGTAATTCATAGGTTACTCGCGGAAAATTAAGATAAAATTTATTTTCGTGTTAATATACAAGAGATACTTAATATTGTTTTGCTTATTCTCTTTAATGCCATTTAAAGGAAATGAAATAACGATATTTTTTTATGAAATTTGTATTTTGGAATAGAAAGATTTTCTTGAAAACCGTGTCGCATTCTTAGGTTGCTATTTAAGTGACTTTTCGCTTTAAGTTATGTTGTTCACAGATGTACACGCATGCACGCACGATAGGGTTTTTTTAATTTCTATGTCAAACATGTATAATGTGCATAACAAGTAGAGGTTTTCCATTCAAAAATTCGATTAGTAATTTCACCGGAAATACTATGCTTTGGGGTCAATTAAGTAAAAAAAGGGTCATTTATAAGAATTTTACGAAGCTTTCATACCCTGATCAAATATTTGAGTTAAACATAATTCTGGCGCCATTAATTTCATATCCAAAGAAGATAGTGCATTTAACCGTTTAATTAACGGCGCGCTTAACCGAAGTGGGAATAACGCAAGTTTGTTAATCAACATTAACAATTTTCTGACTGTAAGATTACGATGTACAATTAGTGATGATATATACCTGCTTCGAGAATTGCTAGAAAATAATCCTTCCGAAGATACCAGTAAACAGAGCAATATTCTCAATAAATTATACTAGCGAATACATAACATTTCTGCCTTCGCATAGTAAAGGTCTATCTTAAAATTGTTGCTATTTTGTAAAATGCAAGATACTATAAGGTACTAAATTAATATACTATCAAGTATTAATTTACAATAAATTAACAAAATATGAAGAAACTATGTTAAAATATTGTTTTCATAAGCATTTTTTTTTCTGGTGAGAAATAATCATCGATCACGGAAATGTTCTCATTCTTGTTAAAACATTGAAACCAACATTCAAAACCACTAAAATATTCCAATTAAACAATGGTAATAAACACTCCAAAAGTGTACTAGAGTAAGGAATAGCTTCATAAGAGGGTCGGCTGATATGGCGCCCATAGGCCCGTTAAGCGGTGTAGTTTAACTCTAGACGCTAATCCATAGTTACAGGTCAATGGCAAAACAACTTTACAGTTTTCACAAAAAATGGAGGATCTGCAAAAACGAATAGTGATTAAATGCGTCCATTTGAAAGACTTAACGTCAAAGGAAATCAAGGAGGAAATGGGCAGTACATTGAAAGGCTCGCTCGGGACACCCTGTAGAAGTAACAACTCCAGAGATCATTGAAAAAATGCATCGTTTAGTACTGGAAGACCGCAGATTAAAGTTGTTTGAGATAACAGAGGCTATAAGCATATCAAAAGAACATGCAGGTAATATTTTAACGTTTTGGGCTTTCACAAGGTCTGTGCAAGGTGGGCACCACGTTTATTGACACTTGATCAGAAGTTGCAAAAAAAGTTTGTGTTAAGAATGTAAAAATCCCAATGAATTTTTGAAATGCTTATTTCCATGGATGGAACTTGGATATATCACTACACTTCAGAAAGTAAATCATAGTCAAAACAGTGGATTGCGCCAGGTGAACCAACTCCAAAAAAGGCAAAGTCAATTTTGTCAGCTAACAAGGTTATGGCGAGTGTTTTCTGGGATGCATAGGGAATTGTTTTTATTGATTACTTGGAAAATGGTAAAAGTATCACTGGAGACTACTGCGCAAGCTTACTGCAACATTTGAGTTATGAGGTAACAAGAAAAAGACCTCATTTGAAAAAAGAGAAAAAGAAGCTCCGGCCCATCGTTCAGTCATTGCAATGGGGTGCGAATTAATGTTCGAATTCCTTGAATATCCTCCCTTTTCATCAGATCTAGCACCCAGTGACTACTATCTGTTCCCAAAACTCAAAAACTTTCTTGGAGGACGAAGATTACACAGCAACGAGGAGGTCATTGATGCGGTAAACAGCTATTTTAAGGACCTTGATAAATCGTACCACAGAGATGGTTTAATTAAATTAGAACACCGATATGACAAATGAAAAAGCCTTTCTGGAGATTATGTTGAGAAATAAAGCAAAAAAAAAAAAAGGTTTTAAATGCTGTTTTCGCTGACTTATCACCGACCCTAGTATGTACAGAAGTTGACAACAGACTGTAACAATGAAAGCTAAGAAAACCAAATAGCCCGGAATCGCCCGGATTACTTGAGATGAAAACTGTTTCTGGAATCATTATGTTAACTTTAATACTTCACTGCTTCCGATAAAATAACCCTTATCATATGGGTTGCTTATTGCCACATCATTGAAGGAATTATTATTCTTGCTTTCTGCGCAGTTGGTCGGGCAGTGCACACCAGGCGAGGAGTGCCGTTGAAGGGGAAATAGGCTTGCCCAGAGTTCCCCCAGCAGTAAACTGTCTGACATAAGGAACGTCAAAACGAATGCAGTCAGAAATCATTTGAGTTATTTTAATACATCCGAAAAGTAACCACCAAAAAGAATTATAATCTCATATAATGTATGTTCTCATGAACAATTATCATGAGGCGAAACAAAAACCGTAAGTTGCGCAGAGACAACTCTGTGCCTTGTAGGATTGATGATGGGAGAAGTTGCGCAAACTCATTTGCGTAGAAGTCATAACGTTTCTATCCACGAAGGACAGAAGTGTCTACGCTAGCGATTGTTTTGGTATGGCATTCTTTAGTGTTTATGCAAATAACACAAGCAGATTATTGTTAACTTGAAAGAAGACAATGGTGCCGACGACATCAGTAGCGATGTTGGTTATGAGGAAAAAGATGATGGTACAATGAGCAGCTGTAGAAACATGTGGTGAGTACAGTAATATTGGCTATGTTCAGGGCTCCTAACTCATTGTGTGGTAAGTTGGATCACAACCAAAAATAAATATATCGACATTCCTTCACGCTCTAGATAGTGTTAATGGCATTATATATGTATACTTTAATAACAAAGTGATTTCACTATAACTATGGATATGTGCCAACATTTGACTTCATTTGAAATTCAATAATTGTTAAACTCTGCAAGTCATGTTTGCGTTATTCGCGCCAAGCTGTCATCTCCATTACCCCTCTCAGCCGTTGCAGAGAGGAAGGGAAGGAAAGCAAATTTCCCTATCCCAAGATTTGTCCATATCTCGCCTCATGGTCTATATCAGCAATCAACACTGGATAGTACTAATAATATTGGTAAACCATGTCTTTATTTTCATAATGTGATTGTAATGTAATATGGAGACTGCAGCATATCAATTATGTTGTTTTTTGATAATGATGAGAATATTTGCAGTTTCAAGTTTTTCAACAGTCGGGTGTAGTTTTGTGCCATTCAAACGGAATATCGAAACTAAGTCAACCTCAGTTATTCTTGATTCATTCGGATGTGTTTATTTTTTTTAATTTATCTGTTAAACCGTGGATGTGGCCCATCATAGAAAGTTGTTATATTTCTTGATATTTACAACCAACACAATGCCTAAAAATATCTTCACCTGAAATGTGTCATTTTACTGGTATTGTTTCCAGGAACTCATCAGTCACATTTAATTCAGTGTCTGCACTTCCATTATGTTGTATGCTTAATATCACTGCACTCGTTTACTGTTGTGTAGTGTACCGGGGGGGGGGGGAATTCGCACCTCAGCCAGTGAATAGGCTTTTTGTGCGTCAGACCATCTCGAGAGGAAAGAATGAGATGAGAGCAATTGCAGAGGGGAGCAGGCACCAGATTGTGACAAGGAGCCATCGTGGAGAGTCCCAAATAGCTCCCACGCAGTTCTTCATCTCTTTGTGCTGAGCGCTAGGAGCCTGCATCTTCCTGCCGCCGAGAGCTGAGTCTCCACGCTCGCTAAAGCGTCTCTCTTTGGTGCTTCGTGGGCAGGGGATCGTGGGTTCGAGTCCCACCTTGGGCATGGGTGTTATATGTTTGTGCAATGTGTATATGTTTGTAAAAGAAACAGTAAAACCAGTAAACCAGTAATCAGTAAAACCTACGGGGGGAAATGTAACGCTAACATAACAAAAGACGACCAGACGGATGAAATAGGAAATTCGGGGAATGAAGAATCCTTCCCAGCCTAGTGTCCCGAGAAAACCCTCCAATAAACCTACGAGGCAGAGAGGTCGACCGCGGGGAATCGATCCCACGACCTCCCAAGCCTAGGTCAGTGGAATCGCTTACGGTGATACAGTTCTGAAATTTGGAAAATTCACAATATGTAATATATTCCGGTTATTACACACACTAATAGTGATGCAATGTATCAAAATTCTGAGTTTCAGAGTTATTTAAATAAGTTTTTATTGTCCCAATTAATTGTTCTAATAAAATTAAGCCCCATGATACGTCTTTAAATACATACGCAAATTACAAATAAATCTCTTATATAATAGTTTTATATATTAGCCATTATTAGTGGTGAAAAAAATGTTACTTTTCCTACTCACCAAAAATTTTGATTTCTCAAAGTGTTATAACTTATTTAACAAAATTGGAGTATTTTTTGGAAAAGTAATGTGAGCATTTCTTAATGTGCTTGTGACAGACAGTATAAACATGTTTAAATAAATTAGTGAACAATTCTATCGTGTGGAACACTTTGAGTATGAAAACGTGTTGCAAAAAAGTTTGCAAGTTAATAAAGTTTGAAGTTGGCAGTGCCTATTAATAAGCATGCGCATATCCATTTATAGTTGCAGATAATTGGCATTTACAGCGCGCCAAATGAGAAAAACAATTTATGTTTTTAAAAACTTGAAGTGAACAAAATAATTTTTTCATTTTTTTATAATTTTGGGTCAAATTTCACAGATGCATCTCTTTAAGCCTGAGTACCATGTAACATATTTTATCACAGAGATTAATTGGTCTGCAATGTGTAGAATTCACTTCTTCTATTCTGTAAATTATTGAGGTTCTTCCTGGGCTAGATTTTTTTCTTTTTTTTTTTTTCTTCTTTCGCCTCGTATATAGAACTTACCACCCCCCCCCACAGGACTTACAACTCAATGTCTGGAAGTGCTTGTTGAGGAGCATGGTCTCTGGAACAGAAAGAAGTTATGATGGATGAATAACCCAATGCCTGGTAAGGGTGAAAACCTTTTGATAGTGTTTAACGTCCAATTTTACTACCATGGCACCCCAGGTGATGACACTAATGAAACATAGCATAAAGTCGGAGCACCGATAGAATATAATGGCGGGGGAAACCAGAAAAACCGCCCCTGCGTTGTCCACTAAAAATTCACACGCCGTCGCTTGGGATCGAACCTGGGCCGAATAGGGGAAAGGTGAGTGATCTAACCACTCGGCCATGGCTCGGCTCTAACGATGTTGAAATTGATTACAGGAAATATGATGCAATGTGAAACGAATGGCGGGGAAAACCGTAATGCCGCGCCTTGGCCGAGTGGTTAGACAACTCGCCTCTCACCAAGGCAAGCGACCGCAAGGGTGGGTTTCGTGGTGGTCAAAGCGGAGCAGGGAAATGGTTCCCCCGACATCACATTCCACCATCTTCATTTCAAGTATCATCAATGTCATCGCCTGCGGTGCCATATGTTAAACGCTATCAAAAAGGGAGGGGATCGGAGAACCCGGAGAAAACCGGGAGCACAAATAAGAATTCTTCCTCCATTCAATCCTAAACTGAGTACTGGACATGTTTACAAAATGCCACAGAATGTTTATCACTGCACATATCCCGGTGACCTATCTGAAGTCAAACTCAAATTGGTGGTTGCCCATGTACCCCTATTAATCTGATTTTGCGTGGATGGGGGGAGAAAGTAGATATATGCACGAAAGTGTGCTGAACAGCATGTATGCAGTAAGCGATTCGAAGTAGCATCGAGCAAAGTTGCCCCTTTTACTCAAAGGGCAACCATGCTCTAAGAGAATGGGCCACATTTTATGCACACAAGTGTACATACATGGTGTGTTATGGAAACAAACTTCTCTACTGAATCGACTGTGTGGTTCCTAATTTCCAAACCGTCTGTTAAACCATTGAGCTTGTCAAGGAACCTCTGCGTGTGCAGATAAGCATATCCGTTAATAAAATGTGAATTTAGAGCAGCTGCCATGACGATGTAGAGCGATAAAATACAGAATGCCATTAACAGAGGGACAACATGGCGTCCAGCCAGCGGTGCGTACAACACGCACACCGGGTGTACCGCAAATGAAAAGAAAACCAAGCCGTGGAACATGCATGGTTGACTCTATAACTCTCGAATGATGCCATCTATCGTGCCCCAGCAAATTACGACTTCATTATTGCACGTTGTTTAGCGAGACGATGCCACTGGCAATTAAAATGGTGAATGGAAATCCCTAAGCAATGAGAGGGCATAAATTATTGCTGCTACTTACTACCGTAATGGTTCTACCGGTGCTATGGCAACGTCGCAATATTTACAGTAATGTGTGCTCAGAGATAGTGGTAGCCCTGTCCTATAAACTCAGCTAATATAAAAGAAATGCGTTACAAAAAAAGCAGAATAGTCCAACCATGAGATATAACTGTATTTGAAATATAAGCAATAAAAACAAACCTCATAAATCCAGTGTAGCATAAAATACAAAAGCACAGCTTGTACATTAGATGCAATAACGATTATTCTTATAAACACTACACAATGATAATAGTTATGTTTACATACCTGGCAATCCTGGCACTAAAAGTACTTTTATACAGAGAACATTTCTATATGTGTATGTATGTTTATTTCACTATAAGTAGCTATTACCTGGTGGCAGAGTTAAATATATGTACAAAATAATATCACAAAGAATAATGCACAAATAAAGTAATGCAATGAATAATAAAGAAGCATATGAACAAAACATCTTAACTACGAATATAATGCAGACTGCCTCTGTGGTCAGCGAACTGACTTCTCACCCGGAGGTCCTGGGTTCGATTATCGGCGGGGGCGGGGAATTTATCCTTAACCACAGTTCCCTATCCCCCACAGAGTCTGGAAGTATGAATGCGAGAGTGAATGTGGAAAATAAAACACGATTTAAAACCAACGTAAAGAACCTACAGACAACAATCTGTACTAATGCAAAGCCCCCGATATGACCTTAGATGTTAAAGGGGGCTATATAAATGAAAAAGGTAAAAAAAAAAAAATATATATAATTGCATGAAGTTTATAAACAATTAGTAAAAATGATGTAATAAAATAGTTTCGCAACAAATTATTAAAATTACCAGTTTATAATAGTTAATTACAGACAATGTAGAAGTCTTACACTTTACCATTTGCAATAATTGATTAGGTATGTAATCAGCAGAGCTAGGAAGTTCGTACCGTTCGCCGTTCCGCATATAGGTTGCCGCCGACCATCTCGCCACATCAAAACAAGTCATTGATTAGAACGCAGGTGGGAGATGTAAGCAAACCGGATGTAAACAGCACTATTTCCAGAGAACAAAAATGACTTTGACTGCCTCTGTGGTCGAGTGGTCAGCGAGCTGACTTCTCACCCGGGTTCGATTCCCGGCTGGAGCGAGGAATTTTTCTTTAACCGGAATGATTCCCTATCCCCCATAGAGTGTGGAAGTATGAATGTGAGAGTGAATGTGCGTGTGTTTAGTAATATAAAGTTTAACCTAATGTTCTGAACCTACAGTTTCACAAGTGAAAGCCCCCGATATGACCATTGATGTTAAAGGGGGCTATACAAAAAAATGGCTTAACAGACATTCGTAAAAGCAGATCATTATGTACAACATACATAATTACAACATACATATATAATGCTGATGCTGACTGATATCTTGTACATTATATATATATTGCTGATGCTGGCTGATATTATGTACAACATACATATATAATGCTGATTCTGACTGATATCCTGTACATTATGAAAACACCCATGCAATTATAACACGAATTGTAATATTTATAGATAGAATGTAAAATAATATACAAATAATAAAATAAATTTCATAAATATCCTCAGGTAAAAACGAAAGCAGGAATTAAACTAAATTTTTACTCATCTGTAGCCGTGATACTGAAAATTATATGTGCTCCTGAAGCCTTTCAAATGAAAACCTCATTCTACGTTGCGACAAACAAGATTTGTAATGCGAAAAATGCGTTCCACTTTGCATGATGTATCAGTATCACCAAGCAAATAGCATTTGTTGGGATCTAAAAATGCCACTTGTATGCGATACAACACACTGAACTCTCCATTCTTTTCATTTACACTTTTCATTTTCTTTATTTCAGGTAGGATACTCGTGGATTAGTAGATCCGTGTTGACATTTCGTCTACGTGCCGCACAGATTCAGTTCAGCTCCATACCTCTGGAACTGTAATCGTGTAATAGTTGTGGGTAACGTTCTGAACAAATTTGCAACTTACAGTATGCTTCTGCGAAACTTTTCTGTTACTAGACATTTGATAGTTTGTTTACTAGAACTGCCATCGGATCCTGAATAAGTACCTGCATAGAGTACACTGCTAAAAAATTTACTATGCTTGTAAAACAAATTAATTTTGCTCATATTTGAGCAGAACAATGATGTAATTCGAACGCCTAACTCCCTTCGATGTGGTTCTGTGCTATATAGTGATACTGATTTGCAGCACTAATGGGTTGCACTCTACGTTGACCTTTGCTCGCGCAAGTAGAACCGCATTGTATTGTCAACCCTGGCCGGTCTTAGCCTGCATAAGGAAATGGGTGCGAACTTCCTAGCTCTACTAATCAGTATCACTAGTAAGTTTACCACTAGTATACACAACAATATGAAATCAGAAACATCGCACTTAAGTATCATGTACAAAATATTATCCAACAGTTATTGTATTGAAATTTGTCCTACATTTCTTCAAGAACAGAGGCCAGCCCTGAAAGGCTGCTAGAATCCATTCATGTCAATGTTTAATGACGCTTTTAACCATAGAGAATGTTCATATTTCGGTTCCATTTATTCTACCCCCCCCCACTTTCGAACAAATAACCGTTTCGTACGTTATGTGTCGGGTTCTCTGATCTGTCACAAATGTTCAGCCATGCATTTAAACAAGAGAAGCTTTAGATAACCGCTGTTTCTGATGCCTAACCTTAACTGTCTCCATTGATATCTTTTTGTGAAAGTTATAGCACTCTCTTAATCACAAACACAAATTTAACTTGATACGGATAAATAAATTGAATTTATGGACGTGCCTCAACTACTTTGGTTTTATGTTGGGGTGGAAGACTGCTGAATTTGGCTCAGAGGCATCTTTTTCGGGTTTGAGGTTCTTTTACCTGCCGCAATCTATCACGGGATCAGCGGCTTTACTTCCCTTCTGAAAGAAGCCATGCTAAGGAGTTCTACGTCCGAAAAAATCTATCGCCTTCCACCGGATTTGAACCCAGGTTCTTGGGAACTAGAGAATGGCATGTTTACCCTACATCACGGAGGACGACATTTTTTCTAGAAAACAATAGCTTGTTATTGGAATTCATTAATGCAACACAAACTTTTGGTGCATATGCAAGCGAATCATTTATTTGTAAACAGAGTGAATATAACATTAGTTATTTAACTAGTGTATAATATGACTGATTGTGGCAGGGTATATATTTAACAAGTGAGCGAGAACGAACGTGCTAAGTTTTACGAGTTTACAATGGGATTATATACGTGTTATATACAACGTTTTATGCAATTTTAGCATTAAATCCGTAAACATGATTAATAAATGTGTTAAGAAAAATTGTAATATAATAGTGGTATGACATAATTTAAGCAGATGTTTCATTTCTCACACTAATTATAAAAGAAAATGGAAAGTAGATGATAAAACATTGAAAATATGAATTGTATTCCACTTGGCATTTCGAAGTTTAATAACTCCAGAAAAATCAAAAGATGTGTGCGAAGAACAAAATGAAAAGTTTTGTAGATGGAGAAACGGAAAATGCGTTAGTTTGACTAATGAAACCACATTACTGACATACTTTTCAGATCTAGTAATTATTACTTCTTAATATGGTAATTAATTTAAAGTTAGATTGTACGTGTTGTTTTTTCAGTCGAAGAGTTTTATGTCTTAGACGCTCTGGTGTGTATATTAAAAAAGTTCAGTTTTTTTTACAGGCACATTACAGGCTATTATTACTGAAGATAAAAGGTTAGGAGGGTAGGTGGAAGTCAGTATAAGTCGCTGAAAATTATGTAGAAGAATCCATTGAAAGTAAAATAGACATTGCAAAACGAATTATTATAGGAATCAGACATGTTATTGCAATCGAACACAATGGTTGCTTAGGGATACCATTTTTTTAATATGATTAATTGTAGTGTTAATATTTTAGTAAGGAAATTGGGTATACCAAATAACGTAGGTTCCAATTAATGTGTAAATTGTTGTTGATTTTGGTTTTAAAAAAAATTAATGAGGCGACTCTCGCGTTTGAATGTTGCTACACTTGCAAAGAGTGACGATTTCAGATTTTCTTACAGGCACATTGGAGAAAATTATGTTATGGCAGTGATGACGTCATTGCTGTTTTGTTGCCATGGTAAATACATCATTCATTTTCTGGCACGTCATATTAAGCTGGTTTAATGCTAGGATTGGATATAATGCAATTTTTTCATTACTTGGGTTCCCACATGCTACTCCATATTCTATGGACAGCCGCGCTAAGAACTTGTAGCCCATTTCCCTGGACTATGCGCTCCCCCGTTATAGAATCCTCATAAGGAAATGCAACGTGTTTCAAGCTTTCCTAGATGCAGAATTTACCTAATCGGCCCATCCAACGTTTCTCACAAGTAACTTCCCAAATATTTGCAGCTATCCACCGGTGAAATTTGGTCCCCGCTCATGTCATAGTTATGCAGCATTGTTCCCTTGGATCTATTAAATGTAGTGGACTTACTTCTCCAAGCATCAATTGTAATTTTATTTGCAGTGGTTCAATTACTTATTTAATTTATACTATTCTGATGCGTGGTCCCATTAACAATTATAAGATGTTAAAGGGGGCTATACAAAAAAATGGCTTAACAGACATTCGTAAAAGCAGATCATTATCTATTATAAGAGGGTGCATTTATTAAGATGTACTCTGTGCTGTAAATTTAAATTGCTATATTTGAATATTTTTGTATTTTTATTTTCGGGTTCACATTTAATTCTTTATTGTTGTTTAATATTGCTTTTGACTGTGTATTTCCTTTGTCTTTTTATTTTCGTGTTTACTCTTTTAATTCTTTGTTGTTGTTGTTTTAATATTGCTTGTAATGTGTATTGCAAAAGCACGTACGGTCTGTGGACCCGTGCGATTATTGAAATTCTATGTATGATATTCCTATGTCAATAAATACACTTATTCATTCATTCATTCATTCATTCATACTTTTAGTTTGGAAGGTCATTCTGTAGAAAAGAATTACTCCACAGGATGTGTATGGAAAAAAAAACAAAAAAAACTGGTGTGTTCCATTCACATGACTTTCTGTAACTGTTTTACAAACAACTTTTCTTACAAAAGATTATTCTTTTACCCACTTCAGCTTAATTAAGATAAACATTGCCAGAATTGGTATTATTACTTGCTTCCTTGTAAGTTAAAGGGAAACAAGGGAATGCACTAGACTAAAATGATAGTCATATCAATTTAAATTCGGTTCTCTTGTCTTGCTATTAGTAAACAAAAGAGAGACGAAAAGGAAAAGTTTGGGAAAAGTTTCAGTCGCTTAAAACTGAAACCAATAACTCCGAACATCTTGAAATGGTTAACTCTGCAAAGAAAAAAATTATGTGATATAAATTGCGTAGGGGGATTTTCTTGAAAATCTTGGTCTCACATCCTTAGAATATACTACTGAACTTAAATACTAAGTTTGGTATTTAATGGACGTTTTATTTTTGAGCTGCTACTCACACGTTCACACACACACACACACACATACAGACACTCCCACAGACTTACACGGATGTTTCTAATATGCTTTTATTTTGGATTCAAAATATATATTTCTGGTGAAATCTCGGTATCGAGTTTTGGGTGGAATGCAATAGGTACCTTCTCTATTCACTAAGTACGATACATTGTACATACGTGCTAGAGAAAGTAATAAGCCAGATCTTGCGGATGCACCTAAATCTTTTATTCACATAATACGTTAGCATTTTCTTATTGGCGTTTGATAACGGAAAAACTTTCTTTCGTTTCCATGTGGCTGACAAAAGTCTCATATGCGTATTATTAAAATGTCGTCCAGTTTAACGATATATTTAATCAAAACGTTGTTTTCACTGCTCCCTATAGAAGACAAACTCATGTTGTACTGGTTTAGCCTGTTCTTCTGTAACAATGTAGTAAAACAATTTCATAGAGCTGGTATCCAAACCACACCTACATTTCACATCTATTACCGGAGTTATTGACTTAATAATTATTAGGCCCCTCGCCTCCCATCTAGGCGGCCCAGGTTTGAACCCAAGTGCCCGCGTATGGGATTTGTGGTGAACGAAGCCAGTCTGGACGGGATTCCTCTTGGTTTTCCGGTTTCCCCCGCCAGTCATTCCGCCAATTGTTCCATATTCACCTTTCTTATCATTCATTTCGCTTGCATTTCCAATCATCCGCTTCCTCACGCTCATGCCTGGCTACGGGCGACCAATTGTTCCATTCCGTGGTTTCGCATCGTTGGCTCTCCGACTGGCTTCTGACCTCTAGGCATTCGCTTGTAAGTTCTAGGGGGAGGGTGTCAGTTTCGTAATATTAGCAAAGAAAGTTAGCTGGAGAAAGCAATTAACCCGAAATCATGGTAATGAAAAGGCACGCATTAAACTGAAGCTCAAATCCTGTGAAGTCAAAATATTCCAAAACCTAAAGGTAGCTTAAAAAAAGTGCATATAAGCCACCACTTCTACAAATGAGCAGCCACGGGGACTGAACTAGCAGATTTGGCTGCAGAGACAGCGACCGCGGAACCCAGTCCTGCGATTCCTAGTGTTAAATCTGCAGACTTCAAGTTTGCTGTGCGGAGATTGGTACTTTCATGCTGGCGTGCAGTAGTCGACACTCCGTGGCCAAAAACTACGAGAAGTGAAGGGCCATCCTGTGAACTGGAAGTTGAATTTTGGGCAAAAAATTCTTTTTTAGGGAGGAAGGGCCTTTGTTTATTTTTACTCAATTCATCCCTCCCTTACAGAACCAATTCATCCCCCCCTTACTGATCCAATTCATCCCTCTCTTACTGATCCAATTCATCCGTTTAACATTCGTCAAAAGGAATGTCGTCATTCGTTCCCTTTAGTTTTAGTCTGTCGTTTAATTGTATCACATGACGACCAGCTTTTAAAAGATTTGAATATCGCTTTAGCCTAGTGTATCCAATTGTTTTCCTTCTACTTATCAGAAGTAAGTCATATTATGACCATCTTTGATAACTTTTATCTTAATTAATATGATCTAAATAAAAGAATGCTCTTTGATAAGAATAGTTGCTTGTAACAATAATGGAATACATGATATTTTTAATTATTCTTCCTTTTAGGTGGTTTATTTACTTATAACTCCTTTTCTTACTACTGTTTGTGGTTCTGAACTTGTTCAATAACATCGTTCGTGGTAATGTTTTCCAAAATTAATGACACAAAGAAACAATTCTGAAACAATAAATTCCTCGTCGTATTCTAGTCTGGCGCTGTGCGTGGAAATACTCCAATAAACTCTGTAACTCAGTAAGGACAATAATTGTTGATGTCATTGATTCCTTTTAATAGTCATATATAATAAGGTGAATAATATTAGAAGGCAATTTCACTCCATAAAATATTTTTCTTGTGTTCTTCTTCCCTTTGCTTCTGACCTGAGAACTGTTTCGTGTTTATTAGTTAGGTTGTGAGTGTCTGCCTACTGATATACAGAAAAGTCACTTCAATCTTTAAACCGGTATAAATATTATAGGATACCCAGAGATACCTCTATCACTGTGCATCTCTAGGGGGCAGTAACATCAGGAGTAGGGCTTATGCTTGCTGGAAGTAGGGGCCTTAGGGTAAGGTGTACATTTAGAGAGAAATCGGGAGCTATAAATAAATATACTAAGAGTGGGAGGAGACACAGTTCTTTTACTATTAATTACAGGACTTTTAAGAATGCATGGTTAGGGACCAAAGGGACCATTCCACTTTACCGGAGTGCGTCGACAGTGTTATTAGCTCAGACGTGAGGGCTCTCTGTGATCTAGTTAACGGGGACTTTACAATTAAATTCATGCTTATGACAGCATTGCTTAACGCGGACTCCACTCTGTCAGCAATTACATCTTGCCACCGGTATCGACTGTTGAAACTGAAGCAATAAAATTACCTTCTTGCTAAATAAAATGAAAATGAAATATAGTTTATTTAAACTGAGTATCAGATACCCAGCAATATTATAATATTTTATATAGCATAAAAACAAAATAAGTCATATGCTGAGCAAGCAATAAAGCTGCTTTCCTTTGTTTTTTTCAGTTCACCGTTATCCTGGATGCAATTTTGTTGAATAAAAGATTATTAATTTTATTCTTATTACTATAAGAATTTGAAGATTACAATTCATGGCTCTATAGCTAACTGATAGAATGTAATTGATTCAATGGAATAAGACAGATTGTTATTGTAAATAGTGAGCGCTACTATCACGTGCTACAAAACTTGGTCACCCCTAGACTAGAAATTACAATAAGGAAAACATTCCCAACATGCATGATGACGCTACGCACAACTAATATTCAGATTTTTGGCGATCGTGTCATTAGTGGACACTTTCCAACAAAGTGGTTTCCGCGATCTTCAGATCTCAATCGACTGACTTCTGGTTGAAAGATACTATCTCGCAAGATATTGCTAGTATTCTAAGGCCTCGTCTGCAGAATGCTATGCATGGAGTCACAGAAACATTGATGTACGTTGGACAAGAGAACAGAGGATATCCTTCCAAAGTTTTATAAAACCCTATTGTTTGCGCTCAAAGTGACTTCTTTTGTTTGTTTACTATTTTATTTATAATGGTTTAAAGTTTGAAGTGACTTTTGAAGGATCCTGTACAACCATCTACAATTATCTTCCAGTCACTATGGTAAACTACTTCCCTAAGGTTATTCTGCCAAGGTTAAATAAAGAAAAATACTACAAGGAAACAAAAACACCGACATCTTATTTTGCTTTTGACTGTACACATTATTGAGAGTTTCGTATTGTTTCACATTTTTAGTACGCGTTGAAATTTTCAGAAAGAACTCCATATGCCTGAAAGCAGAGTCTAGACGGGCGAATCAGCGCAGAAAGTGTGTGTAATGACACTGCCACCAGGGAGCGCTGTTCTGCCACGGATTTACCAGGCAATTTCCCCAGCGAGCATATTGAAGTGAACAACAGAGTGATGGGAAAATCCACCAAATCCGTCCATGTCGCTTTGTGATTGGATTACTGCTTCTCGGTTATCCACCACTCGCCATTACCAGCAAGGTTACGTTTAATATTTTTTGTTCGTGGTCTTTAAAACTGAGGATGGGGCTACCGCGGCGATAATACTTAGCTGCCACATACTTCTGCTATTAAATGTGAAAAAGACATACATAGTTCGTAAATCTAAGGTCCATAAGTAACTATTGTGACATTGGAAAGTATGCACCTAATAATCTTAATACAGGGTATTAGGGGTGTTGATATAATTATTTTAATAAATGGTACCTTAATCCCTTCGGTGTGTTAGTTGTTTTCTATCTTCGTCCAACAGTATTCCAACAAACGAAACACATAATTTACTACGTGATGTGTTTTGCATGTCTTAAGTGTGTTAATATAATGTATTCGTCGTAGTGCATGTTTTCACCCTTATTACAGGGTGGGTAGTCCTTATACACAACTTTGAAACTATATAGTTATATACAGATTACTTCCTATGAGTCCAAAAGGTCTGTATGGGCTCCTCCATTTCGTAGAATAATTTAATGCGTCTCCATGTCCGATTGTTCATACGCAACAGCATATTACGGTGATGTTTTGAAACGCTCACAAATTCTGTTTTTCAGTATCTCATCGTTTTCGTGTCGGAGTTTTCTCACACCTTATTTCACAATACCCCACAGTGCACTATCAGATGTAAGGTCAGGACTTCTTAGAGGCTAAGGTAATGGAGCCGGAGATTGTTCTGAGCCACGTCCAATCCAGCGATTTGGAAAAATTTCGTCCAAGCGCTGATGGACGCGAACGGCGAAATGTCCTGGTGCCCCGTCGGAAGACAGTGTCGGTAATTCCTCGTGTCATCAATTATGGAAGTAACTACTCTTCCATAATTTCTAAATAAGTGTGTTGATTGACAGGGCCATAGAAAAAGTAGGGACCCAGCAGGTGACCCGGTATCAACCCTGCGTATACCATAAAATGAGGTGATTTGTTCTAAATCTCTTAAAAAAAAAGAAGTGAGGCTTGTCTTTCGCAAAAAAAAAAAAAGCCACGCAGGGGCGTGTTTTCTCCGGGTTCTCCGGTTACCCCGCCACCTCATTCCACCGGGGCTCCATCTTCATGTATCATCAGTGCCATCGCCTGCGGTGCCAGAGCAGTAAAAGCGGGCGTTAAACACTTCAAAAAAAAATAAATATCGTTGGACTTGATGGTAGTGCTTTGCAAAACGCACCATGAAGTTGCCCTGGATATACTGCATTGTGTGTGTGTGTGTATGTGTGTGTGTGTGTGTGTGTGTGTGTGTGTGTGTGTGGTATTTTGGCGTTCGTGGATCCACACAGAAACCACCAAACGCACTAACACACTAAAATGACTTGTATCGGCAAAATATTTACCAGCCATTTTGAGAGAGTATGGTTGCGTATTGCTTCCAGTATCGCTATTCGTGTTGTCAGATATACCGGCCTTATTACACATTCGATACTTTGTATTCATATTACACATTTCATTCCTTCTTTGCTTCACAGAAAGTGAACAAGGCAGTATAAAGGGACTTTCCGCTTTCCTGTACATCACCTACATGCTTAATTAGTGTGTCGTCTTGCAGAAAGCATTCAAACGGAGTTTTTACAACTTCGTAATAGCGAGGCCCACCCACTCAAGGTTTACACCTTTCGACTAGCGGTCTTAGAAAAAATAAACACAAATGTCTTGTGCGTGTGTCATACCTACTTGGAGATACTAGCCAACTTGAAAGCATGCCACTCTTAAAGTTCGTAAATGAAGCAAATATCGATGTAGTGCTGTGCATTACACTATTCCTAATTACCACCATAAACATCTGCTCTTCTACCACTAACAACCTGTTTATCACTGTATCTAAGTATCATAGTTTGGCATACTTTTAGAGAACATTGATAGAGAAAGATTAATGCTATTTAAAGTTATAATTAGGAAATTACAAATTTATCAGATATATATATCTGATGTTTTGCATTTACATGACTTGTTCTAGCTGCTACACATAAAAACTATTCTTAAAAAAATTAACATTTTATCTGCATCATGCTAATCGAGATAAATATTAGCAGAATAAAATTGGTCTTATTACTTCCTTCCTTGTAAGCAGAAAGGAACTAAGGGAATATACTAGCCTAAAGCGATAGACAAATATTTTAAAAGCTGGTCGCTGTATGAAACAATAGAATTTCGCTTCACTTTTCATGGCCAGTAATTAAACTAGAGAGACCAAACGAATAATGGCTTCCTGTTTGAGAAGAGTTAGAGTAGTTTCAAATGTAGATCTCGATAAAACATAGCGAATACCTTTTGAAGGATTTAACTACCACTTTGGCCTAATGTATTTCCTTATTTACCTTAAACAAATCAAGTAATAAGATCAGCTTTGCTAATGCTTATCTCGATTAGCATGATGTAGATTAAAGAATAATCTTTTGTAAAAATAGTTTATAAATAGAACGGCTGGTGGGAGAGATATGTGAATGGAACGCATCAGATTTTTAATACAGCTATGCACATGAGTAGGTTTTGGATAAATACCAAATTTGACTTCACCAAAGAAATTTGAAACGTTGAACATATAGAATTCTTTTGAAGTAAATGACAAAATAAAGAAATTATTGTTAATGAAGAGGACTTGCTTTCTATATTTGTCTACTCCCGGCGGCCATAATCACCAAACTTGTGTATATAGTTTGCTTCGGAATTCCTAGCTGATGATTATTACCATCCTTAGTTAAACATGCGTTTGCGGACATCTGTGCCGGCGGCAAGGTTTTAGACATCGCAACTGTGATTGTTATACCTGTGGAGCAAACACGTGTTGGGTCAGAAGGTTCTTTGGCGTCGAAGCTTCCATTATTACACTGGAGTGAGTTTGTATACACCTGCGGTGTTTTTGCACTTGCGATATTTCTGGAAATTTCCTCTCTCGTGACAACAGATACAAAACGAGGAACCATACTTTGCCCAGAGTTTAGCTTTCACTGGGAATGTGTCGCATGCAACAGTTGAGTGAGTTTCAACGGAAACTTCGTAGCGTGCAGTAAATGTCGCCGCAACGAACATCGAAAAGAAACTATACGGCAGAATTGTTGTAAAAGTATTGAAAAAGTTATCTATGAGCACGCTCTGATAGTAATCAGTTAGCGGAATAATGAAGAGTTGTTTGTTGTTGGAGTAATTTGAGATTTCGCCATTATATTTTGATGTTTCAACGCAAATTGCAACAAAATATATATATCCGGTTTACTCATTAAATAGTTCTGTGTCAATCAAGCATTGTCAAAAGTTGTATTTTAGCGAGTTTTGGAGTTATCGTGTTCACAGACACACGGATAGACACACACACACTCACACTAACGGATCTGTTTCTTTTTTTTTTATACAGGGGACCCTTGAACGTGCATTTCCTTTGAAATCTCGTTATCAAATTTTTGAATGGAGTGTAATAGCTACGTACCATATACTGCGTAGAGCAAATAGAAATAGCTATATGTATTTTTATTTAAAACTTTTTCGAAATAAGAATTCAGCTCTCTTCGGAAAGACGCTGTCATCCATCAGAATCATACATTATATCCAGACGTACGATATTAACCTAGGAGTCGGCAGGCATGCTGGTGATGAGAGGAACACATCCCGAAACTATGTCAATGAAACAACAGCCATCACTGACTAGCGAAGAAGGTGTAACATGCTGACCTGCCAACTAAAAATCTGATGTACTTTATTCACTTGATATTCTGTTTTTATTCTGCAAGAAAATATTCATACATTCTGCTTCATGCTAATTGAGATAAAATAAACAGAAATTGTTTTGTTACTTATTTCCTTGTGGGTATAGAGGAAATAAGAGGATATCGTAGATTAAAGCGATAGTCAAGTCCTTTAAGAGCTGGTTGTTATGTGATGACTGATGACAGAGAAATTATGTTATATTTTCATGGCTGAAAGTAAAAAAAAAAAAAAAAAAAAATGCGAGAGAAAGGGAGAGAGAGAAAGAGAAGAAGAATTAGAAGAATAACACAACATCCCATTTGAGAAAAGTATAAGGTTTTGAAAATTTAAACCAATAGCAAATAATAGGTAGTCATTGTTTAAGTCCAACATAAATAAAAAAAATGAAAAAAAATGATGTACTCCATTCACATGACTTTATCTACATTTCTATAACAAATTATTGTTAGTAAGCTTATTCTTCTATCTACTTCATGCTAATCTAGATAAATATAAGCAGAAACGGTTGTATTACTTAGTAAAGGGACATAAGGGAATACACTCGGCTAAAGCAACAGTCAAATGTTTTAAAAGATGGTTACTATGGTATAAAAAATATGTGTCTCTACGTGGCCAGGAGTTGAAGTTCCCTTATGAAAAAAGTAAATATATTTTAAAACTGAAATCAATAACAAGGAACGTCTCAAAACCAGTCAACTCCACCAAGAAAATCTATATATCATAAATTGAATGTTGTTGTTTGTTAAGATAGTTTTTGTGTATCTCTTACAGTTTACCAGTTATGCAAAAGTTCCGCAAAACTCATGCGGAATAAAAATGTTTTCAAAGTTATTCCCAGGAAATTTAAAGATATACATTTTATTTGTAAAGGAAATATCCTTAGTATACGATATTTTAATCAAAATCGTTAGAGCCATTTTTGAGAAACTCAAAACTTTCTAAAACTTTTCCACGTAAAGGATATTTGGGGGGAGGGGTATTTCTTGAAAATCATCTTGTCGCAACCTTGTAAGATGGTGAACTTTGTGCCAAGTTTAGTATTTAATGGACTTTTCGTTTTTGAGCTATGCTGCCTACCGTCACACACACACACACACACACACACACACAGTGACAGACACACACACACGCACACACACACTTACATTTTTCTAAAAATGTTTTTTTTTTTTTTGGATTCAGGGAGCCTCAAAACATATATTTACGTGAAATCTCGGTATCGAAGTTTTGGGTACAATACAATACCCTCTCCTTACACTATGTACATAGTACATGTAGCGAAAGTAAAAATGAATCTGACAGAAAGTATATGTTTAACGAGATGGATCTTTTTTATTTATATGTAGTAAGCTCATGTTTATGCTATACATTACGCAAATCCATCCAAAAGAACACTCAGAAGTTATTTCCGGAAGGCCCAATATATATTTTATATATCATGAAAATATCTTAAACATACGCTGTTTTAATATAAATCGTTACGGCCACTTTTCAGATGATCAAACTTTTCAAAAAAATGTTCTAAGAAAATCGTAGCTTGGGTTCCGGGATTTTTTTTTTTTTTTTTTTTAAATATTCTTGTCGTATCCTTTGAGTATGTTGAACTTAAAAATCAAATTTGGTATTTAACTGGCTTCTCGTTTGGGAGTTAATTGTCCATATAGCAGAGAGATATAGGTACGCACACACACAGTCTTTTTTACGAAAATGCTTTTACTGAGGGGTCCTCAAAACTCTTTATTTCCTGTGAAGTCTTGGTTTTATATTTTTGAATGGGGTTTAATACTTTTATACCTATTATGTGCTTGGTGGAGAAAGCAAAACGTATGAACTCCACTTCCCCTTAATATTGCTATATTTTATCATACAATTAAATATTGATAACTACTTTTGAGACAATTCTTCTTTGGTCTCTAAAGGATCTCTGGAGACCCTTGAGAAATATTTACTCATAACATTTTACTCAAGTCTTGCTACATGCAATAGGTATAATCTATTTTAACTGTGTTCATGCCACCACTAAATAAAGTACAAGTTCAATGTCTTTGTAGCGAAAAACATTAAGTTTATTAAGAGAGATTAATTATAGATGATTCCAAAAAAGAAAACAGAGAAGCAAAGGAAAGAAAATTTGCAGGAATTAAACCAGCGTAAGAGATTAAATTGGCCTAGTAAAAATTGTCTTTTTTTTACTGAAGCTTTTCACTTAATGTGGATATAAAAGAAGGCTTAAATTAATTAGCAATTGTAAAAAAAAACTAGGTACTTTATGTCGTTAGATATTTGTCTTGCAGATGGAGATTAAACATCTGCTATGAAAAAATCACAGGAAATGATGATAAATCAGATTTTCAACGGTATTTAGCAACAACATTACCAAATTATATGTTTTCGTAAACTTCCACGGCCAATATTAAAATTATCTTGGTCCAGAGTTTCCGGTGAAAGACGCGGTCTACACCGGAAACTCTGGACCAAGATAATTACCAAATTAGACTAGCCTGTGTGTTATGAGTTAATAAATTCTCTTACAATGTATCGATTTCAATAATTATAAGCATATAAGTACTACCTGAAACATCCGGCGTTGCTCGTGATATGACGGTTCCCCTTGCTCGATGGACTTGCGTTTCTTTAGAGGCATTTAAAAATTATATTACTACTCCTTAACAGTCGTGGGTTCGAGTCCCGCCTTGGGCATGGGTGTTATATGTTTGTGCAATGTGTATATGTTTGTAAAGAAACAGTAAAACCAGTAAACCAGTAATCAGTAAAACCTACGGGGGCATATGTAAATGGGGATACAGTGCCGGAGTCCTGATCAGACTCCGTTACTGTTAAAAAAAAAAAAAAATAATCTGTGTGTATTATTTCTAGACCGGTACTACAAAACTTTAGGACTAATATTGTTCACTAATGTTCAATGCAACACACGATGTATATTCAAGTATCTACACCAAAAGTTCATTTGGTATGGCAGCTTTGTTGTATTATGTGAATCACATATGCTGAGTTGCCAACATGTTTCACTAAAGCCGTGTGTGTATCTAAATCCACTGAGTTTGTGCAATCCAGGTGCCCATCTAAGAAGCTTCACTGCCTGATTTAAGTACCAATTGCTACTAGAGAAAAAATGGCGTGATTTGTTTCCCTACAACGAATTTTTTGGTAATTTTTGTATTTATGAAAATGCCTTCACGGGGGTGTGGCGCGTTGATTTAAAACGTGAGGATAACGTTGTGCTTCCTAAATGGTTTACAGTGGATAATACGGTTTATTTTAATTGGCTTATTTGCCCTGGGACATTCATGGAATGGTATCAAAACTATTACACAATTCACTTAAACAGTGACTTAATTAAACATCTCAGGACGAGAAAGATGCTGCTGCAAACGTCTTGACTTTTACCAAAATAATATGTATCTATAGTTTACATAAGTAAAATCTGAAGTTATCGTAAGTAATATTGCTTCAGAGGTCAACGGGTCATAGCGGACGCTTTTATTGCGCAATGTCAGCTACCAACTGTTAGCTATAAAAATTGCTGTGGCTAAAGGAAAAGTTGAAGAAGTTGATAAGAGTTGCAAAACTGCTATATAATACGTTAAAAGAAAAGCGTGAATTACCTACTAAATAAACAGACAACAAAGTGCAAAACAGTAAATAATTGTAATTTCCAAGTTCAAAGCTTTATTTTCCTTGCACCTTAAAAATTACTGCACTACAAAACGTATTATACTACCGTGTCTTCTAGACACTTCGCAGTGGATAATAACGTTAAATGCGCCAAATAAGCATCCAGCCTTTTCTTGCACTTTCCTTAAAATAAATATATGAAAATCATTTCAAGTGTAAAACCATCCTTTCGTTGCACTTTTAAAATTAATGCATTTCAAAATATTATTACAGAGTGACTTCTACATACACAAATATGTCATATAATATTTTGTTACTACATATTTAGTACTCCTAATTTTGTAAGATCACTTTCACTCCTTAAATGTATTATATTAGCTATGTAACAACTGTAAATCATTACTTAACATGTGTGCGAAAGCACTTTAGCTACCACAACTAACACAGTTTGTAATGATGATTTCCCATGAATGTAATTGAGTGAGCTCTAGGTTGTTATATTTATGCCTCTCGGCTGTTTATGGAGAATATCTCTACTTGGGAAGAAATAGTATCAGTTTAAGTAACGTCAATATTACCTTGTTTACTCTTAAAAAATACCGCATTGAAATACAAAGAAAACTTACACAAGACAAAACAAAATAAAGGCAAAACTGAATATACAAATTGTTATTCGAGCTAACGCCATTGCCGTAGAGAAAGATACTGATGGCCTTGTCAGCTTTGATAGACGTAACATAAAGTTAAATAATTAATTCTGTGAAATGGGATAAAATTTCCAAATTTAAACTAGACAATGATTTTCACCTTGTCTCAAACGGTATCTGTGCTAAGTTTAGTCAAAATCGGTGCAATGGTGTGGATACGCACAACAAAAATCCTACCTACCTACCTACATACATACATACATACATACATACATACATACATACATACATACATACATACATACATACATACATACATACATACATACATACATACATACATACATACATACATACATACATACATACATACATACATACATACATACATACACACACATACACACATACATACATACATACATACATACATACATACACACATACACACATGCACACATGCACACATGCACACATGCACACATGCACACATGCATACATACATACATGCATACATGCATACATGCATACATACATGCATACATACATGCATGCATACATACATACATACATACATACATACATACACACACACATACACACATACATACATACATACATACATACATACATACATACATACATACATACACACATGCACACATGCACACATGCACACATGCACACATGCATACATGCATACATGCACACATACATACATGCATGCATACATGCATACATGCATACATACATACATACATATATACTTACATAAATAAATTAATAAACATTAATTAAGCTAATTTTATTAAGTTAATCAAGTAATAAGTTGTCCTTAAACATTAGTTTTTTAAAAATCACATCCAACATTTTTATTTTTACTTTTTCTGGTTTTTACCTTAAAATGTTCAAGCAAGTTGAACAACAATTGCGTCGTGTAGATCATTTTGATTCTGCGAAAGATAATCCAGAATTTTGTCTTGAAAGTACATTAACGAATATTCAGATAAGGCAACCTTATAGGTCACGCTGTGTGTTCTGCTTTCACGGAAGCTGCCCTCAGATACTGTCTTAAATGAAGTCTGAAATGAACCGCAGCTGTACTTTCTTTTAGATGCTATGTGTGATTTCAATATTTGCTGATGCACAAAACGATGCCTAATATGAAAGAAACGATGTCCTGTTTATACAACTAGATTTATTGGGAAAACATGTTTTAGGATCCCTTGTATATATATATAAACATTTTTATGAAACGATCCGGGTGTGGCTGTATGTGTGTGTGTGTGTGTGTGTGTGTGTGTGTGTGTGTGTGAACACGATAACTTAAAAACGAAAGCTCGGTAAAATACCAAACTTGGTATTTAAGTTTAGTATCTCCTAAGAATACGACACGAAGATTTTGAGGAAAATCCTCTCCCCTGAAGCCACACTTTACATGGAAAAGACTTCGAAAATTTTGTTTTTCTAAAAATGGCTGTAATGATTTTCATAAAATTCTGCATATTAAAGCTATTTATATGGTAAATAAAATGTATATTTTGAATTTTCAGGGAATAGTTTCTGAAGTCAGCTATTGCTGAATTTTGTATAACAGGAAAGTTATAAGAGATAAACAAAAGCTTACTACACAAAAGGTAGACCTTGTTAAAACAGACAATATACGTCATATACGTTACATTTTTTTGTTTTGGAGTTGGCTGCTTTTTAGACATTTCTTGTTATTGGTTTTAGTTTGAAAATACTTAAACCAATCTGATGCGAGAATTTGTAAACTCATGAACATGCACTGAAGTGGAAACTCATGACCATGCACGGTACCAAGGGTTGCGGATTCGTATCCCGAGTGCGGGTTTGTATCCCGGCTGCAGGTTTTGGATATGGGTGCCCTAGCTCAGGATTTTGTTAGCACGGAATCTCTTTTCAGGTGTGGTAAGACATAAGTTATTTTCTTCAAGTCCCAGGTTGTTATCGAACTCATTTATTCATTTAGTTCGACCTTTTTCCGCCGTCGAACACACACGCATTCCTCCTAAATATTCCCCTGTAAACTACACTACTATCATTCCTTATCGCTTTTGGTGCAGTGATTTCGTCCGTATTTTGGTCCGTATTAAATCAACACTATTTCCGTCGCGACCACGGGTAGCCTATTCGACTACACCACACGCCCAAACATCACATGTTAACCCCGCAGATGTTTCATGCCCAAAAGTGTCGCTTTACCAGCAAGGGAATTGTTTCCCTAATCGAGATAAACATAAACA
This sequence comes from Hymenopus coronatus, assembly GCA_030762935.1. Lineage (NCBI taxonomy): Eukaryota > Metazoa > Arthropoda > Insecta > Mantodea > Hymenopodidae > Hymenopus > Hymenopus coronatus. The sequence goes on along the minus strand of CM060896.1, from coordinate 28,189,025 downwards.
AAAAGTGTTTTATTATTTAGTTCCTTACAGATAGAAGGGTAATAAGGGGATACACGAGACTAAATCAACAGTCAAATACTTTAAAATGTGGTTGATATGGTACAGACATATGCGTGGTCAGATGTTGACAAGTTCCCGTATAAGGAAAGTATTTAGTACTTTATAACTAAAATAAGTAACAAGCAATAACTTAAAAACGGTCATTTCTAAGGAAAAAATGCATATGACATAAATTGTGTAATTTAACGATCTCTAGATATTTTGTGCAGTAAGTTTTGTCTATCTCTTACGGTTTACCAGTTATGCAAAATTCCGCAAAATTCATTCAGAATAACGATGTCTTCAGAGGCTATTCCTTGAAAATTCAAGATATACACTTTATTTGTAATGTAAGGATATTTAATGTACGATGCTTTAATCAAAATCGTTATTGCCATTTTTGAGAAAATAAACATTTTAGAACATTTTTCTATCTAAAGGGTAGTTGGGATTGGGGTCTTTCTTGTAAATCTTGGTATTGCATACTTGGAAGATACTGGACTTAAATACCAAGAGAAAGTAAAAATAGCATTTCTACTAATGTTTATATCGATTAGCATAAAGTAAATAAAGAATAAGCTGTTTAACAATGATTTGTTACAGATAAATAGAGCAAGTCGTGTGAATGGAACACATCAGAGTTTTAAAAAGGGAAGACAACAGAGGATGACGGTCACACACTGCTCTATCTCTGAGTCATGAATCCCCGTAAGGCAATCCCTCATAAAATTACCCCGTCTGCGCTCTCGAATTATCAGCACTTCATGGTTTATGGCAGGTTGTTCCAACTCGACTCAAGTGAGTCAAGTGCGCAGCCTTGGAGCTCGGCTGGAGGGGGAGTGTGAAAACCAGTGCGTTACAAATGGAAGGTATTTCGATTCCCTCAATGCTGCGCTATACTAAACATTTCTATGAGTCGTAAGTTGCTGTTCTTTTGGAGTGCATGCAAGCTTTAACAGATATATAATTTTCACTCCATTGTTTTACAAATCTTTCTATATTTATATAGCCTTATGGTTTGACAAGTGTTTGAAATCTACTCCAGCTTTTATCCATGTTTAATTTATTCCTTCCCTTTTCTTTGCTTATTATATTTTCAATTTGCTTTGTTACTTATCCTCCTCATTTAGAAAACTTAACAACCCAAGATTTAAAAGCCAGTGCCAGGTCATGTACCTGTTGAGAAGCAGCCGTTCTCTGAGGCAAAGAGAATAGCCAGGATGGGTGATCAGCCCGATGTCGGGTATGAAGGTGAGGAAGAAGATGATATGAAATGACGGTGGAATGAATGAAAGGAAAGATGATTATGAAACAGGTGCCAGAATAAGTGACAGGGAAACCGAAGAACCCGGAGAAAATGTATTCAGATGCCGCTTTGTCCATCAAAAATCTCATATGTGGTTCTCTGCGGTATTATTACTTTTAATGTATCGAAAATACGTTCAAGTTTCTCTTTCTTACTCGATTCAATCTTATAACAATTTTTCAACTTCGGAGATATTTCATTTTTGCTGCTTATATTTGGTATCATTCTCTCTTTCTTATAGTTCAATCTTAGAAAAACAGGAGTTTCACGGCTTGTAAAATTTTAATTTTCTTTTCTTTCTTCGGGCTTTTCCTTTCAAAGTGTTTGCTATTATTTCTCAGATGAATTGAAACCTACTTTTATTTGTATTTCTCTAGCACGTATGTTCAATACACAGGGAAGAGAAGGTATTGTGTGTCACACAAAAATTCGATACCGGGATTTCACCAGAAATACATATTTTGAGACCCCCCTGAATAAAAAAATTATTTTTAGAAAAAAGTCCGTGTGTATGAGTGTATGGTGAGGGGTGGGGGTCAGAATAGTTCAGAAACTAAAACACCGTTTAATATTAAACTTGGTATTCAAGTTTAGTATCTTTCAAGGATACGACACGGAGTTTTGGTAAAAATCCACCACCATAAATTACCCTTTACGAGGGCAAATATTTTAAATTTCGGAATTTCTCAAAAATGGTTTTAACGATTTTGATAAAATACAGCAAATTTACACGGCAAATAAAATGTTATCTTGAGTGTCTTGGAAATAGACTCTGAAGTGCTCTTCATTCTGAATAACTTTTGCATAACTGCTAAACTGTAAGAGATAGACAAAAGATTATTACCAAAAAAATGTACATCTCGTCAAAACACACAATGACAGTTTCCGAAATTTTCCTTGATATTGATTTCATTTTGGCCCCCTTCTACTTATAAGGAATTAAGTAATAAGAACATTCTGCTAAAGCTTATCACGATTAACTTAGTGTGGAAAGAAGAAGAATATTTTGTAAGAAGTTTGTTTGTAGGACATATTATAAAACAGGAATGAGAGTAGAACATTACAGATGCTTACTTTCTCTACACGAACTAGATATATAATGTATAAGAGAAGGTATTTTATACCGCCCAGAAATTAGATACCGAGATTTCACCGAAAATAAATGTTTAGAGGATCCCTGAATAAAAAAACACATTTTTAGAAAAAGGTCATTGTGATCGTGTGTGTAACTGTGTGTATTTGTATATGTGTCTGTCTGTGGACAACATAGCTCAAAAGCGAAAAGTTCTCTATCTGTTCTGTAAACAAACTATTCTTATATAAGGTAATTCTTTCCTCTACACCATGCTAATCAAGATAAACATTAGCAACAATGTTCTTATTTTGTTACACGTTGAAAGGAAATTAAGAAATACAGCTCTTCTCGTTTGAGAAAAGTATTTCACAATTAAATCCAATAACAGGGAACGTCTGGTTAGCTCTACAAATAAACTGAGCATAAATTGTGTACTTTGACGAGATCTAAGGAGTTACAAGTTTTTGTCTATCTTTATGGTTTAACAGCTATCGAAAAAGCATTCAGAATGAAGAAGATTTCACGGGGTATGCCGAAGAAAGTCAAGATATACATTGTATTTGGCATGAACATATAATTAATATACGGCATTTGAAGCGGTTTATTTTTTTCCCAAGTTACGGGAGCCTAGTATGAAGCTGTATAACGCCTCACGTTGTATATGCCAAGTATGTGACGTTTTCATGGCTCACATTGAGGGTTTCTCTGGACTCACTCCACTACCAAGATAGTAGATCTCTCCACGTAGCTGATTTGATGATCTACTGTCGAAGATGCTGCCTTCGGCATAACTCAGCCTGCATGCAAGTTGACTCACTCGGGTGGTAATAACAATGAGGGTAGTTAGGAGTGGTCTTGCGAGATAGTTAACACACTTTTACTTTCATCTATTCGTTTCATTCTTGCCTAGAATTTAGACATATATAGACAAGCACTTTGCTTTACAGGCTAATTGATTATGATGGTTTCTAAGAGCCTTGTTTTTTTAACGACGTAACTTTACTTCTTTCAGAAACCTGATTACTTTCACACTTTGTTTACTTATAGCACTTGTAACAATCACTTTCACACTGTATAGTGTCCTGACGAGTACGCGCCTTGAACTTAGCTGTGAGTGTTCTCGACAGCGATTACGCGTACATGATCTCGACCTTTGTAATAACTGACTGCGTGTCTGAGTGAGCGAGTGAGTGAGTGAGTGTCTAACATCCCACAATCTGCTACTTATATAGTAAATTCTGCTGTCATGGCTGCTTCATCCTGATTGGTCAGAAAGACCGCGAACTTGGCGTCTAGATATCCCATAATGCATCTTTCTTAACGCAGAATGCATCATAAACCCCTCGTGACCGTCACCATACAATGAAGAAAACTCATTTCTCTGCAATTCGGGACTTTACGAAATTGCGTCTTCACTTATTCCTCTGTTGCACGCACATGCACAAGAGTACGTGAGTGACAATAACGTTATTTTTCACAAAGAGCCTTCCTCTCTTCAGTAGCCAAATTTGGTAAATAACTTTGAGCTGTGCTTGCTAGAAGCTAGCTTTATACACTTTTAAATATTTTCAATGATTGATAATTAACATTTTTATACATTAAATAATTGATAATTACCAGATTTACTACTACTACCACTACTACTACTACTACTACTACTAATAATAATAATAATAATAATAATAATAATAATAATAATAATAATAGCGAGGCCGACTAATAGTCTCACATATTAATAAAAATTGTTACAGCCATTTACTTCAAAATCGAACAATTCCAAAAATGTTCCATGTAAATGGTAGTTTTGGGGTATGTGGATTATCCTGAAAATCTTAGACGATATTGAACTTAAATACCAAGTCGACTATCGGTTAAGCCTAGTATATTACTTACCCTTTTGTGTTTGTAAGTAAATATGTAATACATTTATACACTTGTTATGTGAATTAACGTCAAGTAGTTAGAATAAGCTTCTAAAAGAACAGTTGGTTGAAAAATGAGAAAAGAAAGTCATGTGATTGAAATACACAGAAACTTTATTTATTTATATATTTTTTCTGTCATTCATTTTGGTTCTATTTGTGAATTTCTTTCGCATTTTCATTTTAGAAAGCTTGTTGTATTAATATATTCAAAATGTAACTTTTGTCCTGAATGTATAATTTTTCAAGAATAATTACTAAATATACTACGATTTCGCCAATTTAGCCCCTACATTGACATAAATGATGTGCTTATTTCCCACGTCACACGCATTCCAAGGATGCCAGAAGAATATCAGTAAAATTTCTTCATCCCGACTAACGTTTTAAGTTGAAACAATTTCCACAAGTGTTAATTGATTCAAAATGATCCTGATGTATTTAATTAAGCTTAAACATTCTATTAAATAGCATATCTTAAATTTCCTTCTTCTTCTTTTTTCTTCTTCTTGTTCTTCCTCTTTCTGCAACTCTTTCCGCTGTTAAACTCAGCATACCAGCCTCGATTCATTTCTTCCACTTCGCTTGGGGCCTACGACCATTTTAATTTCGTTTGTGGTTTCAGCCCTCGCTCTATCCCAGTTTCTCAATGTGTTCCTGATACAGCTTCCTGGGCCTTGTCTTACTCTTCCAATTAGGTCTTGCTTCCAAGTATTGTCTGGGTATGCTGTTTTGTGGCATGCGAGATAAACGTACATGTCATTCGTTTATATTTTCTTTACATACACTATGTACATAGTAGGTGGAGATATGTGTATTCCACCCTAAAATTCGATGTCTAGATTTCATCGAAAATACATGTTTTAAGAAACCCCGAATAAAATAAAGCAAATTTAGAAAAATGATCCTCGTGTGTGTATGTGAGTGTGTGTATGTTTGGACTATACTGTCCATACACATACACACATCAAAACGAAAAGTTGGTTAAATACCAAACTTGGTATTTAAGTTCAGCATCTTTGAAGAATGCGAAATGAAGGTTTTCAAGAAAATATCCGGACTCTAAACAACGCTTTACTTGGAACAGTTTTCGAAAGTTTTGATTCTTTTAAAAATTTTCGTAAGAAATTTTATTAAAATAGTATATGTTTAACATATTATCATGAAAAAGGAAACGTATATCTTGAATTTTCTGATAATAGTATCTGAAGACCTCTTCATTCTTAATATATTTTGTATACCTTGTAAGTTGTAAGAGGTAGACAAAAATTTACTCTACAAAAAATACAGAGCCAATTAAAATACACAGTTGATATAATATAGGCGTTTATAGAGTTAACCGTTTTCGAGATATGCCTTATAATTGCTTTCAATTTTATTCTACCCAAACTGTTTTGAAACGGTAATCAACTTTTGTTTCATCTCTCTTTTGTTTTACTTCTAGCCAAAGAAAACCGAACTTCAATTGTAGCACATAGAGGCCAGCTTATAAAATTTGGCTATGCCTTAGTCTACTGTATTCTCTAATCCCCTATCTAATTACAAGGAAGTATGCAATCTGACAAATTAAGTTATTCTTTAGGTATTTCGACTAGTGATTTAGGTAAAGGAATAATATTTTGTAAGAATAGTTTCCTTAGAGAACAGATAGAGAAAGTTACTGAATGGAACACGTTCAGATTTTTTATTTTTTAAATTTTATTTTATTTATCTGTTGGAAAATGGGAATAAAGATACAAGAAAATAACAGACTTTTTATATTTGAAAAGGAAAAAAAGGGGTTGAGGGAGCAGATGGACCTTGTTCTGTAGTGGGTTTATTTATTGTTTATTAATTCGATACCGCAAGAAACACACGGTAGCAAGTATTTTACAGGCCAATGCCGGATGGTGGACCTAGCGGGGTACTTTGCAGTATCCACCGATTTGTGGGAGAAAATTACGTCGTTGTTGTGACTCCCTGTTGTGGTGGTCCTGGAGACAGACCTCAAGCCTTGCACAGATGGAGATACTTCTTGTGACAGCATATAGAAAATATCTCTGTGTCTACATTATCTTTCATGCCATTGATCCCAAAAGGCATGTCATTAAACGAAGCAATGGTTATTATAGCTTCTGGTAGCCTTCCGACGAGCATTGTACAACTGCAGTTTAGATTTTATATATTTTCTTTGTGAAAATTGCAATACCAAAAAGCAAAATGTATGAACGCATGAATTTAATACCACAGATTAAGTACATGACAAAAAAAAATGTTTAAATCTGTGCCTGACCTTTAAGCCCGAATATCCAGTATCTGGTGTAGTCTCCAGGCGTGCATTTAGAGCTGCTATGCGCTGTGACATGTAATCAAAAAGGTTCTGAATATGTTTATGGGGGATCTTTCTCCATGAGGATCTTCCTTGTCTGTAAGCGAGCCCATAAATCTGTGATACTGATTACTGGAGAAGCGTGACAACGAAGTCGACGATTAACTATATCCTAGATATGCTCGATTTGAGATATGTCAGGCGAATGCGTATGCCGGGAAGCAATGGTACCCGTCGCTTCGCAATATATGGCCGGGCATTGTTCTCCTGAAAAGTCTCCTGTGGAGAGGTCTGAAGCAGGAGGAATACCTCGGTCTCTAAAGGCTCATTCAGGTACCGGTTGCTGTTTGCAGTGCCCCAATTCATAGCTGGTGGAATGGGTTGTTGTAACCAATGGCTCCCCAAACAATTTCACCTGGTATGTTTTTGCTATGTCGCTCAACAATACAGGCCTCAAAGTTGCGCCGGACATGAATTCTGCTATCTCTGTAGGACTGGCCAACACTGTAGATGAAGTTGTGAGGTCGGTTATGAACGCATGGTCAAGACGGCGGCCATCCCTTACTGTGGATATCTTTCTTGGTCCAGTAAACCACTCTTCAATGTTCACGAACTTCTTCTATCACTGCTTAAGCACACGCATCACTATCGTAGTAGCATGCCTGTATGAGCCGAAATGTCACGGTATGATAAACCAGCTTCCCGGAGACCGATCATTCTGCCCTGTTCAAACTCGCTCATATTTGACGTTGACGAGGTATAGTGGCACGACTTTAAAGTTTCCGCCTGAATCCCCTCTGCCTGCAATCCTAATCACAATCCTAATGTTGCTTTCCTACACACCCACAAAGTTTAGATATATTCAGGGAATTCTTTCATTGTCTTACAAATTTCACAACATTTTCAGGGCATGGATACTGATTGTTTATTAAATCAGATAATCCGTCTTACTGAACATAATTCCTGATATAAATATATAGGGAGGGAAAGAGAGGTATAGAGATCGAGATAGTGTCACAGAGCACTCTCTGGCCGCTGATTGGAGGAGCGAAGTTCTTGGGTGAGTTCTTTTATTTGCTATCGTACAATAACCTCCTCTAAGTACAGCACTCTAAATGGGTTTCTAATCCTGCTCAGTACGAATTGGTTTCGGGGAAGAAAACGTACACAAAGGTTAGTATTCATTTCTCAACATCCTGCAAATACACCTACGCTCGTGAAAGCTGAAAGGAATGTTCGCAAGTATACCAATATGAATTATGCAGAAGAATATTAATGTAGTATTTAATTATTATTGTTATTGTTTAACAATACGCAGCTTAGCTTTATATTCCTAATGAAACAAGTTTATAGCTTGTATTCCTATAACATACGGCCAGTCTCGGAACAAAGTTGATTTCGAATAGGCATTCAGACACTATGGTTTATCATGCAGGTCTGATATTTAAGACTCTTTGCCATGGATACCTCACAAGCCCAGGAAACTTGAAAGAAATTTAAAAGCAGTAAGTGAATCACTACGAATCAGTTTTGTCATCTGTCGAAATGAGACATAACTGATGCAAATCTAGAGCAGTGGAATTCAACCTTTTTTCTCCGCGTACCCCCACTGACAATTTTCTATTACAGCCTGTACCCCTAGCCTAGCCCTAGAGTTTTCACTTATTTAAATTATAAATAACCATATCTAAAATAGAGTATAACATTTACAATTTATTAAATATTACAGACAGGAGGATTATGCTATAAGTGTATAAAATAAATACAGAATTATATAAATATGTTGCAGATAGCACATAGACACAAAATTGTATGACGTTATACATGTTTCTGACTTATTATAAAGATGGTTGAGCTTGTTTACTGGACAACAGTTCCTCTATTCGTGGCTGAATCTTCGTGAGTGTGAGCCTCAATGGGGATTCTGATTCCAGCGATTTTCTTTGTTCGTTTTGATTGCTGTCAATGCAGAGAAACTGTGCTCTCAAGGTTAAGTTGAGGTAAATGGAGAAGGCGTATAATGGCACAGTCACTAAGTTCAGTGTACTCTTTACGTAACACCAGAAATCACTAGGCGACATATTTTGGAATTTTATTTTCAGTGAACTGTCTATGGACATTTCCAAAAGATGTTCTTGTAATTTTACGGGAAGATCACACAAATTTGTGACTATGGTGCAAAACGGATTTGTAATACGTTCTTGTGTAATATTGTCTTTTTGAATTTCTGGGAAGTATTTTAAAAGTTGTAACCTCAAATTTTATAGGTGGAATTTGATTATTTCCAAAAGTCCATCACTGCAATAGTCCCTTTATTAACGCAATCAATCCAAACTTTTCTTATAAAACCCCTTTATTTTCTCATGAGCTTTAAAAATGTTTCTGTCAAAAACTTGGAATTGGATTAAGCTCGTTAAATTTGTTGAATATATCAGATAAACTAATTGGCAAATCCATTCTTCATCTTCAAAATGTTTCACCAGATCGGATTTAAATTTTTTAAGGAAACATTTTACCTCATTTTTCAGTTAAAACAGACGAGTCAATACGCATCCTCGTGATAACCAGCCCACCTTGGTGTGCATAAACAATTGAGTGTGCGTAGTCCTCATCTCCTCACACATTTTTTTGAACAGACGGGAGTTCAGTGCTAGTGACTTTATTAAATTGACTACTTTTATAGCAGTGTCCAATGTTTCGTGTAAATCAGGAGTTTTATTTTTTCGCTACCAAACTTTCTCTGTGTATAATGCAATGTTGGCAAATTATTTTGGGATTAATTTCACAAATATGGCAATAAGAAAGCTTTTTACCTATCAATGAAGCAGCACCATCTGTGGACAAACGTACACACCAGACTCATGACAAATTTAATTTTAATCTTTCAACATTCTCAAGAATTTTAAAAACATCCTGCCTACATCCTAGAACTTCATCGGCAATAGAACCCTTTGTAACGTCTAAATACATATATAAGCAGCTCAGCTTTTACAAACACACCTACCGATTCATCGATTTGAATGGCAAATATTTTGTCTGTTTAAGTATTTTCTACTATTTGGTCAACAATATCTTGTGTCATATGAATTCTACGAATTATTTTGATTACTTTAGCGGAATCTTTGTGACCAAGTTTGAACTGTTATTCAAATGTTCTGCTTTGCGCCGGCAAAATTCGACTGACTTGTCTTTACATTCGCCGTGATTGGTTACCAAATATCTGTGAAGAAGGGATGGTTTCATAGAATTATTCTACAGAGTTTGGTTTGCAAATAATGCAGAGGGGTAGAGGGAGATCACACATATTTGACAAGAATCCATATTTAATGTAAGGTTATATCTGTATTTCACATTTCTCGGGTTTTTCAACTTGCTCTAGATGGTTCAACTTTAACATTATTTTCACAAATGTCCCTTGGTTTCACTTGTTTCACTGAGTTTACGTTTTCCTCTTATAGCGAATTTGTCCATCCTACAACAAAAGTTAAAGAAATGGACTATCACAATAAAGACGTTCAACAGTTACAAAAATAAAGAATGGGATGTGAAACTTTGAGTAAAGAAAACGGACTTGCACCTAACAGTTACGAAAATATCCTGAGTACTGAACTGTCGGTAGATTGACAGTTAGCTAACGCACATTCTCAGACGCTGTTATTGTTGTCGACGTTTGAAACAAACAACACAAATTATTTACCAGCGCAGCTGTATATTATCATTGTTGGGTATACCGGTAGGGTAGTTCAAATCTCTCTGGTTGAAATATGTTTCGTTATTTTGTGATCATTCAGCAGACATATTATATAGACCCCTAAGAAGTCTTCGCGTACCCCAGATTGAATATAACTTATCTGCACAATGGCGAGAGGCAAATGATGACGCTTTGTTTCGCGACATTTAAGAAGAAAATCCCAAAGCATATTCATTATGCTAGTAAACGGTACCATTACTTATGTAAGATTTAATACTGAAAATATTTTATTTTATTTATTGTCAAGAAGTTAGTGCTACTACAGTTAGTATTGCCAAACTAATGTGCTCATTGTAGCTTCACACATGTGGTGAGTTGAGTCCATTCCTTGTTGTCCATTCCTATTAGGATCACTCTAGTTTGAGACAGTGTATAGTGCTGAAAACCTATATGCTCATCACCTGGCGAGTTGAATTCCCTTCTGCTTGTTATTTACATCAAGATCATTCTAGTCTTAGATAAAGTATAGTGTTGCAAAACTTATGTGATCACTGTAACACCGTATAGGGAGTATACAGAAAGGAAACTCATGGGCGGCTGCTTTAAAGTGCATGCAGCCAAATTCTGCGCTAGACGCCATATTGGGACCTAGTAAACGCAAAGCGAAAGCTGTTTGTTACATACGATTTTAAGCAAATTATAACGTTTAAAATAATAAACCACCAACACATCTAATAAAAATCTGATGTGTAGCATACACATGACCTTCTCTGCTTGCCCTCCTATAAACTATTTATACGGCAGCTTATTTGTCTGTTTCTTATTAATACAGATACATTTTAAATGCGCATTTCGTTATAATTATAAGCGATAGTCAAATGTTTTCGATGCTAGCCGCTGTGTGATGCTATGAAATCCTATTATATTTGCACGAACATGAAAAATATGACGTGTTCCATTCATATCACTTAATCTACATCACTGTAACAAATTCTTGTTAAAATGCATGTCCTTCTATCCGCTTTATCATAATAGAGATAAACATTAGCAGAAATTGTCTTAATTACTTGGTTCTTTGTAAGTTGAAGGAAAATAAGGAAATACACTAGGCTAAAACGATGGTCAAATCTTTTAAAAACTGGCTGTCATGTGGATGAAATAAGTTTCTATACAAGACCAGGAATGTACAACTTTCCGTGTGAGAATTATTTAAGTATTTTAAATCTGAAACAAATAAAAAGGGATAACTTAGAAATGATCAATTGAACCCCCCCCCCAAAAAAAAAAAAACAGATTTGACATAAATTGTGTGTAATAGCATGATCTACATTTTTTGTGTAGAAGTTTTTGTCTATCTCTAACGGTTTTCCAGTTACACAAAATTCAGCAAAATTCAGAATAAAGAGGTTTATAGAGGCTATTCCCAGAAAATTCAAGATATACATTTTATTCTCCATATAAATATCTTTAATATACGGTATTTTGATCAAAATAATTAGACCCATTTTTGTGAAAATCAAAATTTTCGAAATGTTTTCCATGTAAAGGGTAGGTTTGGGTGTTTTTTACTTTCTCTACCGTACTATGTACATAGTGTATAGAGAAGGTATTGTATTGCACCCAAAAATTCGATACCGAGATTTCACTGGAAATACATGTTTTTGGTCCCGCTGAATCCAAAAAAAGCATTTTTGGAAAAAGGTCCGTGTGTGTGCGTACGTGTGTGCTTGTGTGTGTGTGTGTGTGTGTTGTGTGTCTGTGGAGAGCATAGCTCATAAACGAAAAGACTGTTAAATACCAAACTTGGTATTTAAGTTTGGTATCTTCCAAGGATGCGACACGAACATTTTCAAGAAAATGCCCCCACCCTCAATTACCCTTTACATAGAACTTTTTGCGTAGATTTTGATTTTCTCAAAAATAGCTCTAACGATTTTGATTAAAATATCGTATATTAAAGATATTTACCAGACAAATAATAATGTATATCTTGAATTCTCTGGGAATAGCTGCTGAAGACTACTTAATTCTGGATGAATTTTGCATAACTGCTAAACCGTAAGAAATGGGCAAAAGCTTACCACACAAAAAACGTAGAGAACATTTAAACACACAATTTATGTTGCTATGTGACTGAAGTTCCTTTGTTTGTATGGACAGCAGTTGACAAATTCCTGTATGGGAAAATTACTATACGTTTTTTAAAGGTGAAATAAAAAACAGGTAATATCTAAAAAAAAAAAAAAAAAAAAACCAACAACAACAGCAAAAAATCAACTGCACAAAAAAGGGTATATAACATAAATTGTATGTTTTAGCGTGCTCTACACTTTTTGCGTGGTAAATTTGTGTACATATTTTACGGTTTAGCAATTACGCAAAATTTCGTAAAATTCATGCAAAATAAAGTAATCTTCAGAGGCTATTCCCAGAAAACTCAAGATATACATTTTATTTGTTGGTAAATAATTTTAATATACGATATTTCAATCAAAATCGTCAAAGCCATTTTTGAGAAAATCAAAAATTTCGAAAAAATTCCATGTAAAGAGTGTTTTGGAGTGGGGGATTCTTCTCAAAACCTTCGTGTGTCATCCCTGGAAGATACTGAGCTTAAATACCAAGTTTGGTATTTTACCCACTTCTGTTTTTGAGTTTTCGTTTTCACAGACACACGGACATACCTACACGGACCTTTTTCTGAAAATGTTTTTTTTGGATACAGGGGACCCTAAAACATGTATTTCCGGTGACATCTGGGTATCGAATTTTTTAGTGGAGTGCAATATTTTCTCTATATATTATGCACATAGTACGTGTAGAGAAAATAAAAAAGGATGGCAAATACTTAAAAACTGCAAAATGTGCAGATTTTTGTTTCACCTTACCACTTTTCTCATTCAGGAATTTGTCAACTCGTGTCCATACAAATAAAGGAACTTCAGTCATATAGAAACCAACTTTTGACTATCATTTTTACCTATGGTATTCCCTTATTTCGCTCCTACTAACAAGGAAGCAATAATAAGACTATTTCTGCTAATTTTTTATCTATTAGCATGAAGTAAATAGAAGCATTAGCTTTTTAACAATAATTTACTGTGAGAAAGTCATGTGAATGGAACACATAAGATTTTTAGTAAATCTGCTCTCCTGTAGAACACATCCATTTCTTATCACTGGAAAGAAATATTTAAAACTGAACTCAAACGTTGGCGAAGTCACTCACTTTGTTGTGTTTTTCTCTCATTCAATTAGACGTTAGCCTATAATAATTTATACCTAATATGCTCTGATTCAGAAAGCTAAGTCCTAGTAAGCCATACATATAATGTTCACTTAACGTCATGCATCTTTTGGAAAGCTAAAATACTTATGACCTTATTTAGATTTGAATTATTTCTGCAGTTAGGTGCTGGGCACCAATGGACGCCTTTTTTCTTACTACTGCTCATTATAAGAGCAGTAAAGCTTTAACAGTAAATAAATATTGTAACTTGTACAGTGTATAATATAACTGTTAGGAAGAATGTAAGCTCAGCAGCTAAAACACAATTAATGACCTTAATAAACTGTATATTATGAGGTGTGTAACTTCAACAATACCGCTGTTTCTCCGTCCCAATATGGCAGAATTCGCGCATACGCACTGAATTTTGGCGTACAGACTGCAGTCGAGTTTCCTTTCTGTATACTCTCTATTCTGTGACACTAGACTCAAACACGTGGCGACTTGGACTGGTTTTGCTTGTTATTTACGCCAGGATCATTCTAGTCTGAGACAAAGTATAGTGCTGCAAAACTTATGTCATCACTGTAGAGTTAAACGCGTGGTGAGTTGAGTCTACATCTGCTTATTATGTACGTCAGAATATTTTACTCTGAGACAAAGTATGTGTTGCAAAACATATGTGATCACTTAGAATTAAACATGTGGCGAGTTGAGTCCGTCCTCGTTGTGTACGTCAGATACATTATAATCTGAGACTGAAAATATTGTTGCAAAACTTATCTGCACACTGTAACGTCAAACACGTGGCTAGTTGAGTCCACTTCTGCTTGTTGTTCAGGATCATATACTAGTCTGAGACAGAGTAAAATTATATGCCTAGTGTAACGTCAAACATGTGGCGAATTGAGGTCGCTCTTATTTACGTCAGGAACATTCTAATCTAAGACAGTACAATGTTACAAAAGTTATGTATTCACTGTAACGTCAAGCATGTGCCGAGTTAGTACGCGCCTAGATTTGTACGTCAGGATCATTCTAATCTGAGACAGTATAGTGTTGTAAAACTTATGTATTCACTGTAACGTCAAACACGTGGCGAGTTGAGTTTTCTCCTCCTTGTTGTTACGTTAGAATCAGTGTAGTCTAAGATAGAATATAGTGTTGCATCTGTTGGGGTGGTGGAAAAGGTTCCTATGCGCATAAGGCGGCTTTTGCTTTGTGTCCTTCGTAAGAGTCTTTGTGCAGATGTGACATGCATCCTTTGGGCCATCAAGATGACAGCAAACGTATGTGTGGGAGGTTGGAGGACACAGAAAATGGCAGACAGTTCTGGTAGGAGATTCCGCCGATTCTGTGGTTTAGATGAAGGCGGACATATTTTGGCGGAAGTGAGAGACTAGCGAAGAATTAAGCTATAAGAAAAAATGTAAATCCCACTAGAAATAGATTGACATGTTGGGATCTAGTGGCTCTTCAGCAGAACTGGGAAAACATGGGAAATTTCCTGGATAAAGTGTGCGAAAACTAATTAAAATTGCCCAGTTAGTAAATCTATCTCTATTTTTCTCGTTCTCTACTTTTCTCCTTTGTTTCTTTTTGTCACCTTTAACTTGTATCTAAAATATGCACACACGCTCAACGACCCATTCAGTAAGTGTTTGTGTAATAACTCTAATATTTTCACATCAGTAAAAATAACCATCCATCCCCTCGCATCATATTCCATCCCATCCCATCCAGAACCATGCCGGGTGGGTTCCAGACAGCCACTCCTGGCGTTGCCCTTTTTCCATGATCTGGTATCCTGCTCACATGGAAAAAGTACTACGACTGCATAGACATCATCAAATTCGATCCTAATTAGCTCTAGCTTTGAAACACCTACACTGTCAACGAGCAAGTCCACGGCGCTGCGTATGATGGAAGTAATATGAGAATAGATATACTGCTTTTGAAGAGTATGAGCAGCATTCCATGATAATAGACTCGAAAATCGGGATAGAAATATGCGAATGACGGGCAAAAGAAATCCACGAGTCTCCTGCTATAAAGAGAAGTACCGCCTCAACAAATTGGCATTAGCGGAATGACGATTAGTGCAAGGGATACAATACCATTTTCAATACCCGTTTCTGGGCATGACAAGCAATTTTCTGAAAGAGGTAGCTATTCTAGTCACCCTTGAAGTCCTAAGCAACCATTTGTTTGGCATTTCACTTGATATTCGGTATTGATACTTCTATATCCTCTTTATACAATTATTACTGTTATTGCTTTCTCTATAAGTGCTATGTATATAGTGTATAGAAAAGGTATTGTAATGCACCAAAAATTCGATACCGAGATTTCACCAGAAATACATGATTTCCCAGAAGTTAAGGGACCAATAACAAAGAATATAAGCACATGACATAAATTGTGTTTTAATTAGATCTGCAATTCTGTAAGCAAGTTTTTGAAAGATGCTGAACCTAAATACCAAGCTTTGTATTTAACGACTTTTTTTTTTAGCTACGCTGCACACACAAACACACACACATACACACACCCTCACACACCACACGGATATGTTTCTATACATACTTTTTTGGAGTCAGAGGATCTCAAAACATGTATTTCCGATGAAATCTGGGTATCAAAGTTTTGGATGGAATTCAATACCTTCTCTATCTACTATGTGTGTTTTAAATACGCACCTATTAGAATAAGTAATAGATGAAGGTGATTTTTTTTTACTTTTTACATTTAAAAGGCTAGTTAATAAGTAATTACAATGGTTTTGTTGTTGTTGTAGTTATTATTATCATTATTATTAGTTTTATTATTAATTGTGTGCATTGAATTACATCGAAAATATTTACATTGTTATAATTAAATGTTGTAAGCATAATTTAGCAGGTTAAAAAATGTATAAATAAAACTAAAAGAGCTGACTGAGAGCTTGATAGCACCATAGGCCTTTGAGCATTAATATTAGCTGTAGTTAATTTATGAACTGAAAATAAAGATTTTACATCATATAAATTGCTGTTAGTGTATGTCACTAATTTATAACGAAAAGAGTGAATTGATTGTTTTGAGATACAGGAAGTACATTTTAGTTCAACTCTATCATGGAAAACTGCTTAATTTTTATAATTGTAATTTAGATACTTAGAAAAAGTTGAGTTTCCATTATTAGTAAGAGATCTTTTATACGTTTTTTAAAAAAAAAATATCTTCCTTATTATATAACAACAGTCATAAAATAGAAAAACAATGTTACAAGCGTATCATGTTTCTGTTCGAGGAATTCCATCACATAATTATGAAAATATTCAAGCATTTGTAAAATAGTGTTGCTTACAATTCTTAATCACTTTAAATCCGGATTCCTTTGATTTTCTGACAACATTAAGGGTTAATTGCTTAAATTCTTAATCGTGAAACTATTTGTGAATGAATATTATATAGGTGCTATAAAATTATATTTTTACCTTGGAAAGCAAACCATTGCAGTGTTATATTCCTGCTCACTGTTTAAGTATAGTCAGGTCTACATTTCCTATTATCATCTTATTTGATAGATTGCACATATGGTCAAATAGCCATATACAGAATGATGTAAAAATGTTTTATAATATTTGGGGATGGATTACTTACATCGGAACAAATTTATAGGTCGTATAAACATATACTCTAAAATATTTAATCTCCACGTTTTCAATTTATTAAGGAAGGTTTACATTCAACGACTTTCCGAGTCCAACCCAATAACTTAATTTATCCATACACGCATTCATAGAAAGCTTTGATCCATTTTACCATGCGGAGCTGACTTTGTGTTGCCAAGGCTGTTTATTTACATTTTTATTTGTATAATAGGTTTTCCCAAAAGGCTTTACAAGTGCTGTTTATAGCGCCTTCATTTAAAGCATTCCGCCAGACTTACTAGAAGGTATGCGCCTGAAAATAAGAAGAAACATGTGGTTTATGCATGATGGGGCTCCTGTACACTTAAGTCTCATTGTTCGAAATGCACTGAGTGGTATTTACCATGGCTGAGGCATTCCAAAGGAGGACAAGTCCCATGACCTGCACATACCCCGACCTCAGTACTTTTCATTTTTATCTTTGGAGATACCTTAAACACTTGGTGCATGCAGCAGCCATTCCGGATGAAGTTCTTAATCTACGAGTTACGGAAATCTGCGAAACCGTACGACACCTACAGGGAGTATTTGACAGTCCATGCTTCGACAAGTGCATGCGTGTTTAGATGCAATTCGAGTGGTGTTTGTGTTGAACACCTCCTAGCAAGTTGACGTCACATTTAGAAATGTGTCACTTTAAAAGTTTTGATTAACAGAATTTTGAACCACAGATAATCGAAAACGAAGGGTTTGAGAACCTCTGTTTTTATGAATATTTTATCTTGTTTCGAAGTAGGAAAACCATTCCCAACCTTTTTATAAATATTTTTGAACCAACATGTATACTGTATAATTGATTGTTAGCAAACCACATGTTCCCTCTTCTACTTATGAGCCACGCAATTCTGATAGCCTTTGCATTACAAACTTACGAGATTCATGTCACTTTCCTTTGTATACTTTCTTATATATCTTTTCAATATAGATTAACTAGCAAGGTTAAGAAAGGGAACATTTAAAATGAAAGCATATACTGGTGGTGATTTGCTCTGCCACAATACGCATTTTAACACTCAGTTTGCGCCTTTGACATTTTGTAATTGTTATTTAAGAAATAAAGCTTTATTACCCTCATTCTGTATTCAAATTTCACAGATGTTTATATTAAAATGCTTAATTTTTCATTGGCCTGATAATAATTTGTTCGAAATTCTTTAGTCGTGGCTCTCAGCATCTTCGTTTTTCTTTCTAACCAACGATTTCTCAGATTTGTCAGGTTTTATAGGCAAGAGCAGCTGATAGAACTTTTTGGGAGTTGATTTCCCTGCAAAATAACTGCCACAAGGGCATTCATGAAGTGATACATTTTACACCTTGCTTGTATTAGTTTTACACTACAGAACACAACAGCAAACCATTATAAACAGCTACTCCTCTTACAGAGTAGCAAAATACACATAATATTCACAAATAAACGACGCAGAAGACAAAACGTCATGTAAATATATAAAATCATAACTTTTGTTCATATAGTTACCCATTTTCACGATATTTCTTGTTATTTGTTTGAAGTTTAAGATGCCTTTACTTTTCTAAAAAAGGAATAATTCCTTGTTTTTCTCCTGATCATGCAAACAGAATTAAATTAAGTGCTATTACATAGTGACCAGCTCTTGAAGGATTTGACTATGGGCTTAGCTTAGTGAATTTCCTTTTTGCATTGAAATTACGTAAATATTCTACAAATATTTATTTCATTAATCTGAAGTAGATAACATTAAGCCGTTTGAGGAGCTAGTGAATTCTCAGAAATTTATAAAGTTTTATGTGCCTTTAAACATTCTATTTTTACTTTCTCTAACGCATAGGTACAACGTACATAGTAGATACAGAAGACAATGCATGCCACCGAAAAATTCGATGCTGGGATTTCAACGAAAATACAAGATTTGAGACTCCCTGAACCAAAAGAGCATTTTCAGAAATAGGTCAGTGTGTGTCTTCTGTCCGTGTATTCCCTTATTTTCCTTCTATTTACAAATAAGTAAGTAAGACAATTTATACTAATGTTTATCTCGATTACCATGCTGTAGATAAAAGAATACCTTTTGTAATAATGGTTTATATGTGTAACAGATAAAGTCATTTGAATGGAACGCGTCAGATTTTTAAGTATATAATAAAAGAGAAAATTCCAATTAATAGGCGCACCAAAAAATTCTATTTTTCCATTTTTCCCCCAATTTAACCTCCTTTCAAACTACTGTTCAAATGATCCCGGGGTCCACACAGCTTAAAGTTAACTAACATTCGTATTTTCAGGATAAGGGAAAACCCCAGGAAAAGAAAGAAATAAAAAATAAGAATTACATGGGCAACTCACTCCCTACCTTGATTGTGAAATCGGGACCCTTGAATGTGAGGCACACACTTCAGGAGCGGACAAAAACTATTACTGTGATAAACATAATGTAAAGATTTTTATTTATAGGAATAATGTGAAATTTATATAAAAACACACATTCTATATATTGTGTGAAATCTCTGAAATGGCTTAGTTATAAAAACCTGTGTTATATTTCATGTCAAATGATTGTTTATTTCATTTTGTGAAAAATATTTATAGTAATATGACATGTTATGGAGGTTTTGCATTGGACTGTAGGTGCGATGAAATATCTCTTGTAGTTAAGCAATGTATAACAAGACACAAAGCCTGCCCCTTTCAAGATAAGCTCGAGGGAAGTTGTTGGCACAGTGCAATATCCAGGCTGGCCACACTTCCCTCATGAATATTAAAATTAGCGGCCAGTGTTGTTTGCCTAATGTTGTGTGTAAGTGCTGGAGATTTAATGAGAGCAGACACATATAACCAGACTAATTAATTTTGAATGTTTATGTAACACCTTTACTGCAAGGCAAAAGAATCAAGTTCATTAGATCTCTTCTTCATCACCACACGCATTCTAATATTATAAAGAAAAAACTTATGTGTTTGGTTCTCACGATTTTCTCTCCTTGTTTTCTTTTTTTTATGTAATACTAATCGAGATAAATATTAACAGAAAGTGTCTTATTACTTGTTGTAAGTGGAAGGGAAATAAGGGAATTCACTAAGGTAACAAGATGGTGAAATATTTTAAAAGTTGGTCGCTGTATGAAACGATTGATACTATTTTCTCTTTGCATGACACAAAGTAAAAGAAAATACATTAAATAAAATATGACTCCCCGGTTGAGAGAAGTTTAAGTAGTTTAAAACTGATAACAATAGTAAGGAGAATCTTGGAAGCGGTTAATACTATAAAAAACTGTATTACATAAGTTGTGTATTATAAAGAGATCTACATTTTCGTAAAGGAAGTCTTTGTCTATCTCTTACGGTTTACTAGTTTTATAAATGCCATCTATAAAGAAGAGGTCTTCAGAAGCTATTCCTAGAATATTCAAGATATACCTACCTGCGTTTCGTTTGTCATGATATTTTAATCATGTGCCACTTTAATCAAGAGCAATTTTTGAGAAAATCAAAAGTTTTTTAAAAAAAAGTTACATGTAAGAGTAGTTGTGTAATCACTTTGATTTACTTGAAAAGCATGATGTCGTAAACTGAAAGATGCTGAAAATTAAGTACCAAGTTTGGTATTTAACTGACTTTTCGTTTTTGAGTTATTCTGTTCAAAGACTCACGCATACACACACAGACACGCAAACCTTTTTCTAAAAATTATTTTTTTGGATTCAGGGGATCTCAAAATATGTATTTCCGGTATCGAATTTGTTGGTGGCATACAATAATTTCATTGCACTATGTTCATTGTACATGTGTAATAGAGAGAGTAAAACTAGCTTTTTGTAAGTTCATTCAGAATAATCTCGAATTAAGTATATTTATTTGAGTATATATCGAGTTATATGCAATAGGGGAACAGAGGTTACGCAACTCCTAGAACTAAAGAAATTTAAAATTGCAAAGACAATGGAACTGTAATAGGTTATGGTAATATGGTATTCATAGTTTTCATATAAGCTGAAACTACTATATTTAAATGTCATAATTATAAAGAAACCACTTACATTTTATGTAACTTTTGTGTTGAGATATAAATATTCATTCATAATTTAGAGATTTGTACCACTCAAATAACAGCATTTTTACACACATGTAGTGCGTTTTATTCACATGACATATATGTAGTCTTAAATCTTACAAACTATTCTTAGAGGACTTTATTTTTATTATCTCTACATATACTATGCATGTAGTAGGTAGAGGAGATATTGTATTCCACCCAAAATCCGATATTGAGATCTCACCGGAAACATATGTTTTGAGATCCCCTGTGTGTAAGTGTGTGTGTAAGTGTCTGTGGTCAGCATAGCTCAAAAAGGATAAGACCATTTTATTTGCATTTAATCTTAGTATCTTCCAAGGATGCCATACAAGATTTTCAAGAAACTCCCCAAGCCCAAACTATATTTTACATGGAAACTTATTTGAAAATTTAGTTTTTCTCAAAAACGACTCTACCGATTTTGATTAAAATATCGTGCATTATATTTTTACTATACAACAAAAATTTATGTCTTAAATTTTCTGGAATTAATCTCTGAAGACCTCTTCATTCTGGACGAATTTTGCATTACTGGTAAACCGTAAGAGATAGACAAAAACTTATTATTACATAAAAAATGTAGATCTCGCGAATACACACAATTTTTCTTATATACATTTTTGTTGTAATGATCATCTCCAAGATACTCTTTGGTGTATGTTTCGTTTAAGGTACTGAAACTTCTCTCAACGGGAGGTCTTCTTTCATTTGATCTTTTTTTTATTTATTTTTTTATTGTTTCCTTTATATAGCCCCCTTTAACATCTAAGGTCATATCGAGGGCTTTCCACTTGAAACAACTCGTTGCCTGTGGGTACTTTTACGATGCTTTAAATCATTTTGTTTCACTCAAAGACGCACACATTCACACTCACATACAAACTTCCAAATCCTGTGGGGGATAGGGAATAATTCTGGATAGAGAAAAATTCCCAGCCCCAGCCGGGAATCAAACCCGGAACCCCCGGGTGAGAAGTCAGCTCGCTGATCTTTCTTTTGTATTACTCCTAACGTGCAACACGAAACGAATTTAATTTTTTTTACATATCGATCTCCTTTTTAATGGATTTGCCTATCTCTTTAGCCTAGTATATTAGTTTATTTCTCCTCTAACTTACAAGAAAGCAACACAAGCCTTGCTGGTAATGTTTACCTCGATTGACAAGAGCATAGATAAAGGACAATAGTTTGTAGAGAAAGGCATGTAAATGAAATACATAAGATTTTTCTAACTACTTTTGTTTAGTGTTGTAACAAAATGACTATATTACTCTAAATTATGATTCCGATAAATGATTTTATTTAAATGACGCAATACATTCGTCACTTCGCGCTTGTAAACTGTTGACGACTGTTCTAATTCCTTTTCCTTATTGACTGCGAGCTCATTTTATAGTGCTCAATGACGTCGCAATAAATATCCAAAAATAGAAGTCATTGCTACATGTGTGAATTACACGAGATATCACAAAATTACTCACATGTGAGACATTGCCAGGCTTTGATGTAGTTTTTCCATGTTCGCACACGTGTTCACTCACAATGGTTCGAGCATGGAAAAGAAGGCACCAGCAACAATTCAAGGTGGCAGGGTATAGGCGTGAGCATTTGGCGCGTACAGATAAACATGCAACATTCATTTCGTTTATAGCTTTAACAAAATAGCAGTCCAGCTAAAGCAATAGCATATTAAAATCTTTTCAAAACCAGTTGCTTAAAAATATGAAAAAGTTGTTTGATTAGGATTTTTTTTAAACAAGACCGGAGTCTGATCAGGACTCCGGCGCTGTATCCCCTGTTTACATTCCCCCCACCCGTAAATTTACTGTAAGATTACTGGTTTTACTGTTCCTTTACACAAACATATAACAACCATGCCCAAGGCGGGACTCGAACTCACGATCCCCTACCCACGAAGCGCCTTAGCGAGCGAGGATTCGGATTTTCGCGGACAAAGCCCCTGGCCGGTAGAGCAGAACACTGAACGTAGACTTTAGTAGCCCTTTATGAGTTAGGGGACCCCGGGGAGGGAGGGACGAAAGGAATAAGAGCTAGATGACGATTGGCGCAGGCATGGTCAAAGAAACCATTAAGGGTCAAATTATTGCCGTTTATAGTAAATGGTTCAATACTATATTATAGTAACACTTCCTGCTATAATTTATCAGATTAAGCTGATCCTGAATGACCGTTGAATGCAATATTCAGAATTAATACTACTACTGTATAATAATAATAATAATAATAATAATAACAATAATGAGGCCTGTGAACATCATACCTAACAAAAACATAAAAGGGATTAAACACCAGACTTGATAAATGAATTCAACATCTACCAAGAAAATTCCCCGCCCTAAATTACCCTTTACATGAAACAATTTTCAACATTTTAATTCTTCAAAAAT
This sequence comes from Hymenopus coronatus, assembly GCA_030762935.1. Taxonomy (NCBI): domain Eukaryota; kingdom Metazoa; phylum Arthropoda; class Insecta; order Mantodea; family Hymenopodidae; genus Hymenopus; species Hymenopus coronatus. Next base: position 28,165,297 of record CM060896.1, on the reverse strand, counting down.
AGATCTAACAGTTTTGATTAAAAGACAATAATATAAGATATTTTATGACAAATAAAATATATAAATATTGAGTTTCTTGAGAATATCCTCTGAACTTCTCTTAATTCTGAACGACTTTTGCATAAACAGTAGTAAACTTACAAAAACTTATTGCACAAAAAATGAGATCTCGTTAAAACACTTAATTTATGTCATATATATTTTTGTAGAGCTAACCATTTCAGAGATATTCTTTGTTATTGAATTAAACTTTCCTCAAACGGAAACTGTCTCTCATGCACATATATAAAAAAAAAAAAAAAAGAAGACGAATTTCAATCACAGAGAAACAGCTTTTAAAAGATTTGACTGTGGCTTTAGAATAATGTAATCACTTCTTTTCCTTTTGCTAACAACGATTTAATTAATAATGCTATTTTATGTCAATACTTATCTTGATTAGCATAAAGTAGATGGATGAGTAAGCTTTGTAAGAATAGTCTGTTGCAGAATAGATAGAGAAAGTCGTGTGAATGGAGCTAAGATTTTTATATTCTACACAACGTGTATTATTAGCTATTATTTTATATTATCATATAAAAGCGGATAAAAATATAGTGTTTTATAAAGCGATATGGAAAACAAAATGAAGCAACATAAAGAAACAGCATTAAGACTTTCTTTTCCAACGCAAATGTCCTTTATTTGCTCAGTGAGGCATATTTAGTTTACCCCTGAAAGAGAAGAAATACTTGAACAACGGCCTCTGCTCAATAATGTGAATGTGGTGAATGCAGTGGCATATCCAGAGAAAAGTTGCAGCTGACAGTCGGCGAGCGAGTCACAAAATGGTTACGTATCTCTTTTGTTTCCAGCTGAACGAATCCTTTCGACGTAAAGAGAAACTCCGAACAGAAAATATGCCCGCAACGTGGAAAGAAAAATGAGGGAGAAAAAGGAATAAAGAGCAACTAAGGGGGAGGCTGAATAAGCTTAAGCCCAGAAAAAAAGCGATCAGCAACGTGTTGGCAGCATTTGGGCTAAGTCCCTAAATATGTCTGCTTATACCAATAATTCGGTTACTTCCACACAAAGGAAATTACAAAAACGTATTTTTAAGCCGGATGTAGTCCTATAACTATTAAATACCGCATGTTTTACTTTCTCTAGCCGTATATACAATGAACGTAGTGAATAGAGAGGGTATTTTATTCCAACCAAAAATTCAATACCGAGATTTCACCGGAATGGTTTAAAGACTCCCTGAATCATTTTTAAAAACATGTTCGTGAGTATGTCTGTGGGCACCATAGCTAAAATACCAAACATGTCCACAGATGCGACACGAAGATTTTCAAGAAAATCCCCCACCCCAGCTATCTTTATTTGTAATAATCGAAAATGTTCTCTTTCCAAAAATGTCTCCAAAGATTTTTATTAAAATGCCCAAGTTAAGATGTTTTTACGACAAAAGAAATGTAGGTATATCCTGAATTTTCTGGGAAAGTCTCTGAAGACCTTTTCGTTCAGGATGACTTTCATATAGCTGGTAAACCATAAGAGACAGATAAAAACTTACCTACTACACAATTTTTTTTAGATATTATCATTAAAACATATACTTTTTGTCATATTCCTTTGTGTAGAGGTAAGTTTTTCAGATTTTCCGAGCCATTGATTTCAGTTTTAAGGTACTTTTCAATTGGAGACAACTTTCTTTTTCGCCCTACTTGTTTACTCCTAACAAGAAACGCGAACGGAATTTCAGATGTTTCATTTAGATTTATAAAAATCTGACTATCGCTTTAGCGTTGTGTATCCCCTTATTTCCATTCTCCTTACAAAGAAGCAAATAATAAGATCAATTCTAGCTAAGTTTATCTTGATAAGCATGACTAGATAAAAGCATAATCTTTTGTAACTAAAGTTTGTTTTTGTAATTCTACAGAAAGTCATGTGAATGGAATTTATAAGATTTTTTTAAGTATATAAGAGTTTAGTGGTAGTATATATTTTCCGAAAATTTGATCATCCTTAGCATTGGTATATTTACTTAACTTTCTGTATCGTGTGCAACATGAATAGTAAACAGACAAGGTGTTCTAGTTCAATAAGCAATTCCATCACGAGATTTCATCGGAAAGACTGTTTTGAGGACCCAAAATTATAATGTATTGCATTCATATGACTTCCTCTTCCAGTTCAGCAAACAAACTATTGTTATAAAAGATTATTCATTTATCTTCATCATCTAATCAAGGTAAACGTTAGCAAAAATGGTCTTATTACTTGCTTCCTTGTAAGTAGATGGCAAATAAGGGAATATATTATACTAAAGCGATAGTCAAATCCTTTAGTGATAGTCGGTATGTGAACAATTGAAGTTCGGTTCGCTTTGCATTACCAGTAAAAGAGAGAAAACGAAAGGTGACCCTGTTTGAGATAAGCAAAATAGTTAAAAATTGAAACCAATAATAAAAATCTGATGTGTACTATTCACATGACTTTCTCTACTTCTCTGCTACAAATTATTCTTAAAAAGCTAATACTTCTATTTACTTAATGCTAATGAGTAAAAAATTAGCATAAATAGCCATATTACTTGCTTCCATGTAGGTAGAAGAGAAATAAGGGAGTACAATAGGTTAAAGTGATAATCAAAAGCTGGTTGCTATGTCACTGAAGTTCCTTTGTATGGACAGCAGTTGACAAATCCCTGTATGAGAAAAGTATGTTTATCATAGCAGAAACCAAAAATAAGGAATGTCTCAAAAACAACGAACTCCACGAAAAAAAGGTATATAACATAAATTGTGTGTTTTAACGTGCTCTACATGTTTTGTGAAGTAAGTTTTTGTCCATATCTTACGGTTTAGCAGTTATTCAAAATTCCGTAAAATTCATCCAGAATAAACTACTCTTCAGAGGTTATTCCCAGAAAATCCAAGATATACATCTTATTTGTCAGGTAAATATCTTTAATATACGAAAATTTAATCAAAATCATTACAGCCATTTTTGAGAAAATCAAAATTTTCGAAAAAAGTTCCATGTAAAGGGTAGTTGGGGGTGGGGGAAATTTTCTCAAAATTTTCTTTTCACATCCCTGGAAGATACTAAACTAAAATACCAACTTTGGTATTTTACCTACTTTTCGTTTTTGAGATATCGTGTTCACAGACACACACACACGGACACACACACACACACACACACACACACACACACACACACACACACACACACAGGGACCTTTTTCTGAAATGCTTTTTTTTTTAGATAAAAGGGACCCTAAAACATATATTTCCGGTGAAATCTCGTAATGGAATTTTTGGGTGGAGTGCAATACCTTCTCTATACATTATGTACATAGTGCGCATAGAGAAAGTAAAAATATATAAGAACGGTCAACTCTACAACAAAATGTAAATAACATAACATGTGTGTTGTAAGGAAATTTATATTTTGTATAATAAGTGTTTGTTTATTTCTTACGATTTACCATTTATACATAATTCATCAAAATTCATCCAGAATAAGCAGGTCCTCAGAATCTATGCCCACAAAATTCAATATATACTTTTTTTTATTGTGATGCTATTATTTTTATCAAGCGATATTTTAATCAAAGGACTGTTTGTGGTGGGGGGGATTTTCTTAAATTGGGAGATTCAAAACATATACACCAAGTTTGGTATTTAACAGCTATTTCGTTTTTAGCGATGCTGTGCAGATACAGACACAGACATAGACTTACACAGACCTTCCTAAAAATGCAGTTTATGAACTTAGGGGACCTTAAACCATATATTTGTGGTGATATTTCAACGTCTATATTTGGATGGAATACAATATCTTCTCTATACACTGTCGCCCTTCGTCAATGGATTTTTTCGGGGTAAATATCCTTAGTAAGGCTTCCTTCGGAAGTAAAGGCGTTGGTCCCGTATCGTAGATTTACGGCACGTAAAAGAAACTCAAGCCTGTTAGAGAGGCCTCTGAGCAAAATTAAGCGGTTTTTCACGCTCAGTATAGAATGGGAGGCTGAGAACCACAGCAGTTAAAGAGCGTCCATAAATAAAACGCCATTTCATTTTCAGTACATGTAAAATACATGTAGAGAAACTAATATTAAAAGGACTGTGTGTGAGTGGGTGTGTGTGTGTGTGTGTGTGTGTGAGGGCAACATAACTCAAAATCGAAAAGGCGGTTCAAGAAGATTTTCGGGAAACCCCCCACCCCAAAGCAACACAAACGTGTTAGTTTTTTTCGAAATATTCATTTTCCTCAAAATTGTCTCTACTGAATTTGATTAAAACAACGTACTAAATATATTTAGATCGTAAAGTTTATATCTAGAATTATTTTGGGAATATCCTCTGAAATCCTCTTCATTCTGAGTCAATTTTGCATAAGTGGTAAATTGTAAGAGTTAGGCAAAATCCTACGACACAAAGAGTATATTTGGTCAAAACACACAGTTTATGTCATATTCCTTATTATATATTTAAAAAATATTTTTTGAAATGGGAAGTGTTCAATGGTTTTTATTTACAGTTTTATTTTATAGTTTTTATTTCTACACCTAGCCATATAAAGGGAACAGAATTTCAACGCCATATTGACCAGCGTTTAAAGCATTTGAAAATCACTTTTGCCTATTGTCCCTTAATTTCTTAGGAAATAACTAATAAGACCATTTCAATTATTTTGATTAGCATGAAGTAGATTAAAGAATAAGCTTTTTTAAGTATTTTATAAGTAGAGTTAGACTGAAAAATGCAATGCCATAGCCAGGATTTGAACCACGGATCTCCCAGTTTCTAGCAGTTGCTCTAACCACTGAGTTACCATGACAAAGTGTCAACATGGCATTAAATTGCTCAACTTATTCCTAAGGCATACATTCACAGTCTCACTCATACTTCCAGACTCTGAGGAAATGGGGAATAATCTTGGATAAAGAAAAAATGTTTATCCTCACCCAGGATTCGAACCTGGGACTTTTTGCACAACAGAACGTTGGGGTTGCCCGGAATAGGGCAATTATTCTACATACGTAAATTCATATCAGTAGTAATATTAAGTAAATGTTCGATTTGGCCAACTGAGATTAATATTACAGCAAGCGTCAGTGGCAAGTTCTGACTGCTTCCGTCTGTCCATACCCAGGGCATCGTTGAAAAAGTTCAATTTTATGTATAGGTCTATTATTAAATTGAATAATTTAGTTTCATAATATGAATTTGTTGTCTGCTAATAATCATCACAGGTAATTTTACACGATCTTTTAAATGTTCCTGCGCATAAGATCAAAGAGCCAAAACTCGCTTTTTTTTTTTTTTTTTTTCCTACACTTTTACTTGCTCAAAATATTCCACACGATATAACTTTTATTAAATTTTATTCAAATCTTTCAGAGATATACCGAACACTATAGGTATGAAAAAGCTGGAGTAGCCTTGCTTTATAGGTTTACATTGGAGGAATATTAATTAGAATATTTAAATCAAACACTGAATTATTGAAAAATATTGTTAGTCATAAGTTTATAATTTTTGTCTCAAACTTCAATAAAAATATTTTTCTTTTTTTAACATCTCTTCCAAAATGTTTCTCATATATAAATAGAAACATAAATATAAATATATATATATAAATAAATATATATATACACATAAGAAAACGACACCAAACGAAGATGTGGACCTTTTTGGCCATACCGTACGTGATACCTGAACATAATTTTCAGCTCTAAATTTGGCATATACAAAAACTGCCATAAAACCACCATGGCTTGGGCATTGGTACATAACCAAATGGCACATGCCTGGCCCACTACAAGAGAGATGCCGGTTGGTAGCGAAGGTCCCAGTCGCGTGGTGTAGGCTTGGTGCAATAGACACGCCGGAGCGGCACGGGCCACCTTAGTAATGGAAAACGTAGCATGTGGGTTTTGTTATGTGTTTCGTATAATACGTTCTGAGGTTTACGTGGCGTATGACAACTGTTGTTCCTTCGCTGCCTAATCCCAAATACGTGCGATTTTTAAACACACATAAAACTTTAAATAGAAGAGTTTAAAAGTTGCGACATGAAGTTTCAGACAAGTCAAAGTGTAAGCTAATCGACTGCTATCTTGAACAATTCTATTTTTGTTGCGTTCTTTATTGTCACAAGAAGGTTTGTGTAAAGGCAAATGTTTTACAATAGTACGGGAAAGTTTATAAAGTCTCATAATATGAATAATAACAGTGCTAAGGAACGCATTTCCGTTAATAGCCGCCAGATGGCAGTGGTACCATGGTTATTTGCTGCTAAATAGTCGCAGTACTGATATATTTTTCCCTCCCTATTCAATATTAGAGTAACGGCTCAGTTTATCAAGACAACGACGCCACGCAGCAGTGAAAGTCAAATACATTTTTATGTATTAACAGTCCTTTCCTTATTCCTATCGTTTTAACTAAAGAAGCAAAGAAGCTTTCCTGGCGACGAACACATAGAGCTAATATTTATTTACCGCTAGATGGCCGTAGTAGCATTTTCCCTTCCCATTCTATGTTGAGTTAACGCACTAGTTATCGAGACAATGACACAACGCAGCAGTGAAATTCAAATACATTTTTATTTATTAACTGTTCTTTCCTTACTCCTGTCGTTTAAAATAACAAGCAAAGAAGCTTTCCTGGCGACGAACACTAGAGTAAGTATTTATTTGTTTGCCGCTAGATGACGGCAGTACTGATCAATTTTTCTTCCCATTCAATGCTAAATGAATGCACCTGGTTATGGATTAAATGACGCAAGATAGCAGTGAAAATCAAATATATTTCTTATGAAGTACTATCGTTTCCTTGACCATATCGATTAAATAAAGAAATAAGAAATAAGTATGTTTTGTTGTAATTCTTTAAAATGAACAAGTTATGAATTATGCACATAACCAATAACCCTTCTTCGAATCTGAAAATGGTGTAGAATTGACAGGTCCCGTATAGTAAACCGTTTTAGGTTAACTTCCTATTGTAGATGTTGCTTATTTGAGGTTGTGTAATACATAGGCTAGCTAAGGGTGATTTTATGAGAACATGAAGATACCCTCATCACCATCACACTGCAATTACGGTGCTTTTATCCCAAATTTGGTTTTAACGGTCTTTTCATTTTTCAGCTATGCTGTCCAAAGACACACATAGACATACATACGGTCCTTTTTCTAAAAACATTTTTTGATTCAGGGTTTATTTCCGGTGAAATCTCGGTACCGAACTTTTTGGTGCACACAATACCTTCACTATAGGCTGTACATCCGTGGACACAAAAAATGAGTCATAACCAGATTCCATGTATTGATCGAAGAGCCTCGTGTATCTTCGTAAAAGCTTGTTCACAATGCACACGAAAAAACTGTACAATGGTCTGTGACTGACAGCGTAATGCTTGACTTACGAGTACTGAAATCGTCACTAAACAACGTTCCAAAGGCAGAGAGGTTGAAGGCCTTGCTTCCACTCATAAATTCCTAGGCTAATTTTATGACTGGATATATTATATAATATAACTTTGGCTTTTGAAGTTATGGACCTATTTATGTACATCAAAACATGATTCCACTAACACTCGTGTTAAATAACTTAAGAAATGTGTAAATTAACTATTATCCTCTAAAACTTACACACAAAACATAAACACAATTAATATCGGGTGTATGAACCGTCAGCTCGTATAACTACTCTCAATCTTCAGAGCATAGAAAATCTAATGCCTGGAGTAATGTGGACCGGAAACTACAAGATCCCAGGGTTCTATAATTTGTGCCTAGAAGCCATCTTTTGTACTAGGCCCATCTACAGGTAAATTGCAGCGCAGCTCCCTTTTTACCTCAACCCACACATTCTCACATTTTACCGCTCTGTGAAAACCAATTTGAAACCTTTCGAGATATATGTGTTTTGTATACATGTATGTATATATATAAAAACATAGTTCCTATTCCACAAAAAAAGAATCAAGTTTGCCCAAAATTCGATTCCTATAAATGTTACAAAACATTGTTTTCTTTTAACAACCGTCTTAGGATTTTTTCATACCATACAGACTCCATATTTTTCATTGAGAGAGAACTGTTTGTGATGCCTTTGCGTACTACTCTGAGCATCTCATGTTTTCGTGTGCAGCATTTTGTTGTTTGGAGGAATAAAGAGGCATCATACTGAATATCGTGTATGAAATAGGTTCGTCTAAAATAAACGGTCACTATGTGTTGATACAACATTGTTAAGAGAAGGGGGAAAAAACGTTTGCTGCATGCGAAGAACGAACCTGCGACCGTCATCAGAGGAGTAACCTACGTTTTATCACAGTTTTACAGTAAGCACACATGGCAGGTTTAGTTATGCTGTGCAATACAAATTGTATCACGCTCTGCGTCGTTAATATTTTTAGTTAATATTGTTAGTTTGTTGCTGAAGAAGCTTAAGTTATGCATTTGATTATGATTATTGATCATATGGGTTAGTAATATTGAGATTTGGAACTTTGACAACTTGTTGTTGCCGCTACACAACTGTATCGCAGATGGTGTACACAAGACGCTGTGCCGTGTGGCATTTGGCTTTCTAGGCATGTTTAACTTTTTTTTTTTTTTTTTTTTTTTTTTTTGCGACGGCTGGACGTATAGACAAAGTAAAAATTTGATGTGTTTTATTCACAAAACTCTTAGTATCCATTGTGTAAAGAAATATACCTACGAAAGATTATTCTTTTATCTATATGAGGACAATCGAGATAAACATAAGCAGAAATGGTCTTATTGGTGGCTTCCTTGTAATTAGAAGGTAAATAAGGGAGTGCACTAGGCTAAAGCGATAGTCAAATCTTTTAAAAGCTGTCGTTCTGCAATGACATTGAAATTCGGCTCTCATTCCTGGGTCAGGAGTAAGAAAAAAGAGATATAAAACGATCAGGACTTCCCGTTTGAGAAAACTAAGTGTTTTAAAATTGAAGCCAATTAAAGGAATATCTAGGAAATGATACGGTCAAAAAAAAAAAAAAAAAAAAAAAAAAAAAAAAAAAAAAAAAAAAACTCTATAACAAAAATTCTGTATTTAAGAGATCTATATGTTTGTATAGTAAGGTTTGTCTATCTCTTACGGTTTACTAGTTATACAAAAGTAATCCAGATGTGAGAGGTTCTCAGAGGCTATTGCCAGAAAATTCAAAATATACATCTTTAAGATACGGAATTTTAATCAAAATCGTTATAGCCATCTTTAAAAATTACAATTTATAAACTGTTTCCCATGTGAAAATTATGAACTTAAATAACAAGTTTGATTTTCAAAGGAATTTTAGTTTTTACAGACACACGTGGACCTCTTTTAAAAAAAATAATTTGTGTGCATTCAGTAGACTTCAAAACATGCATTTTAAGTGAAATCTTGTTGTCAAATTTTTGGGCGGAATAAAACACCTTCTTTGCCTATTACGTTCATAGTGGGGGTAATTAATTTGAGTTTTATTTAGGATGCTCTTAACTAATGTGGTTCTCAGCGTTCCATTTACTAGACGTCAAAGATTTAATTTTGCTCAGACACGGGGTCAACGACTTTACTCCCCTTCTGAAGGAAGTCAGTCATGTTGGGATTTTTATGCTCGAAAATACCTGCCGACCTCTCGCGGTTGTGAACCTTGTGCTTTAGGATACCGGGCTAGTATATAACCCCTAGACCACCGCTGATGAATAGCTAGGTCCTTGAGCGATAGCAAATCCGCATAAGCTCGAACCTGGCCAGGTAAAAACGAACGCTCTGTTGGAACTATTATCACAGAAAATGTTATCCAGACTCTCTTACAATGAATGATTAATAGAGCTCGGCCCGGGGTTACAAAATTGTCGGATTTAGGTTCGGTGCACACAGAGTGATGGAGCATCCGTGGTCTTTACAGCCCATTTCAAAATGTGTTGTTTCTGATTCTTTTTATTTTATTTCTTTTTTTATATTTATCCCTAAATTTCAGTTGTTTTCCTATTTGTTTCCTTTTTTTTTTTTTTACATACAGATACACATTTACAAACACCCATGCCCGAGACGGGAATTGAACCCGCAATCCCCTGAGTTCCTACGCACCAAAGCGAGCGTGGCCATGAGGACCGGTAACTATTAGATAAACCAGTGAACACTGAAAGAGCGCAGATTGAAAAATGGAAAATACGAAAGAGTAGGCGTTCGACACTGAACAAACTTGTGGATGATTCAAACGTATTTTGAGTGACAGAAGGAGAGCCTTTTCTTCTGATATAGTAAAAATGTATGTTGTAATTCACCGCAATGATTCCAAGTGAGTTTGGTTGATTTATTTGCATTGTCTTTTCAATGTTCTGCACATTTATATCATGGATATTTTACATCGCGCTTTATACTTTATTTGTAAAAGTACAAATCGATTTTATTTACTAATCATATTATGATGCAATTGCTTTACTGTGCTATTTTATGAATTAGGACAATGTATAGGTCAATACATGTAACGAGCTACTCTTGGAACAGATTATATATCAACGTCTGCATATTTACACCACAAAACCCTCTCCACGACCCTCTTTTATGTCGCTGTGTGTTCGTAACTGTGTGCGCTTCGAAATCCAAAACCGAGCTCTAAATATTAGTTTCTGGGGCTATAGGCAAATCATTTTAGGCTACAATTGATCCTACAAAAGGATGATTACTGTATGACTGCTAATCTGAATAAGACAGGAGTAAATGGGTTCTGGTAGGATGGTATTGTTTATCTTAAGTTGAATGCGCTTGTAAGTATTATCAACTTAATACAGAATCTCTGAAACTTTATTGCTCTTGTTATATTCACGGACATAGGATACTCAGTATTTTTAAAAAAGATAGTAAATAAATCACAAAAAGAATTAGGAAAACAACAGTGGTCCTCTTTGTCACGTATTTTAAATAATGCACCTGTTAGGTAACAGCGTCGATAGCGTCAATTCTCCAAGCGATAGCAATTTGATCTACCGTCAACAAAACGTTCAGCAAACCATTTGCTGCTGACTCATCCTGCAGCGTGTCTACAAAGGCTATTTGTTTACATTCATGACGCTGTTACAGTCCTTTATCCAATGATGCCCTGTGACATTTCATAGCATTTCCCCAAAGCGCTTTAATTCATGAAATAAACAAGTTCAGTTACTTTATAGAACAAAAAAGAGAATTAAAAAATAAATTTAAAAGCCATTACATTTTAATAAAGGTATGTCGGTTCTGAATATTAATTTGGGAGACATGCGTTCTGAATATTAATTTGGGAAGACTTATCAAACGCAAAAGAAACAAATAGAAACAGTACAAATTATATTTCTGAGAAATATAGCTCGTTACTAAAACAAATACAAAAATCTGATGTGTTCCATTCACATTACTTTCTTTAGCTGTTACACAAACAACGTTCCTCAAAAGTCTATTTTTTTATCTACGACATGATAATAAAGGTAAACATTAGCAGAAATTGCTTGCATCCTTGATATTAGAAAGGAAGTATGGGACTAAATCGATAGTCAAATGTTTTAAAAGCTGGTCGTATGTGAAACACTTGGAGTTCGGTTTGCTTTGCATTACCAGCAGTAAAATAAGAGAGATCAAACATCACATCCCGTTTAAGGAAAATTTAACTGGTTTAAATTGAAACCAATAAGAAGGAACATCTCGACTCTACGTAAAAAAAAAACGTATATAATATAAATTATGTGTTTTAACGAGATCTACATGCTGTGTATGTCTATTTTTTACCTCTTACGGTTTAACCGTTAGAAAAATTCTGCAAGACCCATCCAGAATAAAGAGTTCTACAGGAAATATTCCCAGAAAAATCAAAATATAAACTTTATATATTTTATTTGCGATGTAAATATATTTAATATAGAATATTTTAATCAAAATCGTTAGGACCATTTTTAAGGAAACAAGCTTCTCAAAAAATTTTCCTTGTAAAGGGTAATTTGGGGTGGAGTCATTTTCCTCAAAATCTTCGTGTCCCATCCTTTGAAGATACTAAACTTAAATGCCAAATTTGGTATTTTAGGGAGCTATCGTGTTCACAGACAAATGGACACAAACACATATATACACACGCACGAGTAAACCTTTTTCTATTTTTTTTTTTTTTTTTTTTTTTTTTTTTTTGCATTCAGGAGATCCTGATACGTTTATTTCCGATAAATTCCCATATCGAATTTTTGAAATGCTTTTTCTAGACACTATGTACAAAATGCGTGTAAAGAAAGTAACTAGGATTAGACAAATCCACATAAGAATGCAATATCTGCGAAGAAACTGGTGTCACTTTCAAAATTTTAGAATCGTGATATTATATAAAGTACCAAGGAGGGTGGAAAGTTGGAGTCAAGCAGCAAAATGTTAATTATAATGCTAATAATAATAATAATTATAATAATAATATTTAATAATAATGATGATGATGAAGATTATGATAATAATGGGAACGGTTACAATTCTTAGTAGGGTTATGATAGCAACAGCTCAACGAAGAGGGGAATTTTTATTTATACGAAACCACGATCGTTTATTGCTCCTTTTTTTTATTTACACAATTTCGTGAGCAAAGACTCAGCGGTCACAGTGAACAAGCTTGACTCATGAGGAAGTTGAGGAGAAAAGCAAGTAGATAATTTGCTTTAAAAGTAGTGGTTATTGAGCTAATGCTGCATTTACGTTCTCTTGTATGTATAACATACACAGTAGGTAAAGTAGGTGGATATTGTATTTCACTGGAAATACAAGTTTTAGGGTCCTCTGAACAAATACAAAATGTTTGTTTTTAGAAAACTGTCTGTATTGGTGTGTGTGTGTGTGTGTGTGTGTGTGTGTTTCTGTAGTAATACTCAAAAGCGAAGAGTCGGTTACATGCGAAACAAGGATGCGACATGAAAATATTCTGTAAAATCGCCCCCCCACACATCAAATTACTCTTTAGTTGGAACATTTTTAAAAGTTTTTGGTTTATGAACTAACGATTTTGACAAAATAACATATGTTGAAGATAACTTTAAAAAAAACAAAATATATATCTTGAATTTTCTGGAAATAACCTCTGAAGACCTCTAGATTCTGGATGACTTTTGTATAAATGGTAAACCGTAAGCGATAATTAACAACTTAGATCCCCTTAGAACACACAATTTATGTTATATAATTTTTTTTTTTGTAGAGTGTTTTCGAGATATTCTTTGTTACTGGCTTATTCTTTGTTATTCTACTTAAAGATTTCTCTAACGGAAACTCGTCTTTTTTTCTCTCTTTTTTTTTTTCGTTTTGTTCCTGACCTTGCAAGGATAAGCAAACTTTAATGACAATTACATACAGACCAGCTTTTAAAATATTTGACTAGCACTGTAGCCTGTGTGCTTCCTTATTTCTCTTTTACTTACAAGGAAGTAAGTAATAAGACCATTTCCGCTAATGTTTAACTTGTTTACATTGTGTAGATGGTCATAAGGATGGAACAGATCAGCTTTTTATTGTTTCATTTGTACACCTCCCTTTAATTCTCTGGTCATAACTGTATCTTACTGAAATTAGGTACTACTATAATAAGTATAGAAGGATTGTATTCCATTAAAAAAAACTCGATGTCTAGATTTCACCGGAAGTATATGTTTTTGTAGCTTCTTGAATCCAAAAAAGGGATTTTTAGAAAAAGGTCCTTAAACATGTGTACATGTATCTATGCAGGTATATAAGAGTATGTATGCATGTATGCTAGTGTATGTATGTATTATGTATATGTATGTATGTGTGTATGTATGTATGTGCGTATGTAGGTAGGTAGGTAGGTAGGTAGGTAGGTAGGTAAGTAGGTAGGTAGGCAGGTGTGTATATGTGTATGTGTAGGTGTGTAGATGTGTAGGTGTGTATGTGTGTAAGTGTGTATGTATGTATGTGTAGTTGTGTATGTGTGTATGTATGTGTGTATGTATGTATTATGTATATGTATGTATGTGTGTATGTATGTATGTGCGTATGTAGGTAGGTGTGTAGGTAGGTGTGTATATGTGTATGTGTGTAGGTGTGTATGTGTAGGTGTGTAGATGTGTAGGTGTGTATGTGTGTAAGTGTGTGTGTGTATGTATGTATGTATGTATGTATGTATGTATGTATGTATGTATGTATGTATGTATGTATGTATGTATGTATGTATGTATGTATGTATGCATGCATGCATGTATGCATGTATGTGCTAACAGCATTACTGTTGAATACGAAACTTAATATTCCAAGAATGCGGCACGAAAAGTTTTAAGAATAATCCTCTCCCAACAATCCTCTACATTAAACACTTTTCGAAAATGTTTATTCTCTAAAAATAACTACGTTTTTGATTAAAATACCATATCTTTAAGATATTTCAGTTTAAATGAAATATACATTCTGAATTTATTGGGAGTATCCTCTGAAGTCCTCTTCATTCTGATTCTCTTTTCCATAGGTGACGAATCATAGGAGAGGGACAAAATGTTATTACACAAAAATTATTGCTCCTTAAAATATAATAGGCCAAAAACATAGTTTTTTGGAGCTACAAATTTCTGTGATATTCCTTGTTATTGTTTAAGTTTGCTTGTGGTCATGGAAAGAAAACGAATTTCTTATCCGTCGTTTAGCAAATTGTTATTTAAATATTTGACTATCTTTTAAAGTGTACTGCATTCCTGTATTCATATTGTACCTAAATACAAGGAAAAAAGCAATAAAATAGTTTTAGAAATGTTTATCCCTCTTACCAGGAAGTAGACAGAATAAGCCTTTATAAGAATAATTTGTTGAATAATGTAGAGAAAGTGATTAGAAAATATTATAACATCATCATTTCTATTTTCTCTACATAGTACATAGGTAGAGAAGGTATTGCACCCCACCCAAAAATTCGATACCGAGATTTCACCGGAAGTAGGATTTTCTGTTTCAAAAAAGCATTGAAAAGGTCTGCGCATGCGCGCTCGTGTGTGTGTGTGTGTGTGTGTGTGTGTGTGTGTGTCCTTTTCTGAATAAAAGAAGGTCATGAAGTACCAAAATTGGTAATTAATTGGTAATTAAGTTCAGTATCTTAGGTGCCAGGATTCGATTCCACACACACACGCATGTGGGATCTGTGGTGGATGAAACGGGGTCTGGGTGCTTTTTTCGGGTGTTCCGGTTTCCCCCGCCACTCATTCCTCCAATTGCTTCATCATAAACTTTCCTTTTATCAATTTCGTTATCATTTCATAACATACATTTGCTCACGTTCATACCTGACTGCGGGCCGACCACTAGCTCCAGGTTCTCCATTCTATCTCGAGCCATTGACTTCCCACAGGCTTCTGTTCTCTAGGCGTCAGTCAGTCCTAAAATATAGGAAGGATAAGCCCACTACGAAAAAAAAAGACCTTCCTAACATGCGACATGATGATTTTGAGAAAAATCCCCTAGTCCAAACTACACTTAATATGGGAAAAAATTCGAACATTTGAATAAGATCTATATATTAAAGATATTTATATGATAAATAAAATTGTGTATCCAAAGTTTTCTGCGAATAACCTCTGAAGACCTCTTTATTCTGCGTGAAATTTTCCTGAATTTGCATGAGTGAAAAACCTTATAAGACACAAAAGACGCAGATCTCGTTAAAACACAAATTTATATCAAGCATATCTTTTCGTGTAGTTGACCATTCGTTGTTATCGGTCTCAGTTTTAAAATACTTAAGCTTTTTCATACGAGAATTGGTAAGCTCCTGACAATGCAAACAAATAGATTTCAACCACATGGCCACCAACTTTTAAAAGATTTGACTGTCGCTTTAGCCCAGTGTATTCCCTTATTTCCCTAATACTTGCAAGGAAGAAAGTAATAAGACCATATATAATGTTTATCTCGGTTAGCATGACATAGATAGAAATAAAAGCTTTTTAAAAATAATTTGATACAGAGATGTAGAGAATAGAATGAAACACATCACTTTTGGGGGAGTTGAACTGAAGACGATCCACCTGTGCAATTTGAAAAATCCAGAGTATTTAGGATATCTTTTGAAATTTATACCAGCTAGTGTACACAATAATAGATATATCATATACGAGCCACGTGATTCATTTTTATAACTATGTTCATAAAAAATGCAAATGTTACAGTAAATGGGGTTAATATTAATTCTAATTATAGTAGAAAATGTATTATTTTTCATAATCTCCAAAACACTTGATTTCTCAAAATGAAATAATTTATTTCTCAAACTTGAAGAACTATATCTGAAAACTGTATGACCATTCTGCTTAATGTACTTTTGATAGTTCGTATAACATTTGTTAAACATCTTAAAAGAAAATTGTATTGTGTGGAGCTTTTGAGAATGGAATTTTTTTGGAAAATAGTTTGCTAGAAAAACTGTAAAGTTGAGACTACCTGTACTACTGTGTCAAGAAAGTTCCGGGAATTGGTCAATAAAACACAAAAATGAATTATTCATCCACTTTTATGTTATCGCCTTCAAAGTAGGTCCCTTTTGAAATTATACATTTATGCCAACGAATAATCCAATCAACAAAATATTTTTTTAGGCACTTTTAGGAATCGATGTCCATTGTCGCCGCAAATTTTACTTTATGTCTTCTATCAACTGAAAATAGGTGACTCGGAGTGATAACTTGAGTTTTGGAAAGAGAAAGAAATCAGCAGGAGCCAGATCAGGTGAATTCGGTGGTTGTTCGATGAAATTTATTGAGTTTTTGGCCAGAAATTCGTTCACAATAATAGCTTTGTGAGCTGGTGCGTTATCGTGGTGCAGAATCCATCAGTTGTCGATCCACAAATCTGGCCTTTTTCGCCGTATTTGTTCTCTCAAACGCAGCATAACGCTCAGATAATAAATAGTCTTTATTTATTATCTGACCTGACAAGAACACTGAGTGTACGACAGTGTTGTGTGTTGTCAATATGACCTTCAGTTTTGATCGAGTTTGACGTGCCCTTTTAGGTTTCAGTTCAGTTGGAAGGCGCCATTCGGAACTTGTTTACTGGTTTGAGTGTCAAACCGTAAACCTACTCTTATCACAGTTACAATGCTTTTCATGAATATGGGGTCGGAACTGACTGATTCTAGCATGTCCTCATTAATCCTTACGCGATTGAGTTTTTTGAGCTGCAACGCGTATCATGCCCAAACAATCGTTTAAAATGGTACGAATCGATTCGTGAGGCCAGAAAGTTCAGCGGTAATCTATCTCAGACCTAAATTTTCAGATACTATTTTCTTCACTTTAGCGATGTTCAGTTGAAACCGTTGATGGCCGACCAGTGCGAGGCCAATCTTCCACCACATCTCGACCACCTTTTAATGCACTGTACCACTCATATGCACATGTTTTTGATAACGTCGATACACCGTAAGCCCTCTGTAACATTTTCAGCGATTCAACACACGAAATACTATTTGCAATGCAAAATTTGAGACAGATTCTTTGTTCAATATTTGTATCCATCGTAAAATCGCAAATCACTTTTGAGATGAACTAACAAAATGGCGTACTGTAAACAAACTAGATGACAGACGACGATCAAACTCCGCGTGGGTATAGAGGAAGGTGATACCAACTTAGCAACAACAATAATTTCGAATTCCCTTTTAAACAGGAGCTTTAAATGATCAATTCCCGGTACTTTCTTGACAGAATATAAATAAGCATGGCGTGCGAATTTTAAGTTTCAGTTAATTTGAAGTTAAAGTGCGCCAAAGGGAAAAACTATACATTTTCTTAAAGTTTATAACTTATATTATTCTGCTATTTAAAAATAGTTTTAATGGGCCTGCCCTGGAGAATTTGCAAATAATGCCTGTCTTACTGGTAAGCTGTGTTTGTGCTTCTCTGTTCTGGTTATACAACTGGTATGTTCTGTGTTCTGACATTTCAACTTCCCCTGAAGATTGTAGAAAGCACAAACCCTTTCAGGAATTTTTTATTAGATTCTAGACGTTTTAGTTCAAAATATTTAGTTTTGGGTTCCTAAACATAGCAATGGCTTTATTTTATTTCTCATTTCTCTTTGGAAACATGTTTAAATTATTCTACAAAAAGACCAGCTTGCGATACTGAAATGAAGTATGGACATTAATCAAATATCAAACCAAAAGAGTTTGGTAACAGAAATGACACCGAGGCGAGATGGCTCCGCGTAATGTGTGAGGCTCGCATTCAGGAGGTCGTAGGTTAGATTCTCGCGGCCAACCTTCCTGACCCATTGTTTCCGGATTGACTAAGCGAATGCTGGGGATTTTTCTTTCATGCCCCAAATTTCCCGTCCCTTCATATCGTTCCATTTTGTCTTTCAATTCATGCCATGACGAGTGGCAAGGAGAGTGTCCAAACCCGATTGGGCTGGCGGCTCCCTGGCGGAAGCTAGCGCAGAACTGAACTTCAGCATTCTATAGGGCCCACCTGGCCGCGCGCTTGCTCGACACACCTGGTACCTCCATTCATCACGCGCTTCCACCCCGGCTTTCTTATAGTGTTTTACGCTCGCTTTTACTACAAATGGCACCGCAGGCGATGACACCGATGATATATGGAACGAAGATGGAGCATCGGTGGAATGCGATGGGGAAAACGGAGAACCTGGAGAAAACCCGCCCCTGCGCCGCTTTGACCACCACAAATCACCCATGCGGTCGCTTGGGATCGAACCCGGGCCGTCTAGGTGATGCGAGTACTCTAACTACTCGGTCATCACCCCGGGGTCTGGCTTACAATAGCTACTGTTCAGTGTGGAATCCCTTCCACTCAGAATCCAGTCCAGTCTAAATGTCTTAGAACTATAACTGGATACACACTACTAGACCACAGAGTCTTTTGAAAGTCGAAGATAAGGACGTCACGTGGCTGAACCGGCAGTTATGACAAAGGGCCGACTCGTGTAACCATCTCAACACCTGCCGTTTGGACTGTCCAAAAGAACTCTGACCGCTTATAGCCTCTCATTTGTTTTATCAATTTTGAAGTCTTTGAAAGCATTGAAAGCAATTCGACAAGAAAAGCTCTGAAGTAACAAGTGAGGTAAATCTTGTCAAGTATTGAATTTGACAAAACTTTGGTCGCGCAAAGAAGCTTTATAAATTACAATAATCAAACACAAAAATGATTCTTCTATGAACGTTACTTCCCTCACCATAATACTTTCATTTAGAAGTGGCTCGAAATTAGTCCAAACTCTCATTTACGACATTTGGAAACATATTCACATGCATTTTTCTAAAGCGAGAGAGGAGATTAGGGTCGAAAACTTTAAAAAATGTCCGATCTGCATGGAATATTTGATGACGGCTAATATTCCCAGAAGTTAATCTAATCATAAAGAGGACTTCAAAGGATATTCCCAGAAGTTGTAATATGTGCATTTTATTTATCAAACGAGCATCCATAACATATGACACTCTAATCAAAATGATTAGAGCCCATTGAAACAAAGACGAAAAAATAGTGGATACTTTGTTTCTTCACTAAACAGTGGATATTTTATTTATTGTCTATTGTTTATTCAGGGTATTTTAAATAAAATATACTGATTTCTTGTTCTAGAATTGGAATATTTAAATTAAGTATGCTAGCTACTGTGACACAAATAGCCCAACCTTGACCCCTTGCATAGGATGTGGTAGTACTGTATATAGTTAATTATCTATTCGTTGGCGATATTGTCAACTTTACTATTATAAAATGGTGATGTATATTATATGATTCTATTGAGGTAAAATAATAATGTTTTTGTTCGTAAGAGGTGTTTATGGGCTTGTATCTGTATATTAGTTAATATAAATTTGTACGATCCCATCCTTGAGGCCTCTGATACAAAGAGAGGCGTCCTCATAAGCACGCCAGGC
Source organism: Hymenopus coronatus (assembly GCA_030762935.1). Classification (NCBI taxonomy): domain Eukaryota; kingdom Metazoa; phylum Arthropoda; class Insecta; order Mantodea; family Hymenopodidae; genus Hymenopus; species Hymenopus coronatus. Next base: position 28,145,371 of record CM060896.1, on the reverse strand, counting down.
TGTAGTGAAAAGTACATTTCCCCTGTTAATTCCTCTGTTGCCAAGCGAGTTTCTTAAGTTTATAACAGCAGACGTGACAGTATTACAACAATGAGTGTAGCCATTTGCATTTAAACACATTTTATTTGACACTAATTGAGTCAGCGTAACACGTTACACTTGAATCACTAACGCCACTCGCTGGGTACAGAAGACAAAGTTTCGCTGAGTCGAAAACTGAATCATTGAGTTACGACTCACAACTGAACTGCTATTTGCACTGTGCACTATAAGCTGCACTCTTTTAACTGCATTAACTGTCCATGTTGCTCACTGTGATTACTCTTCTCACCTTGACTGTACGGCTGGGCACTTGTCGGTGCTTTATATACGTTCCGTAAACAGAACGGAGATATTAGATTTCGAATTTAGGAAAAACTGCAAAACCAGTCTCCAGAACTGTTTTACTCAATTGCAGGGAAGTGACATGATGAAGTTTATTTTTGCGGCTATTGAGTTCATTACGTACTATTATTAAGAGCGGCTGACCTGCATCTAAGCTAAGAGGCTATGTGGGTGGCTCGCGTGGCCAAAATATTCTAAATTCTACTTTGGGAACAAAACGGCTATCATTTTCTGGTTTGGAGAAATTTTCTGGAAAATCTTTGTGTTTCAAACTTGGAAGGAACTGGGCACTGACACGTAGCATAGCTTTTGAGGTATATTTAGCGCGCGAACACACACACATATTTCTCAAAAACGTCTCATTATGAATTTAAAGGGCTTTAAAGACGTATTTCCGATGAAACCTCCAGATCGAATTTCTGGTTGCACATCTTCCTCTGCCGTCTGTGGGTAGCATGATAACCTCTGGTTCCCAAAGTTGCGAGTTTAAAATGGTGGAGGGCGATGGATTTTTCGAATGCAAATTTTATTTTTTATAGTGTTTAACGCCCGCCTTTACTGCTATGGCACTGCAGGCAATGACACTGATGATACATGAAGATGGAGCCCCAGTGAAATGTGATGGCGGGGGAAACCGAAGAGCTCGAAACAAACCCGCCCGGCGCCGCTTTGTCCATCACACAAATTTCACATGCGGTCGCATGGGATGGAATCCGGGAGAGTAATCTGACCTTTCGGCCACGGCTAGGACTTCGAGCGTAAAAATCCTTAACATGGCTTCCTTCAGAAGCGAAGTATATCCATGGGTCCCGTGTCGTAGATTGATGGTACGTTAAAGAACTTCAATCTGATAAAGATATCTCTGAAATCTCTCTTTATGCCCAATATAGAATGGTATGATAAGAACCGCAACTTTAGTCCATAAAAAAATAATAATGGCTGGAATATACAATCTTCTTTTTGTATAAGAATTTTCTCTCTCACTCTCTCTCTCAAAAAAAAAAAAAAATTATGCTGTTATCCCTAAGGAGTTTAATATTTTAATCATTATTTATTGATCATATAACTAGTTATAGTATTAAATATTAAAAAGAACTTCTTTTATCTTTTAATTAAAAACTACCTACTATAGTACCCATCCATCTCAAAACGGACAGTAAACAGAAAAAATTACCTTGTATGTTTTAAAATCAGCAATATTTTGTGTGTGTGTGTTTGTGGGGTGGTGGAACCACATAATCTAACAATTCCTGAAAAGTGTCACACCTCTGGGCAAAGTAGTTTTTATTATAAAATACATATTTTATGCAAAAATAATTTTGAGCATAAATATAAAAAAGCTATTCATTTGGAAAACATTCCCTTAAGATGAGTAAAATATACTAGTGTAGTTATTATATTATTATCTTAAACATAATATGCTATATTATATTTGATATTTTAATTAAATTGAATTTAAAGAGACGCCAGGATTATAAATAGGAACAAACATTTAAATATTTTACTCGCATTATGAAATATTTACGCATTTAAAATTCTGGTAGAATTTCAGAAATAGGAGATTAATAACACCTCCCACGTAATTCAAGATTAGCGTATGAATAGAGGTTGGGTGGGTGTGCAAAGCGTTATTGGTTCAGAGGATAAAAAGTTTCCTTATATAAAGTATGTTTCATGTAAATTTGCCCCATCACCATGTGACTAGTCATCTCTCATTAGCTGCCGTGGTGAAATACGCGAGTATCCTTCGTTTTAAGTCTTTCTCTCGGATGACGAAAGCACGCATGCGTTATCATGACAGTGCGTTTATGTCGCTTTCATTGTCTGACTTTCCTCTGTATAAGGTTTGTGTATCGCATTCAAATTTGTACTTAGCCAATCAAGAGAAAGGAACTGTGAGCGACAGTTTACATATCAACATGGCGGTTATGTGATACCGGGCAAACTTAAGAGGTACAAACCCTATAGCTGTCTCTAACGTTAAAATGATATAAATTCTAACTCAATACCAAAATACAATACAAACGAGGACTAAAAATTATTTTTAATTTGGATACATGCTGCTTCTTATGTATTATTCCCCAATAAGTATAATTAATAAAGGCAAACATTTTATTTCGTCCATTTTAAAATATGTTTAAAGTGTCACTCTCGTTAACACTAGTACTAGATTGCACATTTACATGTACGCTGCAGCTAGGTTGTCGTTTCTACATTAGTATTGATTTTATTTTCCAGTGGCCTAAATTCTGTGCGAATTCTAACTGTAGGAATATGTTTCCCAGCTCTTTTGTTGTTCATTTTTATGTGGGCTCTGTAGGGAATTAAAACTTCCACTACTTCTGTAAATTCTATCTCTCATGTTGAAAAACCTACAAATAATACATGAATAATTAAGAATATTATTATGCACATTTTACAGCCGTCAAATTGACGCCGCTTTAATTTGTTATTGATTTTATTACTTTATATACACGTACTATGTTAAGTTCATAGTAGGTAGAGAAGGTATTGTGTGTTTCACCAACAAATCCGATGTCGAGATTTCACCGGAAATACACGATTCAGGGTTCCTTGTATCCAAAAATAAACATTTTGCTTTTAGAAAAAGATCGCGTATATCCATATGTCTATGTGTCTGTGAGTGCGATAGCTATAAAACGAAAAGTCAGTAAAAATCACCCCCCTCCCCCCACAAACTACCCTTTACACGGAAAAACATCTAACAATGTAAATTTGCTCAAAAAGGACTTTAAAGGACGATTTTGATTAAAATAGTGTACATTAAAGATATTTACATGAACAATAAAATTTATATCTTGAATTTTCTGAGAAAAGGTTGTGAAGACGTCTTTCTCGACTACCTTAGCATAACTGGTAAATCTTAAGAGATAGGAGAAATTTACTGCACAAAAAATATAGATCTCGTTAAAACACTCAATTTATGTCGTATACCTAGATTCTTTTCGTGGAGTGGGCCATTTTTGAGAAATATCTTATTATTGGTTTCAGTTTTAGAATGCTTAAAACATTTCTGATACGGGAATTTCTCCTGGCATTGCAAAGAAACGAATTTCAACCACATGACAACCGACGTTTAAATTTGATCTAGTGTATCCCCTTATTTCCGCGCTACTTATAAGAATGCAAGTAATGAGACAATTTCTGCTAATTTTTATGTCCATTAGTTTTAGTGGAAGTAGAACCTTTATTATAATAATAATAATAATAATAATAATAATAATATTTGTCACAAACATGAAGGAAAACTCATGTGAATGAAATACATCAGATTGTTTCCCTCTAGATTGGTATAATAACTTACCTATTTTGAGTTATCACTGTCACTAACCGTAACATGACATAAGGTCATTACTACAACCATGCGTTACGCACTGTCTAGACAAGTTGCTGTGATGGGAAGTGAGCGTATATAATATTATATTGGTGAGCGAAATCCACTGCCGTCACAAAGTTCAGCAAATATTTCCTCGTATTCTATGGATGGATACACAAAACTAAAAACCTTGTCCTAAAAATGCCACGGAAATGTAGATAGGTATGTTTTTAAAATAAAATGAACTAGAAATTAAAGTAGTTGTATTTATTATCGTATCAACTTCCGAAAATTAAATAACATTTATATTCAATTACAAAAGGCAGAGTGTCAAAAGATTGCGATTAGTATATTATATTACACAACTGGTAAGCATATTATACATCCCCCGAATTTTCCGGTCCAGCTATTCCTGTTCCCACCATTAGCTAATCATCTCTTTTAGAATAGAAGGACCAGGTATCAGTGTTGGGCGGCTTGTGTGTTGCTATACTGGCATCGTTGTCGGGATCACTCGGTCGTAACGCGCCTCTTTCTTTCAGGGCTCCCTCTGGGTTCACCCCGAGAGTCCCATGGACTTATGAGTAGAACCTAGGACGGCCCCGAGGGGTTCCAACCGTAACCATTAGGGACTCCATCCGAGCTTGCGTCCGTCGTCATCGTTCCCGTATCTCCCCCATCCTATTCTCCCTGAACTCGCATAAGTGACAAAGAACCACAAGGGTCTACGTTCTTTGCTATGATAAGGCATACAGAGGTCCGTGGATCGAAATTACGCTCTACTACCACTTGCACTGACGTCCTTGAGGATAGCCCCAAATTTTCACACCTATAAAGGAAAATGGGTAAATAAATAATCAGTGGTTTCGTGGAAGCCGTCATCGTTGTCTAGAAACGTCAGGTACTTAAAGTGTATAGTGCATACTTGTGAAAATGCAATGTCTAAGTTTTCACTAAATTCATGTTTATTACATCCATCATATCAAAGGATAACAATCTTGAATGGACAAATTACAAATAACGTGAATAAACTACAAAAGGCAGTAACAATATAGCGTTATATTTAACAATTAATGCCCTCAATAATAATGCTTTACAAATAATTTAAAATAGTTTCCCAATTAAAATGTAATAAATTTCCTTTTGGCACAATCCTGAAATGTTGCTGGCAATTCCTAAATGTCTTAAGAGCTTATATTCAGAAAAAACCAAACGGCGTATTAACGTCCATGTACAATAACAAATACATGAAATAAATATGCACTACTATATGGCGGAAATGCAACAGTGAAACTTAACGCACTTGGCAACTGGAATCAAGAAATTTAGAATATAGTTAAATGATTTCACAATGCTACAGGCTAATACAAAATAGAAAAATGTACATTTAGCAGTTTACATTTACACGTTTCCTATATTAGCTGCTACAGTAAAATTATGCATTGTGAAATTAATGCAGCGAGATACGCAACGTAATACTTTGGCAATCGGAAAACCCTCACAGAATTAGATATGGCGGCGAATAGCGTCCAATGTGCCTTACCAGAGATTAAGAGCTGAAGACTACACTGCAGGCTGATAGGAGACTACTCCCTTGCATCGCCACAGCGGCTCAGCAAATCTGCTCGCGATTATCTGCCCTCGCGGCGAAAAACAGAATTATAGAAAAGTTCCAAACGCACCAATGGAGAATAGAAGCAACACAAATCCCGCAAATATACAAAATAAGTGTACCAAAATGGTATAGACCGCGTCCGTGACTAGTCCTAACCCTTAATGAAATTAAACTGAGTGTAATTCATGGACGCTCTTTAACCGCTGCGGTTCTTATCTGCCATTCTATACTGGGCGTGAAAGACCGCTTAATTTTTGCCCAGTGACCTCTTTATCAGACTTGAGATTTTTTTACGTGACGTAAATCTACAACTATTTACTTCGTTCCAAAGGAAGCCGTGCTAAGGATTTTACACCCGAAAGAAACCTATACCCCGGTCCCCATCGGGTTTGAATCTGCGACCTTGGAAACCAGAAACTAGCATACTATCTTTAGACCACGGAGAATGACTCCTGCTCCTATATTGATAATATGGAAACTATAACTGGTTCAGACGTTATAAGCATACAAATGTTGAATTCAAAACATATGGCGAAGCTTTTCGATTATCCAATTACATATAGAATGGCCCTATGCACTATTCGGTGAAAATGCTTAAAAATGCAAGGTTTAGAAATTTCGCCTATGGACATTTAGCAATTCACTTATACCGAAATTTAATTGCTAAATCATAAGAAATGAATTCCACTGACAACCTTTGCTCCTATATGTCTATCTGTAAGTTTTATACGATACTTTTGAAAGCATTCCACTGTGCACAGAATTTGGAAGAAGTGCAGCTTGGAACGTCAAAAGAAGTTTATAGTAAGGCTTGGATAAATTCTATTTCTTAGCAATGTAACTTATGGATTGTTTGTCACTACCGTATAAGAAAGGAAAACAAATCGCCTCTTTTCCGGGGACCTGGAGCTGAATAGGATAAATGTGAAGACGTCGATTTACTCTGCAAACTCGATGGTAGCTGAAAACTATCCCTTCGACCTTAGTCTTACGAGTATACGATCTTGAAGGATTTACACGATGATCTGAGAGGTTACATCACATCCTATCTTATCAAACTTTATTTTTTGTACCTCAAAAAACAACATGTCATATATTTCAGACTTGCAGTACATTAGTTTCATATATAAATGCCTCTACGTAATACTTTCTTTTTTTCTGTATTACGTAGAGTACGTAGCGGAAATATATTTTCCCAAAAATTCGATTCCGTAATTTCAACGAAAATGCACGTTTTGAGACTCCCCGAAACAAAAAAGATTGGGAAAAAATCTATATGTGTACATATATCTATATTTATGTGTCTGTTGGTGTGTGTCTGTGAACAGCAGAACTAAAAACCGAAGTCAGTAATATATCAATGTTTTGTATTTAAGTTCTGCATTATTGAAGGTTCGGCCTCCAAGACTTTCAAGAAAAGCCCCATTCCAACAACCCTTTCCATGGAATATTTTGATTTCCTAAAATAGCTCCAATTTTTTTGATTAATGTACCATATTAAACTAATTTAAGACGCTTATAAGACATGTTTTAAGACGTTTCCATGAAAATAAAATGCATATCTTGATTTTTTTGAGAATAATCTCTGAAGTCCGGTTCATTCCGGATAACTTTTGTATAGCTGGTAAACCGTAAGAGTCAGATATAGAAAAAATAAAGGTCTTGTCGCAAAACAAAATGTATGCTTTTTTTTTTTTTTTTTTTTTTTGAGAAAACCATTTCCGAGGTATTCCTTGTTATTTGTTTCAGTTTTAAAATGCTTATACTTTTATATTATGAGTTATGCTGTAGACGACACACGGAGCCTCGAAGAGATATCAGCACACGTCAAATACGGGACAGTTGAGCCACCTAGAATAACATTGTTGCATGTGTTAAGTTAAGCTGAGTTTCTCAAAATATTAAAGTCACATATATGATTTTTAAGTTCATTGTAGCCAATGTTATTACATACTAGCTGCCTGCCCCGGCTTCGCACGGATGGTGTACCTAATAAAAAAATAAAAAAATAAAAAAAAAAAAAAAAACAGACAAAATCTTCCGTTTACAGTACGACCATGCAATGAAATAAAATTAAAAGTAAATAATTTGACAATACTTCATTGTAATGCCTTGAAATGTACAATTTTCTTTACGGAGAGAAATCAAATTGTGCTGATGGTTTGCCGACTCTCGAGCATGCAACGTACAACTGCTCATGCGAAAAACACGACAATTCAAGGTATATTCCACACACTTCTAACGATTTTCCTTGGGATTTATTGTCATTACGAATGCAAGGCGTGCCAGAAATTAAAACTCGCTTAAATTCAAAATTAAAGTCGGTTGACATCAGTGGTGTCCTTGGAATAAATATATCCTCGCCTTTGAGCTTTCCTAGCTATAGTAGCTTAAATCGAAATTTTCATAATTTTTTTTAACATAGTATTTTGTTTCGCTGCATAATTTCGGCTGATTAAGATTGCGTAGCATAATAATCACCGAGATAACCTTGAAATGTAAATTGTGTGGCGGTAATCTTGGCAAATCCAATTAATTTAGGAGTTCAGTTAGATAATTGACGACTTCATTTGGATTGGTAATGGAGTCGATCGACTTGAATGCATTTTTCCATAAATTTTACTCTGAAGTTTTATATTAAAACCATCTACATTCTATTAGTTGCTGCTAGAATGGCTCGTTCATTCAACTAAGCATAGTTTTTGTAATTTACACCAATATTTGGGCACACCTTCGATATTAATTCTTCCTTTGACGCTGTGAAGTGACAAAAATTTGATAGAAACGAAATGAGGCTAGTAGAAAAGTCAACAGGAATTTGCACATTGCCCGAGTCTAATAATACCTTTACATCTGAAAAGCGCAATAATCTGCGCAATGTAGCAAATGAACGCGGGTTTCAGTGCAAGTTTACTACAAAAAAAAAAAACTTATGTGTTCCATTCGCATGACTTTCTCTACATATCTGCAACAAATTATTATTAAACAGATTATGCTTCTTTTTACTTCATGATAATCGAGAAAAAAATCAGCAGAAATAGTCTTATTAGCTGCTTCCATGCTAGAAGAAGGGAAATAAAAGAGTAGCATGGGCTAACATATTTGTCAAAAGCTGATTGCTGAAGTTTCTTTGTTTGTATGGACAGGAGTTCATAAATTCCCGTATGATAAAAGTATGTTTTTTAAAGCTGAAACCAATAACATGGAATATCTCAAAAGCAATCCACTCCAAGAAAATAAATTACAAATGTAACATATATTGTGTGTTTTAACGTGATCTACATTTTTCGTGTAGTAAGTTTTTGTCTCTCTTACTGTTTGCCGGTTATGCAAAATTCCGTAAAATTCATCCAGAATAAAGTAGTCTTCAGAGGTTATTCCCAGAAAATTCAAGATGTTCATTTTATTCGTCAGGCAAATATCTTTAATATATGATATTTTAATCAAAATCATTAGAGCCATTTTTTAGAAAATCAAAATGTTCAATTTTTTATGTAAAGGGTAGCTGGAGGTGAGTGAATATCTTCGTGTCGCATCCTTGGAAGATACTGAACTTAAATATCAAGTTTGGTATTTAACAGACTTTTCGCTTTTGAGCTATGATATCCACACGCACACATAGAGACCTCTTCCTAAATATGCTCTTCTTTTTTTTTTTTTTATTCAGGGAGACCCAAATCATGCATTTCCGGTGAAATCTCGGTATCGAATGTTTTTTTATTTTTTATTTTTTTATTTTTTATTTTTTAAAACAGTACCGGAGTCTGATCAGGACCCCGGCACTGTATACCCTATTTTTTATTTACCTTTTTTTTTTTTACCTTGTTTTGCAGTATTATTAATGTTTTCTTACTTTTACAAACATATAACACCCATGCCCAAGGCGGGACTCGAACCCACGATCCCCAGCGCTACAAAGCACCAAAGCATAGGCGAGCGCGGCCATAGGCACCGGCTACGTGGGTGCATTACAACACTTTCTCTATACACTACTACATAGTACCTGTGAAGAAAGTAAGAAAATCTGATGTATGCTATAAACGTTAGTTTCTCTACATTTTAGCAACAAATTATTGTTAAAACGCTTATGTTTCTATTAGCTTCATGCTAATCGAGAAAACATTAGCAGAAATAGTCTTATTATTGCTTTCTTGTAAGTAGAAGCGAAATAAGGGAATACCATAGGTTAAAGCGATAGTCAAAAAATGGCGGCTATATGACTGAAGTTCCTTTGCTTCTATGTACAGGAGTTGACAGAGGAAAGTATAAGTTTTATTAAAACTGAAATCAATAACAAGGAATATCTCTAAACCGACCAACTCCACGGAAAAAATGTATATGACATCAATTGTGTGGTTTATTGTAGTCTACATTTTTTGTAGAAAGTTTTTTGACCATCTCTTACGGTTTATGAATTATGCAAAATTTTGCAAAATTCACCCAGAATAAACATGTCTTCAGAGACTATTTCCAGAAAATTCAGGATATAAATTTTATTTGTCATGCTTATATCTTTAATATAAGAGACTTTAATCAAAATGTTTACAGCCATTTTTGAGAAAATTTAATTTTTCAAAAAAAAACTTCCATGTAAAGGGTAGTTGGGGGTGAGGTATTTTCTTGAAAATGTTCCTATCACATCCTTGGAAGATATTGAACTTAAATACCAAGTTTGGTACTTAACGACCTTTTTGGTTTTGAGCTATGTTGCCCACAGACACACATATGCATACACACGGACCTTTTTCTAAAAATGCCTTTTCTTGGATTCAGGGGAACCTAAAATATGTATTTCCGGTGAAATCTCGGTATTGAATTTTTGGGTGGAATGCAATACCCTCTCTATACAGTATGTACATAGTACGTATAGAGAAAGTAAAAATGTATATATCATAAATTGTGAATTTTAATATAAAGTAATCTTCAGAGGCTATTCCCTGAAAATTCAAGGTATACAGTTTTATTTGTCAGGTATATAGCTTTAATATACGATATTTTAATCAAAATCGTTAGAACCATGTTTAAAAATATCTGAAGTGTTCCATTTACATGACACTCTACATCTCTGCAACAAATTATTGTTAAAAAGCTTATGCTTCTATTGACTTCATGCTAATGGAGAAAAATTAGCAGAAATAGTCTTTATTACTTGCTTTCTTGTATGTAAAAGCGAAATAGGGAATACCATAGGTTAAATGATAGACAAAAGCTGGTTGCTAGTGACTGAAGTTCCTTTGTTTGTATGGATAGGAGTTGACAAATTCCTGTATGAGAAAAACTGAAACGAATAGCAAGGAATATCTCAAAAACGATCAACTCCACGAAAATAAAATTAAATGACACACATTTTGACTTAAGTGATATTTGGAAAAGAGTTCTTCAATTATATTAAGGAGTAAGTCACAAAGTATCATTCATGCTTCTTCCGAATCTCTGTCTTTCTTTACTCCTAATATTTTCCACCTCTCTCTTTATTTTCTCCTATGTCAAAATAGCCAGTTTTTAAGGCTAACAATGACATTACTAAAGAACAAGCAGATCTAGTTGGGAAATTGATAAGCTATTATTTTGTGATATATTTGTGTATTAAATTTCTCCATTTAACCAAAAATATTACCTGATCAAATGTATTAAGCGCACCGCAATTGCAGTGTGATGGTGACGCGGGTATCTTCATGTTCTTTAGCCAGCTCATGTACCACATAACGTCAAATAACCAACATCTGCAATAGGAAGTTAACCGTCATTTCTCCGCCATTTTCAGATTCCAAAAAGGGTTAATGTATATGTGCATAGTTTATTACTTGTTCATTTTAAAGAATTACAACAAAAATGTACTTGAAATAATTGTTTTTTTGTTTTGTTTTTCTCACAAGGCGTGTGTAGTACAGCAGTTGCATAGGCAGAGTGAGACTGAAAAATTGAAGGCCATAGCCAGGATTTGAACAACGGATTTCCACGTCTCTAGCCGGCTACTCTTCCACTGAGCTACCATGGCAACACGCTGGTGTGGCACTGAATTTCTCAACTGACTCGCATGTTTCCCGGTAAACAACAAGATGATCTCAAATTATTTTGAGATAACAACCTCAATGGCGAGTTACAATGTTGTAAGTACTTTTAGTCTCCGGAATCATTGGTCAATTGGTATTGAAGTAATTGTCTTTTTCACACAAGCCGTGTGTCGGACAGGAGTTGGATAGGCAGTTAGACTGAAACATGCGGAGAAAAATGAGGGTCAGTTGTAAATTCAGTGCTATACCGGCATGATAGCTTTATGGAAGAGCAACCGGCTAGAGATCGGGAGATCCGTGGTTCAAATCACGGCTATGGTATTGGATTTTTCAATCTGACTCTACCTATCCAAAAATTTACTTAATTCTTTATCTAAACGACGTGACCAAAAGAACGATAGTTAGTACATAAGAAATATATTTGATTTTCACAGTTATCTTGCGTCATTGTCTCCTTAACCGCGTGCATTCCCTTAGCTTTGAATGGAGAAGAGAAATAGAAGAGTAGGTACTTCGGCCATCTGGTGGCAAATAAATACGTCCGTATTTTAGGTGTTCGTCGCCTGGAACGCTTCTTTGCTTCTTTATTTTAAACGTAGGAGTAAGGAAAGGATAGTTAATACATAAAAATGTATTTGAACTTACTGCTGCGTTGTGTTTTCCTGATAAACTGTTGCACTACCTTGCATTGAATTGAGAGGAAAAATACTACTCCGGCATCTAGCGGCAAATAAATAAGTACTAATTCTAGGTGTTATTTGCCAGGAAAGCTTCTTTGCTTCTTTATTTTAAACGATAAGAGTAGGGAAAGGACAGTTAATACATAAAAATATATTTGAATTTCACAGCTGCGTTGTGTCATTGTGTCGATAAACTGGCGCGTTAACTTAACATTAAATGCAGAGGAAAAATATAGCAATACCACTTGTCAACAAATAACCGGGGTGTCGCTGCCGTCTGGCGTTTATTAACCGAAATGCGTTCCCTTGGCACTGTTTTTATTCATATGAGATTTTAAAAACTTTCCTGTACTATTTTTAAACATTTTCTTTTCCACAAATCTTGTCGTTAACGAACACAACAAAAAAAGAATTGTTCAATTTGGTGCAGTTGTTCGTTAGTGATTCATTTAGATATATGTATTTGATGTACAACAACCTGCATAAAAACTGGCCCATTCTAACTCAGCTGCCCAATCTTTCAGTTCACCCAGCCAGTATTAGTTCTCTATATGACTGGTCTGGAAAACAATTCTGGAACATAATCATGAACCAATTATCTATATTGCAATTAGATGTCAGACTTCATTACACGCCTTCTGAAGTCATCTGGGCTTGGAACATAAGCTACATACCATGACTGGTTTGAAGAGCTGAGAAGATAATGTCTAATTCGCTCCGTTGTATTGAAAGACATCGTTGCTTCTTGTTTTCCATGATAGTCAGCTTCTTTGCAATATTATTGCAGTGTCCCCCACTCTCATACTAAAAATTAATGAATATTTTAATAGATACAAACGAACTTATTATGTCTATACAGTTCTATTGCAATAAAAATATGAATTTGGGCTCGAGATTTTATATCTTTAATTATATTTTTGTCAAAAAAACATTATACTTTTTATATGTTGTTTAAAATTGCAGTGATTCTGGATAAAAAAAAAACTTTCTCTAACCGTCACACTAATACGACATGCGTTGTAAAAAGATAGGGTGAGTCATTTAAGTTGAGACTGTACAATATCTGCTTGGGTTCATTGTACACAGGCATTCAAAGTTTTTGTTTTTGTTTACGTTTGTGCAAGTGCATTTGCAAAGTGCTTTATGCAAATGTTGTTTAGTGTTTTTATCAGTAATGATAAAGAGAACATAAAAGGTTAGCTTCCTATTTAAAATTTAAATTGACTCTAAAATGGTCATCACAATGTCCGTTAAATAAAACGTAACTAATGGTTTACTTGCCCATATAAATATCAAGCAACTTTTTTTTTCCAGACATATCTTTTTACAATGCTTTAGTTTTGGAGATATTATATACTTGTAGAGTTTCAACTTAAATGGTCCACCGTGTGTAATTCTTCTTTTACAGTGAAATGTCCTTATCCGAAGTCGTCCATATATTCAAGCAACTTAGGTGTATTTACTTCTGACATGGCTGTCCCTCTTACAATTCTGTGCTTTATAAGTAATCGCACAGACTACATTCTGCACAGACAACCTATATCGGATCTCGAGGTAATGAAAAGGCAGTGAAATCCGGGTTCTACTTATAATACTTATGGGTATGTGAAATGAAAGGGTAGTTCGGATACCGCCTCTATGATTGGTATACAAGAAAACGCTAGACCAATATAAAAATAATTGGGTCTAGAGGAAGGGTGAAAGAATTATTTTTGTGTTGTTTAACTCGGTGATATTTATTTGAGAACTTTTATCAGTGACATTATTTGTAAGCTTTCATTATATTATACCATCATATTATTTACATTGCATGGTATTATATTTTTGCACAAAAAATCAAGGAAACATTGTCTTAACGCTATTCCGTTAATGAAAACATGAACAACTAACTCGTAATGTTATTTTTTGGCATTTTGGCCATATTTTGGGTGCTAAAGTATACTGCTATTGCAGTAGCTAAAATTACATTTGGGGAAGAGATAGCCTTGCTGGAAGGGGTGGTGCTAAATTTGTTAGTACCAACTTAAACAGATACGTTCCATGATGGGCCACAGTTTATGCGCATCATTTAATTTAAATGTATATGTAATCTCCATGGGTCTTCATAAAAGTGCAGAAACGTTAAATACAGATACTTGAAATAGTACCAGTTCTGAATCAAATTTTTGTAACCAAAAACATAATAAGTGTGAAGCAGAACTGAGGAAACTATACATATTGTGTGATGTCCATGATTAATTGGCTGTGAATAGTTTTAGAAAATGAGTTCTAACATAAATATAGGTCTGGGACCCATGTCCAAAAACCCACACTCTGTTTTTACATGTGCACCAATTTTATTCATATCCTCCATATTTCGCGCTAATATCAGGTGAAGGCTGTGCGGGATTTCCTTCTTTTCTTTGATGTAGTAATGACGTCTATGTTCTGTACTGAGGTTACCTAGCGCGTTTAGCCACCTCGCACTTCTGCATCTCTTCACCTGTGTGTGCAATGTTAATAGGGAACAAGTATTGATAGGTAGATAAGTGATATTATTTATTAGCCACATAATAGAGAGTATGGGACAGTTTAAAAAGTCAAAGGATATTTAATTCCATTGTTCAGCAAGAATCAAAATGATGAATCTATTGAAGCTGTTTTACAAGTTATTCTGTTTGTTATATTTGCAAAATATATTGTTATCATAATTAAATGGACACAGTTGCCAATGAGTTAATTTTCTTGAATCGAGCTTGGTGGCGCAGGCGGTAGCACCATCACGACTCATGGAGGTTGTGAGTTCGATTTCCGCGGCCGGTTTTCGTGACTCATGGTATTTTTCGGGGTCATCGGGTCCCCAAGTTAATGCTAGGAAAGCTTTTTTCAAACCCCGAATTTCTATTCTTCCAATACGCTTCACCTTTCATGCTACTTCACCTTTCATCTGGTTGATCTGTTTTGGGGTTACAAGTGTCGGCGGAGGTCTCGGCGTTGCATGGTAAGGGCAAAGTACCACCTGACCACCTTCGTACTCCGGTGGGGTGGTCCTCGGACTTCGAGCCCCTCTGTGAGCTGTCTAAGCCAGCAGGAAAAGGGTAACAGGTTCTACAAACCGCCGCCGAGGAGTTTCAATCTGGGAATGGTGTTGACTCTGCCCTCCGCTTGGCATGGCTGCTTGGGTCGGGCGCCCTCCGTCTCCTCTCGCGTCAACCTTCCTCCCGGCGGTGTCCCGCAAGTGTCATAGCTACAAAGGGTCCCCTACACGACTTATCCTATCCTTTCCTAAATTTGTTTGTTCACCCTCCCCTGTGATTTATCTTGTAACTCCCTTTTACATTGTAATTTACGAGCGAGAATAACATAAAAATTCGCATTCTTACACAGTGCACATGTGAGGAATGTGTCCTGAAAGATTGGTCATATCTAATTGTTACACTCAGTATGCTACCACACATTTTCCAATCCCATTTTTCCTCTCATTTCATCTTTCAGATTTGCAGCACCTGATACATTTTCAGCTATGTGTGGTTCTTATACCGTGAATTTGATTAGAGGTTTTTTTATTCCGTAGCGGAAACTTCTGCCTGGACGTACTCGTTCGGATAGGAGGATAAATGATCGGTCACCTGGGAAGCTCAACCTGGAAAAGTTACAGATCCCGTTGCGCTGGCCTACCGCCATCAGATCTCACCGTTCTTCCTATTTTATTCTCTCACCCCTAAATTGGTCGTCCGGGAACACTAGACCTGGAAACGGTAGGAACCGTGCTGCGCCGAGCCTGCCGGTATCACTTCTAGCCATTCTTCGCGTTTTCCTGCCTCATCCCTTCATCTCGAAGGTAGTAGGTGCAAAGGATTTAGCCTTAGTTACTGTGCCAAAATCCTACTCTGCTTCTAAAATCCTAAATGAAAACTCGAAGAAACTTGTATGGCGATAAATATGAGTCTATAACCAAAGATTTAAGAAGCTACTGACTTAGTGCTTTTATCGAATTCCTGAGATATACTTCTAGTGCCTCATTAAATATAACTGCACAGTAGTGTGAACAACAGAGTGTTCAGATGAAAAATAAAAAGCCACTGCTTTTTGTACCAACCGACGATATTCTTTATTGATTCACTCTCCCCGCCACTACTCTATCCTATACACCTCCTTTCTTTATTCAACTTTTTTTCTTTTTCCTCTCTATATCACTTCTCTAAGTATTCATTTTCTTTTCTTTTCCACACATTGTGCCGCGGCTTTTAAATCTCGTTTAACCATTATGTCACGTCGCTCCACTCTATCCATCAACGAATTCTTTTCTTTTCTTTCATACTCACTCCATTTCTTTGAGCGACTTGATCTTCTAATAATGTTAACTGCTCACTCGCTCTGTTGCTTTCCATTCAGGGCATTTTCTGAAGTGCTGCATTTTCGTGCTAACTTGAGTTGTGCATCATTTATAATTCTAACTATTTTATTCCTCAGAATTGACGCGTTTTGCCAATATACTGCTTTATTAGATCCAGATTTTGTAGTTCGGCCATCACAAAAAACGCTTTATAGTTATTTGAAAGGTTTCCACTTCTATCGTTCTTTATGGTGGTGGATGCCAACAATGGTGTAAAGCACGGTATTTAGAAGAATGGGGTAGGGATCTTGGCATGGTCATTGGTGCGCAGTGGCAACAGAGCTGTGACGTCACGGTGCACCCAGCTACAAGAAAGATTTGGAATGCATTTGTGAAATTTGGCTAAATATTGTAAAAAATTAAAAAAAAAAAAGGTATCATAATAAAATGATATGAGCGATAGGAATTATATTGTTTTTCTCACTTGTGAAACTTTAAATACCAATTAACCGAAGTTATAGATAAGTAGGCCCATGGTTATTGATAGACAATCCCGACTTAAAACCTTATTTTCTGGCAAGCATTTTTCCAACACATTTCCATATTCAAAATGCTCCACACGACGCAATTTTTCACTAATTTGATTCTAGTGTTTATACTGACTGTCTCCAAAAGCTTTAACGAAAATGCTCATATTACTTTTTTGAAATAATGTTCTAATTTTTATACATACATTTTGAAAAATCAAGAGTTTTGAGGAATACGAAAAGTAATACTGTTTCTACACTAATTAGGGTTAATATGCAAGAATACAATATAACAAAACTATTTGTAAAGCAATTTACTGCAAAGCTAAACATTTTATAAGAATATTCTTAAGACTGCATCACGTGTCTCATTTTTATTAGAACAATGCAATTATACAATTTAAATTATTTAATTAACCATGCAAGTTAAGATTTTGATGCGCAGAAAATCGCGATAGGCAGAATATAACGTAACGGTTATATTGTAACGGTTACTGTAATATTATGGTTATAGAAGTAACGGAGTGTAGCCAGTTACGTAATAACGGTTACAACTATAACGATTACAAAGTTATTAGTTACTCAATAACGGTTACAGAAGTAACGAATATAAAGTAACTAGATACCCAATAACGATTATCAAAATAACGAGGACAGTAACTAATTATCTCCTTAATGGTAATCGAGTCTAGGTGACATAATTCACAGTATTTGTTTTGGCTTCGCTTAGCTGGAACAACATAATCAACCCGTTAAGCAGTATTATGCTCTTCCTCAACAAATCATGAATGACATTGTCGAGATAATATACCATCTGGTGAGGAAAAAAAAAAAAACACTACTTATCAACTTCGCTATATACCTATATAAACTAAGATTATCTAGATGTTGATGTAATGGTGTTAAAGAATCATGCACTATAACTCTGACAGATATAACCGTTAGCCATAATAAGTTACTCAAATCTCTAGTGGCAAATAATAACTATGGTGTAGAATAATTTATATAAATGTCAATAAGGTATCTTAAATATTGTGGACTTTCCTAATTTCGTGAATGGACCACCTTGTTGACCTTTATAGTGTTAATAAAGATTTGTTATTTATTAAGTTCAAAGCTACTACCAACAAGGATGGCATGCTATGATACTGGAGAATGCAGTTACAATAACAGAAATGGCAAGCAGTTAAAAACTTTATTTCAAGATTACAAAAAAACAGAATAATTACAAAAACAGTGGTTATATTTTTGCGATAAACTTAACCTCATTTGTGTTAGAAATACGGATGTGTGTGTGTGTTTTTTTTTTTTATAAAACAAGCTACGTACACGATTTAGAGGCGGAATTGCCACCTAAAAGAAATCTAAAAGCTGTTTACTGTGTCTCATCTCAATTTTCTATTACTGCCTCCTTAAATCCTAGATGAAGAATATATTCTAAAAAGGTAGCAAAAAGAATATACGTGTTTTTGGTTGCTTTTTGTTGTTTGCTTTTTTGTTTTTGTTTTGTTTTTTGAGCTTAATGTCCTTTAACCTGGTTGGTAACATCGGACACTAGTGAAATGATACTCAAATAATCTCAAGATCCATGAAGTTAAAGTTACTAGAAAGTTGCCTTCTCAGGATAAGGGAAACCCCGGAAAACCCTTATTCGGGTAACTCACCCTAAGCAAGAGTCAAACTCGCTACCTATGGAATGTCAGGCAGACACGCTACCCCCACACTGCCGAGGCGGGTAAGATATTCTTGTTAAATTAAATTCTGGAAATGGATTGCGCGTTTCCGTAGAAGCCGCAGGTAACGTGAAAGAAATTCCTATTCCCACACTAGCAGAATTACATGAAAGATATAGAAAACATTCATAAAATCAAAAATCTTGTAAAAATCGCTTATGGACAAAATGAGTACTTCAAAGAAGATGTTTTTTCTTTCTTTTTGCCCCAGTTAGAAAGTTGTTCGAAACAAATAAATTTAAAGAAGTACGAAATATTTTTCCCCTCGAGCCAGAAACAACAGCTGCTGAAAGGAACATGTAATAGCCGAACTTTAAAAGGAGTATCAAAAGCAAGGACTTCTTACGTCAAAGATTTGAGGATTAGAAACATTGCTTCTTTCATTAAAGACCCATTTTCAGAGAATCATCACACTTGAACTTTCTTTGATGCTCTGAAAATATTTTTTTATTTATGCATTTGAAAATATTTTTTTATTTATTTATGCATTTTATTTTTGTTGCCTTAGGTAAGAGACGAATAAAATGCACTATTCGAATGTACCACAGTATTAGTGCATGCACACAAAGCAGCAGCGCTACGTCACACATAGTGGCGAGAGGCAGACGAGATACTCAGGCCATGCTACAATGTTGTCATGTGACCGCTTGAGTCCCTGTTGAATATTGCAGCAGTGAAAGAATGAGTTGCAATATATTGCTTTAAAAGTGGCTTATTTTGGCCACAAATGACTTAATATATGTTGTTCGATGATACTACATTAACTAGGATTTTTGTGTCGTAATATGTACCTACTTGTTTGCTGATCAATGTCAAGATTCAATTATTGTGAGTGTATACTCCGTGTATAAATTTGGCGGTTCTAACGGTCGCTTGCATTGTTTTTAAGTGGATTACATGGTAATTATACGAACTATAGATCGCCCTCCGTAGTGCAATGGTTACCATCCTAACTTCATATACCCAGGTTCGCGGGTTCAAACCCGGCGGAGGACGATGGAATTTTTCTGGTGTAAAAATCTTTAGCATGGCTTCCTTCGGAAAGGAAGTAAAGCCGTTGGTCTTGTGTCGTAGATTTACGGCACGTAAAAGAACCACCTCAAGCCTGATAGAGGGGTCTCTGAGCAAAATCAACCGGTCTTTCACACCCAGTGTAGAATGGGACGCTGAGAACCACAGTAGTTAAATAACACGCCATTTCCATATTTTACGAACTGTTAGTAAAATATTTAATGTGCTTGGTGTTATAAGATATCTGTTTTTCATAAGTTCTTGTTTTTAAAGTTTAAAATTAATGTTAATAAATCTTCATTCTCCAAGATCCTGCAGTCTAGCTGGAAACTATTTTTGTATTAGCAGATAAAGAAGCCATTAAACGTTCTCGTTAGTGTCTCACAAATTCTAAAATTTGGTCTAAGACTAATATTTTTAATTTCTCTACATCGTAACTGTTACCTACAAAGAGAAGATATTGCATTCTATCAAAAATAGATCTAATATACTCCTTTCGCGTGTCTTTCTCTACTATTGCTAATAAGCTTATTTTTCTATCTGCTTCATGCTAATCGAGATAAACATAAACAGAAACGGTTTTATAACGTGCTTATAAGTAGAAGGGAAATAAGGGAATGCACTGGACTAAACAGATAGCCAAATGTTTTAAAATGTGGTTGTTATGCAATTGAAATCCATTTCTTTACGTGGCCAAGTGTTGAGAACTTAAAGCAAGAGAAACTTTTATAGTATTTTAAAACTGAAACCAATAACGAAGAGTATCTTGAAAAAGGCCAACTCTACGAAAAAATGCACATGACCTAAATTATGTGTATTAATGAGATGTACATTTTTTGTGTAGTAAGTTTTTACCTATCTCTTACGGTTTACGAGTTATGCAAAATTCAGAAAATTTCATCCAGAATAAAGATATCTTCAGAGGCTGTGTCCAGAAAATTCAAGTTTATTCCATGTAAAGGGTAGTTGCGTTGGAGGACTTGTCTTTAAAATCTTCGTGTCGTAATCTTGGAAGATACTAAACTTAAATATCAAGTTTGGTGAGCAGAATAGCCTATATATTTCCGGTGAGTCTCGGTTCCATACATCTTCTCTATAATACATGCAGAGAGAGTAATTAGACACCAAATTTACCTGGAAATACGCGTTTTAGAATCCCCTAAAAAGCATTTCTGGACAAAGTCCAAACAATCGTTTACATGAAACATTTTACATTTTTTAAAACGATTGTAATTAAAGTGCCATATATCAAAGATAATTACATGACAAATAAAGCCTATATCTTGAATTTCCTGGGAATAATCTGGGAACTTCTTTTCAATTTAAATTACCTTGGCAATTTGTTAAATCATAAGAGATAGACAAAAACTTACAAAACAAAAAATGTAGATCTCGTCAAAACATAGAATTTATGTCAAATATATTTTTGTTATGAAGCTAACCATATACGATATATTGCTCGTTTTAAGTTTAAAGTTCCCAATACTCATATTTTTCTCAAATAATAAGTCGTTATATATATATATATATATATATATATATATATATATATATATCATTATTATCAGGGAAAGAGAACGGAGTTGGAATACCATCACATAGCGAAAAGTTTTTAAAATAATATTTAAATGACTTTAGCTTATTGTATTCCTTATTCTCCTGGTACAAGGATGTATATCGTGATAAAACCACTTCTGATAATGCTTATCTTGATATGCATGAAATAGAAAATAAGCTTTTATAAGAATAGTTTGTTGCAGCGTAAGTAGAGAAAGTTAAGTCAAGGAAGATATTAGATGTTTATTCTCTGTGCCACTTTAAAGGTACAAAGTAGTAGAGAAAGTATTTGATTTCACCCAACAATTAGATACCGAGATTTTCCCGAAAAACATGTTTCAAGAATCCCTAATACATGAACATATTTTAGAAAACATTCTGTGTGTGTATCTGTGTTTGTGTTTGTGTGCCTTTGAACGCAAAACGAAAGGTCGGTTAAGTAGCAAACTTGGTATTTGCTTTCAGTATCTTCCAAGGATAGGACACGCAGTTTTTCAGGAAAATACTCCACCCCGAATTACCGTTTGTGTGGAAGAATTTTCGAAACTTTAAATTTTCTAAAAACGGCTAACGATTTTTATGAAAATACCATATATTAAAGATATAAAATGGCAAATAATATAAACTGGTAAACACAAGAGAAAGATAAAATCTTCCTATACAAAAATTTCGATCTGGAAAAATACAAAATTTCTGCCAGATTAATATTAATTTTGATAATATTAATATTAAAAATAATAGTAATAATATTATTATAGCGGCATTAACCATTTAAAAGCTATTCCTTTGCATTGTAAATTTATTATTGATTGACATTTTCTAAAACGGAAAGTGTTATTCGTTTTTCTATTCTTTTCACCTGACCATGCAAAGAGGACCGAATTTCAATACTACGCTTAGCGACAACTTTTTAAGATATGATAATGCTTATCTTGATAAGCTTTTGCAAGAATAGTTTGCTGCAGTATAAGTAGAGAACGTTAAGTGAATGAAGACATCAGATTTTTAACGTCTGTACCACTTACAAGGTACAAAGTAGGTAGAGAAGGTATTGGATTTCACCCAGAAATTAGATACCGAGATTTCACCAGTAAATACATGTTTTGAGAATTCGTAACACATAAAAATATTTTTAGAGAGCGTTCCGTGTGTGTATCTGTGTATGTGTCTGTGTGTTTTGAACGCAAAACGAAAGATCGGTTAAGTAGCAAACTTGATAGTAAAATTTAGATCTGATACAATCACACAGTATCTGACAGATTAATAATAATGTTTAAAATATTAATATTAATAATAGTATTAATAATATTATTATATCGGCTTTAACCATTTCAAAACTATTTCTTGTTATTATAAATGTATCATTGTTTGAAATTTTCTCAAACGGAAAGTGTCATTCGTTTTCTTTTTTTTTTTTTTTTATTATTTTCACCTGACCATGCAAAGAGAACCAAATTTCAATGTAATCGTTTAGCAACAGCTTTTAAAAGATTTGACTATCACATTAGCCTAGTACATTCCTTTAATTTATTTATTTTCCTCTACTTATAAGGAACTAATTGCTTGTTCTAACACAAAATAATGCTTATGTAACTATACCTTGTCTCTTATAGGCTTGCCCCCTATCTCTGAACTGTCTCGTGACTAAGTAACCTCTCATTGGCTGGTGTGATGAAATAGGCGAGGAGCTTTCGTTTTAAAACTGCATCTCGGATGACGAAAACACCTACGACGGAGTGTTATATTACTTTTACCGCCTACCTTGCTCTACATAGGTAGAGTTTGTGTGTCACATTCAAAGGTATACTTAATCAATCAAAGGAAAAGGGTTAGGATTGTGAGAGTAAGCTTTATGAAACAAGGATTACAAGCTTTACGGAAACAAGGATCAGTGGAGCGAAGCCCACGAAAGATTCTGGCCACAGCGTGCGCT
The DNA here is from genome assembly GCA_030762935.1 of Hymenopus coronatus. NCBI lineage: Eukaryota > Metazoa > Arthropoda > Insecta > Mantodea > Hymenopodidae > Hymenopus > Hymenopus coronatus. Next base: position 28,122,265 of record CM060896.1, on the reverse strand, counting down.
GCTCTGCCATAAGGAAATTACGATGGTAGTCTATTTTAAGCTATTCTAACACATACGAAACCTGTCCGGAAGTAAGTACCATTTCGTTTTACCGCCACCGCAACGTTAGAGTCGAAGTTCCACGCATGCGCACTCCTCTCCCTAGTTCATTGTCTGTCTATTGAGGCCATTACATCCGGATTGTGTTGTGTTTACAGTTGTTAGTGATCATTAAAAATATTTAAGACAATTTCTGATCCCACCGAATGTGAAGTGGGATGCGTAATATGGCTTTAGAACGCAAGGAATGTTAAACCATCGTCAACTTGCATAGATCACGTGAAAATGAAATAATGGGTGGAATGGTGAGAAACTGGGTTAGGCAATTCATTGATGTACTATCCAATGCTTATGACGGCGGCCTTTTGTTGCCGCTGATGGTTTGGTTGAACAAGTGAGTGATGTTATTCGTGAAAACAGACGGTTCACAATAAAAATACTTTGTGATGCGTTTCCACAAAACACGGTGTTCAGTAGTGGCTGTCTTCACTGGCGGCAGTTTTCTTTGAAGAAGGCGTACAAATGTTGATTCCCCGCTATGACAAATGCCCTAATAATGCTGGCAGCTATGTTAAGGAAGAACCTATCATGTACAAATATGCTGTGATAAATAATTCGTGTTTTTTTCCAAACTATTACTTATTTTCTGGAAAGGTATTTATGCTTTTGAAGGCCTTCTGTCTTATCCTTTCAGTCTTTTTTTTTAATATGTGCAATGTACTGCCAGTTCTCATCTAGAAGTACAAAATGGCAAATCTCAAATATAATAATCAACGGTACGAATACAATATAATCAATAATCGAATACTTTTTTCATAAGAAATTTTATCTTGTTATTTATTCTCTATCCGAATATTCAGCAATAGCATTTATTTTACTGCATTGAGTATTACATTGTGCCAAACTGTTTTTTCACTGTCAATAAATAATGGCTTTATTATTTATATGTTCAGGAATGGAAATTCATAATGTAAACATTTTTCAGGGTATTCGTTTCTTTGAATATATTGAAGCACCTTTCACCATTGCAGATTCAGTATTTGGTTCATCTTTCTTTGTAGCAACCGGATTTCATGGTCTTCATATCCCGTGCGTAACGCTAGTTCCTTGAAGAACTTAATTTTACTGTATTGCCGTAATAAAATAACAAGATACTTAACTTGCTTACTATTGTAATCGCATTCGAATTCCAATAGCATGAGCATTAATTTGTAACAAAAAACTTTTAAATTTACCGCGTGGCCCATCTGCCCTGATTTGATGTATGCAGATATACCTTTGAGCGTTAAGACAATTACAAAACTCAACTGGGTTGTTTCAAGTTAACGCCGGTAATGGGCGACTTCGTTTTATTCCTCTTGCTTATCAGAAAAGATGGTAGGCGGGTCGTATTCATTGTGAGGGATAAAACGAAGGTCATTCAAAACAGTTCTTCATTGTTCCGTTTTAATTTGAAACATCCACGTTGAGTTCCTTTTAATGCTTGAAGTAGTATCTGCATACGTCGGGGCAGTTGGGCCGCTTACTTATAGCAGTGAATATGTACAGGAACCTTGATAAATAATTAGTATAGAATACAACTAACCTTGGTAACTATGTACTCATTTGAGTAGATTGCACAGTGACGCAGCTATTTGAATATTCTGAATTCAGATCTTTGTCACAAACTAAACCCTTACTCCGTTCTTTCTATAAATAAGAAATATTCCTCCTAGGCAATCATAAATGTGTGAGCCACTTGCATGTTGTATTGCTTTCTGTTCCTGGCATTACAAGGAAGACAAGACAATCCCTGGTGTCACCTGCTCACCCTCTGCTTCATTGGAGCAAGGCTGTTTCTTTTGCCACAATTTAAGCGAGTTAGTTTCGCCTGATTTAAAAATTTAATGTGGTTTCTATTCAACTTTGAAATATTAACGAAAACAAAAACAAAATGAGTTTATTGAAGCATTTGAATTAGCTATTCAGTAATTTTCACATTTGTTTTCATATTCGATGATAAATGTATTCCCTTATGTTTATCTTGAAAATGCAATTTCATAATGAAGTTTTAGAAAAGTCATAACTGTTCATTCAAAGTTTTGCTGGTGAATTGCACTTAATTAAATACGCATTCACATTTTGTGCCGAGATATATTTGAAGCGGAAGGCAGTGCGGCATTCAAGGACCTGCATTAATCTTGTTTGACAGGGGCGTGGTGCAAGGATATTACGTTTCTAACGAAGTGTCTGGCCTCGCCTTCTGAGGGTGAGTGTCTTAACTGAGATTGCTTATTTTCAGCGACTCCAACATTGCATTACAACTTTCAAACACTTTGGAACACTTTGCTTTAGATTCAAAGATAGATAATTTCCTGGTGTTAGGTACTTTTAAGGAACACCGAAGTGCTAAAAGTGATTTTTTAAAGTATTAAAGCAAAGTAACATAATAAGTATTTATACAAAGTTTCAATAAAATGTGTCTTTTCATTTTGAATATATTAATTAATTTATTTGATTGAATTGCCAACAATTAAACATTACCTTCTTCTACACCGAGCCAGGTGGCTCAGGCACTTCTTCTGGCATTCGGGAGGTCATTGGATTAATTCTAGCTATTGACCTCTCTGACCAATGTATTCTTTTCAGAGGTTTCCCGAGTCACTAAGAAATGCTGGGGACGTTTCTTCATCCCCCAGACTTCCTGTCCCTTCATTTCATCTCCCTTTCATCCAACTTGTGTCTTTCACGGTTGCAAATGACAGCAAAGGCTGCGGTGCTGACGCTCCTCCGTGGTGATGATTGCACTCTGGAAATACAGCTCTTGGCTGCGAAATAGTTTTGTAGGTTGTCTGTAGACCCAGGGATTTTAATCAGACCTGGATCGCGGGCCCCTGGAGCTCCTCGCATATGGATGAAGAAATGCTGGAAATATTTATCCACCCTCCACGGTGACTCTTCCGCCGCCATTTGAAATTACTCTCATCTTACTTCTTAGACTCACACACACACACACACACACACCTTCTTCTTCTTCTTCTTCTTTTTTTTTAATTAAGTCATACTACAACTAAGTGTAAAACTTATCCTGTAGCTTCATTATCATGATTATGTGACTGTTTGGCAGTAATTATTGCAATGAATATATTCTGCTAATCATTGCACTTTTCACACAATAGCATATCACAGTGCTAAGTCCTCAGGTTTTGTCCTTTTTAGTCTTCTTGGTACTGCACTGGTTTCCAACAACTGAAGCACAAGAGGATTTGAATGTGTGTGAAGTCGTTTTTCATGCTTCATTTCCCTGATTCTTATTTCTTCTCTAACGGTGTCCATTTTTAAGTCTCTATGAATGTTGTTATTCCTAATGTACCACAGTGCATTTACTATACCACGTAGCACTTTATTTTGAAATTTGTGTATAATTTTTATATTTGTTTTCTTGGTGCATCGCCAGATCTGCAATCCGTACGTCCACACAGACTTTAATAGCTGCTTATACAGGAGCAATTTATTTTGTATATTAAGCTCAGAATGTCTTCCTAAGAGCAAATACATTTTTCTATATTTTATATCAAGTTCTTCTTTTTTTCTTTTTGACATGTGCCTTGCATTTCAACTTAGCATCAAGTGTCATGCCCAAATACTTGGCCTGGTTTGCACATGGGATTATTTGTTCGTTCATAATCACAGGTAGGTTTTTTATTTTTTTATTTCTAAAATTAACATGAGTAGACTTTGTTCCATTAAATTTAATACGCCACTTTTAGTCCAAGTGTTAACTTCATTTATTGCAATTTGAAGCTTATTAATTGCTGCTTCTTCTGTTTCTCCAACAGTTAGAATGACGGTATCGTCAGCAAAGGTGGCCATCGTCGTTTCTGGATTTTGTGATATATCACTTGTATATAGCAGGTACAATATCGGTCCAATGACACTTCCTTGGGGATTCCTGCACTTATTTCCTTGAAGCCTGAATATTCACTTCCATGTTTAACTCGAAACAACCTCTCTGAGAGATATGATTGTAATACATCACATTATTGTTTTGGTAAATGCCTTTGTAACTTGTGATTTAACCCAGCATGCCACACCTTATCAAAAGCTTGGGTTACATCAAGAAATGTACTACAACATATTTTCTTTTCTTCCAGTGACTCCTCTGTTATTCAAGTTATTCTATGTACCTGATCGATGGTTGAATGTTTGCTCCTGAATCGAAACTGATGATCTGGAATTAGTTTTCCTTCTTGCAATATAGGTTTTAAGCGGCTAAGCAGCAATCTTTCAAGTATTTTAGATAATTGTGGTAGCAGAGATATAGGTCAGTATGACCTTTTATCATTAGGGTCCTTCCCGGGCTTTAAAATCATAATAGCTTCTGCAACTTTCCATTGTCTAGGCACACATCTCAGTCGCATAACACCATTTATGATATATAATATTTTCACTAATGCTTTCTTAGATAGCTCTTTAAGCACCTGTCCTGTAATTAGGTCATATCCTGGGGCTTTTTTTGAATCCACATTATTAATTTCCTGTTTGAACTCTTTCAGAGTTACTACTTTAATTTTTGGAATATCATTAAGATAATTTTTTACAATGTTTTCATCAGCTATTTGTCTAGAGCAGCGTTTCCCAACCTTTTGAAGTTCACGGCACCCTTGGGAAAAACATTAAACACCAGGGGCACCCTTCCTTGAATTAAAAGAAAACTAAGCTTATTATGTTAATTAATTGAAATATTATATAATAATAATGTACACCATAACATAATACAGTAAACTTTACTACAATCACTGAGTAAAAATACATCAATAAATTTTGTTCGATTAATGATTAATGTGAAACTTGTGATTGATGCTTAGAGCACAGATATGTGATGTCGGGTCTTACAGTTGACAGTGAAACACGCAAATCATCCTCAAGGTTATTCAGTCTATATCTTGCTTTGCATTTTATTGTCACCATAGCAGAAAAGGCTTGCTCGCATAGATAGGATGTTGAAAATGGCAAAAGTGCGTTAATTGCTTTCTTCATTAGGTTAGGGTACTCCTCTCTCCGTTGAAGCCAAAAACTAGCCACCGACGCCTCACTCTTGGTGAACTTACCTTTGAGTGTGGAATCAGCGCAAAGATCAATAAGTTCATCTCGTTCGCAAGCAGTGAAATCTATTTCCTCTGCACTATCTACGAAATCAAACGGTGAGACAACCCAGTCGAGATTCGCAGTGGAAATAGTTGGAAAGTACGCATCTATTGCATCTTGCAATCTTGATAAGTGATCACAAATGTGGTCTTTCAGTTTACCCAGATCTTTATCTCCTGCCAGATTAAGAAAATATGGAAAGTTCGACAAGTCTCCTTTTTGAACTGCAGACTTCCAAGAACTAAGTTTTCTTTTAAAACCTTTCATTTTATTGGTTGAGGAGATTATTGTTTCATGTCGACCCTGCATCGAAACATTCAGTTCATTCAGCTTAAGAAAAATATCTGCCAAATACGACAGTTCAAAACACCAAGATTCACTTAGTAAAAGCTCATGAAATGTGTCTTGATTTTCATCCTTAAAACAAGTTTTTAGCTGTTCTTTAAGTTCGAGAAACCGGTTCAATATACGACCCCGCGACAACCACCTTACTTCTGTGTGAAGTAACAAAGAGGTATGAGCTGCATCCGTTGCGCGACATAACTGTTCAAAAATTCTGCACTTTAAAGGTCGAGACTTCATATAGTTCACCATTTTCACAACTTGGTTAAACACTTCAGCAAAATCTTCATTACACGCTTTCACGACTAATGCCTCTCTATGCAGAAAACAGTGAGTTATAATAGTGGGTGGATTTTCATTGAGAGCTCTGGCAGTAAAACCTTTAATTTTCCCAGACATAGATGGTGCACCATCTGTACATATACCACAACAGTCTTTCCATGAAAGATCATGGTCATTGAGATAGGAATTAATAGAAACGAAAATATCATGGCCTGTGGTTGTAGTCTCCAGCGGTCTACAGAACAGAATCTGTTCACTAATATCTTTTTCATCAATATATCTGATAAAACCAAGGAGTTGCGGTTTGTCACCAATATCGAGACTCTCATCTACTTGCAAAGCAAATGTTCTATAAGTTTTTATTTTCTCCGTGACTTGTTCGTTGATATTGCATGACATTTCAGATATCCTGCGGCTGCTTGTGTTGTTGGACAGAGGAACTTTCGAAATTTGATTAGCTGCTCCTTCGCCATGTATTGTTGAAACTATAACTTGACATGCAGGGCCAATGATTTCCTCTCCAAGAGTATGAGGTTTCTTTTTTTAGCTATCAGTTCTACTTCAAGAGCAGTATCATCTATGGTCATTCTCTTTACCATTCGCACAGCTGTTTTCTTCTCCCCTTCTAATATATGTGAAAAATACATTACACTTTTCTGTGACACACTAGGATGCTTTGTTGTTCAGTTTGCTAGGTACCATGGCCTCGTTGCCAAGTGTTTCGCCACAAACTAAACACACAGGGATAGGGTTTTCCTCGTTGTTATTCCACTTAAATCCATACGCTAAGTAACTGTCCTGGTATGTTCTTTTCTTTCGTTTGTCTTCTTTATGTGGTGAATTCGACGGTCCGGAAGAAACTGTTAGATTTGGCTTCTTAAAGCAAGCAGTAGGAGCCGACTGTTCACTTTCACTGTCCTGTCGTTTACGCTTAAAAATGAACTTATCCATAGCTAAACACTGTGAATCAACGCGAGGAAGACAACTGAAAGCGCCAAGCGGCGTACACTTTTATATATTCATGTGTCGAAGTCTCGGGAATGTTCGTGAGGAAGCGAGTAGTCTCGGGAATGTTCGGCAGGGTATAGCTGTAATGCCATCTGTGGGATACTAGTATAACTGAATTATTGAAATGAATCGACCACTATCACCTTCTGCCGTGCATGGGAGTAATTGATTTGACTCATTTTATTTGAAGACCTTACAAGACTTAAGGCTTCAGTAGATGGTATTTTTTTTTGTTTTGTTTATCTCAATATCTCGCGGCACCCCTTAGTAAATCACATGGCACCCTAGGGTGCCTAGGCGCACCGGTTGGGAACCGTTGGTCTAGAGAATGGTTTAAAGAACTCCTCCAGATACTCAGAAAATATATCTATTTTTCTTTATCACCTCTTTCCCAATCATTATTATTTTTGCTACTGGGTGGCGCTTGTATTATTGTTTTTTTAAGACCCTTAGTTGCTTTCCAGAGAGAGCAATCGGTATCTTTATCTGCAGTCAGGTCTTGGAGATAATTGGTTACAGTTACATTTTTTATTTATCATTGCTTTGAGTTTATTGCTTAGCCGATTAACTATCATTTTATCTGATGGAGATCGACTGTTTTGCCATTTTTTACGAGCTTTTCTTCTTCCATTAACTAACTCTCGTATCTCAAGAGGATAACTTATTTTGATTTTGCCATATATCTTAGATTAACTGGTGTATTCGTCCAAGCCGAATGTTGAGTGTTAACAATTAACATATCAATTTCTTGTTCTATCTGTTCTGGAGTTTTAAATGGCATTTGAAGTTCATTGAGGTTATCAAGTGTATCTCTGAATCGTTTCCAGTTTGTTTTTTGATTAGTTAGTTTAACTGGTGTTTCTTTTTGTATCACCTTGTCACTAATAGTCAAAATTATAGATGTATGATCAGATGAAAGATCATCGCAACGATCTATCTGTATAAAATGCTTAGATAAACCCTTGATAACAAAGAAGTCAATGATGTCTGGCACCTTGTTTTGATCGGAGGGTGTAGAATAAAAGTCACAATTCACTTTCATTCCTGCTTCATAGAGCAGTCTACCTTTAGGAGTTATCAACCTTGATCCCCAATAAGTATGTTTTGCATTAAAATCTCCTCATATAATAAATTTCCTATCAAGTGTCTTAAACATTCATCTTTTCCTAGCCTATATGTGGAGGACAATATATTGCTGTTATATTTATTTTTGAATAGTTGATTTGTACGCTAACAGTGGTTGCTTGCATGAATTCTAGTGATGTTTGTATATCTTCAGTGTGTTTAATTGATTCTTTAATTATCACAGTTGAACCTCCTCTAGCTGTATTAGAAGGATGAATTGTGTGTTACACTGTAAATCCCCGTATTTTGATATAGGATTGTGTAGTGAAATGTGTTTCAGATATTAAACAAATATCAACTTTTTCATTCCATAGGAAAACTTCCAGTTCATGTGTCTTATGCATAACCCATTGGCAATCCATATTGCAATTCTAAGACAATTCATTTTTTCTTGCTTACCTTGTTGTCCACCTTTCTCTCTATTTTTTCCAATCTATTAATTATCATTTTATTTGTTTCATTTTGTTCGTCGTCTATCCTACTAACAATCAGACTAAGTGTTTCAGTAAATGTACTCTCATTTCCATTTTGATTTGTTCGCATTATTTGTACGTAATTTAGTTCTCTTTGTCCAGCGGTTCCTGGTTTGTTTTCTATAACTTCAGTTTTCTTTTCTCTGTTGTAATACGTTTTGAGTATTTGCTGTGTCCTTTGATTTTGTGCTAATATCCTGTTGCGCTTTTTTTTTTGAAGCTCTTTAGCAACCTCACATCCCCTATAGTTTGCTGGATGTGCTTCCTTACAATTAATACATTTTGGAGCAGTTTGTCTGCTTACTCTACAGTCTCTAGTGTGGTGCTTGCCAGCACATTTAACACAGCATACTTCTTTCTGAAAATAAGCATGAGTATGATTAAACCCTTGACACCTTCTGCATTGTGGAATCAATTTGGAATTTTTCCTCAGTGGTTGCTGTTTTAAGAATAGACGTGAATTTGTACGAATATTTGTACTTTCTGTGTTGTCAAATGTTAACATAAAAAGTGGAAGTCCACGTTTAAGAACAGTTTGTTCTCCTTTTTCATTTACCTTATTTTCAGCATCAAGAATTTTATATGCTCTCTTTAATAAGTCTTCGTTGATTTCTTCTACATTGCATGATGCATGAATTCCTCGAGCAATGACACGAATTGGTCTTTCCTGTTTGTTTTCATACGTATACCTTTGGATATTTTCAGTCCTGAGTTTTTGTGCCAGGGCCCTATAAGTATCAGGGTTTGGAACGTTAATCTTGAATACATTGTTATTCATAGTAACTACCCTATATTCTTTGTCAGTGACTGAATTCATTATCAGCCACAACTTGTTATAATCATTTATCCCAACCACATTAATTGGTGGTGGCTGTTTCTCTTTAGGTTGTATTATATTTTCTCCATATCCTTTTGGTCTATTATCTTTGGTTTTGGAATTATCAACTTCTGGTGAAGAGTCAGCTTTCCTTTTTTTATTTGGCCTATTCTTTATGCGGATCCAGTCTGTTTCTCTGGCTAATTCATCTTCTTCTGTATGACACGCGTTTTTATCAACGATAATCTTATTGGTCTTATTCAGCTCTTCTCTGACATTAACGTAATCTTTCTTAAGCTTTACATTTTCTTCTTTAAGTTCTATAATTTCATTTTTAACTCTCTACATAGAGCATATACTTCATTTAAGTTTGTTCTAAGTTTGACATTTTCTTCCTCAAGAATATCTCTATTTTTCACCTCCATATTTGGTGGAGATCTGGCTAACAAGGAGCTCCTTTTAAAGGGATCCTTTTCAAGCAATGGTTGCCCCTCCCCAGAATCCGCGGGGCTTGCCTCTGTAGAGGGTGATTCGTCAGACTAACTGATCTACCACCTGGGGCACTAATTTCCAACATTGTTTTTTCATTGCTATTATTTGGTTTACAGGATTAAAAACCTGCTGCCCTTCAATCTTTAGGTGGAGCTAGGCATTTCCTCCTAGTCTCAGCGATATGGATTTCCCGCCAATACTCGGGTGGCTAATTGCAGCGGAATCCACTGGGCGATGGGGGCACCATGACCCTATGCCTACACCTTCTTCTGGACATATTGAGCTGAATACATACGAAATACGTAATTTCTAAAATTACATTTCTTAGTATCTTTTCAACAAAGTGTACGTTTGAAATTGTGGATAGTATTTAAAAATAAATACTTTATGTGAGTATAAAGATATACTAAAAGTATTACTAATGGAAACAATGTTTTGTTTTGTTTTTAAAAGTTTCAATTTTGGGTTACATTCTTTTTTGGGGGGGGTGAGGAGGAAGGGCCTTTGTTTTATTTTACTTAATTCACCCCTCATTAACCAATCGTCACAACGTGGAAAAAACTGAAAAAAGCAGCGCGTATTTATACTAATTAATTTTAAAGCTAATTCATGACAAATACTAAAATTCCAAAAAACATTTTATTACATATACTGTGCAGTCTTCGGGGAAAATTTAAACATTACAACGCTTTAAAATGGCTCCCAAAACATGAAGAATCAAACGTCCTAGAAGATTGAAGCTGTGGAAAAATTGACTTTAAAGTGTGGTGCATTTTTTGTATCAAGATTCCAAAAATCTGCATTTTTACCAAAACTGCCAAAAGAGCATTTCTGTGCATTCTAAGTTTATCAGAATCATGTGTACTAATATTTCACTAAGTATCTAGAAGTAACGTTTCACGTAACCAATCAGTGGTTGGTGTTTTCGTATTTTTTTCGGAATTTCCCCGGCTAAACAGGGGGATGGCTCATTACATCCCCAAAATGTTCTGTACACTATGTCCTGTTCCCATATTACCTAATAATCTGTTTCAGGGTTGAAAGATCGGGCCGCATTGCGACAGGATGATGATTTGCGTATTATAAAACGTTATCCGGGCGTCGTCGTTGAAAACACGCGGTCAAGTCTCTCTGTGGGTGCTCGTTTGCTGCGTGGGAAGCGTTCCAACGTAACCGCCCTTCGTCAGCTTGGTGTTAAGCAAGTGGCAAGAGTCACAGTGCCTACGTCCGGTGCTCCACCTCAGAGCCCTAGGGGCCCCGTCCGTGACTAATCCCATTCCTTTTTACACAAACTGGATGGTCTTGGCCCATATTTGGGAGGTCCTGAGTGGGATGGTCAGATTGCTGGTAAGTTGCCGTTTTGAACCGCTGCAGTAGCCAATTGTCGCCGAATTCCTGAATTAAAGTGCTCACCATTCTTAGGTCGTACATGGGATGACAAAAGTAAACATTCGAACAGGTGCAAACAGGGATGAATGCCTGGAAAAGAAAAGGCAAGGTCTTACTTTCTTTAGAGTAGACGGATAGAGTAAACAGAGTGAAATTTACGCTCAAATAGAATGTTATGAACAATATTTTATCTTATATATTTCTAGCTGCTGTAATTGTCACATTGTCTTGTAGCTAATGATTTTGCTGACGTTTCCTGCAACTTATGATGAGCCTCTTCTCTTCTCTTCACTTGCTTTTATTTATTTATTTACTTTTTATTTCGGTAGTTTACCACCGTCTCGATTTAACGTGGTATTTTCTTTGAAGATCTCTATACTCTAATGATTCTATTGGAAATACGACCACAAACAGCTAGGACTATGTCATCATCAAAAGCAATATGTTGCTCTGTCTTTATTGCGCGTTCCGCAAGAGCAGACTTTTCTGTTTGTAAATGATTAATAGATTTCTTGTGTTAATTTTTTCTTCTGCATATGAATCTTCCTGTCTGTCCAACGCGCAGTCCTAATTATTTGCTTTTCTGATTGGGATATTGTGGATCGCATTTTGCCCACCCTAGCATTTTATATATGCTTATCAGTAAGGATAGTATCTTGGGACCGAAAGTGGGATAGAAACGAAGTTGGCGCAGCATGATATATAGTTGGGCTTGTTTACAATGCAGTGTGTAGGTAGTGGTACTAATGAAAGGAAAACGGGACAGTGGTTACGTGGTAGACTGTGACGATTTCACTAGCAGTGGAAGGCGATTGAGATTGGGTGGTGGTAAAGATAAATACACTGATTTACAGCAACCAACAATTTTAATATTTACAAACATTCAATTGTTGTTGTGCAACAAGTCATCATCATCATCATCATCATCATCATTCTCCATTTAATTTTCTCTCAAGATTGAAGACACATAGATTACAATGTACGACAGCATATATTCGTAACATCTCAAATATGAATCGACTCCGATTGGCACGATATTGTGAAAAACCTCATCTCAAGATATGATTGGAGCAAAACAGAAATGACACATCATCGACTACTAGGTAAGATACTTCATTAGCAATTATTTCAGTAGCAATACCTCGTAGCACATTTCGTATTCCACGCTTATTGAAAATCCGACATTTTTTCCAAACACTGTCTTTACTCACTTTTTCACACGGTCTAAAACAGGTGTCATGGACCTCTGATTAGTTGATTGCGTAAGTTCATTGACAGCTGTTAGGACTCGAGGCATTTCAGTGTTTGATGTTTCTAAATATGTGTTATTGTCATATATACGTTCTTCTGCAAATCTTCCTACAATCCATTTGAAGTAAGAGATTTTACAATCATGATTGAAGAGCATGCACTATCATCAAATACATTAATTATCTGTAAAATAGTATTGTAATACACAACATAATATACTGCTTCGTCGAGCTAAGGCACGATACTATAGGTTGTTTACATGCAGCGCATGCAGTCGCCATTCAGTAGGTATGCAACTGGTATTCGCATGTGCCCCACTATTGGTCCCCAAGTTGCTTGCTATTCCTCTTATCTGCAACCAAACCGACAGCAAAGAAAATTTAACCACCAATATAGAAGCAGTATCCTGCATAAACCGCAGCTGGCGAAGACCGTGTAGTGGTCAACCACTTAAGACTCCACTTGATGAACCAAGGCGATATTTGTAAACGGTCAGGAATTTACCCCAATGCCCAAGCATATACCAGTTGAAGAAATTATTTGAGGTGTGGAAGCAGTGTCGACAAATTTGCTAGAGACAACTGCCAATGACATACGTATAAACACGTTCAAAATTCTCTGGAAAGCCAAACCTCCGAAATCCAACATTTCAAATCTCTCTCCATAATCTTGTCCTATCGAATCCTGACGTATCCTATATCTAAAGACAAACAACGCATACTCAAACACCACATCCCAAAACACCAGCAATATATGGACTTCCGAAAGTGTACAAAGAGAATAAGTCACAGAAGACAAATCTATTAAACATTCACAAACACAAAGTCAGCTTCTGTGGAACACGCAATAAAATGAAGGCATCATATTGATTTCAATGGTCTCAAAATCCTAATTGGTTTTGCTCGTTTTTTCAACAGAATCATTAGAGAAAGTGTAGATGTCCTCAAAGAAAGAAGCCGTGAAATTGAGACGGTGGTAAACCACTGAATGGCATTTAGAAGAGCCTCATTTCAAACTGGCTCAGGTTTGGGAGTGATGAAAGTATAAGTAAAACCAACATCACAGCCAAACAGAACAGGCCAACTATAAACAAATAAGAAAGCAGGAGGCCGTCGCAATTCACCTATAAAGCCCATCGCACAGCATGAGCAACCGGCGGACTTCGCTTACAGCTTTCATAGTGACAACATGGCAGGAAAACGACGCAAAGCCAACCCGCCGTCCAAGATCGCAGGAGATTGACAACGCTATTACCGACCCAATCTCCCAGTCCACAGCCAATGATGATCGCCACCAACCACTAACCACAGCCACCGCCAAACCTGAACCAGTCTTGCCGGCACATAACGCTGCATCAGCTAACCGCCACAACCACCAGCCACGTCGCCATATCACGCCTCCTCAGTCCACACATCATCTAGGTCGTAGACGCCAACTGAACCTCTCATCCCTCACCACCGTCCAGCAATAATGTACTCCATTTACCCTCGTAAGGTCTTTCGAATGATGAAATTGTCTGGTGAAATCGCTCTGCATGTTCATCAGAAACTGCTCCACAATTTTCAGGGAAAAAAGTCCAAATGAGAGTCGAGAAAGTGCATCTTCAACGACATATTGCACCCTATTTGATGATAAGACAGCAACATGTTATCTACTATTTCTCTATAGTTTGATGCACACGGTTCCCTTGGAAATTTGAGGCGGTCTCTCTGAAGGATTCCCAAGCAGCAAGTTTCTTTCTTGTCAGAAGCCCATGGAAATGTTGATCAGAAAAGAGTTCTCTTACTTGGGGGCCTATGAAAATCCCTTCACTAATTTTAGCTGTACTTATCCTTGGAGATTTTGAATGTAAGTATCTGAACCCTGGTCCATCACGATCCAATGCTTTTACATAATGTTTAATCAGTCCCAGTTTGGTGTGTAACGGAGGGAGCAAGATGTTTCTAGATTCAATCAATTGCTGCTGCTTTATGTTCATTGTTCCTGTTCTAAAGTTTGCCGAAGAGGCCAGTCTTTCCTTTTGTAGTGCAAAGTCTTAGCCTGGCTGTTCCATTTGCATAGCAAACAACAATATTTTGTAATTCCTTGTTGTAAGCCAAGAAGAATCGCAACCATCTTTAAATCACAACATATTTGCCACTTAAATCTGTCATAATTTATTTAATCATAATGTTTATCATAATGTCTCTCATATTTTCATGTCTCTTTCATATGGACTGGGTAGCCAATTGGAACTGAAGACTCAGCGTGGAAGCAACTAAAAATAGCCTCCATTGTTCTGGTGTGTGTTGGATGTTTATGGCTTTCATTACGGCTTGCACATCATTACAAAATATGTTATTATTTATTTCGAAAAATTGTTCCTAAGGTCTCTGCCGTGTTCTAAAAGCAGACACCTTCACATTTTCTGAGAGACAGTTAAACTGCCTGAGTCGAGATGCTAGATGCTTTAGTCTTTGAAAGTTCCAAGTCTCGTGCAAGATCATTTAACTCATTTTGAGTCATTCTGTGTAAGTGGGACAGAGTTTGAGATCAGGATCATAGGATGTTGAAGTATATCTTCAGAAGTGCTGGAATTAGGTTCGTCGTCAGAATTAATGGTATAGGACTCAGGAGGTAGTGGAATAGGGTGTTCATTGGAGTGTGGCACTGGACGAATAGCTGAAGGTATATTTGGGAAATTCACAACTGACCTTTTCTTCTTTGAAATGAACTTCACAGGTGGTACCATACAGAAATAACAATCACTTACATGGTCGGTTTGTTCCCTCCAAATCATGGGCACAGCAAAGGGCATTGATCTCCATTTTCCTTTTAGCCATTCACCGAGATTTGGGGAACAGTCATTGTAACAAATATGGGGGACCTAGCTTTTATTTTGGTCTCCTATTTTGCATCCAAAATAAAGATGGTGTGCTTTCTTTATTAATGGAGTTATATTTCGCTTTCGGTTTGTAAAAGTCACTTTTCCACAAATTTAACAAAAATTATCAGCACTATATACTTACGTGGCATATTAATTTCTCTCACAGCACAGATTTATCACTATACTGAATTAAAAACGAGTCTTTTAACAAAACAGATGTATATGTGGTTATGCACAGCATTACAACAATATTATGAATTTACTTCACAATAAAGACAAAAACTGGTCTTCATTACCAACGACTTATGTCTGACTAAATGAAAAGTCTTTTACAAGCAAAACAACCCTCAGAGTCATAAATCAATCTCCACCTCCTCTGCGTAAGCAGTTTGCTGTAACCTTGAACAGAGGAACCGCTGACGCTCTCTTCTGAGTAATCCCAGAATATGCTTAACAATGAAACCAGACCACTGCGGCCATTTTTACTGTCATGCTCGTCATTAGTGGTACACAATTAGTTTAAATTGCTTATTTTGTTTCTGTAACACTTTGGCAGTTGTCCAGTGTTATAAATCTGAAAGCCGACTTTATTCTCTCAAAATTAAAAGCTATGTAACTGAAGTGGAAAACATGTTAACATTTTCTACCTATTAGCATTTTTACGGTGTGGAGGAAAACGAACTCAAATAGAAATCTGGGAACTCCTCCCAATGAGCAGTATTCCTTTCCGTTTTCGCTGATATGCGGGAGAAGTAGAACGCGGGTCGCTCACGCTAACACCACCGCTGACCGGTGTTTATTTGAATTTGCCCCATTGAGCTCTATAATTGTTTAATCGCAGAAATGGTTATCTGCAAACGTGATACACGGTTCTGTTGGGTCACCTGTGTCCTCATACTTTTTTAATTTTGTACGACTTCACAGACTATAAATCGTCCCCCATGATGTAATGTTTCAATACCCAAATTTGGCGTAGGATGATGGGTTTTTTTCGGACGTAAAATGCTTTAGATTGCCTTCCTTAGGAAGTGAAGTAAAACCCTTAGTCCCGTGCAATGTTTATTTGCAAGTAAAAGAATTTCACACCTTAAAAGAAATAATATCTAGCTGTCAATTTCACGTCCGCAAACCATGATTTAGTCCTATAGTGCCATATGTAGGCGATGAGTTGATCTGTCGTCATCATGCGCCCATAGTGGCGAACTCCCGAACTAGATCAGTGGGGATCCCTAATCAAGAAACAACCAGTGGCCAATATACGCTGACGCTGAATAAAACTATTCCTATAGAATTTAAGATATACATTTTATTGCATACATATATTTTAAAAATAAGATATTTAATCAAAACCATTACATTCATTTTTCAAAAAATGAATAACTATTGAAACACTGTTCTTCCGTGTTAGATCTCCAGAAGACGTTCAAATTAAATACTACTTGGGTAATTTATCCGAGATTTTAAGTTAGAGCTATGTTGTTCACACGCGTACACACAATTACACTCGCGCATGGATCATTTATTACAAATCTTAGTTTTGGGGAACATCAAAACATATATTTACGGTGAACTCGATAATGAATTGTTGATTAGAATACAGTACTTCAATTGTGCAGGACTTCCTTTATCAGGACATTTTGCATATTCCAAATAATATTACTTTTGTCTGCCTTATTTGTAATAATAATAATAATATTATTATTATTAATTATTATTGTTATTATTACTATTTTTGTAGCTTAAGTCCTTTTATCTGGTTGGTCACAATGAAATGATGCTCAAATTATCTCGAAGTTCATGAAGCTCAAAGTTACTCGACATATGTCTTCTCAGGATAAGGGAAAACCCGAAAAAATTCTTATCCGGGTAACTTACCTAAACGAGATTTGAACTCGCAAACTCTTGAAGTGAGGGGAAGAAGTACCCTCATACTACCGACGGCGCCTCGTATTTATTGTTATGGAGTAATGCCAGGAATATTTATAAACAAGATTTGCGCGCTTGTACTAACTGGTCAGTATAGCAATCTAATTTCCTTACAAACAATAGCAATGGTATATTCAGTTAGTCTAAGTTAGTCTATAATTATTATTGGCTTCGAGCCAGCAACATTGTCTGCTTGCCTTTTAGATTTAATTTAATATGCTGTTTTCTCTTGTTTACAGGTAAGTACTCTAATTCTGAGCAATTTAGACCATCAGCGTGGAATGCTGCAAATGTGATTTAAAAGGCTTCATCTATAAAGGTCGACCCTAATTTAATTTTTCGCTATCAGGTGCATAATTGCTGTATGCGTAAATATCCAAGTAATATCAGTTCGCTAAATTGTATGTTTGGGGTGGGTAGGAGCGAAACAATCTACGTAAGATCTGGGCTGAATTAGAATTCAGAGAGGGAATCACTTATCACTACCACCACCACCACCACCTCCACCATCAACAACTACCTCTACTACCACTACTACTACCACCACTACTACTACTAGTACTACTACTAGTACTACTACTACTACTACTACTACTACTACTACTACTACTACTACTACTACTACTACTACTACTGCCGCTGCCACTCCTGCTGCTGCTACTACTACTATTGTTGTTATTGTTATTATTATTATGGTTGTTTATTGAATATATAGAATTATAAAACCCTATTCCATCTGAAGATATATTAGAGTTATAGTATAGATAAATGTAAGTACAGTAGTAAGTAACTACGTACATATTAGCTATAAGCTGGATGAAGGTCATGCTGCTAAAAGAAAACCCAATAATTATTGCAGGTGTGTTATAAAAAGAATACTATAATATCTTAAAATAAGTAGCATAAAAGCTTTCAGGAATCCCTATGACAATTTTTGTTCTAAATCTCATATATCAAGCGGCTTAACTGTTTGACGTACGCAGATATCCCTTTTGCGCTAAAGAGTTGCAGAACGCAACAGGGCTATTTCAAGTTCAAAACCGCCAGTGGGAAGCAGGCATAAACTAACTTCATTTTATTCCTCTTGCTTATCAGCGGGTACGTAGAATGAGTCGAGCTCATTGCAAGGGGTAAAAAGAAGATCGTCCTCGACAGTCTACAACTGGCGGATTTTAACTTGAAATAACCCCGTTCAGTTTTGCAAATCTTATAACTCACGAAAGAATATCTGCGCACGTCAAATATATGACTTTGGCCGCCTGGTAGCGGTTTGTAAAATCTAATAAGTGTGCATACAAGATTCTTCTTTTGTGACTAAGACCGAATGTTCAACAGTTTTCTGTTCAGCACATATACGCTGGTATTCGTTTTCTCTTTGTTTCTTAAATCGTTGACAATATAAACCAAATTTACCATGTACTGACAAAAATATGAATATGAAGTTTGGCATTATAGTTTTACGTTCTCTGCATAGTTCATGGTACTTAGGTAAAGAAGGTATTGCATTTCACCCAAAAATTCGATACCGAGACTTCACCGGAATTACACGTTTTAGGGGAATTAATGATAAGAAATCCTTTCCTTTGAAGTTTTAAAAGTAAGACTGCCTTACAATTGTTTGAGTATACTGAAGAATATTTTACAATTTAATATTGAGTTTTTGGTTCAACTTCTTTGTAACAACAGAATTTCTGTATGAAAAAAAAAATAGAAAAAATCCGCGCACGCGCGCGCACGCGTGTGTGTATACATCTTGTGTCTGTGAACACGATAACTCAAAAACAAAATATCGGTGAACTACCAAACTTGGAATTCAACTTTAGTATCTTCCAAGGATGCGACGCGAATATTTGAAAGAAAAAAAATATCCTACCATTCAAAACAACCTTTTGAGACTGTTAATTAGCCTCGTCGCAATAATGACAATCATTCTATTATTTATCTAGATGTATATAAGTAAAGAGAGTTAACATTTATTAATTTGTATACATAGGAACCAAGAAGTCAGTTGATGACTTGAAAGCTACACAGAATCCTGACGCCAGACTGAAGGGTAGTGAGAAGTTGTTTTTTTTTTTTTTTTTTGTGTAAGACACGTACGATTTCTTTATACAGGGGCAGTCTAGTTTAAAACCCACGAGGGGTCTTCAGCCTTATATTCGTAGTATCACATGGTTATTAAGACGTATTCTGGGAGATTCGCAATGGTTTTGGGTCACGTTGGTGTCATTTTGGCGGACTCTCTGACCAACCAGAAAGAAGCCACCATTACACCGTTTTTAGTATAAAAGAAGCAGGGTTATACACATCGTGGTCGTTTGTCAAGAATCTGTCCGCGAGAGGCAACGTCATTTAGCTAAGAATTTGCCCGTGAGAGGCAACGTTGTTTTGCCAAGAATCTGTCCACGAGATGTAGTAGGTCATCAACTGTTCGTGAAGTAATGACGGGCAACTGTAAAACTCTGTCCGCGAAGTAAGATTATTATGAGAAGAAATTATTAGTGAATTAAAGTAACATTGCTCACTTATTTAATAGTCGGCTCGTAATTACTTGAGAGTGAATTGTGCCATGTACTTAACGTAGAAACAGTGTAATTGACAGTACGTGTGAGTGAGTGGTAAGAGTACCAGTCAGCAGAATAATAGTGTACAGCAAGGTGCTTATTTTTGGAATCTCCTTATAGAATGAATAACACTAAAAGTTCACAAGTGTTTTCTTCATAATTAAAAGATCACTCCTACATCTCCACCCACTTGTCAAATCCAAGCCAGAGAGACTCAATGATCGTGTAAGACTGAGCAACGCTGTGGCAACCCATCCAAGAAGAGCTTCAGTACCAAGTGCGCGAGTGTAGTGGAGTTGATTTGAAGTGACACTTAGGTACGCCGCACATAAGCACCCACGTTGAGGCCTATTACATATGACTGTCCGACGTGCTATGTAAACTACAAACCACCACCATATAAAGCCTCGTTTTCCATATAACCTCACAACAGGGGTAATTAACGAATAAAAAACCCTTTACACTTTAAATGGGAAATTTCTCTCTAACGATTTTGGCAAAAATACAGTATGTTAAAGATATTTATATGAGTAAAATGTATATTTTGAATTTCCTGGGAATAGCGTCTCTTTATTCTGGATTAATTTTGCTGAATTTTGCATAAACGGTAAACGTAAGAGAACTCGTTCAAACAAGCAATTTAAATATGCATATTTTTTCATGCAGTTCACAATTTCTGATATATTTCTCGTTACTGATTTCAGTTTTAAAATACTTAAAACTTTTCTCACAGTGGAACTTGTAAACTTCTGGTCATACAAAGAAATGGATGTCAACCACGTGCCAACTAGCTTTTAAAATATTGAGATCGCTTTAGCCTAGTATATTCCCTTTACTTACAAGGAAGCAAGTAGAAAAGGCAATTTTTTATATTTATCTGGATTAGCTTTTTAACCAAAAGGTGTTATAGAGATACCGGGAAAGGTATTTGAATGCACCACATCAGTTTTTGTAAGTTTAGGTGACCTCACTGTTGGAAAGAGTTCTCCATTGGTTGTTTCTTTAGAGCTGTACATCCACTGATCATTCCATTTGTTCTAACATACCCCTGAAATTAATTTCAGCGTAATATAGGCGACGTAAATTCATGTATTAGAACACTCTGCTATAAGGAACGGTTACAAGACATGGGCAGCAAAAATCAAGAGGGCTGGAAAAAATATGGATGGGTAATATTTGGTTGCACGAATAAACAAATAGATCGAATGTGTGGAGGAAGACACAGAATCGACTAAAGCATCAGTTGTGTTTCATTCACACGACAATTTCCACCTATTAGGTAAAATAGTAATTCATCCAAAGTCTTATTTTTCTACTTGTTTCATGCTAATCAGATAAACATAAACAGCAATGGTCTTATTACTTGCTTCCTTGTAAATAGGAAGAGAAGTAAGAGAATACACTAGGCTAAAGTGATAGTCAAATCTTTTAAAAACTTGTTGCTATGTGAGGATTTTCGGTTCGTTTCGCAAGACTAGGAGTAAAACAAAAGAAACTGGATTGGCATATTTTCTGTTTGAGAAAACTGAACCAACAACAAAAAATATTTAGGAAATCGTTAGCTCCACAAGATTTGCGTATGACATAAATTATGTGTTTTAATGAGATTGCATCTTTTGTAGCAGGATTTGGTCTATGTCTTAGGGTTTACCAATTATGCAAAATTCATCTAGAATAAATGGGACTTTAGAGGCAACTCCTCATTTCTTTTGTTATAAAAATGTTTTAAATATATTATGGCGAGTTTAATAAAAATAGTAACTGCCATTTTTGAAAATCTAAATAAGCATACTTGGAGGTGAGAAGATTTAATTGAAAGCTTTTGTATTGTCTCCTCAAAAGATGTGAACTAAGATATTAAGTTTTATGTATAAAACGTAGGTTTTTCATTTTTAGATGTTCGTAGCCATTTAGAGAAGGTTAAAACATATTCCTCGTGAAATTCGATATAGAATTTTTGGGTGGATTATAATACTTTCCCTACTTAGTACATGTAGTAATGAAAGAAAAAGTATTATAGAGAAAAAAAAAACAATAATGATTATGTAATTTTACTGTTATTCAAAAATAATAATTGAAGAGCGGACGGGTAAAATGGCTTAAATTACAAAACATATAAAATTTACCTTTTTACGGAAACAGTTGTACGTCTTCGTGTCTATGCAGTAGTACAGGTTTAGTCCAAACTATTTATCATATGGTCCGTACTAAAGAACAGTCATTTGTCCAAGTCAGGTCAAATAAACGTTTATGTACCCAAAACTTTATACAGAGCTAATCCGCCCACCTGGCTAGTGTGGTGGTAGCGTGTCTCCTTCTCGTTCAAAAGGTCGTGAGTTCGAATCTCGCTTAGGGTGAGGTCTTTTTCGGTTTTTTTTCCTTATCCTGAGAAGACGAATGTCGAGTAACTTTAAGCTCCATGGACACCGAGTTCATTTGAGCATCATTTCACCAATTTCATTCATCGTCCGATACGACCAAAGAACGTTAAGCTACCATTTAAAAAAAAAAATCCTGAATATTATGAGGGTTAAAATATGGGATACAAAGTCACCTGAATTGTTTATAGGGCATAATCTAAGAAATTTTGTACCAGATAATGTATGCCTTACATTCTTCTTCTTCTTCATCATCATTACGGTTTTGGACTTTTCAATCCGTTCCGGCTCCAAATTGCTCATTTTTCTTCGGTCTTCCTTAGTTTCTTTTACCTTTAGGTTTATAATTAATTCATTCTTTGAACATGTTTTCCCCATTGTCGTCTATTTTTTGCAATTATATTGTTTAATTCTTCTACTTTGAAATGTGTCCTAATATCTTGACGGCGCTTACTATCCATTTTAGTGTATCCACCAGCTATTGCTCTTACAAATTTCATTTCTGATTTCTGCATTCCAGTAGTATATATGTTTGTTTATGTTTTAGATCCGTGTATCAAAGTTGGTACTGTTATGGTTTTGTACATTTTAACTATGGACTCTGTCTCACACTCAGAAGTCATATTCACATAGTTATTGTCAACTAACAGTGGCATTGAATTTTTCAGCTGATATTAAGTACTTACAAATGTAAGTGGCCATTAAATTATTCTGTGAAAGAAGAGATATACTGGTTGATTGACCTGGTAAAACATGAATCAATTGAAGGATTGAATGTCATACCGGTTGTTGTCACATTAGCTCAATAGTTAGAGAACCGTATTTAAATCCCGGCTGAGCCATTGAATTTTTCATCTGAATTTTAATAATAATAATAATAATAAAACAAATAATAATAATAATAATAAAACAAATAATAATAATAATAATAATAATAATAAAACAAATAGTATTTTGAATTTTCTCTTTGTTCTGCTTCATTCTGTTTGCTTTTTATACTGGTAAACTGCAACGTATAAACAAAAGCTTGCTAAATAAAAGAATTAGACCTCCTCAAGAAACATAATATGTGCGTTATTCATTTATATGTTGGGTGATTAATTTTTTGTTAGGTAAACCATTTCCGAGATATTCCCAGTTATTGCTTTCAATTATGCCATTCGTATGCTTTTATCAAATGAGAATTCGTTATTTGTTTCCTTGTATGGTAAAGCAAAGAGAATGGAATTTCAATATCATCAGTTGACCGATTAGCTTTTATAGAGTGACAGTCAGGTCAGCCTAGTATTTTCCCATTTCTCCTTTATGTATCTGTTAAAGTTAAGCTTGATTAGCATCTTGTAAAGAGAGCTTTTGTGACAATACTTGTTGCAGAATAGAGAGGGCAAGTCATATGAATGGAAGTTTCGTGCACGTGTCTGTGAATATAGTAATTCAAGAATGAAAATTCGGTTATGTACCAAATTTGGATTTATGTACAGCATTTTTTAAGGATGCAATTCGAAGACTTTCAAGAAAATCACCTTTCCCCAACTTACTCTTCACATGAAACGTTTTTATAAAATTAGCATTTTCTCAAAAATGTTTCTAACGATTTTGATTAACACACCATATTTTAAGATATTTACATCGCAAATAAAATGTATATCTTCAATATAAACGAAACTCTCTTCTTTCTGGAAGACTGCATAACTGGTGTACCGTAAAAGGTAAACAAAATCTTACTGTGCAATAAATGACAATTTTGTTAAAACACACAACATATTATGTCAAATATATTTTATGGAGGAGATTGACCAAATTCGAGATATTTCTTGGCTTTGGTTTAAATTTTCCAATTCTTATTTTTTTCTCAAATGTGAACTGGTGATTAGGTTTTCTTCTTTACATCCTGCTCATGCATATAAATAAAACGAAATTTCAAGGTCATCATATAATAAGCAGCTTTTAAAAGATTTCACTGTCGCTTTAGCCTAGTACATTTTTACTGTCGATTGCACCTATAAGTGAACATTTAATAAAACCATTCCTGCTAATTTTTATTTCGAAATAGCTAAAACATAAGCATTTGTAGGAATACTTTGATGCACAAGGTCAAGGAAAGTCGTGTGCATATAACACATGGTTTTTCAAATTATACCTAATTTTAACATATAAGAATTTCTTTACTGCAATTATTTCTCTAGTTATGCATTTTCCCTATAACATATTTATTTTAATCCAATAATAATTCCAGTTTCAACCTAAAAACAGACGAGAAAATATGAAATCCAGAACTAATGTCGTTGCCATGCTGCTAATGTCATTAATCTTGCTAAAACTTGCATACAAACGCAATATAATAGAACGTTTGGGTATTATAAACTCCAAACAAACAAGTTAGGAAATAATTCCCAATTTGGACCTATTTAAGATACCTCTAAGTTCCCCCCCCCCCTCCTTTCTCACAATCTAGGCCTCTATTTCCTTGCGCCAACAACTCAAACTTTTATCAGCAGCGCAGCAAATTAATTTTCCCGTAAGTTGCCCTTTCTTTACCTCAGGTTAAGGTTGTTCACTCAGATTTTCTAAGTACATTTTGTTCTGGAAGTTAATCAAGTTACAGCGTTATCATGCGAGGTTTCTGCTTTATAACAAAACAGCTTAGAACAAGATGGATTTTAATTATAACGTGTGTAAACATTTATTTCTACAACAAAATTAATTGTTTTAATTATGTAGCTCATGTGTGCCTTGTAAGAAGCTTTAATATTGTGCAGCTTTCTCGAAATAAAAGAGTATTTGATAAAGAGCAGAACGAATTTGTTGAAAAAATCTGTGTTCCATTCATATGACTTTCTCTACATCTTTCCAATACATTGTTGGTAAAAACCTTATTCTTCTATCTACTTCATATTAATCGAAATAAGCAGAAATGGTAACATAAACAGAGAGCAGTAATATTTGCTTCATTGTAAGTAGAAGGGAGATAAAAATGCAAATGAGGTTTTATTTATGGACGCTTTCATAGGATGGTGCCATAAACTGGGAGTGAATGACCGCTTAAGTTTGCTCAGAAGCCTCTTTACCAGGCTTGAGGTTCTTTTATATGCCGTAAATCTACGACACGGGATCAACGACTTTACTTCGCTTCCGAAGGAAGCGATGTTAAGGATTTTTACAGAAGGGGATAACGGGGTATACTAGGCTAAAGCGATAGTCAAATCTTTTAAAATGTGGTTGCTATGTTATTGAAATGTATTTTTTTGCATGGCTAGGAGTTAATAAATTCCCGTATGAGAAGTATTTATGCTTTTAAAACTGAAATCCACAAAAAAGGAATATCTCGAAATGCAAAATCGACGAAAAAGTTGTGCATGTCATAATCTTTTTCTGTACGATATTTTATCAAAATCATAACAAGCATTTTGTAAAAATTCAGAATTGTCGAATTTTTTCCATGTAAATGATAGTATAGAGTGGGGAGTTTCCTCATAATCCGCGCATCTCCCTTGGAAGACACTAAATTTATATAAGCAGTTTGGCAATTAACATGTTATCGACTTTTTGTTTTTGAGTTGTGTTCACAGGCAAATGGACATACAGGCATGTTTCACAACAGTATTTTTTTTTGATTAAGGTGACCCTAAAATGTGTAATTCCGGTGAAATGACGCGATCGATTTTTTGTTTGGAGTGTAATACCTTCTCTGCCTATGTACTATTTACTAAGTAGAAAAAATAAAAATCGAATATCACTCATGTATTGGTTGCATAAATTCTATTTTTAGGGGACACTGGGATCAGTTTACAGGGAATGACAATCTATTTTTACGTACATAGTGCAATGGTAAAGAAGGTATTGCATTCCGCCCAAATATTCGACACCGAGATTTCACTGGAAATATGGTTTTAGGGTTTCTTGAGACAAAAAAAAGCATTGCTTAGAAAAATGTCCCTGTGTGCAGACAAAAAGCACGTTTAGAAGAAGGTCTGTGTGTGCATGTGTCAGTATATCCCTGTGCTGTGAACAGCATACCTCAAAAATAACAATAACAATCCATTAAATACTTAAGTTCAGCATTTTCCCTTTATATGGAATTCTGTTGAAAAATTTTATTTTCTCAAAAATGGATCTAACGATTGTGATGTAAGGAATACTAAATTTCAAACACATTGTGAACAGCTTTTAAAAGATTTTAAGGTCGTTTTAGCCTAATGTGTTCCCTTATTTTCCTTTTACTTATTAGGAACTAGGTAGTTAGAACATTTCGCAAATTTTATCTCGAAATGGATCGAAGCATAAACTTTTGTAAGGATAGTTTTTCACAGAATAGGCAGAGAAATTTATGTGAATGGAACGCATCAGCTGTTTCTTCTTCTACTTAACTATAACAGGTAAAAGAATAGTTCATTTCACCCAAAATATTCTCTTTCAAGAATGCACCGGAAATTCAGTTTCAAAACACTGAGTCTAAAACACTTTTAAAACCTGTGTTTCAGGTGATATCTTGAAAGAAAAATTTTCGGTAGAACGAACTATTCCTCTACCTGCTAAAGGTAAGTAGAAGAAAAAAACACTTGATATGTTCCTAATCCATGAAAAACTATTCTTACAAAAATTTGCATTGAATGTCTTTAAATCAATTGGTTAGATACCAAATTTGCCACTTCAGGTTTCTTCAAATGATGCCTTCTCATGTATCATGTACTATGGAGACAAAGTAAAAATTTATTTTGTCACAACTTATGCCACGAGATAAGCATTATATTAGTGTTCTATGCACTAATGTAGTATTATAATTTGATATAAAATTGTTGTATATTGAAACACTGTTATGTTAGGTATTATTACACAAGTACATAGTGTGTAGAATTTTTATAGAATAAACAACAAATGCTGTTGTTTTGAATCAGCTTACATTATTTGGAGACCCTCCTTATTAGCAGATGAAAAGGTTAATGAAATGATACGCTGACCTGTTGAAAACAAGTTTACTGAGTCAACAGCAAAGCCACCTTTTCAGGAATTTTTCTTACGATTCTGCTAGGCAACGCTTCCCCACGCTAATATTTTTTCCCGAAACGTCTTAGGCTTTTATGGCACATCTGCGAAGGAAGTTTTTTGAACTACCTAGCCGGGAACATATCGCTCTCACATCCCGAATATCTTCGTCATATATTTTATGCATCTCTCTCAGAATCTCCGCATAACAAGAAACATCCGCCTCGAGAAAGTCACGCCTTCTGCTGCACAACCTTAACGCAAATAACAAAAGCAACTCGTCTAGTAATGTTTTGCATGCTGTATAACAGCTCTCGGAGGTGTCACTTATTACGAAAATACTTAGTCAAAAGACTTTATTACATTCATATGACTTCTTCTACCTTTCATTACTTTCTTTTTACGTACGGTAAGTAAAGGAACTATTTTTCCACCCTAAAATTCGATCCGAGAAATATATTTTTGAGGTCCCCGAATCCAAAGTAAGCGTTTATACAATGCGCGAGCGTATATATCAGTCTATCAGTGCCTTTGTGCAGCATAACTAATAACGACAAGTCTGATAAATACCAAATTTGGTATTAATAATCAGGTCTTTCCAGAAATGTACAACAAACTATTCAGCTTTTGAAAAAAATTCTCCACCCCAAACTACCCTTTAAGTGGAACATTTTCGGTATGCTTAATGTTCTCAAAAATAGCTTTAATATGTTATACAAAAATCAGATCTTGTTAAAACACACAATTTATATAAAATACATTTTTGGGAATAAACAATTTTCTGTGTATTTCCTTATTCCCTATACTTGTACTTTTATCAAAACTGTCATTACTTAGCGAATACGTCTTAAAATATGTTTTATCTATAGATTCTGTTTCATTTGCATTGCCTCCTTTAACTTGTATGGTCATATCGGGGGCTTGGACCTGAAAAATAATTGCTGGTGTTTCTCTCGCTGAACTCCAGGGTTTCATCACATTGATTTAATTGAGTTTTATGTCAGTTTACATACATACACTCGCTCTTCCATTCATAGTTGCAGACTCGGTGGGGGATATGTGATGGTTCTACTTAAAGAAAAATTCCCCACCACAGCTAGTAAACAGCCCGAAAATCTAGGTGAGAAGCCAAAATGCTCAGTGCTCCAACGCTGAGGCAGTCTTAAGATATTTGACTATTGCTTTAGACTTTATTTCTCTTCTACCTACAAAGATGTAGGTAATAAGACCATTTATGTATATGTTTATTTCAATTTAATGTAGAGAAGAATAAACTTTCGTAAAAATAATATTTTTGGCAGAATGGAAAATATTAGATTTACTTTTCTATTAGTTTTATTTAAATCCAGATTAACCTTGGCATAAATAGCAATATTACAGACTTCGTTATACATAAGAATCTGATGTGTTCCATTCACATGACTTTCTCTACATCTCCGCAACAAATTATTGTTAAAATGCTTATGCTCCTATTTACTTCATGCTAATCGAGAAAAATTAGCAGAAATTGCTTCCTTGTAAGTAGAAGCGAAATAAGGGAGTACCATAGGTTAAAGTGATAGTCAAAGGCTGGTTACTGCGTGACTGAAGTTCCTTTGTTTGTAAGAACAGCAGTTGATAGATTCCTGAATGAGAAAGTTATCAGTTTTTCAAAGCTGAAGTCAATAACAATGAAAATCTCAAAACGACCAACTCCACGAAAAAATGCATATTACATAAATTGTGTGTTTTAATGTTCTCTACATTTTTTGTGGTAAGTTTTGATACATCTCTTAAGGTTTAGCATTTATGCAAAATTCCGTAACATTCATCCAGAATAAAGTAATCTTCAGAGGCTATTCCCAATAAAATGCAAGATATACATATTATTTGTCAGGTAAATGTCTTTAATACACGATATTTTTATCAAAATCTTTAGAGCCATTTTTAAGAAAATCAAAATTTTCGAAAAAAGTTCCATGTAAAGGGTAGTTGGGGGTGGGGGGTTTTCTTGAAAATCTTCGTTTCGCATCCTCGGAAGATACCAAACTTAAATACCAAGTTTGATATTCAACGGTCTTTACTTTTTTGAGCTATGCTGTCCACAGACACACAGACACACACACGAACATTTTCCTGAAAATGCTTTTTACTTTCTCTATACGAACTATGTACATATGATATAGAGAAAGTATTGTATTCCACCCAAAAACTCGATACCGAGATTTCACCGGAAATACAGGTTTTGAGTACCCCTGAATCCAAAAAAGAGGAATTTTTACATTCTGTGTGCGTGTGTGTGTCTGTATGTGTGTCTGTGTGCCTGTGGACAGCATAGATCAAAAACGAAAAGTCCATTAAAATCCAAATTTGGTATTTAGGTTTGGTATCTTCCAAGGATGCGACACGAAGATTTTCAAGAAAATCCCCCCACCTCCAATTACCCTTTACAAGAAACATTTTTCGAAAATTTTTATTTTCTAAAAAAATGGCTGTAACAATTTTGATTAAAATATCGTATATTACAGATATTTACCTGACAAATAAAATGTATATCTTGAATTTTTTGGGAATAGCCTCTGAAGACTACTTTATTCTTGAACAATTTTGCATAACTGCTAAACCGTAAGAGATAGACAAAAACTTACCACACAAAAAAATGTAAAGCACATTAAAACACATGATTTATGTTATAAACATTTTTTTTTCGTGCAGTTCATCGTTTTTGAGATATTCCTTGTTTTTTGTTTCAGTCTTGAAAAACTTATACTTTTCTCATACGGGAATTTGTCATCTCCTGTCCATACAAACAAAGGAACTTCAGTCACATAGCAACCAGCTTTTGATTGTCACTTTAACCTATGGTACTCCCTTATTTCGTTTCTGCTTACAAGGAAGCAAGTAATAAGACTATTTCTACGTATTTTTTCTCGGTTTGATGAAGTAAATATTAGCATAAGCTTTTTAACAATAATTTGTTGCAGGGGTGTAGAGAAAGTCATGTGAATGGAACACATCAGATTTTTTTTTATTTAAAGGGGTCCCAAAACATGTATTTCCGGTGAAATCTCGGTATCGAATTTTTGGGTACAATACAATACCTTCTCTACACACTATGTACATAGTAGGTGTAGAGAAAGTAAAAAGTGAATAGCGATAATCAAATATCGAGAACTGGACGTTATATACCGGTTTGAAAATTCTATATTCTCTTCGTGCTGTCACCAGAAATAACTACAAACCCACAGGGCACAGTTAAAAACAAATTATGTTGTATACTTTTCTTGTGAAGTTAACCATTTCTAAGATATTCCTTGTCTAGAGTTTTAATTCTCAAATACCTATTTCAACTTAGAAGTCTTTTTTTTTTTTTCTCTCTCTCTACTCGTCAGGTAAAGAGCTTGGCGTTTCAAAGTCATCAGATGGCGACGTGCCCTTTAAAGTTGTGAATATCTGTTCAGGCTGGTAGTTTTTATGCATGCAACAAAATACATAACTGGGTGTTGAACTTTGATCCCTGTTAACAAGAAGTACATAAAAGAGTGAATTTTGTGGTTTAGAGCGTTAGGGAAGCCCATATGAGAGTACACATCACTTTCATATCAAATCTTTATGTTTCATATAAGGTAGATGTTTATCCTAGAATTGCCTTTTGAAAGCGGTTTAATGTTAATGGTTAAATGGCAAATGCAACACAAACATAATATTTTGAACCAGATACAGCGTAAATTCTTTTAGATACTTTTACACAGTACATTCTAACTCATTTCTGCCTATAGGAATTCGGTTTCTTTTTTTTTTTTTTTTTTTTTTTTTGTAAAATAGAACAGAAAGTGAGCGTGTCAGTCTTTAGCCTCAAGTGTACCTTGTTTGTGTCAAAAATCGTTTTTACTTTGTTTACATACTATGTACATAGAGTATAGAGAAGCTATTTATTTTACTCAAAAATTCGATACCGATATTTCACCGGAAATATACTTTTGATGCTCCCAGAATAAAAATAAATTAGAAATAGGCCTCTGTTTGTGTGTGTATGTGTGTGCGAGTTTGTGGGCAGCATAGCTCAAAAACGAAAAAACCGCTAACTAGCAAATTTAGCATTTAAATATTTTTCAAGGATGCGACACGAAGACTTTTTTAAGAAATTCCGCAAACCTAACTACTCTTTGTACGGAAATTTGTTTTTCACAAACATTCACTTAACGATTTTTATTAAAATAACGCTTATTAAAGGTATTTAAATGACTAATAAACTGTCTATCTAGAATTTTCTGTGAATAGCCTCTGAAGACCTCTTTATTTTGGATGAACTTTGTGTAATTGGTAAACCGTAAGAGGTTGACATAAACTTGCGACACAAAACAAATGTAGATATGTTTAAAACACAATCTACGATATGTACACTGCTTTAATAGAGTTAACCGTTTCCAATTTATTCCTTGTTATTGTTTTCATTTTAAGATAATTAAACTTTTCTCAAACGGGAGGTTATCTTTTCTTTCACCTCTCTTTGGTTTTACTCCTAGTCGTGCAAAGAGAACCGCATTTCAAATGTTTCACATAACAACCGACTGTTTATAAAATTTGACTATCGCTTTAGCCTAGTGTGTTGCTTTATTGCCCCTCTGCTTAGAAGGAAGTAATACAACCATTTCTGCTAAAGCTTATTTTGGATTACACCGATGCAGATAAAGGAATAAGCCTTTTTACTTTCTCTATACGCACTATGTACAGTGCACTCCACCCAAAAATTCGATACCGAGATTTCACCGGAAATATATGTTTTAGGGTCCCCAATATCCAAAAAAAGCATTTTCACAAAAAGGTCCGTGTGTGTGTGTGTTTGTGTGTGTGTGTGTGTGTGTGTGTGTGTGTCCGTGAACAAATAACTCAAAAACGAAAACTCGGTAAAATATTAAACTTGGTATTTAAGTTTAGTATGTTCCAGGGATGGGACACGAAGATTTTGAGAAAAATCCCCCCACTCCAAACTACCTTTTACCTGGAACTTTTTTCGAAAATTTTGATTTTCTCAAAAATGGCTCTAACGATTTTGATTAAAATTTCGTATATCAAAGACATTTACCTGACAAATAAAATGTATATCTTGAATTTTCTAGGAATAGCCTCTGAAGAGTAGTTTATTCTGGATGAATTTTACTGCATTTTGAATAACTGCTAAACCGTAAGAGATGGGCAAAAACTTACTACACAAAAAATGTAGAGCACGTTAAAACACACAATTTGTGCTATATACATTTTTTGGTTTCTGCTATGAAAAACTTAACTCCTATCCATATAAACAAAGAAACTTTATTGACATAGCAACCAGCTTTTGACTATCATTTTAACCTATGGTAGTCCCTTATTTCACTTCTACTTACAAGGAAGCAAGTAATAAGACTATTTCTGCTCATTTTTTCTGATTAGCATAAAGTAATGAAGTATAAGCTTTTTAAGAATAATTTGTTGCAGGGATATGGAGAAAGTCATGTGAATGGTACACATCAGATTTTTTAGTAATTGTTTCTAGAGAAAGTCCATTTGAATGGAACACATCAGCCTTTTTAAACAATATGCCTCAGATACCACAGTTGTACACTTTCTCTGTCACTACTAATACAAACTACAGGGAGTATGTTTGTAATGCAATTTCATTTGAGTGGTATACCATATCGAACTATGAATGATCTGGGTGAAAATTTAAATTTAGCATCTCTATAACTGCTGCAGTTTTCAGCGTGCCATTCTATATTGGGGGTGAAAGACCACTTAATTTTGCTGAGATACCTCTTTATCATGCTTGAGATATTTTACGTGCCGTAAATTTACAACAGGACCAAAGGAATTTCTTCTCTTTCGGCGGAAGTCATGCTAAGGATATTTACGTCCCGGAAAAAAAAACCAAACACCCTCCGTTATAGTTGAACCCACAACCTTTTGAAAACATAGGCAGAGGACAAATGAAATGGTTGAAATGATGCTCAAATAAACTCGGGTCTATAGAATATAAACTTACCTGAAATTTGTTTTCTCGGGATAATGGAAAATCCCGGAAAATTCTTTATCCAAGCAACTTATCCTAAGAGATTGGAACTCGGGAGTTTTGACTTCGAAGCAAATATGTAACCACCGAGGCGGGGTGGGAGGGTATATTGTATACAAACCAAAGAACCTATTTCGATATTTCACCGGAAATAGAAAAAAGCATTTTTATAAAATGTTAGAAGTATATACGTGTGTGTGTGTATGTGTGAGCGTGCGCGTACACACGCATGAGAGATAGAGAGAGAAAGAGAGAGAGAGAGAGTGTATGAATAAACAACATAATTCAAATATCAAATCTTTAGTACCAAACTTGGTATTTTCAGTTCATCTTGTTCTCCAGATATGACATGAAGTTTTTCAAATAAATCTGCGCACCTCAAATTACTCTTTGCGTGGAAAACTAACGTTATTTTCTAAAAATTATGTCGTGTTCCATTCACTTTAGAAAACGTTGTAAGCAACAGAACTCAAAAAAGAAAAGTCCGTTAAATACGAAATCTTCCAATAATGCGACATAAACATTTTCAACTATCCTTTACGTGGAAAAATTTCCCAAAATGTTATTTTCAAAAATGGCTCTAAAGGCTTTGATTATAATATCGTGTATAAAACATATTTCCATGATATATAAAATGTAGGTATATTTTTAAGCTTCTGGGAATAGCCTCTATGCCCTCTTCTTTTTAATGAATGTTGCATAAGTGGTGAACCACAAAAGAGAGATAAAATGAAACCACAAAAAAAATGTAGATCGCGTTACAATACACAATTTATAAGATATACATCTTTTTTTTTTTTTTTTTTTTTGAGTTAATTGTTTCCGAGAATTTCGCAGTAGTTGTTTTAATTTTAAAATACTTTACTTTTTCTCAAACGAGAAGGCATTGCTCGTTCCATATCCTTTAGTTCTTATTCCTGTTCATGCAAAGAGAACCGCAGAGCAAGAGTTTTTAAAAGATTTGGCTATCGATTAAGCCTAGTGTGTTCCTTATTTCCTTTTTACTTACAAGAAAAAAGTAATAAAGGTATAACGGTAATATTTATCTTGATTTACATGAAATAAATAGAAAAATAAGCTTTTGTAAGTACAACTTGTTGCTCAATAATTAGAGAAAGGAATGAGAATGGGACACATCTGGTTTACATAATTAATAACTCGTAAGAGATAAAAATGCTTTGATTATGTTAAAGTACACAGTTTATGTCGAATTGTTTGAGGTGTATATGATTTCTAATATATTTTTGTTTTGGTTTAGCTTAAAATACCTACACTTTGTCGCAATCTTCTTATATTTATACGGAAATATCTAAATGCGCAATGAAAATGTGTTTCTATTAAGAGGTGTGATGGGTGAAATTTAGTCATTCCAAATTTTAGTGCAAAAGGGTTGATCTTTACTTTCTCTACTTGGTACATAGTATATAGAAGGTCTTGTATTCTGCCCCAAAATTCCATACCCAGGTATTTCTGGAAATACACGTTTTAGAGCCCTGTGAATGTAAAAGGGTTTCTTATATAAAAAAAATTGAATGTCTTTGTGTGAATGTGTATGTATTTTGTATTTTGTCTGTATAATTCAAAGACGAAAAACCGATAAATATAAAAATTAATATTTTGGTTCAACATCTGTGAAGGACACCACAAGAATTTTTAAAAATAATCTCCCAGCCCAAACTACTCTTTACACGGACAAATTTTCGAAATTCTGATTTCTCAAAAATGGCTATAACATTTTTATTAAAGCAGCCAACATTAGAGATATTTACATGGCAAACAAATTGTATGTGATGAACAAATTGTAAGTGATGGGAATAGGTTTTGAGGTCCTGTTAGTTTTGGATGCGTGTTATATAACTGGTAAACCGTAAGAGATAGACAACAACTTATTACACGAGATGATATGGCGGTATCAAAACACATAATTTACGTCAAATAAACTTTTATTGTTGAGCTAACCATTTCAAAGATAGTGCTTTTTATAAGTTTTCATCTTCTAATACATGTGCTTTTCTCAAAATCCATATTCATATTTTTTCATCCTGGTCAGCGTAGAGAATAAAATTTCAATATTATCACATAGCGACCGATTTTTAAAATATTTTACTGTCGCCTTAGCCTATTATAAACCGTTTCTGCTAATGCCTCAGTGTAAGTAGGTAGAAGAATAAGCTTTTGTAAGAATAATTTGACTTTTGTAGAGAAGTCATTAGAAGGATTTTGACTGTTGTACACATAACAGGAGCATTAAAGAGGTTCTGCTGAATCTAATTTCTCTTAGTCTAGTATTTGTTTATCTGCTAACGTTTTTAGTTTAAGTGGGTTTCTCAAAATAAATCGCCGGTAGTTAAGAATAATTGTTCACATTTTTGACAAAAGCTTAGAGGCATATAGAAAAGTTTAAGGCAGTGCAATTTCAATTGGTTCGCTATAAAAGGATAAAATTATTTGTGCTGAAAATTGAAAATTTCAGAAAATGTGCATGCATTTAATTTTTCATTCATAAAGTTATGCTGTAATAACAAATACCTTGCATAGTATAGGGTTACTACAAAAGAAATAGACAACTTCAACTGCCCGTAAAACAAAAACTATTAGAGATAGCAACCTAATTATTTTGGAGGTATGTTGAGAAACTCTCAAAGTTTCGTTTGTTACTATTGGTAACACTGTAGTGTTTTGTTTGTTGTTGCAGAAGCTGAAATGGCGGAAAATCCTGTGGAAAAGGCATATTGCGTGTTGGAATTTGCTAGAACGCAATCAGCAACTGTTGTCCAACGACATTTTAGAACACGTTACCACAAAAATGTAATGATGTGCTCACAAAAACCAGAATCGTCTTCATCATATCGCAACATGTCGATGCAAAAGTCACGCCGTATGACCTTATTTTCTTCACTCAGAAACTGCAACATCTTTAATCTGTAAGGCATCATGTGCAGTCGCTTCCGCAAGATTTTCCATACAGTTTGCTGTGGAATTTGTAATTGCATGCTTGCCCTAGATGTCGACTTCTGTGGGCTTCTTATGTAGGCAGAACGAACACTTCAACGTTTTCTTCCGAAACTCTTGGTCTTCCCGAGCTCTTCCCTTTGCACAAACATCCCGTTGTCTCGAATTTTCTATACCAGTCGTAGATTGACTGTCTAGTCGGTGGCGTTTTGTGGTAACGTGTACATTGATATGTAGTACAGTGGGCAGAGAATGAGATGTGAATGCATCATATAGTTTTTACTTTCTCTATATGTACTAAGTACATCTGTATAGAGAAGGTATTGTATTCCACCCAAAAACTGATCTGAGATTTCACCGCTAATACATGATTTGAAAGCACCTAAATCCTAAAAAAGTATTTTTAGAAACATATCTGTGTGTGTCTGTGTGTTTCCATGGGCAGCACAGCTCAAAAACGAAAAGCCCGTTAAATACCAAACTTGATAGGTATTTAAATTCAGACGTGAAAGGAAGATTTTTAACGAAATTGCCACACCCCCAGCTATTCTCTAAATGGAAAACATTTCAAAATTTAGATTTTCTCAAAACTGACTTTAACGATTTTGATTAAAATACCGTATATCAAAGATACTTACAACAAATAGAATTTATATCATGAATTTTCTAGGAATAGGCTCTGAAGTCCTCTTCTTTCGGGATAACTTTTGCATAACTAGTAAACCGTAAGAGATAGACAAAGTTTACTGAATAAAAAATGTAGATATTGTTAAGGCACACAATTTATCATATACGTTTTTTTGTGGACTTAACCGTTTCGAGATATTCCTTGTTATTGATTTCAGTTTTAAAATACATAAACTTTTCTTATATCTACGGAAATTGTCAATTCTTTGCCACGCAAAGGAACGAATTTCAATTATATAGTAACGACATTTTAAAGGACTTGACTACCGGTTTGGCCCAGTTTACTCCCTTTTCCCCGTTTTATTTACAAGAAAGCAAGTCCATTTCTACTAATATTCACCTGGATTAACATGAAGTAAGAATAATTTGTTACAGAGACATAGAGAAAGTCATGTGAATGGAACACATTAGTGTTTTTGGTATTTCGGGTATCCTTTAATTTCATTTAAATTCCCGAAGCCTTTAATTGAGGATAAACAGACATGTTGCGTGCTCTTTGAGGCAGTGTTACCAATTTAATTTGTGATTGGATGTTTCGGCGTGAGCGATTACACATGATTAAACCTGATTTCAGAATGGGGCCGAAATCAAATGCTTGATGCAAGTCAATTATTATGCTGCTTTTCCATTTATCGATAGACAGTTTGCAGTTCAAACGGAGTGTAACAATTGAACGAAAGAATCAGTTTTGACTTCCTTTACTTATAGGAGGTGGCGAAGTTTTGTATTCCAATCTGATGTTGAAACTAGGGTGTAGGCAAGGCGTGACCAACTGGCTGCTGTTTGAGAAAAGTTCGTTGCCCTTTCTGAATCATCTGCTGTGCACCGCGTCCCGTTCTACTGCTCGGAAAGGAGGAGGAGATACTATGTGCGCACCTTTTGTTGAGCGTTAGATTTACGGAGAAGGGTGGGCCGGGAAGGGGAGGTGAAATCGTTGGCTGTCTTTCTGAAGTATTTTTACTTGTATGCACAATGCAAATAGTAGATGAACAAGGTATTGTATTGCAACCACAAATTCAATCCCGAGATTTCACCGGAAATATATATTTTAGGATCCCCTATATAAAAGAGCTAACAAACCAACACACAAACAAATATGTGCATTGTGTGTGTGTGTGAGTGTGTGTGTGTTTGGGTGTGTGTGTGTGTCTGTTTCTGTGAACAGCATAGCTCAAAAACAAAAAGACGTTGACCACAAAATTTGTTATTTAAGTTGAGTATCTTTCAAGGATGTGACACAAAGATTTTCAATAAAACTCTCCTACCCCAAAATATTCTTTACATGAAAACATTATTGAACATGCTTTTTTTTTCTTTACTCTATAAATCTATATGACATTTTGATTAAAATATCGTATATTAAAGATATTTACACTACAAATAAAAGGTAGATATTACATTTTTGGGGAATAGTCTCTATAGAACCCTTTGTTTTGGATGAAATTTGCAATTTGTAAATGATAAGAGATAGAAAAAAAAACTTACAATACCAAAATATTGATTTCATTAAAGCATACAATATTTCTCGTTATTGGTTTCAGTTTAGGGCTACGTAACTACGGGAAGACATATATCGTTTCATCCCTCTTTTGTTTTAATATTGCCATGCAAAGCGAACTGAATTTCATAGCAACCAGACTTCTAAAAAAAATTGACCAACGTTTCCCTTACTTTTATTTTATTTCAAGGAAGAAAGCAAAAGATTAACTGAGATAGATAAAGGAATAAGCTTTTGTAAGAAAAACCTGCTAGAGAATGTCAAGTGAATGGAGGACATCAGCTTTTCAACCAAAGGAAGCTTCTTTCTTTAAGGTTGTCAGCCATTATGCTAAATAGCTGTTTACTGCAAACTAGCAGAATTATTAAATGAAACACAGCACACGTGCAAGTGCGTGAATTCTAGGATCTACAGACAGAATCAAACCTTAGCAGTGAACCACTACATTTCAGGGTGTATAGCATACCTCGTGCCTCAGCTTTACCACTTTGCTTGCATAAAACCTATCAAATCACTTTGCCATTCCCCATGGCAGCGCTCGCTAAAAGTACCCTGCGGTGGTGCAAGCCGTCGGGCGTTCGACATCCACCACTGTCAAAAGTGTTTTTTTTCTTCTTTTTTTGTGTTTGTTAATGTATGTATGTGTATTTGGAATCAAAAAGCAAAAGGTAAAGCCAATAGTCAACTAAGGAAATGTAAGGAAAGAGGAAAAAATAATGCAGCGCCTAAGTTCCGACAAGCCTCCTGAAGTGTATTTAAAAAAAAAAAAGAAAAAAAAAATGAAAACTGGAGCTGAGTGCCCAAGAAAAGGTGCATGCATAGTAATCAACTCCTTCAGCGTAGCGACGGTATGCAACATTTTGCTCTGAATCACCTGATCAAATTATTATTATTATTATTATTATTATTATTATTATTATTATTATTATTATTATTATTATTATACCCATTGTAGGTTTATGATTGGTGAAATTATTGTTCCATTATATCTCTTAAATTATTATTTATACTTTGGGATGAACATATATGTTTTTTCATAACTTTGCAGGCCGTAATATAAATACTTATCATGATTAAGAATGTCACAGGTTAGGTCATTAGGTCTATTCCGTCCCCACAATTAACTAACTATTTAAATTTGAGCATTCCGTCTTCGTCTCGGCCGCCCAACATCTCGCCGACCTTTAGGATTATATTATCTTGCTTGGGATTGTGTTTGGCAGCATTCTTTTTATATGCATTAACATTTGTTTATGTAGCTCGTGCCACATCGTCTATATTTGAGATAAAAGAATATCTTGAGAAATATCGTTCACATGTTCGACGAATGCATTCCCAAAGAGATCCTTCGAATACATATCAAAAGGAAAAAGGGAGAAAGGAAGACAAATAAAGAGATGGGTACACAATTTTTTTGAGAGAACGGAACAGCTCGAAAGGCCTAATCCCTAAGGCTGATGAGAAAGAGGAAGAAGAAGAAAACTATCGTTTCAACTTCCTGTATTGCTCTTGTATCTTTATTTCTGCAAATCTTTATTTTGTTTATCTTGTTAAACCAATTAAATTTTTCCGGAATAAAATTGAGCACAAATATAAACAAACGATTGAGTGCAGTTGTGTGAATCTAATATGTCAGGTTTCTCTACACTATTTAGGGCTCTGAAATTATGAAGTTGTAAGGTTTACAGTTACTTAAGTTCAATGTTTATTTTCTCTACCACGTATAATAAGTAACAGTAAGTAGTATATATTACTTCAGGATTACGTTGGATATAGGTACTCTTTACAGCATTTTGTAAGAAATCATCAAAAAAAAAAAAAAAAAAAAAAAAAAATCGAATGTGTTCCATTAACATGAGTTTCTCTACATCTCTGCAATAAAGTATTGCTAAAAAGCTTATTCTTTTGTTCACTTCAAGCTAATCGATAAAAAATTAGCATAAATAGTGATATTACTTGCTTTCTTATAAGCAGAGGGTAAATAACGGAGTATCATTAGCTAGAGCGAGAGTCAAGTCCTTTAAAAGCAGGTTGCTTTATGAACTGAAGTTCATAGAGGTATTTTAAAACTAATAACAATAAAATACTATCTCAAAATGATCAACTCCACACAAAAATAACATAAATTTTGTGTTTTAATGAGCTACGTTTTTTGTTAAGAAAATGTTATTCTGTT
Source organism: Hymenopus coronatus (assembly GCA_030762935.1). Lineage (NCBI taxonomy): Eukaryota > Metazoa > Arthropoda > Insecta > Mantodea > Hymenopodidae > Hymenopus > Hymenopus coronatus. Next base: position 28,081,865 of record CM060896.1, on the reverse strand, counting down.
TCTTACAGTTTACCAGTTATGCATAAATTTCGCAAGATTTACCCCGAATAAAGATGTCTTCAGAGACTATTGATGGAAAATCCAAGAAGTGCGTTTTATTTGTCAGGCAAATATTTTTAACATACGATATTTTAATAAAAATCGTTAGAGGCATTTTTTGAGAAAATGAAAAATTTCAACAACAACAACAAAATATCCATGGATAGGTAGTTGGGGGTTGTGGGATTTTCTTCTAATTCCAAATACCAAGTTTAGTATTTAACGACTTTTCGATTTAGCTACGCAGCCTACAGAAATGCACACACACACACACACACACACACACGTACACACAGACTGATTGATAGTCAGACAAACAGACACACGGACATTTTTCTAAAATATTATGTTTTCAGGAGGTCATAAAACATTTATTTCCGGTGTAATATCGGTATCGAATTTTTGGGTGCAGTACAATACTTTCTCCATATACTATGTACATAGGGCGTGTTGAGAAAGTAAAATAAAATGAAAAACAAAAGAGAATAAGAAAAAAAAATCATAGCCGTCGGCGCGTGTGAAACTGAAATCCGAAATTTACCTAACAGATGTTTGTAGTGTCAGTCAGTTTACTGGCTGCAAAAATATAATTTCATAATGCCATAATGTGCCTTAGTAGCTTGTTCTTTAGTAGGTTCATGAGGTATGAGCGGGGGGCACCTCAACACCTGCGACCAAGTACTGATCCCCGGGTGAAGGGATGAAAGGAGGCGAAAACACATGCCAACACACCGGAAACGACGGAGCTAAGCGCAGAGACGCACGAAAGTCCCTAGCAATTTCATTAGATGACAGCCCTGGCACGCCACGGTCACAGAATAGAGAGTATACGGCTCCTTTGATGTGCTTGAAGCCAAACTCTGCGCTAGACCCCATATTGGGACCTAGTAAACCCAAAGCGGACGCTGTTTATTACATACCATTTTAAGCAGGTTAAAACGTGTAAAATAAAAAAAAAAAACAAAAAAAAAACACGAACATTTGTTATAACAATTTCATGTGTGGAATCCACATGACTTTCTCTGATAGCTCTCCTGAAACTATTTACACGGCTGCTTGCTCTTCTGTTTCTTGTTAATAGAGATACATTTTAATTGCGCATTACGTTATAGGTACAAACAATAGTCAAATCTTTTCGATGCCAACAGCTACGATGTGCGTTCAAGTTATAGCACTTCCTATTTTTTTCTCACAAAGTAAAGACAAGGAAAATGTGAAACTGTGTCACTTCTCAGCGTAATCTCCCTCTAGCCGTACACATTTTTCACAACGTCAACGCCATGATTCCATGGCCGCTGCGAACGCTTCTTTAGGAGTGTGTTTTGAACACTGGAAAATCGCTGAGGCAATAGCGGCACAACTAGTGAATCATAACCATGGAGAGTGTCTTTCATCGTGGGAAACAGCCAAAAGTCACTAGGAGCACGTTCAGGTGAGTAGGGAGCATGAGCAATCACTTCAAAGTTGTTGTCACGAAGAAACTCCTGCGTCGCCCGATGCGCTGGTTCGTTGTCTTGATGAAAGAGTACACGTCCAACCTTTTCTGCCCGTTTTTCACGCAATGCTGGTAGGAGCTTATTCTTCAAAACATTTTGGTAGGATGCAGCTGTCACCGTAGTGCCCTTTGGAATGCAATGAGAAAGGATTACACCACTGCTGTCCCAGAAGATGGCCACCATCATTTTGTCAGCACTGGCGCTCACCCAAAATGTTTTTGGTGGCGGTGAGTCTGCGTGCTTCGATTGAGCTGACTGGCGCTTCATTTCATGGTTGAAAAAGGCAATCCACGTCTCATCCATTGTCACAATCGATTGAAAGAAAGTTCCATTTATGCCGTCATCACGCATCAACATCGCCTGACAATGTGCCACGCGCGCAGCCTTGTGATCATCCGTCAGCATTCGTGGCACCCATCTGGAAGATCTTTTCGCATTTTCAGATCTCCATGCAGGATAGTATGCACAGATCCCACGGAATTGCCAATTTTGGAGGTGATGTCTGCAACGCTCATTTGGCGATCCTCCAAAACAAAGTTCTCGTCTCGCTGGATCATGTCGTCAGGCCGGCTGGTGCGAGGCACTGTCTTGGTTTGTTGTCTCACGATGTTCTACCTTCATTGAGCTGTCACACCCAGGAGCGCATATTAGACACATGCATGGTACCATCACCACATGCCTCACTCAACTGGCGATGAATTCCAATTGGTGTCACACCACGTAAATGGAGAAAATGAAAGATTACACGCTGTTCTTGCAATGAAAACGTCGCCATTTTAGGTATCAAAAACAGTCCTAACTCTCGTCGCTATCACTAGAGTTCTATGCACTGTAAGGGGCTGCCATCTCTGTCACGCATTCACAAAGAGTCCACGTGTATTTTAAAACAAATCAGAAGTTCCTATCTGGTCCCAGTTCTGAGAAAAAAAAAATAGGTGTTATAACTTGAACGCACCTCGTATGTGATGCTTTGAAATCCCATTCTATTTACAAGAACTTGAAGAAAGAAAAGAAGAAACCTGAGTGGTAATTTCCTCGAAAGAAAAAGTGTATGTATTAGAAAAAATAATCAATAACGGGGAATTTTGAAAATGGTTAACAGCTTAAAAAATATACATGAAAAATTGTGGATCTACAGGATCCACATTCTCTGAGTAGTAAGATTTTATCTATCTCTTACGGTTTTGATTAAAATATCGCAGGTTTAAAATATTTTTATGAAGAGGTATTAAATTATTAATAATTTTAATATAACATATTAATGTTATTTTAGGGATAACAGCATAATTTTTTTTAAAAGTTCTTATTGAAAGAAAAGATTGTGACCTCGATGCACGAAATGTATAACTTGAATTTTCTGGGAAGAACCTCCGAAGACTTCTTTATACTAGATTACTTTTATATAACTTTTACATAACTGGCAAACCGTAAGAGATAAACAAAAACGTAGTGCATAAAAATCTGATGTGTGCCATTCACATAATGTTCTCTAGCTGTTGCACAAGCAAATTTTTCTTATAAAAGATTTTTCTTTTATCTACGTCATGCGAATCGAGATTGCATTAGCCGAAATGCTCTATTACTTGCTTCCTTGTAAATAGAAGGGAAATAAGGGAATACATTAGACCAAAGTGATGGTCAAATCTTTTAAAAGCGATCGTTAAGTGAAACAATTGTTGTTCGGTTCGCTTTTATGGTCCCGTTGGAGAAAAGTTAATTAGCTTAAAATTGAAACCAATAACAAGGAATACCTTAGAAACCGTCAGCATTACATTAAAAAAAAAAACATATAGGACTAAATTCTGTGTTTTAACGAGATCTACATTTTATGTATTAAGTTTCTGTCTATATTTTACGGTTTAGCTGTTGTGAAAAATTCTGCAAGTCCCAACCAGAATAAAGAGCTCTTCAGAGGCTATTCCCAGAGAATTCAAAATATATATTTTATTTCTATAAAATAAAATGTACGGTATTTTAATCAATATCGTTAGAGCCATTTTTGAGAAAATAAAAATTTTCCAAAAATGTTATGTGTAAAGGGTAGTTGGGGGTGAGGGGATTTTTTTGAAAATCTTCGTGTCGCATACTTCGAAGATACTAAGCTTAAATATCATAGTCACCGGCTTTTATAAGATTTGACTAACGTTTTAGCCTGTGCATTCGCTTATTTCTCTTCTACTTACAAAGAAGCAAGTATTAAGACAAATTTGGGTTATTTGATCTTGATTTACATGATGTTGATAAAATAATCATCTTTTGTAAGGAAATGTTGATTGTGGAACAGCTAGAAAAAGTCACGCGAATGGAACACATCAGAGTTTTGAGACCATTTTGTTTGCTGTGCATATATACAAAACAAACCGTAGCAACATGAAATTAAGGTTAGGAAAATATATAGATAAGAGTAATTAACCAAGAGATTCAATGGGCTGCCAAGCTTTGCTTAAAACATAATAAAAAAAACTTAATGCGTTGAAACAGAAAGGACAGTAAATATTATTAGGCAGAATGAATCAGTCCTATCATAGAAAGAGAAAAGAAAAGAAAAAAAACAACAAAAAACCCAAAACTGAAGCTTAATGCAAACACATGATAAACCACATTACTAACTTTACAGGAGACATTCCAAGTTTCTTTGCCATATTAATTGTATTTGAATTATTTTTGCGTTAAAGTCTGAGCACCATTGGCCGCCTTTCTCTTACTACTGCTCATTATAAGAGCAGTAAAGCTTCAAAAGTCAACAAATATTCTAGCTTGTATAGTGTATAATATAACCATTGAGTTGAGTATAATCCCGTAGCTAAAATACACAATTAATAACATTAACAAAATGTATATTACGAATTGTGTAACTTCAACAACATAGCTGTTTACTCGGTCCAAGTATGGCGGAATTCGCGCATGCGCACTGAATTTTGGCGCACGGATTAAGTGGAGTATCCTTTCTGTATACTCTCTATTCTGTGCCACGGTAGCTATACAGGCACCAGGAGTCCGGAAAGAGGCATCTACAACGTCACATAGCCTCAACCAGCGCAGCTGGTGGAAAGAGAGCTTTACTCGGAACACGCGATCGTATCATCTGCCTGCAAAGCCTCAAGCCACACCTGCGTTGACCTGAAAGATGAAGAAGGGAGATGAAATGAAGGAATGAAAGGGAAAGGAATCGGGTATATATACAATACCCCAGCATTCGCCTAAGCGGCACCACGGAAAAACTGAGTGCCAGAGGTCGCGATCAACGGGAAGCGAACCAGGACCTCCCCAATGCAGTCTGGCAGTGGCTGGCGTACCGTGAGATTGTCTGCCCGCTGTGTGTGTAACCGGCTTGTACTAGGGAGAGTTGTTTTGTTTGTGTGCTGCTGCATATAAGCTACGTGTCTGCACGTACACCGATTGAATTGAGTATTGTTTTCATACCTGTTTTCGGAGTCTTCAACGGTAATCATGGCAGTTTACAAACATGTAAATACTATCAAAATTCAGTTTGATACAACGGCGATTAAACCCACTGCATTACAAATCCACCAGTGACTATAAATTATTGGGGCTGCAAGCAGATCAAGTGGATACTCTCCAGCTTCTTACCAGAGAAAGAGCGATCCATGTAAAAATGATATCAGCGGTACTGTATGATAATCTTCTGGCTCATTATAAGGATGAACAGCATTTTACGTACGCCTCCGGAGAAATCACAAACGTGAAAATTACACCTGGTGACCAGCAAACAGTTAATGTTCGAGTGTTTAACTTGCCTCGCAATGTGCCACTCACAGTGTTATCACAGGAATTGAGTACATGCGGTACAGTGTATGACATACACCGAGAAAAATGAGGTTCCCAGAATCTTCTACCGTCCAACAATGGCGTACATGCTGTGAAGATGCGGTTGAAACGTAATATACCAGCTAGTTTCATAATCGACTTGTATTTGTTGGCATCAGTTATATCGGCCAACCACAAGCTTATCATTTGTGTCATGACACTACATAATTGAAAGCAGCTTGTCTGCTTCGTGCAACGCGGCTTCCCATAAATTCCAGGTCACTTTCAGCGAGGCGGTGGGTGCTGTCACATCTTCTCCTGCTGGGGACAAGGAACCACCGTCCATTACGACGGGCACCTCTGCCTGGAACGGACTTCTGTGAATGTCTTATGGCAACCTTCAATTGCCGACAGTAACATTCCGACAGTGAAGGAGACACCACTGTTTGCTGAGAAGCCCGAACAAGTAAATGATAGACACTCATTGATGAGCCACGGGAACTGTTGGAAACCCCTTCCGGAACTGCTATATCGGCCGATTCTCAGGACGGAGCCATGGAAGTTTTAAGTGATGAAGAGGTGGAGTTGTCGGCGAGTGAGATATCGCACTTGTGGCAGAAGGGTGGTTCTTCCCTGTCTAGCCGTTATCCTCGGCTACGAGGCCAGTACCGGCGATTGGAGGGCGAATGTATGTCGGCGCGACAGTCATTGCAAGACGTAACACAATTGTTAAGTTCCACTCAGAATCGTGGCAAAGTGGATCTAGATTCTGGTAAGCGGCCGGCAACGGATAACAGAGATAGTTTTGAGGATCTCCAACATCCCTCTAAACAAACTAAGGATGACATGTGTCTGTAAACGATAACTGAGGTGATTTGTCTCTGTGGTGATTACTGATACTTCTCATCTAGCGCGTCTCCGTTACAAGTCCTCTCCATTTGGATGCCTCTAGGTCGGCAAATCTGGGCTTCGCTTAACGTTAACGGCTTGCGACAGGTGGTTAAACAAAATCTTTTACGGGACTTCTTGATCAGTAATGACATAGATCTGTGTTTTTTGCAACAGGTGAATATTTGTAAACTGGACTTCTTGTATGACTTCGATTACGAGACTAATCTTGGACCTGGCGGCTATAGATCATATCCTTCAGTGATCATAGTGCACTCATTCATGCTATTCATGGTCGGGTAACGAGGTGCAGTAGAGGCAGAGGTTACTGGAAGCTTAACTGCTCCTTGCTTACGGATGAGGAAGTGTTGTCCAATTTCCAAGACTGTTGGTCCCGCCTGCGGAAATCCTTTCTACTAGCACCGAATAAAGCCTCTTGGTGGGTGTGTAGAGCCAAACCTTTGAAGCTGCAGCTTGCCGTCGCGCTATGACTAGAAGGGAAACCATGGATTTTTATTTCCAAGACTTTCATGAGCTTCACGTACGACAGCAGCAACCTGTGAAAGGCGTCAAAGTACACATCAAGGCTCGAAAAACACGCGAACTACATGGGAATTTGGTTAGAGTGCATTCGGCGGAGATAATGCATGGGGAAAAGGCAAGATTTTAATATCTGACAAAGGAGCGTAAACATGGTCGCCAGAAGCTTATCATGCCACTAGATGTGGGTGGGACCCGAGTTTCCACCACGCCAGGAATTCTTCAAGCACTACGAGACTTCTACAGACAATGATTTTCAGGACCCACAGATTACTCCCACACCGCAGAGAAGTACATGTCCGACTTTGTTCCAGTTGTCCCGGAGGAGTTGCAGCAGGATTCGATACCAATTGCGGTATCGGATTGTTGGAAGTGATTCAGGCATCCAAAATGCATACATCCCCTGGACCTGATGGCCTGCCATATGAATTTCACAAGTACTGCTGGCCTTATATTCGGAAGGAAGTGCTTCAAGTGTTCCAGGAAATGTGGGTTGTAGAGAGCGCGCCACCCACTTTTGCGGATGGTATAATCGTGCAGATTCCGAAGAGTCCTCGGCTGCAGACACCACAGGATTTTAGACCAATCACATTATTGAACTGTGATTACAAGTTATTTGTGAAAATCACTGGTGCTCGTATCCAAAACATACTCCCACATATGATTAGTGAGTTACAGGTTGCATTACATAAAGGAGTGACCATCCACCATACGTTGGCTGCTGTGAGAGACTGTATATTGCCTTGTACAAAGGAAGAGAAGTCTGCTGGTATCTTAAACTTAGACCTTGAAAAAGCCTTCGACAGTGTTGTTCACGATGGACTATGGAAACTATTGGAGGTTTCGAACGTGTCTCAAAAGTTTGCAAACCTAGTCAGTGTATGGTGATGCGTCCTCCAAAGTGCTCTGCAATGGATTTTAACAGCGGTTATACCAGTTAAACGCTCCGTGCGCCAAGGTTTTCCCATGTCGATGATATTGTTCGTCCTGTATGTTGATCCGTTGCTTCGACGGCTGCAATCTACTCTGACTGGAATTGATGTGTATGGGCAGCGACTTGCGGTGCGAGCATATGCAGATGTTACTGTGATGGTTACCACACACCAAGATGTTCTTCGATTGAGCGATTGTTTACAGCACTATGAGAATATTACAGGAATACCATTTAATTTGCGGAAGTCTGAGATATTAGCGGTTGGCATACGGCCTCCAGATACTTCAAGTTTAGGTATTCCCGTTGTGCAGCGAACAACGATTTTGGAGATTAATTCAGTGACAATGTGTCAGACATGATGGAGTACAATTGGACATCTCGCATTGATGTCTTACGTGCTGTCATGTATAATCAGAAAACACGATTATTGGACTTGGTACAGCGGATATGGTTCTGTAACTGTTTTGCTTTGAGCAGAATCTGGTTCTTTGCTCATGTTTTTCCATCGACGAAACGTCATTGCCAAAGAATTGAACAGGTAATGGGTTACGTTATTTGGACTGGGAAGCTCTACCGCATTGCGCGTACCCAACTGCATCTCCCTAAAGGCCAGGGAGATTGGAGATTACTGGATGTGACTCTCCGTTTCAGGCATTGATGCTTAAACTACTTCTGTTTGCCTTGGATGATCAAGGTGACCCTGTGGATGTTGTATTACAACAGTATGCCTCATTTTGGACTCAGGGTGAACATGGCAAGGTTCTCCAGCAGTTTCATGCAATGTAACGTGCTTTCAGTGCATTCCCACCGGAGAAGGTTGCTAGTGGTGAATTTCATTCTGTGAAGAATGTTTATGCTTCTCTTCGGCGACATGTTGCTGTTACCCCACATGTCCAAGTAAAATACGCACAATTGCTTTGGAGACGTATTTGGAGCTGTTTTAGCATTCCGCATATTAATGTGGACTGGATAGCTGTAACCTATGAGGTGGTAAATGAAATTCTTCCTATGGCAGACAAATTATATCGTCACCGAATGATCATCTCCAGCAACTGCCGAATTTGCCATGCAGCGGATTCCCTTCCATATCGATTGCTCGAATGTACCGGTAAAGTAGCCATATGGACTTGGGTTTTGGAAAAATGTCGCAATTGGATTCCTGGCGGTTGGAACCCTTCACCAATCGACACCTTACATCTGAATCTGCCGAATCTGAATCCCCCAATGCACAATTCCTTTATTTGGTTGTTAAAGGGTACCTTTAAATGGCTAAGGACGTTGGAGCCGCTGGTTGTACGCTGCCCAAACTAAGGCATTTTTTCTACACTGAGAAATGGAAAATGATCCAGATATGCAAGACCGCAACTTTCCAGCCATAGCTCCTACAAATACTACACACTTGGAATTTCCTGCATCAAATCGTTCCTTACCTATAACATAAACACTTACAAAGAATAAAATAAATGAAAAAAAAGTTGATACTGTTAGTTAAAAAAAAAAGTTCACAAAAGTATCTTTATTTTCTCTAGTATATATGTACCAATACAAAGCAGAGGTGCCTGAAGTATGATTACACTGGTTATGCCAGAATTACTTCATTGAAAAGTGTTGATTGATGCAATAAAAGAAAAGTCGATATCGAGATATCACAACTATAAGTTTTGAGGCTCCTGAAAAAAAAATCAAAAAAGTCAGTGTGTGTATGTGAGTATGTAAATTCCAAACTCATTTTAACCATAAATACTGTTGTTTGAATGCATACTTCAATAAGTCGAATATTACATTTTCGAAGCTGAAGGTATATTTTTTTCCGAATGTAGGCAAAAGGACAGCATAAGTTCAAAAAAAAAAAAAAAATGCTTACCAGTTCCTGACGAAACGCTAGTTTAGTAGAGACATTATGTGTTATTACAGCATAACTTAGGGGTTCATGATTTGAGGGGTTTTGGAACTGGTTAGCTCAAGATGTGTTCGTATGATGTGATATTCATAGTTATGTTATGTACCAGGGAGAGGGAACTATGAAACTGTAGAAAATCCAGTTGCGTAACTTTTCTACACTGAAACAATAGCGTCAGGTATCCATTGTTGGTGGCGTCAGTACATGTCCTAGCCCGGGTCGAGTCCGGCTTAGATACTAATACATAAATACAATATTTATCGTTTAAAATACGTGAGCTATATAACACAATGTAAACAAACAAACAAAAAACAGGCGACGTGATATTAAATTCTTACAGAACTTAAGATTAAGGTGATGTGCATAAATGCCATACCTCCTGGAGATTAACAAGATGTATTTAATGTAGGTAATAAATTTCAAAATTTTGTTTATTTTTCAACTATGCAATCACAACACTTTTGTAATTGTAGCTATTATTATTAGTTATTTAACTGTTTTATATCAATGTAAAGGAGGATGTCAATGAATAATTTGTGAATTTCTTCTTCTTTTTCATCTTGATATTTATTGACACTTTAGAATATTTAATAGAAATTTGTCTGATATTGGTAATGTTCGAATTATTACGATATGCGTTGACAAAGGTATAGAAGATCTTGCGAAAATTTTAGGCATTATATGGAATTAAATAATTATACCTGTGAAACACAACAGAATATCGATTTTAAGCCGTACAATGATTGTTGCCTTGCGTCGAAAGATATATATGTCAACTTTGGTCGAAATCGGTGAAACGGAGTGGAAACTTATGACAAAAATATATTCATATCTGCATACATGCACACATGCATACATATATACATACATTCGTTTGTTCATTATAATATATCTGAGACCATGCTCTGAGATAAGCGACGAAGAGTACATAATTAGTAATATGATGACGATGATAATAATAATAATAATAATATTAATAATAACAATAGTAATAATAATACGAAGAAGAAGAGCAGGAATCTCGGCTACAGCTACAGTACGATTAAGTTACTAAACAACTATTAAAAATATATATGTTCCATTCACATAACTTTTTCTACCTGCTTTATAAACAAAATTATTCTTTTATCTACCTCATTCTAATCTATGTAAACATTTGCAGAATTAGTCTTATTATTTGCCTCTTTGTAAGTAGAACGGAAATAAGAGGAGACATTAGGCTAAAGCGATAGAAGGACCTTTAAAAGCTGGTCGCTATGTGAAAAAATTGAGGTTTGGCTCGCTTTGCATGGTCCCGTTTGAGAAATGTTAATGAGTTTAAAATTTAAACTAATAACAACGAATATCTTGAAAACAGTCAATTGTACAAGAAAAACGTGGTATAAATATGATATAAATTACGTGTTTTAACAAGATCTTCATTTTTATGTATTAAGGTTTTGTCTATCTCTTACGGATTCGCCGTTATGCAAACTTGTACAAAGTTCAATCAGAATAAAGAGCTCTTTAGAAGCTATTCCCAGAAAATTCAAAATATACATTTTAATTGCGGTATTTTTATCGAAATCGTTTGACATGTTTGAGAAAATCAACATTTTCGAAAAATGTTCTACGAAAGGGATAGTTGCAGGTGGAAGATACTGAACTTATATACTAAGTTTGGTATTTAACCGACTTTTCGTTTTTGAACTATTCTGCCCATAGACACATATGCACCTTTTTCTAAAAGGGAGTTTTCGGATTCAGGGGACCTCAAAACATATTTACAGCGAAATCTCGGTATCAAATTTTGGTGGAATACAGTACCTTCTCTATCTACTATGTGCGTTGTACATACGAGCTATAGAAAGTAATACATATATACTTGCATTCACACATATATTCATACATACATTCATACATTCATTCATTTATTATAATATATCCGAGGCCATGCTTTGAAATAACGAAGAGCTACATAAAATATAAAAGGATGATAATAATACAAATAATAATAATAATAATAATAATAATAATAATAATAATAATAATAATAATAATAATCAGAAGAAGAAGTTCGTGAAATCTCGGTATTAAATTTTTGGGTCGAATGTAATTCTATATAGTATACATAGTAGAGAAAGTAATAAATGACGATAGAGGGTAGAGAATGACGTATGGGACACTAGCACCTCTCAGCTGATTTTTTGTGCGAGCACTCCCGAGAGGAACGGATTAGATAAAGCACTGCAGGCCTGTGTCAGAAGACAGAGACTCGCAGAGTTCCCTTAATACGTCCAGGTCTGACCACCTGGCCACGGAAGGGGTCGCTCACTAGCGGGACCATGTAATGGAAACTTGACAGGCTTACCAATAACAGGCTGAGAACTTACAAATCGGAAACGTGTGCGCCATTTGCCCATCGATCGAAATTAGCTTCATAGTCAACATGTTAGATGGAAGGGAAATGAAATGAGGGAAAGGAAAACCGTGGTAGAACACATAATCTTGGAAATCCGGGGAAAACAGCTAAGTCCCATGGTCAGCCTATACAGTCATCAAGGATCGAACCCCTGAAGTTACTGTTTGAGCTATCGCACTCGGTGTTGGTTATATAATTATAATACATGGGATTGCAATGAAATAGAGCAGGCTCTCTCAACTGGTTGTCCTTTGAGTAAAGCAAAGAGAGCAAATTAACTAATGCTCCTGTGAAACGCCTATTGTGATCAGCTGCACGGAAAACAAGAAAAGATCATTCATTCAGGTTTCAGTATACACAATTTTGCGTTGAAATACCTAGGTAATTCAGCTTTCATAGATTAATATACCTTTTGCAAGTTCATAATTGGTGGAATTTAATCTGTTATGTACCTTACATTAGTATTTATACTTCAGATATGAACATGTTTAACGAAGATTTTTTTTTCCGTTATGGAACTGCGAGAATGGGCTGATTAGAGATGGGCGTGGCCTAATGTTTACAAGTATCCCACAGTTACCTAAAAGGTAGGAAATAAGACCGTGTTTAGTAAAAGATAACACCCTACATGAAATCAGACGCTACAAGAGAACTAACTCTAGATAATAACTTAAGTGTATTTATACTATGCTACAAAGAGGTGATGCCGATGAGATTTTTACAGGTGGATGTTGATCAATAAGACAAGGTCCCGGGGAGCGTGATATGTTTTGCGAGGCATCGTGGGAAGTTCCTAAGTAGTTCACTGGTAAACGAACTAAGTTTCCTTTAGGGGCGTAAACGACGCAGGTTTGGGTAGTGGTGATGGCCAAAAGATATAGGGTTAAAAAGACCGGATTAAGTATAATTGCATTATCTTAATAAAGCATAGCTGATATCAGCTGCCAGCAAACAGGTTCACATTAAACAGTTTATGCTATGTGATATTCGATGCGTATCAGGCCCGGACGAAACAATGCCTTAGGCAATTCAGTGTCTCAGATTTAAGTGCATTGAAAAGTTGCTACCTGAAAATTAGCATTTATTATGGGTTAAAAAGAGATACATGGGTGGTAATTGTTAGTATAATAAATAAATTGTTAAAATTAGTAAGAATTACTATTGCACATATAAAAGCAATAAAACAAGTTCCTTAACTTAGATAATACACTGCATTCGCATTGTAAGGCTAGCAGTATGAGAATTATTTTATTTTTTCATTTTAACCTAGTTGACAATACAGTCAATGAATGAAATTGATGAAATGATGCTCAAATGAAATCGGGGTCCTAGGAGCTTAAAGTTACTCAATATTCGTATTTTCAGGATCAGGGAACCCCCCCCCCCCCAAAAAAAAACCTTATCTGGGTAACTCACCCTAAATGAGATTTGAATTCGCGACCTGCTGAATGTGAGGTAGACATGCCACCGCCACACTACCCAGGCGGGCTAGAATTAAATTGTGAAAAAAAAAAAAAAGTCACATTTTTAGCAGTGAATAAAACAGACATGTTGATAACTAATTGGTATATTACACAATTCAGGGGAATAAATGCTGATGTGTTCCATTCACATGACTTTCTCTACATGTACATAACAAGTTATTGTTAAAAAACTTATTCTTGTATCTATTTCATGCTAATCGATATCAACATTAGCAAAATGGTATTATTATATGCTTCCTTATAAATAGAGGGGAAACAAAGGGAGCACACTACGTTAAAGCGATAGTCAAATGTTTTAGAAGCTGGTTCCATATGGATGAAGTCCGTTTCTTTACATTGTCAGAAGTTTACAAATTTCCGTATGAGAAAAGTTTTAACCGTTTTAAAACTGAAACCAGCATGAAGGAATATCTCAAAAATGGTCAACTCCAAAAAAGTATAAAATATAAATTATATGTTTTAGCGAGAACTACATTTTTGTCTAGTAACTTTATGTCTATTTCTTAAGATTTACCAGTCACACAAAATTCATCCAAAATAAAGACGTTTTCAGAAGTTATTCCTAGACAATTCAAGATATACATTTTATTTTCCATGTAAATATTTTTATATGTGGTATTTTAATTGAAACGTTAGAGCCATGTTCGAGAAAATCAGAATTAAAAAAAAATGCAAAGGGTAGCTTCGGATGGGGTGGTCATTTTTTGAAAAATCTTCGTATTGCATCCTTGGAAGATACTAAACTTAAATACCAAATGTTTAATGAACTTTTCGTTTTTTAAGCTAAGCTGTTCAGAGACATACACACTGAACTTTTTACTTTAAACATTTCTTATTCAGGGATCTTCAAAGCCTGTATTTCTGTTGAAATCTTGGTATCCCATTTTTGGGTGAAATACAATACTTTATCAATACACAATGTACATAGTTCATGTAGAGAAAGTAAAACAGAAAACAACCTTTTCTTTGATGACCATGAAGCTCACATGCAGGATTGCGTATTGACGCTGTAAAATCTGTTTCTCACCGAGTGCAGAGCTTTGCCGCAAACTAAACACTTATTCCACCACTTTCTATAATTAAGAAAAATTCCTTTAAGGCAGACATAAGCACATGATCTGGTGGCCTTTGTTTTGGATTGCTTTCCGTTACTGAAATTACAAACTGACACACACTGTAAAGAACAGGAGACCACATCACCTGTTTACGCACTATGTGCACAGAACAGCCTGTTTACTTTACCACAAAATCGAGCAAGTTGTTGAAGCCTAGAATAAAATATGTTTATTTACAATATATTTCAACCAGTTCCCTTCAAAGAAACCAAACAAATGGGGTTAGGTTATTTTGATGGGCCTCTCAGTCACTGGATTAGAGCACGCATGTAGTTCATTGTGCCCCTATTCGAATTACGTGCCCCCTGATAGGGAGGGCTGAGGGCTGAGACGGGAGAACCGACAAGTTCCGGACATTCTCAAGAATGGACGGGGTCCTTAACGTTTCTATACCGAATGATCCGACGCCGCCGGGTCCTACCCATATAACCAAAGGGAAGTGATCTGACTTGTGGTGTATTTCATAACCCACGGAACAAGACCGCGGGTTTTTCTATTAGGCCGGTACATATTTTATACACCGGCCGCACTGGCTTCCGCAAAGCCGGAAGAGGATACGCCACTTGCGCACCCACCGAAGGCCTCGAGAGTGGGGGGGGGGGTGGGAGCGACAGTCACAAGCTTCTATCTACTAAACCCTCCAGGTTAGCTGCTGGAGGACATTAAGGAGTCTCACAATCTCACCCAGGCATCACTCAGACGTCCCCAATGTACCTTGGATTTCGGAAACTACTATCCGCCAAGTTCAACCCAATCTGAACAACTCCTTTCTGGAGGAACTCAGCGTTCTTCAAGTAACGTCGGAAGTATCACAAGTGCTCGAGGTGTAGAACGATCGAATCGAGCCAACTGAAGAGGTTGCACGAAATAACCTTATCTGGGTAACTCACTCTAAGCGAGATTCGAAATCGTGACCTCTTAAATGAGAGGCAGATACGCTAGGTAGGCACATTTTATTTGTTGTATAAACATATTTAATACACGTCAGTTTAATCAAAATCGTTATAGCCATATTTGAAGAGATAATTTGATTTTTTTTTTTTTTCCATATAAGGAATAGTTAAGGGAAAGGGATTTTCTTGGAAATCTTCATGTTGGATACTTGGCATAAGCTGAACTGAAATATAAAATTTGGTACTTAACCCACTTTAGGTTTTTGATTTTCGTGTTCACAGACACAAGGATAAACACACCTTTTTCTAAAAATTATTTTTTTATTCACGGAACATCTAAACATATTTCCGGTGAAATCTCGGCATAGATAATATGGATGGAATACAATACCTTCTCTATCTACTGTAAACATAGTACGTGTAGAGAAAGTAAAATTAAAAACTATTGTTCCTTCAGAGAGTACAGGTAATACTTGGAGAGCATACGGTTCTACCGTAGGAAAGGTTAAGAGAATAGAGAGGATTTCTGTGGGAATAGCTAGTCCGGTGTTCCGGTTTTCTGGAGTGTGTTGACAGCATGTCTGGAGATACAGTGCTATTATCCGGCAGCATTGTTCTGCAAGCCGGAATTCCGTATATTGCTTCACCGACCTCTCTCGCTCAACACTCTTCTAGCCAACTGCATCAGTATCGCAGACTTCCGTTCATTTCCTGAAAAGCTCACTCTTGCTTGAAATCCATTTAGCTACCATTCTCACTGAAAATTAAGCGTAAACATTTCATGTTAAACACAAACTTGCAATCACGCTATTGCAAGCAAAGAGCATAAAGAGAAATCAATCAAGGAATATAGGACAGTTTGATGTTTTACATTCACGTTAGAATCTGTACGCATTCGTCTACAAACTATTTATAGAAAACCTCATCTGTTATCTGATTATTACTTCTCCTAATACGTTTCTACTATGAACCTGCAAAATAGAGAAGTTTTGTATTCCACCCCAAAATCTGATACCTAGATTTCACCGCAAATGTATATTCTGAGCACCCCTGTATTCAAAAACAGCATTTTTACCTTATCCAGCACGTATGTACATATAGTGTACATGTACCTAGAGAAGGTATTGCATTATATTCAAGTACACGAATCCGAGATTTCACCGGAAATATATTTTTCTTTGGATCTCCCGAATCCATGGGAAAAATATATTTTTTTAGAAAAAGGTCTATGTGTTGACAGCCTAACTCAAAAACAAAAAGTAAGCTAAATAACAAACTTGGTATTTAAGTTAAAGATCTTCCAGGGATGTAACACGAAGATTTTCCGGAAAATCTCCCCACCTACACAAAAAAAAAAAAAAAATGGTAAAGAGTAGTTTGGAGTGGGTGAATTTTCTCGTCACATCCTCGAAAGTTGTTGAAAGTTTGGTATATAACCGACCTTTAGTTTCTGAGCTGTCACACATAAATGGACCTTTTTCTAAAAATCTGATGTGTTCCATTTACTTGACTTTCTCTACATCTCTATAACAAATTACTGTTAAAAATCTCATCTATTTCATGCTAATCGAGATAAACATTAGCAGTAAAGGCTTTATTACTTGCTTTCTTGTAAGTAGAAGGGAAATAAGGAAATACACTAGACCAAAGCGATAATAAAATCTATTAAAAGCTAGTCGCCATGTGTTTGAAATCCGTTTCTTTGCATTACTAGGAGTTGACAAATTCCTGTATAAGAAAAGTTTTAACTGTTTTACAACTGAAACTTATAATAAGCAATATATCAAAAATGGTTAACTCTACGAAAAAAAATATCTTCATGAATGTTTTAACAAGATCTACATTTTTGTGTAGCAAGTATTTTTCTATCTCTTACGGTTTACCGGTTGTGCAAAATTCAGCAAATTTTATTCAGAATGAAGATCTCTTCAGAAACTATTCCCAAAAATTCAAAATATAAATTTTATTTTTCATGCAAGTAAACTTAATATAGAATTATTTTTGAGAAAATAACATATTTTAGATATTTGTCCATGTAAAGGATAGTAAGGGTTGGGGAATTTTCCTCAAAGTCTTCGTTTCGCATTCTCAAAAGATATTAAACTTGAATACCAACTTTGATATTTTACCGACTTTTCGTTTTTGAGTTATCGTGCTCACAGCAACACGGACACACGGATACACACACACGCACGCCTTTTTCTGAAAATATTATGTGTTCCATGACTTTCAGTACTTCTCGGTAACAAATTATTGCTAAAAAGTTTATTCTTCCATCCATTTCATGCTAATCGAGATAAACATTAGCAGAAATTATCTTATTACTTGCTTCCATGTAAGTAGGAGGGAAACAAGGGAATACACCAGTCCAAAGCGATAGTCAAATATTTTAAAAGCTGATTGCCAGTTGGTTATCATGTAGTTGAAATCCTTTTCTTTGCATTACTAGGTGTTGACAAATTCCCATATGTGAATGATTAAGTATTTTAAAACTGAAACCAATATCAAGGAATATCTCAAAATACTCAATGGAATTCAGAACATACATGATATTTGTGATTAAATATATTTCACATAGGAATGTTTATGAAAATAAAAATTTCGAAAATTTTTCCATGTAAAGGGTAGTTTCGGTTGAGAAGATTTGCTTCAGAATCTTCGTGTCGTATTCTTGTAAGACGTTTCTTCTTTTTTTTCGTGGTCGACTTAACTTCCCTTTATTTAGCACTGACACCCCCCTAGAGCTTACAAGTGGGCGCTTAGGGGTCGGAGAGCATATCGGAGAGCCAACGGCATGTAACCACGGAGTGAAGGATCTGGAACGAGTGGACGACCCATAGCCAGGCATGAGCGTGAGGAAAATTGATCTGAAATGAAAGCGAAATGGACGATACGAAAGGTGATGGTAAAGCTGCTGATGGAATGAGGGAAGGGAAGCCGCCGCTTCGTCTACCACCTTGCGGCGCTTGGCATCGAACCTAGGTGGGAGGCGAGCGTTCGAACCACTCTGCATGGCGTCGCATCCTTGAAAGATACCAAACTTAAATAGCAATGTTGGTATTTTACCGACTTTTTGTTTTTGAAATATCGTGTTCACAGGTACACGGACCACATACACAAACACACAGGCTTTCTACTAAAAATGAGTTGTTGTTTTTTGTTTTTTTGTTTTGTTTTTTTGTATACAGGGGACCCTATAACGGGTATTTCTGGTGCAATTTCGGCATCGAATTTTAGGATGGAATGCAAATACACTGTAAGTACATAGAAATTTTGGGCAAAAAATTCTGATTTAGGGAGGAAGGGCCTTTGTTTATTTTTACTCAATTCACCCCTCTCGTGTAAAGAAAGTAAACATACCTATTTTGGGTACAGGGGTACTAAAACATATATTTTCGTTTTAACATCGATATTTGATTTGTGTGCGGAATACAGTGCCTTTACTATGTACTACGTTCTAAATACATGAATTAGACTCTAAATACCATTTTTCTGATGTTGTACATTCATATGATTTTCTCTACCCATTCTTCTCAATATATTTTTATATAAGCTTTTTACTCTATTTCGTGACAGTCTAGATCTGAATCTGTGTAAACTGTTTTATTGCATAGTTTTTTATAGGCAAAATGGGAACAGGGCATTGCAGTAGGCTTAAGCGAAGCTCTAATATTTTAAGATCTGGTAGCTATTTAATTGCCCTGAAATCTTTTTTTTTTACAAGCATAAGAGCAGAAAGAAACAATTCTGATGTGTACCTGCTTCTACCATTTATCGTTTATTATTAGCTACACAGAATATAGCTACGAAGGCTTATTTTTTCATCTAGTCATTTTAATGAGGTAAACATTCGCAGAAATAGTTACATTTCACGGTTCGTTATAGTTAATTGCGAAACACGGCATAGCGATTCTTAAATGTTTAAGAATTGGACTTTGAAATTTCACTCTCCCAATCGCAAGAGCCAGCCAACAATCGACAGAGCTTTAAAATAACGACTAATTAGCTGAGTTGGTACGGAATCTACCTACTATAGGAGCGATCCCAGGTTCGATTACCGCCAAAGTTAAAATCTTTGTTTTCCAAGATTATTTCCCTATCAGTATGGATAAGAGTGTGAATGTGTGATTGTAAATTTAAGTATAATAAAGCCAAAGATACTAACAGTGAACGAGTGAACATCATTGCTACTAGCAACTTTTCTAATAGAAAAACCTGATGTTAAAGGAGAAAAAATCAGAGTATTAATAACGAATGCATTGAAAATGGCCTTCGGCACAATAAAGTGGTGAAAACTAATTGCATGATTTAATGAGATCTGCATTTTTTGTACAGCACGTTTTTCACTATCGTTAAATATTTAACAGTTATACAAGGTTACACCAAATCCGTTCCGAAAGAGAACTACACAGGTTATTCCCAAAAGTACGAGATACCTATATACATTTTATTTGTCGTATAAATATCTTTAATATATAATACAATACGTGTCCGGAAAGTAAGTACCTACCGGTTTCGTAAAAAAGGAGTAAAATATTTGTTTTCACGACAAATAGGTATTGGTACATGAAAGAGCATTCCTTAACCGATTTTTATTTTTTTCTTGCCCGCATGAACAATGTACATAGTGGCTAGAAAAATTTGATGTCAAGATTTCATCGAAAATATATGTTTTGAGGTGATCCTGAGTCCGGAAATATCTTTTTAGAAAAAGATCCTTTGTATGTGTCTGTATGTGTGTGTCTGTGAACACCATAGCTCAAAAACAAAAAGACCGTTAAATACCAAACTTGGTATTTAAATTTGGTGTCTTCCAAGGATGCAACACCAAGATTTTCAAGAAAACCCCCCACCCCAATTTACCCTTTAAATGGAAAAAAAATCGAAAATTTTGATATTCTCAAAAATGGCTGTAACGATTTTGATTAAAATCTCTTATATTTAAGAAATTTACATGCCAAATAAAAAGGATATTTTGAATTTTCTGGGAATAGCCTCTGAAGACCTCTTTAATAACCGTTTTCCGAGATATTCCTTGTTATTTGTTTCAATTGTAAAGTACTTATTCTCTTCTTGGAGAGGAAGTGTCCGTTTTTTTTTCTACTACTGGACAACCAAAACGATTTGCATTGACATTTTTAAAAAAGGTCCGTATGTGTGTTGTCTGTCTCTCTGTATTTGTGTGTGTGTATGGGGGGGCCATCACAGCTCAAAAACGAGAAGTCGGGTAAATACCAAACTTGGTATTTAGGTTGAGCATCTTCCAAGGATGCGACACGAAGGTTTTCAAGAAAATCTTCCCACTCCCAACTAACCTTTTCATGGAACATTTTTCTAAAATGTTAATTTTCTCAAAAATAGCTTTAACGATTTTGAATAAAATACTTTATATTTATGATATTTTTATGACAAACGAAATGTATATCTTGAATTTTCTGGAAAAAGCCTCTGAAGACCTCTTCATTCTGGATGACTTTTGTATAACTGACAAACTGTAAGAGATATACAAAAACTAACTACATAAAAATGTAAATCTCATTAAAAGACACAATTTATGTCATATTCATTATTTTTATAGAGTTAGCCGTTTTTTAAATGTTCCGGATGATTGATTTCAATTTTAAGCCACTTAAACCTTTGTCAAACGTGAAGATATTTTTTTTCTCGTTTCTCATTTGTTTACTCCTGGCAAGCAAGATATTAGAATTTAAATTGTTTCACGTACCAACAGGCTTTTAAAGACGAGACTATCACTTTAACCTGTGTATTTTCTTATTTCCCCCCCCTTATTGCAAGAAACTAATAATGACACTAATTCTACTAATGGGTATCTAGATTTGCATGCTGTAGATAAAAAATAATATTTTGAATAAAAGGTTTGTTTGCCAAACAGCTAGAAGACGCCATGTGAATGGAATACATTAGGTGTTTTCTCTTCCATCTACAAAGAACCAAGAAGGTAATAAGGACAATTTCTGCTAATGTTTATCTCGATTAGCATGAAGCAGATAGAAGAATAAGCTTTTTAACATAATTTGTTACAGAGATGTAGAGAAAGTCATGAGAATGAAACACTTTAGTTTTTAGACATAGCTGCCACCATTATTTAGGCATTTGTCATGGCGGGTAATCAAATTTTGTATGCCCTCTTCAAAGAAAAGTGCTGCTATTGAAGACAGCCACTGCTCAACACCCGCTGTTATCGCTGTCAAAGCGCCTTCTTCCGAGCTCACTCTTCAGAATGTAGTTGTACTCAGAATGCGCGAGTTGAACTACTCCCAACCAAATTGCTGAGTAAGTTTTGTGTGACAACAGGAGCATGAGGACGTGCGTTGTCATGAAGTAGCGCAATGCCTTGACTGAGCATTTTCACGCTTTTGTTTTCAACTGCGCCGGAATTTTTCTCAATGTTTCACAGTATCTTACCACATTGATGGTTCCATATCTAGGAAGAAGTTCAACAACAGAATGTCCCATCTGCCCCAGAACGCAGTGCACATGAATTTACGTGGTATAATGTTTTTTTAACTTTTGTCTTTTGGAGGATCCTGTATTCCTCCACTCCATCGAAAGTTGTTTTTATTCTGGACTGACATAACAAACCCAAACTTTATCACTGGTCACTATTCTGCTTAAGGATTCATCTCCCTCATCGGTATTGGGAATGAAATGTCAAAGCACTGTCCAGTCGGTTCGTTTTGTACACATTCGTAAGCATGTTTAGAACCCAGCGGGAACAGATTTTGTGATAAGTTAAGCGCTTTGTGATAATCTTATGCTAAAGAGTTTTATTTTTTTTTAATTTGTGGAAACATATCACATAACATTATTATTTTGAACCGACGTTTCTAAGAGTTGCCCCCATTCACTTATTCAACCACATCATCAGTAACAACAGAAGGCCGCTCACTCTGTGCGTCGTCATGCACATTGAATCACCGATCATTAAATTGCCTAGCCCACTTTCTAACCAGTCCACCTGTCATTACATTTTCACCATAAATATCTACAAGTTGATGATGAATTTCAGCTGGCTTAACATTTCTTACAACCAAAAACCATATTACGAAAACACTTCGCTGTCGGCAGAATCGGATGTTGTCTTAAACATTTTAAACGATCTTTAAGAGTTGTAAATACAACACGATCCAGCTGTAATGGCGTTAGTGGACAGAACAATTAACCAGAGAGATGAGTGCGCAAGCGTGAAACTGTGATACTAGCGTTGCGGTGACGGTTGAACGAAATGGTATTTACTTTACGGACACGCTTTGTATTTTAATCAAAATCGTTAACAGGATTTTTGAGAAAATGGAAAAATTCTAAAAATCTTTAATCAATGGCTAGTTTGGATGTGGGGTAATTTTGTTCCAAATTTTGGTGACGCTTTTAAGGAAAATACTGAACTTAAACACAAAGTTTGATATTTATCATTTTATGTTTTTTACGTTACACTATTCACAGACACATTCCAGTGAACTCCTGGTGTCGGATTTTTGGATGGAATGTCTGATAATTGGAAGGTAAAAATAAAATATATATTAATTTTCTGAGAATAGCTTGTAACGCCCATCTTAAAAGGAAACTTGTGCAATTGGTATATGTAGAGCTCTTCAAACAGAAATTTATTTTAAATAGCTATTCTTTTCTCCCACAAATCATTTCCAACAAATCCAGTACTAATGACTTAAACTATTCAGTAGTTCCTCATTTTTAAACTTTCTCTAGCACCAATGTACAATGCACATTGTAGATAGATAAAGTACCCCATGCAGAAATTTGGTACCGAGATTTCACGGGAAAGTTATGATTTCGTACTCCCTGAAGAAAAACATTTTTAGAAAAAGGTGAGTATGTTAATGTGTGTGCTCGTGTATATCTATGGACAACATAACTCAAAATTAGTATCTCTGAAGCATGTTGACACAAAGATTTTCAAGAAAACTCCCCCCCCCCCAAACTACTCGTTTTAAGGAAAACTTCTCCAAAATTTTGATTTTCTCAAAAATGGTTTTAATGAGTTTCATTAAAATACCGTATATGTAAAATATTTACAGTAAAATAAAATATACCTGGAAATAGCGTCTTATGTCCTCTTCATTTTGAATGATTTTTGTATAACTAGTCAACTGCAAGAGACAGACAAAAACTTACTGCACAAAAAATACAGATCTCATCAAAACACAAAATTTATGCTCTTTACATTTCTGTTGTGGAATAACCGTTTCTGAGATATTCCATATTATTGTTTTGAATGTTAATATACTTTTACTATTACTCTTGTTTTACTCCTGACCATGCAAGAAAGCGAGTTTCATTTACAATCGGATAGCGAAAGCGTTTAAAATATTTGATTATCCCTTTACCCTAGTGTATTCCCTTATTCCCCTTCCTCTTATAAGGAAGTAAGAAATGAGAACATTCTGCTAATGCTTATCTCAACAAGTATGGTGTAGAAAGAAGAATATATTTAGTAAGAAGTTTGTTTGTAGAACAGATACAAAAAGCCATGTTAATGGAACACATCAGATATTTTTTCAAATCTTTTCGATATGCAGTTGCTTCTTACGATTGCATGAAGTTAAATTTAGTTTTGAAGATGAGTTATAGCGTTCAACATTTGGCTCTTGCTGTCGCCTGTATGTAGCTATAAAGAAATACTTAATGCCCCTATTTCTTCAAAGGCAGAAATTTAATACTTATTACAATGAAAGAGATGCAAAACTAACCTTTTGCAAGAAACTTTATATACACAATAAGCGACATAAAGTAGAAAAAGTAATGGGAATGTTATAATTTCTCTACCATGTATGTATAATGTACCTAAGAAGTAGGTAATATATTGTATACCAACAAAAAATTAGAAACCAAGTTTTCATCGGAAATGTGTTTTGAGGCCACTCGAATAAAAAAGTTAAAATGGCCTTGTGAGTGTGTGTATGTGTGTGATCATTAAACTCAAATCAGTTAAGTACCTAACTAAGGATGCGACAGACAATGTTTAGGGAAATCTACCACCTCAAATTACCTTTTACATGGAACATTTTCGAAATTTTCAATTTTCTCAAAATGTTCAATTCTGATTAACATGCTACACGTTAAAGATATTTAAAAAGCAAATATAATGTGTATCTTTATTAATTGTCTGAGAAACGCTCTAAAACATTCTTCATTCTGAAGCACTTTTGCATATACGGTAAACGGTAAGAGATAGACAAAATCTTACGGCACAATTGTATATTTCGTTCGAATCCACAATTTATCAGATGGCTTCCTTTTTTGGAGTTAACTATTCCGAGATATTCCTTGAAATAAGTTTCATTTTTAAAATCCTTGCTTTTTTCAAATAGGAAGTGTGTTCGAATCTCTTTCGTTTCACTCCTGGCCATTACTCCTGCATTTCAAAGTCATCATATAGCAAATAACTTTTAAAATGAAACTGACTATCACTTTAACCTAGTGTACAAAAGTCTAAATTTCTCTTCTACTTACAAGAGAGCAAGTAATAAGAGCATTTCTGATAACATTTGTCTAGAAAAGCATGAATAGTTAGAAGAAGAATCTTTTGTAGGTGTATTTTGTTTTAGAATAGATAGAAAAAGCCATGTGAGCGTAACACGTAAGATGTTTTTTTTTTCTCTACATTTTGATTCGTTTGCATACTCAGTGGTTGCATACGAAAGAAATTTAGCGAGACAAAGCAGGCCTATAGGGAAATTACGTTATTAAAGTAGTTTCTAAACTATTCACATGCAGCGCCACCGAGAAAAGCGGTTAGTTGTTCCTTGTTTACGACGGCGTCCGCTTTTTAAAAGTTCTACCATCTGGGGAAAACATCTGGCCCAAGTTACGCTACCAACTTTGAAAAAAGAAAACTGTGGGAAAGTTACGAGCGGCAGAGTAAGACCTAATGCGATAACACTATTCTTCCGCGTAAGACTAAGCTTCTAAGAGGAGAATTTGTGACATCATGTACCCAACTTAATCAGAGGGCGATCTGGTCTCTGTCATTGCGGACTTTCTTTCATACAAGTCCAGAGAAAGGTGATAATTCTGCGGATAATTCCAAGGAGAAGGGTATGTTGTTTCTTATGTCTTTCTCTTTCACTTATTTGCTGTCTTTTTACGTTCTCACAGTAAGTGGGGCAGATATTTCATTCCACCCAACAATTTAATACACTCATTTCACTGGAAACACATATTTTTAGGTTCCCTAAATTATAAAATAAAAATATCCGTGTGTTTTTTTGGACTGTATAGCTCCAAACGAAAAGTTTTTTAAATACAAAACTAGTTCAACCAAGCTGTTGTATCAAGCAGCAACGTCGGTGGTGCACATTCGGAGATCCTGGGCTCAAATTCCATGGGTGAGCCAATCTGCCTGTTTTTCTACTTTCTGAGGTGCATATCTACATATACTGTACTAAATAGTAGCTACAGAAGATGTTTTATTCCACCCAAAAATTCAATACAAAGATTTCACCTAAAATACATGTTTTAGGGTCCGTAATCCAAATAAATAATTTTAGTCAAAGGTCCATGCATGTCTACGTGTTGGTTTCTATGGACAACACAACTCAAAAACGAAAAGGCGGTTAAATTGGTATTTAACACGACGATTTTCGGGAAAATTCCCCCATTGAAAAAGTTTTAAATATGTTTGTTTTTTCAAAAATAGCTGTACTGATTTTTATTAAATTACCATATGTATAGGATATTTTCCTGACAAATGAAATGTATGTCTTAAATTTTTTGGGAACAGCCTCTGAAGACGTCTTCTCTCTGGATGAGTTTTTTATAGCTGATAAACCGTATGAGATAGACAAAAAACTTATATCACAAACATGTATGTCTCGTTAAAAAACAAATTATGTGACACACATTTTTGTTGATATAATTGTTTCCGAGATATTCTTTGTTATTGATTTCAAATTTGAACTACTTAAACTTTTCTTAAACGGGAAGCCATATTTCCTATCATCTTCTTCTCTTATTTTATTGCTGGCCTCGCAAAATTACCGAATTTCAATTATTTCACATAACGATAACTTTAAAATTATTTGAGTATTGCTTTAGTCTAGTGTACTCCATATTTTCCTTCTACTAACAAGGAAGTAAGTAATAAAACCAGTTCTGATAATACTTATCTTGATTAGCATGATGTAGAGAAAAGAATAATCTTTTGTAAGAATAGTGTCTTTATGCAGCAATTAGAGAAAGTCATGTGAATAAAATATTTGTCCGTGATTGTTCTCAGTCAGCAAGGTAATCGCCAGATTCAATATTTAATATCACGACCAATACTGCTTACCTTTGGTTTAAATCGAGGTGAATAGCTGTTGTGTTTCATTCACGTTTCACTATCGATTATGCAACAAACTATTCTTACTAAAGCTTATTTCTATCTACTTCGTGCTAATTAAGACAAACATTAGCAGAAACTGCTTTGTTACTTGGTTCTTCGTAATTACAGGGAGAAATAAGGAAAATATATGGCTTAAGCAATACTCAAATGCTATGGTCTGTGATACAATTGTAATTCACTCTCCTTTGCATGACCAGGATAAATAAAAGTAAATAACCGTTTTCCTATGGTTAACTCCGCAAAGTGTATATGACATAATGACATAATCATACGTTTTTAACGAGGTGGAGTAAGTTTTATATATCTCTTACGGTGAACCGGTTACACAAAAGTCCTATACAAATGAAGAGAATTTTAGAGGCTATTTCTAGAAAATTCAAAATATACATTCTATTTACCTATAAATATCTTTATAATGCCATATATCTTAGAAATATACCAGTTTAATCAACATTTTTTTAGAAGTTTTCGAAAAATTTTCCATGTGCAGGATAGTTTGGGGTGGGGTGATTTTTCCTGTGAATCTTCGTGTCGCATTCTTCGAATATTTTGAGTATAAATAAGAAGTTTGATATTAAACGGACTTTTCGCCTTTTAGTTATGCTGTCACACACGGACACACACATGAACACACGCAAGTATTTCATTATAAAAATTACAGTGAAACCTGTGGCTTCGGTGAATTCCCGGTATCGAAATTTTTTGGGTGGAGCACAATCCTTATACATTGTTTATTTACATTGGTAGAAAAAGTAATAAACATTTATGTGTCTATCGACAGTAATACTCAAAAACGAAAAGTCTTTAAACACTAGTTCGAAATGAATATTGGGACTTGTAAACCAGTCTGTGTAATAACAACCTCCTCAAAATACTGATATTCCTCTTATTTAAAAGCTTATGCACGAGTAAAAGTTAATTAAATACAAGAATAGTGTGTATTTATGTCCGCGTGTACGGACAAGTAACCCTCAAGTTCCATAATGCCGTCTCATAAACTTAAGAGTTAACCTAACAAGCGGTCGCCCAGTGCGGACCTTACAAGCACCAAGCCATCGTCATAGAAGCTCCTGTAGGTATACCACTTGTTTTATTGCTGGCCTCACAAAATTATTTGACTATCGCTTTGGCCTAGTGTACTCCATATTTCATTTCTACTAACAAGGAACTAAGTAATAAACCAGTTCTGATAGTGCTTATCTTAATTAGCATGTTGTACAGAAAAGAATAATTAGAGGTATTCGGAAACCATCTGAGAGCAATGGCTATACTCCCTACGTCTTCCATTACTCATGTGCGAGCTGGACTTACTGCACCGGGTTACACTCATATTCTGAGTTTTAGGAGGCATGTTTATGTTTCTCCCATTGACTTAGAAAAGCTCCCAGAGAATTTCTAGTTCAAGTTCGTGGACACCAACTACTGGACTTATATCTGTACAGATAATCAACTCTACTTGCTTTATCTGCAAGATGGAGGGACATTTAGCCCCTCCAATGTAACAATGCTCCTACAGCACAAACAAATAATATTGCTAATGTTTCCTCCTCTTATACTACCAACTTGAGTCCTAAAGTAGCGAACATGTCCATGGAATTGCAACATAACCATACAAAGGGCTAAACGATCTTTCTCAACAGTTAAGAATAGCAAAGACGTCAGTGTTATTTACTTAATCAAAAGGCGCACTCTACAAAAAGAACATAATTCGTCTATCGATGATTCTGAAATCCTAACCCAAGGCAAACCCCAGCAATAAAAAAATTGTAAGATTACAGAAAATTCGACAAAAAAACTGAATTACTTCTTCCAATTTCACATATATTTGAAAGTAATTCTAATGACTGCGCACTCCATTTTGAACAACTCTGTTGTTTCTGTGACCTATGTCTTTAGGATATAGGGATCTAACGGAATCTCCTTGGGATACACAAATGAGCTGCAAAGCCTTGCTGATACGTGGCATAAGTTGCACCCATATCTCGGTAATTCCAGGCTTAACAACAGAATGACGCGCCTTTAAAAGAAATTGTTGTCGTGATTTACCGCTCTATGCGATTAAATAAGATGGCTTCTATATTATAATAGAATTTAAACGGATGTAAATCTCAATTTGAAAGTTTACACTTATTAATTCGCAACCGTAGACAGAAATTATCTGCTTGCAGGAAACAAATTTTCGTGCTGACAGTGTCATTCACCTATGCCTGTATTCATACTATCACTTCATACAAACTGACTTCATGCTAGTGGTGGTGAATGCATTTATATTAAGTGCGATTCCTCACAATACTATTTACACTAAATACAACTTTAGAAGTAACCCTGTGACTGTATCCATGCCTTCATAAATTTGTATCTGTAATCTGTACTACCCAACCACACTGAAATGATGTTTCTGTATTCTCTGATTTGCTTCGTGAACTATGTCCTTTTGTGTTATTTGGCGACTTCAATAGCCATAATATTTCTGAGGTTGCAGTAATACTAACCAACGGGGAAAAATAATCGAATCTTCAATCCACTCCAATGATTTAGTTGTATTAAATTTCACAGAGTCTGCCCATTTCAACGTAGCTCACAACATGTTTAGTAGCATTGACCTCACGTTATGCTCACCGTGAACTGCTTCATTGTTTCACTGGTTTGTACACAACTTGCCTGTGGGGAGTGATCATTTCCCCATTATTATTAATGTTAATTACACACCTCTACGGGATTCTCGTCAACCGTCATAGAACAATCATAAAGCGAACTGGATTGATTTTGCACCCAGTTCCTTACTGCTCTCGAGAACCTAACACAACTTGAGTGCTTTCCAGAGATAAATGTAAATGATGTTGAAGATTTATTCTCTTTACCTGTGTGTGCTCTGCATTCCTACTACTGGAAATTCCATATCTTCAGGCCTGTCCCATGGTGGAATGAAAGATGCCGAAATGTCATCAAATAAAAGCAAAGAAGCCTACTACAAATACAAGAGACATCCAAGTTCAGAAGACAAACTAGAATTCCAAAGACTCGAGCCGCGGCTCACAGAGAAGCTAAAACAGGAAATGTCTTGGTTGACGTTTTTATCTTCCCTAAATAGACAGACACCATAGGCATTGTTGTGGCACAAACTCCGCACTATCGACGTACTACCAGAATAACACATCTCCAAACCTCCGGAGCCTCTTCTCTTACCACAGACTCTTAACATCACAGCTCACATACTGGTTACCACATTCTCGAACATTTCAAATGATTGTACATGTCAGATTGTTATTTTCACTAAACAACGTAATCATCTTCAGGAATTCACACTATTATTGGGGTCTCATCAAATATAAATCCCATTCTTGGATTACATTTTGATAGCAAACTCACTAGGATTCCCCATCTTAAAGTATTTAAGGACAGCTGCATACGTCGTCTTAATATTTTGAAAACATTAGCTGCCCGAAATAGGGGAGCTGATTTTAGCGTTTAGTGTATAAAACTTCTATCCGCTCCAAACTTGACTATGCATGTATCGTCTACCTAGCAGCTAAACCTTAAAATGCTAGACACCGTACTCTGCATTATGAATAACCTTAGGAGCCTCTTGTATCTGCCCTATAGATAGTCTCTGTATAGAAGCTGATAAGCCTCCATTAACCATCAGAAGGAACATATTAAGTATATTTTTTGCTGTTCATGTAAAGACTAGACAAGGTAAAACTGCAATTAATTCCTACGTTTTTCCTGCAAACACAGGACCAACCTCCACCATGAATCAGTTTCGACAGATCAGCTTCGCCAATGGTCTCTCTCAATATCTTAAGGTATTTAACATCACATTACCTGAACTATTCCCTGCTGCTACATACCAATAGCACTATGAAAGCTCATACCTCCTTCAGTAGATACGTCTATTTCCAGATACAGCAAATCCTCTTGTGCTGCGAAGCATGTTTCAAGATCTATTCCCAGCAAATTCAACTTCGTTTTCAAATAATACTGATGGCTGTAAACTAAATGACAAATGCGATTTACAGTAGTATTCCCTGGCCACAATGCTACACAGTCTACCTAATTACCTCACCGTCTACACTTGTGAGCTACATTTAATACGCTTTGCTCTGGAATACATCCTAGACAACATAATTATTGTATGACTCCTTTGTCATATTCACGGACTCCATGGGCGCCTTATTAGCATTACATCACCAAAATTCTTCACCTATTAATATTATATAATACAGCAAATCAATCCGGTAAAATATTAAATTTATCTGGACTCCGTCTCATGTTGACATTCAAGGGAAGGAGGCACTTTACACTGCGGCTAAAGAGGCCACCAAATATCATTCAAAGAACTGTGACCTACTCAGCTATATTTACAGGAAGATCATGCAAATATAGAAGCAGTAGTGAAACAGCTCATCTACAAGTAAACTTCATGACATCTATTTTCCTCGCCCTCCTAAATATTAAGTGATTGCTCTTCCTCACAAGGACCAAGTTGCTCTCACATGATTACGCATAGGACACGCAGCCATCCCTCATTCCTTCCTTATATCTCATGACCCTTCTCCGCCTTGTAACTTCTGTAGTTCTTCACACACTGTTCCTCATATTCTAGTTTGTCATAATATGAAGAGAAGACGAGATTGTGAAGTGTCGGACAACATGTGTGGCGCCATCATCAATCCATTGTTGCAAATAAGTAATACTTAAATACATTAAGCAAATTAATATATACGACAAAATATAAGCTCTGATTAATGTACAGTTACAATGCAATTGTGCCGTATAATGGTTGTAATATTATGGAGTAGCGATATGACCATTGAGTTCAGACGACTTAAAATAAATTAAAAAAGATAATTCAACCTAGTGGGAAGGCCCAGACAGTTACATTCGGGAGGTCCTGGTTTCAAGTTCCATGGGTCGACCAATCTGTCACAGTTTTTCTTATTTCTGTTAGACGTCCAGGTAAATGCTAGATTGAATATTTAATACCATAAACCAAATTTCAGTCTAAAGCAATAGTAAAATTAAATATCTGTATATTCCATGCACATGGTTCCATTCGCATTCTCTATCTCTTCTGCAAACAGACTATTCTTATAAAATATTAATCTTTTATTTACTTCATGCTAATCGGGATAAACTTTGCAGAAATGGTCTTATTACTTGCTTTTTTATAAGTAAAAAGAAAATAGGGGAATAGACAAGGCTAAATAGACAGTCAAACCTTTTGAAGGCTATTGCGCTGGCAATTGACATTGGATTTTGGTTCTCCTTCCATGGCCAAAAGTAAAACAAAGGAGATATGAGACGGATGAAGACTTCCTATTTGAAGCCGAGCGAAATGGCTCCACGGTAACGCGCGTATTCGGAATGCCGTGTGTTCGCTTCTAGCGGCCGAACTTCCTGACCCATGTCTTTTTTGGGGGGTTTTCTCGGGTCACGAGGCAAATTTGGGGAGGTTTCCTTCATCCCGAATTTCCCTTACCTTCATTTCATTTCACCCCATCTTTCAATCCGATTTTTCCAAATAGAAGTGTCGGTGATTGTACTGATGTAGAGGAGTTGACACTTCGCTTTGAAACTGCTGCTCTCTCCGTTGCGGTGACATGGCGGTCGTCTATCCCCGCGGAATGGGGCAGAACCAACACCCATTTGGACTGGCGGCTACCTGGCGAAATTTGGCGAGCGGATGAAGAACTATCAGCATCGTCCAGGTTTCTTTTATCCCCCGAATTTCCCTTCCCTTCGTTTCATTTCACCTCATCTTTCAATCTGATCCTTGCAGGTAGAAGTGTTGGCGATTGTGCCGATGTAGAGGAGATCACACTTCGCTTTGTAACAGTTGCTCTCTCCGCTGCGGTGACATGGCGGTCGCGGAGGTGTGTAGTGCCGAAACCCATCTGGACTGGCGGCTGGCTGGCGAAACTTGGTGAGCGAATGAAGAACCACCAGCATCTAACTCGTCCGGGCTCTTGCTCGGTATACCTGATGTCTCCCTTCTTCTCGCGTTTCCATTCAGGGCTCTGACATACAATAGCAATAAGTGTTCATCTTGGAATCCACTCCACTCAGTAGCCTAGCCTATTCTAGTCCTATTTGAGAACATTATTTTAAAATTAAAACCAATAGCACGGAATATCTCTACAAAAATGTATTTGACACACTACGTGTTTGGGCCAGATCCACATTTTTTGGGTGGTAACTTTAAGTCTATCTCTTACAGTTTACCAGTGATGAAAAGATCAGTCGGAATGAAGAGGACTTCAGAATCTATACACAATTTAGATATTCGTTTTATTTATCATGTAATTATCTTAAATAAACGGTAGTTTAATCAATATAGTTGGAGTAATCTATGGGAAAATAAAACTTTCCAAAATGTTTTCAATTAAAGGGTACTTTAAAATGAAGGTAATTTCTTGAAAATCTTCCTGTCACATCTTTGGAAAATGTTAATACTTAACCGACCATTCACTTTTGAGATATCCTGTTCACAGATACACGGGCATTTTTCTAAAATGTCTTTTTTGGACTCAGAGGATCTATCTAGACATTGGATGAAATACAATAACTTCTTCTCCCACTAGGTTAATATTAAGAAAAATGCTTTTTGGGGTACAGGGGAGCTTAATGGTGAATATTTTTTTCTCGATATAATTTTGGGTAGAACGAAATCGATATCTTCCCTAAATATGTGCTATACTCTAACCAGAGAAGGTAAAAAGAGACAGTAATAGAAAACGCCCTGCTATCTGTCCGCAGATAATGAAAGCAGCAGGCTATTTATCTATGCACGGCACTTGTAGAAGGAAATAACTGCAATAAGGTCTGTGTGTCACGCGCCGAACTAGTCGTCCGCCCGACACGTGTGTTAACTGTGCGGCACACTTTGAACCACAAGTAATCTCGTAACAGACTCATCGTGATATGACCAAATAGTTAAAATGATATAAAACAACATTGGAGGAAAAAACTGGTTCAGAAGAATTGTCAGGAAGATTTTCAAGGATATCCTCTAGCCCAAACTCCCTTTACACGGAAAAATTGGAAAATATTCTCAAAATTAGCTGTAACGATTTCAAGTACCGTATGTTTGACATACTACCATGACAAATAAAATGGATTTCTCGAATTTTCTGCGAATAAACTGTAAATTTTTTTTCATTAATCTTGTATCTTGTATGACAAATCTTAATGACAAATATTACTGCAAAGGATATTTTCTGCTGATAGCCTAGAAAGTGTCTTTCATGATCTTGTATAAGTGGCAAATCTTACTTACAAATAAACGTTTCTCATGCAGGAATCTGCCATGCAAGAAACAAATTTTGATCACATTGCAACCCGCATTAGCCTAGTGTTCTCTCTTATTTCCCTTTTACTTATAAGAAATAATAGACTATTTCTGCTAACGTTTATCTCGATAATAGCATCATCTTTTTAACAATAATTTCTTACAGAGCTGTAGCGTGACATCCTTATTACCACCATCCAGTGCCTCAAATTTCCCTGAATAACAAATATGTAGTATTATTTGATACAGTGGAAAGAGGAAGATAAGGATGTCACGTGACTGCACGGTAGCTGAAGGAAGTCCCGACAAACGAATAATATTCTTACGTTTGCCTTTTGCTGTCTCAAATAAATCTGACCTAACAATAACTACGAAACATTTGAAATACTTCCCGCCATACACTCCAGGTGAAGTAGTTGCCGCGCTGGTTGTAGGTGCAAGCAGTCGTTAAGACCAGGCCTGGCAGGCAAAGCGCAATAGTTGCGAACTTACCCACCCTCTTGTCCCTACTATCTCTTTCAACAATCCCGTAGAGCTAAAGAAACCGGGTTATTCCTGCATTAGCCTTTTGGCAGCCTTATCAGTGCAGTGGTGGCTTACGTGTGCAAATGGGGAGAACAAGCATTTTTGTTCTTCATGTGTTGTTCTAACAAACCTTGAGTTCAAAAGTAGGCATTTGATTACGTCGCAAAAGACGAATCATCCAAATCCTAAACAACCACCACTGTAGCACACTTAATCTCTCCGCTTCTCTGCCAAGTGGAAGGAAAAAGGAAGAGAGATTGCAGGGGTTAAGATTTCACACCGCGGGTGCTTATCTTACCGACCTTGCGTTTGGCTATAAAATAAGGTAATGATGGATTCTTCGTTAGGAGTTAGTTCCGATCCTTGCGGAAATGTTCTGCTACATTCAATTTTGGTCGTGACTGGCCAGCGAGCGTTAACGTTAAGGAAAGATACGAACGATGATGTGCATTAGCAAGTACGGGTCTCGAACTGTCCAAATTGCTGCAAATCATGGTAGCTTCTTGCTTTAAGAACCGAGGCATCAGGAATACCATAATGATCGATAAAGTTCCCATGAAGGGAGTCCTTGCAGGCCCACCAAACACCAAAATATAAATGTCACCGTCCTGCCACAACACAACAACCGTTCTCACCTGGTTGAACACCACTGACATTGCCATTCGATTCTCTTTCTATGGCCAGGAATAACACAAAAAAGTTATAACATAATAAGTACTTTCCGTTTGATACAATTTTAAGTACTTTAAAACTGAAACCTACAACAGGTTTCAGGAAAATTGTTTACTGTACAAAAAAAATTTTATGACATAAATTGTGTTTTAAGGTGATCTACGTTTTAACCTTTTATCTCCTTTATGGTTTACCAGTTATGCAAAAGTCATTTAGAATAAAGAGTATTTCTGAGTCTATTCCCAGAAAATTAATAATATGTATTTTTGTTATGTATTTGTATTAATCATATACTATTTTAATACAAATCCTTAAGACATTTTTGAGAAAATAAACATTTTCAAAGGGTTTTCCTTGTAAAGATTAGTTTTGGTTGATAATATCTTGAAAATCTTGGAGGATGCAGAAGTTAAATATAATAATTGTATTTAACCGACTTTTCGTTTCCCAGTTACAGCATCACGGAACTCATATGGACCTTTTTCTAAAAATGCCTCTTGGCATCGAATTGACTCGGAGAAATCATCAAAAAAATCAAATTTACCATCCCGAGATCTCCCGAATGTGGGCGGCACGCGTTACGACATGGCATTTAATCTTCATACTTGCATTAATTTAATTTAATATATTTATTTTTTGAAAAAACAGTACACTTTAAATAAAAGGTTTTTACTGTTGATTGAGAATAATTAGGTATTTCTATGTGCTTTTATTTTTATTGATATAGTGATTCAATTAAGCTGTATAATTTAAGAATGTAGCAGAATAGGATAAAGAAACACAAGTGAAGAGAGAAATCTAATGACCGACAAAATATATGCGCTCTTTAAAATGGTTACTTTTACTGTAACAAGCAGAAAATTGACGGTGGTTAAGTTTGAATTTGAAATAAAGCATCTTAACCAGTAATATATTTTGTATAAGCCTTACTTAGGGACGGTAATTAGCTTCTAAGAAAACTTCAGCACTAGTGGGCGATTTGTGGAAACAGTAAATTTATTCTCTCTTTCATAAATATGTATGTTAATTTAAATGCCAGAAGACGAATTTTCATCAGCAAATGAATATACAATAAACTCTGGAAGTTTCTGGCAAAACAGAAGTATCAAACCTTTCCTCAAACGTAGGTTAAAAAGATCAATGTTCTGTATGCCAGTATGATCATTATGCGTACGCGAAATCTGACATTCAAAAATACTTATTATTGAATTCAAGTCTTTTGACAGTTTCATTATAACTCATTATGGGTGTATTTAATTGACAATTAATAAGTTACTCCTTAAAATATGTCCATAGTTAGCAAAAACCACAAATACATTTCCTTACTAAAGAATATTTTTTTATTGACGTCATGATAGTCAAGATAACGATTACCAGAAATGGTCTTGTTACTTGAAACCTTGTACGTATAAGGGAAATAAGAGGGTACTATTGGCTAAAGCGTTAGACAAATCTTATAAAAACTATCGCTGTGTGGAACAATTGAAATTCGGTTCTCTTTTGTATTCCCGGAAATAAAACAAAATGATGTGAAACGAAAGTTGATTTCCCACTTGAGAAAAGTTTAAGTAGTTTAAAATTGAAACCAATAACCAAGTATATTTCGGAAACGGTTACCTCTATAAAAATGTATATGACATAAATTGTATGTTTTAATAAGGTCTACATTTGTTGTATTCTACGTTTTGTCTATTACGGTTTACGAGTTATACAATAGTCATCCAAAATGAAAAGGTCCTCATAGGCCATTTCCAGAAAATTGAAAATATACATTTCATTTGGCATGAAACTATCTAAAATATGGCATCTTAATCAAAATCGTTTGAACCATTTTTAAGAAAATCAAAATTTTCGAAAACATGTTCCATGTAAACGGTGTGTGGGCTGGAAGGTTTTCTAGAAAATCTTCTTATCGTATTTTAGGAGGATGCTGAAATTAAATCCCAATATAAAAAATATAAATGCATCTTCCAAAATTCAATATCCATGTAATGGATTAATGCAATTTCAACATCAAAGATTAGAAGGATAATGGCAATCAGAAAAAATCAAAAGGAGAAAGGTAAGCGTGAGGTATTCACCCGACTTTTCGTTTTGAACTATGCTGCCCCCCCCCACACACACACACAAACGCACACAGAGAGATACACACAAACGGAAATTTTTATAAAACTTTTTTTTTCGAAAACAGGGGTCTCAAAACATTTATTTCCAGTGAAATCTCAGTATGGAATTTTTGGTGGAATACAATACATTCTCTATGTGCAATATACATTGTACATTCTCACTAAAGAAAGTAATATACTAAAATATGCATTTTAACACCCATAAAGATAAAAATGGAGCTTTGAGATTAAACGGAGATCTTTTAGTTACGATTTTATTTTATTATTATCATTATGTAACAAATTCGGTACAAAAATCATACTACCTTTCATTAATCTCCACTACTTATCTACCTACATGTACCGAGCCAGGTGGCCCAGACATTTCGTCTGCACTGGCATTCGGTAGGTCCTGAGATCGGCATTTCGCGGTCAACCTCTCTGACCCCTGGGCTATTACGGGGATTTTCTCGGGTCATTTGGCAAATGCTGTTAAGGTTTCTAGTTTGATTTATTCTATATAGAGCGTAGAGAGACCCACGCTTTCAACATACGACTAGACTTTGGTCATCTCTTCTCTTTTCTGTCCCTTCATTTCATCTCCATTTCATCCAACTGATTTCTTTCAAGATTGTAAGTGTCGGCAATGACTGCGGTGGTGGTGACCTCTTATGGAGGTGACTGCGCTTTCGAAACTCAGCCGTTGGGGGTCATCGGTAGTCTCAGGGTCCTTTGATAAGAACTAAGGCGCGAGTTCCTAGCGTTTTCCGCGTCGAGATGAAGAACTGCTTGGGAACTGTTAGTGAGACCATCCATGATGGCTCCCTCCTACAGTCCAGTTCCGGCTGCCCGCTGTATTTACTCAAACCTCATCCTATTCTCGTAGGATCTGACATATAAAAATCAATCAATAGTTGAAGCGCACTACCACTACGAGCACCACAGCCACTACTGCTACCATCACCAGTATTACTTCTACTATTACTACTACCACCACTAATACTACTACAACCTCTACTATTATTATTATTATTACTACTACTACCACCACCACCACTACTACTACTACTACTACTAATACTACTACTACCACCACTGCTATTGCTATTACTTCTTCTACTACTATTACAACTACTATTACTACTACAACTACTACATCTACTACTATTACAACTGCTACTACTACTACTACTACTTCTTTCTTTCTCCATATATCCTTTTTGGGTGCAGGATATGCACTCCTCAGGTCTTACAAGCCAGTACCCCAGGTCAGAGTCTCTTGAAGAACAGAGAATCTGTATCAGAGAGAAGTCAGATTGTGTTATCAGCCCTAAGCTGGTATGAAAGTAGGAAAATTGATGATATGAAATGCATGTGAAATGGATGACTGGAAAGATATTTACTGTGAAATGAATTGCAGGGGAAACCGGAGAACCTGGAAAAATGCCACTTCTTTTTCCACCACAAATTTTACATGTGCTGTGATCAATTCTGGGTCGCCTAGGTAAAAGACAAGCGTCTAACCACCGGATGAACATGTTTTGAGAGCCCTTGAATCCAAAAATTTAGGAAAATGAGAGTATGTGTGTGAGTGTGTGTGTGTCAGTATCTCTGTATGTCTGTGGACAGCATAGCTCAAAAACGAAAAGCCAATTAACACCAAGCTTGGTATTTAAGTTGAATATCTTCACAGGATGCAAGACAAAGATTTTCAAGAAAATCTCCCAAACCCCAAATACCATTTGCATAGAAAAATGTTGGAAAATTACGATTTTCTCAAAAAGGACTGTAACGGCTTTGATTAAAATACCGTATATTACATGCCAAATTTCTTTCTTTTTTCTGGGAACAAGCCCTGAATACCTCTTTATTCTGGAGGAATTCAGCTGAATTTTGCATAACTAGTAAACTGTAAGAAAAGAAAAAAAGCTCACTGCACAAACATTATAGATCACGTTAAAATACGTAGTTTATGTAATATACGTTTTCTTTGTAGAACTAACCGTTTCTGAGATATTCCTTGTTATTAGTTTGAGCTTTAAAATACTTATGCTTTGCTCATATGGAAATTTGTCAGATTTTGAGCTTACAAACAAAGGAATTTCAATCACATAACAACCAGCTTTGAAAAGGTTTGACTATCGCTTTAGCTTAGCGTATTACCTTATTTTCGTCTTACTTACGCTCTCTGGACGGCGTGCCGTGAGGTTGTCTGTGTAGAGCGAGTGGAATCAGTCTTCACTGCGGTGAGTTGTTTGTTTGTTACGGCGACTCTGCCGGTTGTGAAAGCGGGCAGACGTTTTACTTAATTGGGTACCCTCATTCTTCTTCCAAGAAGGTGGTAAACAATTAAAATGGCCGTATATAAGTGGGTAAATCCTCTTAAAATTCAGTTTGACATCGCAGCAACTAGACCGTCTGCACTAGAAATACATCAATGGTTGGTAAATTTTCTGGCTATAAAAACCGCATCAAGTGGACACGCTTCAACTCAATAGTCGTGAACGTGCTATTTATGTCAAGTTAGTTTCCATGTTATTATATGATAAACTTATAGAACGTCACATCGATGAACAAAACTTTACATATGAATCTGGGGAAGTCTCCAAAGTGAAAACGATGCCGGGTGACCAGCAAATTGTTAATGTGCGGGTTTTCAACCTCCCAACGGAGGTGCCTAGCGCAGTTTTGTCACAAGAATTGTCTAAATACGGTAAGGTATTTGATACACGGCGTGAGAAATGGCGCCCTCATTATCCGCTTCCGGCTAACAATGGTGTGTGTACCGTGAAAAAAAGGTATTAAGTGCTATATACCGGCTACCTTGGTTATTGACACTTATGTGATTTCTATCGGCCAGCAGCAAGCGTGTAATTTGTGCCGTGAGACGACGCATTTAAAGAGTTATTCGGTTGTCTCTGCAACATAGAAATCATCCGGCAACCTTCAGTGAGGCAGTGGGTGCTCCGGATACCTTATTGGAGGATAAACAGCAGGGTGTTATGCACACGCCCGGGTCATCAATCGAGACCCAAGTGGAGGTAATGAATATACAACGACAGTTGAATGAGGGAGAGGAGTTACCTATAGAGGGGGACAGTATGGTAATGCCGGAGACGCCGGAGATTGCTGATGTTGTCCAGCATGTACAGGACACCGTACAACAGGATACTGACCACTGGGCGAATGATAGCGACCTACCTGAAGTGTCTGAAGACGCGACCCGCAACTTGGGTGCGCCGACCAGAGTTTCTGTATCTGCTCGTGACCCTCGCCTCCAGCTCCATCCGCCGGACCGCCATATTGATGCCTGTTTGTTATCGTCTTCGCCAGCTGGTGGCGCGGGTGTGCAACGATTTCTTCACGATCTTCCTGACGGCCGCGTAGTGAAGGCCAGTGATTCCGGTAAGAGGCCGGCTGAAGATGCCAATGACACCGATGAGGACCTACGGCGTTGCTACAAGCATACTAAGGACGATCCTCACGAGGGTGCGGACAATTAGGGTTGTACTCCCCGGATTGAACTGGCACGTGTCCTAATTCCTGTTTGGTATCACGACATTGGTCCTGAAATTGTGAGTACCTTGCTTTGCCCTGCATGCTAGTTGGACTTCAAATTTGGGCGTCACTTAATGTGAATGGGTTGCGTCAATCAGTTAAATACCAGCTGCTTCGGGATTTTTTGAGTAGTAATGATATTGATGTTTGCTTTCTTCAAGAGGTGAATGTTTATAATATGGACTTTTTATATGGATATGACTATGAGGCTAATTTAGGCCCGGGTGGTAATGGGACGGCTATTGTATACCGCCAGGGATTGCCCCTACACGGCTTTGCCTATCATCCTTCAGGTAGAATCTTCTCCGCGGAGTATGATGATGTTACCTTCGTGAACATCTATGCCCCGGCGGGAAGCAACAAGCGAAAACAACGAGAGGGTTTTCTTCGACAGGAGCTTTTAACTCATATTCCTCGGAGTTCCCCATTCTTATTGGTTGGGGATTTTAACCATACGCTAGCAGCCAGGGACCAAAGAGGGGCCTTTAATGGTTGTATTACATTGCAGCAGTTAGTGCACCAGTTCCAGTTGGTGGATAGCTGGGAATTCAAGCACGGTAATGATGTGATGTACACCTGCGTACGGGGCCAGTCGGATACATCGCACAGAGATAGTGCCAGCAGCTTTTATCGATCACAATGCACTGCTACATGCCGTTGCAGGTCGTGCGGAGATACGTCTTAGTAGTCCAGGGTTGTGGAAGCTTAATTGCTCCCTACTTACAGATGCCGAGGTCCTGATAGAATTCCAAGAATTTTTGTCTAATTTGCAGAAGTCTTTTAAGCGCTCTCCCAATAAGGCAGCATGGTGGATCTATAGATCGAAGCCAGCAATACGCTCCGTTTTAAAGCCGCAGCGTGTCGTAGAGCGTTAGCTCGGAAAGAAACTTTGGATTTTTATCTTGCAGTGCTGCAAGATTTACACCTGCACCAACAACATGGGGAGGACGTACACTGTCAGCGCCGGGAAGTCAAGGCTCATATCCAGCACCGTAAAACGCAAGAGCTCCAAGGAACCTTAGCCAGAATACGTACAGCAGAAATGGTTTATGGTGAAAAAATGAGTTTCTTCTTCCTGACGAAGGAGCGTAGGTAAGATCGCAGAGCATTTGTCACCAAATTGATAGATGATGGCCAAGAGGTTACGACCACAACAGGGATTCTTCGTGTATAGCCTTCTTATTACACCCAGCGCTTTGCCAGACCGGTGAATATGGTGGAATCAATCCAGTCGTATATGTCCAAATACGTGCCAGTTGTACAGGGAGGTTTACAACGTCGCCTACTCCCACGCTGAAGGAGACGGAATTGCTCACTGCGATTCAGACAGGCAAACCTCATACGGCGTCAGGAGATGGGCTGCCGTATGAGTTCTATAAACATTGCTGGCGGTTTATTAAAAAAGAAAGTCTTCTAGTATTTCAAGAAATCTGGAGGGATGAAAACCCGCCGCCTACATTTGGAGATGGGGTGGTTCTACAACTCCCAAAGACCGCCACGCTCAGCTGGCCAGCAGATTATCGGCCTATCATATTACTCAATTGCGACTATAATCTGTTTGCAAAAATAATCGCCCGTAGGCTCCAAGTATGGCTAGTGTGTCCTTGCTTAGTGAGCAGCAGGATGTGGTGCGCGGAAGTGCAGCTATGCATCATACCGTGGCAGCTTTGCAAGTCTGTATTCTTCATTTTCGCCAAGAAACCCACTTTGCTGCACTGGTAAACTTGGACCTTGAGAAAGCATTTGATAATGTGGTTCACGAGGGTCTTTGGGCATGTTTGGAGTCATTGCAAGTGCCGGTCAAGTTATATCACCTCCTACGGGCACTATATGACATTGCGTTATCTAGGATTCAGTGCAATGGGTTTCTCACTGCCACCATACCGGTCAACAGATCCGTCCGCCAAGGTTGTCCCCTATCAATTTTGTTATTTGCTGTGTACATCGATCCTTTGCTCCCACAGCTGCAATCTACGATAATGGGTCTGGAGGTCTATGGAAAGAAACTGGCCGTTAGGGCCTATGCCGATGATATTACGGTGATGGTTACCGGCAAGCAGGATTACACGTATCTAGCATGCTGTTTACAGAAATACGCCCAATGTGCGGGGATGACGTTTAATTTGAGGAAATCTGAAATTCTTCCCATTGG
This sequence comes from Hymenopus coronatus, assembly GCA_030762935.1. NCBI lineage: Eukaryota > Metazoa > Arthropoda > Insecta > Mantodea > Hymenopodidae > Hymenopus > Hymenopus coronatus. The sequence continues at coordinate 28,038,739 of CM060896.1, read as the reverse complement.
GCTGCATCCTCCGGATACCACGGTGTTAGGAATACCTACTGTGCAACGCACAAAAACTCTTGGGATATACTTCAGTGGAGACGACGAAGATCTGCGGGACTGTAGTTGGACGTCATGCATTAATTCTTTACGTGGTGTACTCTACGGTCAAAAATCGAGGATGCTGAACTTGATACAACGTGTGTGGTTTTGTAATGCAGTTAGGTCGTATATGGTACTTAGCACACGTGCTGCCTCCAACAAAATGACACAGCTAAAGGATTGAGCAAATGAGCAAATAATCGGATACTTCATATGGTCAGGAAAATTATATCGCATTTTCCGTACGCATTTACGTCTTCCAAAAGGCCAGGGTGGCTGGGGGTTGTTGGATGTGGCGATGCAATGTAAAGCACTTTCATCAAAAATGATTCTGCAAGCACTGGATGGACAGGGTGATAGTGTAGAGGTGCTAGTTCAACGGCGTTTTCAGTTGTTTTGGGAGCGGAGAGAACTCCATAAGATTCCTAAAATGTTACGTGATCTCCTACGTGACTTGAGCTCACTACCTCCAGCAGAAGTGGCTAATGGCCGTTTTCGGACGGTTAAGGAAGTCTATACCTGTTTTCAACGGAGGGAACCTACTACTCCACATATACAAGTTAAGTATCCACAGTTGTCCTGGAGGCAAATTTGGCGTGGCTTTGCTATACCAGAAATCAACACGGAATGGGTCTCGGTGGCATATGAGATTGTCAATGACCAACTGCAGATAAATTACATAGACATCATCTGGCAATTCTTCCCGCTTGTCCAATGTGCCAAGTCCCGGATTCGCTCACATATCGACCCCTGGAATGCCTAGGTAAAGGACTGATATGGACATGGCTCTGGAGCCGATGTCGGGGTTGGACTGGTGACACCTGGCAGTCTTCAGCAATGGATATTTTGCACCTGAATTTTCCCTGGACGCCTCCTGCGTTATGGAGAGCTCTTATTTGGACATGCTTGGCTTAGTACCTTGGACACGCCAGCTGACTGTGTAATTCCAGCTTTACGCAGTTTTTTGTATGTAGAGAGGTGGCGGATGGTTTGAGACAACAGAATCAACTCTTTTAAACCCTGGATATACAAGATATGAGCACCTGATTGATTCTATATCGATGCGGAATGATCTTGGATGCAATGTCATGCATTATTACTCGTTATGCTGGACTATTGTGATGTAGAGCTCTTGCTTCACCTGAAATAAATAAAGGGAGTACAGTCCCATTACAAACAAAAACAAAAAAAAACGCAATTTTTGTCTTGATTTAGAAAAAAACTCATTCTTTATTTCAGAGAAGCTTCTCTTATGTAAAGAGATTGGGCTTCGGAGCTAATCGTTTTATGGCGCCGAAAACCTGCAGACATTCCTTCACCTTCAGTATAAGCAGCTCCGTCGCCACCACTTAATCGCAGACGATAGTATTTTAATGGTAAGAGACGATAAATCGGAAGCTATGGCGTATTTTTCAGTTTTCAGCATATTACCATTACAAACACTTTCACACTACGCTTTACATGGCAATAATACCCATACCATTTAATTTAAAAAAAATTGTTCTAAGATTTTTCGATTAAGAAAGTTTCATAAGTATTGCAAAAAATATTATGCATATATTTAATTTGCTGCAACTTGCCTGTGAAGCGATTACTATTCTAATTTAATTCTATATTACTACGACATTATACAAAACGAGAACAAATATTAGGAAGCTCATTAAAATGCCAAATTTATCTCAAATTACTTCTTCGTAATATCATGCCTTTCCAAGTGATTCATTGGGAGCAAACATCAATGTTGATAAAAAAAACGGAAGCAAGTAATAATACCATTTTTATTAATTTTATCTCGATTAGCATGAAGTAGATAGAAGAAAAACCTTTTGAACAATAATTTGTAACAGAGACGTAGAGAAAACCATGTGAATGAAACATATCAGATTTTTTTATTGTTCTATTTATACCCCGCATTTAACTGCATGGTTCTTTCATTTCCCTGAAGAATATTTGCCTGTTGGTAGTGGTGTTTACTCGTATACTGTTTATTGTGCTTGGATTACTACATTCTGTAATTTTGCTCATTAGATCACACTATCATTCATACTTCCAGGTCGTAAAGGATAGGAATAATCTGGGCTAGAACAAATTTCCCACCCCAGCTGGGAATCGAACCTGGGAATCCTCACACAACAGGCAGAAGCTCTACTGACTAAGCCACGGGACCCATTCTTATTATGATTAATAATTAGTGTGGAATCGTAACTCGAAAGTGTCGTAACGAAAAACCAAAATCCAGTAGCATTTTACTGCATTATTATTATTATTATTATTATTATTATTATTATTATTATTATTATTATTATTATTATTATTATCATTATTATTATTAGTAGTAGTAGTAGTAGTAGTAGTAGTAGTAGTAGTAGTAGTAGTAGTAGTAGTAGCAGTAGTAGCAGTAGTAGTAGTATTATATAGGTAGAAGTGGAATAAAATCTATTGTATACCTAAGGTATGAGTTATGAGTATGATAGCGGCGCGGGACATCTCGACAACTGCAACCAAGTACCGATCTATTACGGCTTACCGCTCCCCCCTCTGGGATAGAGATTAGAGGAGGGGAAACCACAATCCAGCACAAAGGAATGGACGGAGCCAAGCGCTGAGACGCAAGGAAGTCCCTAACGGTGTTACTAGTTGGCATTCCTGGCGCCCGACGGGGACTACACAGGTGTCGGGATGCCGTTCAATGTATGCTTCCATAGCGGCACATAGTCTCAACCGGCGCCGCTAGGGGAAAGAGAGTTTACTTGGAGCAAGAGACCGTGCCATTTGCCTGCAAACCGAACCACATCCTGAGAGATAAGAAAAATGAAGGAATGAAAGAAACCTTGGTAGGTATACATCACCCAGCATTCGCCTAAGCGGCCAAATAAAAACCACGGAAAAACCCAAAGCCAGAGTGCGCGGTCGACGGCTTCCCTCTCGAATGCTGGCTGCAGATGAAACTGCCTGAACCAGCTGGCTCGGTATACATTCTCCTTACTACGGCGAATGAGCTCAGAGGTTTAAACGCAGATGTAACTCAACCAAGATCTAGATCAGTGTTTCCCAACCTTTTGAAGTTCACGGCACCCTTGGGAAAAACATTAAACACCAGGGGCACCCTTCCTTGAATTAAAAGAAAACTAAGCTTATTATGTTAATTAATTGAAATATTATATAATAATAATGTACACCATAACATAATACAGTAAACTTTACTACAATCACTGAGTAAAAATACATCAATAAATTTTGTTCGATTAATGATTAATGTGAAACTTGTGATTGATGCTTAGAGCACAGATATGTGATGTCGGGTCTTATAGTTGACAGTGAAACACGCAAATCATTCTCAAGGTTATTCAGTCTATGTCTTGCTTTGCATTTTATTGTCACCATAGCAGAGAAGGCTTGCTCGCATAGATAGGATGTTGAAAATGGCAAAAGTGCATTAATTGCTTTCTTCATTAGGTTAGGGTACTCCTCTCTCCGTTGAAGCCAAAAACTAGCCACCGACGCCTCACTCTTGGTGAACTTACCTTTGAGTGTGGAATCAGCGCAAAGATCAATAATTTCATCTCGTTCGCAAGCAGTGAAATCTATTTCCTCTGCACTATCTACGAAATCAAATGGTGAGACAACCCAGTCGAGATTCGCAGTGGAAATAGTTGGTAATACGCATCTATTGCATCTTGCAATCTTGATAAGTGATCACAAATGCGGTCTTTCAGTTTACCCAGATCTTTATCTCCTGCCAGATTAAGAAAAGATGGAAAGTTCGACAAATCTCCTTTTTGAACTGCAGACTTCCAAGAACTAAGTTTTCTTTTAAAACCTTTCATTTTATTGGTTGAGGAGATTATTGTCTCATGTCGACCCTGCATCGAAACATTCAGTTCATTCAGCTTAAGAAAAATATCTGCCAAATACGACAGTTCAAAACACCAAGATTCACTTAGTAAGAGCTCATGAAATGTGTCCTTAAAACAAGTTTTTAGCTGTTCTTTAAGTTCGAGAAACCGGTTCAATACACGACCCTGCGACAACCACCTTACTTCTGTGTGAAGTAAGAAAGACGTATGAGCTGCATCCGTTGCGCGACATAACTGTTCAAAAATTCTGCACTTTAAATGTCGAGACTTCATATAGTTCACCATTTTCACAACTTGGTTAAACACTTCAGCAAAATCTTCATTACACGCTTTCACGACTAATGCCTCTCTATGCAGAAAACAGTGAGTTATAATAATGGGTGGATTTTCATTGAGAGCTCTGGCAGTAAAACCTTTAATTTTTCCAGACATAGATGGTGCACCATCTGTACATATACCACAACAGTCTTTCCATGAAAGATCATGGTCATTGAGATAAGAATTACTAGAAACGAAAATATCATGGCCTGTGGTTGTAGTCTCCAGCGGTCTACAGAACAGAATCTGTTCACTAATATCTTTTTCACCAATATATCTGATAAAACCAAGGAGTTGCGGTTTGTCACCAATATCGAGACTCCCATCTACTTGCAAAGCAAATGTTCTATAAGTTTTTATTTTCTCCGTGACTTGTTCGTTGATATTGCATGACATTTCAGATATCCTGCGGCTGATTGTGTTGTTGGACAAAGGAACTTTCGAAATTTGATTAGCTGCTCCTTCGCCATGTATTGTTGAAACTATAACTTGACATGCAGGGCCAATGATTTCCTCTCCAAGAGTATGAGGTTTCTTTTTTTAGCTATCAGTTCTACTACTTTAAATGAGGCTTCAAGAGCAGTATCACCTATGGTCATTCTCTTTACCATTCGCACAGCTGTTTTCTTCTCCCCTTCTAATATATGTGAAAAATACATTACACTTTTCTGTGACACACTAGGATGCTTTGTTGTAAGTTGCCGCTTCAGTTTGCTAGGTACCATGGCCTCGTTGCCAAGTGTTTCGCCACAAACTAAACACACAGGGATAGGGTTTTCCTAGTTGTTATTCCACTTAAATCCATACGCTAAGTAACTGTCCTGGTATGTTCTTTTCTTTCGTTTGTCTTCTTTATGTGGTGAATTCGACGGTCCGGAAGAAACTGTTAGATTTGGCTTCTTAAAGCAAGCAGCAGGAGCCGACTGTTCACTTTCACTGTCCTGTCGTTTACGCTTAACAATGAACTTATCCATAGCTAAACACTGTGAATCAACGTGAGGAAGACAACTGAAAGTGCCAAGCGGCGTACACTTTTATATATTCATGTGTCGAAGTCTCGGGAATGTTCGTGAGGAAGCGAGTAGTCTCGGGAATGTTCGGCAGGGTATAGCTGTAATGCCATCTGTGGGATACTAGTATAACTGAATTATTGAAATGAATCGACCACTATCACCATCTGCCGTGCATGAGAGTAATTGATTTGACTCATTTTATTTGAAGACCTTACAAGACTTAAGGCTTCAGTACAAGGTACTTTTTTTTGTTTATCTCAATATCTCGCGGCACCCCTTAGCCAATCACATGACACCCTAGGGTGCCGGGGCGCACCGGTTGGGAACCGTTGATCTAGATAGTAAGAAAAAAACCTTTGTGACAAAAAAAAAAAAAAAGATACCACTTTCCTTCACATATAGGAAACATTCAGCAAAATAAACAGTAACAGGAGGTGCCAAATTGACGCAATTTAGCTCTACTCAAAATGCCGTACATTGTAGTTGTTCATTATTCTCAATATAATGAATATTCTGGCAGTAAGCAATAATTGAACAACTACTTACGCTCGAATTAGAATATTCCTTAAATATCAAGCTATATTCTATTCAACCTACATATTAATACATTTCAGTAAATAACAGCATCTTTAATTTAAGATGAGGCATCTGTGTAATTTGGAAAGTCTACAGTATGTAAGATATCTTATTTAAATATCTACCCGTGATTATAAACAAAAGAAAATCTGATGCGTTCCATTCGCATAACATTCTCTAGCGTAATCCGGATCACGGTATCTTATTTTTGGATAGAATGCAATATCTTTTCTACCTGCTATGCACGTCGTGCTAGAGAAAATAAAAAAAAAAGAAAGAAGATTAGTAACAGAGAATTCCAAATTTCATATACTACCTATTTGTTTTAGTACAACATTCTGACAATAAATGTAACAAAATACAAAGTACGCATAGTTGATTATTGCTAAGCGTATACCCAAAAGCTCGACATCGAGATTTGACCGTAAATACATGTTTTAAGACACTGAAATGGTATTTCCGTGGATATATATGTAAGTGTAATACTAAAATAAGTTTATGTAAAGTTAAGATAATGCATCAATAACAAGCGTATAAAATTGATTTACGTAAAAGAAAAGAAAAGTTTCTGCTTGAATTATACTCAGCATAGTGTCTCCAAGCAAAAGTAGAAAGTTAGTATTTATTTGTCAAGATACAGAGCCCTTGTTAGGAAAAGAGCTTAACTTCTCCTCAATTCTATTATATTTGTGCATGCAGTAAAGAGCTACGTGTTCTACAGGGGAATCCTGATATAAGAAAGAAGCAGGGAAGGTTTGAACAGTGACATGACCAAGGGCCACGCTATTTACGTAGTAATTGCACGAAATTTCACCCAATAAGCTAGGAGCTAAGATCACTATATGGGGCAGAGAAATTCATTATTTGGGTCTGCACCACAAAACTTTCATTGGATAGGTCTGCGAGTGTTAAGGTCATGTAAGAAAATGAAGAACATAGGTAAAATTAATAATGGCTACGTCAGTATTTATAAAGCGTATAACGCCGTAAAGTGAAACAATAAAGGAATTATTTCATAGTAGAAAATGCCGCTAAAACTTGTATACAAAGGTGCTTGTTAGGGACTATTTAGAATAAAGTGAAAGTTAATCATTACAGTATTTTTATGCGTATAATTTTGGAAATAGAATAAAAGTGAACCTATCACTGTTCCAAACCCAGAGTGAGTTCAGTAAAGTGTTCGCCGACTAAGTGACACCTGATCAGCCGAATGCAACGCAAAAGTCAACACCAGGTACTGTTGACAATACGATCACTCATAGTACTGCGTCTTTCCTGCTTAAACGACCCAACTACCTTCTGCAACAAAGTAAGTCGCAACTCTAAAAAAACGCTTTAGAAAAATGTACATGTGTGTGAATGTATTTGTGTAGGTGTTTGTAGGGTGCGCATAGCTCAAAAACGAAAAAGCCATTACATACGAAATTTGGAACTTTAGTTCAGTATCTTCGAAGGATTCGGCACGAAGTTTTCAAGAATGTGTCCCACCCCCAACTAACATTTACATGGAATAGTTTTAGAAAATGTTGAATCTCTTAAAAATGGCAGGTTTCCCGATAAACCACTAGGTGGTCTCAAATTATTTTGAGATGACAACCCCAATGACGACTTACAATGTTGTACTCCCAGGATTCATAATATAGCTATTATTACATGCGAGTCAGTTAAGAAATTCAATGCTATGCCAACATTTTGCCATGATAGCTCAGTGAGAGAGCAACCGGCTAGAGACTGGCAGATCAGTGGTTCAAATTCCGGCTATAGCATTAAATTTTTCAATCTGACTCTACCTATCCAACTCCTGTCCTTTCATGCTGTTTCTTTAAGAAAGCAACTAAAATTATTACTTAAACTTTCTCAGAGAGGATTTCAACATTCACACCTCTTTTGTTTTACTCTTGCCTTTAAATAAAAAACTGAATTTCAATTGAATGACATAGTTTTTGACAGATTTCACAATCGTGTTAGTCTGTGTATACACTTATTTCCCTTCCGCTCACAAGACAACAAGCAATAAGAGAAGTCACGCTAATATTTGTCTCGATCAGCATGATGTAGATAATGGAATAAGCTTCTCTAAGGGTTGTTTATTTCTATAACAGGTAGAGAAAGTCATGTAAATGTAACACATGAGATTTTTTTATTATTAGTTATTTTTACATGGACGTTCACTTATATACGACCTCTAGAATCTATGAAGGGCATGAAATCTATTAAGCTTTTCTTAATTTGGTTATCATTAAAACATGAGTGCGATTTTTACGCCGAGATGATTACTTTGTTGGCCGAAACGATGAAAATGTAATCCAGTATGGAGGAGATAGACGAGAAAATGAACACCGGAATGGAAGAAATGAAATCGGGAATGGAGAACCTAACAATGGAACTTTCTAGTAAAATCGACGAACAACTGGTCGGCATAAAGAGGCACTAGGGATAAAATGGAAGAGCTTGGTGAAAGACCACGACCAACGCCTGGAAGCCGTCGGATATAATGCCCTGGAGGGAAGTGTCGACAGCAGTTCTAAGAAACTAAACGCCACGATGATGCTAGACGGAAGGCTGAAAAGTATGAGGGTCTTGACGCCCGGACACGATACAAATTCCGCGCTAGAGAAACCAACCAAGTGCGTTGGGACGTGAATCTTCATAGTCTTCCGCCGACAGTTCACTACCCATAACCGCTGGTTCGCCGAAGAACAACCACTGATAGTAGGCCTCTAGGCACGGGCGGCAGTACTGAAAGCGATCCCGACGTCGGCAAAGTCCGGAGATTTCTCGGAGGCCCTCGGGAACCGGCTTCTGGAAGCAACGCTTGGCTGCAGACTATCGCAATTAGATTAAAGCGAGGCTTCAACAGACAGGGAGATGATTAAGTTTCTCCTGGTGATCAAACAACTGGTGAATAAAACCTTGGTGAACCGACCATAGTCACGCGTCCCAGGAAGCTGTCTACTCCTTCATCGACAGGGTGCCTGATGCCGATGTATATGCCATTACTCAACGTTATTTCCTTGATTGGTCAATATTTTTCTTTAATTGATGTACTAGATCTAATACATTTTTTATGCTCTTGTACATGCATTTGACAACTGAATCAAATATTTTGGGTATCCATGATTTTGCGTTATATTTCATAACTGGTATGTGTTTAACCTATCGAAGGCCATTTCATAGTCGACAAATCCACCTGTGTGCCATAAGTAGTTAAAGCGCGTTAAACACTACTAAAAAAAAAAAAAAATAGTCGACAAAGACTATATACTAGGGGAGTTCAATAAGACCTCAGAAAATCTAAGAAATTACGCTCGTAGTATCGAAAAAAGTTTGTAACTTAACTGTCGTCTCTTACTAGATGGCAGTTAAAGTTTCAGCTATATCCAACACTGTTTTTCATTGCCATAGGCGATTGAATAAACAATCTTGTGCTTCTTTAGAAAGATTGAGAAAAAAAAAACGAGTTTCTTGCTGTGATTAAACACTTATGTTTAAAAAGGCTTGACACCGAAAGACATAAAAGCTGAGATGGATGAAAGTCATGACATATTTGCTCCTGCGTTTACAACAATTTACAATTGCATAAATGAATTTAAACGTACATCCACAAATGATGAAAATGGTTCCGGACGTCCAATAGAAACTATTCCTCCAAAATGATTGATAAAATCCACGATATGGTTTTCAATAATCGACGAATAAAAGTTCGCGAAATAGTACCGGACACAGGCATATCACAAGGTACAGTGTGCTCAATTTTCTACGAAAATTTAGATCTGCAGGATAAGTGCAGCATTTGCTCTCAATGGAGAATAAACGCAATCGTGTGGATTAGACCGAATCGTTAGCTGGTTTGGCACTTATTCGTCGCAATCCTGACGATTGTGGATTAAATATGGACACACCAATACACTCCAGAGACAGAAGTACAGTCGAAGCAGTGAACTTTTAAAGGCAAACGGGCTCTGAATAAGACAAAGGGTGTGAAATCTGCAGACGAGGTGATGGTCTTGGTTTTTGGGAAGCACACCGAATCATCTACATTGATTACTTGCAGAAAGGAAAAACGATAAATGGAGAGTATTAATCGTTATTTCACCGGTTGAACGGAGTAATCAAGGAAAATTACCCTCAGCTGGCAAAGAAAAATATTCTCTTCCATCTACACATCGCAAGGGTGTACTACTGCGCATTTTCGATGGCGAAAGTTGTAAAATTAAGGTCCAAATTATTACAACCTCCTCCGTATTCACCAGATGTGTTCGCCAGTGACTTTTTTTTATTTCCAAATTTGAAAAAGTGGCTTGGTGGAAAACGAATCACGTCTAACGAAGAGCTAATCTCCCTAACAGATGCTTATTTTGAGGACCTTCTGGAATTCTATTTTTTGGAAGACTTAAAACAGCTGGAGGAAAAACGTATCGAGCTAAAAGGAGATTATGTTGAAAAATGGAAAACAAAAATTCAAAAAATAAGATGTTTCATTATCTTTTTTTAAGGACTTGTTGAACGCTCCCCATAGAAGCATAGTGTATTTAATGTAAAAATGGGGTTACTGCTGGATAAATCGGTTAATTTTTGGGATGATGACACTTCAATACTATGAGCACTATGATCTTAAATATACAAGATTTCCCTAGTTTTGAACCTCTATTATAAGAAATTCATATTATCATATTGGACGCAATAGGTATAAACTAAAATGTATGATTTTCAACTATAGTTTTTGTTATATTTTACAGCCAATATGAGGTACAAAGGGTTGTTACTCTTGTATAATTGGGGGGGGGGGAATTGAAATTGCGGAAAGCTTTTAAGTTTAAGATTATAATATTAAATTAAATAGGGTTGTACTAAGGAACGTCTTTTACTGCTGCGGTTCTTAACGTTCCCGTTCTATAGTGGGCATGAACAAGCATTTAATGTTACTCAGAGGCTTCTTTATACGACTTGAGGAAGTTTTACTTCCTTTCCGAAGAAAGCCATGCTAAGGATTTTTGAGCCCGAAAAAATCCATCACCCTCCGCCGGTTTTGAATCCACGAGCTTTGGAAGGACAGGCTAACATTCGCACAAGTAGTAAAAGCGGGTGTTAAACACTATCGAAAAAAACAGAGCCTAGCATGTTATCTCTGTAGATTGCAGACGACGACTATTTAAGATTGTGGTATTCGTCGTGGTGTTCGTAATATTGAAATGCTATAGTCCTAAAATTACTAGATTTCCCTGAAGTTTGAGCTACTTTATGTAATATAAGAGAATTAATTGCAATTTCACATTAGATACAACATAAAAGAAGATATTTACACATTTATAAAATAATATGTTTTCAAAAGTTGGACCAAATTAGCCCATTAAGCGCGAATTAGCTACTGTTTGTGGTAAATGGTTCAATAATGCATTTTGCTAGCATTTCCTGGATATCATTTATCAGATAAGAATAATTCTTTCTCTTATCGGTCCATCCTTACTTCACACATCCTTGTAAACAAACCAGAATGTATTCTTCCGCGATGGTCATCTGGTGCTAAGCTGTTCGTCTACCGTACGATTGTAAAACCGCATACCTACGTTAAGAAATAGTTATCAATTTTCAATGTTCGCAGATAAATAACTCTATTAAACGTATAATAAATAAAACAGGTAGGCAATTCGTTATATATTCAACACGAAATGTAAAATTATCCCGCATAATTATAAAATGCAGATATATTGTTTTGAAAGTTTGTTGAAGTATTGCATACGTCCATCTCTCCAACAGTTTTTGCGAATTTAGCATTCACATTAGCACAACCATACACTGCACATTTCTTTAATATACTGCCATAATGTAGTGACCTACCAGAAGAGCTAATTTGAAGATAGAGCGCTTCAAGACATGAATCATTTGCTTCAATTTCAATTGAACTGTCGAAACATCAGAGAGAATAATAATTAGTGGGCCAGCGACAATGTCACCATTCTCTCCAAATCTGTCTTTGTTTACTCTTCCCAAAGAATGTGTGATACACATTCACTGCATTTTTGGCTGTCACTTGTTGAAAACCTGTTTACACAAGATGCCACACCTCGGCTAATTTAAAACTTTTGCAGACTTTATGCTGCTTTGGGAAACACCAGTAAATTCTACCGTTTAGCTAAGAATATTGTTTAATGAAAAGATAAGTTACTTTTCGCAAAACTTGTTATATTAGTTACACCAGGAATAATTTTTTCCTTGTTTATGTTTCATTACAAGGGTATTACATGGTTCCACCATTACTTGCGGACTAGCCGCTGAACTGCATAACCGATATGCATTGTTATATAAAGCGAATATGATTAAATGATCAGTAAATTGTGTACCTTAATCATTCATAGTATATTGGTTAGATAATATTGCATATTGCAATACAATGCTTCTGTACTGACTCAACAATTTAAGAAGAACTATTGCAACCTGTTGCTTTTGTTTACATCACATATGAAGTAAGTATGTACAGAAAATAAGAGCTTAATGCAATATTGTGATATGAAAGTTAATTTAAACATAACTTTTTCAGAATTTTATTGATGCCACTACTGTAATTAAGGAAACATTACCACCCTGTGCTCAGTATTCAAATTAGGTACTTTCGGGTGGGAATTCGACCCGCTGATCACTTGGGAGTTATTGTTGTTATAAATAAACGTAAAACTACGTGCATTAGTAACCACACAAGTAGCACAAACAGGTCAATAGGTCTCTGAAAAGTGGAGCTGTACACAGGAAAAGGAAATGGAAATGTTCTTCTGAGCAGAGATTGAATATGACTATTTGGTTTTTTGGGTCCTTTCAGCTAAACCAGGTTAAGAGCTCTCGTTCCTTTCTTTCAAAAAAGAATCAAATCAAAAGTAGATCAGAATAGCATTTGTGAAAACACCGAAGATGGAGGTCAGATGCTCTGTAAAGCGAGAGTGGGAAACGGTAGAATGGAAGAGAAAGTGTATGTGTGTGTGTGTGTGTGTGTGAGTGTGTGTGTGTGTGACGGGGGAGGTTGACCCCCTCATCCAAAAAAAAAAAAAAAGAGCTTCTTTTACTGGCGACAGGGCAAATGGTAGTAATTACGCAATTAAAAATGGGCGTTAACGGTTCCCAATTTAATGAATGATGGACTTTTCCTCTTTTCTCCTGATGAGGCAATTCAATCCCGTGTCCTGATCTTTCTAAGGGAAGCAATTACAGTATTATCCCTGACAGGGATCAATAAGCTACCTCTGAATTTTAGGTGCTTTACAAGCGCGAAATTCAAGCCTCGTTCAAAGGGTACAAATTAAAATTCACTGTTTCGCTTTTATTGCAGCACTGCAAGAAAATTTCAGGAATTCAGTATGGAAATTAGATTCTGGATTTTAATAATTGAAATTATTGGACATAAGTTGGTGGTATTTTATTAGGAACTACCATGCAGTATATATCCGAAATAAGTCAAAGCTTTTTGGTAGAAAGAAATAAGCTGATATGTACATTCACATGACCATCTCTACCTATTCTTACAAAAATTTTCTTTTTCCATTACTTCATACTAAACAAGATAGGCCTTAACAGAAATGTGTTTACTTAGTTCCTTGTAAGTAGAAGAGAAATAAGGGACTACATTAGGCTAAAGCGATAGTTCAATTTTTAAAAGCTGGTTGCAATATGATTCGGTTCTCGTTGCATGACCAGAAGTAAAACACACCCACACAACCCGAAATAAATGAAAACTTCCTGTTTGAGAAAAGTTTAAGCAGGTATTTTAAAATTGAAACTAATAACAGAGAATAACTCGGAAATTATAAACTTATTAAAAAGCGTGTTTATATATATACACATACACTTGTGAATTTCTTACGGCTTGTAAGTTATGCAAAAGTTATCCAAAATGAAGTGGTCTTGGAGACTATTCCCAGGAAATTCAAGATATATTTTAATTGTCTTAGACATGTCTTTAATATACAAACATTTAATCAAAATCGATGGAGCTATTTTTCAGAAAATATTTTTTTTGGAAATTGTTTCCATGTAAAGGATAGTTTGGGGTGAGTGATTTTTCTGAAAATCTTCGTGTGGTAACCTTTGAAGATACTAAACTCAAATATCAAATTTAATATGCAACCGAATTTTCGTTTTTGAGTTATGCCTCCACACTCACACACATGACCATGTTTCTAAAATTGATTTCCTTTTTGGATTCAGGGGGCCTCAAAATATGTATTTCCTGTGAAATCTCGACATCAATTTTTGGGTGGATTTAAATACCTTCTCTATACACAATATACAATATATATATATATATATATATATATATATATATATATATACATATATATAGTACGTATAGGAAAAGTAAAAACGGTGCTTATAGTTCAAAATCTGTAGGAGAGAATAGATTTCGATTCTTCTTTGTAGCCGACTTATCCTCCTCGTATTTAGAACTAGCCCTATGGAGTCTAGGGATCAGAAGCCTGAAATTCCGATCCTAACTAATTGAATTTGAATAATTTAATTAACATATCCAGAATGAAAAGGCGTTTTTAAACGAAACTTGCTATAAATACGTATTTTGTTGCCTGTGATCTGCACTTGTAAGTAATATATTTGAGTGCTTGTGCTATGATACTTTTGTTAACGTAATAATTCTTCAACTGATTATTTTGTTTGTATAATCGATCTGTAAATATTGTTGTAATGCCTTTGCTGATTTTTTGGTGAAATTTAGCGTTTCAGTTTTCAAGCATAATGCCATTTTGTTTACCCGGTATTTGCATTGTTTGCTATAGTGCTACTGTTTTGTTCCTCAGGCTCAGGTGAGCTTTACATATTTTTATTCTTTTGTGACATTTAACATGCTGTTCAGTACGATGTTTATTTTGTGCAGCAAGTTTTTGTTAAGCTCTTACAGTTGACCACTTATGCCAAGTCATCCAAAATGAATAGAACTTCAGAGGCTAATTTCAGGAAAATCAAAATATATATTTTATTTGACTTAAACATTTTTTAATATGTGCCTTATTTTAATCACAATTTTATAGCAATTTTTGAGAAAATTAAAGTTTTCGAAAAATATTCCATGTAGTGTAGGGTTGGGAAACTTTCTTGAAAATATTCACGTCGCAATCTTGGAAAGTGCTGAACTTTAATACACACTTTGATATTTAACGGACTTTTGGTGTTTGAGTTATGCAGATGTACACATATGTGCAAGAACCTTTTTCTAAAAATCTGATGTATTACTTTCACGAGCCTTTCACTACCAGTTTTGCAAACTACTCTTACAAAAGATTGTTCTTTTATCTACATCATGCTAATCGAGATAAATATAGCAGAAATAGTCTTATTACTTGCTTCCTTGTAAGAAGAAAGGAATTAAAGGTTTATACCTGGCTAAAGCTAGGGTAAAATTTTTAAAAGCTGTCGCTATGCGATTGACATTGAAAATCAATTCTCTTTCATAGCCAGAAGTAAAACAAAAGAGACAGAAAACGGACGAGTTCTTCTTGTTTGAGGAAAGTATAAGTATTTCCGAATTGAAATCAACCACAGGGGATATCTCAGAAATCATTAACTTCACATAAAAAATCTGTATATGACCTAAATTTGTGTTTTAAATAGATCTATGTTTTTTGTTTAGTAACTTTTTGTCTACCACTTACAGTTTACCAGTTAGGCAAAAGTCATCCATAATTAAGAGAAAATCCTGCAAAGGGTAGTGTGGGGGTGAGGGGGGATTATCCTGAAACCAACTTGCGAAATTTTTTAATTCTAACGAATATAGTTAGAAAAATAGTTTTAACGATTTTGATTAAAATGTCTCATATTAAATATGTTTTCATGACAAATAAAATGTATATCCTGATTCTGGAGAATTTTGATAAGGGCTTCGGTTTGAGAAAACTTGCATCTTTAAAACTGAAACCAATGTCAGAGTCTATCTCTGAAATGGCTAGCTCTACAATAAAAAATCTTCTCACCCCAAACTACCCTTATATGAAACATTTTTCGATAATTTGGATTTTCTCAAAATTGACTATAACGATTTTTATTAAAATACCGTCTTTCGTTTTTGAGTATGGTGTTCACACACACATGATCACATACAGCCGGTCCTTGATTTAGAAAGATTATTTTGGGCTCAGGAACCTCTAAACATGTATTTCTGATGAAATTTCTATATCAAATTGTTGGGTGGATTACAATACTTCCTCTACCTACTATGTACATTGTACGTATAGAAAAAGTAAAAATCTGAGAAGTTGAAAAGGAAATATAAGAATAAAAAAAATTCCAATTTTATTTAACATATCCCTTTTGTTTTACTCTAAAGGAGAAAGAAAAAAAAAGTAATCTTTGGCACACATAAATAGTTATAACGAAATTAGTTTGTTCGTTATAAAGATGATTTTATACATATATGATATGTGGTTAGCCATATGTAGACGTGAGATGGAGTATTTTGCTTGAAGGAATGTTATGATTATTTTTGGTTGCGATCCAGTTTATCACTCAATAGTTGGCATCCATGGACGTAGTCAAACAACAAACAATATGTTTCTAGAGCTTCTCAGTCCCCCCCATTACACCATCATCTTTGTCATCATATCCAGCA
This sequence comes from Hymenopus coronatus, assembly GCA_030762935.1. NCBI lineage: Eukaryota > Metazoa > Arthropoda > Insecta > Mantodea > Hymenopodidae > Hymenopus > Hymenopus coronatus. Next base: position 28,022,291 of record CM060896.1, on the reverse strand, counting down.
TCGTTATTGATATCGTCGATATAACTGTCTTCCAAGATAACAATAATGCACTATTGTTTATGCAAATAAATACTGAAAATGACGCACTGAAACTAATGCTTACGCATTTCACTCTGTAACAGAAACGCTATGGCATGTTGGCACAACTGCTCTCACCATCTATGAGTATGAAAAATATACCAAAAGTATTGTTAACGGTAGCAAAGCTTCAGAAATTTTTTAAGAGATCTAATTTTGGGCAAACGATTTTTTTTAAGGGAAGATGCTTGTTTTATTTTACTCAATCTGCTCCTCACAAACCAATCCAACCCGTCCTTCAAGTAAAAAAATGTCACTACAGAAATAAATGGTTTATTCGTCTCGCCTAGAAATTTTCCTAATGTTTATCTCCTTTATTATAATGAAGATAACAGAAAAATATTTTGTGACAGTAGTTCGCAGAGAAAGTGATATGAATGCAACATATGAGGCTTTTTTAATTTGTAGCAAATTCAAGCTATGGGTACCTTTAAGACTTATATATACATAGTAAATATAAACACAATTATATATAAATGTAACTAAGTGCATTAGTAATTTGCATGTAACTGCTTTGACGCTTAGAAAAGGGACTGTTTACTACTCCTACTAGTATAATAATATTTATATCAGCCACAATATACAGTTCGTCCAACAGTAAGTAAATGCAGATAAACTGACTATCAAGCAAATACAATGTTTTTAAAGCTAGTATGAATGTAATTACTGTAGCAACACGCTTATAAGTTACTGCCGGCTGTTTACTCTTCTGGTTACATGGGATATTTTACTTCCTCTAATTAGCGCATACTATATAGATAGACAAGATATTGTATTCCACTCAAAAATTCGAAACACCCGAAACAAAACAAAAATTGAAAAAGGTGTCCTGTGTTTTCGTGTGTCAGTGTATCTGTGAATACAATAACTCAAAATCGAAAAGTCAATAACAAACTTGATATTCAAGTTCAGCATCCTCAAAGGATGCGACAAGATTTTCAAGAAACTAACCCCGCAAACCATCCTTTATACGGATCAAGTTCAGAATACTTTGTTTTCTTCAAAAATGACTTAACTAACATAACGTATATTAAATATACTTATATGATAAATAATACGCATAACTCGAATTTTTCTGGGAATACTTTCTGATGACGTCTTCATTCTGATTGGTTTTTATATAAACAAAAACTTAGTACACCAAAAATATAGAGTTCCTTAAAACACACAATTTATGTCATATACAGTTTATTGTTTTCGTGAAGTTGACAATTTCTTGAGATTACTGGTTTCAATTTTAAAGTATCTAAAATACTCTCATACCAGTATTTTTCAACTCCTAGCCATGCAAAGAGAACGAATTTCAATACATGGCTACCAACTTTTAAAAGAGTTGACTATCGTTTCAGCTAGTGTATTCACTTAGTTCCTTTCCACTTACAAGGAAGTAAGTAATAAGACAATTTCTGCTAATGTTTTTAGTCTAACAGACAGAAGCAAAATATCCTGCGTATTTTGTGACTGTTAACCCCTTATTGTCTAGGTGTTCTTTTACGCAGTCATGTAATACAGTTACTATATATTTAGGATTCTCCGTAAAGGCACTTTTAGCCTTAAGGCTGTTGGTGTATTGCCTTTTAAGAGGACGGGAGTGGGAGGAACCTCAGGTTCACCCTCGTGGTGAACACCAAAAGGAAATATAAAACTGGTTCCCCAGCTTGGATATTATTGCATAGGTCTGAAAATGTGAGGGTTTTTATATCTTCTTCCTCCCCAGGCGTCCTATAATGAGAAAAGTTACTTTTTAAATTTCACTTTGTTATTTTATGACGTATATTGCTTGTAGTAGTGTACTTTTGGGTTTATTTTATATCATACAGTTCGTTACACATTAATTTAATTCTTTCATTCTTTTTATTCTCCTTTTATGTGCCGCATTTTGTCAGCATCTATCCTTGTTGTGGTTAGCCTGAGGTATCTGTCTCACTTTCTCCATTTACTTTTTTCCACAGCTTTGTTGCTGTATCGAGGAATAATAGCTAGAAGAAGGGTGAGCTAAAAGCTATTTTTGGAGCCACTTCTGCTTTTCCACCATCTTGAATTCTCTTTAAGTCGAATTTCACTGCCGTCTAAATAATTATTTATTTATCAGCGCTGAAACTCATACATTTCTTTCGTCTAAAGACGGTATTCTTGAATATTGGATATTTTGTGTCTCAGTAAGTTTTGTTGGCAAGCATATCTTCTAATTCTTAACTGCAGGAATACCACAATGTGGTTCAATTGTGTTCATCTTGTGAGGTATTTACTGTCTCTACACGAATCATGCACTTCAGTCGGTAGAGAAGGTATCGAATTCCAACCAAAAATTTGATGTCCCGATTAGACCGGAAATATATGCTTTCTTCTAAATCCAAGAAAATCATTTTTGAATTAGTTCTGGGTATGTGTGTGTCTGTGGCTCTGAATACGATAGCACAAATACGAAATGTTGATTAAATATCAAACAGAATATTTAAGTCCAGCATTTTTCAAGGATACGAAATGAACAATCTGTCCCTTACACGTAAAATTGTCAACTTTTTTAATGTCTCAAAAATGGTAGTAACATTTTTTATTAAAATACGCCAATTTATGGGAATGACCTCTGAAATATTCAGAATGACTTTTCGCATAACTAAGAAACTAACAACGCATAAACTAACAAATATACTAAACAAAACTGCAAAGTTAATTAAAACACACAATTTATGTTATACAGTATGTATTTATTTTTACTTTCTCTACGTACTACGCACATAGTGTATAGAGAAGATATTGTATTGCACCCAGAAATTCGAATACGTTTTGAAACCCCCTGAGTCACATGAAGAATTTTTAGAAAAATTGTCCGTGTGAGTCTATCTATCTGTTTGTGTGTGTGTGTGTGTGTGTGTGTGTGTGTGTGTGTGTGTCTGTGGGTAGCATAGCTCAAAAACGAAAAGACCGTTAAATACCAAACTTGTTATTTAAGTTGGGCATCTTCCAACAATGCGAAGATTTTCAAGACAATACTCCCTTTATATGGAAAAAAATTCGAAAATTTTAATTTACTTAAAATTAGCTCTAACGCTTTTGATTAACATTTATTATAATTTAGATACTTACATGACAAATAAAATGCGTATCTTCTATTTTCTGAGTATAAACTCTGAAAACATGTTTATTCTTGTTGAATTTTGCATAAGAGTAAACCGTAAGAGTTAGGAAAAAACTTACTAACAATAAAATATAGATTTCGTTAAAACACATAATTTATGTTATATACATTTTTTTCGTAGAGTTGGCAGTTTTTGAGATGTCTTTATTAATAGCATAAGTTTTAAAATATATGTACCTTTCTCATATGGGAATTTGTCAACTCCTGTCCATACAAATTCAATCCCATAGCAACCAGCTTTTAAAACATTTGACTATCAATTTAGCCTACGGTACTCCTTTATTTCCCTTCTACTTACAAGGAAGCAAGTAATAAGACCCTTTCTGCTAATTTTTACTCAATTAGCGTTAAGTAAGTAGAAGAATAAGATTTTTAACAATAATTTACTGTAGAGATGTAGTGAAAGTCATATGAATGGTACACATCATATTTTTCATTTAACAATACCGTGTTATTTGGTTTTAGTTTTAAAATACTTAATTTCCTCATACTCGGATTTTTCAACTTCTGGCCATGCAAAGAGAATAAATTTCAACCACATGGAAATCCGCTTTTAAAAGCTTTGACTATCGCTTTAGCCTAGTGCATGCCCTTATTTACCTTCTACTTACAAGGAAACAAGTAATAAGATTATTTCTGCTAACGCTAATTTCGATTAGAATGAATCAGAATAATAAGGCTTTCAACATTAATTTGCTGCAGTGATATAGAGAAATGCACGTGAATGGAACACATTTGATTTTTTAAGGGATACATTTTGACTTGAATCTGTCAAAAAATCGAAAATTGTTTTTATAGCAACTAGTTTCTGGAACCTTTGGGTATCCATAGAGACAAACTTTAAGCTGTCCTCCTCCTGCTTCGTATTCTAAAGCCATTTAAGGACTGTACAATACAGCTGTTTCCTAGCATACTATAGTGTTTCACTAATTTTATTCATCGTGCCTTATGATCAACTAGGAAAGTCATCCGGAATGAAGAGGTCTTCAGAGGCTATTCCGAGGAAATGTTCGATATAAATTTCGTTTGTCATGGAAGTATCTTAAACATATGACTTTTTAATAAAAATCGTTAGAGCCAATTTTTATACAATCCAAATTTTCGAAAAGTGTTTCATGTAAAGCTTAATTGGGTGGAGGTATTTTCTTCAAAATTTTTGTGTTGCATCCTAGGATGTTACTGATCTTAAATATCAAATTTGGTATTTAACCGACTTTTCATTTTTGAGCTATGCTATCACCACTACATACGTACATGTTTCTGAAAATATTTTGGGGGATTCAGGGGGTCTCAAAATATGCATTTCCGGTGAAATCACGATATCGAATTTTTGGGTGGAATACAATACATTCTTTTGCCACTATGTACATTGTACTGTCCACCCAACACAAGAAGGCAAGCGGGGCCTGAGGGGTGAGCGACCGAGGATGGGCTTGAACTGTTATCTGGTCACGTACTAGTGGATATATTTACATTTGCTACGTATGTATATGAACCAACCTACTTCTGCCAGATCTAATGCTCGATTCAGTAACTGCAGTGATGTATTATGCATTATTTGGCTCTCGCTGCTAACACGCGCTACGGCGTAGAGTACTACAGTTATATGATACTTTGATATTTTTATTCTTGGTTTAATATTTAAATATTTAAATGCAGAGCGCGGCAGAAACAGCAGCGAAGATGAGGACTTCTCTGACTCGGATCTTGCACGACAACTGGACTTCTAGCTAAGTGTGAGTTATGTGACAACATTGTGTATTTTAGATGAACCTAAGGTCCTTGTCATATCCAGATGTCGAGCATAAACAGCAAAAGTGTTTACATAAGCGCTTACGTTTCCCATTCCTCTACCTTGCCTTCTTGTGTTGGGTGGACAGTACATACTGACTAGAGAAAGTAAAAAACGCTGGCCAATTTGGTAGGACCATGGGATTTGAACCCAGATCCTCCTGAATGCGGACTTAAACATTACCGCCTGAGCCTTTCCACTCAGTGAATTGCATGTTGTTGCACCTCTTGAAGGAGAAATGCAATTAAAGGTATAGTCGGTACGAGGGGCGTTCAAATAATCCTTAGAAAAAGATAGAAAAAACCATTATTTTGGGAGCTTTTTTATTTTTCAACATCATTTGCTTTTTGCTCGACACACTTTTCCCAGTGTTTCTCCAACTGTTTTAAGCCTTCTAAACATAGCATATGGTAAGGTCCTTAAAATAGGTCCTCAAATTGGGAGATGACCTCTCCGTTGGACGTGTATCGTTTTCCGCCGAGTCGCTTTTTCAAGTCTGGAAATAAAAAAAGTCACTTTGAGCCAAATCTGGTGAATATGGTGGTTGTTGTAGTAATTCTAACCTTAATTCTAAAATTTTCGCCATCGAAACTGCGTAGTTGTGCATTCTTGCATTGGTTTGATGGAAGAGAGTCCTTTTCTTTGCCAGATGAGGTCGTTTTTTCTTGATTTCTCCGTTCAACCGGTTCAATAACGATGCACAATACTCTCCGTTTATCGTCCTTCCTTTCTTCAAGTAATCAGCGTAGATGATTCCGCAACTTCCTAAAAGTCCGCGGCCATTATTACTTGGTTTCTTAGGAACCTTTAAAAATCCACTGGTTCGATAGTACTTAGGAGTGTAGTAGTGTATTCATGTTTCATCCACAGTTATGCATCAACTGAGAAACTCGTCTGGATTGCGACGGAAAAGTGCCAAATCAGCCTCTGAATCGTTTACACGGTTGCGTTTATTGTGCTTATAGAGCAAACGGACCGTTGTCAGATCTAATTTTGGTGCAAAATTAAGAACCTGTGATATACCTGTAGCCTCTACTATTTAGTGAACTTTGATTCATCGATCACTCAAATCATATCCCACTTATCCAATTGTAAATTATTTCAAACACAGGAGCAGATTTGCCCTGAGCTTCATCCAACTCGGTTTTTATTCTTTAAGCCTTTTAAGTAGAGGTGTTTAATCACGACATGAAACTCGTTTTTTTTCTCAGTTTTCTAAATAAGCACAATATTGTTTATTCAATCGCCTTTGGCAACTAAATCACGTGTTGGATATAGATGAAACTTTAACTATCGTCTAGTTAGAGACGACGTTACTAAATACAAACTTTATTCGATGCTACAAGTGCAATTTCTTGTACTTTTTAAGGACTTGTTTAACGTCCCTCGCATTCTGTTTCCAATTTGATATTTTCTTGGATGCACTAGAACAGGTTATTTATTACTGAGTATGCTGCTAATACGCAGCAGCAATTAAGCGAGAACCAAATTCATGGTTTCCTATATCATGTGACATGTATCCTTATCAGTTCATTCCCTGCAGATTGGAACGCAGAGCATAGGCTGCCCTAATGAAGCTGGTCATGTAGGCGGGCAGGCATCTCGTTAAACTTAACGCAGTTATAAACTGTGTGGTCGGTGATTCGCGTTGCTGTATGTGCGCTAAGAAGCCCTTGTGACGAGTATTACAATATAACTACATTATAAGCCGCTGCAAGGACGTTCGTCACGAGATTATGTATCTCCTAAAGTACCTTGGGTGAGTTCGTTTACACTAACTTAACTATAGAGAAGGTAACGATCTCTGCTGCCGCAAATGTTAGTCTTGCTTCTTGTCTGTGACTCCCCAGCTCCTATTTTTACATACTTAGTACATATATAGATAAAGAAGCATTTAAATTCCATCCAAAAATTATATACCAAGTTTTCACTAGAAATACTCGCGTTAGGGCCCCTTATCCAAAGAAAAAACATTTTTAATTTCTCCGCCACTGAGCCATGCAGTTCAGGTGTAATTTCTGAGTCTGGCATTCGAGAGGTCCAGGGATCGATTTTTCTCTTACCATGGGTTCTTTCGAGAGTTTTCCCGGGTCACCAGGTAAAAGTAGGGGAGGTTTCTTCATTACCCCGAACTTCCAGCCTCTTCATTTCATTCAACCGATCTCTTTCAGGATTGCAAGTGTCGGCGAGGACTGCTGTGGTAGAGGCCTTCCGTGGTGGTGAGTGCGTTTTTTTAATACAGTTCTTGGCGACGGAAGTTGGAAGTCGTCTTAGAAGCAGGGAGTTTGATCAGACCTGGGGCGCGGGTTCCAGGCGCTCCCCGCGTCTAGATCAAGAAGTGCTCGGAAACTGTTATGGTCCCTCCAGAAGCCTCCTACCCGCCCTTTATAATTATTCTCATCTCATCCTATCTTTCTGAGGTCTGATGTACAATTATCCAATGGCTGTAGTGTAGAGTCCCCTCAGACATCATACGAACACACACACACACACACCGTGAACTTTATCCATACCAGAGTAGGTAGCGAAGATATTGTATTTCACTCAAACATTGATGCCAAGACTTCAACGGTATAATCTATTTTGAGATGTTCTATGTGCAAAAAAAAAAAAACAACTAAAATCTGTTTACAACTCACATGCGTGCCTCCGCCTCATTTGAAAACAAATTATTCTTATAAAATATTCTTCTACCTAATTCTAATCGAAATAAGAAAAGATATAGCAAAGTTGCGCAGGTGTGGGTTTTCTTCCGGTTCTCCGGTTTCCCCCGTCATTGTATTCCACCCGTACTCCATCTTCATTCCACGTAAAAATCGTTGACATCGCCAGTGCCATAGTAGTAAAAGCGGGCGTAAAATACACAAAAAGTAAATAAGGGATTACGTTAGGCTAAAGCCGTAATCATATTCTTTAGAAGCTACCGCTGTGTGAAACCATTGAAACTCGGCTCGCTTTGCATGGCTAGGAGTAAAACAAAGGAGCTATGGCGCGGAAGATCATTCTCGTTTGAGAAAATTGTAAGTATGTTACACATGAAACCAATAACAAGGAATATCTCGAAAATAATTAGTTCTACAACAAAATGTATATGCTATAACTGAGTCTTGTACGAGCTCTAAATTTTCTGTATAGTATGTTTTTGTCAATTTCCTACAGTACACCAGTTACACAAAAGCCATCTAAAACGAAGATCTTCAAAGAATATTACCAGAAAAATCAGGATATACTCTTGTAAGTTATGAAACATGTTAAACATATGGTATTTTAATAAAAATCGTTAGCCATTTTTGAGAAAATCAAAATTTTCGGGAAATATTTTACTTAGAGGTTGGTGTGGGGGATTTCTTGGAAATCTTTGTTTCACATCCCTGAACTTAAAATACCAAGTGGGACATTACTTTTTCTAAAAAATTCTTTTTGTTTTTCTGATTCAGGAGGTCTCAAAATAGAATTGTTGGGTGGAATGCAATATCTTCTCTATCTGTGTGTGTTTGTGTGTACGTATTTTTGATTAGTTTAACTCAAAAACGAAAAATCCTTTAAATACCAATTTTGGTATTTATGTTCCGTATCGTTCAAGGATTCAACACAAAGATTTTCAACATAATCGCCACCTCAAACTATCCTTTATATGAAAAACTCTCTATGTTTTTGCTTTTATAACAAATGGATCTAATGAATTTGCTCACAGACTTGTATACTTAAGATATTTTCATTACGAATAAAATGAATAGTTTTAATTTTCTGGCCATAGGCTCTGACGTTATCTTCATTCTGAGTGACTTTTGCATACCTGGAAAACCATAACAGACAAACACTATTACAAAAATATGTAGATCTGTTTAAGAACGTACAGCTTTTTAGAGCTATTCATTTCAGAGATATTCCCTGTCATTTGTTCATTTTTAGAAAATTAAACTTTTGTGTCTATCTGTTTTATATCTCTTTTATTTTACTCCTGGCCAAAGAGAGCTGGATGTCAAAGTCAATCGCATACTGATATCTTTTAAAATATTTGTCGCTTTAGGCTACTGTATTCCCTTATTTCCATTCTATTTACAAGGAGCTATAGTAAGACCAGTTCTAGTAACGTTTCTCTTGATTAGCGTTATGTAGATAAAAGCATAATCTTTTGTAAGTTTTTTGCAGAACACAGGGAAAATCATGTGAATGGAATAAATCAGATTTTTCTTTAATTTTACTCAAAATATCACACAAACTTTCACACTCTCATTTATATTAATTTAACATTGTTGACATTATTTTAAAGTTTCTCGATAAGTCAAAGGCATTGTTTTAGATCAAAACATTACCTGATCAGATTGATTATATATTCACCAAATTAAATAAATCGTGTTTTGGTATTAGGTGCCTGAAAATGAGTTCGGACATTAAGTGCTTGCTCAATCTTTATTATTTCACTGTTCAATCAATTTTATCATACCATATTTTAATATTGGGATCTGCAACTGAAGTTAAAAGGGTATTTTTAATTCAGAAGAGAATGTTTAGAATAGTTGTAATATGAGGCAAAGGGATTCGTTTAGATTACTACTTTTATTTTGACTGTTTATTAATTAATAATGCTGTATTATTTTATAAAAATAATTCATGTTTATTTAGTCTCAATTTTTATGTTCATAATCATTTTACTAGAACATAAATGACATCCATATAGAAAAATATAAAACAAGTAAATATTCAAAATCACCAAAGTGCCTTAACATAAAATTGCCAAGGTTCCCATATGATATTTTTAAAATAGGTGGTATGTCTAAAATTAAGAGACTGCTATGTTCATTTTTACATGGCAAAACATTTTACAGGTTATGAGATTTATTAATTAATATGACGAGTCTATTTGTACAGTGTATGGCAACAGACGATAATCAATTCATCTATACTTTCTGACTCCGGGGAGGCCAGCCCATTCCTATTGTTGTCACTGTCATTAGTAGTTAATATGACCATCAATAAAATTGTATAATTTTCCATTTACCATGGTTAGCAATGCAAAATCTCTCTAAGTGACACTTTCTAATCTGATATCTTCATCTGCACTAAGCTTTCTTCTCCTTTCGCTATCTCAGATAACGTCGTTTGCTTATAGAGTCATTTCCCACAAGACGAACACGCCTCATTATGCTGGATGGCTGCGCAAAGTGTGTGAGCGTCTTCAGTGCCTCTAGACTCTGATACATCATCGGATTTTTGTGAGCAGGGAATAGAGGAAAAGTACGGGCTGTTTACGTGAAAGATTCTTCTTAACTGGGACGCCGCGCAGAGTTTGCCTTACACGAAGATTACGGTAATGGCACATCAAAGGTTTCCTTGCTTTCAGAAATTTCCGTGAGATCGTTAGAGACGAGAAGCACTCACTGCCTACCACGGATATATCAAATGTTTCCATATATTAAATCAAACATATCAAGTAAAATGTGTGACTTGCAAAAATAACAAATGAATACCTTTTACTATGATTAAAGAAATACACAGCCTAAACTTCCAAATGTTGAATGGACGTGCAGATTGAAATTGCAAGAATGTTCAGCAGAAACGAAATTCTTAATCGAGGTTGCTTGATATTAAATGCAGATTGATATGTAAGGTTGTGCTTCAAACTCACGTACGATAATGCATATTCTGGCTGAAATCTTCGCACTGTTCAATTAAGGTACTATCTTTCTTAGTTTTCTCAGAAAACCACGACATTTTCACCATGCAAGGAGCTTTATTTCAAAGTTAGCAACAAAATAATACTTCATATTAGATGAATAGAGAGCAAATTTCCAAATTGAGAATAGCCGAGGCCGTTGCGTCACTCTACGTAAAACTCAAAAGCATCAGCAGGAGGTGGTTCGAACTTTACCTACCGCGTACTTATTTTAGGAAATAGAAAATTAACAAACGTCTTTAATTCATCGAGAATGTGTATTTTTATGAGTGGAGAATCAAAATAAAGCCACTCCAGTCAATGGGGACATGGGACATGTGATTGGAAGTTAACAAATTGACAACGCCGCTAGATGTAAAACTGCTTCACATTCAAGCAATCCACAACTGTATTGTGCTCTGTTTAATATACCATTAATAATGTTTTCGCTGTTATCCACTACTTTTAACAGTGCATTTTTGTGACCAACATTACAATGCTTATACTATTAAATGTTTTCCTATTGTATATAATGTATGAATATCATTTTCTTTCGATAATTATTAGGCCTGTTCTCGCACAGCAATGTATTTGTATAGAATTAAGTATAAAGGAATATATCATGCTGAGTTCAATCAATATAGCTATCAACTTATTTTCGGTTTTGTATCTGTAACATTTTAATGTACTTTTTGACAAATGAGCTTTTATATCACGAAGGAGATACAAATGCTTCCTTAAATTCATTGTGAAATAATAATACATAGGTAAAATGATTTCTTTAATATAATAGTCATATTTGAGATTTACAGCCTCGGAATATGGGTGTTTAAAGGAAAATTGTAAAATTTTACTTATATTGTAGCGTTCATAAGACGGGGAGAAATGTTACAATGCTATGCGAAATAATATTAGCCGTGTAATTTACTTCTCTAAAAGAGGAGTTTTATCAGAAGGAACTTCTGTGAATCTGTAAAAATTACATTTTGCACTATGTTACCTTAAAAAGAAAGAAAGAAAGGAGACGTTACATGGGATTTTATCCACCTTCCGAATACTCTGACATTCCACATTAGTACATTTTAACCACTTCAGCTATTCTAATCGCAGTAGGTGCAACTGTTGCTGTTAAAGTTAGCGCTGTAAGCAGAGCACCCAACACTAAAAGCGCTCTACTTCTTTTCTACTAATTAATCGAAACACAATAGCGCATTTTCAGCTGACGAATTGAAGTTGAATTTACAATATTTAAATTTAGAATGATTTCTGAAATATTGGTTTCCAAGAGTGCGAGGTGAGAGGATAGCTACAATTCGTTCTTGAATAGGAAAGGAAACATTAATATAGTGCATTTCATTCTGATACCATCCCTGCAGGAGCGCCTGAGAATTAGGTGACCCTCCGCGCGTTCAAACCAAAAGTGGGTTTACCTTTGTGAAAGACAATACATGTGAAAACAAGACAAATCTGATGCGTTACATTCACTAGAGCTTCTCTACTCACTTTTATACAAACCGCATTCAGCTAAGTATATATCCACCAAAATTTCACCTGAAATATTCATTTTTAAGTCCCCTGAATCCAAAAATAGTAAACAATCTTTATTAAAAGCTAGTGTGTGTGTGTGTGTGTGTGTCTGTGTGTGTCCGTCTATGAAAGCACAACTGAAAAACGAAAAGTCACTAAAATAACAAACTTTACATTTAAGTTCAGTGTTTTCCTAGGATGCGACTCGAAGATTTTCAAGCAAATTCGCTTCACCCCATGTTACCATTTACGTGAAAGATTATTTGAAGTTTTAGATTTCCCAAAAATGCCTCTAACGATTTGGTTTAAATGTATCTACATGTTAAGATATTTTAATGACAAATGACATGCACACTAAGAGTAGCCTCAGAGGTCCTATTCATTTTGGACGACTTTTGCATAGTGAGTAAATCGTAAAAGGTGGACAAAAGAGTTAGGAATAAAAAGATCGTCTCAAACTAAACGTAAAATATATTTTGTGTACTGAACCCTTTACGAGATATTCCTCGTTATTGATTTAAGTTTTCAAATAGAGCTATAGTTTTCTCTAATGGAAAGTCGTCATTCGTTTTTATATTTTATATTTTTATTTACTCTGGATCCTGAAAATTTTGATGTTCTTAAAAATGGCTCTAACGATTTTGATGTTTAAGACAAACGATATATATGTTTTGAGTTTTCGGGAATAGCCTCTAAAGACCGTTTTATGTTGGTTAATTTTTGTATAGCTCGTAAACCGTAAGAGATAGACACAACCTACTATACAAAAATATATATCTCATTTAAATACATCCTTTGTCATACATGTTTTTGTAGTGTTATCATTTCCGAGGTATTCTTTGTTGTTATTGGTTTCAATTTTAAAGTACTTAAAACTTTTCTCAAACGGAAAGTGACGTTTCGTTTCAATTCTCTTGCCTTACCGCAGGCCATGCAAAACGAACCGAAGTTCAATTTTTAAATAGGACTAGTTTTCAAAATATTTAACTATCGATTTAGCCTAGTGTATTCCCTTATGTCCTCTTTTACTTACAAAGAAATAAGTAATAAGATCAGTTCTGGCAATGTTTATCTTGATTAGCATGTCGTAGATAAAGGAATAATCTTTTTTAAGGTAAGTTGTTTGCTAGAGAAAACCATATGAATGGAACATTTTAGATGTTTTTTTTTTTTCTTTCTGTGTGAACTAATAATTTTAATTAGACAAATACGTTTTATTATGACTATTTCGTTCATGACGTGTCATCGTAGGAAGTGGTCAATCCAGTACATTGGGACGTGAAATTTCAACCAATCGGAACGCATTACCTATCTCTGCATTTTAATCGGTTTTTATCACACCCACGTACATTCTCTTCTCTCTGAATACCTGTGTGTAGTGATATTCCCGTGCAAAATGGCGGAAGTTCCAATACAATCATGCTTTACTAAGCCAAAATAATAGAATGTAGCACTACAAGGAGATCTGTGTTCATTTTACGTCATAATAATATAATGTTGCAATATAAAGATATTTGAAATGTTTTATATGGACATCAAGTTGCAGTGATTTCAGTGTTATTTTTGTTCACGAAATACTTTTATTAAACATAACTCGATCTACAACTTTTCTCTCTCTCGCAACAAATTGCTCGCAAATTTATTGATAAAAGTTGGAGCTTTAGTTATATTACTTATGATAAATAACTTTTCAGAAATACGTACAAAGGAAAAAGTTGTCAGTAATTATATTTCAATATAATGTATATGCGTAAATATTTTATATATAGATATTAGTATAGAAGGGGGCGCTGAGAGCCACAGCAGTTAAAGAGCGTCCATAAATAAAACTCCATTTCCATTGTTTGTCGCATGTCCATTGTTACTCGTTAGTTTTCATTTTATCTTTACAAAGTTCAACACGCATTGTGTAATGTGCAGAGCACCATGCCACCCGAAAAAATAAATGCCGTTTCGTAGATAGCTGACCATCCTGGAACATTTACTCATGATGGAAATAAGTTATACTATCGAGTTTGCGAGAAAAACGTTTTGTACACAAAGCTTCAAATAGTCTTCATATCGCAGGAATGTAACAGAAAGGCAACAACAACTTTTAACAGCAGCATAACAGTAGCAGTGATTTAACCTCCAAAGAAAAAAAAATTACAAAAAAAAAAAAAACGCTTTAACATGGATCTATATGAAGCATTTATTAAAAGTAATATTCCTCTTCAGAAACTTAAAATCCCCATTCTCAAAGGTTTTTTTTTTTTTGCTCAAATATTGCTTAAATCAACATTGAAGAACCAACAATGTATCTACATGTTTCTGGAAGAAATACACAATGAACCAGGATAAAATCATTTGGGTTTCATCTGATAAAACTACCGAAAATTATGGCCGTACATTGCTAACTTAGTTATTGGTGCATTAAAGGAAAAGCCTTCTTCCCATTTGGTGGCCCTCAAAGAATTAAAAAATGTAACTATCTTAGCCAGATTTGTAAATGAGGGCATTAAAAGGATATTTCCAGAATTTTCTGCAGATAAAAGGATAAGCCGCTCCCTACATTATTAAAACTGGCAAAGTATTTTACACCAATATGATTCATGTGACGTGCCTCGCTCACAGAGTACATCGCTCGCTGAAGAAGTACGATCCAAGTTTGGGAATGTAAACAAACTGATTTCATCAGCAAAGAAAGTGTTTCTAATGGCACCTGCTCTCATCAAGGCTTACAGAGAAAAACTATAAAAATATGCCTTTACCTCCCGAAAGAGTGGTAACTCGTTGGGGACCTGTGTTGCTTTATAATGAACATTTCAAGGTCCTCAAAGGCTTAGTGAACGACTTCGATAGAGGCGAGTCTTTGGCAGTTTATCAGTGCAAGGAAGCATTTAACGATTTCGGTATTCAGTAAAACTTTGCGGTGATTAACACTCATTTTCCCCATATAGCCGCGAGTATTAAAAATCTCTAAACTCTAGGGTTGGCGTTGACTGAGTCTGTTCAGGTACTGAATAAAATCCGTCTAGTAATCCTCCTCCTTGCCAGAGGTATTCCCGAGGAAACCAAAAAGTTTACAAACATTTTGAACAATAACCTAGGCTTTGAACCTTTGTGTTAAATTGATGGTTTTATTAATGGGATGGGTGAGCTTATGACAGAAACAGTAAGTGCCAATATACCAAATTCAAATGCTGTCCAGTGACCTCAGTTAATGTAGAAGTCTTTTTCTGCTTATAAAAATGTTTTAAGCAATCGACGACACAATTTTACTGCTGAACATTTGGAAGAGTACCGATCGTTTCTGTTTACCGTAGTAACAAAATGTAAATGAATTTGTAACCGATACTTTTTACTTTTTCTATATGTACTATTACATTTTTGTTAAAAACTCCGTGTGTGTATGTGTGTGTATCTTTGGACAGAATAGCTCAAAAACGAAAAGACAGTTAATGCTAAACTTGGTATTTAAGTATTCCTTGTTATTGGTTTCAGCTTTAAAAAACGGAATGAAGATGGAGCACCGATGGAAAACGGAGAATCCGAAGAAAACCCGCCCCTGCCGCTTTGCCCATCACAAATCCCATATGCGGTCGGCTTGGTGAGAGGCGAGTGGTCTAGCAACCCCTCCCAAGTTCACGGGATCAAACCTGACGGAGGACGATAGCTTCCTTTGGAGGGGATATAAAACCGGTGCTCCCCTTACAACATATGGAAATACCTCATGCGTGATAAATGTTTCTCTGAACAAAATTAAGCGGACTTTCACGCACAATATATAGAATGGGACACTAAGGACTACACCAGTTAAAGAGCTCCATAAATAAAACTCAATTTCATTTCATATAGCAGGTGGAGAAGATAATGTATTACACACAAATTTGATAATCAGATTACACTGGAAATATATGTTTTGAGGAATTTTTGGAAAAATATCCATGGGGTATGTATGTAAAAACATAGCTAAAAAAATCTGATGTGTTCCATTCACAAGACTTTCTCTACATCTCTGCAACAAAGTATTGTTAAAAAGCTTATATTTCTATTTAATTCATGTTAATCGAGAAACATTAGCAGAAATAGTCTTATTACTTGCTTTCTTGTAAGTAGAGGCGAAATAAGGGAATACTATAGGTTAAAGTAATAGTCAAAAGCTGGTTGCTAGTGACTGAAGTTCCTTTGTTTGTATGGACACGAGTTCACAAAGTCCTGTATGAGAAAAGTATGTTTTTTTATAGCTGAAACCAAAAACAAGGAATACCTCTAAAACAATAAACTCCACGAAAAAAATATATATATACTATATTGTATGTTTTAAAGTGTTCTGCATTTGTTGTGGAGTAAGTTTTTGTCCATCGCTTACGGTTTAGCAGATATGTAAAATTCCTAAAATTGACCTAGAATAAAGTAGTCTTCAGAGGCTATTCCCAGAAAATTCAAAATATACATTTTATTTGCCATTAAAATATCTTTAATATACGATATTTTAATCGAAATCGTTAGAGCCATTTTTGAGAAAATCAATATTTTCGAAAAAAGTTCCATGTAAAGAATAGTTTGGGGTGGGGGGATTTTTCTCAAAATCTTCGTGTCGCATCCCTGGAAGACACTAAACTTAAATACCAAGTTTGGTATTTTACCGACTTATCGTTTTTGAGTTATCGTGTTCACCGACACACGGACACACACACACATACACGGACCTTTTTCTGAAAATATTTTTTTTGGATACAGGGGACCCTAAAACATATATTTCCGGTGAAATCTCGGTATCGAATTTTTTTGTGGAGTGCAATACCTTCTCTATACACAATGTACACAGTTCGTACAGAGAAAGTAAAAAAACCACTAAGAACTACAACAGTTAAAGAGCTCCATAAATAAAACTCAATTTCATTTTATATAGCAGGTGGAGAAGATAATGTATTATAGAAAAATTGGATAATGAGATTACACTGGAAATATATATTTTGAGGAATTTTTGGAAAAATATCCAGTGTGTATGTATGTCAAAAGCATAGTTCAAAAATCTGATGTGTACCATTCAGATGACTTTCTCTATATACCTGCAACAAATTATTCTTAAAAAGCTTATACTTATATTTACTTTATGCTAATCAGAAAAAATTAACAGAAATAGTCTTATTACTTGCTTCCTTGTAAGTAGAAGCGAAATAAGGGACTACCATAAGTTTAAGTGATAGTCAAAAGCTGGTTGCTATGTCAATGAAGTTCCTTTGTTTATATGGATAGGAGTTGACAAGTTCCTGTATGAGAAAGGTATACGTTTTTCATAGCAGAAACCAAAAATAAGGAATGTCACAAAAACGACGAACTCCACGAAAAAAGTGTATATAACATAAATTGTGTGTTTTAATGTGCTCTACATTTTTTTTGAAGTAAGTTTTTGTACATCTCTTGTGGTTTAGCAGTTATTCAAAATTCAATAAAATTCATCCAGAATAAACTACTCTTCAGAGGCTATTTCCAGAAAATGCAAGATAGACATTTTATTTGTTAGTTAAATATCCTTAATATACGAAATTTTAATCAAAATCCTTAGAGCCATTTTTGAAAATCTCAAAATGTTCGAAAAAAGGTCCATGTAAAGGGTAGTTGGGGGTGGGGGGATTTTTCTCAAAATCTTCGTGTCGCATCCCTAGAAGATACTAAACTTAAATACCAAGTTTAGTATTTTACCGACTTTTCGTTTTGAGTTATCGTGTTCACAGTCACACATAACACACAACCACACACACACACACACACACACACATAGAAATATACACACGCGCGCGCGGAGCTTTTTATGAAACTGCTTTTTTTGGATATTGGGGAGCCTAAAACATATATTTCCGGTGAAATCACGATATCGAATTTTTGGGTACACTATGTACGTAGTGCGTATAAAGAAAGTAAAAACTTATACTTTCTCATACAGGAATTTCTCAACTCCTATCCATACAAACAAAGGAATTTCAGTTTCATAGCAACCAGATTGTGACCATCACTTTAACCTATGTTACTCCCTTATTCGCTTCTACTTACAAGGAAGCAAGTAATAAGATTATTTCTGCACATGAAGTAAACAGAAACATAAGCTTTTTAACAATATTTTGATGCAGAGATGTAGAGAAATGCATGTGAATGGAACATATCAGCTTTTTTGTGTTGTAATAAAACTGGAGATTGTATATTGATTTTGAATCTAATATATATGTGTGAATCTAATCATTACTTTGCTTTTATTATTTGATGTTGATTTTGACACTTTTCATGCATATTTTAAGTATTTTCATGCGTATTTGCATTAATATTTCGAGCTTTTTATGTTGCATATAATCCAGTCTTTAGTAATAACCCCAGATACAAAAAATTTCTGGAATCGTTTATTTTCTCTTTAATGTATATGAAATTAGGGAGTTTTAATGTTAGGAGTTGGTAACGTCCATGACGACACTTTATTTCAATGTTAATGCTAATTAGTAATAACACTGGTCAACAATGAATAAATAAATAATTCCTGCTGATTCTTATGTATTTGCATCTGCCAAATCCAAAAATGAAGTTAGAAATGTTCCATCACACCGATTTTTGTAATATTAAAAAAGTGTTCTTATCATTTTATTAGTATAGGCGGTAAATGTGCTGATTAAAAGGAAGTATTTTATTTTATAAGGTCAACAAATGAAATACTTGCTTTAGGCAATTGTTGCTTGTGACTTCAGGAATGACAATGTTCGACAATGAGCCTGCCCAGGTGAATGTTTACTCCAACAAAAGACAAGTAAGGTTTGTTGCAGATAGAAGCTGTCCTGCATAGTTGTCAAAGGAGTAGAAGCTTGGTTTATAGATAGAAGTCAATCCTGTGAGTTATCAGTTGTAAATTAACAAGTGTAGTATTTCTAATAGTGTGTTTTCTTAGGCTTTGTGATTTAGGAGTATAATGTCTCGCAAATGCGTAAACGATAAAAATAATTTTTGTTAAATTTGTGGTGAACTCACTTTAAAAGCGCAGAGGCGAAATTTGACTCCTCGAATAAAAGAGCTTATGAGCGTTATTTTGACAATAAAATAGACGAGAATAAGTTTCAGGCTCCAGAAATCTGTTGTGTCAAATGTGTAGCGCTTTTAACCGGCTGGTTAAAAGGGTCCCGTCATATGCCTATTGCAGTTCCTATGAGATGGCGGGAACCTAAAGATAAAGTAACAGACTGCTACTTCTGCTTGACAAATATACCTGGAATAAATTCCAAGTCCAAACATACTGTTAAATATCCATCTCTGGAATCAGCAATTCGACCAGTGCCTTATGGACCCGTCTTCCCATACCAACCCCACCAGACGAATGTCTGTGACTGAAGATTTTGAAAGTATTGACCCAGATTTTGTGGAAAGAGTTACCGTAAACAATATTAACCCAGGAGGATCTAAATGATTTGTTCGTAATCTAGGGTTATCTAAAAGTAAAGTCGAGTTACTTGCTTCAAGATTAAAAGGCTGACACCTCCTGCAGGATGGCAGCAAAATAAGTTCTTTTCGTCAGCGCCAAAAGGAATTTGGGCATTTACTTTCTAAACAGGAAGACCTAGTTTTCTGTAATGATGTCGATTATTTGATGGAGTCTCTGGGTGTTCAACATAAGCCTGAAGATTGGCGTTTTTTCATTGACTCTTCGAAAGCAAGATTGAAAGGAGTCCTGCTACATAATGGAAACAAGTTTCCATCCATACCTTTAGCACATGCAGTTGGTATGAAGGAGAGTTACGTGAACATGCAACTCTTGCTATCGAAAATCCAATATGATGACTACTCATGGCAGATATGTGCAGATTTTAAAGTATGGCTATCTTACTTGGATTACAAGTTGGTTATACACAGGTTTGCTGTTTCTTGTGTATGTCGGATAGTAGAGAAGAAGAAATCGTTATGTTAAAAAAATGCACCAAGGAGAGAGTCATTTAACCCAGGACAGGCAAATGTTGTTCATTAACCACTTATAAATGCTGACAAAATCTTATTGCCTCCATTACACATCACATTAGGCTTTTTAAGAACATTGTGAAAGCAATTAATCGTGATGGGAGTGCATTTCTCTTCCTGAAAACTAAGTTTCCAAAGATCAGTGAAGCGAAACTAAAAGAGGGAATATTTTTTGGCTCTCAAATTAGAGAACTTATGAAAGATTCGCAGTTTGAAAGCCCTTTTAATATGCAAGAACAAGCTGCATGATTCTCTTTCAAAAACATTGTCATAAACTTTCTAGGAAACCATAGTCCTGAACATTACGCAGAACTTGTCAGTGAGCTGATTGAGAAGGTCATGGGATGTAATATGTCTTTGAAAATACACATGTTGGATTCCCATCTTGGATTCTTTTTTGAGAACCTCGGCGCTGTCAGCGACAAACGTGGCGAGCGTTTCCATCTGGACATCGCTGAAATGCTAAGACGCTACCAGGGAAAATGAACTCCAAATATGTTGGCAGACCACTGTTGGACACTTAAGAGAGATGTTTCTCAAGCAAAGTACAGTCAAAAATCTACTTCAAATTCATTTTAGGTACGTAAAATGTATTCAAGCTAAGGTGTTACACATATTAGCTGTATAATTACCAGAAATCTTATTAATGCAATTACTCTAAAACTGTGAGTGATGGAAAGTTCTGCAAAAACATTTTTAAACGGTTTACTCTACAAAAAAAAATTATAATATGTAGATATCAATATATACTCGTATGTTGTATATAAGCGTATGACATAAATTGTGTGTTTTAATAAGATCTACATTTTTGTTTAGTAAGTTTTCGTCTTTCTCCTAAGGTTTACCACTTAAACAAAACTGAAGAGGTCTTCAGAGGCTATTGACAGAAAATTCAACATGAACATTTCGTTTGTCATCAAAATATCTTAAAAATATAATATTTTAATAAAAATCGTTGCATGCACTTTTGAGAAAATAATTTTTTTTTCATGTAAAGGGTAGTTGGTGGTGGGGGGGGGGGTTTCTTGAAAATCCTCGTGTTGTATCCTTAGAGATTACAGCTTAAATGCTGAATTTGGTATTTAATTAAGTTTTCGTTTTATGAGCCTATACAGACACACATACAAACATGCACATACAGATATGTTTCACTAAATGCTCTATTTGGAGTCAGGGCGTCTCAAAACATATACTCGTATTTCCGGTGAAATCTCGGTATCGAATTTTTTAGTGAAATACAATATCTTCTCTATACACTATGTACATTGCACTTGCGGGCAAGAGAAAGTAAAAGTAGGTTGCATTCTTCCGTTCTAAGCTGTTAGTTTACGAGTTATTAAAAAGGCCAAGTTATGAGAGCTGAATTACACGATACTAATCTTGTTATTTTAATGGCACAAGAGCTTCCCTGGCACGCGAAAATGAACGTATATATTATGTAACAGAGCAGAGCTCCAGGATGAAACAAAGGATTTTTAACAAAGGCAGCAAATAAGAGCATCAACCAGTTTGTTTATCTTGCTCTAATAAGAGGAAAGAAAACGGCGCTTGGTTCTGACATTGGAGTGTGTATTTGTACAGTTGCTGTTGACATAAAACAGAAAGCTCGCGCATGTATTGTGTATTCCTCTTATCAATGGCTTATCTTAAGTTGCTTTAATGCTCTACAGCATACAGTACTTCTGCACTTCCTACTACTTACGTATAGCAAGTGAAAATATTATTCTCTACCCAATGTTTTTATTGAGATTCATTGAAAACACACGTTTTGAGCCTCCCTGAATCCCAATTTTTTTTTACTTTCTCTACCAGGTACTATGTACAGAGTAGGTAGAGAAGATATTGTATTCATCTCAAAAATCCGATGTGGAGATTTCACCGTACATATAATATGCTGTAAGTTCCCCTGAATTAAACATATAAAAAATATGTTTAAATTAAAGTCAATGTGTGTATTGTGTGTGTGTGTGTGTGATCAACATAAACTGAAAACACAATTCCATAAAATACCAGATTTGATACCAAACTACCCTTTACATTGATAATGTTTTGAAAATGTTGATGTTATCAATGATGCCTTTAAGGAATTTGATTAAAATACCATATGCTAAATATATTTTATCACAAATAAAATTATACTTATTTTTTTAAAATAGTTTTTGAAGTCCTCTTTACTCTTGATGACTTTTGCTTATCTGGTTAACTGTAAGAGACAGACAACAATTTACTAACACAAAAAAATATATATCGCTAATACACACAATTTACTATGTCATAATCTTTTTTGGAGGAATTAACTATTTCCAATATATTCTGCATCTATTGTTGGTTTTAAATGTCAATATTTAGACTTTTCTCAAATAGCAATTCGTTGCTCACTTTTTACCTTCTCTACCGAGTAATATGGATGTACATAGTAGGAAGAGAAGGTATTGTATTCCACCTAATCATTTGATACTGAACAATTTAGGAAATACATGTTTGAGGAGCTCTGAGTAAAAGATAAATATGTTTAAATAAGATCCATTTGTGTGTATAAAGCGTATGTATGTGTGTGTGTGTGTGTGTGCAGCATAACTAAAAAACGAAAAATCGGTTAAAAGCTAAAGTTGGATAAACTATTATTTGAGTTTAGTATCTTCCAAGGAAGTAACATGAAAATTATAAGGAAAATCCATCTCCTAACTACTCATTACATGGGAAAAATTTCGAAAATGTTGGTGGCTCTAAAGATTTGAAGATATAATGGGTGCCCGATGGTCATTTTTAATAAATTATGTTCATTTGGCGAGAGATAATACTGCACCATTTGCAGCAATCGATATCTTGGCAAGAGCCATAAATGCCGACACATACGTGTCCTCATAAAGCAATGTTGGCATAAGCATGGTCTTAACCATTCAATCTCTGATAATAGGAGAGCTTTTATATAAGAGCTGCCGGACACTCTCCGGTTCGGCGTTGGCAGATAAGTGTTACATAAGAAATGTTCATTTCAGGAGTGCCAGGTCCTCTTTTAATTACCCTACTGCATGTTTTGGAGGGTGAAGGCCTTCCGCTTCAGCAAGCTCTTTGGCCAACACATCTACATCACCCAGATAAGCACCTCAGCGCATTTCGACGCTGGTGGCAGACTTTTGCGATACTGCTGCAAACAGCTCCTAAACGGCTACTCTTTAAGCAGTCAGCTTACTTTTATAAACATCTTATGGCTTTAAATCGTGTTCTACCCCGGCGTCCTTGGAGTGTCATCTGGAAGAAATTTACGAATCCGAAGATACCCACAGACTGGAAGACTAGCGTATATCTTGCGCTCAATTGTGGCGGCATGGCAGATCAATTTCTAAGCTCTGCCCCGCTGTAATGAGGTGCAAAAATTGCACCGTAAACTAGTGGACTGCGCCATCATACGCTCTATTTGGTACTGGGTATATGGCAGAATCTGTGTTATCTGTGGTGGGGCAGAAGAAAAACGTGAACTCTATTTAACCTTGGAATTCCAACAGGCACACAGGCAACTGCCAGATACTTTGACCTGGATCATATTTGCCACATACTATTGGATTCTGTTGATTGGAGACGCAGCATAACTTCCAGAAATGTATCCGGAAAGAACGCTGGGAATTGGAAAAACGGACCCCTCTGTCGTTGGATCTTCGGCATTTACAGAGACTCATGGTGCCGAATGTGACAGAGTCAGCAACTACCACTCAAAAAAAAAAGAAAAAAAAAAAAAGGTGAAACATCCACCTTAGCTAGTCTGAATTCCAGCTACAATTACGATATTGATTAATGTAACACATTCTTATGTATTACTATGTATAATATGCAATATTAATAAAAGAATAAAAAAAATCTACCTGATTATGTGGTTTCATTAATTCCCTTCAGCAATAGTAAAATCACTGTTTCCTCGCAGCCTTGCTGTACTTATTCATATATTGCTACCGATATTGCTTGCTGAAACTGGTGCCACATTAACTCTTGTTAAATAAAATATAATTTATTCTAAATGACCATCGGATACCCTACAATATTTATATGGCAAATAGATTATATATCTTGAATGTCCCAGTTATAGCCTCTGAAGACCGTAAGAGATAAACACAAAGGCTATGACTTATACATTTTTGTGGAGTTAAAACTATTTCACAGGTACTCTTTGTTTTAAATTTTCCTATACTTATACTTTTTAAAATGAAAAAAGTTTCATACGTTTCTTTGTTCGTTTTACTCGCACACATGCAAAGATAATTTAAAGTGGATGTCATCTCTTAGCAACCATATTTTAAAGGATTTAACTATCGCTGCAGCCTAGTGTATTCCATTAGTTTCCGATTATCTTCAAAGGTATGCGTAATAAGGTCATTTCTGTTAATGTTTATCTAAATTTTAAGGTAAATAGAGAAATAAGGTATTGTATAATTGCAAATTTTGATTTTCCGGGTTGTTCGAAAATAGGTAGAGAAAGTCCTGTGAATGGAATAAAATAGGTTTTTAGATAATGGTCCGCGTGTCTCTGAGTGAGTATGTTTCTTTGAAGAGCATAACTAAGAAACTAAAATTCTCATAAATAGCCACCCGTACCATTTAAGTTAAGTATATTCCAAATATGCGATACGTAGATTTTTAAGAAAATTGCTTCACCCGAACTATCATATATATGGAATATTTTTCATAATTTACCATTTTCTCAAAAACTACTCTGACGCTTTAGATTAAAATTACATATGTTAAAGATATTTACATGAGGAATAAAAAATCTAGGTATAGAGAATTTTCTGGGAATTCCTATAAAGTCCTTTTATTCGGAAGGAACTTTGTGCTATCCGGTATAAATAATTGGTAGGTGTTAAGTGATAGACGAAACCCCAGTACAGAAAAAGAGCAGATCTCTGTGAAACTTATATTTCATTCAAAAATATGTTTGTAAGATAAGAAATTTCCAAGATATTCTAATTTATTGATGGAGTTATTCAATATTCTTGTCATTATTTAAAGTCCTTTCAATATGATTTTCGTAATTGCATAGAGACGTCGCTATTCCCTTTGTAACTCTAACAATATGAGTATGTGGTTATTTCTTCAAAGGTTTAATTAAATTAAAATCAAGTGTATGGAAAAATTATAATTCATAGTAATTTTTTCTATATCCACAAACAAACGATAGAGGTGAGAGAAGTCATGTAAATTTAATACGCAATTTTCATATTTACTTCATTTTAATCGAAATGAACTTTTGTAGATATATCTTCATTAGGTACACATTTCATTATAGTTACAAAGGCAAAGGCAAACAGATATTGTGAATTATTTAAGACCTGGACGGTATATGCTGATATGCAGTCGCAAGGAACAACCAAAAATCGTAAGGCCTTTAAAATTTTCAACAAACCATTGATTAGTCCAACCTATTAATAGCAGATATCTCGGAAATGGCTAATGACAAAAAAGAGTATATTTGGAAAAAATTGCGTGTTTTAAAGATAATTATATTTTTATGCAGTACTTTCTGTCTATCGCTTAACGCTTACCAGTTGCACAAATACAACATTCCTTATGAATGAAAGGGAATTTACATGCTACTCCCAGAATATTCATTATGCATTTTAAATGTGGCATTTTAATCAAAACAATTAGAATGGTGGTGATGGTAATAATGATGGTGATGATAGAGGTGATGGTGATGGTAGTGGCAGTGATGGTGGTAGTGGTGATGGTAGTGATGTTGCTGCTGTTAGTGGTAGTGGTGGTGATGGTAGTGTTAGTGGATAGTGGTGGTGATGCTGATGGTGATATGGTGGTAGTAGTTGTGGTGATATGGTGGTAGTGGTGGTTATAGTGATGGTGTAATGGTGATATAGTGGTGATGTTATTGGTGGTTAATGGTGATAAGGTGGTGGTGATTGTGGTGGTGCTGGTGATATGGTGGTGGTAGTAGTGGTGGTGGATGTGGTGATGGTGGTGGTTGTGTTGGTGGTAGTGTGATGGAATGATTCTTATTGGAGGTCATAAAGATTCAATATCAATATCAAGAGCAAGACCTATGATAAAATGGTCAAAAGAATGATATCAAGAAAAATACTTCTGTAGTAGTTCAATCCTTGGGGAAACAAGAAGTCATAATGAAGACACCCCATAGAATTTTCTCTTTAGCCAACGACTTAATTCATTCCAACTCTTCCCTGTCATCTCTGCTTCCGTTCGCACCGTATTGCAGCAAGTTGCCCTAATTCTACCTCTTCGCCTACTTTAGACTTGAAGATTTCATTCAAATACCATTCATATAGTATTACCAATTTCCCTCTTTAGTATCTGACCAATTCATTTCCACTTTCGGAATTTAATTTCTTTACTGATTTTCTTATTTACTTTGTTCCATAAATCTATATTTGATATCTTCCGAGGCACCAAATTTTCAAAATATTTTTATTCAGGTGCCCTCCAACCATATATTTCCGGTGAAGTCTCGGTATTAGATTATTGGGTGGAATGCAATACCTTCTATAAACTATGTACGTGTTAGACAAAATAATACATTTTGGAAAAAAGTCCATGCATGCATCTTAAGTCTGTTAAATACCAAACTTTGTATTTGAAAGCATATTATTTCAAGGATGTGAAACATAGATATTCAAGAAAATTCCCCAAAGCTGCATTTTAAGTGGGAAAAATGTTTGTTATGTTGGGTTTTCTCAAGTAACATGATCAAATTACCATTATGCTATCTATTTGGAAAATACAATGTGCTTCGTATTCTTTTTTGTTCTCTCCTGTACTGTAGTGGTTAGCATGCTAGCATCATCAAACCTGGCGGAGAACAATGGATTTTTTTTAATGTAAAAACCCTTAGCATGGCTTTCTTCGGATGGGAAGTAAAGTCGTTGGTCCCATGTCGTAGATTTACGGCACATAAAAGCACCTCAAGCTAGCTAAGATCTATCTGAGCAAAATTAAGCGGTGCATAATGGAACTCTAAGAACCACAATAGTTAAAGAGCCTCCAATAATAAAACTCCATTTCCATTTCCTATTCTCTGCGAACAGTTTATAAAGTCCTCTGCATTCTGAACGATTATGCAGCTTTGTGCAAGTAGTTCGTTTCAATCTATGTGGTGTTATTCGTTTTTGCGGATTATTTGGCAAGGATTGGGAGTTCGACCATACGTGGTTTAAGTCACACTTGAAGTTTAGTGATACGAAAATGATATTACTAATGTCAATGCTGAATTCACTTGCCTAAGGGTTTTAATTTACTTCGAGGCCTACCTAATGAAGGATCTCTACTGTAACGTCTCCGTTACACCTCATGTGCTGCTGGGATTAACTATTTCATCATTAGTCTACTGGAAGCGCTTTCGACTTTTCTTCACTGCTAGCGAGCGAATCTGTGCTTTACATCGCATGCCAGGACATGTCACGAATTCCCCTGCTGGGGAGGGGTGTTCTATCCATGATGAAGAAGAGGCAGTCAGTTGGGAATTCAGGACTCGTCGGGGAC
Organism: Hymenopus coronatus; assembly: GCA_030762935.1. Lineage (NCBI taxonomy): Eukaryota > Metazoa > Arthropoda > Insecta > Mantodea > Hymenopodidae > Hymenopus > Hymenopus coronatus. Next base: position 27,994,628 of record CM060896.1, on the reverse strand, counting down.
ATTTTGGCAGAGCGCTAAGGGGGCGCTGCTCTTCTAGACCAGCTACGCCGTGCTGAATATTAGTGGATCGAGCTTTTCAGTTTGTCAAAATGTATTATTGTGTGTAATGTACTGTTTTCGGCTTTAACTTGTCTAAATTTTTCAACCTGCTCACTCCCATTTTATGGTGGAGTGTTTTGATCGGCCTGAAGTGGCTTAATTGATTTTATTAAATTCATAGTAAGTACGAGCAATATTAAATATTTTGTACACTTTGTAAAAGTTTTATTTATTGTTCAATAAATTTATGACGTTTGCTTTGATTTTTTCATTTAAAGCTTCATCTCAATCCTCCCTTTGCCTTTGTACAAAACCTGAGATTGGGTTTTCTTTTTTGCTTGTGCGTTTCATCAAGTTACCATTAGGGCCCAGCATAAATTGTGAGCATATGACCTCGTATAAACTGTTTGTTCGTTTCCGCCATGAAAAAGAAGACTTAAGGAAGGATGCCGATATTTGAAACAATATACTGCAATTTCGTTGGCCCCGAAGCTCAGTGATAGAACACCTGCCTGCTGTGCGACGGGTCCCTGTTCGATATTTAGGTGGAGCCAAGATTATCCCCTCACTTACCAGAGTCTAGAAATATAAACAAGAGTGCATAGAGTAGTTAAAGGCGAGGTAAAAATGAAACAGTAATAAAAAGTAATAGTTAAATCTTATAAAAGCCGATCGATATCTGAACAAATGAAGTTCGGTTCGCTTTGCATTTCCAGAAAAGCAAATGAGACTGGAAATGAAAGGTGACCCTATTTGAGAAGATGCACAGTTAAAATTTAAAGCAATAACAAGGAATATCGGAAACGCCAGCTCTGCACAAAAAATGTATGACATAAATTGTGTTTTAATAAGATTTACCAGCTATACAAAGTGCAGCCAAAATGACCAGGCCTTCAGAAGCTATTCCCAGAAAATTCAAGGTACAGATTTTGTCTTTGATGTAAATAATATGCGATATTAATAAAAAGTGTTAGAGTCATGTTTGAGAAAAACATTTTCATTAATATTTCCATGTAAAGGATAATATGGGTTGGGGAGTTTTCTTAAAATTCTTCGTGTCACAACCTTGGAAGATACTAAACTTAAATAGCAAGTTTGGTATTTGACGGTCATTTAGTTTTTGGGGTATGCTTTACTCAGAGGACCTCAAAACATGTTTGCTGAAATTTCGGGATACATTTTTTTAAATGGAATACATTACTTCTTCTACACCATATGTACATAGTGCGTTTAGAGAAAGTAAACATTTACTGCAACTCATTCAGGGAACAGACTTTGGGAAACATTGAAAGCATGTGTTCCAATTGGGTTGCAGGTGCGGGAGGTCGATAACACTTCAACTTCATTTCGTGTCTTATTCATCATATTACCCTCCGCTTTGTAGAACTTAAGCCACATTCACAATGAGATATAAATGCAGACGCAGCGTAAGCACAAGACTTTTTCAGTGGAAGCACTCTCCTAGACTCACGCAACCCACTATATTGGCGACTTCCAAACTTCATGCTTGCGTATATTTAGGTAGAATTCTCCATTCTTTCCTTTTATCACTTACCAAGCGTTCAACAGCAGTGCCGACTTCAGAGCGCCTATTGTGCTTTTGGCTGGGCCATGTTTCAATCACACATACTACAGGTTTTTAAACATATTATTTTTATTTCTTTGCAGTCGCTTTAACTACAGATTATATCGCGACTTCTCATTTGGGTTACCAAGTAGAATACATTCAGTGTGTAAACTTAAACGATCATACATAAAGCATGCATAAGATGAGTAAGAAGCAGTAATTCACGATACTATGCAAGTTATTTTTATGCTTTAGTGTGTAACAGAGGTGTGTATTAATTACATTTAAAAATACATTAATTAAAGTACCTATTTAGTTTAACATGAATTGTGTAAATATGTACACCAAAACAAGCGTTCCAATACATTTACGTAAGCGATTACGTTCTCTACCGAATACTATGTTCCTATGTACATAGTAGGTAAAGGAGCTATTGCATTCCACCCCAAAATTTGATTCCGAGATTTCATCGATTGCGGGTTCCTTAAAAAAAAAAGCATTTTTACAAAAAATTGTCTATGTACCTTTGGGTGAGTTTTCGTCTGTGGATAGCGTAACTCAAAAAACAAAAAGCCTGATATTTAAGTTTAGTGTCTTCCAAGGATAAAACATCCATATTTTCAGTAAAATTGGCCAACCGAAACTATTCTTTACATGGAAAAAACTTTGAGAAAGTTGGTATTCTCAAAAGTAACTCCACAATTTTCATTAAAATACCGTATAATAAAGAATATTACATTAAAAATAAGATTTATACTTTGAATTTTGTATAAACAGCCTCTAAAGTCCTCTTCAGTCTGAACGACTTTTGCATACCTTGTAAACTGTAAGACCAAGCTTACTACACAAAAAATGGTACACACAGTTTATGTTCTAAACATTTTTGCTGTCAAGTTAAATATTTGCAAGACATTTTAAAATACTTATATTTTTCTTAAGCAGAGATGCGTCATCAGTGTTTCTTTTGTTTTATTTCCCATGCAAATTCAATTGCATAGTGAAAACTTTGAAAATATTTGAAAATGCGTTTGTTATTTTATTAGTTAGTATTTTGTATGCCCTTATTTGCCGTCTACTTATAAGGAACTAAATAATAAGACCATTTCTGCTTACGTTTATCTAGCTTGGCATGTAGTAGATAGAAGTAGAATATTTTGTAAGAAGTTATTTTCAGAACAGGTAGAGAAAGTCTTGTTAAAGAACCCATTACTTAAATTTGAAGATGAAAAGGAAGGTATTAGTAAAGAATAAGAAACACCGAATTAGAAATCCGAAAATAAGAAGAAGAACGCGAGTGAAGGAGTGACCGCAGTGCAAGCAGTGAAATGGAGATGGGCAGGCTACACTGTAAGACTCAACAATAATCGTTGGACAAACATAATAACAGTAGGGCACCCAAGAGAAGGAAGGATCGAGTAGACTGAGAACGAGATGAGCGAGCGAAATGGAGAAGAACGCTGGCAACATCGGGAACACGATTGCGAGGAACAGTGACACCTGGAAGGCTTAGAAACAATTAACTACAAGTGCCGTTGTCATAGTCCCTGGGAATGGATCTTGCCAAACGGAAAGGCATCAGTGTAGCAGTGTATATACTATTTGTCTGTTTTAATATTATTTTCATTTTACTGTTAATAAAGTGGTAATTATTATTTATTTTTTATTTATAAAAAAGAAATAACAATAAAAATACAAAAAAGAACAAATAAAATAAAACCTACAAAAAATAAGATGATCAGTGTGACCGCGGGCCAAGGAAGAAGGAATACATTGGAATATGACAGTAAGAGTGAGAACAAGTGTTTAACTGTAAAGGTGTTTAGTGTAAATAATAGTTTAAAACAAATGAACATAAAGGCAGATGAATTCCACATTCATAGCTCAAATGTGAGGGGCGTATTCGAGCTAACTTCTTCTTGTGGGATTAAAGGCCATTATTATTATTATTATTATTATTATTAAAATATTGATATAATGCATCTGTGAAATTTGGTAAAAATTGTGGAAAATTAAACAATTATTTTCTCTGATAATAAAATAATATGAATTCTAAACTTTAAGTGAACTTATCGTTTTTCCCACTTAGCACACTTTAACTACCAATTAATTGTAGCTATAAATGGGTAGGCGCATGCTTATTAATAGGCACTCCCAACTTTAAACCTTATTTCCAACACTTTTCCATACTTAAAATGTTCCATACGATGCAATTTTTCACTACTTTGTTTCAAACTTTTTATCCAGCCTCTCAAAGTCATATTAAAGAAAGGGGTTGGATTAGTTTTTGGAAATAATGCTCAAATTTTCATAAGTAAATTATCAGATTTTGGGAGATTATGAGTTTTTGAAAAGTAATAAAGTAACAATTTTTCTCTACTAATTAGGGCTAATATTTAAAATATAATATGAGAGCTCTATTTGTAAACCCATTTTCTATAAAACGTGATGTTTGTATGTGAATACGAGGGCCAGTTTGACGGTAGCATCGTATAGTTTAACTCTAGACTAGCTTGTATCCATAGTTACAGGTCAATAGCTTATTAGTTTTCGAATGACAGCATTCTAAACAAGGAAACCTTAGAGTTTTCATGAAAATGGAGGATTTGGAAAAACGAGCAGTGATTATATACTTCCATTTGAAAGGCTTAACGCCTAATTAATCGCGGAGGAAATGGACAGTACATTGAAAGACTCTATCCCTTCATATTCAATTATTAAAAGGTGGGTTGCAGAGTTTAAAATGGGACGTACGAGCACTAGTAATGAGCCTCGCTCTCGCTCTGGACGCTCTGTAGAAGTGACAACTTCATCGTTTAGTACTGGAAGACCGCAGATTAAAGTTGTTTGAGATAGCAGAGGCTGTAAACATACCAAAAGAACGTGCAGGTAATATTTTTAGTATTGTTTTGGACTTTCACAAGGTATGAGCAAGATGGGTGCCGCATTATTGACACCTGATCAAAATTTGCAAAGAAAAACTGTTTCTGTTAAGAATGTGGAGCTCTACCGTAAAAATCCAATGAATTTTTGAGATGGCTTATTACTAAGGTTGAAAATTGGATACATCACTACACTTCAGAAAGTAAATCACAGTGACAATGACAATGCTCCGGCCTATCGTTCAGTCATTGCAATGGGAAAAATGTGACTACCACTTATTCCCAAACTTCAAAAAATGTCTTCGAGGACGAAGATTTCACAGCAACGTGGAGGTCATTGATGCGGTAAGCAGCTATTTTGAGGACCTTCATAAATCGCACTACAGAGATGATTTAATTAAATTAGAATACCGATATGACAAATGTAAGAGCCTTTCTGAAAATTATGTTGAGAAATAAAGCAAAATATATATATATGTGTGTGTGTTGTTTTCATTGAGAGGCTCGGGACTTATCAGCCGACCCTAGTAATTTAAAAATGCATCACGTGGCTCATTTTTATTAAACAATAATTTTAAACTGAAAACCATTAGGTATTATTTAAATAACCAATTAAGTTACAATTTTGAATCACGGAGAAAATAACACTATTATTATGTATAATAACCAATATAAATTTCTAAGATATTACATACTATGGGTTTTCCAAATTATCTTAAGTGCATTTTCTTGCCATGTTCAAAAGATTTCCGCATGTAATTTACAGATCTGGAAACCCATGCACAACTTCTAACGTTACGCTTATGACTGCATTATGAATTATCTTCTCTCGCGCCTGCGCTTATGCTGCGTTACCTCTGCGACTTCACTGTGAATGTGGCTTCAAATCTTCGACTTACAAGCCAACGCCTGATAAAGAGCAACCAAATCAGGATGGATGATCAGCTCAAGATCTGGTATAGTGGCAAAAAAGATGAAAGAGATGATAGAAAATTTCGTGGATAAAATTATCCAGCATGAGCTTAGCAACCGAGAAAAACCGCGAAAAAACATTTGGTCGACTCCAAGGTTTGACCAAAGGATCTCCAAAATGCGGGCCACAGACGTTAGCTTCTGAGCTATATCGATCGGTCCCCTGTTATGTGACCTAATAAAACTGATAATGAATAATCTCAGGGTGTAAATTTCCTGCATTCGGACCGAAGAAGCAATCGCTTTAAAACTAATGATTAGTGGATACATTACATACGCTATACAAACACCTGTAGTATAACAACACATTTTCAAACGTTGTTCTTACCAGAAATTTACACCTACAGCTCCACAGTCATCACGTGTGCTATTAATAAACACTTTATATCATACCACTAATACTGGTTCTTTCATTAGTGCAGATAAGGAAATGATACGTTCTGTCTAACCGACGTGGTTAGCCCAGAAACCATTAATATCACTGAGATGACGTGAGGTATTTTCTGATCTCAGTCAGTTCGAAACTTTTTTATGCTCCTCTATCTTTACTTTACTTTGGTCATTTTAGAGGTCATTGGAGTAAAGGCAGACATTCCTAAAGAAAATCTTATATGTTACACCTCATGACCTTCTCTACCTATTCTACAAACTTCTTACAAAATATTATTCTTCTTTCTACACAATGCTAATTAAGATTAGCATTAACAGAGTGTACTTATTACTTAATTCATTATACATAGAAGGGAACTAATGGAATGCACCAGGCTAAAGCGATAATCAATGTTTTAAAACTTCGATATGCGATGTCATTGCAATTCACTTCTTTGCTTGCTCAGGAGCAGAAGAGAAGAAAAACAGACACATCCTATCTGAGGAAAGTATAAGGTCTCAGATTTGAAAGCAATAACATGGAATATCTCAGAAACGGTTACCTCCGCAATGTACCTTCGATATGCGATGTCATTGCAATTCGCTTCTTTGCTTGGTCAGGAGTAGAGGAAAAAAAAAACCAAAAAAACGGACACTTCCTATCTGAGAAAAGTACAAGAATTCAGATTTGAAAGCATAACATGGAATATCTCAGAAACTGTTACCTCCACAAGAAAAATGTAGAGGACATAAATTGTGTGTTTTGACGAGATAACCATTTTCAGTATACTGAGTTTTTGTCTATCGCTTACCAGTTATACAAAATTCGGCAAAATGTATCCAGAATGAACAGGTCTTCAGAGGCTATTCTAAGAAAAGTCAAGATAAACGTTCTTTTTTTCTTGTAATGTAAATAGCTTTAACATCCGGTATTTTAATCAAAATCTTTGCAGCCATATTTGAGAAAACATAAATGCCAAGTTTGGTACTTAACGGTTTTTTTTTTTTTTTTAATTTTTGAGCTATACTGGCCACAGTTGTGCGCGCGCACACACCCATGTGGATCTTTATATAAAAATGTTTTTACTCATGGGAACTCAAAACATATATTTCCGTAGAAATCTTGGCATCGAAGTTTTTAGTGTATTACATTACCTTCTCTATATACTATATACATAATACGCGTAGAGAAAATAAAAATTCTGAAGCTGTGTCGTTATAGAGCCCCACGTTTGGAAACCATATGCGGTGTTAATATGGTGTTGACGTTAGATGTTATATGCAGGGTTGCCTCTTACACCACATTTAAGACCCTTATGCAATGAGTGCAGGTTGGAGTCATTGACCAGACTTACTCCCCTACCTATGAGTAGACCCACTTACCTGGTACGGTGAATTTACTACCGGTGAGTTTGCCTCGGTGTCGCTCAGTCACCCGAAGTGTTAAATCAAATGGGGGTAGATCAGGAGTGGTCTTTTAAGAATTAAAAGCCGTATACTTTGCTTGAGTTTATTCCTTCCTAGAAGAGACGAGACAAGCACATTTACCTTATAATAATGTTCACTTATACACCTGTTACGAATTCTAATAATCTGACTGAATACACGTAATATATTAGTAATCGTCACTGGCTTTGTGTCTAACTTTATATAAAGTACTTAAGTTCAGCCCGACGACCAACAGCATAACAGCTACAGACAACTTTCACGAACAGGTCAGAAGAGATGAATTAAAACAGAGCTCCAGAGGTGCCTTCTGAGGATTTTTATATACAAAAATTACTGTCATGGCCGCCTCTTTATGATTGGACAGAAAGGCCGCACAGTTAACGTCAATATTACCCAAGAATAAATTTCCTTATCCAAGGATGCACTGTAAACCTCACGTGACAAGCCTAGTGCAATGAAGAATTACCATCTTCCATATTTTTCAGTTCACCCCCGACCTAGCTCAAGCGTACGTGACTTGACAAAAGAGTCCTTTCTGACAAAAGAGCTTCTCATCCCCCTTGACTCTCTTGGCATCAGCTTTCTTCTCCAGCTGAATTTTTCAGTTAACTACATATATTTATACTCTTTTAGTTTTACATTGCTAAATAATTAATAACTAATAATAATTGTAATAGGAGAGCTAATTAACGGTCTCAAAGTCTTCTGTGTTTCTTTCACATAACCTGTTCTGCAAACAAAGTATTGTTACAAAAGAGTATATCATGTTAATCCAGATGAACATTACCAGAAATTGTCTTATTACATTCTTCTATGTACATAAGGAAAACAGGGCAATGCAACCGGCTAAAGCAATAGTCAAAGCTTGAAAAAAAAAACTATGTGAAATAATTGAAATTCGACACTCTTTGCGTGGCAAAACGAAATAGCTATGAATCCACTTTCCGTTTCAGAAAATTATAAATAGTCTAAAATTGAAACCAATAAAAGGGAATGTCATGGAAACTGTTAAATATACAAAATGAGTATTGCATAAATGTAGTGTTTCAAAAAAATCTATAACTTTTGTGCAGTAAGCTTTTAACTATCTCTTACGGTTTACAAGTTACACAAAAGTCATGTAATGTAAGAGTAATTCAGAACCTATTTCCATAAAATTCAAGGTGTACATTTCGTTTGTCGTAAGGTATTTTAATTAAAATTCTTGGAGCCAGTTTTGACAAAATAAATAATTCGAAAAATTTTCAACATAATGATCAGTTGGGAGTAGCGGAATATTCTTGAAAATGTTTATGTGGATCCTTAGAACATAATGAGCATAAATATCAAACTTGGTCTTTAACGAACTTTTCGTTTTATGCTATGCTGCCCACACATCTACCCACCCACATACACGCGCGCGCGCAACCATGAACATATTTCTTTTTATTTTTTTTTAATTCAGAGGGTCTAAAACATGTATTTCCAGTGAAATGTTAGTATTGAATCTTTGGGTGAAATACAATATCTTCTCTCTAAATTTACATATGCGCTAAAGATAGTCAAAATGCTGTTTGTGTGTGTAGGAAGAAAGAAGGATAGGAAATACTCCATGTCACCTCTCCCGTTATTTGTTGAGTGTATCATCAAGCATACTATTGCTGAAATTAAATTGTTTTCAGCTCATTCTCTCGCGCGCGCGCGCGTGTGTGTCTATGTGATTGGTAGTGTTTAACGCCCGCATTAACTACTTATGGCATTGCAGGCGGTGACACTGATGATACGTGAATGAAGATGGAGCACTGGTGGAACCGGAGAACCCGGAGAAAACCCGCCCCAGCGCCGCTTTGTCCACCACAAATCTCAAATGCGGTCGCTTGGGATCGACGCGATGTGCGTATTATATATGTATAATATGTATCACTTTCTCTAGCCCATGTGTACATAGAGAAGGTATTATAATCGCACAAAAATTCAATTTTGAGTTTTCACCGGAAACACATGTTTTGAGATCGTTTGAATAAAAAAATAGAAACATGTCCGCGGCCGTGTGTGTGTGATTGTTTGTTTGTTAGTGTCTGTCGGCATCATAGCTTGAAAAGGAAAAGTAGGTTAAATAACAAACTTGGTATTTAAGTTCAGTATCTTCCAAGGATGCAACACGAAGCTTTTCAAAAAATCACCGCAACCCAACTAACTTTTATATGGAACATTTTTCGAAAATGTTGAATTTCCTAAAATTCTAGCCATTTTTAAACTATTACTTTCTCTACACGTACTGTGTACATATTGTAGAGAACGTATTGTAATTCACCCAAGTTACCGTGTGTTCATGTGTGTGTTTATGTGTGTGTGTGTCTGGACAGCATAATTCAAAAACGAAAACACCGTTATATACCAAACTTGGTTTTTAAGTTTGGTATCTTCCAAGGATGCGATACAAGATTTTTAAGAAAATTCCCCACCACTTACGTAGAACAATTTTGAAAATTTTTATTTTCTCTAAAATGGCTCTAACGATTTTGATTAAAATACCGTATATTAAAGATATTTACATCCCAAATAAAATGTATATCCTGAATTTTCTGGGAATAGGCTCTGAAGACCTCTTTATTTTGGATGAATTTTGCTAAAGTTTGCTTAACTGCTAAACCGAAAAAGACAGATAAAAATTTACTGCAAAATGTATGTCCTTTATGCAGGTAACCGATTCGTACATATTCCTCATTATTGCTTTCAGTTGTAAAGTACCTACTTATTTTTTCAGACAGAAAGTGTTCGCTTTTGTTTTCTTCTACTCCTGGTCAAGCAAAGACAGCTTTTTAAATATTTGACTATCGGTTTAGGCTAGCGTATTCCCTTAGTTCCTTTCTACTCACAAGGAAATAAATAATAAGTACATTATGCTAATGATTATCTGGATTAGTATGGAGTAGTAAAAAGAATAATCTCGTTGATATGTTTGTAAAACAGGTAAAGAAAGCTATGTGACTGTAACACATCAGATTTTTTATGTTTAAGATACTTTCATGACAAACTAAATGTATATCTTGAATTTTCTGAAGACCCCTTCATTTACACGAGTTTTGTATAATTTTGTGTAGCTGGTCAACCGCACACGAAAAGCAGATCTCATTAAAACACACAATTTACGTCGTATACCTTTTTAAACCATAAGAGATAGAGAAGTTTTCTCCCTTCTTTTATCCTGTTCATACAAATATATCGATATTTCAAGATTTCCTCAGAGCGACTAAGTCTTAAAGTGTTTTATCTCATATATTCTCGTATTCCCCTTGACCTTATAAGAAAATATGTAATAAAAGTATTTCTGCTAGTATTTAAACTTTAACATTAGCTATCATTCAATGATTTCGAGATGTAGTACGAGAAAGAACCTATTAAGGATGACAATAATATATCATATTAAAATTAGTAATAAATTAATACCTCATTGTTCCAGAAATATTACCCTTAAATTGATTTTTATTTTTTTAAAATATGTAACGAAAACATTAACATTAACATTAACATTGGTAACCAGGAATTGAGAGGTAAGAAATCGATGAAATATTTGGAATTCAAATAGGGCATAATATGAATATGTGGACACACATAAAATATGTTGCTGGCAAGGCTGGGACGGCACATGCCAAATATTGGAGAACCAAAGGCGGGTAAAAAGAAAAGTTTTTTGGACAGTAGTGAACTCCATAATCCTATATTTGGAATATATAGTTAAAAAAGAAAACAAAGAATGAATACAGCGCAAGATTGCAATCAGAATTGCCAGCGCATACAGAACAGTTTCCAGCAAGGCCGAACAGGTGATTGCGAGCACTATACCCATACACCTACTAGCTAAAGAGTGTTCATATGGAAATAGATCAAATAACAAGGTTCATAAAGTACAGGCAAGAGAATGGGAACAAAAAACCGACACAGCTCAATGGACGAAGACCTAAGATTGGGCCCTGGTTCAACAGGACTCAAGTTGGATATTATCTAACACAATTTCTATCTGGACATGGACGATTTAAATCTTACCTACTTAAAATGATCCTGGTAAACAGTGAAGTATGTACATATTGTGATGAAAACCATACATACATTGTTCAAATTCTGCAAATGGAATACTTTGAGGGAAAACTATGAGACACAAATCGGCCTATATTAACTGCGAAGAAATAATAAACCAAATGCTGGAAAGTAAAAAGAAGTGGATAATTATTTAGGAAATGATAACTACAATTCTCAAAGAGAAGGAAAAAACATGAAAAAGCCTATAAACTTGATCGTCACATACAAGAATTAATACCGAAAGGTGTTCCCGTGATGTGTGCACTATTGCCAGCAGGAGTTTTTTAGTTGGTGGAAATCCAGCTCGCCATGGGCGTCTTTAAAATATTTCTCAACTGCTATACCACAAAAAAAAAAAAACTACTAGCACTACTAATACTACTACTAATATTACTACCACCACCACTACTACCTCTTCTACTATTACTATTACTACCATTACCACACTTCAACTACTACCACTACCACTGTCACTACTACTTCTACCACTACCAATACTGTCACATGTGTCATTGGCGAGAATTTAATTTATTATGTTTTAGTAATTACGAATTAATTAATCTGAATTAGTTGGGATTTGAGCTTACAGATTCTTAGGAAAATACAAGCTTTGTTATAAGCTGATGAAATAACAGGATGGAAGCGACTAGCCTCTTCCGATGGCACTCCCAGTGGACTTTTGATGCCACCAACTTCCGTTCGGTTTACGTGCACATTCGCACTTTGACGTCACACAGGATATTCTAGAACATTTAAGCCTTCGGTGCTGATTGGCTAAGTCTACCCACTATCAGGGCGTTGGTTCTTCATATTAGGAGAACGTCCACCATGTTGGAATGCCCTTCCGGGGACGCCACTAAATCTATTTAAGGGACGGCAAACCCGTCCTCCGGGGCTATTGTCTTTGACCGTCGGGGAACCTCTATTTGCTTGTGTGCGTCTTGAGGCGTCGCTCCGGGCTCAACCGGCCACCACTTTGACCACTTCTCACCTCCCCTAGACACATCATGACATATTTCTTAAGGTAAGGATTTATGTTAGTAACTCCATAATGAGAATGATATTGACCAGGATTAATAGAATAGTTTGCCATCCTCCACCTTTGTAAACCAAACATGCGTAACCAACAGATTATTTAATCTTTCTTAATATATTAGCTTAACTTAAGTCCCATTATTATCATTGCTCTACCATCTACCTTCCTCTCACTACCCTCTAATAGCTATTCCCCCCTGTGTCCAACTTTAGTTGTGACATTTATGGTCGAGGCGCCGGCTCTTCCCGGAAATCAGCATTTTGTTAGGGAAGAGTATGGTTCGATCCCGTACCTCAGTATATGGTCGAGGCGCCGGCTCTTCCCCGAAATCAGCGTTTCGTTGGTGAAGAGTATGGTTCGATCCCGTACCTCGGTATATGTTGTAGCGCCGCCTTTTCAAATTATTATATTGTAGAGTTAATTCACAAATAATAGAGTTACACTGATTCTAACAATATGTCACCCAGAAACCCTGCCTCGATTTTGCAAATGCATTGCAACTCTCCAGACACTTTCTTTTCTTACTATATTATTGCCAGAAATGGATATCGTAAATGTAGTCTCCTTGCCTGATGTTTCAATTTATACCTCTGTTTTCAATTTCTTTCAGTAGCTTACAAATTCAAAATTTTGCAATTAAAATACTTTTGTAATTTTATTTAATTGTAATCTTTAGAGTACATTTAAGGTGATTCTTCTCCTAAGCATCACAGTTTGCATTAGCCTCGAATTAGTTGCTTTCGATTTTTCAAAAGAACACTTTATTCAACTGCATTTTTCTATTTTATAATTAATTTATTTAGCCTTTAAATGCTAAAGTTTATGGAAATAAAGTTTGCAGATATCTTATGGTGTTACTGCAGTGCTTGATTTACATTGGAATATAAACAGTCAATATAATTTTTTTTCAGTATGGCACTGTATATGCGATTCGCAACATAATGTTTAATTTTATTGCTTCGATTATTATGTCACTTTAAAAATTCTATTTGTACTGACCGTCAATGTAATCCCTCCCTCCCCCCCCTTCCATCCTTGGGTTAAATACCATGATTTTTTCACTTAGATGTATGCAGTGACATGCATACGAGATGTAAAGTTTTCACTAAACATTTATGATTGCTCGTGCTTCAATGGAAATTTTGAGTATTAATCTGCACATGTGATCTTCCAACAATTCACTTTACCAAAATATGTTTATTTCAGCGCCTATTTTATCGCTAGTTTATATTTCTTGGACTGTCACTTTAAACATTAATAGGTTTCTCTCTGGAGCGGTAATCTGTAAAATGATGTGGTTGCTTATCTCTTTCTATATTTACTACCGCCGCAGCAGTAGATAACTGTTTTGATGCATTTACGTGTGTTACTCATATGCAAGTATTTATAATTTCCAACTCTTGGTTCTGGAAAGCTGGAACAGCAACCCAGATAACTGTGTCTTAATCCTTTGGCCATTCTAAAAATAGTTTTATGAATCTAATAGTTCTGAAAAACCTTAAATTTCATTAGATACGTGCCTTTTTCATAATATTCTCAATAATTTTTATCGTGAGTTTATTCGTATGATAAATCCCTTATATACAACAACCCGCGTAAGAGAACAACTGTACAATTTGTAAATGTGCGATACAAGTGATAATGTGATCAGTCTAGTTCAAGACAATTAGTAACAAATGTCCACCGACGGGATCTGTAGGTTTACTTTTGTGTATAACCTAAGATGAACTGTTAGACGCGTATAAGTTTACAACGCTTGCCCTACATATCTGGTGGTCGAACTTGAAGTCGTCTTGGTTGCTTGGGTCCGGAGCGCCCCTTAAAAACATTCCCCCCATAAGCACCTTTAACAACCCCCCCCCCCCCCCAGAAAAGACCAGCACAAAGAACACTTGATTTGAAAGAAAAAAACCGAGACAGCAGCAAGTGACCCCGAGTAACTACGAAGTCAACTACATCTAGACAGGATGCATAAACTGAAGGACTATATGGTTTAAGTATATATTTGGTCATATCAAGTTCATTCTTATAATATTAGATATGTTTCGCTTATAGCTCAATAATAAGCTAAGAATTTTTATTATCATGCTTTTCTGTCTTCTAATACTCTGTTTGCTATGTTTAATAATATGTATGCATAGTTTAGCATGCCTAAGTGCTTAATATAATTATAATCAGATGTGGAGATAATATAGCCCCTAGATAAGCTTATTACAAACGCAACAATTTCAAACATTTTATTCCAAATCCGGTAATCATAATACTTAGTTTGTCATTCTTAGTCCCAGTAGCCAGGGGTAATTTAAAATAAATCAAAAGCGTATTTCAATAACACCAATAGTAGCCAAAATTACAATAATTGTACTTTTCATAACTAGGTATAAATGTTTAATGCTTACTTAAAAAAAAAAGAAGAGATGATTAAGTATTGATCATAAATAAATAAATAAATACGTAGCACAGTAGCTGATTCAATATGATATACATGAATAAAACAATATTGCTTAACCGTCAAGCAGTGTGTAACATAAGTAACCCTTTTTGTGAAGATGTGTACTCTATCTGAATGCCTGTATTGAAGAGAAAATATTGTTAATTATCATAACTCCAATATAAAACTCCGATAATGAATTATAGGAAGGAAACTTTATCGCTACTTTAACAAACTCTCCTTGCTTACTTCTTGGAAAACCACTTAGAGCACAGGTTTGAAACAAAATATAAAGCTAAGATAATAATGTTCATAATAACAATAATAATGTTGATAAAACAAAAATAACCAATATTAATTTTACATAATAGTAATAATGTCTAATATGAAAGATAAATATATAACTTAATCACTACATAATAATTAATAGTAAATTATAACATATACTTTCTTTAAATTGACTAAATAATTCACATTACGAATAAAAAAAAATAGAAAAATGAAATTGTCGAAAAAAAAATAAAAACATGTAAGACATTAACAATATTCTTTTATTTCGAATAAAATTTTCAACAATTATTATATGTAAAATGCCAATTAAATAAATCATATTAAGCTTACTAACATAAGTAAGAACGTTGAATAAAAATAAAAACAATAGTAAAAATAATAATCAGAAAGGAAGATTTATTTTAATAGCTTCTAACTATTCTAACATAATTTTTAAAAAGTATAATGGAGAATCACAGTAAGAGCTGCTATAATAATAATAATAATAATAATATTAATAATAATAATAATATTTTATTAAGTAATGTTACAGTTAAAATAATGTCTTAAAATCGAAAATTTCAGTAGCGAAATAGTTGGATTTATATACACACAGATTAGTGATATGTTAATCGCACTAGATAACCTCGTGAAACTTAAAATTTGTTCTTTTTGAGGTATTTCCTGTTGCCAACTTATTTAAAGCCACTACTGGTACTAAAATAAAAACAGGATTGTATTAATAACTTTCATTTCTAATAGATTGTGTTGAATACTTTTAAATAAAGTCACCTAAAGTTTGTGTTAATTAGTAAGCTGAAATACTGCTTAACCATACGATTGAATGGAATCGCGATAAACTAAAGTAACATTTATTTAATATTTTTTTTCAAATCTAGGAATCTATGTTTCTAATCAGCATTATGCTTATACTTCACAATGAAAAATTTACAACTTTCATTGTTATTATTTTTTTCATTCAGCTATAATAGTAACTGCTGATTTTTTTTTTCTCGTTGAAGGCTTGACCATTATGTATCCACTTTTAATCTCATTGTATAACAGATAGTTTACGAAATCAAAAATTTTATGACCGTGATTTTAGTAAAACTCGAAACAAATGGACACCTTCCTAGTTTGTTTCTTTAAATCTAAGTAAGCATATATTAAAGTTACCTCTACTGCAATTGTTTTTATCCATTGGCACCCATGATTTTAATAGATGAACGTCAGAAGATTATAGCTGACACTCACCAGTTTATTTTCGTTACAATTAACATACGAAAAATGTTCCACTTAGACAAATTAGCAGAAATTATTTGACCGTAACTCACTGACTTTTTAAAGTCGACCTTGTTCTTTACAAATCTGATATAAGACTGCTTTAAAGCGGAAGTCTTCGCTGATAAGCCTTGCTCTTTCCGACAAAGCTTTTACTGCATCTCAGAAATTTCTCTTACCATATTATAACTTCTGTCTACTTTAATATTTATTAGTTTCATAATACCTATATTTTATGTACAGGATTTTACTTTGCGTTCAGATGCAATTAGGGACTAGCTTACTTTGATTTCCTTCATAGAGCATAATGCATAATTTTAATTGAATGTTTTTAGCAGAAACCTACTTATAAATATATACAAGTGTTAAAGGGAACACCGTTAGTATATTTACTGGACTTTCCCTTGGATGTATTCCATTCTTTGAGTTACGCAATGGTTACTTTTACCTATCACGTGTGTGTGTGTGTGTGTATGTGTGTGTGTGTGTGTGTGTGTGTGTGTGTCGTGTATTTTGGAATTATAATGTTTGTGCATAATATTGCTGTGTTTTTGTTGCTTATATTTTGTTGTTAAGTTTTGATTTCAGACGTGAGTTCTATTGCTTATATTCTTTCCCCCTACGATTGGTATGAGCTTAGGAAGCAATGTTGATCATCGGCGATAAGACTAGGTGATAATGCCAAATATGATGACCATGGATGTATTTTTCCGAGTTATTTCTTTCAAAAAGGTAAATTATTTTTATTTTCTTTTTGGTGTTCCGCTACTGTATTTATCCGGTATGCGTAATGGCATCTTGCTTTGTATTTTCTGGCGGATGACTGTTACCGCATCCTGTTGTGAATAGTTAAATGCCTTGAGATACAATATTTTGTAGACTTTCTGTTTAATACAATAAACATTACCGAGAGAATTTGCTCCTATACGTATGCATATGTCTGCTCATTATGGATTGTCAGAGTTTTCGTCACTATCGTTGATTTCGGAGTGTTTTGCCGTATGCCCTCTCCATGATGTTATAGCTGAGAATATATGTATCAGATTATTTTCCTTATGGCTAAAGCCGCAGGGCTCCATGAAGAGTTAAATCTGTGTGAGAATATTTTTATGAGAGGTCGATTTCCGATTAATTAATTTCCTGAGTAAACCGCGAGGTCTCATGAAACATTAATCGATGTGGACAAAAACCTTGGGATAGGTTATATTTGTAGTGAAATATAAGGATTATTTTATTTGCTGGGGAAACCGCAGGGTCCCATCAGGTAGTAATCTAGGGAACATGTACTTTGGAAAACTACGCAGAGTTTTAATATTGTGTACACAAATGTTATTTTGTTGATGCGGGTAGCTCCCGTAAGATGAGTATAAATGTTGAGTTTTAAGTGTCCCGGGATAGTTAAACTAGTCGAGGAGTATGTTTAATGGCGGCACTCACCACCCGTCATTGTGATATTATGTAATTATTGTTGTTTACTTTTATGTGTTTTAATTCTGACAATTCCTAATGTGTAAAGAAAAAGATTTGTTGACATATTAATAGCAATATTATATGGTTATGATTTTGCCATTATTTAAAGTAACAGATGGAGCATAATTAGCAATTTATTAATTATAGTAACAATTGAAGGATACTTCTATGTTTTGTATAAACAAGAAATGTACTGGAGACTTGGTATTTCTAATGTTTTTACATTGTTAAACATAGCTTCCTGTAGCAGTATTTTATTGCTGTATCACGAAAATTTTTAATTTTTGGTAAGTGATGTGTTCAAAATCAATTTGTACGTAATGCAACTCTGTACCATGCCTTTTAAGAAGATCGTTCCATGTCTTATTTTGGTTTAATCAATATCTTATCATACTTGTGGATACAGTCGATAGCCATCAGGGTGTTATTGTTCGTTCAGAAATGTTTTTCGAAAGTGGTAATAACAACATTAACTATTTAATCCTTATTCTTTTGCTTTTTTTTTTCTTATCTTTATTGGAACGTTATCTAACATGTATTTAAACCTTGCCATACTAATTTAAATATTATTGATTAACTGGAAGGGACGACCCTTTAACAATATAGCGATCGCGCATGCTATTTATTGGTGTATTGGGGGAAGGCGATGCCTTCTAGTTTATCTTTAGCTTTATAATGTAATTTATTTTAACTTTGAGAGGATATCGTTTCCGGTATTGATAAACTATGTTTCTTTTTCGCATAATTTTTGTTACCTCTAGTACCTTCGCACCCTATGGGTCTAATCTACAGTATTCATAATGTTTTTATTAGATACATTGACATGTTTATTAATATTGTATTTACTTACATCTCTTACATTTACTATTTCAACTTTCTGTAAACTATTTTGTCAGTCACATTTCTGGTTATTTACTGTCCAAAATTTGATTGTATGAATGTAACAGTTGCTCTGTTTCTGATGTTATGATTTTATGCCTTCTACTAGATACATCTCATGTTATATTTACTAATGAAACTTTAATTGTTAGCTGAACAAAAATATCTGAATTCCACTTATGAATAGCAATACTTAATATTTTATAATATAATTTTTTTTTTTTTTGTATTACACTGTCACTATCATGATTGTTTTTGTAACTTGTTTGTGTTCCGGTGAAAAATCTGTGTAATGTGTTAGTTTGGTAGCACGAGTCACTAAATTTCAAATTTTAACCTCTGTCACGTTGCCAGTGGCCTTTGAATGCATTGTCAGTTTTTGTTGTAATCTTACTCCTGCTACGCCGTGTTGAATTACTCAACTTCATTATTACTTAAATGTTTCACGACCACATATTACTCATTTCATTTTCATTTTATGTTTGTCATCTTTAGATAATCTTATGTAGTAGCACAATAATTCAATTATTTCCTCCTATCTTTAACATGCGTACCTTCTGGATTACCTGACGTGCCTCTCCCTCATCCAACACCTGATCTACCTCACATAAGTATTACTGCTTTCTCATTTTTTATTTTTCCAACCCTAATTCCCTTGTATTTGTTTCTCTTTCGAGTAATCCACACTAATTGCACTTGCACGGTGCTGACACACCATCCGTCAACAAGGATCTTCGTGGGACATCAAGGCTGAGCACCACCTTCGACATTTCAGTTTACCCTGGGGGTGAACAATGGACTATATACCCCCGGAGGGATGTTACGAGTGCTCATCTTGAAGCCAGAACATTGTACTGCTGGACATTGGTTTTTCTTCCGGAAGCTTGGTGAGGATCGTACACTAAGGACACAATGTTATAGCGTGTGCTTATCTCCCTTTGGACACTGGCTGTGTTCCAAAGACTTTTCATAGACTGCGTTCAGCAAGTGTATAATTGTATCTGCAACATATTCGTCGACATTGTTTTCTTCTGTGTGTCCAAAAGTCAGAAAAACTTCCCGGGCTAGTATTCATTTAGGTCTCCTATGGAACTTGACCTCACACATTGTGGATTCAACGAGTGAACTTACCTTTCCCTCCTTCTGATAGGTACTTCTTCCACTCCCCTTGTACTTTTTTCTCTCTCTTTCAGGTGCTACTAAAATTCTGAAAACTTCCTTGTATATTTTATGTGATATTATAATTGTATTACGTTTTGCGGTGTTTGGTACCCCCTTTCAATATTTGTTTGTTGTTATACCTGATAATCTTGTTTTTTTTTTAACAAGCGTCAGGGGCCGCTTTTCTTACCGTTCGGAGGTATGTCGCATGTGTCATTGGCGAGAATTTAATTTATTATGTTTTAGTAATTACGAATTAATTAATCTGAATTAGTTGGGATTTGAGCTTACAGATTCTTAGGAAAATACAAGCTTTGTTATAAGCTGATGAAATAACAGGATGGAAGCGACTAGCCTCTTCCGATGGCACTCCCAGTGGACTTTTGATGCCACCAACTTCCGTTCGGTTTACGTGCACATTCGCACTTTGACATCACACAGGATATTCTAGAACATTTAAGCCTTCGGTGCTGATTGGCTAAGTCTACCCACTATCAGGGCGTTGGTTCTTCATATTAGGAGAACGTCCACCATGTTGGAATGCCCTTCCGGGGACGCCACTAGATCTATTTAAGAGACGGCAAACCCGTCCTCCGGGGCTATTGTCTTTGACCGTCGGGGAACCTCTATTTGCTTGTGTGCGTCTTGAGGCGTCGCTCCGGGCTCAACCGGCCACCACTTTGACCACTTCTCACCTCCCCTAGACACATCATGACATATTTCTTAAGGTAAGGATTTATGTTAGTAACTCCATAATGAGAATGATATTGACCAGGATTAATAGAATAGTTTGCCATCCTCCACCTTTGTAAACCAAACATGCGTAACCAACAGATTATTTAATCTTTCTTAATATATTAGCTTAACTTAAGTCCCATTATTATCATTGCTCTACCATCTACCTTCCTCTCACTACCCTCTAATAGCTATTCCCCCCTGTGTCCAACTTTAGTTGTGACAATACTACTACCACTACCGCTACCATGAATACTATCACTACCACTCTATACTACCATTACTACTACTACTATTACCACCACTCCACTACTACTACTACTACTACTACTACTACTACTGCTACTACTACTGCTACTACTACCACTCCTGCTGCTGCTACTGCTACTAAATATTTATGAAATGAACAAACCCGTGTAGTTCGAATTATTTTATACATATATATAATTTTAAAATATCACCAGGTCTCGATTTAATGAACTTTGTAGATGAAGCGTTTGAAGTTGGGTCAGTATTAGTGATGAAGGGTACACTTTCTAAATAAACGCGAGCATGGTGCGACTTCAGCGTAACTTGTCACTGGTAAAGGTGAGCGTCAATTTACGTGTTCTTAATGGCTTCCTCTTGTTTTCTTAGAAACGGCTGAAGATAGCTAAATTAAACTAAAGAATGGTAAAAATAACCTGTTGTAGAACTACTTTGTTATAAATAAGATAGTTGGTTGTTTTTCAAATAACAAATGCTGTGATATTTTATTGAAATGAAGGTATAAGTGAACAAAAACTTTTAATAAAAACTTTCTCTGCCCATTCTTCAGCAAACTTCATTTAGAAAAGCTTGTTCTTCTATTTATTTCACCTTTATTGACATAAGCATGCTTTTTGTTACATATTTCCGTGTAGATAAAATCGGACTAAGTGAGGATTTGAAATTTCGTAGCAGAAAGCAAAAACCAATATTGGCTTTCTATTTGAGAAAGAATAAGCATAGAAAAATTGAAGCCATGAAATATTCACAAAGCTATGTAATTTAATAAGATTTACATTTTTTTGTGAAATAAGTTTTCGCCTATTTCAGTTATGCAAAAGTTTCCTAGAATGAAGAGGACTTTAGAAACTATTCCGAGAAAATTCACGATGTGAATTTCATTGACCATAAAATATCTTAAATATATGCTATTTTAATAAAAATCTTTGGAGTCACTTTTGCGAAAATCAAAATTTTGAAAAATATTTTCATAAAGATTGCATGTTCAAATCTAGCGAGGTACATTGATTTTTTTCAGAAGCAAAGATCTTTAGCATGGCTCCCTTCCGAAGGGAAGTAAAACCGATGGTCCCGTATAACGTTAATCTATAAGAGCCATTCTTGGGTTACAAGTTTGACCTTGAAAGAAGAAGGTTTCTGATCAAAATTCTGCCACTTCACCTCCGCAAATCGTGATTTCGTCTTACAGTACCAGCTGTGGGAGACAAGTCAATACCTTGTCACCATAGTGCACTCACGAACTAGGAATTCATATCTGATCACGGAAACATCGTAACGATACCCTTTGCTCCATTTAGGAGTTACAGGATATTAAAAATACCAGATGGTCCAAATGACCCGTATTTGACTTTTGCTTTAAACAGATGCAGAACTTAACGGGGCTATTTATTTTAAAACCGACCAACTGAGCTGGGTAACCTTCGTTTTACCCCTGAAAAAAGCGCGACCTGCTCGCCATCTCCGCTGATACGCAAGAGGGATGAAAGGAAGGTCGCTTAGCCATCACTCTTTTAACGTTCGGAGGGTATCTGCACACGTCAAATACGGGGAAAATTTGTGCACAGTAGAAAAATTAAGAATATCTTGCTTAATAAACACACATTGTGAACAAAAGTAGACTACTTAACCTCGAAGGCATGGATGTAGGCTCTCTCTAACGTTATAGTGTGATATCATAAGTAGCTTTTGAGATAATGTGTCATTAATGTCCTAAATTTATCATTGGAGGGATGGGACTTTAAATCTTCGTTAAATTTTTAATTTCCCACAGGCACCTTCAGCATGAATTACTCTTAAGCGACCGTTTCCGGCACATTTCAGTTCTGATTATAGAGCTACGAAGAAAACCAATAATTGAACTTTTACCCGCAATGTCACGGTGTGCACACCCTTCCCAATTTTTCCATAGTTTGGAAGTAACAATTGCAGACATCAATTCGAGCTCCTGATCTTCTGAGAATTGGAGACGCTTGCAGTGAAACATCTGTGGTTTCTCTCCGTACTCATGCAAGAGCTTTCAAGAACCATATCACACATCCAATTAATTTACTAACTTGGCAACGTTTACTCAGCTCTTGCGGTACTTCATTGCCAAACAAGTTACAAGTACTATCTCTGACAAGTGATCATGCATATTAGCTTTGATCTTGCAAACAACACGTCAGCTGTCAGCGACTATCCACTCATATCTCGACAAAATTTGAAATTCTGATTTGAACCTTCAGATGACTTTCTTTGTCCCCTTTTATAAATTATTGCTATTCTTTCAATGCTGCATATTAATCGAGATAAACTTTTGCAGAAATTGCTTTATTCCACTTTTAATTGTTTCATTTATACAGCCCCCTTTAACTTCAATGGTCATATCGTGGGCTTTGACCTGTGAAACAAATTATATTACAGTAGATTTAGAGCGTTAGGTTAATCAGTTTTATATCGTTAAACACATGCTCATTCACTCTCACATTCATACTTCCAGACTCTGTAGAGGATAGGAAATAATTCTGGTTAAAGAAAACTTCCCCACTCCAGCCGAGAATCGGGGTGAAAAGTCAACTCGCTGACCACTCGACCACGGAGGCAGACTATTCCACGCATTGTTACCAGTACAAGGGTATTAAAATAGGCTTAAGTGGTAGTCAAATTCTTCGGTAGTGATGGATTTTTATTTCCTATCTCTTTGAATGGCATTTAGAAAAAATATTATGTGTTTCATTCGCATGACTGTTTCAACATCTCTGTAAAAACAACTCTTAAAAAGCTTATTCTTCTGACTACCCCATGCTAATTCAGATAAACATTAGCAGAAATGCTCTTATTACTTGCTTCCTTGT
The DNA here is from genome assembly GCA_030762935.1 of Hymenopus coronatus. NCBI lineage: Eukaryota > Metazoa > Arthropoda > Insecta > Mantodea > Hymenopodidae > Hymenopus > Hymenopus coronatus. Next base: position 27,970,930 of record CM060896.1, on the reverse strand, counting down.
AAGTAACAGGGAAATAAGGGAATACAGTAGTCCAAAGAGATAGACAAATCTTTTAAAAGCCGGTTGCTATGTGACTGAAAGTTGCAATACCAGGAGTTTACATATTCCCGTATGTGAAAAGCTAAAGTATTTTAAAACTGAACGAATAATAAGGATTATCTCAAAGAAGGTCAACTCTACGAATACATGTATATGAAATAAATTCTCTTTTAACGAGATTGTACAGTAAGATTTTGTCTGTCCCTTACGGTTTACTATCTATGCAAAATTTAGAAATATTCATTCGAGAAAATTCAAGATATACATTTTATTTGTCATGTAAATATCTTTAGTATACAGTATTTTGACCAAAATCGTTAGAGCCATTTTTGAGAGAATCAAACTTTTTAAACTTTTTTCTATGTAAAGCGCAGTTTGGGGCGGAGGAATTTTTCTCAAAATCTTCGTGTCGCATCCTTGGAAAAAACTAAACTTAAATACAAAGTTTGGTGCTTTACCACCTTCTCGTTTTTGGAGTTTTCGTGTTCACAGACAAACGGAAACACATACACACATACACGACCGTTTTCTAAAGATGCTTTTCTTTTGGATTCAGGAGACCCTAAAACTTGTATTTCCGGTAAAATTTCAGTATCGAAATTGCAATACTTTCTTTATACACTATGTACATAGTACGCGTAGAGAAAGTAAAAAAACCAATCAGGAATTTTTACTTGAAAAAGTATATGTGTTTTAAAATTCAAACCAATTATCAAGAATATCTCGGAAACACTGCACAAAAGATTTCATTTGACCTCATAAAATTAGTGCCTTAAAAATATTTATATCTTTACTTTCTCTAACACACATGTACAATGTACATAGTAAGCAGATAAAAAATGCAATGCTATAGCGGCATGTTGCCATGGTAGCTCAGTGGCAGAGCAACCGGCAAGAGACCGTTTGATCAGCGGTTCAAATCCCGACTATGGCATTGAATTTTTCAGTCTGATTCTACCTATCCAACTCCTGTCCTACACACGGCTTGTATAGAAAAAACAATTTATCCGATACGAAGTATGAAATGGTCAAAAGAGGATTAACAAATATGTGTGACAAATCTCGACCCGGACGCCTGTCACTCATTACAAATCATTTAAAATATCAAGTGAATAATAAAAGTCTAGAAGACAGACGTGTAACTTTGATGAGTTACAGATGCCTTTACCAAATATTTCTCGTTCTTTGTTTGGTGAAATTGTGTTGAAACACTTTGACTCAATCGGTTGGCGGCAGCAGACTAGAACATGGTAATTCTCAACTCGTGGATAAATATAATAAATGCTTAAATAAAAGAGAAGATTATGTGGAGAAATAGAATAAGTTTCAATTTTGTAATGTTTTAAATTTTGATATTGGATACTGAAAGTGAAATTTCAAATGTCTAATTTTGGTACACACGTTTCAGAAAATGTTAGTGCCATTGCACTTTTGTTATGTGAATATGAATTCAAAATGCAATTTAAATGGATAAAACCTTTGAAATATATAAATTATTTTATATTTTTGATTATGTAAATATATTGCATAGTCAAAATTTTCTACACACCTCAAATTTTAAAAACTTGGTCGTTACATTTTTGAAATGGAGCTCTATACTACACACAGAGACTTTACGCATAGATACTTCAATAATTTTGATTACTATTTTATGATGATATTTTTAAATTATATATTTTAATCTCTAAAATTAATCTTTTTTATAACTATACTTTTACTTTCTCTATACGCACTATATACATAGTGTATAGAGAAGGTATTGCACTCCACCAAAAATTCAATACTGAGATTTAACCGGAAATATATGTTTTAGGGTCCCATTTGTCTAAAAAAAGAATTTTCACAAAAAGGTCCGTGTGTGTGTGTGTGTGTGTGTGTGTGTGTGTGTGTGTCAGTGTGTCCGTGTGCCTATGAACACGCTAACTCAAAAACGAAAAGTCGGGAAAATACCAAACTTGGTATTTAAGCAACCTTTTGATTTAATCGTCCTGGAGTATTTTATGGACAATGTTCAGAAATCTGTGGAGCTAACCACAGATTTATACCTATTGTAATTGAGTCTACCTCTGCTAATGATTTTATCAACTGAATTTCTAGTCTATATGAAGAATAACATCAGATGACTGAAAAGCAAGTAATGGTCTCTTAAACCTTCCAGGGATGCGACACGAAGATTTTGAGAAAAATCCCCTCACCCCAAACTACCCTTTACATGGAACTTTTTTCGAAAGTTTCGATTTTCTCAAAAATGGTTGTAACGATTTTGATTAAAATATCATATATTAAAAACATTTATCTGACAAATAAAATGTATATCTTGAATTTTCTGGGAATAGCCTCTGAAGACTACTTTATTCTGGATAAATTTTACGGACTTTTAAATAGCTGTTAAACCGTAAGAGATGGACAGGAACTTACTCCACAAAAAATGTAGAGCACGTTAGAACACACAATTTATGCTATATACATTTTTTCGTGGAGTTCATCGTTTTTGGGACATTCCTTTTTTTTTTTTTTTTTTTTTTTTTTTGGTTTCTGCTATGAAAAACTTATACTTTTCTCATACAGGAATTTGCCAACTGCGGTCCATACGAACAAAGGAACTTCAGTGACAAAGCAACCAGCGTTTGACTATCACTTCAACATATGTTACTCTCTTATTTCGCTTCTACTTACAAGGGAGCAAGTAATAACACTATTTCTTTTAATTTTTTGCTGATTAGGATGAAGTAAATAGAAGAATAAGCTTTTTAAGAATCATTTGTTGCAGGGATGTAGAGAAAGTCATGTGAATGGTATACACATAAGCTTTTTTGAAAAAGTATTATTCATGTTAGGATAGTTTCAATCAATATTGGTCACAAATTGAAAATTCTTAGTTATACACCACTCAAAAAAATCAGAGCAACACATGTTTAAACCAAAGCCAAAAATAAAATAGTGAGGCAATGTAAATGTTGACAGTTTGATGTTATATGTTGAGTGTTGTTTAAAACTACAATGAAGCTCTTCTAAAAAGTTTTTCTCCGAATAAATCAGTGAAGTTGAAAAATCTGTGGAAATCAAAGTGAGTGCTCTTTGATTTATTGATTAATTGTGTTTCAAAAACAGATTTTAACCGAAATCTGTGGTGGAAAATTGCTAGATTATGTTTTCTGAGGTTAATACAGAGGAATGAAACATCTGTTGCACAAGCACTTGCGTAGATTGAAGATGGGCATTCCATTCGCTTTGTCTCCACGATTCTTCTGTCATCCATAGGGCTTGGAGACGATATACAGAGACAGGAGGGTTCAAGAGGCGGCCCGGACAAGTGAGTAAGAAGAAGACAACAGCATATAAGATAGTTGTTTTATCTGCTTCGCCCGGAAGTAAATCTACAGCGAGAGATCTGCAAAATGACGTACTAAAAGAAACCAACAGTCTCCTTTAAAGCCCCTCGTTTGACAGCCCGACTGAGATTTGCTCAGAATCATGCTAACCGGTAGCTCCGCCAATGGAAGGATGTTCTCTTCACTGAGGAGTCCAGATTTAAATAATTGACGAGTCGTGATGGTCGTACACGTGTATGGACACATCGTAGTGAACGTCTTGCACCAGACACTATTGTTGAACATGACAGATTTGGAGGCGGTTCGGTTATGGTTTGGACTAGTATTACTGTTGAGTCTCGGACAGAGATAGTGGTTGTCCCACAGCACATGAATGCTGATGTTTACATTAATATTATCCTTCAATGTGGAATGAACCCTAATTTTCTTCTACAGCACGATAATGCTAAACCCCATACAACACGGAGCACCAAGGACTCTTACAAGAATGCAAAATTCGGCTAATGAACTGACCTGCACACAGTCCTGACCTCAATCCGATTGAACATCGGTGGAATAAGCTGGAAAAACTTGTTCGCAAGCGGCCTGCTGTACCACAGAACCTGAGAGAACTCGCAAATGCACTCACTGAAGAATGGGAAAAAAGCCCACAGAAGGCTGGTGCGAAGTATGCTTCGTAGGTATTATATAGCTATTGCAGCTCATGGAGGACACAGTAGGTACTGAGTGTTGAAATAACATGGAAACATTGCTTAGTAAACAATGTAAGCTTATACTTCCACTTTGTTTTGTGCATCAACCAATAATTTGATCATATTTCAAATCTTGTGAAATAAAAAATTATTAGAATCTATAATTACAAACCACCATACATTGAATTGTATCAATATTTGTTTAAACATTGGTTTAAACATTTGTTGCTCTGATATTTTGAGCAGTGTGTTTAGAATGAACTGAGATGTATGAAACATTTTGAAAGCGTGAAGTATAGTTTTAAAAAAACTTTGTTTTGTTAAATAGTATGCTAGAAAACAGATGTATTATACAATGTTTAAATGGCGGCAAAGGAGGAGGCTCCATTTAAATATCGTACAATAAATCTAAATGTTGATTCTCTATGGATGTCCAAAGGTTCAAAAAATTATTTGCTATTAAAAAGCAATTTTCTATGTTTTGATTGATTGTAGTTAAAATTTTACTCCCAATATCTCTTAACAGTCATCTCAAGATGACTCTCTTATTCATTTCTGCACATGTTCTATGCCATATTATGTAGAAAAGGTATTGTATTCCAGCCAAAGATTCAATGCCAAAATCTCACCGGGAATACACTTTAAGGTGCCTGAATAAAAAAAATAGAAAAAGGTGTGTGTATGTGTGTGTGTGTAAGCAGCTTAGCTCAAAAACTAAAGGTCGATTACCTACAAACATGATATTTAAGTCCAGGATATTCTAAGGATGCAACACGAAGGCTTTCAAGAAAATTCCCCACCCCAAACTATCTTTTACATAGAAGAGTTTTCGAAAATGTTTTTCTCAAAATGGCTTTAATGATTTTTAATAAAGTATATGGATGTTTCAGATATTTTATGACAAATAAACTCTTCTGGTAATAGTCTCTGAAGACATTCTGGATGAATTTTATATAATTGTTATAAATATCTCGTTAAAGGATATACATTTTTTCTGAGCTATTCTGAGTTATTGGTTTCAAGTTTAAAATACTTTAACTTTTCTCAAGCGGGAAGTCCTCATTCATTTAATATCTCCTTTGCTCTTCATCTTGGTTATGTAAAGAGAAAGGAAGTTAATTTGTATCACTTAGCGACCGGGTTTTGGTTATCGCTTTAGCCTAGTGCATTCCCTTATTTCCCTTGTGCTTAGAAGGAACTAATGATTAAAGCAATTTATGCTAATGTTTATCGCGATTAGCATGGAGGAGAAAGAAGAATGAACTTTTGTAAGAACAATTTGTTGGACAATAGGTAGAGAAAGTCATGTATATGCACCTGCGATGGCTCTTTGGCGATATTGCATCACTAACCTTGCAGGTATATCAAGAATTATAGGAACCGTCAACTTTAATATAGTTATAATTATCCATTCTACTTTAATGTACACGTGTTTTTAAATTAGAGAGAAATAAAACACAGCCATATGTTATTCCATTAGCTGCATGGTCTCTATATACACACCCTAGTTCTAGTGGTTGAAACGCTGAGTATTTCACTCGCACATACTTAAGTTTTTGGTAGTTAATCCATTGTTCTTCTTTCTTTTTTCCTCCATTCTCTCTGTGTTTCCATACCAAGTTATTTATGTAAACACTGGCAATAATTCAGTATCCGCGTCGTTATCTTTCATTTTCATAATATGAGCCCGAGAATCATTAATTGACAGCTGTTAATGTTTGCACACACACACACACACAATAGAGGTCTGTTGTTAAGGATCAACCAGCGATTCGTTGTTGTCATTTGATCGGTTAATGAATAGCATTACAGAGAGAAGGTAATCGCTTTAACTGGCCGCGTGGGAAAAGTGTTGCAATATTACCATGCGGACCCCAGCGGCCATCGGATTACGTTACATGCGGCCGGTGTGAGGCTTTTCTCTCTTGAAATTTTAATTTTCGCCAACAATAGCTCTCCAAGCTGTTGAATTATGAAGATCCAATAATATCACAAGCTTGTTTTAAATTCACCTAACAGGTTTAAATATTTAAAAGGGTTGACGAGTGCTAAAACACACTGTACGGTTATGTGTGATTAGTGATGCTTGGTAGTCAGATTGTGTTCTCTTTAGGCTTTTGATTGTCAGTTTATAAACCTAAAAATCTGATATGTTCATTCACACGACCTTCTCGCTTTGTTCTGCAAACAAACTGATTTTACAAAAGATTATTCTTCTACTTACTTCATGCTAATCCAAATAAACATTAGCAGAAACGTACTTATTACTTGGTTCCTTATGAGTAGAAGGGAATACATTAGACTAAAGCGATAGTCAAAATTCAAAAAAGTGGATTCTGTGGTAAGACTCGGGTCTCTTTGCTAGGCCAGGAGTAAAACAGAAGAATACCATTAAAAAATTCCCGTTTGAGAAAAGTTTTAAGTATTCTAAAATTGAAATAATAATAGGAATAGTATCTCACAAATGCTTAACTCCACAAAAAATGCATATGGCATAAATTGTGTGTTTTAGTGAGATCTACATTTTTATATGCTAGAATTTTGTCTAACTCTTATTGTTTATGAATTGTGAAAAAGTAATCCAGAATGTAGGGGTCTTCAGAGACTATACCCAGAAAATTCAACATACACATTTTATTTATCATGTGTAATACACAGTATTTTTATCAACATTATTAGTCATTTTTATAAAATAAACAAACATTTTCAAAGTTTGTCCACATAAAGTGTAGTTAGGTGTTGGAAGATTTCCTTGAAAATGGAACATGCTGCATTAACTATCAAGTTTGGTGTTTAACTGATTTTTCATTTTTGAGTTATCATGTTTGCAGGCACACGGATACACACACTCTTACATACATGGACCTTTTTCTAAAAAAAATAGTTTTTTTGGTACAGGGGAGGCTAAAACGTTGGTTTCAGGGAAAAATCGATATCGATTTTTTTGGGTGGGATGCCATTCCTTCTCTACCTATGTACTATGTACTAATTAGAGAAAGTAAAGTATTTAATAGAATATAAATTGTATAAATTGAGGCATCGGTTATCCAAACACCAAATAATCGAATGGTCACACTGAAGAATGAATAACAGACACATTCATTCTTTACCAACTGTACTCAGCTGAATCAGCTAATTACACAATTTAAATTGTAATGTGGATCCATCTGAAATTAGGTTGATGGGAATAAAGTCAAGAAGAGTTAAAAAGCGTTAGAAGATCTGAGTAGAAAATATAAGGAGATTGGTCTTAAAGTTGAAGGTAATGATATAGGGTCAGAGAAGGAAATATGCTGACGAACAACCCGTTCCGAAAGGATTCAAAGTGGAGTGAATGAATTTAAATTGCTTGACATACACCTAACCAACAAAACTGAAAAATGCTAGAAATACAGGCAAGAATGCAGACAGCCAATAGAGCATATTTTTCAGGATTATCCAGCTTCAGAAGTAGCTAACATAAACCAGAAATACATGTATTACGTAGCACAGAAATACCACGAGGACCCCTCTCAAAAAAAGCCGCGGGAAAGATCGATTCCTTCAAAAGGTAAAATAGGATGGAAGAACACAAGAGTCCCAAAGAAGGATACTCCCAAAAATCAGTGTGTGTGTGTGTGTGTGTGTGTGTGTGTCGGAATACAGCATAACTCAGAAACGTTAAATACTAAACTTGGCATTTATGTTAAGCATCTCCCAAGGATGCGACACAAAGATTTTTAAGAAAATCCCCCCACACCAAACTACCCTTTACAACATGGAAGCATTTTCGAAAATGTTTATTCTCTCAAAAAGGGCACCAAATGTTTTGAGTTTTCTTGGGAATAGCCTCTGATGTCCTGTTCATTCTAAATAACTTTTAAGAGATATACAAAAACTTACTGCACAAAATGTGTAGATTTCGTCAAAACGCACAATTTAGTAATTTACATGTTTTTAGCGGAGTTATATTTTCTGAGGTACTTTCTTGTTACTGATTTCAGTTTTAAAATAGGTATACTTTTCTCAGACAGGAAGTCGGGCGTGTTTTCTGTGCTTTACTAGTGGCTAAGCAAAGAAGCGAATTTCAATGACAATCGCAAGCGACAGCTATCGCTCTAGCATAGAGCATTCCTTTAGTCTCCTTCTACTTACATATAAGAAACTAAGTAGTAAGGACATTCCACTAAAGCTTATATCGATTAGCATGGTAAAGAAAGAGGAATAATCTAATGTGAGAAGTTTGCTTGTAGCACGGCTAGAGAAAGTCATATGAGTGTTAACATACGCGATACTTTTTCTTTTTTCTCTACAGGTAGTATGAATATAATAGAAAGGTAGAGGAGTTATTGTATTCCATCGTATTGTATTGAGGTCCATTGAGTCAAAAAACACATTTTTGGAACATGACCTCTGTGTGTGTGTGTGTTAATAGACAGCATAGCTCAAAAACGAAAATATCGTTAAAACTTGGCATTTAAACCTTTCTAGGGATGCGATACCAAAGACTTTGAGTAAAATCTTCCCACCCCAAACTACTCTTTAGTTGGAAATTTTTTTAATTTTTTTTTTTTTTATTTTCTAAAAAAAAAAACCGCTTTTATTAAAATACCGTATAATAAAGATATTTGCATAACAAACAAAATGTTTATTTTGGCTTTTCTGGTAATAAACTTTTAAGACTTCTTGATTCTTTATGACCTTTGCATAACTGGTAAACCATATGAGATAGACATAAACTCACCAAAAAAAAAAATGTGGATCACATTGAAACATACATTTTTCGTGGAGTTGGCTATTTTCGAGATATTCCTTGTTATTGGTTTCAGTTTTAAAATAATGAAACCCACGACCCCCTGTGCCCCGAAGTCATCAAGCTAGACACTTTAGGCGAGCACGGCCATGAGGACCGGAAAGATGGTGATGTCCCACATATCTTCAAGATACTGAATCGGAGAGTCGCAACTCCGGATCAAAAAACGTGGCGGTGAACAACTCGGGAGGCCATGATCCGCAAACGGTATGACGCGGCATAGAAGAGGATCGACTGACCCGTTGCCTAGTGTGTTGGCAGAAGTTGAAAGCAAATTGTTGTAACGAAAACAACATATGATCTATATTCAGTGAATCAATAGTTTAACAAACAAAGATGTCATTTGCGTTGATTCAACAAATCCTATACTAAAATCTGACGTGTTCCATTCATATGACTTTCTCTACCTGTTCGACAAACCAACTTTTTACTAAAGACTCTTCTTCTTTCTACTTCATGCTAATCGAGATAAACATTAGCGGAATGACTTAATACTTGCTTCCTTGTAAGTAGAAGAGACATAAGGGGATACATTAGGCTAAAACGATAGTCAAATCTTTTTAAAGCACATCAATTGAAATTCGGTCCTATTCTGTGTTCCCGGGAGAGAGACAACAGAGATGAAACAAAGTTGAGTTAACGCTGAAGAAAAGTTTAAATAGTTTAAAAGCGAAACCATAACAATGGATATCTCAGTTTACTCTACAAAAAATGTGTGTTTTAAGGAGATCCATATTTTTTGTGTAGAAAGTTTTTGTTTATCTCTTACGGTTTACCAATTAGACAAAAGTCATCCAGAATGAAGAGGTCTTCAGAGGCTATTCTCATAAAATTCAAGATATACATTCCGTTTGTTATAAAAATGCCTTTAACATATAGTACTTTAATCAACTTAATTATAAATCTTGTTGAGAAGATCAAAATTCCCAATAAATGCTCCATGCTAAGGGTAGTTGGGGTTTGGGAAAATTTCCCGAAAATTTTCATGTGGCATCTTTGGAAGATACTGAACTTAAATACCATCTTCGTTTTTGAAGTATGCTGCCCTCAGACACATAGAAAGCCAAACACATGGACATTTTTCCAATTTATTTTTTCAGGGAGTCTCAAAACATATTTTCGGTGAAATCTCGATATCGAACATTTTGGTGGAGAATAATATTTTCTCTAACTAGTATTAACATTACACACACGGATTATAGAAAAATAAAGAATATCACAAACATCATCTAAAATTCACATCTAGGTGCCATCAACTCGCCTGATTTTATTCTGCGGCAAGCCTGATTCTTGCAATGGGTTAACACGTGGCAGTAGGGATTGTTGGCTACCTTATACAGAGTGTTGTGTTTCAGTTTATGAATGCTGAAAATGAAAACAATCCAACACGCAAACCATCAACTCCTACGTTTATGCCTGCATAGTAAGTGTTTGGTTTGCGGCAAAGTTTAGCACTCAGAAAATTCAATTGGCAGCGTCTTTACGGAACGCATACAACTGAGTATGGCAGTTATAACTTGGCAAAGTAATTAAAAATATTACCATATTTTGGTCCGCACACTACGCCTTGAACTGCTTCCCCTATTCCCGGTTTAGCAGGTGATGGTAGGAAAAGAATGGAGAGTTTACCATCACCGCTATATCACTGTTATACGCGCATGCATCACTGAAGTTAGGATGAGAATAAGTATTTGCTTTCGCAAGTATGTGGTAACATTGTAAACAACCACGCAAGATAGTCTTCTAAAGGACTTACTAGACGAGAATTCAGACATTGAAGGTCCCAACATTACTGTTAATGGTTCTCTGTTTATATACCCTTACAATAAACAGCACATTAATATTTTTGTGATCATTCACTGCCGTTTGCAATGCCCTCTCTCCAGCCTCTAACAAAAAACTCACGATATTACATGGACATGCGGGAGAAGGGAGAGTGACGTAATCGGCAACAGTTGCGCTCTCGACGTTTTGCGCAGCTTTTTCATTATTCTGACTTTGTATATCGAGGAGAATGGTGTTTCTTTCAAATTGTGTTTCACTCCAATTAAATACCAATATTTTCTTTTAATTTAGTGTTTAACGTCCGCCTTTACTACAAATGGTACCACAGATGATGATATATGGAATGAGGATTGAGCACCGGTGAAATGGATGGTGGGGGAAACCGGGGGGAAACCGGAGTGCCCGGAGAAAACCCGCCTCTGTGCCACTTTGTCTACCATAAATCCCACATGCGGCCGCTTGGTGAGAAGCGAGTGGTCTAATCATAGCAAGTGTCTGTTCAAATTCACTGCTATTTTAAATAATTCTCCTACCATTGGCGATACAATGCCTTTATAATGATGTTGTAGCAATGTCTTTATTGACTTAAAAAGTTTATTACAATTAAAGTATTTAATTCACTGCTGCAAATAATTCACTCGTCGTTTCCATGCATAGACAGTTGACTGTTTGCATGACTCCGATAATTCTGGCAGAATAGCACTTCTTGTGTTGCTACACATTCCAAAGTCTCCAACTGCGATGACTCACATACTAAGGCGAACGGGAGAGCCACTGCAGAATTAACTAAATTAAGGAGATTGTTTTTCTATGTTCATACTATAATAATTGTCATTATTATTGTGCAATTATTTATGTTATGATCACTAATTGGCATAAGCCTTTCTTGCTTTCCTCGCAGTTGGTCGCGCAGTGCCCAATAGGCATTCGCAGGAACACCGAACAAATTTGATCTCTCGAAATGGTACCTGTTGGTACCACCTGATCTAGCATATCAGAATTACTATTCACACAAATACAGTCCCATGTGAAAACGTGTGTGCATTTTAAATGGGTCCGCTTCTAACATTCGGTGTAGAAAATCTATTTTTCTTCACCCATGCTTTTTGAGAACCTTTCTATACAAATGAAATAAACTGTTTCATTACTTTATTTATTTGGTCTGTATTTGTGGTTTCTCAAAAGGTCTTTCGGCTCTCGTTTTACTTCTTAAAATTATACCTATTTTTGGTATTTTAGGTGGAATTTATAATACAGTTTATTAAAAAATACTTTTATAAACTTTGGGGACAACTTTCTTACATTAAAGCAAGAAAAATATTCATATAAATACATATCCTAAAACACTTCGTTCTCGATTTATTGAGGTCCAAAATGTTATTAAGCAAAACATTTTAAAGTGACACTTTATTATATTTGTGACAATGTCAGCTTTTTGGAGGTGTTCCATAGAAATACTACTTATAGAAAATGATCCAAGTGTCTGCTCTTGCGTCTAGTCAAGCTTGGACCCCCCGAAGCATGGGATGTCAAATACTCCCAGTCGGTGTAGTATAATTTCCCAGGCTTACAGGGCACGTTTCTTCTAGAATGGCTGCATAAACCAATGGTTTAAAGTGCCCCTAGAAGATGAAAGTCCAAAGAATTGAGGTCGGGAAAACGTGCAGGCCATGGAACTAGTCCCCCTCTTCCTAACAATTTGTCATGTTGAATACTAGCCAGTGTATCTCGAACAATGATACTGAACTTGTTTCTTCTTATTAGCAGAGGCACATTTTCTAATAAGTCTGGGAGAGTATTCCGAATGAGGTCCCTGTAGTCAGCACTTGTAAGGCTTGCTGGGGGAATTAATTACACATCAGATAGGTGAAAAATATAAGCAAGCAGCCATGGTAACACATGGTCAACTCTAAAGAATAAAATGGCTTAATGCCTTCTATAAATGAGTGCATAAATAAATGAAATTATTAGGTTGGAACCGGAAAGCCATTGAAGGTGACTTTCATTATTAAATTGATATCGCGAAAACGAAGCGTTTTAGAGCATATGTTTATATAACCCTATTTGTTCTATGTCAGGAATCCATCCCCAAACGTTAAGTATTTTTGAATCACTCTGTATATACGCTGGAGATGTATTGAATATGGTTCTTTTGCTCATGAGCAACTAGGCTTGTCATTGATAGGTTAGGTCTATCAGTGACTACACATTTTTCTACTTCTCAATTAGTTCGACCGTACATATGAACAGGACGTATTGCATTCCACTAAAAAAAGTCGACACCCAGATTTTGCTGCAAATACATGTTTTCTGGTCCCTTGTATAAAAGAACATTTCTACAAAAAATGTTTGCGTGTCTGCCAACATAGGTCAAAAACTATATTTGAGTTCAGCATCCTACAAGCGTGCCACACGAACCACACCACAAACTACAATTTATACCGAATCTTTTTGAAATGTTTCTATTTCTAATAATGGCTTTAATTATTTTAATTAAAATACAGTACATTTAAGATTTTCACATGACAAATATTTTATGCTAATAACCTGGAATTGTCTTTATTCTGAATTACTTTGTACAACTGGTAACACCTAGACAAAACTTGCTAACAAAAAGAAGATCTCTTAAAACACAATTTGTATCACATTCCATTTTTGCTGCTATTTATGACACACACACATACACACACAGACACACACACGCGTACACACATACACACATAACGGCGTATTTGGCCACCAGTCATGCGTGCATGTCAGTGTATATTGTAGTTGATTTCAATTTTGTTTTTAATGATTTATTGATCGATCAGTGTATTTGCGTCCTACAGATAATTGATTTTAGACATTATTTACATGCATGGTACTGAATAACATTGAAATGAGGAAGCCCCATTGGGCCCCTCATAAGTAGGTACATTTTTTGTTTTGATTTTACAGAAAGTCTTGCTGTGAGAGCTGGTCCAGTGGTAGGTGACTCTTGATGCGAGTTGGATAGCTAGATTTTCTGCCAAGAGAATAGTGAATGGCTCCTGAGACGTCTTTTAGCTTGCTGTAAAACTGTTCGGCTTGTGAAGGAATTGACTGTTGAATGATGCTGATTCCAGTTTCTCTATGTAGTTGACTATTTCTGACAAACCATTGTGCATTCGTTGAGATTCACAATATTTTGTTTTTAAATGTCTGGATACGTTTGATTTCGGAAGGACTAGTTCCTCCCAAACTGGACAAGCGTATAGTAGCAGTGGTCTTAATAGAGTCGTGTAAAGTGGTGTGCAGTTTTTTAGTTTGAGGGAAGATCTTTTGTTCAGGAGGGGGTAGAGCTTTGCCAGTCTTGCTTGGGCTAATTTAAGTTTGTTGCTTATGTGTGGTTTCCATGTGAGTCGCCGATCCAGGAGTTGACCCAGATATTTCACTGTTTCTGTATCAGATTTCCAGGGTAGCTGTTTCTCTGGGAGCGTTACTGGAGGTGGATAGTTCCGTCTGCATAGTGTAAAGACTATTGCTTCACATTTTTGCTGGTTGAGCGAAATACGCCAGTTGTCTAGCCAGGGTATAATTAAGTTTATGGCCTCTTGAAGGTGATTTCTGGCGGTGTGGAGATTGCGATGTGTTGAGAAGATTGCAGTATCGTCCGCATACATAACAATTTGAGCTGTAGGCGTTGCAGGCATATCAGAGGTGTACAGGTTGAACAGAACTGGTCCCAGGATAGATACTTGAGGAAATCCGGCTGTTATAGGTTTTGTAGAAGAGTGACAACTACCTATGCGGACTGTGAATGTTCGTTGTGACAGAAAGGAGGAAATTATTTTATAGAAGTAGTCTGGAATGCTGTTGATGAACAGTTGTGTAGAAGACCCTGATGCCATACTCTGTCGAATGCCTGAGTGAAGTCAAGGAAAGCTGCAGCTGTGTGTTCTTTCTTCTCGAAGGCTTCTGCCACTTGCTCTGTAATCCGGAGAATTTGATGGGTAGTTGAATGTTTGCGACGAAAACCGAATTGAAAGGGAGGTAATACTGATGCTTCATTGAGAAATTTTGTTAAACGCTTCAGTATAATTTTTTCATAGACTTTGGACAGAATTGGTAACAGACTTATAGGACGATAATTGTTTGGGTCTCAGGAGCTTTTCCCAGGTTTATGAATAACAATAATTATAGCGTGTTTCCAGATTCTGGGGAAGTAGTTCATACGTATCAAACTATTAAAGAGTGAGGCTAGAATAACAAGTGCTTTGCGAGTCAGATCTTTAAATACAAAATTTGGAATTAGGCCAAGACCACGCAATTTCCTTGCCGGTAGTTGCTGGATTATGAACAAGATTTCTTTTGGTGAGGTGAAGTCAATGGGGAGTGAAACAGTGGTATAAGAACCAGGAAAACGTTCAATTTCGTGGTTGAATTCTTCGTTAATCACTGGGTTTGGGCTGAAGATACTTGGTAGAGTATTTGCGAATAGTTCCGACTTCTCAAAGTCGGCTATGTAGTGTTTTCCATCTTGTATTAAGGGTGGAATAAGCGTCGGCTCTTTTAATATTCTTTTGGTTTCTTTCCACAAGGATGAATCTTCTGGTGAAATGCTGGAGAGGTGCCGTTGGTAAGTCGAGTACCGGTACTGATTCATTTGTTTTTTTTACTTTTCTTGTGAGTTGGTTTAAGCGATGAAGTTGCCAGGTTTCTCTGTACTTCTGCCAAAGCCGGCGCATTTTGTGTTTTTCTTTCAAGAGAGATCTGATGTTAGAGGGCAAAGTTTCGTGGTAGGGTTTTCTTTGTTGCTGAGGTCTAGCTGGAGCTGTGGATTTGTTTATGGCACTATTTGTGAACTCAAGCATTGCTGCTTCTGCATCAGTGGGACTTTTCAGATTGCACGCAGGTTTTAGCTCGTTATCAATTACATGTTGGAAGGTTTCCCAGTGTATGAAACCTCTGCTGAGTCTCCTAGTAGACTGTCGTCAAATGATATCATGACTGGGGAGTGGTCGGAGTCCATTTCAGGTAGAACAGCCATGATGGGAGAACCTGATTCATTTTTGTAAAGTGCTATGTCTAGTAAGTCAGGTGCTACACTTTGCCTAAAGAAAGTAGGACCAGGTGGGGCTAAGATGTTGACTGCATTGCATTCAGCTGCTGTTAATAATCGTCTTCCGTTTGGAGTTGTCACACGGCATCCCCATGTTTCATGCTTACTATTTAGATCTCCCACGAGAAGGGTTGGCACTGTGTCAGAGAATATCGTAGTAATATGGCAGAGGCAGAGTCCTGGTGGCTTGTATGCTGAGATTATTGTCATTTTAGAAGAGTTTTGTATGGATATTTTAACTGCGCAATCTTTGAGGCTAGTTAGTTGGGGTAGTAGGACCGAGTAGTGTTGTATTTCCTTTTGAATGAAGATGGCCACTCCACCCGAGGCGACGAGAGCATAACCTATACGCTGCATGCCAGGTAATGAAAACTTTTCCTGTCGTGCTAGGTGAGTCTCAGTGACGCAAACTACTGCGACGTTGTGTCTTGAGATGAACTCCAGAAAGACTTCCCACTTGACTTTGATTCTGTTAGCGTTCCAGTTTAGTATAGTTACTTGAGAGCATGTATATACTTGATTTTTAGTGGTCATTAACAAACAAACTTGCAAAAAGTTGTAATGAAAAGGATTTGATTTTTGGTAGATATGGTGCTAGAAAATTAATAGCTAGCTGAATAAGGTTTCCAGTGTCATCGCAGGAAGAAGAATTTTGTGTAAATACTTGCTGAGTGGAATGTTGGCAATTTTTATCTTCTGGAGGAACAGAGCGTGGCCACTGAGGAGTTTCAGGAGCAAAAGAGGAAGAAGTTGGTGTCAGCTTTGGAAATTTCTCCAGGTTTAGCTTTGGTGGCGTAGGTGTTTTTACGGGTTCGGTTACAGTTGCATTGGATTTATTTTTTAATTCCAAATAAATACGACAACCTCTAAAATTTGCCGGATGAGCTTCTCCGCAGTTCACGCAGGAGGGCTGAGTATCTTTGTCTTTTGGGCATTCAGAGAAATGATGGTTAAAGGGACACTTTACACATCGAGGTGCAAGTCGACAGATGTTTTTAGTATGCCCGTAGCGCTGGCGTCGTGTGCATTGGGATGCTTGTGGGTTTCTTACGGTATTCAACTTTTATTAAAGCACAGTGAATGTGTTTGACTTCAAAAATCTTCTTTCCTTGTTCATTGTTTTCTAATTCAACAGCGCATAGGGGCATAGATTGACGATCTTTGTAAAAGAGTCCTGTAACTTTTATCACTGGTAACTTTAGAGTGGTTAATTCTGTGGTTATGTCGTCGTTTGTAAGAGAGTAGGGAACATTTCTCAAGATAACTCCAAGTCTTTTGAAATTTGGGTCACGGAAGGTGTGAAAAGGGAGCTTTGTTCCTTCCAGGAATTTTGTAAGAACTCGGAAGTCGTGACTGAAGTTGTATTTATCCTAAGGACTTTATTTTGCTGTTGTGTTGAGTAGTCATCTTTTACAATAGTAACTATGTCGCGGATAACCTGCTGGTAGTTGTTCACTTCATGGAGAAAAATGGGCGGGATTCTGGTTTTAGAGGTTGTAGTAAAATTTACTTCAGCGACTTTGTCGTTAGCTTCCTCCTTTGTTTCCAAAGGGGAACATTTATTGTGTATGGAGGTTAAGTCCACAATATATTTAGAGTTTACTGCTGAGGCGGAAGCTATATGCTTTTTGTTAGGAGTGAAAAACCCGTCAATTGACATGGAGGCATTACCTTGATTGAGATCTTCAAGCGGGCGTTGGGTGTTTGTAAGATTGAACGAGATGTAGTAGAAATTGCCACAGAATTAATAGAATGTGAAACTTAGAATCTTTGTTCTTGTTGATTAGATTGAATGGTGTTGGCAACCAGACAATAGACAGTCTGCTTTGCAGACAAATGACAATCTGCTTTGCAGACAACTGATGACCTGCTTCTTTAACAAAAAGCAATTCTGAAGAGAGCTAACCAAATGAGATTAAATATATAATAAATAATACGTTATATACAACGCATGGAGTTCCTAACATTTACACTGCTTGTTAAAGGTTTGGGGATAACTTCCATAATCGAAATTACTTACAGGTTTAGCTGGTTGTGAAATATTGCAATTTTTAATAACACAGAAATAACACTATCAAAAGCTGTGCTCACTGCCTCCTGTATTAAAACCCATTTCAATTTTGAAATACTTATATTTTTACTTTCTCTATACTCATTATGTATATAGTGTATAGAGAATGTATTGCACTCCACCAAAAATTTCGATACCGAGATTTCACCGGAAATATATGTTTTAGGGTCCCCTGTATCCAAAAAAAGTATTTTCAGAAAAAGGTCCGTGTGTGTGTGTGTCCGTGTGTCTGTGAACACGATAACTCAAAAACGAAAAGTTGGTAAAATACCAAACTTGGTATTTAAGTTTAGTATCTTCCAGGGATGTGACACGAAGATTTTGAGAGAACTCCCCCCACCCCAAAGTGCCCTTTACATGGAACTTTTTTCGAAAATTTTGATTTTCTAAAAAATGGCTCTAACGATCTTGATTAAAATATCATATATTAAAGTTACCTGACAAATAAAATGTATATTTTGAATTTTCTGGGAATAGCCTCTGAAGAGTACTTTATTCTGGATGAATTTTTCATAACTACTAAACCGTAAGAGATGGACAAAAACTTAACCCACAAAAAATGTCGAGCACGTTAAAACACATAATTTATGTTATATACATTTTTTTCGTGGAGTTGATCGTTTTTGAGATATTCCTTTTTCTTGGTTTCAGCTTTGAAAAACATATACTTTTCTCATACAGGAATTTGTCAACTCCTGTCCATACAAACAAAGGAACATCAGTCACATAGCAACCAGCTTTTGGCTTTCACTTTAACCTATGGTACTCCCTTATTTCGCTTCTACTTACAATAAAGCAAGAAATAAGACTATTTCTGCTAATTTTTCTCGATTAGCATGAAATAAATAAAATATAAGCTTATTAACAATAATAATTTACAGAGATATAGAGAAAGTCATGTGAATGGAACACATCAGATTTTTCTCAGATGGTATGTCATTCGTTTTACTTGCCGTAACGATAAGCTCAGAAAATAACCCTGCTGGTTGAGAAAAGGCAAAGCTATCACATAACGACTAGCTTTAAAAAGCTTTGACTGTCACTTAGGCCTACTACATTCCTTTATTGCTTTCATCTACAAGGAAGTAATAATCTTTATCTGGATTAACGTGAAGTAGTTAGAAGAATACAGATTTAAGAAAGATTTAGGAGAATATAAGTGCAAGTCATCTGGATTTAAACATATAAGGTTTTTAATTTTATTATCACGCATGTACAACTACAGAGTAGATAAAGAAGCAATTGTATTCCACCCAATAATTCGATACCAATTTTGTGGACTACTGAGCCAAAAAAGGAAAGAAACAAACAAACAACACTTTTGGGAAAAGATCCGCACGCGCGTGTTCTGTGTCGATAGACGGCATGACTCAAAAAAGAAAATTCTGGTAAATACCAAACTTTTAGTATTTGGCAGGGATGCCTGAAGAGGATTTTGAGCAAAATTCCGCCCCCTCATTGAACATTTTTTGAAAATTCTGAATTGCGGAGTAAACTATTTCCGAGATATATCTTGTTTTAGTTCAATTTTTAAACACTTATACTTTTCTCAAATGGGGTGTCATTCGTTTTTCGTTCCCCTGGCCAAGCATAGAGGAAAAATTATCATATAGCGACTACCTTAGAAAATATTTTAATTGGCTTAAGCATAGTGTAATCGCTTATTCCTTTTCTCTACAAGGAAGTACGTGATAATATTTCTAATGTAGTTACGATGTACACGTACTATGTAGTACATAGTGTATTGAGAAGGTATTGTACTCCACCCAAAAGTAAAATACCGAGATTTCACCGGAAATATATTTTTGAGACTTCTGGGATGCAAAAATATTTTAAGAAAATGGGCAGTGTGTCTATCTGAGTGTGGGCGTGTCAGTATGAGTGTGTGTGTGTGTTTCTCTATGGACAGCATAATACAAAAAAGAAATGTTCGTTAAAAATCAAACTTGTTATTTAAGTATTGTATATACAAGGATGCGATACATAACTTTGGAAGAAAATCACCCAAATTCAAACTATCTTTTACATGGAAACATTTTTCAAAATGTGATTTTCTCAAAAATGGCTGTAACGATTTAGATTAAAATACCATATACTTAATATCTTTTCATGACAAACGAAATGTATATCTTGAAATTTCCGGGAATACCCCTTCATTCTGGATTACTTTTGTATAATTTTTATAAAGCTGACATAACCGAAGAGATGTTAAAAATGCCAAAAAAAAAAAAAAAATAAACTCTATAAGTAATGTATTTTAAGTCAATACATTTTTCTTTTCGAGTTAACGGTTTCCGAGATACTCCGTGTTATTGATTTCAATTTTAAGCTACTTGAACCTTTTTCAAAGGGGAAGACATCTTTCTTTTTGTCTCTCTTTTTTTTTTTTACTCCTAAACAAGCAAGGGAGATCCGAATTTCAATTGTTTCACAAAGCAAACTGTTTTTAAAATAATTCACTATCACTTTAGCGCATTCTTTATTTCACTTTTATTTGCAAAGAACAAAATAGTACACTATTCTATTATGTTTATCTCCATTAGCGTATAAGAGAATACACTAGGTTAAATAAGGGAGAACCATAAGTTAAATAACGGAGTACCATAGGTTAAATAAGGGAGTACCATAGGTTAAATGATAATCAAAAGCTGGTTGATATGTGACTCAAGTTCCTTTGTTTGTATGGACAGGAGTTGACAAATTCCCGAATGATGAAAGTACATAAGTTTCTTTAAAGCTGAAACCAAATACAAAAAATCTGATGTGTTACACTCACATGACTTTCTCTAGCTGTTCTACAAAACTTCTTACATAAGATTATTCTTCTTTCCGCATCTTGCTAATCGAGGTACTCATTAGCACAATGTTCTTATTACTTAGTTCCTTACAAGTAGGGAAAAAATAAGGGAATACAATAGGTTAAAGCCATAGTCAAATGTTTCAAAAGCTGTCGTTTTGCGATTGTCATTACAAATCCCTTCTTTTCTTGGCCAGGAGTAGAACAAAGAAAACCGCACACTCCCGTCTGAGAAAAGTGTAAGTACTTCACAACTGAAACTAATAACAATGAATACCTCGAAAACTGTAAGCTCCACGATAAAAATGTATATGACATAACTTGTGTATTTTAACAAGACCTACAGTTTTTGTTTACTAAGTTTTTGTCTATCTCTTACAGTTTACTAGTTATGCCAAATTAAGCAAAATTCATCCAGAATAAACAGGTCTTTAGAAGCTATTCCCAGAAAATTCAAGATATGCATATTATTTGTCAGCTAAATATCTTTAATACACAATATTTTAGTCAAAATCGTTAGAGCCATTTTTAAGAAAATTAAAATTTTTGAAAAAAGTATTATGTAAAAGGTAGTTTGGGGTGGGGGATTTGTCTCAAAATATTCGTGTCGCATCCCTGGAAGATACTTAACTTAAATACCAAGTTTGATGCTTTACCAACTTTTCGTTTTCGAGTTGTGTTCACAGACACACGGACACACACACACAGACGGACCTTTTTGTGAAAATAGTTTTTTTTGGATACAGGGGATCCTAAAACATATTTCCGGTGAAATCTCGATATCGAATTTTTGAGTGGAATACTATACTTCTCTATCCCTATGTACATTGTACATACGGGACTAGAGAAAGTAAAAATGTCTAAAAAACGACCAACTCCACGAAAAAAATGTATGTAACATAAATTGTGTTTTTTAACGTGCTCTATAATTTTTGTGTGGTAAGTTTTTGTCCATTTCTTACGGTTTAGCAGTTGTGCAAAATTCGTAAAATCCTTCGGAATGAAGTAGTCTTCAGAGACTATTCCCAGAAAATTTAAGATATACATTTTATTTGTTGGTAAATATATTTAATATCCGATATTTTAATCAAAATTGTTAGAGCTATTTTTGAGAAAATCAAAATTTTCGAAAATAGTTCTGTGTAAATGGTAGTTTGGGGTGGGGGAATTTTTCTCAAAATATTCGTGTCGCATCCCTGGAAGATACTAAACTTAAATACCAAGTATGGTATTATACCGACTTTTCGTTTTTGAGTTATCGTGTTTACAGTCACACTTACACAGGGACACACACACACCACACACACACACACACACACACACACACACATGGACCTGTTTCTGAAAATGCTTTTTTTTTTGATACAGAGGACCCTAAAACATATATTTCCGGTAAAATCTCGGTATCGAATTTTGGTGGAGTGCAATACCTCCTCTACACACTAAGTGCACAGAGCACCAATAGTAACAGACATAGACTTTCTGATTGTCTTTAAGGGCATTTCTAGGGTGGTCCTCTGATATCCGCTGGCCCCTTTGTCACTCTAATTGGGGAAGGAGGAGAGGTTGTAGCTTACACGTTACTTAATCTCGCTTCCAATTGAGTAAGATGGCTATATCTATTATCTAATGAGTTGACAAACCTGCATAGGTATGCTCTATTGGTTCGATATACAACACTCACCTACAAGTTAGCAGTATCAGCCAATAAAATAAAAACATGACATAATAAGGTGCCCTACAAACGGTAAGAAATGCGGTGGACGGAACAGGACAGTCGCGGTTTCTTTTTGTGCCTTCTGAACATAGTACGTGTAGAGAAAGTAAAAAAGAATCTAATGTGTTACACTCACATGACTTTCCCTAAGAGCTCTACAAACAAACTTCTTACAAAATATTTTCTTCTTTCTACACCATGCTAATTGAGATAATCATAGCAGAATGTTTTTATTGCTTAAGTCCTTATAAGTAGAGGGGAACTAAAGGAATGCGCTGTACTAAAGTGATAGTCAAATGTTTTAAAAGCTGTCGCTATGCAATTGTCATTGCAAATCGCTTCTTTGCTTGGCCAGGAGTAGAACAAAACGGACACTTCCTCTCTGAGAAAAGTATAAACACTTCACAATTGAAACCAATAATAGGGAAAATCTGGGAAACGGTTACCTCCCCAACAAAAACTGAAGAACATAATTTGTGTTTTGACGAGATCCTCATTTTTTGTACAGTGAGTCTTTTTCTATCTCTTACGGTTTATCAGTTAAGCAAAATTCGGCAAAATTCATCCAGAAATAATAGGTCTTCAGAGGTTATTACCAGAAAATTTAAGATAAACATTTTATTTAGGATGTAAACATGTTTAATATACGGGTTTTTAATAAAAATCATTACAGTCATATTTTAGAAAATCAAAATTTTCGAAAAGTTTCTCATGTAAAGGGTAGTTTGCGGTGGGGGGGGGGAGAATTCTTGAAAATTTTGTGTCGCATCCTTGGAAGATGCTAAACTTAAATACCAAGCTTTGACATTTAACAGTCTTTTCGTTTTTGAGCTATGGTGCTCACAGACACACACACTCACACACACACACAAAATGGGACATTTTTCTAAAAATGCTTTTTTTTAAATTCAAGGGGCCTCAAAGCATGTATTTCCGGTGAAATTTCAATATCGAATTCTTTATTACAATATATACCTATGCAATCTCGTACACTAAATAGATAATACGTACAAAATTACTTTGAAAGAAAAGTTTCTTTGCGGAACAACTAGAGAGCGTCATGTGAATGGCACACATAAGATTTTTTCTTCATATAGTACAAGGAAATCAGTAAATGTGTAATAAAAGTGAAACATTGTGAGGGCGCATTGAGTGTTATTTCGAAACAACGTGTCACAACAAAATGCTAATACTGACGATCTGCAAGTTGTAACATAGGAATGACTGCGTTAGTTACTTTAACGTTGAGTGAGATACATCCGATATGAACACAGGTCACATGTAACATATGTCTGTTATGAAATGCAAATGATATGCACATTAATATTCTTGATGCTAAGTGTTTATTCGTTAATATTGCACCTGCTATCACACCTCATTATGCGAGTATAACGTACGTATGATTGGTATACAGACTCTCTCATTTTAGCTTATACTTGGAACTAGTATGAAACTTGTTATCATAGCTTTAAAAAGTTTTACTTTCTCTACCTCATATGTACAATGTACATAGTAGATAGAGAAGTTATTGTATTCCTCCCAAAAAGTCGAACTGCCATTTCGCCTGAAATACATGGTTTTAGGATCCATAATAAATAAAAAAGTATTTACAAAAACAGGCCCGTGTGCATGTATGTATCTGTGTGTGCGAGAATGTATGCATAGCATAACTCCAAAACGAAAAGTCAATTAAATGCCAAACTAGGTGTTTAAAGTTTATGTCTTTGAAGGATGCGACACGAAGATTCTATGACCACCCCAAACTACCCTTTATATAGAACATTTTTCGAAATTTTCCATTTTCTAAAAAATGACTAACGATTTTGATTAACATGGTATAAAAACGCATAAACTGATTTCTTTGGGAATAACTCTTCAAGTCCTGTTCATTCTGAATGACTTTTGCATAATTAGTAAACTGTAAGGGACAGACAAAACTTCCTACACAAAAAATGTGGATCTCATTAAACACACATGTATATCTTACACACACACACACACACATATATATATACACACACACACACCTATATACAGGTACATATGTTCATTTTTTTTTTTAAAAAAATTTTAACTTTTCTCAAACGGGAAGTCCTCATCCAAATCACACCTATTTTGTTGTATTCCCCGGCCATGGAAAGAGAACCGAATTTCAATGACAATCGCCTAGCTACAACATTTAAAAGAATTGACTGTCGCTTTAGCCTAGTGTATCCCCTTGGTTAGTTTTACTTGCAAGAAACTCGTAATAAGACCAATGTTGGTAATGTTTATCTTGATTACCACTATGTAGATAAAAGAATTATCTTTTGTAAGAGTAGTTTGTCTGCAAAACGTATCGAAAAAGTCATGTGGTTGAAGCACATCGGATTTTTGAAATCTACTATTATTTCTTACCTTTCTGCAACGCCTTTTGATTTTATAACCACTTTTATTTTCTCTGCAACCTACTACAAACATAGTAGGTAGAGAGGGCGAAATATCATGTCGATATTTCACCGGAAAAGTGTTTTGAGGCCCCTACATAAAAAGGGCTCTTAGAAAAAAGTGTACATATATATGTGTGTGCACGTGTCTGTGATCAGCACAACTGAGAAATGAAAAACACATTAATGCCAAAGTTGCTTAATAAATTCAGCATCTTCAAAGGATGCGACGCTAAGATTATAAAAAAAGTAGCTCCACCCCATTACCTGTGCACTTTTTCGAAAACTTTTTCAAAAATAGCCTTAAGGGTTTCATTAAAGTACTGTATGTTTAAGGCATTTCCTTCACAAATCTTAAAGTTGTTTTCAATTTGGATGACTTTTGTATAACAGATAAATTAAATCTTACTATATCTCGTTAAAACATACGATTTATATCACATTAATTTTTACTTTCCCTACACTACTATCTACATACATAGCGTATAGAGAAGGTATTGTATTACACCCAAATATTCGATATCTAAATTTTACCAGAAATATGTATTTTGAGACCCCTTGAAGCCAAAAAAAAAAAAATTATATTGTGTATGTATGTGTGTATAGTATCGCACAAAAATGAAAATACCGAACTTTATATCTAAGTGCAATACCCTCCAAGGATGTGACATGAAGATTTTCCCCCCCTCAACAACACTTTACATCAAGAAATTTCCGAAAATGTTGATTTTCTCAAAAATGGCTCTAATGATTTCGATTAAAAATATCGTATATTACGGATATAACAAAGTGCTTGTTAAAATACACCATCTATGTAAATACATTGTTTTCGTGGAGTTTACCGTTTTTGAGATATTCCTTGCTATTGGTTTCACTTTTTGAAATACTTATACCTTTCATACGAAAATTTGTCAACTTCTGGCCATACAAACAAAGGAACTTAATCACATAGCAACCAGCTTTTAAAACATTTGACTATCGCTTTAGCCTAAGGTACTCCCTTAATTCCCTTCTACTTAAAAGGAATTAAGTAATAAAAACATTTCTGCTAATTCCTTCTAGATTAGTATGAAATAATTAGAATAAGCTTGTTAACAATAACTTGTAGCAGAGATGTAGAGAAAGCTATATGCATAGAACACAGCAGATTATCTGAGTTAACATTTTCTGATATTCACAATTGTTATTGGTTTTACATTTGCAATACTCACTTTAGCCTAGTCACGTTATCGTCACTTTAGCCTAGTGTATTCCCTTATTTGCCTTGTAATCACAATGTTATCTCGATTAACTTGAGGTAGGTAAAGAATGAGGTTCTCAGGAGTAGTTTGTTGCAGCATATATAGAGAAAGTAATGTGATGGAAACATAATATTTTTAAAGATATGAACTATTATGCGACAGTATTTTAGTACCACGCATATATTATTAGTTTAATAATTAGTTTATACATATTTAATATAAGAAATATCTGCTCAGTAGAACGCAGAACCGTAGCGTGTAGAAGCTCGTATTGTATTCTTCAAGGCTACGTGCTTTGTTCAAAATAACAAGCATTTTGGAGCATTAGGGACACAAGTAACAACCCTTGAGAGGAAGAAAGGCTCACCCCCTTATACTTTGGACAGAGGGAATTTCTCTTTGTAGAGAAAGGTCACGTGGGTGGAAAATAAAGAAAAATCCCCGACTGCCACGTGACAACACTACTTTACGTGCCTTTTTCCAGCCGATCAAAAAGGAGGGCAATACTTAGACCTTTTAGTATATAAATGATGTGTGTATAAGAAATCGGTTCACAAGGTATAAGAAATCGGACACTCAATTTAGGAAACCGCGTACAAGAAATCAGTTTCACAAGGTATAAGAAATCGGATACACATGCAAATCCAGAGTATAAGAAATGTGACGAGACGCTGTTTAAGAAATCGCATACAGTGTAGGAAATCGGTGTGCTATAAGTTAATCTGACGGGCAATTATTACTGTAAATGTTATATGGACCGTGAAACTCAAGGTTAAGATGACGAGTGTAAAAGTATAATAACTCAGTAAAAGTGAAACTAGCACTTAAACAAAAATTATATCATCAAGTTCGCGATCGGTTATGTCGGGAGTCGCTCGCAGCGTTAGTGCCTCAATCTAGCCACAGATTATAAATAAAAGAAATCATCAGTGAAATTAAGTGAAATTTCTCTTTTATTTGAGTCTACCAAAAGTGTTACACACCTTTGTCATTCTTTCCTCCCTGAGCAAGAGACAACTCCTGGTCTACTAGAACGAACTTAACAACCAAGGGAATCTGCAAGGTATGTACACCCTTAATGTAAAGAATTTTACGAGCATTAACCCTCGACCAACTCCAAGTAGACTCACCCGATAGCGTCATATTGTCGCAACAACGTGATACCAGAAGTAAAACTGCGACATATTAGCTTCCTAACGTGGCAACAATAAAACCACGAAATATTGGTGTACCAACGTGACTCACAAGTTTCTGAAAGTTTAATGTATGGATCAAGACTAACTAGTTATTTATATTTTTACTTTCTCAACACGTACTATGTAAATAGTGCATACGGTATCGTATTTCACCCAAAAATTCGTTACCGAGATTTCACCGGAAATACCTACACACTTTTTTGGCTCCCTGTATAAAAAAAAAAAAAAAAAAAAAAAAAAAAAAAAAAAAAAAAAAAAAAAACCTGTATGTGAACATGATAACTCATAAATGAAAAATCGGTAAAATACCAAATTTGATATTTAAGTTTAGTCTCTTTTAAATATGCGACATGAAGATCTTGAGAAAAATCTCCCCACCTCAAACTACACATTACATTAAAAATATTCGATAATTTTGATTTTCTCTCAAGTGGCTCCAACTATATTGATTAAAATAACGTATATTAAAGATATTTACATGGAAAACAATATATATCTTGAGGTTTCTGAGGAAAGCCTCAAGAGCTCTTCATTCTGAATGAATTTTGCTGAAATATGCTGGGGAAACCTTAAGAGACAGACAAAAACTTAGTACACAAAATCGAAAATCTTTCTAAAACACACAATTTATATCATATACATTTTTTTCGTGGATTTTACCATTAACGAGATTAAGGAGCCTTATTATCAGTTTCAGTTTTAAAATTCTTAAAAATTTTTCCCTCTCGGGAGGTTGTAAACTTCTGGCCATGCAAAGAAACGGATTTCAATCACATGGCAAACTTTTAAAAGCTTTGATATCGCTTTATTCTAGTGTATTCCCTTATTTCCCTTCTAGTTACAAGTGGGTAATAAGACAATTTCTGATAATGTTTATCTACATTAATATGAAGTAGATAGCTGAATAAGCGTTTTAACAATAATTTGTTACAGAGATGTACAGAAAGTCATGTGAATGGAACACATCAGATTTTTATTGATGATTTGACACTATTCAGTTTTAGTTCAGTTTTCTATAAAAGTTCTTGTTTATTAATCATGTATCTGTGAATGAAAATCATAATTGTTTCTGATTATATCCATGTTATTTTAGGTATTCGTTAAGAGGAATATCATATTGAAACGAAAGTTTAGCCTTACAGCTTTCTAAATGCTCTAGAAAAGTATTTTTCTTTTCGATGACTCTCGGTGTGTAAATACTGCAAAAGGTGGTCTTTGGTGGCTTTTGCATGGCTTTGCATTTTTTCAATTATCTCTATAATGACTGACATTACAGTTAATACTTTTGAATCCTTATATTATCAACATGTCTGTTAATATGCGAAAAGCGGCGTTTACGTTATTACTGGTGTTATTTCCAGAGGCAGTCATGTACACAGACTAATCGGAGAGTACTCAGTGGGTGTAAATGAATCGCCTCCGGTCTGTACAGTGACTGGCCAAACGAGAATTAACTCTGTGTGTGTCTGGACCAGTAAGGACAATGCTGCAATCGAAAGCATAGCCTCCATGTTGACAATAGAATGCAACTAAGTGTAATTCCATCCAGGATTCACGAATTTATTAGCCTGAATATACAGACTGTTTCGAAACAATACCGGACGAATGTAATCTTCACCATATACTTAAACAAGTTCAAACTTTTATGTCGCAGCTTCGAAACTCCTTCAGCGTATGTTTTACATAACATTGAGAATTGCGTCATTTTGATATTAGGCACCACCGAAGCACTTCTGTGTGCTGCCTGCATTCATATTAAAGGATGTTCTTGGTAAATACATACTACAGCTTTCAGGTTTCGTTTCGTAATCGGCTTACCCTCCCCGTATTTGTAGGACTGACATCCCTTAGGACTTACAAGCCAATGCCTAGGGGCAGAGGCCTTTCGGGGAGCCAACGGCACGAAACCACAAAATGGAGAACCTGTTTTGAGGGGTCGACCCGTAGCCAGGCATGAACATGAGGAAGCGGATGGTATGATGATTGGAAAGCTGATGATGAACAATTGGTGAAATAAGTGGCGGGGGAAACCGGAGAACCCGGAGAAAACCCATCCAGACGCCGCTTCATCTACCAAGAATCCCACATGCGGGCTCTTGGGATCGAACCCGGGCCACCTAGATGGGAGATGAGTGGTCTAACCACTCAAGCACGGCGCCGCCAGCTTTGAGGTAAACGGAGCAAATTGCCAACTCAAAAGGCTACTTATAAGTCAGACAGTTTAGGGGTTGTTGAATTTGAAACAGTAATTTGCCCTAACCACGAGTACCTTGTACGTATTATTATCCTATTAAATTTGTGTTGTCCTAATAGTAAACTCCCAAAAATGTATTGTCAATATCAAAAAGAACTTTCTGTTAAATATTAAATGTGCACTACGAGGTGAGGGCAATTAAATGCATTTTTTCTCTCTGCAAAATAGGTTAATTTTTTAACTTTGTCTAATATTCTGAAAGCATTCTCGTCGTTGATTTTTTCCCCCTCATTTATATAGCTCCTTTAACTTCTATGGTCATATCGGGGGGCTTTGACTACGGAAACAAACTGCTGGTTTTTGCTCGCTAAATTGCAGGGTTGCTTAAAGTTGGGTGTTTAGTTTTGTATTATTAACGTACAGACCACATTCCCTCTGCGGGAAATGTTTACCTGGAACCTCTGGGTGATAAGCCAGAATCTGATTCTACCGCTGAGGTGAGTTTGTTGCCTCCTTACTGGAAATCTCTAACGTTAAACTGCCTTGTAAAGATGGTAATAGCAGTATACATATTCTAGTTTATTTCCCAGTCATTCATTGTTTATTATGAAACTGTATGTTGGAAGAGTCAAGAAATACCTAAAGGTTTGGAGGATTTCGTAAGACAAGAGATCCCTTAATGTTAGCTAATCATTATGCAGCATGTCGGTATGTTTACGAAAGCACTAGACTCAGAACTTGCCAAGCTACCGGCGTTACTTCCGATAGCGCAGGCCAGAAGCCGAGGTAACTGCCTAATCTACGCAGACCATGAGGTGTTTTGTTGATGTACGACTAATGGCACTGAAAACAACATTATTTTCTTCAATTAATACGTAAAATTTAATAATAGATAGAGAAGGTATTGTGTTCCACCCAAAAAATTCGATACCGAGATTTCACCGGAAATACATGTTTTGAGAATACCCGAATCCCAGAAAAATTATTTTTAGAATCTTTTCCCTCTGTGTGTCTTTGGGCAGCATAGAAAAAAATCTGATGTGTTCCATTTACATGACTTTCTCTACATTTCTGCAACAAATTATTGTTAAAAACCTTATGCTTTTATTTACTTCAAGCTCATCGAGAAACAACTAGAAACAACTAGCAGAAATATCCTTGTTACTTGCTTAGAAGCGAAAAAAGGGAGTTCCATAGGTTAAAGTGATAGTCAAAAGCTGGTTGCTATGTGAATGAATTTCCTTTGTTTGTATGGACGCGAGTTGACAAAATTTTGTATGAGAAAAGTATGTCTTTCATGGTTGAAACAAAAAACAAGTAATATATAAAAAACGACCAACTCCACACAAAAAAATGCATATAACATAAATTGTGCGTTTAAACGTACCATACGATTTTTGTGTGGTAACTTATTGTCTATCTCTTACGGTTTACACAATTCCGTAAAATTCATCCAGAATAAAGTAGTCTTCAGAGGCTATTCCCAGAAAATTTGTCAAGTATGTATTTTTAATATATGATATTTTAATCAAAATCGTTAGAGCCAATTTTTAGAAAATCAAAATTTTCGAAAAATGTTCCATGTGAAGGGTAGTTTGGGGTGGGAGGATTTTCTTGAAAGCCTTCGTGTCACATCCTTGGAAGATACTGAACTTGAATACCAAGTTTGGAGTTTAACGGTCTTTACGTTTTTGAACTATGCTGCCCACAGACACACACGCACATACACACAGACAGACAGACAGACAGACACACACGGACATTTTTCTAAAAATGCTTTTTTTTTTTTTTGTATTCAGGGTGTCTCAAAATATATATTTCCGGTGAAATCTCGGTATCGAATTTTTGGGTGCATTACAATACCTTCTCTATACACTATGTATATAGTACGTATAGAGAAAGTAAAAAGCAAGGGGTATTAAATAGTACTAACCTCTAATGGAACATATATAAAAGTACTCAGAAATGCTATATATTTTGAAATGACTGAAAACCTAATTCACAATGAGATAGCCCTGGATTTGCACCCAAGATTCAACACAAGCATTCACACAGACTCCGCTACGCAATGCAATAGTTTGCAAACTCCAAAATTATGCTTGCGTTTACGTACATGGATGAAAAATTTTACTTTCTTTCCTCTATGTATTGCCTGAAGTTCAACAGTATCCTGTCGCAATGCAGGCTTTTATAGAGCATGCTGTTTTTCCATTTGACCGTGACGCACCATGTCAGTGCAGAAGTTTTAAAATACATTAGTTATTTTGTATCCCAACGAAGTGTAACGATATAGGACGCAAGAGGGCACGATTACTTTTCTTATGCAAAGTAGAGCAACCAACCCAAGCAAAATTGTGCTGGCTTTCAACCTCGTGCAATTAAAGAGTATTGTGGGTTTCTTATCTTATTCACTTCAGGTTATGATAGCCTCTTTGCTGAATCTCCCTGCGCTTAGTTTTCTTGGCTCTAATCAATCGTAAGGCGAAAAGAGATAATGTACAGTGTAGTCATTTGTTACACGTCACCAAAACAAATTGGGTACCGGTTAATAGATTTGTTTGGACTGGCAAGGATTTAAGTAAGCCGTTCAACGTTTTGCACTAAAATGGACAAAAAGTGCTTTGATTTGCTTTTTACTTTTGGATGGCTAAACTTGCGAGGAGATAAAACGAGATTGTATGTTGTTTATGGAGACATTTTGCCATTTATCTCGGTTGTTGGATTCAACGATTTTAAACGCGGTCGAATATCCGATTCTGATGAAGAGCGTCCAGACTCCGACATATGTGGTAATCGAGAAAATCATTTGCAAAGTATATGATTCTCGTCGTTCCTTAAACGAAAGTTCGCGAAATGGCAGAGACCATAGTTGTGTTGATGGGAACGGCAGTTGAACACATTTTGTATGATAAGTTGGTGACGAAAAACTTGTCGGTCCGATGGATCCCGCGAATACTCACCGTGAGCATTAAGCAGCACCGGCTTTCAACTTTGTAACTGTACTTGATTCTCTTTAAGAAAATCCGAAGGATTTTTTGCGTCGATGAGATCTGGATTCATTTTTGTACTCTGGAAACAAACCACCAGTGAAAATAACGGATTGCTACAAAAAATAACGGTGGCGGATTTTTGGGATTCTAATTTTCTTACTCATTGACTTAGAAAAAGGAAATAAGAAACATATAATACTATGGTGGTTTCTGGCCCGATTCGACAAGAAGTTGAATGAAACATGGCCGCATATGACGAAGAAGAAAGTGCTGTTTGACCACTGCAACGTTTCAGCACATTCGTCCGGAGTTGTCATTGCCAACCTGCAAGAATAATTTATGCCCGATATTAACAATGTATGGCCGAAATAAATCCTTTAACATGATAGGAGTATACGAGATTTATAGACAGATAGGTACCTCTGATTGTGGCTATTTAAAGGAAAATATTGAATTGGGGCAGATGCTTGAGAGTTTGATAGGCGTATTTTCCAGTTTTATTTTCATAATTAGCAATTTATTAAGCGTCAGAAATTTTACAAAGCTATGCGAAACAAATGCAATTTGCTGCTCTTAACGAGGAGTTTTATGAGAAGAGGTTCTATTACTCTGACAAATTTCTATTTTTTACAGGTTATATAAATATCGATGTTCCCTTAAAACGGCGTTATAAGGGATTCGATCCACGTTCCGACTTGTCTGCTATTCGATAGTAACATGCTTTAACGCCTTCAGCTATTGTAATCGCAAACACACTGTGGTGATTAAACTTACGGTATATGTAAGCAAAGCACTCAAAACTAAAATCTGATCCACTCCTTAACCGAAACATAATAATACATTCTCGGTAGGTGAACGCCTGAGTATTAAATGAACCTTCACGCGGGCAAACAGAAGGTGGATATTTACTTTTTTTGAAAGATTGTATATATATATAGGTAGAGGAGGTATTGTATTCCACCCACAAATACAATACCGAGGTTTCACCGGATACACATGTTTTGCAGACTCATTTTGAAAACAGATCAGTGTGTGTCAGTGTCTGTCTATATGGGCGTGTGTGTGTGTGTGTGTGTGTGTGTGTGTGTGTGTGTGTGGGTGTCCGTAAACAGGAAACGTAAAAAACGAAAAGTCGGTCAAATACCAAACTAATACTTAAGTTCAGTATGTTCTAAGAATGCGACACGAAGATTCTGAAGAATACGCCCCACCCCAAACCACTCTTTTGTGGAAAAATTTTCGAAAATCTTGTTTCTCTAAAAATAAATGTAACGGTTTTTATTCAAGTACCATATATTAAGCATATTTACATAAAAACAGCTAGACGGTGTATTCCTTTAGTTCCCTTCTTCTTATAAGCGGCTAAGTGATAACACCATTCTATTAATGCTTATCTCGATTAGCAGATGTAGATAGAAGAATACGTTTTTATAAGAATAATTTATTTGCAAAACAGGTAGAAAAAGTTATGTGAATGGAGCACACCAGAATAGTTTTACTTTCTCTACACGTACTATGTACATAGTGTATAGAGAAAGTACCTATTGTATTGCACCCAAAAAATCGATGTCGAGATTTCTACGTTAGTGTATGCTTTGAGGTCCCCTGAGACCAAAAAATATTTCGAAAAAGGTCCTGTGTGTATGTGTGTGTGTGTGTGTCTGAGTATCGTTAAGCACCAAACTTGGTATTTAAGTTTGGTATTTTCCAAGAATGCGACACGGAGCTTTTCAGGAAAGCGCCTTACCCCAAACTACAATTTGTATGGAACAAGTTTTGAAAATTTTGATTTTCTCAAAAATGGCTACGAGATTGTTGAAATACCGTATATTAAAACTACTTACATCACAAATAAAATGTATGCCTCTGAAGAGCTATTTTTACTGGATGATTTTTAAAGAATTTTGCATGTTGGTTAAACCGTAAGAGATGGACAAAAACTTCATATACAAAAAATGTAGATAGCGCTATAACACATAGCTTATGCCATATACGTTTTTCTTGTAGAGTTGACCGTTTTCGAAATACTCCTTTTTATACTACTCCGTTTTAAACGACTAACTTTTCTCAACGGGTACCAATCAAAGCGAACAGAACCTCAATTGAAGCACTGAAACAAAAAAGGGGCTAACCGCCAAAAACCTCCGAGATAATCGGAAAAAAACGATGTTATTATTAATACAACCTCATACTTTACATCCACGTTCAGCACAAATATTCTAAATTGGCCGCTTCATAAGCGGATGAACTTTTCCTACAGACAATATTAAAATAATGAGGTTAAATTTGAGTTTGATTTATCAAAAGTAAGAACGCGCCAAATGGACCTTTTACGAAATCAAATAGGGGCTATGTGCATAACGCGATTTTCAGACTACGGAGGTACATGACAGATTCTTCTTTCAATATTAAAGAGGCAAAATGCTCGCATGGTAGTTCATTACAGTTGACGCGGCAATTACAGCGTTTTACCTAAGGAAAAAGCAATATTTGGTATACTGATAAAGCAAAATAGTAGTATGCTACAAACACAATATAAATAAAACAAAATAATATAAACCATGTAACAAACCAGTTTTCTTGTAAAGAAAATAAAAAAAAGTTCTATTACAAGAGTATAGGGACCGTAATGCCAAATGCCAAACATGCTAAAAAGTAGCATATGACACTAAGCGTAGCTTGAGAACTTACGAAAGTGTGACTATAAGATATTTGGCTGTCTATTTTTTATTCATAGCATTAGAAATAATTTTGTTTTAGTTCAAACACATGTAACATTCACTTGATTATAATTCCGTAATCAGAATAAACATATTTTCTATTTAACATTGTTTACTTACCTGTTTCTCTGGAGACCTTCGTGCAGGAATGTCTTTTCCATTGGAGGTTCTATTAGCTTCCCCACTTTGCTTTAAAATCTTGCGTTTCGCAATTTAGTTTTCCCCACATTTCTTTTTAGTTTTAGCAGACATGAAACAGTCATTTCCCTCCATTCTCAATCAGCAAACACACTGCTCACTGTTACACCCGCAAGAATGCTATATAATGCTGCGCTGATAGCGCCTTTTTTGATTTAAATGCCTTGGAAGATACCCCTAATGACATCTTCCGGTACGTTTTTCTACTACTTCCCGCCTGAATATGCAATAGCGCCTATGTGACTTAGAGTTGGGTCGAGCGATTCATTTTCAGTAACTGATTCATACGATTCGTTCATGCAATATGAATCGATTCATACGATTTGTTCACGATT
Source organism: Hymenopus coronatus (assembly GCA_030762935.1). NCBI lineage: Eukaryota > Metazoa > Arthropoda > Insecta > Mantodea > Hymenopodidae > Hymenopus > Hymenopus coronatus. The sequence continues at coordinate 27,935,322 of CM060896.1, read as the reverse complement.
CATTAACCACCGCCATGCCGTCTGTGTGTTCATGTTAAGCTATCTCGATTTTACACGGGGATGGTAGTCATATGGCAGCTCCTATAGCATAAAAACTGTAATTTATATAAAATGCTGTACTCTTTTGCAAACATTTGGTAAAATGTCCTCCATTAAACGAAAAAAGAAAAACCACATAAGAATTTCTTTAAATCTAAAATTGACACCTATGCTTCGATTGCATGGCGCCTGGCGGCATTTGTGTAATGTTAATAAGCAGAGTAATTATTATTCATTATTGCCGCGGTTGGACGCTAGTAAGTCGTATAGTTTTTATAAATACACCATTATAAGGCAACGCTAGTATCCAGAACAATTATTATTTTCTTCCGAGGTAATTTTAATATTAGAGGTAAGATGTTTCTACAGCTGCATTTAATATAGGTTATAGTATATAAATCAATGCCGTTACATTATAATTTAAACGTAGATATTAATTTATTTAATCCTGGAATTCTAAAAGTTCTATTTTTCCCTCTATTAACAATTTTGGTATATCTACAACATACAGTCACACAATACAATACAATGTATTAGATATTTAATAATGTTCAGTAAAATTACTGAACATTAATCCTTTCCTTATATGTGGTGCTGTAGTTTCAATGGAAATGTTTACGATTCGATTTACTGCGCTTTCGATTATATGCTATTGTTTTTAAACAATTAACCATCATCGTTAACTCCGTATCGTCAGAACTCAACAATATTCTATTTAATGGCAGTGGTTTTCTGTTTTCGCTAACCAGACCCAAACAGAATGATAGAACCTCAGAATCCTTGGTAATATTCAGTACTCACGCGGCACGGCAATCACGGAATGTCGACCGTGCTCGGCAGTATTCGGCCGCACTCGGCTTGGCAACTCACTTGGCTAAACGCAATAACCTTATGCACAGTTTGTTCATGAATCGTCCCGTCTTTTAGCCTGCCTGCCCTGGTGCGAGATTCACGATTCGTTCATGAATCGTCTCCTTGTCTTTTAGCCTGCCCAGGTGCACAATTCACAATTCGTTCATGAATCGTCTCCTTGTCTTTTAGCCTGCCCAGGTGCACGATTCACAATTCGTTCATGAATCGTCGCCTTGTCTTTTAGCCTGCCCAGGTGCACGATTGAACAATTCATACATGAATCGTTGCTTTGTCTTTTAACCTGCCCAGGTGCACGATTCACGATTCTTGCATGAATCGTCGCCTTGACTTTTAGCCTGCCCAGGTGCACGATTCACGATTCTTGCATGAATCGCCCTGCTATGCAAACAACCTTGTAATCCCGACTTTGTTATTACGATAGGGGCTAGGAGCTATTTTTTGGCATAAAAGAAAAACAATGTAAAACTGAACGTATTCTTTCCCCATTATTCTGGAGTTTTCTGAATTTTACAATAAAATTGCTCTATGAAATTCCACTTTAGTTGTGTTACATGAGATACATTGTAAAGTATATAAATTTATTATTATTATTATTATTATTATTACTATTATTATTTAACACCTGTTAATAAGATCATGTTAGAACACAGTATTTTATCGATTTCCTTTCATAAAGTTCCAGGAATCTCTTATAAATAATTATTTAAATTGTGTTCCTCTTTACTTTCTCAATCATATACTCGTATATATTAGATAGAGAATGTATTGCAATCCACCTAAAAATTGGAAATGGAGATTTCACCGGGAACAGCTTTTGAGGCCCGTTAATTAAAATGAAAAATGTGTGTGTGTGTGTGTGTGTGTGTGTGCGTGCGTGCGCGGGCGCCTCTAAACAGCATAATTAACAAATGGAAAGTAAATTAAATAGCAAACTTGGTATTTAAATTCTCTTATTTTCCAAAGAGGCGTCATGAATTTCAAGAAAATCACCTAGCAAATCACCAATTACTAAAACGTGTCGTGAAAGAGGCAGGTTATAAAATTGCGAGGCACGAGTTACCTCTTATATTGCATACCAGACTTCAATTTCATTTCATTGATTTTACCGATTAGGCCACAAACAAATTTGTGTATGCATTTTGTGTTTGCGTTCAACGTACAGCATGTTGGATTGTAAGGACATCTAATTTCAAAAGAATTATTAATGGCAATATTAATTGCACTATATGATGGTAGATAATCTCATTGAGAAGCTGTCGGAGGAATTCACAATTTGGTAAATGATCAGGAACATGGAGCTTAACTTTTAGAGAAAATTCCTTCATATTACTTGAATAATCAATTTAATGGTACCTCAGAAACCTGACAAAAACTTGTTTTCTATTATTAACGTTCCCTATTCTGTATGTGTCATGGTGAACTATCGTTTTCCAGCTAAAAATATCATGTTGACATTTCATCGGAAATTATATTTTGAGGTCCCCTGAATTCAAAAAGGCATTTTCAGAAAAAGCTATATGTGTGCGTGCGTGTGTGTTTATGCAGCTGTGAATGAACAAATTAAAGACGAAAAATCCGTTAGGTAAATGCAAAAGTTGATATTTAAGTTCTGCATCTACCTCCGACGTGACTCTATATATGGAGTTAACATTTCCTACATATTTTCTGTTATTTTTTCAATATTTGCATATTTATACTTTTCACAAATGGAAAGTCGTTATTCGTTTTTCTTTATGCTGGTCAAACAAAGAGAACAAAAAGGGTTATTGCTTTAGCCACATTACAATAAAAGTTATTTGAAATATGTTGGACCATTTTTTTTCTTCTTTCTTTACGTACAATTAGTTTCTGAAGTCATATATCTTGCTAACGTAGTGACGATTTACTTGTGCATAAGTTACATTTAAGATTCTGCATATATATAAACACCCTGTATATATAAAGCAGCTGTAAATTATAAACTTACTTTAACCTGTACAATAACTGATCTAAAATAAAGATGCTCGTAGTGGCTTCGGCAATGATCGGCAGTGTTCGTTTTCTTATACATACATTTTCTTCTTTAGCCTTGTGGCTTCAGCACAGTAGGCTTTTCACATTAAAATATATGGTTAACATATCGTGCTCACTCGGCAGTTTCCGTCGAAGCTCGGTTTGGTAGTACGAAAAGTCGAAGGAAAAGAATAACAAACCCCAATGGCTGATCATGATTCTTCAATTCTGCGATTCTTTTTGAACGACGATACCTACTATGGTTAACACAATTCATGCAATTCTTTTCAACTCATATGATTCTTTTCAATTCATGCGATTCTTTTCGATTCACACAATTCTTTTTGAACAACGATTCATGTTATGACTAGTACGATTCTTATGATTCTTTTTGAACGACGATGCATGCTAAGGTTGACACGATTCATACGATTCTTTCCTTGTACTTGTTCATATGAACGATTCGTACATGAATCGCCCCATGTCTAATGTGGCTGCAAAGCCATCGTAACATAGTGCCTTCTTATACTGCTAAACGTGTTTGTGAGAAATTGGCGGTTAGCGCCTTTTTTACTTTCTCTATATGCACTATGTACATAGAGTATAGAGAAGGTATTGCACTCCGCCCAAAAATTCAATACCGAGATTTCACCGGAAATATATGTTTTAGGGTCCCCTTTATCTAAAAAAAGCATTTTTGGAAAAAAGGTCCATGTGTGTGTGTGTGTGTGTGTGTGTGTGTGTGTGTGTGTGTGTGTGTCCGTGAGTCCGTGAACACGATAACTCAAAAACGAAAAGTAGGTAAAATACCAAACTTGGAATTTAGGTTTAGTATCTTCCAGGAATGCGACACGAAGATTTTGAGAAAAATCCCCCCACCCCCAACTACCCTTTACATAGAATTTTTTTCGAAAATTTTGATTTTCTCAAAAATGGCTCTAACGATTTTGATTAAAATTTCGTATATTAAATACATTTACCAGACAAATAAAATATATATCTTGAATTTTCTGGGAATAGCCTCTGAAGAGTAGTTTATTCTGAATGAATTTCACTGAATTTTGAATAACTGCTAAACCGTAAGAGATGGACAAACACTTATTGCACGAAAAATGTAGAGCACGTTAAAACACACAATTTATGTTATATACATTTTTTTCGTAGAGTTCGTCGTTTTTGAGACATTTCTTATTTTTGGTTTCTGCTATGAATAACATACATTTCTCATTCAGGAATTTGTCAACTGCTGTCCATACAAACAAAGGAACTTCAGTGACATAGCAACTTGCTTTTGATTATCATTTTAATCTATGGTGCTCCCTTATTTCACCTGTACTTACAAGGAAGCAAATAATATGGCTATTTCTACTAATGTTTTAATGATTTGCACGAAGTAAATAGAAGTATAAGCTTTTTAAGAATAATGTGTTGCAGGGATATAGAGAAAGTCATGTGAATGGTACACATCAGATTTTTTAGTTCAGCGGTTCAATTATTTCACTTGCGGCCAGCTTTTAAAAAGTTGACTGTCTTTAGCCCAATGTATTCGCTAATTTTCCTTCTACTTACAAGAAAGCAGCTAATAAAATTAATTTTGCTAATGTTTATCTCGATTAGCATGATGTAGATAAAATGGTGATCTTTAGTAAGAATAGTTTGTGTATGGAACAGCTAGAGAAAGTTATGTGAATGGAACACACCAGAATATTTTTCTGTGGAAAGCTTAGCATATAAAAGCACGCATCGTACGGACGTGTAAAAAAGAGTCATTGTGCCAATTTGTCGACTTTTGGAATAACGATGAAGAGACTTATGTAGATAGCTCATTAAACATGTTGGTGTTCATTATTAAGCCCATTGTTTTCGTCATTGTCCACGCTGTCACACAATTTTGCATTCTCCGCCATTTTCCCAGTGCAGCCAGGCTGTAACCCCTTGACGTTGGTGAATGCCAATAATATGCTGAGTGGCGTTGTCAAAAGTGGCAGCCAGCGCAGAGTAGGATCAAAAACATATAGGGAGTAGCATAGCAACGCCTGCATTAAACTGTCAAATAAAAACTTTATGTAACATTGAAGTGAATTTATCAAACTATTCCTACTTCAAAGTCAGCGTAGAAATAACTTATTAACTAACCTTATTTAATAAGGTGACATATCTCTAAAAACTGCTGACCTCCATTCATATGGCTTTCTCTACAAATTCTGTGACAAACTATTCGTACTGAAGCTAATCTAATGTATGCTTATCAACTTAAAACTGTATCAGAAATAGTTTTATTACTTGGTTCCTTATTAGCCGAGAGGAAATGATGGAATAAGCTAAGCGATAGTCAAATGTTTCAAAAATTGGTTGTTGTATTATTGAAATTCGGTTCTTTTGCATGGGTAGGGATAAAACAAAGGAAACAGGAGTGACAAAATTGCCATTGAGTACTTCAAATTTTAAACAATTAACAAGTAATATCTCGGAAATGTACCTACCTGACATAAAGTGTGTGTTATTACGAGATCTACATTTGTTATGTAGTAAGTTTTTGTCTATCTCTTACGGTTTGACAGCTATGCAGAATTCATCTAGAATGAAAAGCTCCTCAGAAGCTATTCCCAGAAAATTTAAGATATACATTTCATTTGTCGTATAAATATCTTTAATATGCTATATGTTAGTCAAAATCGTTAACACAGTTTTAAGAAAATCAACATTTTTCAAAATTGTTTTTTTTTTTCCAAAGGGTAGTTTGGGGTGGATATCTTGTATATTTTCATGTCATATCCTTGGAAGATGCGGAATTTAAATATCAGGTTTGGTATTTAACCAACATTTCCTTTTGAGTTATGTTACTCAGTCACACATACACACAGAGCACTTTTTATAAAAATAAGCTCTTTTTATATATATACAACAGACTCTAAAATCCCGGAATCGAATTTTTCGGTGAAAAGCAATACTTTCTGTACAAAACAAAACTCTAAATGTTTCATTCCATTTCCCTCGTACTGGTCTGGCGCACCCACGGTTGAACCTTATTTCGCGTGTTTGTTGCCTTAATCTATGATAATTTTTTTACTACGCTATGCAAGTTTTATGAAAAGAAAATAGTTAACCCTAGACAAATCCTATAGATAAAAGTTTTATTATTAAACCGAGTTGTCTTAAGGTAGATAAAGCAATACTTTTTTTAAATCATATTTAAAATTAGCTCCTAATCCTGATATAAATATAAATAATAAAGCTTTAAATGAAGCATGAGTCAATAAATGAAAAAAGCTAAATCAGAAAATCCTATAGAAAAAAATTCTTTTAAAGGTTTAGTTAAGTAATAAAGTTAATAAGGGGATTTAACCCTTTCATTATGATTTCAAGATAGGTGGTAGGGTCACTTGCGGATAAAATAATGTTTGGATTCGGACTCAAAACATGTATTTACGGTAAATCTCGATGTCGAATTTTTGGGTGGAATACAATACCTTTTCAAGCTGCTGTGTAAGTTGTGCTAGAGAAGGTAAAAATTACAAGAAAAAATTCGTGTGTGTGTGTGTGACTGGATACAAAACCTCAAAAAAGAAAAGTCAGCTAAATATCTAACGTGATATTTAAATATCTAACGTGATATTTAAGTTCAGTATCTTGCAAGGATGCTACACGAAGATTTTCAGAAGAAAAAAAAAACCCTACCTTTACATGGAACATTTTAGGAAATGTTGATTTGCAGAACTGCTTCTAACGATTTTGAATAAAATGTCTTAAATTTTAAATAAAAATTTAAGACATTTTTTATGACAAACGAATTTGAGAATAGAGTTGAAGACCTCTTCATTCTCGTTGATTTTTGCATAACTTTTTAATAACTGGCAAGCCTTAAGAAATAGACCTAAATTATCATAGAACAATGTAGATGGTGTTAAAACATACAACTTTGATAGAGCTAACCGTTTCCGAAATATTCCGTGTTATAGGTTTCAATTTTAAACTACTTAAACTTATCACAGACAGGAACACATCTTTATTTTGGTCTCTCTTTGGTTTACTCCTGATATGTAAAGAGAACGGAATTTCAATTTTTTCATACAGTGCCCGGCTTTTAAAAGAGTTGACTATCGCTTTAGCATAGTGTTTCCTTTATTTCTCTTTTGGTAACAAAGAAGCAAGTAATAAGACCACTTCTGCTAATGTTCGTATCGATTAGCATGATGTAGTTAAATGAGTAATCCTTCGTAAGAAAAGTTTGTTTGCGGAACAGCTAGAGAAAGTCAGTAATGGAACACATTAGATTCTTATTTATTTATATTTTTCTTTGATAAGTTTAACCTGCACATTATAATTCAGACTTATTTGCTATCGCTGTGTATTATGTTTCTATGTGTGTATCGCTTCGGCGTTTAATTACTACTATCAATTACACTTTGTTCAGAGTGACAGATTGTGTATACAGGAAGCTGTATCTGAATAAACAGTTAATAAAAATAGAACACACTTGTGCATTCCAAAAACAAAACTGTTCTCTCACAGAGTTGTTTTCAAATTGAAGAGACATCTCCAAATGTTATTCACTAACGCGATGTTACTGTGTAGAGGAATGTGGTGAAATACAAAACCCTTTTGTGTTTGTGCTTTGTAACTGGCTCATTACTGGATCACTTGTTATGTACATGTTGAATGGAAGGTTGAATCAATGTCAGTAAATTACGACAGGTAATTGTGTGCTATAATATATCGTTTTGATCGATCTTTGTCACGAGTTATATTCTAAACATTACCACTTCATTCCTACAGGCCTCTGCTTCTTTATAAATACTTTCTCTGGCACGTATACACGTACACTGAACATAGTAGCACCCAAAATTTGATACCGCGATTTCACCGGAAATATGCTTTGAGGTCACCTGAGTCCAAAAAATGTTTACAAAAGGGTCCGTTTGTGTGAGTCGGTAGTCAGCACAACTCAAAAACTGTTAAATACCAAGCTTGGTATTTATGCATAGTATCTTCCAAGAATACGACACGAAGATTTTCAAGAAAATCCACCCCCCATACACACACATACACACACAAATTATCCTTTACATGAAAATATTTTGTACAATTTTGTTGCTCTCAAACATGGCTCTGGCGCTTTTGACTAAAATGCTGTAGCTATAATAAATATATTTACATCACAAATAAAATGTTTATTTTGAATTTCCTCGTAATAGCTTCTGAAGATCTCTTTATTCTGGATGAATTTAGGAGAATTTTTCATAACGGCTAAACCGTAAGAGATAGATAAAAATGATTACACATAAACTGTAGACCTTGTTAAAACACCAAATCTGTCATTTATGTTTTTCTTGTAGACTTGATCATTTTCGAGCTATTCCGTGTTATTGTTTCACATCATGACCAGTTTGAAAAACATTTGAATAACACAGCAGGCTAATGTATTCAGTTATATCCCTTCTACTTTCAAGGTAGCAGGTAACAAGACTAATTCTGCTCTTTATCTCAAATAACATGTGAAAGATACAAGAAGAATCTCTTGAAAGAATAGTTTAGACACTGGAACAGCTAGAGAAATGTATTTGAATGCAACACATCAGATATGTTTTACTTTCTCTACACGTACTATGTACATAGTGTAGAGAGAAGTGACCTTTTGTATTCCACCCAAAAATTCGATACCTAGATTTCACCGGAAATACACGTTTTAGGGTCGGCTGTATCCAAGAAAAGTATTATTAGAAAAAGGCCAATGTATATGTGTGACTATGTGTGTGTGTTTGTGAGTGTCCGTCTGTCCATGTGTCCACGTGCCCGTGTATATGTGGGAGCGATAACTCAAAAACGAGAAGTTTATATAATATCAACTTGGTATTCAAGTCTAGTAACTTCCAAGAATGCGACACGAAGATTTTTAAAAAAAAATCCCGCCACCCAAACTACCCTTTACTTAGAAAAAATGTCGAAAATGTTATTTTCTAAAAACTGGCGTTAACGACTTTGATTGAAGATGACAAATCAAATGTATATCTTAAATTTTCTGGGATTAGCCTCTGAAGAGCTATTTTATTCTGCATGCATTTTGCTGAATTTTACGTAACGGTAAAACCGTAAGATAAGACAAAATCTTAATACACAGAAAATGTAGATCTAATTAAAACACATGATTTATGTAATATATGTTTTTCTTATAGAGTTGAGAGCTTTTTAGATATTTGTTGTTATTAGATTCAGTTTAAAATTAGTAACTTTCTCAAGCGGGACCATGCAAAGTTAACCAAACCTCAATTGTTTTACACAGCTACCAGTTTTAAAAGCTTTGATAATCTCTTTAGCATACTGTATTCACCTATTTCTTTTCTGTTTATGCGGAAACAGGTAATTAGACCAATTCTGCTAATGTTTATCTAGATTAACATGATGTAAAAGAATAATCGTTTGTAACATAGCTGGAGAAAGTTATATGAATGAAACATCAGATGTTTTTAAGTCAACAGTTTGCGACATACAATGTGGTTCACTTGTTCCTTATTATTTTTGGAGAAAGGCAACACTTCATACTCTGAAAGTAATAAGGTCGAAATTATCGTACTTGTCAGCCCTTTGATAACCATGCAAATCTAGCCTACTCTTCATCGGAAAATAGACCTTAGCAGCAATGGTTACTTCCATTCCAAAAACATACACTTAATAAACATGCTATATCAATAGAATCGCTGTCATACGTTCTGCAACGTAGATTATAATGGATTAAGACTAAATGAACGGCTTAAGCTGTAAAAAGGGGCCCACAACAGTTATAAAGAGATCAGAAGCGGAGAGGCAGATATACTCTACCTACAAGTTTTAACGCAGCAAGTCGCGTAATTATTGTAACTCAACTGGTTAATCGCAAGTTCCTTTGTCACCTCCAGCGTGTCAGCGGTTCGAGTCTCACAGTCTGCGTACAATGTTTTTCTTCTTTATGTATTATTTATCGCGGTGCAAAGTTAGTTCAGTGTTTGTCACTCTTAATAATTTTAGGAGTAACAAAAAGTATCCGAATGAAGAACAAACGACAGTTCATTTTACGTATTTTTCAGTCTTCGATCCTTAATTTTCTTAGTAATTATTTTGAAAAAAAAACTTCACTAAAACTTTAAATAATAAAGGAAATTTTCAAAACGTATAAAGTTAATAAAAACAATTTCAAAATACTAGAACAACTAACATGTTATCGATTGTTCTTCTTAATTAGAGAATGTTCTCTAAACATTTTTGGCAGCTAATACCCTCAATGGGTTAGGAATGCTACCGGAAGACACTTTAGGTCTAGACATGCCCCATTAGATACAAATGCACGCAGTAAATATGTAGGAATAGACATTGAGAAGAATAAGTAATGGGGATTAAACTTAATTTTCTTTTCAACTGAAAGTTTAGGCACAGTAAGTAATTGTTAGCATTTTGTGTATTTTTCATTTTAGAGATACCCTGAAAATGGATCTGGTTCTGTAGTATTATCTGCAATACCTATGTTAGTTTTAAAACATTGTAATAATACGTGTATATTTAGAGGAAACTGAATGAGTATGCCTAAGATGTTCATTTTTATTTGTATTTCCTGTAACTGGACTCGTAAAGTTAGAATAAACATAAATAAAGAGAATAACAATAAATAAATAAATAAGCTAGTTAAAAATGTTCCATCTAGCTTTGAGTCAAACCTAAATCGGGCATCTTGGAATGCATACTAATCAATTAAGCTAATGTAAAGCTATAACTTGCAGTCCCAAAATCTATAATGTTAGTATGCAGAAGATGAGTCTCGAGAACAATGTTTTCAGGTTAGACTGTAATCTGTGGGTTGCATAAAACCAGAGAATAAGGGACAGGTGAACCACCTTGTATATTTAGTTATTTATTTCAATTTTAGATTACCTATTTCAAGTTTCCTCAAATGGGAAGTCATCTTTCGTTTCAGCTCTCTTTTGTCTTAAGCCTGACCTTTGCAAAGCGAACTAAATTTCAGTGTTTTCAAATAGTGACGTATTTTAAAGCATTTGACTGTGGTTTTAGCCGGTATTCCCTATTAACGCCATATATGGTAATGCTGCAAATTATAAATTATTCCAAACCACTCCTAATGTAAGCCGTACTAGCGCCAACTATTTGTTGTTAAGAAGAGTTTCTTTAAGAATGTCGTGTGAGTGCAACACATCTGATTTTTTCAAATTCTGGCTATCTCTTTAGCCTCTTTGTTAAACGTATAACGAGATATGTACAAAAACTTTATCTTAAATGCAAGAAGTGTGTAAGTGTAGAAGGGTGAGTAGAGAAAGTAGAAATGCGTTTTTTTTTGTTTTTTTTTTGACATTGTCAGTTGACGGCAGGGCAGCATTACGAATGGCAGCCCCATGGATTAGGAGCTTTGTCTTGACTGAACAGCTCTTTGTGACGAACGGTCTACCTCTCTTCGGTTAATTGTTTCACGCAATTTTCCGTTCAAGTGGGCACAATAGTTACTCTTACGTGTTTCACGAGGGCAGGAAGTCTGTCATCATCAGACTCCGTCTGAACGACACCATGACCACGTCAGTACACAGTCCTATGTCTGTTCCCTTGGGAGATCAAGGTCATTATATGTAAATAAATATCCACTGAGGTCAGGTCTTGTCTGGAGTCTCTGATACCTAAGCCTAACATTTTGACCTTCTCTATCACTTATCTACAAGTTACATTGTGGGAGAGTTGGTATTGTATTTTACTCAAGAATTTCGAAACCGAAATTTCACCGGAAATATGTTTTTAGCCCCACTAAATAAAAAGCAGGATTTTTAGAAACAATTAAGTATCTATGTTGTGTGTGTGTACGTATGTATATGTGTGACTATGAACACCTTAACTCAAAACCAAAAATTCCATTAAAAATCAAACTAGGTATTTACGTTTAAAATCTCACAAGGATACGAAACGAAAATCTTTGAGAACATTTTCCCACCCCAAATTACACTTTGTATGGAAAATATTAGAATATTTTGAAACTTTCAAAATAGGCTGGCCATGCAAAGCAAACCGAACTGCAATTGACTCGCATTGCTACCAGCTTTTAAAAGATTTGTCGTTTAGCCTAGTGTTTTCTCTTCTACTTAGAGGCAAGCAACTAATAATACAATTTCTTGTTTCGATTAGCCTGATTTAGATGAAATAATCTTTTGTAAGAATAATTTGTTTGAGATACAGGTGGTGAAAGCTATATGAATGGTACACGTAAGATTTTTCTTCCATTTACTTAATTTTAGCTGAGATAGGACTTTGCAGAAATAGTTTCATTACAAATATCCGTGAGCGCGAGATAAAACCATTTACAATACAGTCGTAAGCGTTACGCAATATTTGGCACGGGTTTCTGGATCAGTACATTATATGTGGATATCTTCCAGAGCTCTGCAAGGTTCAAATTGAATATTTTATAAATGAATAATTAGATCATTAAAATTACTATACTCAACTAACACTCGCCTCAGTGACGTCAATAATGGTTTGACCAAACTATTAAAAATAAAACGAGCATGGGGACTGCAGAAAGTGATAGTGCTGTACGTTTAATTACATATAAATTATTTATTTGCGCCTTACGATTTATGATAGCCAAGAAATCTAGTCGCAGATGGTGGGTATATCCATTACATCAAAGTAGCATTAGCTAGGAGACTTTATTTTTTTGGTAGTGTTTAACGCCCGCTTTTACAACTTATGGCACCGCAGGCGATGACACTGGTAATACATGAAATGAAGATGGAGCACCGGTGGAATGCGATGGCCGTGGAAACCAGAGAACCCGGAGAAAACCCGCCCCTGCACAGCTTTTTTCCACCACAAATCTCACATGCGGTCGCTTGAGATCGAACCCGGGCCATCTAGGTGAGAGGAGCTAGGAGACTGCCATACTCCTTGAGGGAAATGAGCGATGACGTGGCACGGCCAAATAGAGGAGCATATATGTACAGTAGGTGCTGTAAAATCTCTCATTGCGATCGTCTGCTGTTGAGAGCATACAATGCATAGAGAAAGGAACGCAGAATTCTTTCTCTGGAACGAAAGGATAAAGTTTTGAGTTTGCCAAATCCTGCATTTCATAGCGCATGTTGCATGTGTCTATGTAAATCCTTTCATTGAATAACATGGGTGCAATGCCTTGCGTCTACGTTGCGTTTGCGCTTACATTTCATTGTGAATGGGGCATTAACATTCATACTGTCAGTATGCAGTCGCGAGAAACAATTGAATATCCAAGGAAAGACCAAATATTGAACAATTCGAACCATTAACTACGGAAATCTCGGAAATGTGTTATAGAACTAAAAAATATTTAGAATAAATTGGGCGCTTTGAGGGAATCTACATTTTTTATTTTATTCTCGCTTAACATTTACCAGTTTTACAAGATTATCCCCAAATTGCTACAAAGCTATTCCCAGAAAATTCAAGATATGGATAGATTTATTTGAGGTGTAAATACCTTAAATATACGCCATTTTAAAGAAATCTTTACAGTCATTTTTTGGAAAATCGAGCATTTCGAAAGCCTTCCATTTAAAGAGTAATTTGGGGCGAGGGCATTTTTTTCCAAATGCGCATGTCAAATATTTGTAAGTTTGGTATTTAATCGACTTTCCGTTTTTGAGTTATGCTGCTCACCTACAGACACTGACCTTTTTCCACATTTTTTGAGCAGAGAGTCTCAAATATGTGTATTTCCGGTGAAAGCTCAGTACAGAATTTTTGGGTGGAATACAAATCACCCCTTGCCATCGTTACGTAACACCAAAAATCGCAACCAATTGATAGAAGATACACCCATTGCCTGGGAAAACTGAAAAAAATAATCTGATGTATTCCATTCATATGACTTTCTCTAAATCTCTGCAACAAATTACTGTTAAAAAGCTTATGCTAATAAGCTCATGCTAATCGACAAATAATTAGCAGAAATAGTCCTATTACTTGCTTCCTTGTTAGTAGAAGTGAAATAAGTGAGTAGCATAGATTAAACTGATAGTCAAAAGCTGGTTGCTATATGACTGAAGCTCCTTTGTTTGTATGGATAGTAGTTGACAAATTCCTGTATGAGAAAAGTTTCTTAAAGTTGAAACCAAAAACAAGGAATATGCAAAAAAAGATTAACTCCACACAAAAAAAAAAAAAAAAAAAAAAAAAAAAAAAAAAAAAAAAAAACTGATGTATGCCATTCACATGACTTTCTCTACATCTCTGCAACAAATTGTAGTTAAAAAGTTTATGCTTCTATTTACTTCATGCTAATTAGCAGAAATAGCCTTATTACTTGTTTCCTTGTAAGTAGAAGCGAAATGGGGGAGTTCCATAGGTTAAAATGATAGCCGAAAGCTGGTTGCTACGTAACTGAAGTTGCTTTGTTGTATGGACAGGAGTTAAGAAATACTTGTATGAGAAAAGTGTAAGTTCTTCAAAGCTAAAACGAAAAACCAGGAATGTCTTAAAATGATCAACTCCACGAAAAAAATGAATGTGACATAAATTGTGTGTTTTATCGTGAGCTACATTTTCTGTGTAGTAAGCTTTCCCCCATTTCTTACGGTTTAGCAGTTATGCACAATTCCGTAAAAGTCATCCAGAATAAAGTAATCTTTAGGGGCTATTCCCAGAAAATTCAAGATATACATTTTGTTTGTCACGTAAATATGTTTAATATATGATATTTTAATCAAAATCGTTACAGCCATTTTTAAGAAAATCAAAATTTTAAAAAAATTTCCCATGTAAAGGGTAGTTTGTGGTAGGGGATTTTCTTGAAAATCTACGTTTCGCATCCTTGGAAGATACCAAATTAAATACCAAGTTTGGGCTTTAACGGTCGTTTCGTTATTTTTTTTATAAAACAGTACCGGAGTCTGATCAGGACTCCGACGCTGTATCCCCATTTACATTTCCCCCCGTAGGTTTTACTGATTACTGGTTTCACTGTTCCATTACAAACATATACACATTGCACAAACATATAACACCCATGCCCAGGCGGGACTCGAACCCACGATCCCCTGCCCACGAAGCACCAAAGCGAGACGCTTAGCGAGCGTGGTCAATTTTTGAGCTATGCTGCCCACAGACACACACACATACACACAGACACACACGGACATTTTTCTAAAAATGTTTTTTTTTATATTCAGGGAGTCTCAAAACATGTATTTCCGGTGAAATCTCGGTATCGAATTTTTGGGTGTAATGCACTAGTAATAACATTGCAGATAAACTTGCAAAACAAGCAACAACAAATGACAGAACAGAAAACTAGAACAGATATCCAAAAAGCACAATTAAGAAAACATTACAAGAAGAAACATTAAGGAAATGGAAAATATACTAGGAAAACACAACGAAAGGACAGGAGTCGAAACAACATTATCCTAGAGTTGCAAATCGACTAGAACGAAGAATCAAACTAATAAAAAATATCACCACCATAACAGGACACGGAAAACTCATGACGTACTATTATAGATTCCACATAATCGACGACCCTACTTGAAGCTGTAGAAGAGGAGACCAAACAACAGATCACATATTATGCGAGTGCAGCTTGTTGAACAACCAAAGGAAAAAATAAGGCCACAAGTAAGAAAAGAAAGAAAGAAAGAAAGGTGGAAAATGGCCCAAAAGTAAACTAGCACTAGTAGGAGAATTTGTAAAATAGTTCTGTGAATATGTGAATACCATTAACCTAGAAAGTGTATAATATAGTCAGTCGCGGCCTGGCTCTTAGCCCGTTCACGTTGCGTGAGCTGGAGAGCGCTTGTGTGTTAGTGGCCTCTAGGTTTTCCTGTTGTTTTGTGAAATGGAGCAACAGAAGGCAGTACGAAAAAATACCGTAAAACTGCAGTTTAGTAAGAGCGTGCAACGGCCTTCGGCTTTTGAAATACATGAATAGATGCATAGTACGTTGGAACTCCTTCCAGAACAAGTACATACAATTCAATTGGTAGGTAAAGAAAATGCTGTTTGTATAATGTTCCACCAGTGTTTATGAAGACATCTTACGTAAGCATGAGGAAATTTTTCAGTTTTTTCTAATGTCCGGTGAAATGACAAATTTTCAAATTACGGCAGCAGCAAAAGAGTATACCTTGGTTCGCGTCTAAAATGAACCACCGGAAATCAGCAATGACAGGGTTACATACGAGCAAAATTCTGAACATCAATACTGATGGTTGTTCTGAATGCTATAGATTTCCAGTTTATACAGGAATAGGCCTGCTACATATTCAGCTTAGCAAGCCGATTCCTTCAGTTTTAAAGATTGGAAGTTTTGAGGCCTACATCACTTACAGTGGACAGGAACAAGTTTGCTTCATTTGTAAGGATAACACGCATCTGAAAGCAGTTTGTCCTCAACGCTGGTTACGAGCACCTGTTTCTTCTCAGTCTCGACTTCAGCGGCGACTTCTAAGTGATCTGTTTTAAGCCAGTGACCGCCACTGACGGTGTGTCAAGTGATGAAATGTCTACTGTGGTAGATGAGCAACAGGACGTGTGCGAGTTTACTACTGTTCCAACCTCTAATTTGGATATTGCAGTACCGACATCGGCCACTTTGAAAAATGCCAATATTGACATCGCAGCGACCACTTCTACTTCAACCCGATGATGCTGCCTCAGACTCTTTACAGAGCAGTCGTCCTGAAGGAGAACCAGACTCCAAGAAGTTAAAAGGGGAGAACTTCCTGTCTCCATGGGTTGAACCTATACATCAGAAAGTGCCATTAGAGATTGAATCGCAGTCTCGGGAACCCAGATTTCGTAGAATGGAACCTTCGCATCTTCAAGAAGTGGACCTTCTTTGCTGTTGATGGTTCAACGTATGAATTCTTCCGAAGTGTCTCTGTTAACAGTAATAACCCCGGATGATGATTATGACAAGACTGATCTGCAAACAGATAGCGTTTCGCAAAACACAGAGTGCATTCGTATGCATTACCGATGGCTCCACTGCACATTCCCAGGCAGGGCAAGGCTGAACCAATTAAACTTCTTCCGGTCTACTAATATAAAGGCTATACGTCCTGCTTCCTTCTATTGATTCTCCCTTCTACCCATATTTCAGAATTCTACCTTCCTCACATATTTCCGAATGATACCTCTGCACGTCCTTGTCACTGTTAATGTTAATGGCCTTCGAAATCCAGTGACACAGACTCTACTCGCACAGTTTCTACAGCTCCATGATGTTGACGTGGGATTTTTGCATGAAATTAATGTGCCTACTCTTGATTTTCTGTATAATTATGAGAACATTGTGAATCTTAGCCCAGATGACCGCGGAGCCGCGTTGATTTACAGGAAAGGGATGCACATAACTAATTTCGACCTCCAACCTTCAGGACGCCTCATCTCCGCGATGTACACCGATATATTGTTAGTGAACTTCTACGCACCTTCTGGATCTCAACGTAGATGTGAACGTGAAGCTTTCTTCAAAACAGTTCTTCTTACAGATCTTTCTATGGGTTGAAAATTTCTCATCGGAGGAGATTTTAACTGCACTGTTGGCGCCAATTATCAACGTGGGATGCCCAGCATTAGTCCTGTGCTCAGATTACAACGCAATTTTATCTTGGGGGTGTTTGGGAGTCCAAATATGGTTCTTGAGTGAACTTTATCTTTCTCCGTGGTTTGTTGGCGTCTAGAATTGACACATTTTATTTTTCTCCTGTTTCTGTTTCCACTGTCCATCATATACGAGTTCTCCATCTTGCTTTTAGTGACCATCATGCAGTTGTAGTTTCAATCAAACGGATTGAGCATATTTCCACTCCTGGGAGAGGTTACTGGAGGATTCCTGTGTCTGTTATCTTGGAGGAACAGAGTTGACAGGAGTTTCGACTGTTGTGGAGAAAGCTACAACCCTCCTTTATTGCCTCCCACAACAAAATCTCTTGGTGGCTTTATAAGGCTAAGCCAGCAATTATTTCCTTCTTCAAACAGATAGTTTTCCAACGGGCTAGAGAATGCCGTGAACTGCTAGACTTCAATTATACTGTTTTACAGGATTTCGCCAATCTGCAAACGTTCGGTCGCGACGTGTCCCACCATCTTCATGCCATCAAGGAACAAATCTCCCTCAAACAATTGGAAATCCGTCTCCCTCGTGATGTGTCCCATAGTCGCCAAATGGCTGCAGAAGAAAAATTTTCACTCTTCCACCTTGCTGGCAACCGCAAGCAATGCAATCAACGCTTTATACTAGAACTTTGTGACAATGGGCGTGTGCTTTCTGGGAACTCTGCCATCCTGAACTGTTTTCATGATTATTTTAGGGATTCCTTTTCCAAACGTGTCGACAGCAGTCCCGCTTTGTCTCCACTGTCTTTTCGGGTATCTTCGCAACTCGGCTCTTCTCTTTTGTGCCCTATTATCACGAGGAACTTTCTGCAGGTCTGAAAAGTGTAAAACAGAACACCGCTCCGGGACCAGATGGTATTCCCTATGCTTTCTAGTCTACATTCTGGGACGTTATTGCTGTAGAACTAACCGTGGTGTTTGCAGAAGTTCGCCGGACTGCAGTGATTCCAGAGAAATTTGTTGAAGGTGTAATTATTGTGCTCCCAAAGCATCAATGTTCTAGAACCGTTGCCGAGTTTTGGCCGATTACCTTGCTGAACTGTGATTATAAATTGTTGACTAAAGCGTTATCTTCACGGCTCAATTTGGTTTATGAGGCAATCCTCTGCAAAGTCCAGACTGCCGTGCCAAGTGATAGGAACATAATTATTATTATATTATTTCTCATGCTGAAAAAGAAAAGCTTCCAGCGGCTTTGGTTAATCTCGATTTTGAAAAGGATTTTGATAACGTCAGCCATTGACACCTGCAGTCATCTTTGGGCGGTCTGGAACTCTATGGCCACCGATTCAAGCTTACGGCATATGCTGATGACGTGACGGTATTCCTGACCAGTAATGCTGATATGCAAACCTTACATTGGAGTCTTCGAGAATATAGTGCCGTTTCTGGGGCCTGATTGAATTTTACCAAGTCGGAAGTTCTACAGTTTGGTCATTGGCAAGAGTCCATTCATCCTTTAGGTATGAGGCTTGTCAATCAAACGAAGATCTTGAACATTGTGTTTACACACTGCTTGCATGAGACTATGATACTCAATTCGACTGAAAATTTGACGAAGTTGCGGTGTCTCTTAGCCGAGTAATGGACGCGGACACTAGCCGTGTTTCAACGTGTTTGGTATGTGCATACTTATGCACTTAGTAGGATTTGGTACATTGCCAAGTGTTACCCATTTCTAAGCAGTTTTCTTAAAGGATTGAATGTCTCATTGGCCATTTTTGTGGTCTGGGATTGCAAGGGTGCAACTGCGTCTTCCCACTAAAGGTGGTTGTGGCTTGATAGCAGTGGATGCGAAATGTTTGGCAGTTTTTGGGAAGTTCCTACTGCGTGTTTTGGATGGTGAAGACCTTCCACTTCAGCAAGCTCTTTGGACAGCACATCTACGTCACCCAGATAAGCGCCTCAGCGCTGGTGGCAGACTTTTGCAACCTGCCGGAAACAGCTCCTCAGTGGCTACTCTTTAAACAGTCAGCTTACTTTTATAAACTCCTTATTGCTTCAACTCGTGTTCTACCCCGGGTACAACGGAGCGATCCACGGCGTCCGTGGAGTGTCATCTGGAAGAAATTTACGAATCCGAAGATCCCCACAGACTGGAAGGCTAGAGTACATCTTGTTCTCAATGATGTTATACCCACAGCAGACAAATTGTGGCCGCATAATAGATCAACTTCTAATTTCTGCCCCCGTTGTAATGAGGTGCAAATACTGCGCCATAAACTAGTAGACTGCGCCATCAAACGCTCTATTTGGGACTGGGTATATAGCAGAATCTGTGTCATTTGCGGTGGAGTACAATAGGAACGTGAACTCTATTTAACTTTGGAATTCCAACAGGCAAACAGGCAGCTGTCAGATACCCTTACCTGGATCAGAAATTTCCAGAAATTTATCCGGAAAGAACGCTGGGAATTGGAAAAACGCACTCCTCTGTCGTTAGATCTTCGGCATTTACAGAGACTCTAGGTGCCGTACTGTGACAGAATCAGCAACTACCTCTCAAAAAAAAAAAAAAAAAAAAAAATGCAAGGCGAAACATCCACCACCTTGGTTATTCTGAATTACAGCTACAATTACCATATTAATTGATGTAACAAATTCTTATGCATTAGTATGTACAATATGAAATAAAAAATACACAAAGGGGTTGGGGGGATTTTCTTGAAAATCATTTCAAGAAAATCCCCTCACCCCCAACTATCCTTTATATGGAACTTTTTTCAACATTTTTTATTTTCTCATAAATGGCTCCAACGAATTTGATTAAAATACGGTATATTAAAGATATTTACCTGACAAATAAAATGTATATCTTGAATTTTCTGGGAATAACATCTAAAGACTACTTTATTCGGGATGAACCTTACGGCATTTTACATAACTGCTAAACCGTATGAGATGGACAAAAACTTACCACACAAAAAATGTAGAACACGTTTAAACACACAATTTATGTCATATAGGTAAATATTTTCGTGGAGTTGATCGTTTTTGAGATATTCCTTGTTATTGGTTTCAGCTTTGAAAAACTTATACTTTTCTCATACGGGAATTTGTCCACACTGTCCATACATATAAAGGAACTTCAATCACATAGCAACCAGCTTTTGAATACCACTTTAACCTATGGTACCCCCTTATTTCCCTTCTGCTTACAAGGAAGCATGTAATAAGACATTTCTGCTAATTTTTTCTCAATTAGCTTGAAGTAAATAGAGGCATGAGCTTTTTAACAATATTTTGTTGCTGAGATATAGAGAAAGTCATGTGAATGGAACATATCAGATTTTTACTTTCTCTACACGTACTATGTATATAGTGTATAGAAAAGATAGTGCACTCCACCTAAAAATTCGATACCAAAATTTCACCGGAAGTATATTTTACGGTCCCCTGTAACCAAAAAAAAAAGTTTCCGTGTGTCCGTGTGTCTGTGAACACAATAACTCAAAAACGAAAAGTCGGTTAAACACCAAACATGGTATTTAAGTTTAGTATCTTCCAGGGATGTGACATGAAGATTTTGAGAAAAATGCCCTCCACCCCAAACTACCCTTTACATAGAACTTTTTTGAAATTTTGAATTTTCATAAAAATGTCTACAACGATTTTGATTAAAATATCATATATTAACGATATTTGCCTAACAAATAAAATGTATATCTTGAATTTTCTGGGAATAGCCTCTGAAAACTATTTTATTCTGGATGAATTTTACGGAATTTTCCATAACTGCACCTGTAAGAGATGGACAAAAGCTTGCTACACAAAAAAATGTAGACCACATTAAAACACACAATTTATGTTACATACATTTTTTTCGCGGAGGTGGTCGTTTTTTAGATATCCCTTGTTTTTTGTTTCAGCTTTATAAAACTTATACTTTTGTCATACAGGAATTTGTTAACTCGTGCCCATACAAACAAAGGAACTTCACAGCGCAACCAGCTTTTTACTATCACTTTAACCTAGGTGTTCCCATATTTCACTTCTACTTACAAGGAAGCAAATAATAAGATAATTTCTGTTAATTTTGTCTCGATTAGCATGAAGTAAATAGAAGCATAAACTTTCTTACAATAATTTGTAGTAGATATGTAGAGAAAGTCATGTAAATGGAACTCATCAGATTTTTTGTATAAGGTTTTGTGCTGGTAAGCTCTCGTTCATAATTATTTATTTTACGAGGACAACAAATAAGGTGATGGTATCTTGCCATCTGGTAGGAGCATGTCACCCGTCTCTTACGAACATTTAGTAATTTTGTCTAATCCTAGTTAGAGGCTTAAAACACTGTTTTTACTAAATGACAAGGTAATTATTTCCATGGCCTATGTCGGAACATTGACCCAATTCGGACCCAACTTTTACCTTCTATGGCCCCGTATGTACAATATACATAGTGGATAGAGAAGGCATTGTATCCCACTAAAAATTCGATACCGAGATTTCACCAAAAATACATGTTATAGGACCTCTTGAATCCAGAAAAGGCATTTTCAGAAAATGATCCGTGTGTGTGTTTGTGTGTGTATGTGGACAGCATAGCTCAAAAACGAAAATACGGTTAAATACCAAACTTGGAATTTAAGTTTGGTATCTTCCAAGGATGCGACACGAGGATTTTCAAGAAAAAGCCCCCTACCGTTTCTTTACATTTTCTGTTTCCCTCTGTATTAGTATTTTATAGCTGAAATTAATAACAAGGAAATCGGTCAACTCCACGAAAGAAATGTATGTAATATAAATTGTGTGTTTTAATGAACTCTAAATTTTTTATGTGATACTTCTTTTTTTCTATCTCTTGCGGTGTATTAGTTTTTAATAATTCCACAAAATTCAACCAGTAAATCTGTCTTCAGAGGCTATTTCCAGAAAATTGAAGATATACATTTTATTTACCACAAACACAAATATCTTAAATATAAGATATACATACGTATATATTTTTTTTATTCTTTTTTTTTTTTTTTACTTTAACGTCCTTTAATCTGGTTGATCATATCGGACGATGAATCAAATTGGCGAAATGATGCTCAAATGATCTCGGGGTCCATGGAGCTTAAAGTTACTCGACATTCGTCTTCTCAGCGTAAGGGAAAACCCCGAAAAAAACCTTATCCGGGTAACTCACTCTAAGCGAGATTTAAACTCACTCTTTTGAATGTGAGGCAGACTCGCTCCCACCGCACTACCCAGTCGGGCTTATAAGAGATTATAGTCAATATCGCTAGAGCCATTTTTGAGAAAATAAAAATTTTCGAAATAGTTTCCATGTAAAGGGGGTTTGGGGGTAGGGGGATTTTGTTGAAAATCTTCATGTCATATCATTGGAAAATACAACGGTGTTTTCGTTTTTGAGCTATGCTGACCACAGACATACACACAGACGCAGAGACAGACACACACGGACATTTTTCTAAAATTTTTTGTGGACTCAGGGGGTCTCAAAACATGTGTTACCGGTATCGAATTTTGGGTGCAATAGATTAGTACGTATAGAGAAAGTGAAAAGACAATAAAAACAAATATCAACCAGATAATCTAATGCGAAAGTGTTATGGAATGTAATTTTAAAAACTCTGATGTGATCTATTCACATCACTTTCTCTAGCTGTTCCATTTATAGATTATTCTTACAAGATATTTTATTTTATCTATATCGTGCTAATCGAGATAAACATAGCAGAATTGATTTTATTACTGGCTTATTTGTAAGTAGAAGGGACATAAAGGAATATACTAGAATAAAGCGCTAGCCAAATGTTTTAAAAGCTGGTCACTGTGTGACACAATTGAAGTTCGGCTCACTTAACATGACCAGCATTAAAATAAGGGAGATAAAACGAAAGGTGACTTACATTCTGAGAAAAGCTACGTAGTTTAAGATTGAAACCACTAACAAGGAATATCTCGAAAAGCGTCCACTTTATAAGTAAAACGTAAGTAACATGTTGCGTTTAACGATATCTACATTTTGTGTAATAAGAGTTTGTCTATATCTTAAGCCTTACCAGTTATGCAAAATTCAGCAAAATACATCCAGAGTAAAGATATCTTCAGTGACTATTCCCAGGAAATTCAAAATATACATTTTATTTGTGATATAAATGTCTTAAAATACGGAATTGTATTGAAAATCCCTAAAAGCATTTTTGAGAAAATCAATCGTTTCCAAAATTTGTCTATGGAAACGGTATTTTGTGGTGGAGGAATTTTTTTGAAAACCTTGGGAGATACTAAATTTTAATACCAAACAGTATTTAATAGTCTTTTCGCTTTTGAGCTATGCTATCCCCATGCACACACATGGACACGCGAACACACTAATCTTTTTCTAAAAATTCTCCTTTTGGATTCGAAGGTCTCAAAACATGTATTTCCATGTATTCAAATATTTGGTTGAAGTAACATGGTGCATGGAGTTTAATATCTGAGGAGAAGATTGATTTTTATTTTACTTAATTAAATCGAATAAGCTAATTAATATATCTAAAATGAATATATATATATATATATATATATATATATATATATATCAGTAGGCCTTAATAAATATACCTCTTTTGTTACCGGTAATGCCTATAAAAATACCAGATGTGTTACGTTCACATCACTTATTTACTTCTCTGTATCAAATTATTGTTAAAAAGCTTATTCTACTTACTTCATGCTAATCGAGATAAACATTAATATAATTGGTCTTATTACTTGCTTCCTTGTAAGTAAAAAGGAAATAAGGGATTATATTAGGGTAAAAGACTAGTCAAAGATTTTAAAAGCTAGTCGCTATGCGATTGAAATTCGTTCTAATTTCATAGGAAGAAGTTGATAAATTTCCATATGACAAACATTTAAGTCGTTAAAATTGAAACAAATAACAAGGAAGGTCTCGGAATTGATTAATTAACTGCACAAAAAGTGTACATGACATAACGCGCTCTACATTTTTGTGTTGCAGCTTTTTGTTTATCTCGTGCGATTCACCAGTTATAAAAAAGTCATTCACAGTGAAGAGTACTTCAGAGGTTATGCCCAGAAAACTCAAGATAAACATTTTATTTGTAATATTAGTATCTTTAGTATACGATATTTAATCAGTACCATTAGACCCTTGAGAATTTAAACATTCTCGAAAATTTCCATGTCAAGGGTAGTTTGAGGTCGGGGAATCCTCTGGAAACTATTTGCGTTGCACCCTTGGATGTTGGAACTTAAATATCAAGTTTGGTACTTAGCCGACTATACGCTTTTGAATTATCGTATTCACACACTCATACATGCGTACTGACCTTTTTCTAATTTTTTTTCTCGATATAGGCGACCCTAAAACGTGTATTTCCAGTGAAATCTCAGTATTGAATTTTTAGGTGGAATGCAATACCTTCTCTTTTTATAGTGTTTAACGCCCGCTTTTACTACTATGGCACCGCAGGCAATAATATACTTTCCGTATCTACCTATGTACTGTGTACTAAGTAAAGAAAGGAAACTTAAGGAAACTTAAATATGTATATATATATAATGTGCTCATGTAAAGAATAATTTGGGCGCTGGAGAGTTTCTTGAAAATATTCAAGTCCTACCCTTGACAGATGCGTAACTTAAATGTGAAATTCGAAAATTAACGGATATTTCGTTTTTGAACTATCCATTCACAGACACATACACACGCGTGGATTTTTTCTAACATTTTCTTTAGGGTTTTCAAAACGTGTATTTCTGTTGAAATTGTAACATCGAATCTTTGGGTGGAAGAAATACCTCCCGCACTTACTGTAAGTGGCAGTGAAAGCAAACATGCTACTGCATTAGGCATTTTATACTGCCAATTGTATTTTTATTTTCAACTTTGTTTACTCATTGTCTATTATTCACTTCCAAGGTTAGTGAAGTCATAATCATTGCTATTAAAGCGGTTGCTCCCAACGTCGGAATTTACCATATTCACCAAGCGTGTCTGGGCCTATTTCTAAGGTGGGCCTCAGCGGGCCTCATGTTAGGGTGATGAGGAAGATGGCGGCTTTTACCGTAGAATCCGAACCCCGTTGGGCTCTAGTAATACTCTACAGGAACTATTCAGAGGTGCGCTGACCTAAAATTGCCACTCGGAATCGACCACTAGTATGCAATGTTCGAACTTGCGATGGGAAACCTGAACCTTGCTGTATAGGCAATCATCGAAACGTATGAATGGAATGTGTAATGTATAATGACCCAGTGTTATCAAACTCGTTCACAACGGCAAGTTCGAGACGATATTTGCTGACTGAAGTGAATGTCCTTGCTTGATTTACTGGAGTTCCAAGTCGCTCATTTGTAGCTAGGTAAACCCTTGTTTACAAAATAAAATTAAGATTAGTAATTTGTTAGTACAAGAGGTTTATTTCTTGGTTGAACCCAGACCAAGACGACTTTTTAATCATTCATAACAGCATAATAACTAACCAGTATGAAGAAAATGGTTCGCAATTGGAGTTAGCGTCTCTAAACTGTATTTCTCTTTGAATATGATATTTTGCAAGAGGAATGTGTACTTTATTAATATTCAATGTTTATTTATGTTTTTAATTATAACGACTTGCAGTTTGCAGGATTAATATTTTAGGGTTCACTTTTTAATAGTGCTTAACGTTAGCTTTCATGGCAGCGAAAATAAATGTTAGGTTTAATAAATATTTCTCATAAACATAGTTTCATTTATTTATGCATGTGGGCATATAAAATAAATCGTTGGCATGACCAGTAGTAAACTATATAATGTATACATATATAAGACTAACCTAATAATCGGTATTTCATTGCAAAGCATTGGATGCTTATTAAAACATGCGCGGCAGTGCGTGGACTTGAGTGTCATTTCTCCGACAGCCGCACATAACTTCTAACTGTGTCTGCATATAAACGAGCGAGAGGGATAGCAAATAGGGACAATGTCGAAAGAACGTAGTTTGCTTCGCTTTGAGCAGCAAACTTCGATAGTGGTCACGCTCAAAAAGAATATAGAACGTGTTTTGCATAGCACTAGAATCAACCAATGAACCTTAAACACAAGGGCTAGGAATAAACACACTTGTTATAAGACAGACTTGCTATCCTCTCTTGTATTCTATTAAGTTTACACGTTTAGCTATGAATCCATTAAGGAACTTAAAGAATAGAATACCGAATATTGAACTTAATATACAAATATTTAAGTGATAATTCCAGACACAATTTTACCATCGCAGATGACGAAGAAGCTTTGCTGTACACGCAGATAGGATATCCACACTGTGTAGCAGGAAATGAGGATAGGAAATGGATAGAAGAAGTTAATAAAGCTTTCTGAGACTTGAAGCACGGTGGAAATGAGAGCGTGGCGTGATTCAGTTTGATACGTGCCAGTGCAGTAATTTCATTGGTGTATTCCCCAATCAGTCAGCATTATTACGTCATCATTAAATATTCACGTAGGCTGCGGTTGTAGAATTGAGTTCTACTCTTCTTGTGATGGAGTTTTATGTTCTTTACCATAATTCACGTCTTGTATTCTCAATAAAAGCTAAATAGGGCACGCCATTGCTATAATATTTATAAACCGCATTCTTACTTTCCCTACCACGTATTAAAAAGTAGAGTTAGTAATTTCAGGTGCAGCATCTTAATGTTTTCGGTCATTTAAATGCCCAAAATTATTTGTCTTTCCAAGAAAAGTTAAAATAATCACTCACTGCTGTGTTTTGGTTCTACTTCCTTTGAACCTTATTTTTTTTTCTCCAGTATGAATACTTTCTGCATCTTGTTTCATTTTAGCACCTTTTATGTACTTTTCTCTCTCAGAATTTAGCTTTTTCGCCATTATTTTACTTTCTTTAGCACGTATGTACATAATATATACCACCCAAAAATTCTATACCGAAATTTCATATATTTGGGTACCCTTGAATACTATAAAAATGGAATAAGGACAGTGTGTATGCCTGTCTATGTGGGAACTTGTATGCGTTGCATCTGTGGACTGCAAAACACCAAAACGAAAAGTCGATTAAATACAAAACTTGTTCTTGAATGCGACGATTTTTAGAAAAATTCCCCACTCCAAACTGCACTTAATATGGAACATTTTTCGACATTTTCAATTTATTAAAACATGGCTCTAACAGTTTTGATTAAAATGTCCCTAAATTTCTTGCCCTGCATTTCTTGGGAGCAGCTCCTGAAATCTTCTTTATTCTGAATGACTTTTGCATAGCTGGTAAATAAGAGATGGACAAAAATTTACTCCACAAAAAATGTAGATATCGTTAATACACAAAATGTATATTATATGCATTTTTGTAGAGCTAACCATATATATCTTGTTATGGTTTAAATTTTAAAATGCGTATATTTTTCTAAAACGGAAAACGTCATTCGTTTCATATGTCTTCTTTTACTCCTGATTATAGCAGAGAACCGAATTTCAATGGCAATCACATAGTGACAACTTTTAAAGCATTTGACTGTCCCTTCAGCCTAGTGATTTCTCTTATTCCCCTCCTTCTTATAAGAAACTTCTTCTTCTTCTTCTTCTTCCTTCTCTCATTAGACATTATTGTCTGCTCATACAATAGTATTTTAGGTCTTCCAATATTTCTTTTCCTTTCGGTTTATCATTCTTAAAATGAAGTGGTAGCCTCTATGTATGCATTCTTTGTAGGTACATAGCTTATCCACTTAGTTTTATACGATTTTGTTTTTCACTTCTTTGGCGATATATATTTCTAAAATAACATTTAATTTGCCTCAAACTTACTTTTATTTAGGAAATATGTAATAATACTATCTCTGTTAATGTTCATCTAAGTTAGCATGGCATAGATATTGGAATAATATTTTGCAAGGAAAGCTAAAGAAAGTCATGTGAATGGACATAGTCCGATGTGCAATGTAATATTAGATAGAGAAGATATGGTATTCTACTCAAAAGTTGATACCGAGATTTCACCGGAAAAACATGTTTTGAGACCCTCTGAATAAAACAAATGACCCTGCGTATGTTTCTGTGCGTGTATATGTGTGTGTGTGTGTCTATGTCTGTGGATAGCATAACTCAAAAATGAAAAGTCTGTTAAATAGTAAACTTGGTATTTAAATTCAGTATCTTCCAAAAATGCATCAGGAAGATTTTCAAGAAGGTCCCTCCTCCCGCCTGAAACTACCGTTTACATGGAACATTTTTTGAAAATGTTGATTTTATCAAAAATCTAACAATCTAACAATTATGATTTAAACGTCATATGTTTAAGATATTTTCATGACAAATGAAATGTATATCTTGCATTTTCTGGGAATAACTTATAAGACCTCTTAATTCCGGATGACTTTTGTACAACTCGTAAATCGTAGGAAGTAGGCAACTTATACCCAAAAAATGTAGATCTCATTAAAATATACAATTTGTGTCATATACATTTTTGTAGAGTTAACCGTTTCCGGTTATTGGTGGCAATTTTAAACTACGTAAACTTTTCTCAAGCGGGAAGTCAACTTCGTTTCATCTGTTTTGTTTTACTCCCAGGAATGCAAAAGATGACCAAATTTCAATTGTTTCACATAACCATAGCTTTTAAAACGCTTGACTATCGCTTTAGTCTGGCGTATGCCATATTTCTCTTTTACTACAACTAAGCAAATTATAAGACCATTTCTGCTAATGTTTTTCTCGATTAGTATGACGTAAATAAAATAATAATATTTGGTTAATAAAGTTTGTTTGTGGAACAGTTATAGAAAGTCCTATTCGTGGATCAAATTACACTGTTTCTATGAAAATTGTATATGTAAAATATACGCAAGTCTTCTTAGCGAAAGAAGATAAGGCTGTAGAAGAGCACAGCCAAAAACCTGAAATTGTAGGAAACGTTTTTTGTAGTAGTGCTTGTTCTTATTATATATTGCACCACAGGCTGTGAACATGGAATTAAATTATATTTAGGAAAGGAATCTTTGGAGGGAAATATTATAGGTTTTAATTTAGGGTAATGAGGGCTACAGAAAACCTGGAAAAACCTGAATCAGAAGGAATAGGTCTGGAATTTGAAGCGCAAACCTCTCAAATGCGAACCTCATACTTTAACACGGAATCATTTCGTTCGTTGCAACAAACAGGAATCTGCATTAACAACTGCAGACAAAATACGCAGCATCTGTAACTGTTGATATAGAATATTCCATCTCTACTGTAGTGATTGGAGGTGCTATCAACTGAAAAAATCAAAATAAAGTATTCAACTATTTCTGTTTTATCAAGTTTTCTGGATCAGTATGCTCTGAGACGTTTTAGGCACACTGCTCAATTTTAAGAGTTAATAGAAAATGTAGAAGAAATGGGATAAGGCAGAGGAAATCCTATATTAAAAGAAGAATTTTAACATACAATAAGGAGCTTAAAAGATGGAAAAGCATATGGGATGTTGGAAATACTACAGAAAATCAAAATTATTTAGCTTGTGAGTTAAAAAAACGTATATGAAGCAATATTAGAATTATATGAAACCGAAAAATTATCACATGATTTCAAAATCATACCAATAGCAAAAAAACTGATGCGTTACATTAGCATAACAATGTCTATCTGATCAGCAAACAAACTGTTACCAAAGATTATTCTTCTCTCTGCTTAATGCTAATCGAGATAAATATTAGCGGAATGCTCTTATTATTTAGTTAACTATAAGTAGAAGGTAAACAAGAGAATGCACTTGGCTTAAGTGATTGAAACATTTTTTAAAAGCTGTCGCTCTGCGATGACGTTGCAATTCGCTTCTCCTTGCATGGCCAGAAGTAAAACAAAAAACTACGGACGACTTCTTGTGTGAAAAAGTATACGTCTTTTGAACTTTCAACAAATAACAAAGAATATCTCGGAAATAGCTCCACAACAAAAAAGTATGTATACGACATGTTTTGACGAGATATATATATATATTTGTTTTTTTTCGGTTTTTTGTTTTTTTAGTACCATTTTGTCCTTCTCTTACAGATTACCAGTTGTGCAAAAGTCATTCAGAGTGAAGAGGATTTCCGTGCCTATCCCTAGGAAATTCAAGATATACATTTTGTTTGTCAAGTAAATAACTTTAATACACGACATCTTAATCAAAACCATAAAAATAATTTTTGAAAAAATTCAATTTCCAAAGTTCTTGCATTTAAAGTGCAGTTTGAGAGGATTTTTTTTAAATCAAGTTTGTTATTTAACCTAGTTTTTGTTTTGTGTTATGTTGTTCAGAGGCACGCAAACATACTCACCCACGAATACACACACCAAAATTTTTCTAAAAAATGCGTTTTAGTTTCTCCAGCACGTATGCACATACAATGTACCTGGTAGCTAGAGTAGATATTGCATTCCACCCAAAATTGATGATATTTTACCGGAAATATGTGTTTTGAGGTCTTCTGAGTTTGAAAAGGATTGTTTAGAAAAAGGTCAGTGTGTGTGAATGTGTGCGCCTATGAACACAAATATAAAAAGACCAATAAATACCAAACTTAGTATATTTTATGTTTAGTACCTTCCAAGGATGTGACACGAAGATTTTCAAGATAGTCCTTTACCTCAAGCTATTCTCTACTTGGAAAAATGTTTGAAAATCTTACTTTTCCCAAAAATGTTTTTTTTTTCTTCAAATTATCAATTTAATTTCAGTAACAGAACAGATACATGGTAGTGGTATTAACAATGAGACTAATAATAGAAAAATAAAGGGGAAAATAATCTGATGTGTTCCATTCACATGTCTTTCTTTACATATTCTACAAATCTTACAAAAAGTTTTCATTTATCTACTTCATGCTAATGAAGATAAACATTAGCAGAACTTGCCTTATTACTTGCTTCCTTGTAAGCAGAAGGGAAATGGACTATACTAGGCTAAAGAGTAGTCAAAACATTTTAAAATTTATGTTTATTTGAAACCAGTGAAATCGGTTTGCTTTGAACGACCAGGAGTAAAACAAAACAGAGATGAAACAAAAGACGACCACTCGTTTGTGAAAAGTTTAAGTGTCTTAAAACTGGAACTAATGCAAAGGTATATCTCAAAAAATGGTTAGATCTACAACTAAAATGTAAATTAGATAAGTTGAGTGTTTTAACGAGGTCTACATTTTTTGTGTAGTAAGTATTTTCTCTCTCTTACCGCTTACAGTTACGCAAATGTAATTCAAGAAAGAGGAGAACTTAAGTGTATTCCCCAAAATTTTAAGATATACATTTCATTTCTTATAAAATATCTTCAATATAAGTTACTTTAATTAAATACGTTAGAAACATTTTTACGAAAATCCAAATTTTCTAAAAATGTTCCATATAAAAGTAATTGGAGAGGAAGATTTCTTCAAAATTTTCGTGTCACATCCTCAGGAGATGCAGAACTTAAAAATTAAGTTTTGTATTTAACGAAATGTTTAATACTTATTCTGTTCACAGACCCATGACACAATAAGTGAAAAACAAACAGTGATAAACGCACCCACCTCAGCAAAGCATCCACCCCCCCCCTCCAGACACACACAACAACACCTGCGCTCGCGGCCACACAAAAAGAGTTTTTTTTTAAAAATACTTTTTTGACTCAGAAAGATATATTTTTGGTAAAACCTCAACATGGTATATTTGGATGGAGAACAACACGTTCTCTACTTACTATACGCAGCAAAGAAGGTAAAATCGATGTAATTATTTCATAAATTGGAATATATATGTATATGTATATATAAAATGTATTTCAATTAACCTGCAATTGCTGTACTTAACAATCCGAAATCAAATGTTAATTTGATTTAAATGTGAACTAACTGAAACACCGCTCTTAAAGAATTCTTGCACATACCGAAGACTGCAACAAGTTTTGGGATACCAAAATAAGGAAGCAAGGATATATAGATTTCCCGGAAGTTCAAAAGCGGAGAACACATCCTGCAGCTAAATTTCATTACGTCCGACAGCTTCGGAGTTCAATAGGAAAGGATTTATAGATCCGTGGAAGAAATATATCCAAAGGAATTGAGTAGAGGTACATCTGAAATAGCACAGACATCTTTGGTTGAGAAATACACAAGGCGAGAGACAAAAGATAAACGAGTTGTGTGCAAACTAAGATTTTCTGCACTTCTCAGTCAATAAAATTCGTCTCTTCTGCAGAAATTTGTCCACGCCTTTAACACAAATACTGCTATTATAATTACATATAAGCAATGTAATTGTTGGATATTATATGAACTCATTTTAAAATACGTGGTAATATAGATTAAAAATCTTGTGTGTACCATCTCATGAAAACAATTGTCTTATAAAGGTTTATTTTTATATATGTCAGACCAATCAAGATAAACATTGCGGGAACTGGTCTGATTAGTTTTTTATTATTATTATTATTATTATTATTATTATTATTATAAGGGAATACACTAGGCTAAAGCGATAATTAGATCTTTTAAAAGTCGGTCGCTAATTGAAATAATTAAAATCGGTTCTCTTTGCTTGCTAGGAGTAAACTAACGAGAGGTATCTCCTGTTTGAGAAAAGTTTAAGTGAGTTAAAATTGAAACTCAGTATATCTCGAAAATGGTTAATTCTACAAAAATATTATATGACATAAATTGTGTGTTTTAATGATAACTAAATTTTTTGTGCTGTAAGCTTTTGTCTGTCTCTTACAGTTTATCAATTTTACAAAGGCTATACAAGGTCATCCGAATGGAGAGATCTTCAGAAGCTATTGCTAGCAAATTCAAGATAAACGTTTCGTTTGTCATGAAAATATCTTAAATATAGACATTTTAGTCAAAATCGTTTGAGCCATTTTTGAGAAAATTAATTTGCGAAAATGTTCCATTTAAAGGCTAGTTGTGAGTGGAGTGATTTTCTTGAAAATGTTCGTCACACATCCTTGGGATACTGAACTTAAATACCAAATTTGTTATTTAACAGACTTTTCGTTTTTCTGCTAAGCTGCCCAAAGGCACACATACACATGGATATGTTTCTAATTTTTTGATTCAATGGTTCTCAAAACATGTACTTCCGGTGAAAAATCGATATCGAATGTTTGGGTGTAATACGATACCTTCTCTTTTACACATATGGCTAGAGAAAGTAAAACTCTGATATGTTCCATTCACATGATTTTCTTCATATCTCTGACAAGCTTTTGTTAATAAGCTTAATCTTCTATTTCATGCTGAAACATTAGCAAAAAGTTTATTGCTTTGGTCCTTATAAGTAGAAGGGAAATAAGGGAATGCACTAGGCTAAACCGATAATCAAATGTTTAAAAGTGAGGTTGCTAAGAGATTGAAATTCGTTTCTTTGCGTGGCCAAGCTTTGAAAGCTCCCATATGAGAAAGGTTTAAGTATTTTAAAACTGAAATCAATAACAAGAGATATCTAAAAAATCTGATGTGTTCCATTCACATGACTTTCTCTATATCACTGCAACAAATTATTCTATTTAGTTCATCTAATGAAGCAAAAATTAGCAGAAATAGTCTTATTACTTGCTTCCTTGTTAGTAAAAGCGAAATAAGGGGGTACCATAGGTTAAAGTGACAGTCGAAAGCTGGATGCTCTCCGACTGAAGTTCCTTTTTCTGTATGGACACGAGTTCACAAAGTCCTGTATGAGTAAAGTATAAGTTTTTATAGCTGAAACCAAAAATAAGAAATATCTCAAAAACGATCAACTCCACGAAAAAAAATGTATATAATATAAATTGTGTGTTTCAAGAGGTGCTCTACATTTGTTGTGTGGTAAGTTTTTGTCCATCTCTTACGGTTTAGCAGTTATGCAAAATTCCGTAAAGTTGACCAAGAATAAAATAGTCTTCAGAGGCTATTCCCAGAAAATTCAAAATATACATTTTATTTGTCAGGTAAATATCTTTAATATACAATATTTTAATCAAAATCGTTAGAGCCATTTTTTATAAAATCAAAATTTTCGAAAAAAGCTCCATGTAAAGGGTATTTTGGGGTGGGGCGATTTTTCTCAAAATCTTCGTGTCTCATCCCTGGAAGTTACTAAACTTAAATACTAAGTTTGGTTTCTAACCGACTTTTCGTTTTTGTGTTATCGTGCTCACAGACACACGGACACACTGACACATGGACACACGGACACACACGGACCGTTTTCTGAAAATACTTTTCTTTTATACAGGAGACCCTAAAACATATATTTCCGGTGAAATCTCGATATCGAAGTTTTTGGTGGAGTGCAATACTTTCTCTATATACTATGTACATAGCACGTATAGAGAAAGTAAAAAAGGCCAAATCCACAAAAAAATAAATAAATAAAAAAAAATATATATATCACATAAATCATGTGTTATGTCGACATCTACATTTTATTGTGTAGTAAGCTTTGTCTATCTCTTACGTTTTAGCAGTTATGCAAAATTCAATAAAAATCATCCTGAACAAATTTCTTTAGAGGCTATTCACAGAAAATGCAAGATATATATTTTATTTGTCATGTAAATATCTTAACTATAAGACATTTTAATCAAAATCATTACAGCCATTTTTGAGAAAACCAAAATTTTTGAAATTTTTCTAAGTAAAGGGTAGTTTGGGGTTGAGGTATTTTCTTGAAAATCTTCGTGTCGAATTCTTGGAAGATACTAAACTTCAATATCAAGTTTGGTATTTAACTTAACTATCCTTTACATGGACAATTTTTTGAAAATGTTTTTCACAAAAGTGATTATAAAGATTTTCATTAAAATACCAATATCAACGATATTTATATCAAAAATAAGAAGTATATTTTGAATTTAATAGAAATAGCCTCTGAATGAATCTATTCTGGATGAGTTTTGCAGAATTTTGCATAACGGTCAAACTGTATGAGATAGACAAAATCTTAATCCACGAAAATGTATATCTCGGTAAAACACATAATATTTTATTTGAATATACGTTTTTCTTGTAGAGTTGACCGATTTTGAGATATTCCTTGTTATTGGTTTCAGTTTTAAACTCTGAACTTTTCTCAAACTAGAAAGTAAATCGAACTTTAATTGTTTCACATAGCGACCAGCTTTTAAAATATTTGATTAACGCTTCAGTCTAATGTATCCACTTACTTCTCTTTTACTTACAACCAAACAAGTAATAAGACTAATTCTCCTAATATTTATCTTGATTAGCATGATGTAGATAAAAAATAATCTCTTGTAAGAATGGTTTGTACATGGAACAGCTGAAGAAATTTATGTGAATGGAATACATAAGATTTTTACCTTAGCACGTGCTTAAACAGAGTTAGTATTGCAGTGCACACAAAAATTTGATTCCAAGATTTCCCCGAAAATATTTGCCTTTAGGATCCCTGAATTCATAAAAACACTTTTAGAAAAAGGTTTGTCTGGCATAATGTACTACCTGATGGTCTTTGCAGCGCCGCAAAATGAACGTGTCAGTTTAGACTGTGCTTTGCTTCCACTTTTTCACACCTTAGTATGTGACCTACTAGTCTAGTTATGTGTGGTCATTGACCGTTCAGAAATCATTCAAATTCAATTCCGACACAATATTCATTATGGTGAGGTGCACCCACATGCAGTCTGAGAGAAAATAAACATATACGTCTTATGCGTTCCAATGTCTACTTGGCAGTACTAACAAACATGGAAACATACTACTCTTAATAAGTAAAATTATGAGTCCGAAAATGAAGTCTGAGTGATGAAATGAAGCTGTTCCAATCCTTTAACGTTTAAATTTTTATGGTTTCAAAATGCATAATTTACAATACAAGGAAAATTTTTGAGGTATAGACAATACGAACTGTCGAATAATTTTCAATGGTATATTTTTGTTTAGTTCTTTAAAACTTGCAATATTTTTCACAAATTATCACTTGTCTTATTGAGCATAAGTTTTTAAAAAGCTCGTCGCAAGCTTCCTCCACTGGTTCATATAGGAAATGTGTAGCTATTTCCAGAGTTAAAATATATTGTATTTGAAAATTTGTTATGGGATATTCTGCATATGTATGGAAGCTTTTTTGAGGATACAAATAATGATACGTCTGTTTTTGGCGAACATTACATTATTGTATTATGAATTATGAGACAAATCGAACTTTCGCATCACCAATTTCAGTTCCGTGTAGCTTATGATGGCAATGACACAACATCTTCTAAATACAGAAAATGCATTTCAGAAGGTTATATGGGCAACCGGAGAACTTAGAGTATTAGAAGGAACCCTAAAGTGTATTCTACTTTACAACGAGAATTTAAGTGAATTAACAAAGTATACAGTATTAAAACTTTAGGTATCGAGAATGAAATAAAAAGAGTAGTATTCAAAATATTTAGCAATCTTATTTTATTGTCCAAAGAATCCTAATGAAATACATCCCTCGTATTTGTTTGTTGTTTTTTTTTTGCGTCCATATTTCAGCAAATTTGTCATCAATTTGTAGCTAATACTTTTTTTTTCTCCAACAAACACTCTTTATTAATTCCACAAACTGCTTACATTCAGAATCTTGTCACAAATAACTTTCTTTCTTCAATACGTTTGTAGCAATTCTGCGTATAGTTTCTTTTCGACGTTCGCTGGGCAATGATTACTGCTCGCTACGAATTTCCCATTGAAACTGACTCAACTGTTGCACGCGATGCATTCCCAGTGAAAAAATGAACTTTAAGCGAGGCTTCCTTCCGCTTTTTATACTTGTTGATTAAGGGACAGGAAATTTCCAGTAAGAGTCATACGAACAAAACCACCGCAGGTGTCACACCCACTCAGGTGTAACACTGCGGGCTTCGACGTTAAAGAACCTTTCGACACAACACGTGTTCACTCGCACAGATGTAACAATCACAGCTGCGATGTCAAAAGAACTTGCTGCCAGTTCACGTGTCCACTAACGCACAAGTGTAGCAATGGGTGCAATAATCAGCTATGAAATACAAAGTAAGCCGTTTACACATGTTCTGCGATTACGGTTGTAGGGCGTAGTCATAATATTCTGCCAATATTTACTGATGACATTGCCGATTTAGCGGGCGAACGCAGGTAAAAGTAATATAATTTATTTTGCCTTGAAGCCCTCTGCTTATTTCACAATTTCCTTAAAAAGGAAAAAGTTTTATTACATAAAGCAACATTAGCTTGTAGCAATATACGTTATTGACTGTCTGCTGCAGTATTTATTGACATTCAGGAGTTGTCACATACCGAATTTCCTCTGTGAGCGCAGTAGGCCTACTATGGCTCCCATTTCGTCCGCATTACATTTGCATTGTTCACAGACGTGTGACCGTTCTCGTCACGCGGTCATAGCTGTGCATGACGTAATGAAAAGTTTGGTAGTTACCACTATCATTGTTGCATAACAGCAGTGACTATTACTGAGGAAGCTTCGAAAACCTCGTGATACATTGATTTTGTGGTCACAAGGCCGTATTTCATAAATAGATGATTTCCGGACTTTCCAAAATGATACACATTCTTAAAGTATGTTCTAACAAATGCGGATAATTTCCACAAATTCGAAAATATGCCCTTTTTAGTAATTTTCTAACCCATGCGGATAATTTTCTGCATTCCAAAATATGCATTCTTGATTGATTTTCTAGCCTAAACGGATTTTTTTGGCACATTCCAAAAAAATATAGGTTCTTAAATAATTTTCTTTCTTCAGCCCACACGGATGATTTCCGCTTGTTCCAAAGTATACCAAAGTGTTTTCTATTCTACGCGGATAGTTTTCGCACATTCGAAAATATTTGCTCCTAATTAATTTTCTAAATACAGGACGATTTCTACCCATTCTAAAATATATATTTATAATTAATTTTCATTCTTCTACCAATCAGGTATTCCAAAACATACATTTTTAATTAATTGTATAACCCATGCGTATTACATAATCAATTTTCTAACCAATGCAAATGATTCCCAGAATTCCAAAATATGCACTTTAATGAATTTTTAACTTCATTGTACGACTACCAGATATTCCAAATAGTGTATTCTTAATGAAGTTTCTAATTCATGAGGATAGCTTTAATGTATTCTAAAATACTCATTCCAAATAATAAAATAATTATCAAGAAAAATTCAATTTTCAAGCTCATAGCCTCCGACTTTAATGAAAATATTAATACATGTTCATTTATGAAGAAATTAAGGTAATATAGCAGTGGCCGCCAAAAGTTCAGTGGTTTTAGACACAAGTTTATTTTGAAAATTGAAGAAAACTACCAAATTTCACTCTTAACAATGAATTAAAAATTATATATAACTACGGCCGAACTTATTATTAAAAACTAAACAAGAGTTCATTTTAAAACTACTAAACAGAGTTTTTACTTGTTGGTCTATTAAAAAATTCACTGAAGTACTTTTGGATTGTTGTTTGTGTTTTCTTGGTTTTCAGCTTTTATAATATACAAAAACTCCTCATGCTAGTATACACATATTCTTTTTAACATTAATAGATTTCAACCACAAGAGTGGTTGGGTATGAGTGCGCTGACTTCAACGGCAACTTCCTAACATTAAGCTGTAACGTAAGTTTCTGGACCATTTTCCTCTCTAGTGAATGGTTGCATAAATAAAAAATAAAATTGGTCAAAAGTTTGATTGCAAATATGTTACCATTTCTTTATCGTTTATTGCTGAAATGAAAATAGCGAGACAGAACTAAAAAAGATGAGACATTCGTGCTTTCACCATTTCCTGCTAAACTTAGTCGTTCAGCCACAAAGTGATAAAGAATTGGATTCCAGCGTGTCTACTGGAATAAAGTTGTGGTCATACGCTTGACAACTATACTATATTGGGCGTTGCGTGTGAACCGGAAGGTCAGGAATGTTGTGCCTCGATACTTTGCACAAAAGCTTGTTCTCTCAGTGTTTCATATGCGTCAAATACAATCAGAGCTATGGTAGTCTTTATAAATCAATATGCGACTTGCTTATGGCAAAGCTCAATCCTTTAGGTTATTATTTTTGGAGAAATTTGAAGACAAAATTGTACCTTGGCGAGGCTACTACCATCTTCGCACACGTATGTTTGAAGCAGCCCTAGAGATTAGGCAGAACGCAGAAGCTAAAACGAGGGTAGAACAAAATTGGGTTAGAAGATGTGCATAGCTTATAATGGAACACATTCTGAGCATCTACTGCAAACGAACATACGTTATTACTGATTTTGCAGTTACTGAGCATTAATAAATGTCCTGTTTAGCAAAGATGTGCCTTTGGTTTAATTACTGCACTATACTCCTGAATTCCATTTGAATTTGCTTTAGTTTTTATCATAAACTTATGCAAGTCTCTTACGCAGCATTTAGTTCAGGTCTCCAAATACGATTGGATAGCTTGCCAAAAAGCCATCTCACTCCTCGTTAGTGGCAGTAATTGATAATAAATACACAGGTCAGAGGCGACCGGATTTCAAGCACAAACCAAAACAAGACATTGGTATGACCTTAAACCAAAACAAAACATTCGATTCTTAAGTCCTATTCTGTTGCCAAAATGTGCAGATAATGTATTTAATAATGTTCCATTATCTCCGTTACCTTTCAAGATAGATAAGATGTAATTGGACTTCAATATTCGTCATATATGGATCCCGAAAATCTCTGCACTCTTACATCTAATAGCATGTATATGTTATTCGTTCGGTTTCGTTTCGAAGCGTCCCGTAAATTGAATAAATTGTCACATGCGAGAGAGGGACGGTGAAAATAATGAATATTGGTATCTTGATTGCCGTTGAAACTGTGATTAGCATAAACATGCTGTGACATAATAGTTTTTGCTTCTGAAACCCATTTTCATTCTAGCATGAAGCTAACACATTTATTTTATTACTAGATAAACCATGATTTTTATTAATGCAGCTCTAAAATCCACATTACTTTTAATTGCAAATATCCAAAAGAATACATACTGTTTTCAACAAAAAATTATGTTTTCTGAAGTATTTCACTAATAACTGAAACAGTCGCGTTTTTAGAATTTTACAAGTTTATTTTATTTGTCTCGGATGTGCCATGTTTAGTTAAACAAATGAACGTTACTTAAACAAAGCGCTTACATAAATATCTCATATGTCATAATAACATGACTTTCACGTTCCCTTTCACTTTATACATTCTTCAAAAACACTCTTAAAAGACTTATGCCCCTATTAGTTCACGCTATTCGAGATAAACACTTGCAGATATATTTTCATTACGTATTTCCTTGCAGACACATTCTGCATAAGGAAATATAAAAGGCTTAAATGATAGTGATATCTTTTGAGAGGTGAT
This sequence comes from Hymenopus coronatus, assembly GCA_030762935.1. Classification (NCBI taxonomy): domain Eukaryota; kingdom Metazoa; phylum Arthropoda; class Insecta; order Mantodea; family Hymenopodidae; genus Hymenopus; species Hymenopus coronatus. The sequence continues at coordinate 27,894,479 of CM060896.1, read as the reverse complement.
AGTTACGTGATAGTTTAGATATACCCTTCTCTTTGATTGGTCAGCAAAAAAAATAAATAAATAAAAATAACGACATCCCATTGAAGAAGGTGTAAGAATTGTCAAATTGAAACCAATAAAAGGAATATCTCAAAAATGATTATCGCTACCTAATTCATGCTAATCGATTCAAACATTCGCAGGCTGACCTTATTACTTAGTTCCTTGTAAGTAGAAGTGAAATAAAGGTATATAAAAGGGTGAAAGGACAGTAAAAGATTTTAAAACCTGTCTCTATGCGATTAGCATTGAAATTCCGTTTTCTTTGCGTGACCAGGAGTAAAACAGATGACACACGAATGAATTCTGTTTGAGAACACTATTAGGTACTTTAACATTGAAACCAATAGTAAGGAATGTCTCGGAAACGGTTAGCTACACAACAAAAATGTATAGGTAATTAATATGTGTTTTCACGAGATGTACATTTTTCTGCAGCAAGATTTTGTTTAGTTTTACGATTTACGAGTTATATAAAAGTCATAAAAATGAAAGGCACTTCAGAAATTATTCCCAGAAAATTCAAGATGTAAATATTATTTGCTATGTAAATATCTCTAATATACTGTATTTTAACCAAAATCCTTTATCATTTTTGGGAAATAACAAATTTTGACAAATTTTGCATGTAAAGAGTAATTTGGATTGGGGAAATTTTTAACTGAGATTTTTTTTTTTGACACACGGTATCTGTAAATGTATATTTCCGACCAAATCTCGACATCAACGTTTTGAGTGGAATATAATACCTTCTCTACCTCTATGCACTTACATATTACATGTAGAGAAAATAAAAGTTGCGCATGTCATAAATTGAGTATTTTAGCTAGATATACATTTTTGTGCAGTAACTTTTTAGTCTCGTATCTCTTACAGTTTACCATTTAAGCAAAAGTCATATAGAATGGAGGGAGTTTTAGAGGCTATTCATCTAACTTCAAGATATACATAGCATTTGTGATGAAAATATTTTAAGCATATGCTATTTTATGTTCGTAGGCTTTAAGGGCCGGTGTTTTTAGTAAAATATAACATGTCCGGACTGATAAGTAGAATAAACAAATTATTAAAATTTGACATTTCATCCTCAACTGTGGAGGACATCCTCAGAATGGAAGTTGGGCAGGAACGGCTGGCGACCACAGATTCATGGAGTAGAGAATGGCAAGTTACACTGCTGGAGTAGTGGAAGGGATGGTCTGCTGTGTTTCCAATTGGCTGCTGCGTTGACCGGTGCGAAGACGCTGTAAGGCAGCAATTCAGATTTACCTTTATTCCAGCTTTTCTATTAAAATTATTAGGATATCTGTATATCTCCATAAATTTTCTGACCATTCTAGATCATTCTAGAATATCTAGTATTTAGTTAGAGTTTAGTAGTTACGAGGACCTCTAATTTTCAAACAATAAACGAGGGTATGATCTGCAACGGCTGATTTGTCTGTATGGCCGAGGCGACATCTTTTATGTTCGGCGACCCGGGTTTTATGCTGCGTTTTGTTGTCTATGTAAGATTGGCGGCATGGACACGGTATTTTGTAAACACCGGCGGTAGAGAGCGGATCCAATGAAGTTAAATCTGTTTTAGTTTTCGCGCTGAAAAAATAGTTTTAATTTTCTATTTATTTACATTTTTTTCCTATTCTGTCATTGACGCCTATAATGTATGACAGAGATACATTAGCTTTAGGATTACATGAGTTTATGTTTTCTTCCGAGGTTTGTTAGGGTGTAGAGAGGATGGAGATTTTTTTGAGTTCATGGACTCAACATTGTCGCCCATAATGGCTACTCTAAAAAAATGTACACGATAAAATTGGGAGAATTGCAGGACTGGTAGTTCTACTTAGCCAGTCATGTTATCAAACCATACATTTTCAAAAATATCTTGTCGCTCTGATTTTGACCATTGATTATTTGACTAATGCCAGTCTATAAACATGTCAACCAGTGATAAGAAAGGGGTTCAATTTAAATTGCCAAGCCAACAGCAGTGAATGACCTGTGAGACCTACGCTTTACCGTCCTAGAAGGTGCTATTATGGTTTAGTTCTACCTCAATTATGGCTCTCTTTGTTAGGAGAAAATGACTTCTCTTTTGTCTTTCCCTGTGCAAAAGACATGGCAACTAGACAGCAGCTTCTCATGCTGGTTAACCTAAAGATTCGTGAAAACAAGAGATGATGTTGAAACAAAACTGCTCTTTGTTTTATATTATAAGTTATTTAGCCTTCTTCTTTATTTTGAAAACTATCTTATTTTGAAATAGTCACGTGGTCGTTTAAAATATTTATATGGATTATTGAGAAACGGTCTTTTTTTGCATTCCATCAAAAATGTACTTACTGAGAACCCCCGAAAATACAAATTATAAAGCCTTGAATTCCAAATTAACAATTTTAGAAAAACGTTTAAGTATTTGTGTCTATGACAGTATAGGTAACTCAATAATGACAAGACGTTAAGTATTTAAGTTCGATATCTTTAAAAAATACGACTTTCAACATAATCACCATCACCCCAAACTAATCTTTCATTCAAGTATTTTTCCAAATGCCTCTAAAAGCCTCTATGTTTATACTGATTAAAATTACATATATCAAAGGCGATTAATTGACAAATATAGGTATAAATGATACAACAGATCTGTACATTTGAAATCTTAACGAGAGCAAGGAAGCCAGTTCAATATCTGTTGTTACATAATAAGTAGTTCACCAATCGGCTGCAAACTTGTTGGAGCAGTGCGTGTCACAGTCAATGTCAAATATCTATCACCACATTACACTGATAAACTTTGTATGTATGTATGTATGTATGTATGTATGTATGTATGTATGTATGTATGTATGTATGTATGTATGTATGTATGTATGTATGTATGTATGTATGTATGTATGTATGTATGTATGTATGTATGTATGTATGTATGTATGTATGTATGTATGTATGTATGTATGTATGTATGTATGTATGTATGTATGTATGTATGTATGTATGTATGTATGTATGTATGTATGTATGTATGTATGTATGTATGTATGTATGTATGTATGTATGTATGTATGTATGTATGTATGTATGTATGTATGTATGTATGTATGTATGTATGTATGTATGTATGTATGTATGTATGTATGTATGTATGTATGTATGTATGTATGTATGTATGTATGTATGTATGTATGTATGTATGTATGTATGTATGTATGTATGTATGTATGTATGTATGTATGTATGTATGTATGTATGTATGTATGTATGTATGTATGTATGTATGTATGTATGTATGTATGTATGTATGTATGTATGTATGTATGTATGTATGTATGTATGTATGTATGTATGTATGTATGTATGTATGTATGTATGTATGTATGTATGTATGTATGTATGTATGTATGTATGTATGTATGTATGTATGTATGTATGTATGTATGTATGTATGTATGTATGTATGTATGTATGTATGTATGTATGTATGTATGTATGTATGTATGTATGTATGTATGTATGTATGTATGTATGTATGTATGTATGTATGTATGTATGTATGTATGTATGTATGTATGTATGTATGTATGTATGTATGTATGTATGTATGTATGTATGTATGTATGTATGTATGTATGTATGTATGTATGTATGTATGTATGTATGTATGTATGTATGTATGTATGTATGTATGTATGTATGTATGTATGTATGTATGTATGTATGTATGTATGTATGTATGTATGTATGTATGTATGTATGTATGTATGTATGTATGTATGTATGTATGTATGTATGTATGTATGTATGTATGTATGTATGTATGTATGTATGTATGTATGTATGTATGTATGTATGTATGTATGTATGTATGTATGTATGTATGTATGTATGTATGTATGTATGTATGTATGTATGTATGTATGTATGTATGTATGTATGTATGTATGTATGTATGTATGTATGTATGTATGTATGTATGTATGTATGTATGTATGTATGTATGTATGTATGTATGTATGTATGTATGTATGTATGTATGTATGTATGTATGTATGTATGTATGTATGTATGTATGTATGTATGTATGTATGTATGTATGTATGTATGTATGTATGTATGTATGTATGTATGTATGTATGTATGTATGTATGTATGTATGTATGTATGTATGTATGTATGTATGTATGTATGTATGTATGTATGTATGTATGTATGTATGTATGTATGTATGTATGTATGTATGTATGTATGTATGTATGTATGTATGTATGTATGTATGTATGTATGTATGTATGTATGTATGTATGTATGTATGTATGTATGTATGTATGTATGTATGTATGTATGTATGTATGTATGTATGTATGTATGTATGTATGTATGTATGTATGTATGTATGTATGTATGTATGTATGTATGTATGTATGTATGTATGTATGTATGTATGTATGTATGTATGTATGTATGTATGTATGTATGTATGTATGTATGTATGTATGTATGTATGTATGTATGTATGTATGTATGTATGTATGTATGTATGTATGTATGTTCATTTCTACCAATGTCACTGCACAAATTACCTAACAATCGACTGCCTCCAACTTTTCCACGCCTGAGAGATCTTCGTCTTAATTCACCGTACGAGAACATTGAATAAAGGAGAGCACATGATGTGTTAAAACAATATATCCAACACGAAAATTAAAACAAAATCACAAATATGCCAAAGACCCACTGGACCCGCTCTCTACCGCCGGAGTTTACAAAATACCTTGTAATGCGGCCAATCTTACATATGCACAACGAAACGTAGCATAAAAACCCGCATCGCCGAACACAAAATATGTTGTCGCCTTGGCCATACAGACAAATCTGCCTTTGCAGATCATGCCCTTGTCCTAGACAAACATGACAAAACAGAAGTCCTCAACCACCAAACATTACTACCCCAGAATGGTCAGAGAATCCATAGAAATATACAAACATCCCAATAATTTCAATAGAGAAGACGGATTTAAGCTAAACCAGACCTGGATTCCTGCCTTACAGCGTCTTCGCACCGGCCAGCACAACAGTCAATCAGAACACAGCAGTCCAATTACACCCCTCCCACTACCTCAACCGTCCACTGCTCCATGAATCTGCAGTCGCTAGCCGTTCCTGCCTAGCCTCATTCTGAAAATGTCCTCCACAGCTGAGGACGAAACGTCAAGTTTTAATTATTTTAATAATTTTAATAGTCCACGGCCTACAAGCCCGGATATGTTGTATTTTACCAGTGTATAAGCTTATTAATCATTTTCCTCTATTGACATCAATCACTGCTATCATAATTTTTTGCACCAGAATGAGAATTCTTTTTAATTGATTTTCTGCAATTGCATCTCTAACCAGTATGTACAACGTACATGGCGGATAGAGGTGGTATTGTATTCCATCCAAAATTCGATGTCGAGATTTCACCGGAAATATATGATTTGGTGTCTCCTGAGACCGAAAAAACATTTTTAGAAAAATATCCGTTGTTTGTGGACAGGAGATGTCAAAGACGAAAAGACCGATAAATACCAAACTGGTATTTATCTTGGTATTTATCTTTAGTATATTCAAAATGTGACACAAAGATTTTCAAGAAAAGCCGTTTCTAAGATTTTTTTTTTGGAAATGTTTTCTCTAACGATTTTGAATGAAATAAAATGTATATTCTGCATTTTCTGGGAAAAACCTCTTAATTATGGTTCAGTTTTGCAGAATTTTGCATAACGGTTAAACCGCAAGAGATATATAAAAACTTACTACACAAAAATGTAGATCTCGTTAAGACACATCATTTATGTCATAGACGATTTTTATGTAGAGCTGCCTTTTTTGAGATATTCCTTGTTATTGCTTTCTATTTTAAACTACTTAAACTTTTCTCAAACCGAAAGTGACGTTTCTCTCTTGTTTTATTGTTGGCCATGCAAAGCAAACCGAACTTCAATTGTTTCACTTAGGACTAGCCTTTAAAAGGTCTGACTTCGATTTAGACTAGTGTATTCCCTCATGTCCTTTCTACTTACAGGAAAGCAATCATAAGACGTCTGCAAATATTTACTTATTTATCATGTCGTAGATAAAAGAAAAATCTTTTGTAAAGAAAGTTGTTTGTGTAACACCAGAGAACGTCATGTGAATGGAAAACATCAGATTTTTTGAAATTCGAATGGAACAGAATATTGAATAAAGAAGAGCGCAAACTATGCATATGTTTATGAATTAGTTTCCACAATTACAAATCCTTATTAGTGTATGTCTTTGTTTACAAAATATCACATGCTATCTGTCACACACTTCACCTCAACGTTTGCAGACACATTATGGTCCTGGCATGTGATTTCCTTTTCTTCTTTTTTTCTATTTATTTCTTTATCTCCTTTAATCTGATTGGTCCCTTTGGATGAGGAATTAAATTTGTGAAAAGATCTCGAGTTCTATGGAGCTTAAACTTACTCGACATTCATCTTCTCATCATCAGGAAAAAACCCGAAAAAACCTTAGCTGAGCCTACCTAAGAGGAATTCTCTTGAATATGGTATTCTTATTTGTGGCATAACAGATGGTGGAAACTTTGAACAGAGAGCATCACGCGGGACATTACGAGAATGTATATGAGAAATGTAATAGTATCTGTTTATTTCCCAGAATCAGGCTTTTGGAGAACTCGGGTGATCATATATTTTGTTTTCCTTTATCCCAGGTTTTCGTTTCATTAAGTCGGAACATTTGCAATTATTTCTCTACTCTATGTAATTCCTAGCCACTTAACTTTGGAAATGTAGGGGGCCATGATTATTATGACACAAAAATATGTACTACCCTCTCTAAAAACACTTTCGATGCAATCTGTACAATGTTTTGCTCGCTGTGACTGTGAGTAGCAGTCGCAATATTGCAAACTCCTAGCAAGCGAGGCTTGGCAGCTGGGCTGGCGGTCATGGTCACGATTCACTGTAACGTATACTTGAATTTCCTTGGAATGGCTTGTGAAGGCCTCTTCATTCGAGAGGAGTTTTGTATAATACGCGCTACACAAAACATGTTGTGCACATAATGTAAATACATTTAAAGCGCACAGTTGTTTTCAAATAACTTTTGTGGCCATTTGAAGGATATTTGTTCATTTATGATTTGAATTGCCTAATATGTTGTTATTATTTCGAAGTCCTGCTCATGTGCAAAAGTTTTTTGCTATTGTATGTAAAGACAGTGACATTTTAGTAGCATTATAAGGTATAGTGTTTAAATATTCGAGTATCGATATTTTCTTGTATGTTTCTCAAATTGTTTTTTTTTCTTAAAGGTTTATTTCAATCGAAATGAAGTTAGATAGAATAAAGATAGAATAGCACATAAGAATATTTTGTATAAGCAGAGGGTGGAGATAGTAACACAAATATTTTTACTTTACTTTTTTATTTTCTTTCTCTGCTACTTAAGTAAAGCAATTAGAAAACGTGGTTACTTTCAAAAAAAAATAACATCCTAATTTCACTAACTATTATGAATGGAGATTCTTTGATTGAAAAGAAAAAGACAATTAAAAGGATATACACGTATGTCAGAGAGAGAGAGAGAGGGAGTGCCACAGAGGGGGAGAGAGAAAGGGAGAGAGAGAGCACTCAAAAATGAAAACTGTCCTAAGTTCTAAACAAGGTGATCAGCATCTTCCAAGAATACGGTATGTGTCCCTCTCCAAATATATTTTTAATCAACCATTTTCGTTATGTATAGTTTTATCCCAAATAACTTGGCAATTTTTATTAAAATATCATGCCCTTAAGATGGGTATGGCAAATAAAATGCATATAAAGAATTGTGCGTGAATAATCTGAAATTTCCTTTACTCTGAATAACTTTATATGCACATTTAGTAAACTGTTCATCCCTCACCCCCAACTAAATTGAGTAGGTATTTGACGATGTTTTTATTTTCTCAAAAATGCCTCTATATTGATAAAATGCCATTTTAAAACCGTCGCTATGCAATTGACAGTGTAATTCGGTTCCCTTTGCATGACCAAGAGTAAAATAAAAATAACATGGATGACAACATCCTGTTTCAGAAGTATTTTAAAATTGAAATCAATAACATTGAATAATATGTATAGAACATGCGTTTGTTCACGAGACCTGCATATTTTTACTTAGAGTATAGAGAAGGCATTGCACGCCACCCAAAAATTCGATACCGAGATTTCACCGGAAATATATGTTTTAGGGTCCCCTGTATCCAAAAAAAATTTCAGAAAAAGGTCCTTGTGTGCGTGTGCGTGTTTGTGTGTCCGTGTGTCTGTGAATACAATAACTCAAAAACGAAAAGTCGGTAAAATACCAAACTTGTATTTAAGCTCTTTTAGGGGTGCAACGAAGATTTTCAAGAACATCCTCCCAATACGAAATATCCTTTACATGGAGACATTTTCTTTAATTAGTTTTTCCAAAAATGAATGTAACGATTTTGTTTAAAATTCCATATAATTGAGGTGTTTACATCAAAAATAAGCTACACATTTTGAATTTTCTGAGAAGAGCCTCTGAAGATCTCATTATTCTGGATAAGTTTTGCACAATTTTGCATAACAGTTAAATCGTAATAGACAAAAACTTAATACACAGATAATGTTGATCTCGTTAAAACAGATAATTTATGTCATGTACGTTTTCCTTGTAGAGTTGACTGTTTTTGAGATATTCCTTGTTATTTGTTTCAGTTTTAATATACCTAAATTTTCTTAAACGGGACTATACAAAGCGAACCAAACCATAATTGTTTCATGTAGTGACCAGATTGACTATCGCTTTAGCATAATGTATTCTCTTATTCCCCTTCTACTTAAAAAAAAAACAAGTAAAAAACCAATTCTGCTAATATTTATTTCAATTAGCTTGATGCACACAAAAGAATAATATTTTGTTAACAAGTGTTTGTATTTGGTAGGTACAGCCAGAGAAAGTTATGTGAATGGAACACTTCAGATTTTTTTGCTATATTTATATTCTGCCTTTAACTGCACGGTCCTATCGACGGCAACGAATTGCCTATTCACAATGGTGTTAACTGGTGTACTGATAACTTTCAGTTTCTAGACACTTTAATATTTGCCTTTGTACCACACTCACGTTCATATTTCCCGAGTCAGGGAAGTATAAGGAATATTCTTGGCTAGAGAAAAGCTCCCACCCCCAGCCGGGAATCGCACTCCGGACCCCTCATACAGCAGGCAGGCGCCTTACCGACTGATTTACGGGAAAAGATGTGTTTGTTATCTTTAATTCACGGCATTAAAATTAAAATCGTTAGAATCAGTTTTTAGAAAATATAAATTTTGGAAAAATGTTCAATGTAAAAATCTGATGTGTTCCATTCACATTTCTTTCTTTACGTCTCAGTAACATATTGTATTGTTAAAAAGTTTATTTTTCCATCTACTTCGTGATAATCGAGATAAACATTAACAGAAATCATCTTATTACTTGCTTTCTTGAAAGTATACGAGAAAGTAGGGAATACTCTTGGATAACGCAATAGTCAAATCTTTTAAAAGCTGGTTGCAATGTCGATGAAATATCTTTCTTGACGTTGCCAGAAGTAGATAAATCCCCGTATTTTAATCCTGCCAGCAATAACAAGGAGTATCAAAAAATAGTCTATTCCACGAAAAAAATGTATATAACACAAATTGTGTGTTTTAACGAGATCTACATTTTTGTGTATTAAGTTTTTGTCTATCTCTTACAGTTTAACAGAACAAAGAGGCATTCCGAAGCTATTCCACCAAATTCAAGATATACATTTTATTTGTCATATTTAATACACGGTATTTTGATCAAAATCGACAGGCTATTTTTGAGAAAATCGAAAGTTTTGAAATATTGTTCAATATAAAAGATAGTTTGGGGTGAGAATTCTTCTCAAAACCTTCGTGTTGCATTCTTAGAAGATACCAAACTTAAATACCAAATTTAGTATTTTACCAACTTTTCGTTTTTGAGTTATCGTGTCCACAGACACACAGACCTGTTTCTAAAAATGTTTTTTTGGGACACCAGAGATCCTAAAGCATGTATTTCCCAAGAAATCTCAGTATCGAATTTTTGGCTGGAATACAATTTCTTCTCTAGCTACTACGCAGATAAGTATGTAAGTACACAGTGATTAAGTTTTGAAATTTTAAGATAAACAAATATTTAGCCACTAAATAAAGGAAATTTTACTAAATACAAGTGTTAACTTTTTTTTTCTAATATAAAATGCATGAGCGATGATTTATTTGATGATGTCACCTTTGACCTGGCAGATATTTCAATATGTGTGAATTCATCCAAACTCATTTCTGAAACAATTATACAAATTCCAATTGCACTCGCCAAAGTGCAGGAACATTTTCCATTGCTCATCGTTTCCATTGATACAATAATTGGGTTATTGATCAATTAACAATGCCTGTATAGATTATACTGCAAGTGATTACAGAACGCATTGTATGTAACCTCTTTACACTCGTGTTACTAATATCTAACCTGTGGGAGATAGCAGTAGAAAACTATTGGAACATATATCCGAAATAAGCTCCTAATGCCAACAATGATGTTAGATATTGTTTTAAGTAATACTAACGATATCGAACGAGATAGTTCAGCGCTAGTAACTGTCCCGGGATCGCTCACTAGCATCCATTGGTTTTTCGCGGTTCCTCCGTTCGGTAGACAAATGCTGAAGTGAATCATCTTTTACCACTACTTTTCATCGGTGAGTTGTCATTGTTTGAGGGGTGAAGGGGCAATCGACGTTATTCGGTAAGTTGTGGCTAGGGGATGCCGCACACTCTGTAAATCTTTCTTCCCAAGCGGAATTACTTTCTCATGACCTCTTTCGAATGGTCCTAGGAGGATTGTGGCTCGTGAGTAGGATTCGGGGATCGTCGATTATGTTTTATCTGAAAACCTTAGGGAACCCGTTCATGCTTGAGCGCATTCTTATCCGAATCTGGTTGCTCTAATGGTCCCCTCCTCCTCCCACTTAACCAGAGGTAACGCAAATAGCAAAAGGCTGCGGTTCCTCGTGACAATTTTATCCTTAGTACGATGAGCACTCCAAATGTTTTGACAATGGATGCAATAAAACATGTTAAAAAAACCTGAAGTGTTCGTATATAGAAGAAATTGTATTATTACTTGCTTGTTACTAAGCAAGAGAGAAATAAGGAAACACACTAGGCTAAAACGAAAATAAAATATTTTAAAAGATGATGGCTGCTCAAGTTTGGTTCCGTTTGCATTGCCAGTAGTAAATCAAAAGAGAGATGAAATGAAAGGTGACCCTATTTGAAAAAGTTACGTAGTATATTTAAAACTGAAACTATTAACAAGGAATATCTCGGTAGTAGTCAACTCTACTACAAAAATTTACATTACATATATTCTATACTTTTATGAGATCTCATTTTATGTAGTAAGTTTTTGTCTACATATTTCTTATGGTTTACCAGCTGTACAGCATTCAGCAAAGTTTATTCGCAATGAAGATGTCTTGAAAATCTATTCCCAGAAAATTGAATATATATATATATATATCTTAAGTCTCTCTTGTAAGTACCTTTGTACGCAGTATTTTAATCAAAGTATATGCAATTATTTTTGAAAAAAACAAAATTTTAAAATGTTTTCAGGTAAAGGGTGGTTTAGGATGGGTGATTTACTGATATTCTTGGTATCGCATCTTTGAAAGATAATAAACTTAAATAACCAACGTGATGTTTAACTGTATTTTCGCTTGGGAGCTGTGCTGTCCACAACACATACACACATCAAAACTTATGTTACAGGCGAAATCTCGACATCAAATTTTTGGGTGCACCATGATACTTTCTCTACTATAGTACATAATACGCGTATAGGATTGGCCCGATCATTGCCTTTTAAAAAAGTTCTTGGTTGCGTTCTATATACCGCATAGTCCTTTCAAGCTATTTTTAAATGCTGAACACCATTCTTCCTTGGAGATTGTGCAAATACATTATTCGTAAGTAGCTACTACCACTTAGGTGACTCAACGCTTTGACCTCAATTTATTGTTTCATTTTGGCCAATAGAAAAAAGGCCGAGACGATGGGACAAACATTTCACTTCTGACTCCTGCTGAAATTGCGTTGTTTCTTGTTCAGTGTAGGCAGAGGCACTGTCATGGTGCAACAAAATTCCACAGACCAGTCTTAGGATCCTTTTCTCTCAAGTTATTTGTTCACTTGTTGCAGCTTGTAGCGAATCATGTGTATGAGCAGTCTTTTGTCCCTCAAGCGGAATCGTCACAATGTGGCCTCTTGCTGAGAAGGAACAGACCATCTTCTTGCCAACACTTGTTTTTCGCTTCACTTTTAATAAGGGAACTTCTCCTAGAAAGATCCAAACCAGAGACTTTTGTTTAGTTTCGGATCATACTGGTAAATTCAGCTTTCGTCACCTGTTACAATGTTAAATTTGTTTTTGAATTTCCTCCATTTAATTTTTTCAATCATTTCGTGGCACCATATCACACGTGTTAGTTTCTGTTCATTTGTGAGGTGTGGGGATCCAGGGTGTAAAAGTATTCCATTTACTTGTGATCGGTTGCACGTGTGCGCTTTTGGCTAACCACCTGTCGTGACGCTACATTAATATTAAGTTCACCACTAAAGTTAACTTTCTTTAATTGTAAATATATAGCTCACGGCTACACGTCGGTTCGCTTATGAGACTCTTATTTTTATATGATTTCTTTTTTTATTTTAGAATCAACAAGAATAAGGTAATTCCGTCTTGAAATTTTCTACTTTATATCCCGGATCGATTTGTCTCGGAGCACGCTGAAATAAGGTAGATACGGCTAAACCGATCTAGTTTATGAACATCTACATACAATTTAATATTAATCCGACATCCAGGCCAATATCTTTCTTTTCCATATGAACGGGTTATATTTCCTGAAAAACGTAAAAGTTTATTAATAACCTTAGTAAGTTTAGAGCTTTTTGTTTGAATTGAATGTATTACTTTCGCTACTTGGTACGCACAAAGTATTGCATTGCACACATTTCGATACAAAGCTTTCACCAGAAATACACGTTTCAGGTTTCCTGGTATCTAAAAAAGCATGTTTAGAAAACATCCGTATAAGTATGTGTGTTCATTTGTTTGTGTGTATGACTAGGAACTCGATAACTCAAAAATGATAAGTTGGTTAAGAATCAGGATAAGCTCAGCATCTTCTAAGGAAGTGACACGACGACTTTCAAGAACATTTTCCATCCTTAACTACCCTTTCATAAAAAAGTTTCGAAAATTTTGATTTTCTCAGAGACCGTAAAACACAAAACACAAAATTTACTACACAAAAAGTAGATATCTTTAAAATACACATTTTATGGCCTTTACGTTTTCTGGAATTAAACTTTTTTCGACACATTTGTTGTTATTGCTTTCAATTCTAAAATACTTAAACTTTTCCTAAAGTGATATTTGTCATTGCTGTTTCTTTTGTTGCTTTTATTTCCTTTATTTTTCTCCCAGTATGTATACACAAACACACACACACACATACGAAGCAATGGAGACCAGGTTAACGAAGGAAAAAACATTGTTATAGGTAATTCCCCAGTAATCTTTATTACATACTATCAGAAAAATATCTTATGTGCTCCATCCACATGAACTTATCTACCTGCCTTGCAAACAAACTATTATTACAAAATATTCTCCTTCTATCTAGTTCATACAGATCGAGATAAATATTAGAAAAATGTTTCTATAATCAGTAGAGCAATAAAGGAATACACTAGGTTAAAGCTACAGTCAAATAAATATATGCAATATACACACATATACATACATTCATACATTCTCTATATGTGTCCGTACCACTGAAGCGCTGTCTTTTCCAAAGTTTCATATTGGAGCATGCTATCTCTACACATTAGCCTCCATATCTCCTCATTCCTGAATTATCTCGTTAGCTGCAGACGTCTTCCCACATAGTCTATCTCCACTGTTTTAATTTTATCGCTAATTTTTCTTGTGTGAGCACACATGTCCGCTCCATGTAATATTTCCACCACACTATGAAAAAAGTAATGTGTTCCTTTCACATGACGTTCTCTACCTTTCTGTAACATACAATTCTTATTTCTACTTCAGATAATGTAGATAAACATTAGTAAAAGTGGCTTTATTACTTTGGTTTCTTGTAAGTAGAAGGGAAATAAGAGAATCCATTAAGTTAAATGATAAAATCTTCTAACACCTGATCGCTAAGCAATGGGGAGGAGTGAAACAAAACAAAACAAAACCGAATGATGACTTCCCGGTTAAAAAAAATATTGAGTATGGAGAAATTCACATCAATAAAGAGGAATATCTCGGAAAGTATAAATTTACAAAAAAAAGTAACTGACATAAATTGTGTGCTTTAACGAGCTCTACATCTTTCCGCATAAAGATTTTGTCTATCTCTTACGGTTTCTCAGTAATGAAATAGTCGTTGAGAACAAAGAAGGCGTCAGAGAAAGTTCAAGTTCCTGCATTTTATTTCTCATTTAATTTTTTTTACTTTACGGCATTTTAATCAAAATCATTGAAGTCATTTTGAGAAAATCAAAGAATTTGAAAAATCGTGTATTTACAGAGTATTTTAGAGTGACGGGATGTAATACAATACAGTACCTTCTTTACATTGTTGGATGTAATACAATACCTTCTCTCCTACTATATATGTACATGGAATCTGGTGGAGAAATTAAAAAGGTAAACCAATTTTAATTTTTCCTAACAGTTACATATACTAATTTTAGCTTGCCGATAAAGTGGGGGAAAATGAAGATTTGTATGAATGCTATTGCATTCGAAGCGGTTTTTAACTAAAATGGCAGACGCTTATACCTGGATTTAAAGAGTCCTAGAAATGACAGTGATGTCACTAGCAACCAGTGAAGGTAGGCACGGAATAGATTTTCTTTTTTTTCATTCATTTGAAAAGACTTTTGTTCATTGGAATGCATTTGAATGTTGTATTATGTTATTTTAAATTGGACAGTTTAAATACAAAAAGAATGCAAATTAAATCTATTAATATTAATATAGATAATTCTCCTATTATTTACTATGGTTGTTCATTGTAATAAACCTTCAAACTTAGTTTTTACAATGACTCCGCGTAGATACTAGGTGTTTAACGCTTGCACAGCAACCTTTTTTTCCCCACTTAATCAGAATTGTGAACAACCTGTCGATTGCGCAGGAGACCATATGCCGATTTTGCCAAAGCTAAACCGCTTTTTTCTGCTAAAATTAAGAATGCAAGGAAAAGACTTACATAAGCCATTTTAACCGATGTATAAACATATACGGACGTGTAGGTAAAAACATACGTCCGTAAGCAGAAGCAACTATGTTTTTGAATTGCATAGTAAGTAAAGAAGAGCACGTCTCTCCTCATAGTTCCATTATTAATTTTCAGCATCTTTAAAATTCCATGAATCTTGAAAAGAGGAGGAGCTGGATGATGGAATTGCATTCCTTAGGGAATGTGGGCGTAAGGGCCAAATGTGTTTGCTTAGCCGCGAACAAGAATGTAATATCATCAAGAAAATGGAAAAGGCCGCTGTAAACGGTAAAGGCTCAATTACTCGATGTAAACAAAACTCCCGCTACGCTCTTCATTTTGTGCTACTGAACTGTAGTGATCATAAATATAATCCCTCTGAGGGGTTCCCATCACATAATACCATATTTTGTACGTTATGCTACGTTGTAAGAAAGAAAGAATATGACTCATATACATAAATTAAATATAGTTTAACCGCCTCTATCGAGTGAAATTAGCGGATCCATCTCCCATTCAACTGGTCTCGAATTTGAATTTCGCTTAGGTTGAGGGGGGGGGGGGTTAATTTCTTCTGAAAGACCAATGTCGCTTATCTGTAACTGGTCCTTAGGCTCATTAGACCATGATTTTACCCGTTTCATACAGTGTTCTATATGACCCACCAAGTTAAATGACTTTATATTTATGTTGCAGTAGTAGTAGTAGTAGTAGTAGTAGTTGTGGTGGTGGTAGTAGTAGTAGTAGTAGTAGTAGTGGTAGTAGTAGTAGTAGTAGTAGTAGTAGTAGTAGTAGTAGTAGTAGTAGTAGTAGTAGTAGTAGTACTAGTAGTGGTGGTGGAGGTAGTAATAAAAGCAGTAGTAGTAGTGGTAGTAGTATTAGTGGTAGTAGTAGTAGCAGTAGTAGTAGTAGTAGTAGTAGTAGTAGTAGTAGTGGTGGTGGTAGTGGTAGTGGTGGTGGTGGTAGTGGTGGTGGTAGTATGGTAATGGTAGTAGTAGCGGTAGTGATAGTAAGTAGTAGTAGTAGTAGTGGAGGTAGTAATAGTAGTAGTGGTAGTAATATTAATAGAGGTAGTAGTAGTACTAGTATTAGTGATGGTATTAGTAGTAATTGTAGTACAAGTAGTAGAGGTAGTAGTAGTGGTGGTGGTAGTAATCCTAGTGGTGTTAGTAGTAGTAGTAGTAGTAGTAGTAGTAGTAGCAGTAGTAGTAGTAGTAGTAGTGGTGGTGGTGGTGGTGGTAGTAGTGGTAATGGTAGTAGTAGTAGTAGTAGTAGTAGTAGTAGTAGTAGTAGTAGTAGTAGTAGTAGTGGTGGTGGTAGTAATCGTAGTGGTGTTAGTAGTAGTAGTAGTAGTAGTAGTAGTAGCAGTAGCAGTAGTAGTAGTAGTAGTAGTAGTAGTAGTAGTAGTGGTGGTGGTGGTGGTGGTAGTAGTAGCGGTAGTGATAGTAAGTAGTAGTAGTGGTGGTGGTAGTAATAGTAGTAGTGGTAATAGTACTAGTAGTACTAGTATTAGTGATGGTATTAGTAGTAATTGTAGTACAAGTAGTAGAGGTAGTAGTAGAAGTGGTAGTAGTAGTGGTGGTGGTAGTAATCGTAGTGGTGTTAGTAGTAGTAGTAGTAGTAGTAGTAGTAGTAGTAGTAGTAGTAGTAGTAGTAGTAGTAGTAGTAGTAGTAGTAGTGGTGGTGGTAGTGGTAGTAGCAGTGGTGGTGGTAGTGGTAGTGGTAGGAGTAATAGTGGTGGTAGTGTTAGTAGTAGTAGTGGTGGTAGTAGTAGTGGTAGTGGTGGTGGAGATAGTGGTAGTAGTAATGGTGGTGGTAGTGGTAGTAGCAGTAGTAGTAGTAGTAGTAGTAGTAGTAGTAGTAGTAGTAGTAGTAGTAGTAGTAGTAGTAGTGGTGGTGCTAGTTTTTTTTTTAAACAGGGGAATATATCTTACAAAGACACCCCGCAAGAATCAATGTAAAATTCCCCTCGGAACTGCCCAAGACGGCATTACTTCAGGGAGAAGCGATTCAAGGTGGTAAGTATTATTGGTTTATATCATCCATGGAAATGTGTACTGGTCTCAGCTGTCATTCATTTCCAATCGTTTACTGCGCAAAATGTCACGGGGCCAATCTAGAAACGATGCTCCAATTCCGTCCACAGGCAAGCATCTTAGACAGAAGATTGTAGGGTGTCAAAACTCCCAAATGGCTCTCGGCCTGATGGCGTTGATGATGCCATCGAACACAATGAATGAAGGTATGTTCAGTTATGTCATGCTTACCGCAATAAATGCATTCGGACGTAGTATTTAAACCAAACCGAAATAGATAGGCGGTAAAACAGCTATGTCCGGTCAACAATTGAGTAAGATAGAAATTTACATTTCCACGTTTACGGTTACACCAAATGGCGACATCTTTAATCAAGCTCTTTGTTCAACGGGCAGTCCCGGCATCAACATCCCAAAGTTCTTGCCACTTGGCGAACAATAGGGTGCGAGCTTCCACTCTTCTAATGGTCTGTGCCTCCAACAAAAGTCGTTCCTCAGCAAGCAGAACAATTGGAGGAGTCCTGGCAATAAGTAGCAAAGCCTTGGTGGATGTGGTTCTGTATCCACTAGTGATGCGAATAGCCAACTTCCGCTGGACGCTCAGGAGCTTAGAAGTATATATGTTACATCAAAAGACCTTACTTCATATCCATACTCCATATAAAATAATAGATTGCACCACGGGGAATAGAATGCGCCGTGTGTGCTCCCTTGGACCGCCTACATTGGGCATTGAATGACTAATGTGAGCAATAGCCTGCCCTGCCTTCTCTGCCGTTTTGCTTACATGTTATCCGAGGTACAAGTTACGGTCCAAATAATCACCCAAATATTTCAGGGACTCTTGGCTGACGACTGATAAAACCTCTACTTTCCGACGGATAGTGTGGACCTTCCGGCCACCTACTAACAACACGGCCATATTCAGCTTCTTCCATAGCAAACAGTCGTTGACTGCAGGCAACGCATGGTTAACATTCTGCTCCAACGTAAGCACTTCTTCGGCCGTAACGACAATGGCTAAGTCATCAGCATAAGCAATAAACAGGACACCCGGAGACATGAGCAGTTGTAATACTCCATAATAATAAACATTCCGCAACATGGGGCCACGGACTGAACCCTGCGGTACACCACACGTCATCCGTAGGCGGCCATTCGCACCCACAAGAAGTACACGATCATCCAGATAACTAGCGAGCATATTGTAAGTGTGCTGGTTTCTGAGTATATGCTAACAACCGTCTTAATTAGTACAGGCAGCGGACATCCGGGCCACGTGATCGCTTATCTTTAATTTTGGCCAAAGCTTTGTGCAGTTTTGCAAGGGTAAAGCAACGCACCTCATCAGGAGACAAACTGCGCTGGGCCCATGTAATCGGGATTAGGTCAAGAAACAGAGTACTAGCAATTTCCAGCTGCCGCGCGTCTGCTAGATTGAGACGCAAAGGTGCGTGAAGTTTCTTAGTCATAGGCTGGTAACCCATGTCAAAGTCAATTTCTTCAAGAAGTGCTTGCCAAGCAGAGCGCTTAGCACTCAGTATATTCATTTTAAGCAGAGTTCTACTGCACCTATACTGCTCAAGCCACTGGTTGATCTGCTCCTCAATCCCTCGCAGGCGAGCACGCAACAACGCCCGCCTACATTGTAATACATCTTTCTTGGTTATCGCAAAAGCATTGGTCCATCAATATGCCGATTTTTGAGAGTGTCGTTTCACGTTTTTAGTTAAAGTATTATCGCAGGCGGACCGAAGGACCTGTGAAAACTGATGCGACGTGATACATGGTATGTCCAGGAGGTGCCGACAGTCGTGGCAGACTTTCGGGGCACACGCTCCAGCCCCGCGAAAGTGGACGGTGTCGTGGAGGAGCCTCTGTCAGAAAATCATAAAGTAAATATCGATGAAAGCTAAGAGTCTCTTACTCCAAAATCTGCCAGTTTGCCACACGCTCCCCGCCGTATTAAAAGTAACATCGATATATAAAGCGCTTTCTTGGCGGAAAAATGTCGGCTCTGTTCCAAAATTGTGTACCACCATATCATCTTCCGACAGACACTCGGCCATCAGTTTTCGTCTAGCGTCCTCAACTGGAGATCCCCAAAAGTGGGTAGCATTAAAATCTCCTCCCACAAGCACTTCAGTGGCATGACATTGCATAGACAAGCGCAATGCATGTACAAAGTCCACAAAGATAGAGAAATTCACATTTGGGGATATATAGCAGCCATATATAGTCACCAAAGTAGCCGCTGCTCCGGTCATAACCACCTGAAGATCGGCGGTAATGACTTTTAGAGCCACATCTGTTCCTGGTGAATCCTAGCGACAGTAGGTTCAGCCATTATAACCACATCAACTTTAGGTTCCATGGCCGTTTGGTAAATGAGATCCATTGCGGCTCTCCCTCTATCAACATTACTTTGAAGTACCCTTAAGACAAACGGTCGGCCCAAGTTAAAATGGGGGACTACCATTGGGAGTGATTGTGGCGTTGGGTTCTAGCTCCACTGACCAGTTTACAATAACAACGGCAACAGTTAGTGCCAAGTTTATGGCCCAGAGTTTTACACGTTAGACAATATGATTCATTAGTGCATTGCACAGCCAGGTACCCGTCAGGCAAATATGTCTTCTATTAGGTCCTTTGCACCTGTGGGCACGATGTCCCAACTCCTGACAGTTAAAACATCATGGAATAAAAACCCCTTCTTGAATTCTCCAGGAACACCAGCCGATGCGGACTGAGGCTAAAAGCAGTAGTCGACGGCCCAGGTCTAATGCAATTATAGCAATCTGACCCTCAGTAGCTGAGGGTCTCATCGAGGTAATCTGAATGGTGTTGGAGTCCAACACCTGTGAGATTGCATTCTGCAGTTCCGTTGTGGTAGTAATAGCATCAATGTCATGAATATGTAAAAGCATATCATTCCTCCGAGAACAGCGTTCTTTAATGGAGTGAATAATAGCTTTCCGTAACGGTTCCACTTTGTTAGCTCTTCCTTTAACCGTGAGAAGCAGCTCTCCTCAACGAGTCTTCCGTAGATGTTGTACCTCCACACCAATATCCTGCAAGTTCACAGTGTTCTTAACCTCCTTCAGCAATTTAGCATAAGTTCGCACTCCAGGATTGACAATAATAGCCTTAGTGTCCAAACAAGGAGCAATAATCTCCGGAGCATCTCCAGATCGAGGATCTCCATCACTAGTGACAATTTTCCCGCGTCGTTGCGGCGGAATTTGTAAATACAGAGACATGCCAGTCAAGCAAAAACACACGCAAGAAGCTTCCGGAGTATTGTCACATCACACCCAGAAGGTAAAGGCAAATGAATCTTTCGCCTCCCATTATTTGTAAGCCAAGACTTGCAGATGTGACAATCTATCACCCAGGAGTTGGAGAGCATTTCCCTTTTCTATTGGCTCAGGTACAGTGATTTTAAAAATGAAACGCTCAGTGCTTCGAAAACCGCCATCTACAGGCATGTTTGTAATGGAAAAAAAAATGAGCCGTGCCACTAAAATCTTCACCAATACTTGGTAGATCCACTATTTCTGGGTATCGTTCCTTGAACAGACGTTTAATGCCCTGACTCATATTGGGATCATCCCTCACAATGGCCAAATCCCCTTCCTCACCTGATAAGAGAGGATTTCCCGTCACAAGTTCCTTAGTCTGGAAAGAACACTCAGGCCAAGACTTGTACAACAAACTTTGAAGATGAGCAGCGTTCCCAATGTCAGTAAACCCTGCCCTTATTTCCGAAGCAATACGTGTTTCCTCAGCAATCCTTTCCGCCAAGTCCGGCGAAACACCTAACAGTGCCGAGTCATTTTGCACTCCAACGGAGTGCAAAACCGTAACATCAAGCTTGTGCTTAGTTTTAGAAGGCATTCCAAGCTCCGAGGTTCTCCGTGTAGTCAACAAGTTAGCGATGTGCTTAAAGTTCTGAATAGACATTTTAATCTCCATCTTAGTGTTAACATGTTTCCTTGTAAGTCCATAAAACTTGAAGCAACGCCAAATAACCGATCAATCAAATGAGAAAGATCTTCATCGGTTTCGTCCTCTGTAAGAGCTGCAATAGGTCGCTTAGCTGTGCGACGAGATTTGTTCACCATAGTCGACGCTCCCTCAGGAACATCAGAACGCGTGGAATCCAATGTCGACGACATACGTGGAGAATCACATACACTTCCAGCAGCTCCGATCTTCACACTCCCCAGATTAAACTTATCCGGCTGAGCCAGTAAACTATCAGCAACATCTCCAGTAGCTGTAGAGGAATCCAAGACCTGGGTAGTGGTGGTAATAGTAGTGGTAGTGGTGGTAGTAGTAGTGGTAGGGGTGATGGTAATAATAGTGGTGGTAGTAGTGGTAGTGGTGGTAGTAGTGGTATTAGTGATAGTAGTAGTAGTAATAATAGTAGTTGTAGTAGCCATAGTGGTAGTAGTAGTAGTAATAGTAGTAGTAATGTTGGTGGTAGTGGTAGTAGAAGAAGACATTTTATTAACAAACATTTAACATTTGCATACCTGGTAATATACTACAACCGCATGGACCAGATGGGCGTGCATGATTTTCCTGACCTTAGATATTTGCGATAGGATATTTGTTAAATATTAAAGCGATATATTTAGTTGTTGTAAAATAACAATAGACAAGTGAGAAAAATACATTCAGTGCAATGAGAAAGAATTCAAATGAAATTGAATCATAAACTTAGCATGACATATAATATATACTGTGGTCTGACAATTAAGAATAACCACACCCTCACTCGTGTGTATCCTGTCCCCTCTAAGACTTTTGTAAAACAGCAACAATATACATTTATGAGAGAACGTAGGCTTTCACGGCCGGAGTCATTGTAACTAAGAAATCTTTCCGGGCTGTTTTGCCGTGGTCTGCTGGTGTTAGGAGTATCAGACGTTTCGTACACAACTACGGTGGACGAAACGTCTGGTACTCCTAACACCAGCAGACCACGGCAAAATAGCCCGGAAACATTTCTTAGTTATAATATACATTTAGTTAGTTTGTAATAACAAAACAGAGAAATGAATGAGGACGAAAACAGAGGATGTTCTCCTAGAAAACTTCGACCGCGCCACTGAAGATGTCCACCGTAGTTGTGGACGAAACGTCTGGTACTCCTAACACCAGCAGACCACGGCAAAACAGCCCGGAAACATTTCTTAGTTATAATATACATTTAGTTAGTTTGTAATAACAAAACAGAGAAATGAATGAGGATGAAAACAGAGGATGAGAAAGAATTAAGGTGAAGTTTAAGTAAGTGCAAATTTATGATTATAAAGGAGTGTTCTGACTTAAGAAAATCGAACCCTCACTCTTACGTACTCTGACTCTCTCTTTCTCTTCCGTTCTCCAAAGCAGTTAACCTCCTTGCCGAATCTTAGATAGAAATAACCCCATTTTATAATGCCCGGCGTCCAACATTACATCCAAGCAAGCCTTAATTCCCCGATTGGAAATCCAGAAATGGCAGTGGTAAGTATTGCTTTCTTAATATTCCTTGTTTCACTGCATTTAATCAGAATATGACTCCATGTTTATCCTTCCCGGCAGAGTGAACAAATTCTCACTCCAGCGTTACTTTGTTGCCTTTTCAAGCACCTAATCTTAACCTCGCTAAACCACTTCTTTGTTCAGGTGTACAATCGTCTAAATACAATTGCGTCCATAACTGGCATACAAATCAAAGGATATGTACACACATTACTTACATATATAAGGTAAATTGCGCCAAATAAGGGCACGTTAAGGTTTGATCAACCCTTATTCACATCTACCAGGTATATTAATATGTTACTTTTCTTGTTCTATTAAAATTCATTTGTATTTTATTTAAAACTGATTTTTATTTGAATCGCCATTTACTATTGCAGATTCAGTCTTCTGTTTAACTTTTTTTAGCAGCAGGATTTCATAATCCTAACAGGATTTTAAACATTTGATAAAACCTATACCTTGAATCTTGAGGAAAAGGAAAATCTTAAGTTAATGGGATAACTCAAGGAATATGATGTTCAATTTTTTGGTTCTCCAAAATGGAACAAATTGGCTTCATTAAAAACAGGGGTTACAAATACGGTCACATCAAATTACTTTTCTTGAGGTACAAGACAATGTTGATCATCTGAATGATTTTACGATTCTGAACAAAAATGTGTTTTATTAAACAAAAGTAATAACATATGAAAACTTAACAGTGGCAAATTTACTTATACAGATCCAAACATTAAAAAAGATGACAAAAATGTTAAAGTATACTTTCTTACATTCTGGAGACTGAAAATGAACAATCTTATTTTACCTTTTATAACAATATAAGTTCATTAACATATCTGTGACAACTTTTGCGCATTGTCACATTTACCATTTTGATCTCTTTGAAAATATACCTTTTGACTTTATGGTCTGTTTGAGCTCTCTCTTTAATGTTTACCAATAAAAACACACAAAAAAAAAACAACATCTTATACCACTACAAAACTGTTTATACAGTACGAAATGCAATACTATTTTATACTACATATACAACATTTTTAGTAAAAAATACATTGTGCCGCAACTGACAATATACTTACAGTGAATAAAACACTTCAGGATTCTACATGTAATTCGGTGTTTTTATTTTCTTTGCTACTTCTGTATAGTGAGCCAGAAAGTGCTACGTTCTACCCAAAAAAGTTTTATATGCTACATTCACATATTTCTCTGCTTATGCTCCTGCTAACTGTTCTTATAAAAGCTTATTTTTCAACCTCCTTCGTGCTTATCAAGATAAACGTGAGCAAAAATGGTTTCAATACGATATTATTTCCTTGTACAAACGATATAAGAGAATACAATAATTTAAAGCGACTTTTATATAAGCCGGTTGCTATGTGACGGTAGTTAAATGCCGTTCTCGTTTTAGACTAGGATAAAAATATGAATAACAACTTCCCATTTGTGAAAATAATAAGTATTGTAAAATACAAACCTATAAGAAGGAATATACACAAAAAAATGTGTTTGACATAAATTGTGTGATTTGACGAGGTCTAAAGCTTTTGTGTCATAACCTTTGGTATCTCTTATGGTTATGTTAAGTTCTTTCAAGCTTTCCCAGGAAAGATCAACACATACATTTTAATTGTCATCTAACTTAATTCAAAGAACAACAGCCCAGAGTTCGGCCAAACTTTACTTCCCGACTGTTGCGTCCCTAATCTCTGCCCATTAGAGGCGTCATGGATGGGGTGCAGTAATGGGGGGCGGGACGTGGTTAGCGTCCCGAGCCCCTCCCGATCGGTTAACGCGATCTACGCAACATGGAGTCGCTACTTTTACCTTAAGTAGCTCCTCAACGGGCCTCCAGGTACCTCGCGAGGCTGAATGCACCCCGGATTAGGTCTCCCAGCTGGAGAAAATCCCCATACCGGTACCGGAAATCGAACCCAAACCTCCCTCCCGCTTGGTAAGCAGCGGTGCTACCACCGTGCTAAGGAGACCACCTTTATTTGTCATGTACATGTATTCTAATAAAAAACGTTACAGTAATTTTAAGGAAAGCCAAAAATTTTGAAAATGTTTCCATATAAAACACGCTCTTTCAGCTTGGGCGCACATCAAAAGTGCAGAGATTAACTCGCAACTTACAAGAGTTTCTACCTGAGGGCAAGCTATCGTCACAGCCGAATAAGTATTGGAGATGAAGTCACAAGACGCAAGTATTGAGCTGCAACCATGGTCCAGTGACTTACTGGGTATCATGCTCCCCCTCTAACGCTATTCCGGGTTTTATGGTTGAGTACGTGGATGTACTCTTGCTCAGAATACCGAGTTGGGACAGTGATGTAAGGAGTAGTTTCAGGTGGAGACAATTTCTTTAAACTTTCGTGTCTCATCCTTGAAAAAAGCTGTATTTAAATATCGTTTGATATTTAACCAAATTTTTGTATTTGAGTTACGCTGTTCATAAACATAACACACACACAGAACTTTTTTTTTAAATTCAATTTTTTGATTCAGAGGCCCTAAAATGTATATTTCCAGTGACATCTCGGAATTAAATTTTTCGATGGAAAGCAATATCTTGTCTACCTATGTCTATGTGCGAAGTAGAAAAACTAAAAATCTTCATATCGAAATTTCACTGGTAAACACAGATTTTGAGCCTTTAGCAATGAAAAAAAAAAATATATATATATATATTTACTTTCTGTAGCACGTGCAAAATAAGTAGAGACGATAATGCATTTAACCAAAAACTTCTCTAACCTGATATCGCTTTCATATCTCTACCCTGATACCTACGTTTTGAGGCAATCTGAATAAAAAAATTGTATTCAAAAGCCTATAGTGTCTCTAAACAGTATTGCTCAGAAACGATAAAGTCGGATCACTACCAAACTATTTATATGTACTATGTTTACTATTTCCCAAAGGTTAGAAACGAAGATTTTCAAGAAAATTTCTCTAGCTCAAACTACAAGTTATATATAATACTTTTTGTCTTTTGTTTTCTCGAAAATGAATCTAACATATTTGATAAAAATGCCACATGTCGAAGATATTTTAATCAAACATCTGATGTGGCCCATTAACACCTCTTTCTATACATCTCAGTAATAATTTAGTATTAAAAAGCTTATTCTTTTGTCCACTTCATGCTAATCGAGAATCATTAGCAGAAAAAATCTTATTACTTGAATAGTTGTAGGTAGAAGGGAAATAAGGTAATGAATTAAGCTAAAGTGATGGTCAAATCTTTTAAAAGCAGGTTGATATGGGATTGAAATTCTATTTTTCATTGCCAGCAGTACTTCAAAACTGAACCCATAACAAGCAATATCTCAAAATGGTCAACTCCACAAAAAATAATTATCATATAATTTGTGTAATTTAACACCTTTGTGCAATAAGTTCTTGTCTATCTCTTATGGTTTACCAGTTATGCAACATTTGGCAAAATTCATTCAGAGTTTTCGGAGCCTATTCCCAAAAAATTCAACATATATATTATTTGTCACGCAAGTATCTTTAATATACGGTGTTTTAATCAAAATCCTTAGAGCCACTTTTGAGAAAGCAGAAAATTTCGAATTTTTTCCATGCAAAGGATAGGTTGGGGTTGGAAGATTTTCCTCAAAATCTTCGAGTCGCATCCTTGGAAGATGCAAACTTAAATACCAAGTTTGGTATTTGATCGACTTTTCGTTTTTCAGCTATCGTTCACAGAGACAAGGACATGTGGACTCACGGAAACACGTACACACACACTGACCTTTCTCTAAAATGTTTTTTTTTTTGATACAAGGAATCCTAAAACGTGTGTTTCCGGTGAAATGTCGGTGTAAATTTTTTTGGGGGGGGGCGGGGAGAGCGTAGTAATGCTCCTCTACCTACGTATCATGTACGATGTATGAAAAGTAAAAATGAAATGAACTTTTGTTTTGAATGTTGAACTTTTTGCGAATAACTTAATGACGTCCTCTTCATTCTCAACGATTTTAGATGAAATGATAAATCACAAGAGATAGATGAAGCTTTACAACAAATGTAAAATTCGTTACTAATGTATGTCAGAAAGACTTGTGGCGTTTATCTTTTCCAATAAATTCTTTATTATTCTAAAATATTTATTACTGTGCTCAAAATTCTTCTTCGCTATTCCTTTTTCTGCTCAAACAAAGAGATTGGAATATCAATGATAGTCATATAGTTACCTGCTCTTAAAATATTTGACTATAGCTTTAGTCTAGTGTATTCCCTTATTCGCGCATAGCAAGGAAGTGTGCAATAAAATATTTCTTCAAACGCTTATCTGTGAATTAAATACATAAATGTGTTTTTTAAAGAATAGTTTGTTTTAGAATTATAACGATATATATATATTTAACACGTCAGCTTTTTAATTTCCATATGGAAAGTATCAGACAGGCTATATGAAAATTTCACTAATGATACACGTTACGAGATCCCGTCTCATGTGTCTGTGAACAGCTTAGCGCAAAAACGAAGGATCAAATCAATACAAAGCATAGTATTTATGTTTCATATGTTCCAAAGATGCAATTCGAGGATTTTCAAAAAGACTGCACTATCTCAAACTACCATTTACATGAAATACTTTTTGTTATTTTATTGAATGGCTATAATGTTATTGACTAAACTCCATATGCTTCAAATATTTTCATGAGAAATGAAATATCTATCTCTCCATAGTGTAATGGCTACCATGCTACCTCAAAAACAAAATTTGCAGGTTCAAACCTGGAGGAGATTGATGGAGTTTTATCAGACACAAAACCCTTAGCATGGCTTCCCTCGGAAGGGAATTAAAGCCGTTGGTCCCGTGTAAAGTTTATTTGCACGCAAAAAAATCTTGTAGCCTGAAAAAAGAAGGTTTTTGGGCAAAATTCCGCCATTTTGCGTCTGTGAATTGTGACTTCCCCTTCAATAACGTCTGTGAGTGAACTCACGAGCATAAAATTCAAATCTGATCAAGGAGCTACAGGAAATAACTAATTATGTTCTTGAAACAACTTGTGAAACCCCTTCATTTTGAATGTTATTTCACAAGGTAATAATCTGTAAGAGGTTGACGAAGTTTACTAAAAATGTAGTGCTGCAAAACTATTTTCGAGATATTCTTAATAAATTACTTTAATTTTATATTGTTTCTCTTTTCTCAAATGGATAGTCAATAATTTTTTCTCCCTCTCTCTCTCTGTATATGCAAAGACCATAGCGACACGCTATTTATAGGTATACAACGGAGAACAATAATGTTGGTCTGCACAGGCCTGTAAGCAGACAGAACGACTCCCTCACTTTATATCTTCTTCCTCCACCGGCGGACGCGCATAAACAGTGAACATTTTTCCCTTACAGTGACGATAACTGATGATGATTAATGAGGGCCTATCTTTCTTAGCTATTTAATCAACAAATTAAGCATATATGAAGATAATTTTTTATTTTAAACTTCCTGAAGCACAATATGTGGATGAGAGGTTAAAATCCAAAATAATTTAAATAGCTGTTTTTCCTTCGCATTGAAACCACCATAAAATTTTTTCACCACTACTACAAGACTAAATCTTGACCGAATGTCCCACACATTTCTCTTACCGTGCTTACATTATCTTACTAGAAGCTATCCACTAAGTTGCAAGTCTGTCACTCAATGATGCTCTGAATACCATTAGCCATGATTCCAAAAAAGAAATACCAGGATCAATGGTAGCTGCATATACAATGGAGCCGCAGAAGGATTATCATCGGAATCGTAGTTTTTAGATATTCAGTATTTCAGGATTAAAAGAATAGAGGGAAATCACAACTAAAATCTGCTGCATTAACATATAAGCAGTATGCTTCTTTGAAATAGCTTTCCTTCACACACAAATGTGTGACGGTATAATAGGAAACTGTTTAAACCAGCACATTTCAAATGGTTATATAGTTATTTATATCAATACAAAAAAAAAAAAAAAAAAACAGGAAAAGGCATCATGCTTAATTGTATGAATATCTTTACCAATGTAAAGTTTTTTAAAAAAATATGTGTTCCATTCACACGACTTTCTCTACCTATTCGAAAAAACTAATTTTTGTTATAGTCTTTTATCTACATCGTGCTGATTAAGATAAAAATTGTCTTATTACTTGCTTCCTTGCAATTAAAAGAAAACACACACAAGGCTAAAGCGATAGTCAAATGTTATGGTGGAATACAATACATTCTTTACCTACAATGCAAATAGTAGGTATAGAAAAGTAAAAGACAAATCTGAAAAAAATCTGCAACAAAAGAAATAGAAAGGAAAAAATTATTACTGTTTCGACTGATCCATAAAACTAGAACAAAAAAGCATATTTGAAAAACACGAAAATCGTAAAATGAATGTTTATTCCAAATAATAATTCATGCACTATGATGAGTAGGCTGATGGGTAGCACAATAGCAGTAGAGGGAGAGGAAAGCGAAGGAGAGTGGGGGCATCGGTCCGTAAAACAGTCAAATAGTAATTTCTCTCTCAATTCTAAGTTGTACACCTATAACAATCTGAGTATCCTTTAGCTTTATAGTGTCTTCATTTACCTAAACTAAAATTGTAAATATATAATGAAGGTTTAATTTGGGTTACAAAATGTAAATACAACAGTAGCTTTTGTTTTGTGTCACATGAATGAAACGCATTATATTTTTCAAGTCATGGAAAATACATGGAGTTTCAATAATATAACATAATGACAGATATTTAAAATCACACTATTCTATTAGGCTATCGTACCCTTATTATACTTACAACGAAATTTGTAATGCATGGCGGTAAGTAAGGAACGGAAGGGAAAATCTCGCTCTATATGGCCGAAGTAGGTATAGATGGTTCATTTTGGGCCAGTTTTGCATAATGATTAGTTCGATTCATTTGCATATCAATAAATTTGCATTACAAAAAAATGTACACATAAAAATTGAATAATAATTTGAGCACTTTATTTACATATCTGACAGCTATTTATGCATATTAATGAGCCCGCGGACCACGAACCGCGAAAAACCGCGGATAGGCAATTATTGAGGTACTTGGGGGCTTTGAGGGGTGATTTTCAATTGGAATTTAATTATGGTTTCAGATTTTACCTATTATTGACCAATAAAAACTTTATCCAGTACCCGATTACAATATTTATTATTACTATTTAATTGAAGGATGAATAGTCATTTCCAGGCATACGATCACAAGATGGCATAAAACATTACCTGTTTGGACATGCAAATGATAGAATTTAGTCAATACCAAAATTTAAAAATAGAAAAACCATTTAGTGAAATGCGCTTAAAAATCCGCCGAAAATCACAAAATCGGGAAATATAAGGGAAACAGACCTTCAATTATGTAACCATTAAGTGTATTAATGTAACTTGAAACTAGTCAAGGAATGACATGATTCAGGGAATTCTTTATTACTGTTTTATTTAATTGCGAAGGGTGTGGGTGGATGGAATTGACTTGTTTGGGCATTCACCCAATTCTTCGAGCATAAAATGTCAATAAATCGTCAATTTGACAAAATTCAAATAAATGGCAACAGCGTTACGGTGAACAAACGTTAGTCCATGCGTAGGATCGAACCCAGGACATCATAACATACATACACAGTCACACACAGACACATACTCTCATACACACATTAACATGACATGATTCAAATAAATGGCAAGATGAGCAAACATTAGTATCAGCGGGCAACCGAACCCTGGACATCACAGCCACGCACACACAGACACCTACTTACATTTATACACTCTTCAAAAATCACAAATTCAAATACAAGGCAATAGCGTTACGATAAAAAAGCATTAGCCTTAGCGGAGAATCGAACCCGGGACTTAAGGACATACCTACACAGCCACACACACATACATTCATACACCCACGGATACAATATACATACTTGCGCATACACAAGCTCTCACACCCAGACACACTTGCACACACAGAACACAGGACCCCCCCCCCACACACACACACACACATACACACAGACATACACACTTATACAAATGTAAGACACAAACCACACACACAGCCAGAATCACGCACATACTCGCATACTCACTTGCATGCGCACACACGCATACACACCTGTACGAGCACACGCAAGCCCACACATACTCGCACACACGACCATAATTACATTTGTGTAACCACATACATAAACAGGAATACGGATTTCATTACCGCAAGTTTTAAAAGGCTATCACTGGAAGAATATCAAAACTACGAGTTCGGCGTTCACAATTTAGTCGAAATAATAATAATAATAATAATAATAATAATAATAATAATAATATACATTAACAACAACTTTTACTACAATAATACAGCAAGAATGCATTCCTAATCTTCTCCTACTAGGAACGTACAATATAAAGAGGGAAGCTGTCTACAAACACATTTGCTCCTGGGCCTCACTAAAACCTTCTGAACAGAAACGCAAAGGGACTCCAGGTAAGAGGCTACTGTCAGCCTAGCATTCCATCGCAAGCCCAAAAGCATTTTCTTCCATTGTAGGAAGAAATATTACTGACAGAAAACCACCACAATCAGCTAGCCCCACAAGACTAAGATAAAAGCGACAACTTTCAACTAAAAAAAACTACTTTCCTATGGCATTGCATATGATCATCCCATAGGTACCTAAAAATTCAACCATAAACAATTTTGCACAAATTCGAAATGAACTACTAATTTTCAGTGCAGATCTCAACTACATATTCATATTTTTACTTAAGTCATTTCAGACACATCTACACTGCATAATCTTTGAGGTATCTAAGAATTTAACCATCACCAATTTTGCACCAATTCGAAATGTATTAATAATTTTAATGCTGATCTCTACTACATACTCATATGTTTCACTTACGTCATTTTCAGAAACATATACAACAAAAAGACGCAGGTGCCTAAAAATTCAAACATCACCAATTTTGCTCAAATTCGAAATTTAAAACTAATTTTCAGTGCAGATCCCAACTAGATACTCATATTGTTTCATTTAAGTACTTTTCAAAAACATTCACGACTGCGTAACCTTTCAGGTACCTAAAAATTCAACCATCACCAATTTTGCTCAAATTCGAATGTACTTCTAACTTTCAGTGCAGATCCCAACCACAGACTCATATTTTTTACTTAAGTCATTTACAGAAACATCTACAACAACAAAAAGACTGCTGCCTAAAAATTCAACCATCGTCAATTTTGCTCAAATTCGAAATATACCACTAATTTTCAAAGCAGATTCCAAGTACATGCTAAAATTTTTCACTTAAGTAATTTCAGCAACCTCTACAATAAAAAGACTTAGGTGACTAAAATTTCAAAAATCACCAATTTTGCTCAAATTAAAAATGTACTACTAATTTTCAGTACAGATCCCAACCACAGATGTTTCACTTAAGTCGTTTTCAGAAACCTATACTACAACAAAAAGACGTAGGTGCCTAAAACTTCAACTATCACCAATTTTGCTCAAATTCGAAATGTACTTATTAATTTTCAGTGCAGATTCCAACTACATACTCATATTCTTCACTTAAGTCATTTTCGCGAACCTCTACAACAAACAGCCGTAGGTACCTAAAAGCTAAAAATGCACTGCTAGTTTTCAGTGTAGATCCCAACTACATAATCACATTGATTTAAGACGTTCAAGACATGCACAACTAAAAACGAGCAAAAAAAAAAAAAACGGTAGGTCAATGTATCGATCCTAAGCTAATCCACCCTAACCTAGACTAATCTTTTCTAACCTAGCCTATTCCAGTTTAATCTAACAACCGGCCCTAACATGAACATATTAGATGGAGAGGCTTAAAAATGAATATAGCTGCCAAAGCCTTCCAGGCGCTCCATCTGTTTATGATGCTACGCCACAGATTTCTCCCTCCAATTACACCCCCGAAAAAAATATCACAGGGAGATGAAGGATAGCAAGATCCTTACAGAATTCCTTAACGTCATCTGTATTACATTAAAGACATATAAAGCGGACTTTGAAAATACGTTTGTTTGATATAGCTAAAGCAGCGAAGCATTTAAACATTGACACAATTACAATCTTCACTTCTAATTAATCCGTAATCAACAAAAGGTATGAAATTTCATTCAATTTGATTTTAGAATTAATTTAACATTGTTTAACATTCGGGATTCCATTATTAATACATATTAATTATACCAGAATTGGGGCAAAGTCCATTGAAACTAGTTTGTTTTTTTCTTGTAGATGTGTGAACGGATCACAAACGTATATGTGCCGTGTGGAAGTTTTGCAGGCATAGTGTATATGCAGAACAACAGATGGCTCTGTGATAGCTGGTAGAATCGCAGCGAGATCTGTAAAATCAGTCAGTTGGTGAGTATCGTGCGAGATAGAAGTAACCTGTGATGAGCGGCGCGCTTACATTACATGGTCGTTCTCCGAGAGAGAAATGCGATAGAATGTCACAGTGAATTAGTGGAAGCCCTTGGGAATAATGCCCTACCATACCTACGGTAGCACAATGGGTAGGAAAGCATCAGCATGGACGTGTGTCAACCAGTGATGAGCAACGTTCGGGACGACCTGTCAGTGTGCGGACCGACGTGGCACGTGCCGTCATCGAGCAGCTCCTGGATGAAGACAGACGATGGATGCTACAGAGTTAGAGAGGACATCGAGAAACGCACCGTCCACAGGATATTGGTAATACGCTCCAATCACGCAAAATCACATCGCTGTGGGTACCACAAGCACTGACGAAAGTTCAAAGGTGGGTGCGCAATGCAATATGATCCGACCATCTTGCATGCTGGCAACAGGACGGCGATCAATTCTTGTCACGAATATTCGCCATCTATGAATTTTGGGCCAGTGCATACGAACCAGAACTGAAACGTCAGTCCGCGGAGTGGCGACATGTTGGATCACCAAGGAAGTAGAAACACCGTCAGAATCCTTCCCCAGTCAAATTGATGGTGATAGTCGCGTATGACGTCAGGGGTGTCATTGTTTGCCACTTTGTTCCACATGGCAGAACAGTGTCTGCACAGTACTACAGGGACTTCCTGGTGCGACAGGTACGACGTGGCATTCGGGAGAAAACTTCCTGATCTTGTGGACAGTGCTATAATCCTGCACGACAATGCAAAGTCACATAAAGCAGAGTGTGTAGGGCAGCTACTGTGACGTTTGAGATGGGAAGAATTGGAGCACCCACCGTACTCTCCTGACATTTCGCCTTGTGACTTAGATCTCATACGTGGTAGAAGGTTTCCAACAGAAGACCCGATTCACACATGGTGCGGCAAATGCTGCGTCAACTGCTATTCAGCGCCTCTCACATCGTTGGAGCATGTGGTGACTGTACCAGGGGACTACCTTGAGAGTAATTAGTCCCAGGTTTGTCATGTCAACTGTATGTGTACTGTGTTATCATTCTTTTGCACCGTGAAGGCCATATTGCCCTGTACACTACCGTAATAAATTAATGGTTCACGATGTTCAGTGCTACACATTGTCCACACATGTAGTTAACACCTTGTCCTTTCGTCTGTGTGTGTCACATTCTCCAACCGGACTGGTATCTTCAAGAAAATAATAGTTGCCATGACTTTTGCCGAAACCCTCATATTATCATAAATATATACATCTTAGGAATGTCCGATTTGTCAAAGAAAATCACCCTATTCAACCATGCTGAACATTAGATATCAACACATATATGATACAGCAGGAATCCAAGACTAGAATGAGAAAAACATCCAAACAGTACCAAACAGGTTTTAACAATAATATAGACACGATACAACAGATTTATAAGAGATATAAATATATAAAAAAACATGCAACCCAGGCATTTTCTGAAAAGATATAAAAATATATAAAAAACATACCACCCAGGCACTTTCTGAAGATAGCTGGTATTATAGGATTAATTGTTTCAGAAGAATTGATTGAATCTAAAGCACATCTACAACCAGATGAGCCACCCGTACCGAAAGAAAAAAATCATAAGTGACTAGAATGCTGATAAAATCATAAGCATGTGCGAAGGCAACTGCTCGTATAAAGCAACACTGCACGATTTTATTAAGGATGTCAACAGATCAAACATGATTGAACGGATACAATCATGAAGCAAATACAATCAGGAGCCAAATTAAATGAATGTTATATCTCCATTCAAATAAAAAACAAATAAATAAATAATTAAATTACGATGCAACTGACAGAAGGAAGACATTTCAACAAAGGTAAAAAAATAATCCGAAAAGTAAAAAGTGATCACATGGATATGACAGAACTAACACCATCACAGCCTACATTACAAATCAAAATGATGCAAACCTTGCAATGCAAGAACTCTGTTAACCGAGCTAACATACGCAGTACCAAAAGTGAACAAAATTGTTGTTTAAAAATATATTTTATTAATTCACATCCAAATCAATGATCTTATGATATAGCTCTTTAACTACACGTATCAATAATACCTCTTTCAAACATGTTAGGTCTATGACTATATTTATATGAAGTTACAAGATTATCCTGAAAATCCTACTGTCAAAATGTATTTTATACAATCATTTTCTTAATAAATAACATTAAGAATAAACAGTTGTATTATTATTTACACCTATATTAACATCATATCCAGTCCTTTTTCACCCAATCTAAAAAAAAAATAAGTCCAATGCTAACACGAAACAGATGAAATATACTGAATAGCATTCTCCATCAGTCATTCAGAGTATTGAAGATATACTACATTCAAGACATTATTCAAGAAAAAACAAGAGTAAGGCAGCACATATATAGAATTCAGTGCACACCTCTGGTAAAACACATATCAAGAATCTACTAATATTTATTTAGATAACATGAAGTAGAAAAACTAATAATATTTTGGAAGAGACATTTGTTTTCGGAACACCTAGAGAAACTGTTGTGAATATATCACATCGGATTATGTTTAACGCAAGCTTTTAATATATATATATATATTAGGTACCACAGGCATTGACACTGATGATATATAAAATGAAAATGGAGCACCGGTGGAATGTGAAGGCGGGGAAAGCCGGAGAGGCGACTGCCTAAGCACTCGGCCTTGGGAAGGGATGAGGTGAAGGGGACCACACAGACGAGCATGTAGAAAATGCTAGAGGCTCTGAGAGACATTCGGAAGTTCTTAACAGTCCCAGTTTGAACTGTTGCATTTACTGAGGTCAACGAAATATCCTTAATGGCCCAAACCCTACGCTTCAGTCCTGCCTGAAAAGAAGTCTTTATTGAGAGCACAAATGCGCCATCTGGTCGCAAGCATTTGAACCATCATTAAGCACACCTGAAACATGAAAAAAGGAGATGAGGCTAGCGAGGGAGAGGATATATGATAAGTAAAAAGCATTCCAGGATTCATCTTGGTGGCCCGAGAAAATCCAC
This sequence comes from Hymenopus coronatus, assembly GCA_030762935.1. Classification (NCBI taxonomy): domain Eukaryota; kingdom Metazoa; phylum Arthropoda; class Insecta; order Mantodea; family Hymenopodidae; genus Hymenopus; species Hymenopus coronatus. The sequence goes on along the minus strand of CM060896.1, from coordinate 27,857,984 downwards.
GAAAACTCCGTGACCTCCCGAATGTCAGTTAAGTAAAACCGCCTGAGGCACTTGGCTCCGTAAAAGTGTAATTTTGTAACGAAACCTTTAACTTGAAGTCATATGATTTTTTTTTTTACTTTCTCTATTTCGTACATGGTGCAGAGATAGAAAAAGTATTGTATTCCATAAAAAAATTCTATATAGATATTTCACTGACATAGATTCCGTGAATACAACATTCTTAGAAAATGGTCCGTGTATATGTTTGGGTGTCTGTCTGTGTCTGTGAACGGCACAACTCAAAAGGTAAAAAGCGTTTAAACACCAAATTTATTTAAGTTCAGCATACGAAGGCTTTCACGATACGAAAACTTCCAGAAACTTCCTTCCCCCACCATAGACTACCCTTTACATAGAACTCTTTTTAGACATTTTGATGTTCTCAAAATGACCAACAATTTTGATTAAAATATGGCATATTAAGTATATTTATATGACAAATAAAAACTGTATATTGCATTTTCTGGATACGTGTGCATAACTGGTATCAGATAAAAAAAAAAAAAAAAAAAAAAAAACAAAGAAAAAACACACACTCAATGTAGATCTCATCTAAACACACAATTTATATCGTATACATTTATGCTGTTGAGTAAATTGTTTCCCAGATATTGCTTTTCCTATGATTAAATTTATCAAATGGGAATTTTTATTTTTGTTTCTTTTATATATGTTTTTTTTAATTCTGGCCATACAAAGAAAACTGAATTTCAATCCCACAGGAACCAGCTTTTAACAATTTTGCTGTCGTTTTAGCAATTTCTGTATTTTGTTATTTACCGTCTACTTACAACGAATTAATATTATGACAGTTTCTGCTAATGTTTATCTCCATTAGCTAATATATCAGCTTTTGTAAGAATAGGTAGAGGAAATCATGTGAATGGCACACAGCAGATTTTTAAATAGAAAATAGCTGTAGCATAATGCTGCAATACTATTTTAGAACACGGCTGTTATAAGAGAACCTATTGTATTCCAGCCGGAAACTCGATACCGAGATTTCACCGGAAATAAATGTTCTGAGAACCTCTGAATCCAAAATACGTTTTTATAAAAATATCTTTGTGTGTCTGGGGTCATGAGTCAGTTAATTAAATACGTAACTTGGTATTTACGTTTAGTATATTTCAAGGAAGAGACACGAAGGTTTTCAAGAAAATTCTTCACCCTAGCTACCCTATACATGGAACATTTTTAGAATTTTTTTATTTTCTCAAAAATGCTTCTTAGTGGTTTTTATTAAAACACTATATCTTTAAGATATTTTCGAGACACTAAGATTTTTCAAGAAAACTCTTCACCCCAACTCCCTTTACATTGAACATTTATAGACATTTTTTATATTCTCAAAAATGCTTCTTAGTGGTTTTTATTAAAACGTTATATCTTTAAGATATTTTCATGACAAATGTAATGCATGTTTTGAATTTTATGGGAACAGTCACTGATAGATGTTGATTCTAGATGACTTTTGTGTAACTGGTAAATCGTAAGAGGTACACAAAAACTTACTGCATAAAAATAGACATACGGTTAAAGTACGCAATTTATGCCGTATACCTTTTTGTAGATTTAACTGTTGCCAAGATATTCTGTGGTATTGATTTCAGTTTTACACTGCTTAAACTTTTCTCAAACGATAAGTTTTATACGTCTTTTGGTTTACTGCTAAACACGCAAAGATAACCGAATTTCAATTGTTTTACACGGTGATTGCTTTCAAAAGATGTGATTATCACAATTGCCTAGTGTATTCTCTTATTTCACTTCTACTTACAAGAAGACAGGCAATAGGACAATTTGTGCTTATATTTATCTCGATATTGATGATGTAGATGCATGAATAATCTTTTGTAAGAATAGTGTGTTCGCAGAACAGGTAGAGAAATTCGTGTGAATAAACACAACAGATTTTTACTTTCCACAGTAATAACCTGCGCATTGATTTATCTATTATATATTCTCTATCTATTATATAAAGAAATGAATACCTTTGTGTTGCTTTAGAGCGTATAAACGGTAATTATCCTTTTTGTAAAAGGAAAATAGATCAGCAGAAATGTAATTTTACAAAAGGCCTGGTGAAAGTAATTTTCAAAAATTACACGCTATAGAAAAGCATATGTATGCCTATCACATGTTGCGTAAGGGAAACCTTTGAACTGTGATTACCTGCTATTGTAAACTTCTCTATCAAATTTCATTAGCATTCTATTTTTGACTTTCGCATAAAGTGCGGTCTTTGTTGTGGGAAATTGTTTTTTTTTTTTTTTTTGTTTTTTTTTCCACTTTTCGGTTAAATCAGCTGAGTGCCACGTATGGCAGCAAAAACTGAGAAATGGAGGAATGAAAATGCTAGGGACGAGAAAGTGTTATTCAAAAGGAGAGGGAGGGAAAACATTTTCCCGTTTCTACTACGTTGGCGACAATGCATCCCAAACCTGACGTGCAAGTTGAATTCTATGACGAAGCAGGTCCGGATAGACGTGAACAACATGCGAATGCGAGATATCGATATATATCGAGTCGCTCTTATTCATATCACGCTTACACACACACACACACACACACACACACACACACAAAAAACAAAAAAAAACCGAATAGTAATTTTTTTTAATAGTAGTAGCTTCCTAGCTTGAACGCTTTCAATGAAGAACAGTTTTCTCTGGTTTAAAATAATGGCTGCACGGGTAGAGAAATAAACTAGACGAATAGTGCCTAGGCGTTTTATACAAAAGACATAAATTCAGAGTATTCTATTTTGTATCACATAAACTCTCTTGGTTACTATGGCAACCGTTTACTGTCTCCCTTTTCAGTCCTTAGTTTCATTTTACTGTCTTGAGCTAGACGTAGCCAGTTTCGGCCGCGCTGTGTCCGAGTAATCAGACCATTCCCCTCTTGCCTAGACGGCCCGGGTTCGATCCCAAATAACCACATGTGAGATTTGTGGTGGACAAAGCGGAGCAGGGGTGGGTTTTCTCCGGGTTTTCCGGTTTCCCCTGCCATCACATTCCACTGGGGCTCCATCTTCATGTATAATCAGTGCCATCTCCTGCAGTGCCATTGCTGTAAAAGCGTGCCAAAAAAAAAATTGCCAGTTTCATTTCGCAAACGCGTTAGTTAACTCAAAATTGTATATATGCATTCACTTAAGTGCAAATTATGTACGTGCATTCTACTTGAAACAGATGCTCAACAGAACCTCTTTTTACGTAGTAATCTATTCAAGCCAAAATTTCGATTTCAGTTTTCACTGAAAATAAATGTGCTCAGCAAAGTGAGCATTTTACTTTCTCTAGCACAATGTGCAATGTACAGAATATAGAGAAGGTATGCGAAAAAAAAACGATATCAGTTCGATGTCACCGGAAACACATATTTTGAGAACCTCTGAATTAAAAAAAAGCATTTTTAAAAAAAATCCGTATATATGTGTGTGCGTGTGTGTGTGTATGTGGTATGTGTATGTGGACAGTATAACTCAGAAACGAAAAGTCCGTTAAGTACCAAATTTGATAACCAAGTTCAGAATCTTTCAAGGATGCATTACGAAGATTTTCAGGAAAATCCTCCACCTCAAACCGCCCTATACATGGAACATTTTAGCGTATGGCTACCATGCTAACTTTATATACCAAGGTAGGGTTCAAACCAGGCGGAGGACCATGGATTTTTTTGGATATAAAAACCCTTAGCATGTCTTCCTTCGGAAGGGAAGTAAATCCGTGTCGTAGATTTACGGCACGTAATAGAACCTCAAGCCTGATAGAGAGGCCTCTGAGCAAAATTTAGCGGTCTTTCACACACCAATTTAGAATGGAAGCTGAGAACAACAGTAGTTAAAGATCGTCCGTAAATAACACGCCATTTTCATTTACATGGAACATTTTTCAAAAGTTTGTTTTCTAAAAAGTATCCCTTTTTATTAAAATCCTGTATATCAAAGATTTCGTCCTCTCCTTAGCACGGTGGTAGCGTTGCTGCTTGCCAAACGGGAGACCTGTGATCAATTACCAGTACCAACACGGGGATTTTTTCCCCGCTGGGAGACCTGAACCGGGGTCACTCAGCCTCGTGAAGTCCCTGGGGGGGGGGCAATTGAGGAGCTACTTGATGGAGAAGTAGCGGCTCCAGGTCATGAGGACCGAATTAACCGGCCAGGCGGGAGGTGGGGTTTGAGGCGCTGTCTCACCCTCCAATCTTGTCGTCATGGATCTAGATGGGGGACCCAGCGGCCGGGCGGTAGGCCAAGGTTCCTTGTGAGGTGTTGTGTGTAGGAGTTATATATCAAAGATTTTAAATAAAATATAAAATGTATACCTTTAATTTTCTGGGAATAGCCTTCTCATTCTGGATGACATTTGTATAACTGTTAAGTGGTATCAGGTAGTCCAGAATTTACTACACAGAAAATGTATATCCCGTTAAAACACACTATTTGTCATATACGTTTTTGTACAATTAATCGTTTCTGAGACATTGCTGTTATTGGTTTCAATTTTAAACCGGGAAATCATACTTCGTTTCACATCTCTATTCATTTTCTCCTAGCCGTGGAAAGAGAACCGAATTTCAATTGTTTCAAATCGCGAAGAGCTTTTAAAAGACTTGACTATCACTTTAATCTAACGTACTTTCCTTATTTAACCTCTACTTTCAAAGAATCAAGGAATATGACCAATTCTGGCAATTTTTATCTCAATTTTAATTATGTAGATAAAGCACTAACCTTTTGTAACAATAGTTGTTTGAGGAAGAGATAGAGACAGTCATGTAAATGGAACACATCAGATGTATGAGAGAGAGCGAGAAAGAGAGAGAGAGAGAGAGAGAGAGAGTGAGAGAGAGAGTGTATGTGTGTGTGTGTGTGTGTTTCTGTGTTTCTGTGGACAACATACTTCAAAAACGAAAAGCAGATTTAATAGCAAACATGACATTTAAGTACAGTGCTATGAAAAAAATATTTTCAGAAACACCCAAACTATCCTTTACATGAACGATTTTTCGAAATTTTCTGTGTACTCAAAAATGGCTCTAACGATTTTGTTTAAAATTCCGCAAATTTCAATAACAGGCGCATAGCGGTAGCTGTTTAAACTTATGACTGCCGATTTAGCCTAATGTGTTCTCTGATTTCCGTTTTGTTTATAAGGGACTAAGTATAAGACCATCTCTGCTAATGTTTCTCTACATTAGCATGATGAAGATAAAATAATAATCTTTTTAAAAATAGTTTGTTTATAGAGCAGATAGAAAAGTCATATGAGTAGAACACATCAAAATTTCACATTTTAGTTTGAAACATATGATAATTAGGAACTAATTCAGCCCTTAATCAAATAGAGCGAAATAGTTATAGAGCACAAGGCCTCTTGTCTGTACCTAGCGGGTGTTTATGTTCATTCTGAACATACCTTGTTGGTTAAATCAAAAGCTATATAATAACAAGCTGTTGAAATTTACTGAAAAGCAACAAGATAATCTTGATTTTTTTTATAAACACCCGATTTGTTGCATTCCCAGACTTTCTCTATTCCTTTGTCGTTTATTGCTGGGTATAGAAACTATTCCTTTGTAAGTCTACCTTACTCACTTTGAATAAACTTTTGCTGATTTCGCTAGAGCACATATTCCGTTATAAATACAAGGAGAATAGCGAGTCAAATGCTTTTCCATAGTAATATGAGAAAAAACTGAATTTCGAAAATATCTTGAATGAATTACAGAAAATTGAAAGTATCGACTCATTAACAGTGGATATCTCGGAAATGACTTATGCCACAAAAAATTATTTAAATTAAATTATGCATTTTAAAGAGAAATAGACTTTTTATGAGGTACGTTTTCGTATACCACTTAAAGTAATATAAGATCACTCAAAAGCCCTACAGAATGAAGAGGATTTCATTGGCTCTTTATAGAAAATTTAAGGTATACGTTTTGTTTTTCATGAAAATATTTAATATATTATAACGATACAGTAAAACGGGACACAACGCATCAACGCTTATCCGGCTAGGGGTTACCTCCCTAAATCCGGCATTACCACCAAACGTAACACTTAAGGCTTGCGTTACGGGATTGGGGGGACAGATGCTTAGAGAACGGGCTTAGTCAGAGGTATCGGAGATTATCGTTGTTTTACATTTAACCTAAAAGTAGCAGACAGGGCAAGGTGTGGTGAAATTAATAAAAATTAGATACTACTAGAGAAATAATTTTAGCCAATAACTAAGTTGGTATTGCATTACGTTACAAAAATATTTTGATACACTTTTTTCATGATGACGATAAAATATTATTTAGATATGGCCACCTTACCTTCTCAGATGGAGAGAGTAACTTTGGTTACAAGGCATCTTGGGAGGTCCTGAAGCATTTTACTTGTGAAATAAACTAAATTCCCTTTGGAGATCTGAGTGTCTAGATTCTGGAAGTTACCAAAAATATAAAATTAGAAAATATAATAAAAATTAATTACACATTAAAACAGTCCCAGGTTTTTGTGTGATTTGCAAAACTGGCCTCAGCATTACCCTAGCATTATGCTGAGATTTTTTTTTTTGTAGTGTTTAACGTCCGCTTTAACTACTTATGGCACCGAGGCGGTGACACTGATGATACATGAATGAAGATGGAGCACCGGTGGAGTGCGATGGTGGGGGAAATCGCAGAACCCGGGAAAAAACTCGCCCCAGCGCCGCTTTGTCCACCACAAATATCACATGCGGTCGCTTGGGATCGAACCTTGGCCGTCTAGGTGAGAGGCGAATGGTCTAACCACTCGGCCTCGGCGCGGCCCCTGAGAAATCTAATTTCCTGTTCTCACGCTAATACGAACATACGGCTTTGTCACAATAAGCATATAAAACTATAATCACCAAAATTTACTGTCACAATATGATACTTTAATCAAAAACATTAGAGTCATTTATGAGAAAATCGAAAATTTCGAAAAATGTTCCATATAGACGGTAGTTTCGGGTAAGAAGTTTTGTTGAAATTTTCCGAGTCTCATCTTTGAAAGATACTGAACTTAATACTAATTTTGGTATTTAACTAGTTTTCCGTTTTTGAGTTATCCTGTTTACAACCAAACATACCACAGAGGCATTCACATAGACTTTATTCTAAAAGAGATTTTATTTTAATTATTCAGGAAATGTCAAAACGAATATTTGCTTTGAAATCTCGATATGGAAGTTTTGGAATCAGTAGTTATTTAGCAAACTGAGATATTTATATGAGAAATATAAGAATTGCTTAAGAAATGTGTATAATTTTATACAGACTACCACTTTCTACTGATCAAGTTTATGATGAAGATTGTGTTTCTGTAGAAGATAACTGACGAAAGATCGATATATTCAGGCTCCACTACAAAGGAATTGCTGTCAATATTATGGAAGAAGATTTATGGACGACTTTCCAAGAGACGATACTGTGTTCTCTTACGGTAATTCACACTTTGGAACAGGATATTTATAACAATATTCTTACATCTTCACCATGACGTAAGAACCTTATTTGCGACTCATTGGACTCGTACTTACCGATGGTTATAGTTTTCTAGTCTAAATGTCATGTAAAACACACATAATAATGTGTTATGTTCGGTTCATATTTTTCGAGTAAGGCCACTACCAGGTTTGCTTCTAAGAGGAGGGCCAAGCTACTTTAGTTCAAATTTGCTGCCTGTTTACTTGATGGACTTTGTTTCTTCCTTTTTTTATCTCTCGCTCTCCTGCATGAGATAACTTAGTCACAGGTCGAAGTTCTGAATGGCTTTAGGAGAAATGGGTAATCAAGCTCATAAGCTGACAGGTAAATTTTTGTGCTTAAAAGACTTCATTGTTCCCAGCATGAAAAATAAATACAAATTATTGAAGGTGTAGCAAAAGTAACTGTACTGTTATGAAAGTCTCTTTGTAACAAATAACTCTTTATTACTTCAAAACTTTATTAGAGGTAAAAAACTTCTTCAATATTATGCTTTCACAAAAATTTTGCAGTACGATTTTCTAGTTACTTCAACTGTAGACCATTGACTGCTCTCACGCCACTGCACACTTGAACTCCTAGTCGAAAACTGACTCGCCTGGTTTGCAGCTCTTTATTTTACAGCTATTGATAGCGTCTGCAGAAATTACCAAAAAAAGCTGACATTCTCGCACCTCTGTCCAGGCGTCGCATACCAAAGCTTTGAGGTAGTGCCGCCGCCATTCATGTGTTTATTTTTCGGTCCCTGCGACAAGGAGCGAGGCTACATGAAGGATGCCAACCAAACACTGCAACAATCACTATAAGATTAAAAGCAAGCGGCTCACACACGTTCGGCGATTAAGGGCCGGCACGCATTACTCAGTTTATATATATATATATATATATATATATATATATATATATATATATAAGCTATACATTTCACTATTCACTGTTTCACTATTCGCCCTACCTGCATTTTATATAATTACACGATAAATTAATAAAATCACGATTATGAAACTGCGATTATTTTAAGCCATGATTTAATGACAGTGTAAATTATGTTGTCATTATAACAATAAACCTAAATAAATACCCCAAAATTAATAATAAAAACCCATTTCTCCATGCTCAGCATCATATAAAAAGAGAAGTAAGTTCAGTAGAGACGCTTCTAACAAATAGGAAGGAATTAGAAATTAATTAATGATCATCACAATGCTATGAATTAATAAAAAAGTTATTGAAAAGGTATGGTTCAAACCAATCCATCATCCTATATACCAATAAATTCCCATATTGCGTTATATTTCGTAAATAAGGGTTTATTCAATTCTGAATGAACTACATCGCTTAAAACGTTAGTAAATCAAGTAAGGTCATCTGTTCCAGTCAGCAAATATACGAGGGCCATCCAGAAGGCAACAAACAATTGGCATAATTAAATAATTACGGCCAATATAAATACAAAACTTCATTTGCAAAGTTACAGTGCTAGTCTAATTCTCAGCGTAATTGCCATTGCTATCCTAGTATATTGTCACGTAGTACCGGTTTTTCAATGCACACTCTATATACTAGGATAGCAATGGCAATTACGCTGAGAATTAGACTAGCACTGTAACTTTGAAAATGAAGTTTTGTATTTATATTGGCGGTAGAAAAGTGTAACATCGGCATTGAAAAACTTTACTACATGACAATAAATGTCTTGACAAGACGGAGATTACGTTGAAGAAAAGAGTAAGATACGTAACTTTGTGTATAAAATTTTGTGTGGAAATGTTTCATTATTGTTTAGTTATTAGGTATACTTTCTGGATGACGCTCGTAACTTTGAATACATTTGACCGTACTCGAGCATTTTAGATCACAGTTCGACTCCTGGGTTCTTATGGTTGTATATGCAGCATGGCTCACGTTGCCTTGTTTCGAGCTCAAACATAGCACGGCACTAATAGATAAATGTAAATATGTACTACGTTTTTCTGGTTCTGAATCTCAGAAACTGCGGAAGTTTTTGTGCGGTATAGTCATACTGAAGAGATATCCACTTAACCTATCGCAATAAAAGGTTTTTGTGAAATGAAATAAACAGTTTTGTTCATTTTTGTTGCATTTTTTTTTTTGCTATATGTAAGGGAGCTACTAAACACCCCCCCCCAAAATTCTATACCGAATTTTACCGGAAATTTATGGTATGAGGCCCTATGAATGAAAAAAGCAGAATATTTTTGTAAAATGTCCGGTTGTGTGCATGTGTCTGAGAAGAAATTAACTCAAAAACCAAAAGCTATGCGAGTGAATTAGATCAGATTTTTTTTTACACCACACTTAGAATTTTTCACAGAGTAATATTAGACATTTAAATCTGTTTAAACAATAATTAAATAGGATTTGGAAAGAGAAAGCCAGATTGAAATATTGAATACTATTGCCGGGATTTGAACCACGGATCTGCTGGTTTTATACAGTTGCTCTAACCCCTGAGCTAACATGGTAACATGCCTACACAGCATAAAATTCGCCATTGCGGTATGAGATCTCAAAATAATTTGAGCTCTCCTTGTGGTTTACAGTCGGCTAAAGCAATATCAACGCTTTAAAAACTGCTTGCCATGCGTTTAACCCGCTTCTTTGCATTGACAGAAGTTCACGAAACGCAAGTAATTTAAAACTGAAACCAATAACAAGAAATATCTCAGAAATAGTCAATTCCTCGAAAAAATGTATATGAAATAAATTGTGTATAGAAAGGTCTATCTATCTCTTATAATTTACCACTTTGCAAGGCATCCAGCATTAAGAAGTCTTACATTGTCATGTAATTATACTTTAATATATGACATTTTTAATGCAAATCGTCATAGCCATTTTTAAGAAAATCTAAATTTCGATTTTTTTTTTTCCATGTAAAGGGTAGTTTGTAATGCTGGGAATTTGCTCATAATGTTCGTGACGCATCCTTGAAGATAAACTTAAATAGCGAGTTTGGTATTTTACCGACTTTACATTTTTGAGTTATCGAATTCACAGACACACGGACACATATACATTAACTTGTTTTGAAATGCCTTTTTGGTGGGGGGGATACAGGGGACCCTAAGACCCGGTGAAATCTCGGTATCGAATTTTTGGATGGAGTGCAATATCATCTCTATGCAAACAAAATAAAAAAAAATGATATGGAAGAAAATGAAACATAAAGTTTACATGTGAGGGCATAAAGATGGAGTCTTTTAAAAATTATGTATTTTAAATTCTAAATTTCGTAGGGCCAAAAGCTTCTCAAATCCGTAAAACAAGATTAACATATTTGAGTTTTGCAAAAAAAAAAAAAAGTTTTTTTTACCGAAAATAACATATGTACACCGCTTGCCTTTTAAGTATACTTAAAAATCATCAGTCTCCGCTGGGTTTGAACAAACGCCTTGAGATAAGAAGACCATGCTTAACCAAGTGACCCATTCAGACCAGCCATACCTATATCCAAATGGCATTTGCGTTCGCGACTGAATGAAACTGCCAGATTGGTCAGCTTATGGAATTGCAACCAGGGTTTCATAAATGTAAGTCAAAGATGTAACTGCTTTTACCATCCCCACCAATGTAAAATTACTTATTTCGATAAAAGTTAGGCGCACTAAATGAACTGAAAATAAGATTATTCCAGGGACCTATGTTGCACTTATTGTAGAGCATGCAGCAGACAATGCAGCCCTAACTTATCTCTGCCTGTTAGACGTTTCTGGAGCTGTGAAGTATATTTGCTTATATTTATTTTGTGAAGCACTTCATCAGAAGGAAGCAGCCCCAGGACAAGAACGTGCTCTGTTTGTGCGACAGCTCTTTGTAATATCACGAGAAGGTGCTGCAGCAGTTCGGATGATGGAAGGGTAGCTTATTTCACATTTCACACTTGGTCCCTTTCGTGAATCCCGTCCACGATTTAGACCCTTCCTCTCGGTGTACGTGAGATGTAAGTGGATTAGCACCACCGACTCATCCCTATCCAAACTTCATTACACGGTAGGCACTGCAAATTTGGACAATGTGCAGCACCTACACAAATATCCACAAAGATAGCCATGAGAAAATTCTGAACAAAAGCTCCTCGAATTTCATCCTCATTTGCTTCTATTATCGATAAAAATCTGACGTGTTCCATTCACATGGCGCTCTCTACATCTCTACAACAAATTATTGTTAAAAATCTTATTGTTCTATCTACTTCATATAGTCCAGATAAACATTGACAGAAATTGTCTGTATTTCTTGCTTCCTTGCAAATAGAAGGGAAATAAGGGAATACATAGGCTAGAGTGATTGTCAAATATTTTAAAACCTGGTTGCCAGGTGGATGAAATTCGTTTCTTCGCATGACCAGGAGCTGACAAAAGTTTAAGTCTCTTAAAACTGAAACCAATAACAGGGAATATCTGGAAATGGATCCATTCTTTGAAGAAAAAAAAAAACAACAACGTATAAATACCTTTTTAAAGTGTTCAATTTTTTTGCATTAAGTTTTTGTCTGTCTCTTACGGTTTATCAGTTTTGCAAAAACTGACGAGAAAATGGAGAGAATGGAGAGGTCTTCTGAGGCCACTCGCAGAAAATTCAAAATATATATTTTATTTGCCATGGAAATATCTTTAATATATACATTTTAATCGAAATTCTGTGGCCATTTTCCAGAAGATTAAATTTTTCGAAATTTTTCTATGTAAAATGGGAATTTCTATGGGGATGTTTCCCAAAATCTTCGTACCACATCCCTGAAGATACTAAACTTAAATGCTGAGTTTGGTATTTTACAGATTTTTCGTTTTCGAGCTACGTGTTCATACACATACAACGTCCTTTTTCAAAAAATATTTTTTTTAACACACAAGGAATCCTAAAACGTGTATTTCCGCTGAAAATTTGGTATAAAACTTTTTGGTGGAGAGCAATACCCAGAAAAAGTAACAATGTTGAATTGTTTGAGAGTTTGCGAGAGAGTTTGAATTGTTAAATACAAAGTGTCAGGGAGATATATGGTCACATATTTCGATAAACTGATATCTGTGTGAAATGTTGCACAAAAATGTTAACTAACTTTTTTTTTTTTTTTTTTTTTTTTCCACACAGGCCGTGTGTAGGACAAGAGTTTGATAGGTAGCTCAGACCTCTAAACTCAATTCCCTAGCCGAGATTTGAAACACGGTTCTCCCGGTTTTTAGCCAGTCGCTATAACCACTGAGCTACCATAGGAACATGTGGCATTAAATTTCTCAACTGACTCGTATGTTTCCCGGTAAACCACAAGACCATCTCAAATTAATTTGAGATAACATACCCTAAGACGACTTACAATGTCGTAAGTACTTAAATCCCTGGCTTAAGATTTTAGCCAACTATTAGGTCAATGACCAACAATTAAAAACAATTTAAAAAAACACTTCCTTTCATTAAAAAGATGTGAATTCTAGACATTAAGAAAGTATACGTTTTTCATATTGTTACTTGGCTATAAATGGGTAGGCGCATGCTAATTAACAGGCACTCCTAACATTAGTCCTTATTTTCTGGCAAACTTTAAACTAGCATCTCTCCACACTCTAAATATTCCAAACTATGCAATGTCTCACTTATTGTTTCTAATCTATTGCTTCAAGCACACTTTAAAAAAATTGATCAAATTAATTTTTTGAAGTAACGCCCCAATTCTTCAAAATGAATTATCACATTTTGAAAAATCTGATGTATTCCATTCAAATGTCTTTCTCTACGTCTTTGTAACATAGACTTTTTAATAAGCCCTTTCTTCTACTTACTTCATGCTAATCCAGGTAACATTATTAGAATTGGTCTTATTACCTGCTTCGTGATAAGTAGGAAGGCAAGAAGGGAATACCATAGGCTAAAGAGATAGTCAAAGTTTTTAAAAGCTGATTGCTATGTGATTGAAATTCATTTGTTTGTATACCAGGAGTTGGCAAATTCCCGTATGAGAAAAGTATAAGCATTTTAAATTTGAAACCAAAAAACAGGGCTATCTTATAATCGGTCAGCTATACCGAAAATTCTGATGGGTTCCATTTACATGACATTCTCTACATTTCTGCCACAAATTATTGATGAAAGCTTGTGCTTCATGCTAAACTAGAAAATCTATCATAAATAGTCTTATTATCTGCTTCCTTGTAAGTAGAAAGGAAATAAGAGAGTACCATGGGTTAAAGTGATAGTCAATAGCTGGTTGCTAAGGGACAGAACTTCCTTTATTTGTATGGACAGGAGTTGACAAATTTCCGTATGAGAAAAGTATAAGTTTTTAAAGCTGCAAACAATAGCAAGGAATATCCAAAAAAAAAAAAAAAAAAAAAAAAAAAAAAAAAAAAAAACATCAACCCCACAAAAAAAAAAGTATATGACATAAATTGTGTGTATTGATGTGCACTACACCTTTTCTGTGGCAAGTTTTAGTCCATCTCTTACGGCTTAGCAGTTATGCAAAATTCCGTAAAATTCATCCAATAATGTAGTTTTCAGAGGCTATTCCCAGAAAATTCAAAATATACATTTTATTTGTTAGGTAAATTACTTTAATATATGATATTTTAATCAAAATCGTAACAGCCTTTTATGAGAACATGTAAATGTTCGAAAAAAGTTCCATATAAAGGGTATTTTGGGGAGGGTGGATTTTCTTAACATTCTTCGTGTCGAATTTTTGCTAGATACTAAATTTACATACCAAGTTTGGTATTTAACGATCTCTACGTTTTGAGCTATGCTGTCCACACACACACACACACACGCACGCACACATACACAGGGACCTTTTCCCAGAAATACTTTTTTTTGGACTCAAGGGGACCCAAAACATATATTTCCGGTAAAATCTCGGTATCGAATATTTGGTTTCTTGGAAATCTTCGTCGCACCCTTGCAAGATATCAAACCTAAATACCAAGTTTGGATCTTAACGGACTTTTCGCTTTTGAGTTATGCTGCAGATAGACACACAAGTAGTATATAAAGGCTACTTCTGGCTCACATTTGCAGAATAATTAGAGCAATTAATTTGAATAATTAATCCATTTGCATATCAAAAAATTTTCATATAAAAATTTGAATATTAATTAGAGCAATTTATTACATATCTGACAGCTATCAATCATTGATACATATTAATGAGCCCACGGACCACGCCCCCGCGGGCTACGCCCCTCACAAAAATCGGCAATTATTGAGGTACGTGGGACTTTGATGGGTCATTTCCAATTGAGATTTAATGGGGATTCTAACTGTGGAATCCGATTTTACCTATTATTGCACATTAAAAACTTTATACATTACCCGATTTGTATATTTATTATAATTAATTTAATGGTGAATGAATAGGCATTTCCAAGTATAAGATCACACGATAGCATCATACTTCACCTGTTTGGATATGGAAATGGTTGAAATATTTAACACCAACACTTATAAATACAAAAAACCAAATTTCAGCGTTTTATACAGCCAAATCCGCTTAAAAATTCGCCGAAATCACAAAATGGTGACAAATATAAGCAGAACGGATCTTCAAATATATAACCCTTAAGTGAATTAATGTAACTTATACCTAATAAAGGAAGTACATGACTCAGTGAAAAAGGAAAACAGGATTTATTTATTTAATTTAATTATTTCTTTTTATTTCATTGCAGAGCTGAGTATAAGCTCGAAAATCGACTTGTTGGGGGGTGTGCATTCATCCAATACTTGAAAATGAAATGTCTATGAGTAATCAGTATGACAAAATTCAAATGATATGCAATAGCGCTGAGTTGAGCAATCACGGTACCAGCGGGAATCGAACCCTGATCATCAGAACACACTTACACAGATACGCACACAGACATATACATAAATTCATATATTCAATAACAAAATCACGAATTCAAATGCGATACAATAGCGCTACGATGAACAAATATCACGACAGCGGGATTCGAACCCTGATTATCAGAACATACATACACATATACGCACACAGACACATACATAAATTCATATATTCAATAAAAATCACAAATTCAAATGCAATGCAATAACGCTACGATGAACAAATATCACGCCAGCGGGAATCGAACCCTGATCATCAGAACATACATATACATATACGCACACAGACACATACATAAATTCATATATTCAATAAAAAATCACGAATTCAAATGCAATGCAATAGCGCCACGATGAACAAATATGACACCCGCGGGAATCGAATCCTAATCATCAGAACATACATACAAAGATACGCACAGAGACTCAAGCACGCACAATCACATACACACACAAACGCATGCACTATTGCATATACACATGCACATATATACAGCTGCACGAACACACACAAACAAAATCTCACACATACATACACATGCACACTTCCTCGCACGCACATACGCACACACACTCATATAGTCATACACGCACATTTACACAGTTACACGCACACACAGTCTCACTTGCACGCACACACAAACGCTGTCTAACAGATACATACACATGCACACTTGAACGCATGCACACACACACGCACAAACACTCGTACACACATATACACAGTTACACGCACACACAGACATAATGTTGCTCACGACTATACTAGCAAATGAGCAACCACGCACACATAAACAAGAACACAAATTTCAATAACACGAGTTTAAAAAAATATTATCACTGTAATATTAAAAAAACTACATCGGCTTTCACAATTTCGTCAAAATGTCAATAATATACAATATCAACAATTTTCACTAGCAGGAATAAATTAGCAATCTTCTCCTACTAAGAGCGTACAATATATCTAAACAGGAAATCGGTCTACAACACATGTGCTCCTGGCCAACGCCAACACCAATCTGACCGGAAATGCAAAGGGACACGTATAATGACTCCCTTCACGTAAGGCCATGGTCGACGTAACATTCCATTGCAAACCCAACGGCATTGTCTCCCATTGTAGGAAGAAATATTACTGACAGAAAACCACCACTTTCGCACAGTCCCACAAGAACGAGATAAAAGCGACAAATTCCAACTAAAAAAAGCCTACTTTCCTATGTCATTACACAGAATCATTCCACAGGAACATAAAAGATTAAAATCGTACCAATTTTACTGAAACTCGAAATGTACCATTAATTTTCAATGTAGATACCAACTACATACTCATATTCTACACTTAAGACATTTTCAGACCGTTCTCGTAGTTTTGTGAATATTACAGTGATAATCTTTTTTTTAAACTCGTGTTAATGACATTCCTGTTCTTGTTTATGTGTGCGTGGTTGCTCATATGCAAGTATAGTTGTGAGCAACATTATGTCTGTGTGTGCGTGTAACAGTGTATATGTGTGTACGAGTGTATGTGCGTGTGTGTGCGTGCGTGCGTTCAAGTCTGCGTGTGTATGTATCTGTTAGACAGGGTTTGTGTGTGTGCGTGCAAGTGAGACTGTGTGTGCGTGTAACTGTGTAAAGGTGTGTGTATATGAGTGTGTGCGTGTGTGCGTGCGAGGAAGTGTGCATGTGTAGTATGTGTGAGATTTTGTCTGTGTGTGTGTTCGTGTAACTGTGTATATGTATGTGACTGTTTGCATGTGTATATTTAAAAGTGTGTGCGTTTGTGTGTGTGATTGTGCGTGCTTTATTCTTTGTGCGTATCTTTGTATGTATGTTCTGATGAACAGGGTTCGATTCCCGGGACGTCATATTTGTTCATTGTGGCGCTATTGCATTGCATTCGTGATTTTTATTGAATATGTGGATTTATGTATGTGTCTGTTTGCGTATTTGTGCATTATGTTCTGATGATCAGGGTTCGATTCCCGCTGGCGTGATATTTGTTCATCGTAGAGCTATTGCATTGCATTTGAATTCGTAATTTTTTATTGAATATATGAATTTATGTATGTGTCTGTGTGCGTATCTGTGTAAGTGTGTTCTGATGATCAGGGTGTGATTCCCGCTGCGCTATTGCATTTCATTTGAATTTTGTCATACTGATGACTCATAGACATTTCATTTTCAAAGTATTGGATGAATGCACACTCCCCAACAAGTCCATTTTCCGAGCTTATACTCAGCTCTGCAATGAAATAAAAAAGAAATAATGAAATTAAATAAATAATCCCTGTTTTCCTTTTTCACTGAGTCATATACTTCCTTTATTAGGTATAAGTTACATTAATTCACTTAAGGGTTATATATTTGAAGATCTGTTCTGCTTATATTTGTCATCATTTTGTGATTTCGGCGAATTTTTAAGCGGATTTCGCTGTATAAAACGCTGAAATTTGGCTTTTTGTATTTATAAGTGTTGGTGTTAAATATTTCAATCATTTCCATATCTAAACTGGTGAATTGTGATGCTATCGTGTGATCTTATACTTCGAAATGTCTATTCATTCACCATTAAATTAATTATAATAAATATTCAAATCGGGTAATGTATAAAGTTTTTAATGTGCAATGATAGGTGAAATCGGCTTACATAATTAGAATTCTCATTAAATTTCAATTGGAAATGACCCTTCAAAGTCCCATATACCTCAATAATTGCCGGTTTTTGTGAGAGGTGTAGTCCGAGAGAAGCGTGGTCCTTGGGCTCATTAATATGTATCAATGATTGATAGCTGTCAGATGTGCAATAAATTACACTAATTATTATTTAAAATTATTATATAGAAATTTTTATATGCAAATGGATTAATTATGCAAATTAATTGCTCTAATTATTATGCAAATGTGAGCCAGAAGTAAGAAGCTTTATATAATACTCACACACACAAATACACACACCGACAGACAGACACACACACGGTCATTTTTCTAAATTTTTTTGGACTAAGGGATCTCAAAACATTTATTTCCGGCGAAATCTCGATATCGAATTTTTGGGTGCGTTAAAATATCTTCTCTATACACCATGAACATAGTACGTATAGAGAAAGTAAAAATCTGATGTGTTCCATTCACATGACTTTCCCTACATCCCTACAAAAAATCTGTTTTGTTCCATTCACATAACTTTCTCTACTTCTGTGTAACAAATTATTGTTAATAAGCTTATTCTTCTATTTACTTCATGCTAATCAAGAAAAAATCAGCAAAAATAGTCTTATCACTTGCTTCTTTGTAAGTAGAAGCGAAATATGCGAATATCGTAGGTTAAAGTGAAGTCAAAAGCTGGCTACTAGGTGACTGAAGTTCCTTTGTTTGTATGGACACGAGTTGACAAATTCCTGTATCAGAAAAGTACAAGTTTTTGAAAGCAGAAACGAAAATCAAGGAAAATCTAAAAAACGATCAACTTCTCGAAAAAAATGTGTATAACATAAATGGTGTGTTTTAATGTGCTCTACATTTTTTGTGTGGTAAGTTTTTGTCCACTTCTTACGGTTTAGCAGTTGTGCAAAATTTCGTAAAATTCATCCAGAATAAAGTAGTGTTCAGAGGCCGTTTCCAGAAAATTCAAGATATACATATTATTCTTCAGGTAAATATGTTTAATGTACGATATTTTAATCAAAAGCGTTAGAGCCATTTTTGAGAAAATCACAATTTACGAAAAAAGTTCCATGTAAAGGGAAACTGGGGGATTTTCTTGAAAATCCTCGTGTCGCATCCTTGGAAGATACCAAACTTTAATACCAAGTTTAGTATTAACAGTCTTTTCGTTTTTGAGCTATGCTGTCCTAAGTCACAGAGACACAGATACACACTCAACACATACGGACCTTTTCCAAAAATGTTTTTCTTGGATTCAGGGGGACCCAAAACATGTATTTCCGGTGAAATCTTGATATCGAATTTTTGGGTGCAATACAATACCTTCTCATACACTATGTACTAATACGTGTAGAGAAAGTAATAGTATTAAAAGATTATGCTTCTATTTACTTCATGATTATCCAGAAAAAATAGCAAAATTAGTGTTATTACTTGCTTCCTTGTAATTAGAAGCGAAATAAGGGAGTACATAAGGTTATAGTGATAGTCGAAAGCTGGTGCTATGTGACTGAAGTTCCTTTGTTTGTATGGACAGAAGTTGACAGATTCATGTACCTATGTTAAAAGCATGTTTTTTATAGCTTAAACAAAAACAAGGAATATCTCAAAAGCGAACAACTCCAGGAAAAAAAAAATCGGATGTGTTCCATTCACATGACTTTCTCTACATCTGTGTAACAAATTATTAAAAAGCTTATGCTTCTATTCACTTCATGCTAAACAAGAAAAAATTAGCAGAGATGTTTTATTTCTTGCTACCTTGTAAGTAGAAGCAAAATAAGGGAAACCATAGGTTAAACTGATAGTCAAAAGCTGTTTGCTATGTGACAGAAGTTCATTTATTTGTATGACAAATACCTGTATGAGAAAAGTATAAGTATAAGCTGAAACAAAAACAACGAATATCTTAAAAACGATCACCTCCACGAAAAAAATGTATATAACGTAACTTGTGTGTTTTAATATGCTCCATATTTTTTGTGCAGTAGGTTTTTATCCATCTCTTACGGTTTATCAGATATGAAAAATTTCTTAAAATTCATCTAGAATAAAGTGGCGTTCAGAGGCTGTTGCCAGAAAATTCAAGATATACATTTTATTTGTCAGGCAAATATCTGTAGCATACGATATTTTAATCAAAATAGTTACGGCCAATTTTTTGAAAAATCAAAATTTTCGAAAAAAGTTCCATATAAAGTGTAGTTGGGCGTGGGAGGGAGGCTTTTCTTGAAAATCTTCGTGACGCATCCTTGGAAGATACGAAACCTTAATACCAAATTTAGTTTTTAACGGAATTTTCGTTTTTGAGCTATGCTGCCCACAGACACACGCACACAATACACACACGGACCTTTTTTCTAAAAATGCTCTTTTTGGATTCAGGGGGACCCAAAACATGTATTTCCGGTGAAATCTCGGTATCAAATTTTTGGATGGAATACAATACCTTCTCTATACGCTATGTACATAGATCCTACAGAGAAAGTAAAAAGATAGACTTTGTTAAATATAAAAATTGATATTTATTCATTATTATATATTTCATCATTGACATATTCATCAATTTATCTTGATATAGTTATTCACTATTATATCTCTTATTCCATACCATTCTTAAGAATTAAATAATATTACCGTTTATAAACTTGGAGAGAAAATGAACATGTAATTTTCAAAACTACGTTCAGAATGCAGAAACAGTATTGGAATTCCACCCAAAACTTCTATGTTGACATTTCAATAGAAATTCCGTTTTGAGGTCCCTGAATCCACAAATGAGTGTTAAGGAAAAGGTTCACATGTATGTCTGTGAACAGTATAATTCAAAAAGGTAGACTCTGTTAAAAATAAATCTTGATATTTAAGATGTGCATTTTATAAGGATCTAAGATTTTCAAGTAAATCCCCCCAACACAACAACCCTTTGCATGGAAAAATACTGTTTCTTTTTTGTTTTTTTTTCAAAAATGACTATAACAATATAGTTGAAAACAGCATATTTTGATGACAAATAAAATTCATATCTTTAATTATAAAGGAACAAACATCCTCTGACTCCTCTTCATTCTGGATTACTTTTGCAGAAGTAGTAAAATAAAAAAAAATAAAATAAAAAAATTACTACAAAAAACCTGATGTGTCCCATTCACATGACTTTCTCTACTTCTGTGTAACAAATTATTGTTAATAATCTTATCCTTCTATTTACTTCAAGCTAATCGAGAAATAATTAGGAGAAATAGTCTTATTACTTACTTTCTTGTAAGTAGAAGCGAAATATGGGAGTACCATAGGTTAAAGTGAAGTCAAAAGCTGGTTACTAGTTGAGTGAAGATCCTTTGTTTGTGTGGACACGAGTTGGCAAAGTCCTGTCTGAGAAAAGTACAAGTTTTTAAAAGCTGAAACCAAACACAAGAAATATCTCAAAACCGACCAACTCGTCGAAAAAATATATGTAACATAAATTGTGTGCTTTAATGTACTCTACAATTCTTGTGTGGTAAGTTTTTGTCCATTTCTGACGGTTTAGCAGTTATGCAAAATTCCTCCAGAAAAAAGTAGTCTTCAGAGGCTATTCCCAGAAAATTCAAATTATACATATTATTTGTCAGGGAAATATCTTTAACATACGTTATTTTAATCAAAATCGTTAGAGCCATTTTGAGAAAATCATAACTTTCGAAAAAAGTTCCGTATAAAGGGTAGTTGGGAATGGGGGATTTTCTTGAAAATCTTCGTGTCGCACCCTTGGAAGATACCAAACTTAAATTCCAAGTTTGGTATTTTTCGTTTTTGAGCTATGCTGTCCACAGACACACACATGAACCTTTTTCCAAAATTGCTTTTTTGGATTCAGGGGTACCCAAAACATGTATTTCCGGTGAAATCTCGTTATGGAATTTTTGGGTGCAATACAATACCTACTCTATACACTATGTACATAGTACACGTAGAGAAAGTAAACAATTATATATCATAAATGGTGTGTTTTAATGTGCTCTACGTTTTTGTGTGATAACTTTTTGTTCATTTCTTACGGTTTAGCTGTAATGCAAAATTTCGTAAAAATCATCCAGAAAAAAGTTTTTTTCAGAGGCTATTCCCAGAAAATTCAAAATATACATTTTATTTGTCAAGTAAATATCTTTAATATATGATATTTTAGTCAAAATCTTTAGAGCCATTTTTGAGAAAATCAAAATTTTTGAAAAAAGTTCCATGTAAAGCGTAGTTGGGGGTGGGGGGATTTTCTTGGAAATCTTCGTATCACATCCTTGAAAGATACCAAACTGAAATACCAAGTTTAGTTTTTAACGGCCTTTTCGTTTTGGAGATATGCTGCCCACAGACAGACAGACACACACACACACACACACACACACACACACACACACACACCACACATAAACAGACGAACAGACACACACACGGACAATTTTCAAAAAATGTTTTTTTTGGATGCAGGGGGTTTCAAAACATATATTTCCGGTGATATCTCGGTATTGAATTTTTGGGTGAAATCCAATACTTTCTCTACACACTATGCATATAATAAGTATGGAGAAAATAAAAATCTGAAGTATTACTCTTGTGACTTTCTCTAGCTACTCTACAAACAAGCTTCTTACAAAAGACAATGCTTCTTTCAACACCAAGGTAATTGAGATATACATTATCAGACTTTTATTACTTAGTTCCTTATATGTAGAATGGAACTAAGGGAATGTACTAGACTAAAGTGATATCAAAATGTTTTAAAAGCTGTCGTTATACGTTTGACATTGCAAATCTATTCTTAGCTTGACCAGGATTAGAACAAAAGAAAAACGGACACTTCGTCTGAGGAAAGAATAACTACTTTACAATCGAAACTAATAACAAGGAATACCTGAAAAAGGGCTAGCTCCACGAAAAAAATGTATATGATATAATTTGTGTATTTTAACAAGATCTACAGTTTTGAGTAGTAAGTTTTTGTCTATCTCTTACGGTTTACTAGCTATGCCAAATTAAGCAAAATCCATCCAGAATAATCAGGTGTTTAGAAGCTATTCCCAGAAAATTCAAGATATACATTTTATTTTTGATATAAATAGCTTTAATATGTGGTATTTTAATCAAAATCGTTAGTGCCACCTTTAAGAGAAAAAAATTTTTTGACTTTTTTTCCATGTAAAGGTAGTTAAGGGCTGGGGGGATTTTCTTGAAAATCTTCGTGTCGTATCCCTGGAAGATATTAAACTTAAATACCAAGTGGTACTTAACCGTCTATTCGTTTTTGAGCTATGCTGTCCACAGACACACACACAGACAACACACACGCAAACACACACGGACCTATTTCTGAAAATGCCCTTTTTGAATTTAGGAGGTCCTAAAACATGTATTTCAGGTGAAATTTCGACATCGAATATTTGGGTGGAATGCAATACTTTTCTATCGCTATGATTATTATACATATGGGGCTATAGAAAGTAAAAAAAAAACTATAGTATATAAATGATGTGTTTTATGCAAGATCTACGTTTTTCTCCAGAAAGTTTTTGTCTATCTCTTTCTGTTTACCAGTTATGGAAAATTCAGAAAAAATCATCCAGAATAAAGAGGTCTCCTGAGGCTATTCCCAGTAAATTCAAGATATAAATTTGATTTGTCATATATTTTATATATGGTATTTTTATGGTATTTCAATGAGAACCGTTAGAACAAATTTTGAAAAACACAAAATTTTCAAAAATTTTTCCATGTAAAGAGGAAGTTTGTGGTGGGGAGATTTTTTTTTAAATCTTCGTCTCGCATCTTTGCAAGATACTAAACTTGAATACCAAGTTTGGTATTTAACGGTCTTTTCGTTTCTGACAGCATGGTCCACACATACAACGGACCTTTGACTAAAAAGGGGGACCTGAAAACGTATATTTACCGTAAAATCTATGCACCAAAGTTTTGGGTGGAATAGAATACCCTCTCTAACTACTATGAACATTATTAGTGCATACCTGCTGAAGAAAGTAATATAACGACAGATCTGTTTGCAAACACATTTACTGTAGAAATGAACTTTTGTATGGGATTATTTTAGAAAATGCGTCACGTGGTTAATTTTATTAGAAAAATGAACACAGCCAATTACTATTTCAATAACCGTGTCACCTAGAATGTTGATACATTGCAAAAATATTACTTTTGTTATAGATGTACAATAACTGACATAACTTTCATCAAGCTAACTTACTCTCTCAACCTCACAGATGCATCATCTTAGTAATATCTATCCACTTTGGTGTGTTAGTTTTTTTCTCTTTGTCTAACAGTGTTTCCACAAACCAATCATATAATTTATTACCTGATTTGTTTTGCATGGTCTTAACTGCACCGTGAGGAAAGTTTGGTAACTGTATCTAATGGGTGGCTGAAAAAAAAAACAGGGAACAGGTAACTAAAAGGAATTATGGGGATATTTGGGTAAAAATAGGTTACTAGAGGTATTCGGAAGGAAGTGACATCAAGAATGAAAGATATAGATAGGAAGATCTTATTTGCCAGGTCAGGGAGAATAATCATTGTCATGACGGATGTCTCAAACGAGTCTCTGGAGTACTCTCGGACTCTTGTGGCTGTAGAACATTATTATGCTTGAATAATACTGTGAGAACTTTTTGCTTTAAGTCAACACTATCCGGTTGTGCTTGTGAAGTGAGTTTAAATGTTAACCATTGAAAAGAGAGCGTTATAGCTGAGAACATATTTCTTACTAGTGATAAGATTTCACAAAATGTAACGAGCAAATTTCTTGAGCGTTTCGACTATTTTGTATATCTGCATCGTAATTCTGTGTGGAATTTAATTACTGGATTCCTAAAACAGAATTCTCCAAAAAGCGGTATATCTAAACCTTTAACAGGCGCAACTAGACGAAATTTCGCATGTAATGTCAAGGAGCCCGACTAAATGAATGCAGAAATTAGCACAGAAAAAACTGTTTCTGTACAGGCAGTTAGTAAGGAAATGAAACTGCATACCGATAAATATGCAGTTGTCCCGAAATAAAGACATGAGCTAAAGGAAATTACAAACTTACGCCGGAAACCCTAGATAAGTGTCCGTCATAAGGGTAAAATAGTCGAACTCTACCTATAGGAATGACAGCAGTGGTAAGTAAGTAATATCAGTTTCAGTTCACCTTCATTTCTAATAATGACTAGCGCGATTCGTTACCAATCGAACTATGATGAGTGACCGTGCTAGCGCATTCACTTCACTGCTGAGACAAATTTTTGAGACACCTGTTACAAAAAATTAAAGATGATCCAGAGAAGGAAAAGTACATTTTAATTTGTAAAAGACATGAAAGTGAAGGATTAGACTGGTTTAGATTGGCTGTTTGGAAACTAATGGGAGTAAGGGGGGAGGATATCCCAGGAATATGCACCATCTGTGGGGACAAGAAAGATTTTTATTTCAATGAAAGGTCACAAAGGATTAGAGAGAAGGTCTAATAAATAAAAAATGATTATTGAGAAACAAAGGAATTGTATTCAGGAAGAGTTTTGAAGATCAGAAGCGTATAGCTAAATTAGGGGAGTTTCTGTGAAATATAAAAAGAAAATGGAAATGATCAGTTGAAAAACAGTTGGTACATAGATCAGATTTTTGGATGACAAAAAATAGCTATGAAACAATATAAAACTTTGTGTAGTAAAATAGCTATGATCCCACAAATATTACCCTTAAATTGATTTTTAATATTTTCATTCTTTTTTATATTCATTGGTATATATTTTATGATTTTTATGATTTTTTTTAAGCTAGTCTTAAGTAAACTAACTAAGGTTAAGGTCAGTTCTAACTATGTATGCACTTATCACTTTAATAAACAAATAAATAAAACTACACCATGGCAGGAACACCGCCGGTCAGTACACTAATGGCGCACTTTCCTGGACGCTCGCCTTCTTTGTCTTCATTCGGTCGATTTCTTGCGATTTCGGGAGTACAGCGGCAACACTGGGACCTGAAATAAGTCACACACCCTGACATCTATAGGATGATTGAAAACTGCTTTTACAAAGATTAGGGACTGGTTCCTTACAATGATGCAATGATGTTCTATATTACGCCTACAGCCACATTTTCTTGTAAAAATAAACACATATGGCTACTTGGAGGCACTAAATAATCTCGAAAACATGTCTGAATTGGTAAAATTAAAAGTGCACAAATTAAGGAAATATTGATGTAATGTTGTTCATTACACTCTTCTTAACTACCAAATATCTGCACGTATATTATTAACCTCCTGTATTTATGGAATGTTTTTCTTTGTGGTTAGGTTTATAATGGTCTACTAGATGACCCAGCAATGCAGAGACAATCTAAGAAGCATGGAGAAATATCTGATATGATATATTCACATAACTTTATCTACACATTCTTCAGCGTGCTGTTCTTCAAAAGAAAAGCTAATAGAGTTAAACATTAATATACTCAATTAAATCATATTTTCCTTCTAAGTACAATGGAAACAGGGAAATACAGTAGAGATAAAACATGCCTTGAAGTTTACACTTTACGACGGATTTGAAACTTCGCGCTCTTTGCTTAACCAGTAGAAAGGAAAAACAAAAAACAAATAACGGCTTCCTAATTGAGAAAAGTTTAACGTTTTAAAATTGAAATCTATAGCATGGAATATCATGTAAATGGTTAGCTCTGCAAAATATACATGCAACCACTTATGATGTATACATTTTTTGTGTAGGAAGTTTGTGTATATCTCTTACGGTTTACCAGTTATATAAAAGTAGGTAATTCCGAATGGAGGCTATTCCCTACAGAGACTATTTCCCAAAAAATTCAAAACATACCTACATTTCATTTGTGATGTGATGTCTTAAACATATGGCATTTTAATCAAAATCATTAGAGCAATTTTTGATAAAATTAAGTTTAAAAACAATTTCCGTGTAGATAATTTGAGTTACGGGGATTATCCTGAAAAGCTTCGTGCCGTAACCTTGGAAGATACTGAACTAAAACACCAAGTTTGGTACTTAACCGACTTTTCGATTTTGATCTATGCTGCACACACACACACACACACATTCACATACAGAAGCACAGCGCACCTTTTCTTAAAATACCTATTTTGTAGAAATACTCAAGACACGTATTTCCGGTGAAATCTCGGCGTGGAACTGCAACACTTTCTCTACCTAATGTGTACATTGTACTTAGTAGAGAAACAGACATGTGGATATTGAAAAATGCAAACATATTATAATGCATATCCCAAAAAGGCGTATGCCACACAGAAATTGTGTATTTCAAAGAACTTTGTATTTAGACACGGTTTTATCTATCACTTATGGTTTAATAGTTGTACAAGATTAGGTGGAATTATTTCAGTATTTAGAGAACTTCACAGCCTTTTATAGTGAATGTGTATTTAATTAGCCAGGGATGCGAAACGAAGATTTGGAGGAAAATTTGAGGGAGGCCCAACTATCCTTTACGTGGAGAAAATTGGAAAACTTTGATTTTCTTAAAAATGATCTAACGCTTTTGATTAAAATACCGTATATTAAAGATAATTTATATGGCAAATAAAATGTATATATTGAATTTTCTGAGAATATCCTCTGAAAACCTCTTCATTCTAGATGACCTTTGCATTATTGGTAAACAATAAGAGGTAAACTAAAATGTAGAGCTCGTTGATACACACTGTTTATCTCATATACATATATTTTTTTTTCGTGGAGCTGACCATTTCCGAGATATCCCTTGTTATTGATTTCAAATTTAAAATACTTCTGGCCGTAGAAAGAAACAAATTCCAGTCACATAGCAACCAGCCTTTAAAAGATTTGAGTATCGCTTTAGCCTAGCTAGTGTAGCCCCTTATTTCCCTTTTACTTAGAAGAAAGCAAATATGTACTAAGGTCATATCTGTTAATGTTAATCTCGATTAAGATTAAATAGATAGAAAAATAAGCTTTTTAACAATAGTTTGTTCCAGAGATAAAGAGAAAGTTATGCGAATGGAATACGTCAGATTTATTTCTCACTGTCTAACATTTTTCCACAAAACAATCACATAATTGAATATTAAGGCAAAAAGAAGCACTATTAACAACGACGATTTCAAAGTTAAGAACTGTGTGAGACGACCATACTTCATCGCTTCTTTGGAGTTGTACTGATTTAGGATGCGTTTCCACACCATACCATGCATGCCATCTTCATGCTAGCTGGTTGGTCGTCTAATCTCTCTCCTTCACCAACGTCTTCATATAGGTGAGGTGCTGCTCTCAGGTGGTAGATACGCTTCTTTCATGTGGGACCGGAACGACCACTGCACTCGCATCTTAGGAGTCACCAGCTGAACTTTTTGATTTGATGAATTGTACAAGTGTTGGAACTTTAATAGTGTCAACTATTTATTTGTAACCGATACTAAACAGATACATATTACTAGAGACCGGATTATATGCATTTGTATTTTTAACCCTTTTTCACCGGTTATTGCATATTTTAACAAAAATCTGGTAATGATGCATATTCAGGGCTATTTTACAATGTTTTAGACATTTAAAAGGGCGGGCACAAGTTTGTCCTCGTTTTAATGTTTCATAGTGACGGTAGGTTCAAACCCGGTGAGGGACGATGGATTTTTCGGACGTAAAACTCCTTAGCATGGCTTCCTTCGGAAGGGAAGTAAAGCCGTTGGTCCCGTGTCGAAGATTTACGGCACGTAAAAGAACCTCAAGCCTGATAAAGAAGCCTCTGAGCAAAATTAAGTGGTCTTTCATGCCCAGTATACATTAGGACGCTGAGAACCACAGCAGATAAAGAGCGTCCATAAATAAAACTCATTTTCATTTTCAGGTTATTTTTCGTACGTCCATTATTTCAGTTTAGTATTATATTTATTATATTATATTTATTGTTGTTAGTATTGTTGTACAAAGTTCAACGCGTATTGTGTAATGTGCCACCTAAAAAAAGAAATGCCGTTCTGTGGATAGCTGAGCATCCTGGAAAATATAGTCATGATGGAAATAATACTATCGGGTTTGCCAGAAAAACGTTTTGTGCACAAAAAGATTTCAAATAGACGAATGTTAAGACAAGTCTTCATATCGCAGGAATGCAAAAGAAAGGCCAATGACAACAACTTTTAAAGCAGCAAATAACAGTAGCAATGATTTAACCTCCAGAGAAAACAACAGCAACAAACGCTTTAACATGGATCTATCTGAAGCATTCATTGCAATTAATATCCCTCTTCACAAACTTACAAACCCTATTCTCAAAGGCTTTCTGAGCAAATATTGCTTAAATCAACATATACCAGATGAATCAGCATTGGATAAGAATTACATGCCGACAATGTATCTACATGTTCTGTAAGAAATACGTAATGAATAAGAATAAAATCATTTGGATTTCAGTTGATAAAACTACGGAAAATTGTGACCGTTACATTGCTAATTTAATTATTGGCGCATTAAAACAAAATCATTCTTCTTCCTATTTGGTGGCCTGCAAAGAATTAAAAAATGTAAATCATTCTACGATCACCAGATTGTGAACGAGGGCAGTAAAACTATATTTTCCAGAATCCTCTGCAGATGAAAGGACTTGCTTCTTCCTACATGATCCAAGCTGGCAAAATCCTACAAGTATTTTACATAAATATGATTCATTTGACATACTTCGCTCACGGAGTACATCGCCTCACTAAAGAAGTACGAATTCCGGTTTGGGAATGTAAACAAACTGATTTCATCAACAAAGAAAGTGCTTCTTATGCCACCTGTCCGTTACAAGGCTTACAAAGAAAAACTATCAAATGTGCCTTTACCTCTCGAAACAATGGTAACTCGTTGGAGTACCTGGGTCGAAACTGTGTTGATTTATAATGAACATTTCGCGATCATCAAAGGTGCAATAAAGGACTTCGATAGTGTAGAGTCTTTGTCTGTTTGTCTGTACAAGGAAACTTTTAATGATTCCAATATTCAGAAAAACATTCCTGTGATTAGCTCTCATTTTTCTCATATAACTGTGAGTATTAAAAAGCTCGAAAATCGAGGTTTAGCGCTGACTGAATGAATTCAGGCAATGAATAAAATCCGTCTAGTAAACTGCTCCTCTTCGGAAGTATTCCCGAGGAAACTTAAAAGTTTACAAACATTTTGAGCAATAACCCAGGCTTTGAACCTTTGTGTCAAATGTATAGCTTTATTAATGGGACGGATGAATTTTTACCAGAAACAATAATTGCCAATACAGCACCCAAATTCAAACACTGTCCAGTGACCTCAGTTGATGTAGAGCGATCCTTTTCTCTTATGTTGAGAGATCGACGACACAATTTTACTACTGAACATTCGGTTTACCATAGTAACAACGTTTAAAGGAATTTGTAAGTGATACTTGTTTTTGTTGAAGTAAATAAAAACTGCCGATTGTATTATGTTTTTGAAATAAAAAAAATACATACAGGGTGTTCGGAAATTCATATTACAAACTTCGAGGGCTAGAGAGGGGACTGAGTAGGCAATATTTTGAATAGGAACCCATGTCCGCACCGTTGCATTGCTGGCACCAATTTCCACGAAGAGTTATGTTCACCGATGAATGTAAATTCACGAGGGAGGGTGTTCTCAAATCTCAAAACAGGCATGTCTGGGCAGACGAAAATCCGCAGGCGACGCATGTCAGGGGATTCCAACACAGATTTTCAATCAATGTACGGGCAGGTATTCTAGACGGTCATATGATCGGGCCATACCCTCTTCCAGCAAGATAAACTGGTGCTGCGTACTTGGTCTTCCTATAGAACGTATTGCCCCTGTTCTTAGAGAACGTGTCATTGAATGTCCGTCGCATGAAGAGTATGGTGTAGAGACCAAGGGAGACCTGCTGGCCCGAGTTATGGTTGCTGCACAAGAGATTAACGGGACACCAGGTGTGACTGAACGAGTGTACCGGAACATGAATCGTCGGTACAATGTGTGCAATGACATCGAGCCTCTGTTGTAGAGAGCAGTTTCATACTGTATAGTATGGAACACATCCAGTGTACTGTACGTAGAAGACAGAAGCAAATTTGTTTTTCCACTTTTGACACAAATGCTATTGTGATCAATGAAAGTTTTTGTTTTATTACTTTGGAATTGTTACCATGTAAAGTTGACTTTCTTGTGTAATGATTCAAATGCCAGTTAATGCTGTACCTTACATCACACCTCATTGGACATGGTGCTCTTCTGATGCCATGTACAGCCTATCCAGTTACAAAACAACACCGGCACATTGTAATGGCTGTAGCAAGGAAACGGTACGTTTCCGGACATGGGTTCCCATTCAACATATTGTCTACTACGTCCCCTCTACTAGCCCTTAACTTTTTTGTAATATGAATTTCCGAACACCTTGTATAACTAATCATTACTTTGTACAATTTAATTTTGAGTATTTTGACACTTTTCATGCATATTTTGAGCATTCTTCATGCATATTTGTATGCATATTTCGTGCTTTTTATGTTGCATGTAATACGGTCTCTACATATTACTAAATTTTACTGTCATTCAAAATAGTCACCAACATTGTTTACAACGCATTGCCAGCAATGTGGAAGCCTTAGAATATCTTTAGTCGTGCCTGTTGTGTTGATTGTTCGAATGTAGCGGTCTAATACTTCATGGATCTATGAAACAGTTCTAAGCGAATGCCACAAAATGGTTCCTTCCTCCATGGAATCAACTCAAGTCACAAGGGTTAAAGTCTGGGAAGTATGGTGGTAGGTACAGTACTTTCAAGTCCCATTGATCGAATAAATAAACCACACCTTACGCTGTATGCAGCCGAGTATTGTCCTACAAAATTATGTTTTTGTTCAGCAGGATGTGACGTCGCTTCTTTCCCAAAGCTGGTCGCAGATTGTACTCCAAAAATTAACAGTAATATTGCGCATATTACGGTCACCACAAAGATCTTAAGTTCGTCAGAACTCCAGCACTATGAAAATTATGGTGCTATTAGATTACGACTGTGATGGTGTTGTCATAACCAAAGCTCGGTATTGTTCCGAAGCGCTCACAGTCACGATTACACACAGCAGTCAGGGGTACAAAGAGAGGGTAGTGGGGAAGGATTTGTAGCATAAACATGCACACGTTGAGGTATAATCTTTCCAAAAGTAGGTCATTACATGTATTGACATTATATGCATAGTTTTAATTCAATAAGAAACATAATAAAACAATTATTTCATAATATGTTTTGTAAATTAAAACCCCTTGTACTTTTACAAAAAAAATGAGAATCATAATGAGCAGAAATTTGAAAAGACAATGAACATAAAACAACAAACTCACTCATAATTCATCGCATTGAGTTACAAAAAACATCTCTACCGTGTCCTGTCACTCAAAATATGTTTCATTGATCCATAAGCTTGTTCGGTTTCGAACACCTAACCTTTTGTATTTTCGATATTTTTCAAACTAAAATATCTTTCAGTGATCACTGATTTATCTACTAGTAGGAACTGAACAAGGTCTGACAGTGAGCAATTCTAGATAGTGTAATACGTTTCAAAAGGGGCTGTAGAGACGACGCCTACTCCAATACGACATATACTCCGTGTACACCGAACCTCAATCCGGCAATTTCATGACCCCGATCCGAGCTCTAGTCGTAAGCATTACGTTCCTCCACAATAGACCATTAATACGCAGATTTATTATTCATATTTAGAACACAATTTGCGACCAGCTGTGAGAAAAGAAGCGGCCGCACTTTTGAAAAACCTAACCCTCATTTTGTATGACAATGCTCGGTCGCATTCATCGCA
Source organism: Hymenopus coronatus (assembly GCA_030762935.1). Lineage (NCBI taxonomy): Eukaryota > Metazoa > Arthropoda > Insecta > Mantodea > Hymenopodidae > Hymenopus > Hymenopus coronatus. Next base: position 27,825,025 of record CM060896.1, on the reverse strand, counting down.
AGCCGTGGCTGACTATTCGGTCGGTGAGACTGCATCACCGTACTCAGCCCTTGTGACTTAATTGATTCCAAAGATAAAGAGGCCACTTAATCGCATTCGCTTCAAAACTGTTCATGAGATTCGTCAAACAGTAGATCGCTCCATTCAAACTGTCAATATAAAAGGCGTTGCCAAAGGCATCCTGCGACTTCCACATCACTGGGTTGCACACAATGCTGGTGACTACTCTGAAGGACAATAAAACCTGGTGACATGCATCATTTTTGTATCAGTTGTAAACAAATAGTTGCCGCCATTGAAGTCCCAACTCTTGTAGGATCAGAAGAGTGTATTTCAAAGTGTATAGCTTTACCGCTATTATAAATTCTATTCTCTTGTCCCATTTCATAGTTAGTGGCCCAAAAGTGCCTAACAACCACTGATCTTTCTACTTATTTCAATTTTATATTGTTTTGATATTCCTTTAAATGTGTGAATTTAAAATAATAGTAAATTAATGTATAGCATATAGTGGGAAGATGACAGACACATCGTCTTTAATCTCAACATATTTTAAATATTTCAGAATGGTCAAATGTAACTTTAATTTCTAAATAACTATGTGTATGTATATATGCTAAGAAAAGTGATATGGATTCTCCAAACATAGGACGAGTATTTTAAATTCACAATGGCAATCGAATATAATCGCAAGCTACCTTTCTTGCATTTTAAAATACTTCATTAAAATAAAAATTGCGATTTGGTATATATAGAAACGTATTCATATGAAGAACTATATTAAGAAAAATAAGTATAGCCCGGAAAATATGCGGTTTTCCAAAGTTTCAACATTCAGTCAACATAATTTACTGCCTACTGAATTTTGCGTGGCGAAAAATACAATGCTTCTCATAATGGTCTATCTGTTTACTCCCATGTTTTCAAACCTCAATACGTGACCTGCATGGTGGTTTTGGGTGACTGGCTCTGCAGAAAGCATTACCTAACATTTAGTTGCGATACAACATTCGATATAGCGAGGCCCGCCCACTCAAGATCACGCCTTCCTACCCGCGGAAAAATAAACACGTATGACGTGTGTATAAAACGTATAATTGGGCCGGTTGGCACTGGCCAACCTAAAAACATACTAAGCTAAATAAATAAATGTATGCGTGGAAATGAAGCAAATGTTGATATAAAGTTATTTGCATTGTTCTTAAACACCAGTATAATTATCTATGCTTATACTCCTAACAGAGTGTGTCTTAAATGATACACATGATTTTTTTAAAGATTCTTAATATTTTAGAAAATAAAATATATGAAATATATTTATTTAGAGAATAGCCTGGCAGGATTACTTTTTAGTTCCCTTGTGTCATCCTTATTAGATAACTGAACTTAAATACCAATTTTGGGAGTAATTTGTCTTTTAATTTTTAAGTTATTTTGACATAGAGAGAGAGAGAGAGAGAGAGAGAGAGAGTGTGTGTGTGTGTATGTGTGAGGGTACGACAAATACACATTAGCTCGGCCTTTTTCAATATACTTTCTTTATATTTCAGAGGATCTCGAAAGTGTAATAACTCTAATTAAATATCTATTTTTAATTTTACCTCCTCTAGCACGTACGTACAATACACATAGTAGATAGAAAAGGAGTGTACTCTCCAGAAAATTTCATACCAAGATTTCACCAGAAATATTTTAGAGTCCTCTAATAAAAAAAAACAATCTGATGTGTTTCATTCACATTACTTTCTCTACATTCCAGCAACAATGTTATTTATTTAATGCTAATCGAGAACAACTTAGCAGATATAGTCTTATTATTTGCCTCCTTGTAAGTAGAAGCGAAATAAGGGAGTACCATAGGTTAAAGTGATAGTCAAAATCTGGTAGCTATGTGACTGAAGTTCCTTTGTTTGTACGGACAGGAGTTGACTAATTCCTGTATGAGAAAAGTATAAGTATTTTAAAGCTATATCCAAAAACAAGGCATATCTCAAAAGCGATCAACTTCACGAAAAGAAATTATATAACATAAATTGTGTGTTTTAATGTGCTCTACATTTTTTTTTTGTGTGGTAAGTTTTTGTCTATCTCTTACGTTCAGCACTTATGCAAAATTCCGAAAAATTCATCCAGAATGAATTAGTCTTCAAAGGCTATTCCCAGGAAATTCCAGGTATTTGTCAGGTAAATATCTTTAATATACGATATTTTAATCAAAAGCCATTTCTGAGATAATAAAAATGTTCAAAAAAAGTTTCATGTTAAGGTTAGTTGTCGTGTCGCATCCTTGGAAGATACCAAACTTAAATACCATGTTTGTTATTTAACGTTCTTTTCGTTTTTGAGCTATTCTGTCCACAGACACACACACCAAACACACACACACTCACACACACAGACAGACACTGTGGCGGGGTTATTTGGGGCTTTGGTGAGAATATGGAAACAGGTTGGATCGCCGGCTGGCTAAGGAAATGTGTAAAGGTCTCAGGATTTGCGGGGAGAAACCTGAATGATATTCGGACGCTGGTTTCTAAGTGCGTTTACTTTCCCGCACGAAACGTTTCACTATTCCGCTGGCGGTCCAAAGTACAAGAACCATTATAGGGCCTAGCTTCGCCAAAACAAAACCGCTCACAAATTATTTTAGCTGTTTCACCTTCCCTTCGCACTAATCTCCCCCTTAATTCCCTTCCCCTGTTAATACTTTTTTTTTTTTTTTTTTTTTTTGTTACTTCGCATTTTTGCTATGAGCTACGACTCGTCGCTGGTTCACTACACGGTGTCAGACTTATGAGTATCGATCTGCACCCCGTCTTTCCCGAAGCTCCCGCGGCTAGACAAAAGTCTATTCACCGCTCTTTTTCTAGGATTTGCCTAGACTTTCGCTATCTTCGTTTTCCACCGATTCTATTGGCCGAAACTCTGTTGCATTTTATATTTTGTCGCGTCTTCTTGGGTCTTATGATTTTAGAGCCACGCTATGTCCTTATTCCTATTAACATTTTAACACGCCTGATTACACTTTCTGTGTTTAGTGGAGTGTGAATTTTTTTGGGGGTCTTTCCCTTCATTTCTCGTAGCTGAGTCTCTGCATATCAGCTCCTTTTGTTCACGTGACTTGGCTTGGCACCTTTTGGTACTGGACTCACGATCTATCGTGTTTCGAAGCGATATTATTTCATATTTCTTTTACCTTTTAATATAACTAACATTATTTAAGTATCTTTGATTCTGTTTTTAATCGTGGGTGTATTCTATTTATTACTTTATTTCTTTTCTTACATTCTCTTTGTTTATTACCGTTATTTTTCTATTTTGTTTATTTAATTTGTTACATTTTATTTGTATTTTCTCATGCTTTATTATTACGTTACTCTTATTTGTCTGTCTAGTTTTATCACTTCAACACACACACGCGCACACATACGGATCATTTTCCAGAAATGCTTTTTTTGGATTCAGAGGGACCCAAAACATATATTTCTGGTTAAATCTCGGTATCGAATTTTTTGGTACACCTTCTCTATACACTTTGTACATAGTATGTGTAGAGAAAGTAAAAAAAGTGTTTGTAATAAACTGCCTATGTGTGTGTGTGTGTGTGTATGGGCACAATTACTCAAAAACTGAAAGTACATTAAATACCAAATTTGGTATTTAAGTTCAGTACCTCCAAGGATACAACACGAAGATATTCAGGAAAATACCCCCAACTACCTTTTAAATGAAACATATGCTGAACATTTTGATTTTCTCAAAAATGGCTCTAACGATTAACATACCGGTGAAATCTCCACATCAAATTTTTGGGTGTAATACAATACCCTCTCTATCTACAATCTGCATTGTAGATGTGGAGAAATTAAAAATGCATGCCTTAGACGAACATTGATAGCGCAAGAAAACCCCTATATAATACAATGATACAAATTTCTCTTCCGATCCTGCAGCAAATTGTTGTTAAAAAAAGCTATTCGTCTACCTACTTCACGCTAAACCAGATAAATGCTTGCATAAACCATTTTATTGCGTATGTCCCTATAAATAGGAAGGAATGATGGAACACTACACGTTAAAGTGACAATCAACTATTTTAAAAGTTGTTCGCTAAGTGTTAAGCCTTACTCTTGTTTCACCAGAAGCAAGAAACACAACAATTACAGCCCATTTTAAGGAATATATTTATATAAATATAAAATAAAATATAAAATTTAAACATTTAAAATTTTAAAATTTAAAATTCAAATCCATAATCAGCAAATTGTTGAAACGGTCAACTGCACAAAAAGGTATCTGCCAAATTGTGTGTAGTTTAACAATGTCAACAATTTTATGTAGTAAGACTTTGTTCATTTCTGAGAACGAAGAGAACGCCAGAGGCTATTGCCACAAAATTCAAGATATACACTTTCCTCTAAATGCCTTTAATATAGGCACTTTATCCAAATTCGTTACAGCAATTGTTGAGAACAAGGAAAAGTGTTGAAAAATATTTCACATTGATTAGTTTATGGTGGGGGAATTTTCTCCAAAAACACGCATTTCCGGTGAAACATCGGTATGGAATTTTTGGGTGGAACACACTTCTTTCTCTATAATGTTCATTCCTGGCTATAGGTCGACCCCTCGTAAATTTCTTTTGTTTCGGTTCGTAATTGGCTTACCCTCCCGTATTTGTAGGACTGACACCCCCCCCCTTAGGACTCATAAGTCAATGCATAGGGGCCAGATATCTGCCAGGGAGCCAAAGTACGAAACCACAGAATGGAGAACTTGTTTCGAGTGGTCGGTCCGTAGCCAGGCAAGAACATGAGGAAGTGGATGATATGAAATGTAAGCGAAATTGATGGTCGTAAAGGTGATGGTGGAGCAATTGGTGGAAGGGGTGGCGGAGAAAACCCGCCCAGACGCCTTTTCATCCACCACGAACCCTACATGCGGGTACTTGGGACCGAACTCGGGCTGCCTAGATGGGTATGAGCGGTCTAACCACTCAACCACGGCGCAGCCGACTTCAATGTGGTTGAAAATAGAAGAAGAAAAGTCCTATCACTATCACATTTTTGTATTTTAATATCATATTCTTCCGGTGTTTCTGATGAGCATAAGTTAGACTTTCAAAAATTTAAATCAGGGCTTCAAAACTTCTCATTAACGTTTCTAAGTCTGCTTTACTGTCTACAATGTTATTATTGTTGGAGTATTATTAAACTTTTGTTAACTGTTTAGTACAGTATATTCTATTTCAAACACCTACCTTTTTATACTTGTGAGAAAGACGAGTTTAACAGGTAAAAGAGACTCAGGGTGAAGAGAATAAGAGCATCTTGTGTAGGAAATGTGTTTTGATGCGTAATGGAAGGCATTAGACTGAATTTTAAATGTTCTCGTAGCTAATCCTCTCATATGTCTGCATACAACAGAGCGGAAGAACATTACCTTTCCTAAAACTCAATTCACTGTTTAAATCCTTGGCTTATGTACATATTATGTAATTCTTTTAAAATGTTTGTAGGTACTTTATTTTCACGCGTTTCTCTATAGTCTCACATACAATCGTACTTAGCATAGACCCTGTTCCTTCACCACCAACACCACCACCACCATCACCACCGCCTCAATCCCCGCCGACACCAGCCCCTCCGCCGCCACCACAAGCATCATCATCTCCACCACCTCCACTCCCTCCATTGCCGCCATCAACAACACCACCATCATCACCCCATCCGCTGCTACCACCGTCACCACCGCCATTACCACCACCATCCCTTCCACTACCACCACCAACGCCACCACCACCCCGTCCACTGCCATCACCACCACAAACCCCTCCAATGCCACCACTACTTCCACTATTACCACCACCCCATCCACTGCCACCACCATCATCACCACCAACAGCCCCTCCACTATCACGCTACCCCCTCCACCGTCATCACCAGCATCATCACCACCACTACCATCACCAACGCCTCAACCTCCGCCATCACTACTCCCTCCACGGTCATCACCGCCATCACCACCACCACCATTACCACCACCGCTATCATCACTACCACCATCACCATTTTCACCACCACCACCACCATTATCACCACCACCGCCATTACCACCATCACCAGCACTACCTCCACCACAACCTCCCTCCAACGCCACCACCTCCCCTCCAACGCCGCCAGCACTATCACCACCACCACCGCCATAGCCGCCGCCACAACCACCTCCACCACCATCATCACCTTCACCGCTACCACCACCACCAGTCACCAGCGCCACTATCACCGCTACTACCACCACCACCATCGCCACCACCTTCATCACCTCCATCACCGCCACCACCTTCACCACCACCGCCGCCCCCATCACCACCGCCACCAACTCCGCCACATCACCACCACTGCCACCACCGTCACCACCACAACCTTCACCATCACCACCACCATATATACCAAGTTTGGTATTTAAATGACTTTCCGTTTTTTGGCAATGTTGCCCTCAGTTACATAAGCACACACACACACACACACACACACACACACACACACACACATAGACACTCAGATCGTCATTTTTCTCTATTTTTATATAGAGGTTTAAAAAATGTATTTCCGGTGAAATCTCGGCAATGAATTTCGGGTGAAGTATAATACCTTCTCTATTTACCATGTCCATTGTAAATACACGTTAGTGCAGGCTGTTCCAACTCCACTTATCTGAATAAGAGCAAACGCGGTACTCAAAACTCAGAGCACAGCTAACAGAGAAACCTGGTAACCAACATATTACTTGGCAAAGGTAACACAATACTTACACATCTGATTCAGTCGTGACGATAGCTTATCCTTAATGTTGCACTTTGTTGCATGTTGCGGGTAGATCCCTATGAGTTGCGAACTACTCACTGCTCTTTTGGCGCGCACCAAAACTGGAACATCATATTACATGGCAGTAATCATTAATTACTTTCGTATTGGAAGTAGTATGAAATAAAAAGTGTAATATCCAAATATATCTTTCATTTTACTATGTATCCAGAATGTCATAATCGTAAAAATGCTAGATTTCTCAAAATGTCCTATGTAATATGATAGCAATAATACTGATTTCCGTATTGAATACAACTAAAATATAGGTGTATATTTATAAAATAATATATTTTCCAAATTTGGTTTAAAGTAACTCATTAAGGGCTAAATTAGCTCAGATATGGTATGAGTTCAATATTATATTACTATAATAATTTCTGCATAATTCATTAGACAACAATGATCCCGAATGAGAGTTGAATGCAATATTTAAATTTGAAAGTTAATTTAACAAAGTAGTGTCTATAATGCCACTACTGATAATTAACTTAGATGCTGCTATGTAAATATGAGAAAACATCTTAATGTTTGGTATTATATGAGGTGATATGTAATGGTACATCATCACATTAGTGGTCTCCATATATTTGCTGTAGCGGTTCTGAATCATCCTGTATCACCTGCTGCTCCATGTTAGCCTAAGAGCTTTACTAGGCACACATAATCCACGTTACATATGTTCAATCCCTTCCTGGAACTGGGTTGGTAGACGTGTTCTGCAAATCCCTTGGCATTCAGGAAAACATAGAAAACCACTAAGTAACAAAGCGTGATGCATAAGCCACTTTGCTTCCTCTGCCATTACATTTTATTGTGGTTCTATAAAATATGTACAAGTTAAGGCTTCTGTACTGCGTACAGTAAGTAAAGGTATTATTGTATTCCACTCAAAACTCCTATACCAAAATGAAATCAGAAATACATGTTTTCATGACCCCCGAGTATTAAAAGATCTTATCTGTTCCAGTCACATGACTTTCTCTATCTGTTCCACAAACAAACTTTTCATATAAAAGCTTATTCTTCTAACTACTTCATACTAATCTAGATAAACATTAGCAGAAATGGAATCATAACTTGCTTCGTTATATTTAAAGAATTTACCGCGATGTTTTACCAGCGCAAATGGAAAACATGCACGGAAAACGCGGAGGTATTATGTAACAGCTAAGGCGTGACAGCTGCGATCTGCGGAGGTGCAATAAGATCTAAAAAGCTATTATAATGTTATATAATTATACATATATTATGTATTTATATAGTCATCCTTTTCGGTAATTGTTTTGTTGTGGTGTTGATGTTGTGTATGTATCTGTCTTAAGTGTATTTGTTTACTAAAATACGGTACTTTAATGCGTCTGAATACGACTTGCCGTTTATTGTGTGTAGTATATTTAAGATGCTATTTCTGAATATGTTTGTCTTTTTATTTTGTGGTCATTTTTTTCATTTTTTGTTTGTTGTAGTTAATATTGCTTACTATTTTGTATACTACAAAAGCACGTGCGGTCTGTGGACCCGTGCGATTGATGATCAATGTATCTATACTCCTATTTAAGTATATACATTCATTCATACCTATATGTTTTCATTGTTTCGGTAGTAATTGGAAGTCGTATCATAAATAATTGCAAAAAATGATGACAATTGTTGTAGTTTTAACATATTGAAGTAACTAACCACTTAACTTGGTTAATATCATTGTAATGGCATTGTATGGCTAAGAGTAAGAGAGTTAATTTGTGAAGAAAAACTTTCATATTTGCAGGAATTAATATGAGCAGACATTTTGGTAGTTAATTTGTACCGGGAAATTCAATAGAAACGTTCTTCTTCTTGGCATCTGTCGTACTCACTTGAATGGCTTGCACAATGACGCTAAAATTGAATGTTCTGAATACATAACTTTGCCGCAAAACTAAACACTTAGTTCGCCACTTTCTCTAAATAAGCAGGATTCCTTCTAGGATTGCATGTTGGATTATTTTCTGTTCCCGAAATTATAAACTGGCATACACTACATTGTACAAGAAAGAGAAGCAATCCCTATTGCCAAGCCTATTTGCTCCTCGGCTGCCATAGACTATCCGTTTTGCTTCTACGTTTTCACACCTCAATACGCGATCTTCTGACCTAAGCAGTGTGGGGTTAAATTATATTCAATCTGAGTTTTATTAATGGACACTCTTTAACCGATACAGTTATCCTCATCCCTTTCTGTTTTGAGAGTGAAAGGCCACTTAATTTTGCTTAGGGGCTTTTCCATCGGGTTTGAGATAAATCTACAACCCGGGAAAAACTGCTTTACTTTCCTTCTGAAGCAAGCCATTCTAAGGATTTTTATGTTCGAAAAAATCCATCGCCCTCCGCTGAGTTTGGTCCCGGAACCTTGTGAACCACACGTTAGGGTGTTATCCCTAGACCCCGGAAGTATTGTGTGGTCATTGAAGAAAGAATTCAAACTCAGTTCCGATACGACTTTTCTTACATTGAGACCTGCCCATTCAACCCGCGGTCTTAGGAAAAGTAAACATGCATACATTTTGTCTGTCACCTACTTGGAAGAACTAAACAACCTGAAAACATACTACTCTTAATAAGTAAAATTATAATTCGGCAATTGAAGCGAATATTGATGTAATGTTTGTTGTTCATGACATTGTACTTAATTACCAATGCAAATATAGCTTGTATTTATGCTTTTGTGTAACTAGAACAAAAGGTAAAAAAATCTTATGCATTCCAGTCATATGACTTTATGTATATCTCTGTAATAGGTTATTTTTGCGAAATAAATGATGTGTATCTCTTACAGTTTACCGGTAATGCAAAATACAGCAATACTCAATCAGAATGAAGAGCTCTTGAGAGGCCATTTCCAAAAAATTCAAAATATATATTTTTATCATATAAATATCTTTAATATACGACATTCTAACAAAAATTGTCAGAGCCATTTTTAAGAAAATCAAAGTTTTCGAACTTTTTTTCATGTAAAAAGTAGTTTGGGGTGAAAAGTTTTCTCTGGAAATCTTCATGTTGTATCCTTGGAAGATACTAAACTTAAATACCAAGTTTAGCATTTTACCAACTTTTCTTTTTTGAGTTATCATGTTCACAGGCACACGAACACACGGTCACACATTCTAAAATTCTTTTTTTTTTTTTTTTTTTTTTTTTTTTTTTGGATACAGAGGAACCTAAGACGTGTATTTACGATGAAATCTCGGTATAGAATTTAATGTATCGATTTACGTAATATAATGAGAAATTAAAATGAGCTTTTGAGTTTTTCGACCCAAGTTGAGGTATTTGCAACGCTTTGAAAATCAGATTTTATGCTGGCTTCCTCGCCATTTACGCTAAATATATAACACATTGCTGTTATTATTTTGAGATCTAATGGTGGATGTTTCCTTATATGGCATAGGACATAAAGTTCTGTGGCTACCAATAAGCCCAACTCAGCTTATAGCAGAACCTTGTTAGGAAATTTATCAATTTCCCGATCAAAACGAGGTGAAGTATTACCTTAGGGGAAATCCAAGTCAGCGAAAGTATCGACCAGTTGCGAACACTCGGGTCACTGAGAAATGGCACAGAAAACTTCAGGGGTTTGCTATTCCCCTTCCGTTTGAGCAGAATCTCCCTCTTCATCTGAGAAAACGGAACCACAATGGGAATTATGGCTTTCTGTGTTCAACCGAAACCATTTGACCTCTTTGTTTGTCCTTGAATTAAGAACATTGGTTTGAAAAAGGTTATATGGTGCACTACATGACTTTATATTCACATGACCCCTACCCTCTATCACGTTTACTAGTGGGTATACAAACTGCAATCACGAAACTTTATTACTTTGTCTAGAACGTAAGTGCAACGTACATAGCAGATACAGAAGATATTGCATTCCACCCAAAAATTGATACCAATATTTCAGTGAAAGTACATGTTTTGAAGTGCTCTTAATTTAAAACAATGCTTATATGTTCCATTCACATGACTTTCTCTACATCTCTGTAACAAATTATTGTTAAAAAACTTATTATTTTATCTACTTAATGCTAATCAAGCTAAACATTAGCAGCATTGCTTCCTTGTAAGTAGAAGGGAAATAAGGGAATAGAGAAAGCCAAAACGGTAGCCAAATCTTTGAAAAGCTGGTTGCCATGTGGAAGAAATCCGTTTCTCTGCATGACCAGGAGTTTAAAATTCCCGTATGAGAAAAACTCAAGTATTTTAAAACGGAAACAATAACAAGGACTATCTCGGAAATAGACAGCTCACCGAAAAATGATGTATGTAACGTCAATTATGTGTTTTAACGAGATCCACATTTTTTGTGTAGTAAGTTTTTACCCACCTCTTACGGTTTACCAGTTATGCAAAATTCACCAAAATTCATCCAAAGTACAGAAGTCTCCAGAAGCTATTCCCAGAAAATTCAAGATATACATTTTATTTGTCATGTAAATAATTTTAATATACACTATTTAAATCAAAATCTTGAGAAAATATACATTTTCAAATTTTGTTTCATAAAGGACAGTTTGAGTGGAGAGGATTTTCCTAAACTCTACGTTCACATTCTTGGAAGATACTAAACTTAAATACCAAGTTTAGTATTTTACCAACATTTTTGAGTTATCGAGTTCACAGACACATGCACACACACACACTCACACACCTTTTTATAAAAATGCGTTTTTGGATTTAGGAGACCCTAAAATGTGTACTTCCGCTGATATCTCGGTATCTGAATTTTTGGGTGGAGTGCAAACTTTCTCTACCTATATACCATGTACTGTGTTTAAAAAGGAAAAAACTGAATTCTTAGAGAAAAATTTCCACGTGTGTTTGTGTGTGTGTTCGTGGTGTGTGTGTATGTGTGTGTGTGTGTGTGTGTGTGTAGAACGCAAACTTCAAAAATGAACAGTGGTATTTAAGTTCAGTAGCTTTAAGGATGCGACACGCAGATTTTCAAAAATTCCCCAACTCTAAATTACTCTTTACTACAGGCGTTTCCAAATTTTCGATTTGTAATAAAACGATTTTGATTCAAATGCCGTATATTAAAAATAAGCAATTGGAAAATAAAATGTATATCCTGAGTTTCTTGGGAATAGACCCTGATGTCCTGGATGACTTTGTATAACTGTTAAACTGTAACAGATGCAGATCTCGCTAAATCACATAATTTACGCCATATACAGTTTTTGTACTATTTCCTGTTATTGATTTCAAGTTTAAAATACTTACACTTTTCTCAAACGGGAAGCCTTCATCCCTTTCACATCTGTTTGTTTTATTCCTGGGCATGGAAACAATCGAATTTCTATAACAATCACATGGCGAGAGCTGTTAAAGATATAATTGTCGCTTAAGCCTAGTGTTCCTTCTACTTATAAGAAACCAAGTCATAATCCCAATTCTGATAATGATTATCTTTATTAGGATGATGTAAATATAAGAGTAATAATTTTTTGTCTAGTTCATTTTAATAAATAGAAACAGTTACAGAAATAGCTATATTACACCAGTATTATTTTATAGTTTCTATTAACATCAGTAATCAGTTTTTATTTCTGGAATATTATCGTTTTTCGGCAATGAAGTTTACTCGTGTATAGTTCTCATTATATTGTATTTCTTTGGGTTTTGTGCGTTGTTCATTTGGCTTTTGTTAGATCAGACACACACATGCACACACAGAAACACACACGCCACAAACATTCGCACTTTCATTTATTTCCAGATTCTGGCGAGGATAGAGAATAAATAATATTGGCTAAATTTTCTGAGAATCGGTTCCAGGAATAGGCAGGTGCAATACCGAATGATACATAGGGGCAGCCCATTACACATTTTATTACAGCACAAAGGGAAAATGCTAAAATGTTTAAGAACTGGGCGCTCTATGAAGACATTAAACTGCTGTTCTCTATGTATTTGTGAAAAACGGCAGAAAATCGATAAAACTGACCAAAGATGAGTAAATCAATGAATAAATTGTACCATTAATAAGGGATATCTCTGAAATGCTTTATGTGACAATTTTTTAAAATAAATACTATGTGTTAAGAACATTTTTTTTTTTTTGCGTAGCGCTTTTACGTCTACCGCTTAACTGTTCACCGTTATTCACAATTATTATTTAAAATTCCTTCCGAATGAAGAGGATTTGACAGGTTATTCTCAGAAAATTTAAGCTATAATTTCAATTAGCATCTAAATATCATAATTATGTGGGAGTTTAATCATATTCCTTAAGGATATTTTGAGAACATACAAACATAACACATTTTTTTAGTAAAGGAGTGATTGGAGTTTCAAGAAAATATTTGAGTTGAGTTCTTGAAACACAACTTTTATCATCCTTGAGTTATAATGCTCTCTCATACTAACGCGCGCGCAGGAACACTTGTTTCTAAAAATCTGATATGCTACTTCACATGACTTTCTATACTCATTCATCAGTAGATAAGCTATAATTACAAAACTGTATTATTCTGTCTACTGTCTGTTAATCGAGATAAATTTTTAGTACAGTTTTATTGTATATTTCTTGGCAGGCAAAACAGAAACAGGGAAATACAGTAAGGTTAAGCTACAGTCAAATCACTTAAGAGCTGGATGCTATATAATGATGTTGAAATTCCATTCTCTTTGTTTGAACAGCAGAAAGAAAAAACTAATATAGAATTTCTATTTGAGAAAAGCTTACGTATTTTAAAATTGTAACTAATAATATGAAATGTCTCAGAAATAGTTAACCCCATAAAACATGTATTTGATATAAATAGTTTGTTTTACAGATCAACAATTTTATATGACAGGATTCCGTCTCTCGCGGTTTGCTAGTTATGCCAAAGTGATCCCGATTTAAGGACTTCGGAGGCTATTCCCAAAAATTTCAGGTATAAATTTGTCATGAAAACGCCTAATATTATCTATTTTAATCAAACATGTTAGAGTCAGTTTTAAGAAATACAAATTTAAAAATAACAAAAATTACATGTAAAGTGTAATTTGGGGTTAGGGAAGTTCTTGAAAAAATTAGTGTTATATCCTTGGAAGATGCCGAACTTATATATAAAGCTTGTTATTTAATGAATTTTTGTTCCTGAGTAATGTATACACATGGGCTCTTTGCTCTCTCTCTCTCTCTCTATATATATATATATGTGTATTTTTTTTTCTGGGAACACCAAAAGGTGTATTTCGGTATCGAAATTTTTGGGTGGAAAGCAGTATTTCCTCTACCTACCATTTCCGTGGTAGTGCAATGAAATATTCTTTTCTACTTACAAGGGGTACCCTTCTTTTTCTTCCTCTTCAATAGACCATTTTCAATGTAGCATTGTTAAGTCCCGAGGACTTACAGCCAACGTCTTGGATCAGGAGCCTGTTGAAAAGCAATCAAATTTCAGATTTTTAGTGCAATGTCTGCGAAGGATATTAAATGTAGTGATAGAAGGTACGATATGTAAATTCGTAGATCTAAGCATTCAGTCCAGGAATCTCTGTGACCGAGGAAAATCGCGAAAACCCTTACTTAGGTCGGCACCAGAAGTTCGAACGAATAGTATATACCTGCAACCGCAGCGTCATTTTGCTCAGAACCTAAATTAATACAGAAAGTAAACTTTTTCTAGCTGATTCATATGCGAACTGTTCTTTAAAAATAATATTTTATCTACATTATGCTAATCGAGATAAACGTTAGAATAATTACTCTTATTACTTGCGTCCTTGTTAATAGAAGGGAAATAAGGGAATACACTTACCAGCGATAGTAAAATATTTTAAAAGTTGGTCGCTATGTGAAATAATTGCGGTTTGGCTCGCTTTTCCCATTTGAGAAAAGGCAGATAGTATCGAAACCAATAATAAGGAAATCTCGAAAACCGTAAATTATACAAGAAAAGCGTATATGTCATAAATTATATGTTTTAATGAAACCTACATTTTTTGTGTAACAAGCTTTTGTCTTTATCTTACGGTTTAAGGTTTATACAAAATTCTTAAAAAGTCATCCAGGATAAAATGGTTCTTAGGGACTCTTCTCAGAAAATTCAAAATATACGCTATATTTGTGATGTAAATATCTATAGTATACCGTATTTCAATCAAAATCATTACAGCCAATTTTCAGTTAAACAAACATTTTAAAAATGTTTCCATGTAAACGGAAGTTTGCGAAGAGGGAATTTTCTTGAAAATATTCATTTCGTATCATTGTAGGATAAAAACATAAATATAAAGTTTGGTTTTAACAGCATTTTCATTTTTCAGCTCAGTTATCCGCTGATGCACACACTCACACACATAACGAACTTTTTTTCTCAAAATGCCCTTTTGGATTCAGAGGACACCAAAATATATATTTACTGTGAAATTTCAACAAAGTAGCTCCACCGTAGCTACAGAAACTACACCTACAGTTTAGCTACTATGCACATTGTATGTGCTTACGTGCTTGGGAAAGTAAAACGTCTAAGCATATGCAGTACATAATACGATGTAAAATGTGTCAAAATTTCAAGAAAAATATTGTTTAATCCATTGGCACAACTTTTCTACCTATTCTGCAACAAACTTTCCTTAAAAAACTTCTTCCAACCACTGGGGTAACCAAAATAGACTTATTGTGTAAACATTCTTTGACTTAAAAATTTAATACAAATAAAGCTTTTAATTTAGCGCTGCAAATAATTCATTCGACGCTTCGACACGTAGACGCTTGCCGCCACTGCGCGCTAACGCTCAAGTCACTCCCTACTCATTACACATTACTAACAATGCTTTCTCCTTTTATAGCTAAAATAAAAGAGCTTTCTGATAACTTGTCGAAGATATTGGATG
This sequence comes from Hymenopus coronatus, assembly GCA_030762935.1. Lineage (NCBI taxonomy): Eukaryota > Metazoa > Arthropoda > Insecta > Mantodea > Hymenopodidae > Hymenopus > Hymenopus coronatus. The sequence goes on along the minus strand of CM060896.1, from coordinate 27,809,291 downwards.
CTTCTACCACATGCAGGCTGACGTCTCGCGTTCCAAGACTTCTGGTTACCGTCGCGCCGCAATGCCTGTGTTGAGCGATGCAAAGTCTCTACCTCCGCTGATTTACATACTAAAGCGAACTTTAGAGTGGGCGCATACGACATTGCCATTACTTATATCCTTATAGTAACAAAGATATAACTTATGCACTAGGCTAAACCGATAGTTAAATCTTTTGAAACCTGCTTGCCGAGTGACTACAATGAAATTCCGTTCTCCTTCCATGGTCAGGAGTGAAAAAAAAAAAAACATTAGGACTTCCCGTTTAGGAAAGTATACGAATTGGAAAATTTATACCATTGACGAGGATTAATTTCAAAATGGGTAACTACAAAACAATGTATCCCACATCAACTGTGTTTTGAAGAGATCTGCATTATTTGTGCTATAAGGTTTCTGACTATTTCTTATGGTTTACCGGTTATGCAAAAATCCTGCAGAATGAGGAGAGCTTCAGAGGCTATTGCCAGAAAACTGGAGATATACATTTTATTTGTCATGTAAATATCTTTCATATACTACGTTATAATCAAAATCTTAGAGCCACTTTCATAAAAACAAAATTGACGAAGCTTTTTTTTTTTCCCTTCAATGTAAAGGATGGCTTAGGACGGAGGAATTTGTCCAAAATCTCGTGTCGCATCTTTGGAACATGCTGAGCTTAAATATAAAATTTTTATTTTTTGAGTTATCATATTCACAGACTCACGGACACTCACACACATACAAATAAGAACCTTTTTCTAAACATGTTCTTTTTGTATTTCAGGGGAATCCTAAAACGTGTACTTCCTGTGTATGTCTGTATCCAATTTTTCGGTGTAATGGAATACTTTATGTACTGCGTACTAAGTAGAGAAAGTAGTTAAAGCACTCTTATTCTTTTATTTTCATTACTATACGCTGTGAAAAAACTAAATTGCTAGGACTTAATGCATAAGTATTGCGAATATCATGTATTATGAAGCAGAAGTTATTGCATCTGAAGGGCAATATGTCTATTTCTTTGTTTCTTTTTGTCTTAGTTTAGTAACTCGATACTATTATGATTTTTATATTTCCCTGAAAACCAACCTTTGGGAAAATAATTATAAAATACGTGTTACTTTAATATATTATTTTGATGGCACATAATTAAAAATATCACTTAACTTATATTTTACCGTTGCAGATTCTAATCAAAACCACACTTTAAAAAAATCTGGTGTACTGCTTTTAAATAAATCTTTTATAAATATATTCGTCTGAATAACTATTCTTACAAAATATTATTATTTTGTCTAGATTATACGAATCGAACTATGTAAACATTGCATCAGTTGTGTGCTTTAACAAGGATGGATACAACGAACCAATGATAGCAGAGGTCAGAATACTATCAGAATACGGAGTACTCCAAAGGATCAAAGATAAAATTAAACAGAATTACGAGCTTTGACAACATTGTAGGTACCATCTGGTGTCTCAACTGGAAAGTTTGATATTGCTGACCATAACCTACTTCAGATATTTTGTCAATAGAGCGTAACTTGTATTAATTAGGTAACTATGGGCATTCGTTCCACCAGCATATATAAAATATTGCATGATCGTTTACCTTGAAAGACATTTGCTCTCGTTTGATCACACATAATCTAACACATTTTCAAAAGTATGCTCGTGTCGATTGGTGCACACAGATGTTCAAGAATACAGTGGCGGGACTTTTGAAGCCGTATTATGGATCTATGCATATGTGCCTGAGCGTAAAAAAACAGTCGACTGTAGCGGCGTTTCAAGATGAAACAGATCCAAGTGCTTCGCATTCGAAGCACTGCGAAACAAATGATTGTCTGTTTGTTTGCCAGAAGTCTTCAGTGAAATAAGGAAAACTAAACAAGTGCCGTCGAATTGTTCTTCACCAAGACAATCCGAGTGCTCACACATCTCGTCTAACAACTATTTGAACACTCAAAAAATCGAATTGACGATTCATCCGCCGTACAGTTCTAATTCAGTACACAATGACTTATTTTGGTTCCTGAACATCAAGAATAAAATGCGTCAACAACGACTGATGTGATCAAAAACCATGTTTTGGAGGTGTTTCAAGCATATCGGAGAAAATGGTTCGAACGCATGCAAAACCGTATTGATCATAAAGCAGAAGATTTCGGGAAACAATAAATCAGTTTTCAAAGACAAACTACTCATTTTGTTATTCGGCTCAAAATATAAATAATGCCCCTCGTAAACTTCTTTAGCAGTAAGACATGCTTAAGTTTACTGTTTTAGCTCTAACACATACTACCCCACCCCTTTATTCAGATTTCCCACAACTAAAACTCCCTTCCTCTACCTAAAGCGAAAGGGCAGTGTTAATAAAAAAAAAAACTATCTTAAGTAAAACAGGCATGGATCGATACGAGGAAGGTTTCATAACATTCACTAGAATGAGACGGCGTGAAGTTAATTTCATTAGTAAACTTTATGTCAAAAGTGGTGTGTGTGTGTGTGTGTGTGTGTGTGTGTGTGTGTGTGTGTATACACACAATATAAAAGGTAAATATTTGATCTATTGATGAATCATTCAATAGTAGTACTGTAATTAATTGAAAAGTTAAACTCAACTTAAAAAGTAATAATGCCTTATGAAAACATTAACAATAACCAAGCGACTGCCTGCGTGGTCGAGTGGTCAGCGGGTTCGATTCCCGGCAGGGGCGGGGACATTTTTCTTTAGCCAGAATTATTCCCTATCTCAACACAGAGTCTGGAAGTATGTATGTGAGTGTGTGTGTTTGAGAAAAATAAAATGATTTAAACCAAATGTATAAATACCTACGACGAGTTGTTTCAAGTGCAAAGCCCTCGATATGACCTTAGATGTTTAAGGGGGCCATATAAGCGAAACAAAAATAAATAATCAAGCATTAAGAAATGAAGATATGAACCATTGATAAACTATTGAAAACTTAACTAGTATTGACTTAAACTTCAGTTATTAGTAATTGACCGAATATAAAATGCCCTTTTTCTTGAATGTTATATAAATCACTGTAATTAAGAATTAGCAACAGTCTGAAACAATTCTAATAAATCGTAAAATACACATAACAACAATTCATTCTCAGCTGGTCGTAACATTCATACGCTAATAATCCAAATTTACTCTGTAAAGCACTTTAATCATTTAGACAAGAAATGTATAAAGGAGAATGCCTATGTCTTCCATGTGATCACGCCCATACACGTCCACCCAGGTTAACAACCCCTGGTCACACCAGCCCAAACAAACTGTGTCACAGAAAAACGCGTATAAAACGTAGCAATTGCTAACAATACTAAATGCTACAAATAATCCTATCTGTGTAAGCATAAGACATCTCTACTACTTATCATTATTAAATATGCATCTGAAATAACGAAAAGACCGTTAAATACCAAACTCGGTATTTTCATTTGGTATCTTCCAAGGATTCAACACGAAGAAAATACTCCCACCCCAAACTACCCTTTATATGGAAAAATTTTCGAAAATTTTCATTTTCAAAAAACTGGCTCCAACAATTTTGAATAAAATACCACACATTAAAGCCATTTCCATCGAAAATAAAATGTATATCTTAAATTTTCTAGGAACAGCTTCTGAAGGCCTGTTTATTCTGGATGAATTTTGCTGAATTTTATATAACTAGTAAACCGTAAGAGATAGACAAACACTTACTACATTAAAAATGTAAATCTTGTTAAAACACACTTTATTTCATATACCTTTTTTGTGGCGTAAAACATTTGACTGTCGGCTTAGCCTTCCCTTCAACTTATAAGAACTAAGTAATAAAACAGTTTCTGCTAATGTTTATTCGATTAGATGATATAGAAGAATATGCTTATAAACAATAATTACTTTATAACAGAGATGTAGAGAAAGTCACGTGAATGAACATATCAGATTATTTTCTTTGAAATGCATACGCATATTCAGACCCTGTTTCATACTTCCGGACCGTAGAGAGGGTACGGAAAAGGAAAGCCACTCACCCTCCAGCCGAGAATCGAACCCGGAACTTCTAGAGGAGATGAGCATCATTTTCAAAGTTAAGATGATAATAATGATTAAGAATTACCTTCAAGTGATCGAAAGCTCATCTTCAGTACCCATGTGGTTTGGATGTATATCCTGTAAAACTAAAGGTAAATCGCAGTACTGAACAAGAACGATCGTCAATTATCTATTCAAATCGCGTTTAGCTCTAACACGAGCTGAGGGACATTACATAATTAGCAGCATTTTCAGCCACCATACTCATGCATTTATCAAAGTGAATAAGTAAATGAAGCCATCTGCCTTTAAAGCCACTAACGAAGCGATAACGTTAAATGTACAGGCAATTATGCCCTTTACATCCTGACCAAACCACTTGTTTACGCGTGTGGATATATGCAGAAATTAATCAGAAGCAATGATTTAGTGATGGGTTTATCCTACACAGCAGCGGCCATCTTGAACTGGCTCTGAAATAATAACTCTCTGAATGCATTATTGCGTCATCGAGTCCGAAAGAGCAATGGACAAGATAAATGGCGCAAAAGTTATATCTATACTAGTTGGAAATACTGGCTTATAGTACTTTTCATGCGTTTGCTATTTTTGTTTGGGATAAAAGGTACACCTGTGAGTAAATGACGACATTCAGTTTCGCAGATAAGATTTATAATTATCTTTTATTTCAGTGCTCTTGTTTCGGCTACTTCCTCCTACTTTTGGCGAAAGCAAATTTTGAGGCTATATTGTGTTTATGGTTTACAGAATGAAGTGGGGAAGTAAACAAATAATTTAATTCCTCGATTTATATGCAGCTCAGAAGTATTTTTGTGTTTTATAATTAAACTTTAAAAATAAAGAAAGAATACTGCAGGGCTTGAATTAATTTTAAAATAACATTAATAGGGATGAAATGACAACAGAAGACCCTAAAACGCTAACTAATTCTATAAAAATACTACAAAAAATACTTTTACATTCTCTGAAACAATTTTCTTTAACAAGTTTCAGAATATAGGAAAACTAATTTTCTCCGAATTCAAAATCTAGTTCAGGCGTTGCCCTTTGAGTAAACCAAAGAGAATTCCTACGAATAGCCTACTGTGCTTATTGGTGTGACCATTTACACGTACTGGTAACACAATCGTTCCAGACATGTATCTTATATTGGAATTTACACCTTGGAAATGGACATATGAATACTTCCATTGGTTTGGTTGTAATTGGAAGTAAATAATTGTACAAAAGTGAAAATTATTATAGTATTAACATAATAAAACAACAAGCTCTTTAATTAGAATAATACCACTATAATCGCATTGTACTTACAACAATATGTGAATTAATTTGCAACGAAAAAGTTCCACATTTATAGCAGTGAATGTGAACAGAACAAGCATCTTGGTAATTATTTTGTTTTTACATAGTGCATAAAGTTGGTATTGTATTGCGCCCGAAAATTCCATACTGAGATTTTGGAAATACTCGTTTTCAGACTCCCTGAATCCAAAGAAAAACGTCTTTAGAATAAGGTCTATGTATGTGAATAGCATAGCTCAAAAACGAAAATTGCGTTAAATACCAAACTTGATATTTAGATATCTCAGTTCAATATCTCCCAAGGATACGACACGAAGATTTTCAAGAAAATCCTCCATCCCCAACTACCCTTTACATTGAAAAAATCGAAAATTTTGACTTTCTCAAAAATGGTTCTAACGATTTCGATGAATATTTATATTACAAATAAAACGTGTATCTTTAATTTTCTGGGAATAGCCTTTAAAGGCCTCTTTTTTCTGGATGAACTTTTTTTAATTTTTAATAACTAGTAAACTATAAGAGATAGACAAAAACTTACTGCAAAATAAATATAGAGCTCCTTAAAACACACGATCTACATTATATACATGTCTCTCCCTGGAGTTGGTCGTTTTCGAGATATTACTTCTTTTGGTTTCTGTTTTAAAATGAAAGTTAATACGGGAACTTGTCAACTTCTGGTGAAGTAAGGAAACGGATTTCAATCGCATAGCAACCACATTTTAAAATATGTGATTGTCAGTGCCCTTCTTCTTATAAGGCACTAAGTAATAAGACCGTTTGTGCTAATGTTTATCTTGATTAGCATGAAGTAGATAGAAAAATAAGCTTCACAATAATGTGTTGCACAGATGTTTAGAAAGTAATGTGAATGAAACGTATCAACTTTTTTGTTTCATTTATATATCCCCTAAACATCTAAACTCCTCGCCATGCAAAGAAATGGATTTCAACCATATGGCAACCAGCTTTTAAAATATTTGACTATCGCTTTAGCCTTTTATATTCTCTCAATTCCCTTCTACTTACAAGAATGTAAGTAATAAGACCAGACCAATTCTGCTAATTGATTAGCATGAAATAGAGAGAAGAATAAGCTTTTTAACATTAATTTGTTGCAGGGATGTAGAAAAAGCCATGTAAATAGAACAAATCAGATTTTTTCTTTAAGAGTTTTGTTTTTTCCGCAGTCCCCAAAGCACACATTATCGGTCAAATCTCGGCATCAAATTTTTGGGTGTTATACACTACATTTTCTAGCTAAAATGCATGTAGGTAATAATGGGCAATTAGTGCAAAAATGAAACTAAAAAATAAAACAATTCTTATCATCTTATGCTCCTTGGATCAACTGTTGAGATGTGTTTCCGTTTTGGTATTTAATTTTAAACAATATTTACTGAGAATATAGGTAATGCTAACTTTGTAGGTAAAAAATGTTCTTGAAACATTAGACTATTAAGTGAATCATTAATATATTTGGCCCATACAGCCTATTTTTCACTAATAGGAATATACGTGGTTAGAGAAAGTTCTCTTTCGATCTTTGTCCTGTGGTCTCCATTTCTTCTGAATTATTATTCTTCTGAAAAAAAAAATAATAATAATAATAATAATAATAATAGTAATAGTAAGATGGGGAAAAGGTTTTAGCCCCCACAAGAAGATGGTGTTAGCACCCCACTAGAAGACCCAAATAGAGACAAATGACGCACAATAACACATACTGTGCTCCCTTTCGAGTGGACAAATCGCTATTCCGCGCAACTGAAGTTTTATCCGCGTGGATATTTACTCTTGCCATTCCCTGCAGACAGAGCGATCTTGTAGATAACGGCTGGATGGATTCTCAAAGTCAGTCCTATCTTGGAGTTACTTTCCCTCTCATTCCGTACTTAGTATTGTTTCAATAAAATAAAAGAAAAAAAAAGAAATATTCTTTATGACCTCAGCTCTCTGTATAAGATTAATAATTCAGATGAAGCGTTACTCAATTTCTTGCAAGACAACGAGCTTTGCACAAACGTTACGAAATTAATTAATACGTAATGTATCGCAACGTAAAATTAAAGGTGCAGTAATACAGGAAGAGCGTAATGGCAAATAAATGCTAAATAAATACCAAATCTAAAGAATTAAAAGCTCTCAGAAGCTACAATTGTACTTGTTTACAAACATTACTTGAAATAAAGTTTTACTAGGACTCTATGAAAACTTTTAACATATTATATATTATTACTATTATTATTACCATTATTATTATTAATCTAATTACCTTTCTTAACTGTTTCATTCGTGTATATATGTATGTATAGCCCTCTCTAACATCTATGATCATATCGGCGACTTCGTTTCAGAAACAACTCGTTGACTGTAAGTTCTTATAAGCTTTGGATTTGTAATTATTTTCTTTTCTTCAAACATAGACACATTCGCTCTCACATACACACTCCAGATTTAGTGGGGAATAGAGAATGTTCCCGCTATCCATATTATTATTGTACAGTTATCAGAAATATAATTTGGTACTTTTTATCATATTTTTTTTTAAAAAGTAATACAAATCTTACTTCATGACCAATAGCGTATACGACTCGCGGTTGGGAAGTGCCGGATTCGATCCCCGGTGACCACCCGCTCTGACCCATAGGTCTTTCGTGCCCATGGTCGGCACGTGAATGTTGGTTTGGTATCATCTCATCTACCAAATTTCCTTTACATACCCCTTCATTCCGTTTCCCTCTCATCTTTCAGGTGGGTCCAGGTTCGCGGTGTATGTTAATGCGGGCAGATGGTGCGGATGCATATTCAATGGAAAGATTACTCTCCATGGACACTAGTCGAGGAATCACTTGATGGCCTTGTAGTGGGACAGACTCATCTGGCTTGGAAACGTTAGGAACTTCCACGTGTCTCTTGTGACCTATTTGCCTGTGGCCTGTGGCTTCCTCTGTTTCCTCCAACCTCTTCCCAACCTCCTAAGTGGGTATTAGGTACAAGAAATCTGCTTAGGTCTCAGTGCATAAGATATCCCTTTCCGTTGTTTACTCTTTACTCTTTTAGCCATTATACATTCAAAAATTTGCTTCTAGAGCAGAAATTAATCTTCACCCTCCGACGGGCGCAATATATTCGACATACCTTTCCCGCAGTTTTTCTTCCTCTAAACGTACTATGTGTATAGTGTATAGAGAAGGTATTGTAATGCACCCAAAAATTCGATACCGAGATTCCACCGGAAATGCATCTTTTGGGCCTCCCTGAAAAAGATCCGTGTGTGTGGGCGTGTGGGCAGCAAAATTCAAAAACGAAAACTCCGTTAAATTCCAAACTTGGTATTTAAATTAAAAATCTTCCAAGGATGTGAAATGAAAATTTTCAACAAAAGAATCTCCCCATCCCCAACTATCCTTTACAAGAAAATATTTTGGAAAATTTTGATTTTCTCAAACATGGCCCTAGCGATTTTGATTAAAATATTGTATATTAAAGATATTTGCTGACAAATAAAACGTATATTTGAATTTTCTGGGAATAGCCGCTGAAGACTACTTTATTCTGGATGAATGTTACGGAATTTTGCATAACAGGTAAACAAACAGTTAGACAAAAACTTACGTAACAAAAAAATGTAGAGCTCGTTAAAGCACACAATTCATGGTACATACATTTTTTTCGTGGAGTGGATCGTTTATGAGATATTCCTTATTATTGGTTTCAGCTTTAAAAAATTTATACTTTTCTCATACAGAAATTTGTCAACTCCTGTCCATATTAACAAAAGAACTTCAGACAACAACAGCTTTTGACTATCACTTTAACCTATGGTACTTCCTTATTTCGCTTCGGCTTGCATGGAAGCAAGTAATAAGACTATTTCTACTAAATTTTTCTCCATTAGCATGAAGTAAAAAGAAGCATAAGCTTTTTAACAGTAATTTGTTGCAGAGATGTAGAGAAAGTCATGTGAATGGAACACATCAGGTTTTTAACATACATTTATGCGAAGATGTAACCGATTGTGGCTTCCTAAAACACACTGTAGTGCTTTTTAGTTACTTATTGGCCAGTTGTGTGTTTTCTTTTTTTTCACACTATCAAGAAAAGGTATTTGTGAGATATGTACATTACACTCACTCACGTACCTCATTGATTTAGTAGCTGTGTTTTCTATAGGTAACGTTTTAGCTCATATAACTGTTTTATATATATATATATATATATATATATATATATATATAAATATAAGAATGTTCAATGTAGATAAACCAATACATATACGCAAGCTCTGGCAGTACTGTTGGATGATAATGAAGACAACGATGAAGATAGATGATGAAAGCAACACGACAGAATCTCTATTCCGCTCAAAATTACACAAATAAAGATTACAGATGTTTTTTCTAAGTTTACTGAAAAAGATGGGGTCACTATTTGAGATCTCTGCAGCAGATCACAGAATTTGCATACTCATCAGCCTTGAGTTAGAGAACCAGCTAGATATGCTAGAAAACTTACAGATCGCTGTACTTGTTTTATTGAAGATGCCATATTAGGAATGATCATCATATACAGCAACCAGTATGCGTTTATACGAAACAAATTCAGTAGTGATAAAGATCTAATTTGACACAAAAGAAGAGATAAAAGCATTCATAGGTGTTTTATATTTGCGGGAGTTCTATGCAGTAGCAGAAGAATTATGGGGTACAGATGCATATGGCATAAAGATGCATCGGTAATGAATTTGAAGCGCTTCAAGTTTCTTCATCGCTGCCTTTGTTTCTATGATATCCTCTTAAAGGGAAAGAAGGAAATTAGATCGCTTTGTAGCAGTGAGAGACATTTTCAAAGAATTCTTGGGTAAGTGCCTGAAATACTATCCGTTAAGAGACACAAAGGAGTGACATTTAAGGGAAAATGTGGAGCACCAGACAACACTTTCCATCTAAACCTAATAAATATAGAATTAAAATCTGTGTTTTGGCTTATGACAAACAATTCTACCGTCACAGTCTTGAGGCATATGCTGCAAAGCAACTTATGTTTTTGAAAAATACTTTAAAAACTACAATGTTTTTAAAAATAAAATACGGAATGTTAAAATATAAGTAAATATAACTTAAAATACACAAAAGTTCACATTTACAAAGGTTTTCAGACAGAAGAAAACCAGGCATGTAAACGGCATCTCTAAGATACATTGCTCCCCATCATGCAACAATATACGTGGGCCGCGCCGTGGCCGAGTGGTTAGACCACTTGCCTCTCACCTAGACGGCCGGGGTTCAATCCCAAGCAACCGAATGTGAGATTTGTGGTGGACAAAGCGGCGCTGGGGCGGGTTTAGGTCTCGTTCAAACACACAATTTATGCTATATATGTACTTTTTTGCAGAGTTATCCGTTCTCGAGATACTCCTTGTTATTGTTTTCAGGTTTAAAATGGTCGTGCTTAAAATTTTCTCTTATACAGAGACTTAGCTCCTGGCCAAGCAAAAAAAAAAAAAAAAAAAAAAAAAATCCCATAACAACCATATTTTAAAACATTTGACTGTAAGTTTAGATAGTGAATTCCCTTATTTCCGTGCTACTTATAAGGAACTAATTAATAAGTCCGTTTTTGCATATGTGTATATCCAATAGCATGAAGTAGATAGAAGAATAAGCTTACTAACAATAATTTGTTACAGAGATGTAGAAAAAGTCATATGAATGGATCGCATCAGATTTTTTTTTCTATAAATCTCCACCATTACTTATAGAATGAGATTGGATTGAGGTAATATCCAGTTATTATGTATTTGTTAATTCTTTATTTGAATGCTAAAGAGGATTTGGCATACTATGCGACAAAGTTTTGACATGTTGCCCTCCGAACACGGAATTAGATACTTATCACAAGGAAAAAATCAGTTATCAGATTCGGAAACCTTTCAAATATATGCTACCATCTTCATCTCAATTACATAAAATGGTTGTTTCAGCTTTTGGAAAGAAATCCAAAATCATTGTATACCGTATTACGTGTTTATGACTGGTATGTACATACAGAATCCGCTGGTGCTATTACGGATATTTAAAGAGAATTTCCAGAATATTCCAGCACCAACTCGTAAAGAGAATCTTAGAATGATTAACAAATTCACAAGTTGTTGATCAAAAGCAAAAGGGCAACAAAAGCGCTCACAGAAAAAATTCCTATTGACTTTCGATAACGCTTGCAGAAATAACCTAAGACAGCTTTTAGCCGTTTTTCTCAGCAAATGGTTATTTCTTACGATACCGTAGAAATTGACTACATAATAAAGTTTATATTATAATTGTGATACTGTGTGTACTGTATTGTGTGTTTGGATTTTAAATAAAATTCATGACGGGAGATTGTTCCTAATCTCATCATGTTTCAGATGAAGCGCGATTTCATTTAGAACGGTATGAACATTCTCAAAACTGCTGAGTTTGAAGTGTGCTTTTACTTCTCATTATGTAGAGAAGGTATTGTATTCATCCAAAAATTCGATGTAAAGATTTTTCCAAAAATATATATTTTTCAATCCCCTGAATCCAGATAAAATCACTTTTAGAAAAAGGTCCATGTGTGTAAGTGTGTGTGTGTGTGTGTGTGTGTGTGTGTGTGTGTGTGTGTGTGGACAGCATAGCTCAAAAACTAAAAGACTGTTAAATATCAAACTTGTTACTTTCTACTCACTATGTGCATAGTGTATAGAGAAGGTATTGCACTCCACCCAAAAATTCGGTAGCGAGATTTCACCGGAAATATAAGTTTTAGGGTCTCTTATATCCAAAAAATTATTTTCACAAAAAGGTCCATGTGTGTGTCCGTGTGTCTGTGAACACGATAACTCAAAAACGAAAATTGGGTAAAATATCAAACTTGGTATTTAAGTTTAGTATCTTCCAGGGATGCGACACGAAGATTATGAGAAATATCCCCCCACCCCAAACTACCCTTTATATGGAACTTTTTTAGAAAATTTTGATTTTTGCAAAAATGGCTCTAACGATTTTCATTAAAATATCATATATTAAAGACATTGACCTGACAAAATAAATGTATATCTTGACTTTTCTGGGAATAGCCTCTGGAGACTATTTTATTCTGGACGAATTTTACGGAATTTTACATAACTGCTAAGCCGTAAGACTTAGATAAAAACTTAATCTACAATAAATGTCGAGCACGTTAAAACACACAATTTATGCTATATACATTTTTTCGTGAAATTGATCGTTTTTGAGATATTCATTGATTTTGGTTTTCAGCTTTGAAAAACTTATACTTTTCTCATACAGGAATTTGTCAATTCCTTACAAACAAAGGAACTTCAGTCACAGAGCAACCAGCTTTTGATCATCACTTTAACCTATGGTACTCCCTTATTTCGCTTCCTCTTACAAGGAAGCAAGTAATAAGACTATTTCTGCTAACTTTTCTCGATTAGCATGAAGTAAATAGAAGAATAAGCTTATTAACAATAATTTGTTGTAGGGATGTAGAGAAAGTCATGTGAATGGAACACATCAAATTTGTTTTTAGTTTAGTATCTTCCAAGAATGCGGCATGAACATTTCAAGAAAACCCCCATTCCAAACTACTCTTTACATGGAAAAATTTTTGAAAATTTTGTTTTTCTCAAAAATAGTTGTAATGATATTCATTAAAATACAGTATATTAAAGATATGTACATGAAAATTAAAATGCATATCTTTAATTTTCTGGGAATAGTCTCGGAAGACCGCTTCATTCTGCATGCATTCTGTATAACTAGCATACCGTAAGAGACAAAAATTACTACACAAAAAGTAGATGGTTTTAAAGCATACAATTAATGTGATGCACATATTTGTAGAATTTGTTACTCTTGAGCTATTCCTTGTTATCGGTTTCAATTTTAAGCTAATTAATCTTTTCTCAAACATGAAGTCATCTTTCGTTCCATCTTCTTTTATTTCACTTCTTTCCGTGCAAAGAGAACCGAATTTCTATTGATCCACATAGTGACCGCCCTTTTAAAGGTATGAATATCTGTTAAGCCTAATTTAAGTGTTACTCTGCATCGCTCATATAGCCAACGTTTTACTGTAGGAAATTCGACAAGTGTTTGACGAAAGAGTTAACAGCAATATCACATAGTTCTCACAATCTCCTGGACTCCTCTGGACTGTAGGCTTAGCGTTCTAGGCTCCTAATCCAGAGCTCCCGGTTTGGCTTCCCAGCTGAACGATGTATGAATAAGGGGTTTAGAGATGTTTCCATAGCTGATTTAGGGATTTTGCTCTCTTCTAAACGAAAATTGTGTTGTTTATTAAATTGAATAATATCATTATTATTAGTTTATCTTTTCATGTAAACTTGAAGGCTACCCAGAAGATAAGAGACGTTTATATGTATGTGTATATATATATATATAAACACTACATTTTATTTCCAAAGCTAAAGTGCCTTACTCTATAACCCAAAGTATTCGACATTGCTATTAAGGTATTTATTACCATGTGGTACTCCACCGTTGAAGATCTGAGCCAAAGATGTCCCTGCCACTTTGAGGTCTTCATGGGTTTGGACCATAATATTTAAATAATGTCCATAAATAAAACTCAGGTTCACTTCAAGAATGAAAACCTTTTGAGGTAAGTAGCGGAAACAATATTTAACTTTTCTGATACTGCATACACACTGCATTTTCCGATGTTTCAAGTCCCATTGTAATGTTAGATATCTTCCCCTGACGGTGGAAGATGCAAAAGCATCTCTGCCTCTTCAAAATCGATTTATTTTAACAATGATGCGGCAACTACTTTGGCAGTTATGTGCTGCGAGACTACATCCTCAAAGGCTCAAGGCGTTTCCAATAAGCACTGTGTTTTGAAAGCATTGGCGGCAAGTGCTTTACATACCTCTATTCCACTTATGTAAGCGACGCGCAGAAACAGTGTTTTATTTTCCTTCTCCTTCCAAAACCACTTTCTGAGTAAGTAATCAGTATGATAGTCCTTGCGTGGGTGGATGACCCAGAAAGTTTCTAAAGAAACGATTGTTGAGTTGCCATGTTAAGGTTATATGCTTGCAGCAGCTATCATTAGCTCCAAATTCAGTTACTTGTAAACAAAACTAAAGTTAATTAAATGTTTTCAAAGTTGTATGATAAAATACATTTTAATATTATAAAGAGAAACAAATTTAATTGCTCTGTGAGTGCTATTAAGCGATCTATCCCACAAATATGCAAAAATTCTGACGTGTTTCATTTACAAGATTTTCTCTACATCCCTAAAAAAATTACTCTAAAACGCTTATTCTTATATCAAATTCTTGCTAATGGAGATAAATATTAGCAGAGGTTGCCTTATTACTTGCTTCCATGAAAGTAAAAGGGAAATAAAAAAGTACATTAGGTTAAAGCAATAGTCAAATCTTTTAAAAACTGGTTAGTATGTGATCGCAATTCATGTCTTTATATGACCAGGAATTGACAAATTCTCGTATGAGAAAAGCATATTTTAAAGCCATAACTAATAACAAGGAATATCTCGGAAATGGTTAGATCATGAACAAGTGCATATGACATATTATTGTGTGCTTCAAATAAATCCAATTTTTCTTTTTTTGTGTGCGATAAGTCGTTGTCTATTTCTTGCGTTTTACCAGTCATTCGAACGAAGATGATTTCAGAGGCTATTCCCAAGAAATTCAGAAAATACGTTTTACTTGTTATCCAAATACCCTTAATATAGAGTATTTTAACCAAAAATAGTTTGAAGCATTTGTGAGAAAATCTAAAATTTTGAAAAATATTTCATGTAAAGGGTAGTTAGGAGTGAGGAGATTTTCGTGAAAATATCCTTGGAAAGCTTAAAACCAAGTTTGATATGTTAACGACTTTTCGTATCCGAGTCATGCTGTCCACAGACAAACATACACACACACACTCACACTAAAACACACAGAACCTTTCCTCTTAAAGAGCTTTTTTTTTTATTAAGGAGATCTCAAAACTTGTATTATTTTGGGTGGTATACACTACCTTTTCTACCTACTAAGTGTATAATAATCGGTAGAAAAAGCAAAATAGTAATTTATAAAATAAAACTATTTATATCATCTTAGGCGCCTTGGATTATCTTTAAATATGCTTCCGCTTTTCATTTAATTTTAAATGATACTGACAAAATAAACCTAAACGTGTAAAATAATATATTCTTAAGCCATTAGGATATTGACTGAATCCTTAATTTCTCTGATCGATACAGCCTATTCTGACTTTCTCTAGCACATATGCACATACATAGCTAGAGGAGTCATTGTATTCGAACCAATAATTTGCAGCCGAGAGTAGAGAAAGCAATAATGAGTTCGCTGTTACGAACTCATGGCGAAATAAAATAAAGAAAAATGTTTTGTTCCATTCAGAAAACCTTCTATAACTGTTCAACATGTAAGCTATTCTTACAAAAGATTATTCTTTTATCTTCTTTATACTAATTGAGATAAACATTAGCACAACTGGTCTCATACTTCTTCCTTGTAAGAACAAGGTAAATAAGTGAGTACATTAGGCTAAAGTGATAGCCAAGTCTTTTAAAAGCCGGCCAATAGCAATAGCGATTGCATTGCTTGGCCAGTAATAAAACAAAAGAAAAATGGATGAATATTCAAAATTTTAAGTATTTTAGAATTGAAACCAATAACAAGGAATATCTCGAAAATGGTTAGCTCTACAAAAAATGTGTACCTATAACATAAAGTGTGTGTTTTAACGAGATCTACAGTTTTTGTGTATTAAATTTATGTCTATGACAATTATGCAAAAGTTACTCAGAATGAAGATATCCTAGAAATTCAGTATATAATGTTATTTAGCATGCTACTTAATAATAATAGCATATCAACTTTATTTATCTCATTTCAGTGTGCGCATGACTTAACTCATTCTGTTACTGAGCCGCTCAATGTGTAGGTGTATGAAGAATAATCTGTTAATTGTCTTAAAGTCAAAAAAGCAATATTCCTCTTTAAATCTTGTACATAGCTCCTAAACCAAAGCAAGAATAAAACTCATATATTTATATTTTTTAGGGGAGTATTGGATCGGTTAGTAAAATACCATTCAGCCGATTTAAATAGTTCTCACCACTGAAATTCTCAAGAGCAAGGTCTATTAAATAATTTGTTTCATTTCATAGATTACAAAAAGATTAAATAATTATTTACAAAGCCTTTGTTCTTGAACACGAACAGATTGGAGTTATGAAGAACATAGTTGCACAGAAGCTCTGAGTATTAGTTGTGATCGTCAAGGAATACAAAATACTTGATGTTGCTCCATGGCAAATGCACGCAAAATAAAACAAATGCCGTAAATATTTATGGGTCAACATTGGGGAAATTTGAGCAAAATACCTGTTTTTATTATAAGGTATAACTATTATTAAGAATGAATTTAGTTTTATAATCTATCTTTCTGTATTACAGACAATAATTTTATACGGATTTTAATGTATCTAGCACGTAGTGCACAAATAGCTGGAGAATGTATTGTATTCCACTCAGAATTTTTATGTTGAAATTTCTCGGAATATATGTTTTGAAGTCCCCTGAGTCCGAAAAAGGCATAAAGTTTCTTGTGTGATTGTGGGCGGATGCGTGTGCTTGTGGAAGTTCAAAAACGAAAATACCATCAAAAACCAAATTGGTTTTTATGTTCAGTATAATCCAAGAATGCCACACAAAAATTACAACAACAGCAGAAACCACCACAAATTTTACATAGAAAAATTTTTGACAATTTTGTTTTTCTTAACAATGGTTATAGCATTTTGATTAAAATACAGCATATTAAAGATATTTATTTACATGACAAATAAAATATATATTTTGAGTTTTCTGGAAATAGCCTCTGGAGAGAATATATATCTATATAGTAGCTTAACGTCCTTTAACCTGGTTGGTCATATCGGACGATGAATGAAATTGGTGAAATGATACTCAAATGATCTCGGAGTCTGTGGAGCTTAAAGTTACTCGATATTCGTCTCCTCAGGATAAGGGAAAACCCAGACAAAAACCTTATCCGGGTAACTCACCTTAAGTGAGATTCGAACTCACGACCTGTTGAATATGAGGCAGACACGCTACCACACACTACCCAGGCGGGCGAAGACCTCTTTATTCTGGATGATTTTGCACAATTTTGCATAACGGTTAAACCGTAAGAGATAGACAAAAAGCTAATTCACAAAGTAGAGATCTCGTTTAAAAGAAATAATTTGTCACATGTGACCGTTGTTGAGATATTCCTTGTTATTGGCTTCAGTTTTAAACTACCTAGCCTTTCTCAAGCGGAACCATACAAGGCCCACCAAACTCATTTATTTCATATAGCGACTATACTTTAGCATAATGTATTCCCTTATTTTCCTTCTATCTACAATGAAACAAGTGATAAGAACAATTCTACAAAGTTTTATCTCGATTAGCATGAAGGAGATAAAAGAATAAGATTTTGTAAGAATAGCTTGTATATGTAAGAACTAGAGAAAGTTATTGGATGGAACACATTAGAATTTTGTCTTACTGATTATTACAAATAATATTTCACGATTTTCTTAAAATATCCTAGTGCACACAGCCAAAAAGCCGTTTAGAATTTTCAAGCAGTTTTTGTCACTTTCTGTTTATCTACATTTTTACGCGTTCGCCTATACTAGTTTTCTTTAATTTTCTTCAAACTTTGTACAGATACATAGAAGTATGGAAATTTTATGAGTATCGGTTCTCATTGTAGGAATATTACTGAGGATTTTAACCTAAAATTAATAAAAAAAAACTTTGGCGAAATCTAAAACATCCAAAAATGAGTTTCTAACATGCATTTATAATTATTTCTTAGAATCAAAACAAATATTTAAATTAGTAAAAAGTTAATACATTCATCATTCGGATCGTTTATTGTTTTTCATAAAAATTATTAATTAAACAAATACCATGAAAATCACTTCTTATAATTTGCTCTAAATACGATATTACTTCAAAACTTATGTTAGTAAGAATGACTTTAGAACATTTATCTGTGATTACCCTTTTACCATATATCGTATTATATTCCTGAAAGAGCGCGCAAAGAGGGTTAAACCTAAGGTGCAATGACCGGTTTTAACATAAAAAACCCGTGAAGTTGTGTAACTCATTTAACGCACGCAGGGCTATTTGCCAAAATCAAATACCTAGTATAAAGAGATGCGACACATGGTTGATCTCTGCGCTCTATTATTTTACACCCCCCAAGAAAGTTGTAGAAATTATTAACAGGTTTTCTGGTATAGGAAAAGCAAAATATCTTGTTTCGAACGAGCTATTTGAACTCTTGTTAATTTTTCACACGTGTCCGAAATAATTACTAGAATTCACACGCATTTCAAAGCCCGACGCCATAATACTAATAAAAGCGGGAGAAAATTTTTCCACTGCAGCTCCGGAATCAGTTATATGAAAATTTCAGTAAAGGTTGAAAATGTTTTGGAGAAATATCCCGTTCATTCTGCTTTGGTTAATATAAAAAATAAGTTGCAAAATAATAGTAAAATATCATCGATTCCCAGCAATTTCTTCAATACTTAGTATTTGCAGCCGTGACATACCGTTATATTGAAATAAATTTCTCATGCTATAAACATTGTATGAATAAAAGTAGAACTTACATTTTCGATAACTTGAACAAGTAATAATTATTTACTGCAATTCTTTCGGCGCTTCATAGAGTTCTACATTATTTGTCCTGCACAGTGTTATCTCTTTTACGTTATTTAGCACGTAAATGGACGTAATAGATATGGAATGTGTTGTATTCCATCCAAAATTTAGATACCGAGATTACACCGGAATTACATATTTTAGATTCCCTGAATCCAAAAAAAAAAAAAAGAAAAATAAATCTGATGTGTTCCATTCACATGACTTTCTCTATATCTCTACAATAAATTATTTTTAAAAAGCTTATGTTTCTATTTACTTCCTGCTAATCGAGAAAAAAGTAGCAGAAATAGTCTTATTTCTTGCTTCCTTGTAAGTAGAAGTGAAATAAGGGAGTACCATAGGTTAAAGTGATAGTAAAGTGATGGTTGCTATGTGACTGAAGTTCCTTTGTTTGTATGGACATGAGTTCACAAAGTCATGTTTGAGAAAAATATAAGTTTTTATAGCTTAAACCAAAAACACGGAATCTCAAAAACAATCAACTCCGCGAAAAAAATGTATATAACATAAATGGTGTGTTTTAATGTGTTCTACATTTTTTGTGTGTAAGTTTCTGTTTCTCTCTTATGGTTTAGCACTTATGTAAAATTCACTCAGAATAAAGTAGTCTTCAGAGGCTATTCCCACAAAATTCAAAATATACATTTTATTTGTTAGGTAAATATCTTTAATATACGATATTTTAATCAAAATCGTTAGAGCCATTTTTTAGAAAATAAAAATTTTCGAAATAAGTTACATGCAAAGGGTAGTTTGGGGTGGGGGGATTTTTCTCAAAATCTTCGTGTCGGATCCTTGGAAGGTACTAAACTTAAATACCAAGTATGGTATTTTACGGACTTTTCATTTTTTTAGTTGTGTTCACAGACACACGGACCTTTTTCTGAAAATACTTCTTTTTGTGACAGAGGACCCTAAAACATATATTTCCGGTGAAATCTCGATATCGAATTTTTTGCTGGAGTGCAATACATTCTCTATACACTATGTACATAGTGCGTTTAGAGAAAGTAAAAAAACACATTTTAGAAAAAGGCCATATGCATATTTGAGAGAGAGAGCGTGTGTTTGTGAGTGTGTGTGTGTGTGTGTGTGTGTGTGTGTGTGTGTGTGTGTGTGTGTGTGTGTGTGTGTGTGTGTGTGTGTGTGGACAGCATAATTCTAAAACGAAAACTCGGCAACATTTGGTATTTAAGTTTAGTATCTGCCAACTCCCAGTCACCTTTTACCTGGAACATTTCTCGAACATTTTGATTTTCTCAGAATTTACTAACGATTTTGATTAAAATACCATAAGCTTAAGATATTTTATTAGAAATTGGACATTAAATGTGAGCTTGAGCGTAGTGCAACTATTTTCCTGATTAGGCAGAGAGTAGTCACCAGCGGCAACAAAACAGAGACTGACGCCATAATTCAGTCGGTAGAGTACCTGTCTGTTGTGCGAAGGGTCCTGGGTTCTCAGATTATTCCCAATTCTCCTCAGAGTCTGCATGTATAAATGATAATGCGCGGGCGACATAATGATTAAAATCAAAGACAAATATAAACTTACCAATGACATTAGTATACAATTTAATACCATTGCTGATGAGCTATATGTTCCAAAGGGAAACGTCTCCGTTGCAGTTGCAGTTAAAGACGGCGTATACATAAAAAATTCTAATACAAACCAACAATTCTGACAAAAATTTATTCTTGCTACGAAAATAAATATTAGCAGAGGCGGTCTTATTACTTAGTTCTATATAAGTAGAAGGAAAATAAAAAATTACACTGGCTAAAGTGATAGTAAAATGCTTTAAAAGCTTTTGAAAATGCAAAATGTACGTTTAATTTACCATGTAAATATCTATTATAGTATTTCAATGAAACTCATAATGCGAGATTCAAATTCGATACCGAGATTTTAACGGAAATATATGTTTTAGGGTCCACTGTATCCAAAAAAGTAAAAGCATTTTCACAAAAATGTCCTGTGTGTGTGTGTGTGTGTGTGTGTGTGTGTGTGTGTGTGTGTGTGTGTGTCCGTGTGCCTGTGAACACGGTAACTCAAAAACGAAAAGTCGGTAAAATACCAAACTTGGTATTTAAGTTTAGTATCTTCCAAGGATACGACACGAAGATTTTGAAAAAAATACCCCCACCCCAAACTACCCTTTACATGGAACTTTTTTAGAAACTTTTGATTTTTGCAAAAATGGCTCTAACGATTTTGATTAAAATATCATATATTAAAGACATTTACCTGACAAACAAAATGTTTATCTTGACTTTTCTGGGAATAGCCTCTGGAGACTACTTTATTCTGGACGAATTTTACGGAATTTTATATAACCGCTAAGCCGTAAGACTTGGATAAAAACTTACTGCACAAGAAATGTCGAGCACGTTAAAACACACAATTTATGCTTTATACATTTTTTTCGTGGAGTCATCGGTTTTGAGACATTCCTTGTTTTTGGTTTCTGCTATGAAAAACTAATACTTTTCTCATATAGGAATTTGCCAACTGCTTCCATACAAACAAAGAACTTCAGTGACATGCCAACCAGCAAGGAACAAAGCATCATAGCAACAATGTACCACGTAATAAGACTATTTCTGCTATTTTAGTCTGATTAACATGACGTAAATAGAAGTATAAGCTTTTTAAGAGTAATTTGTAGCAGAGATGTAGAAAAAGTCATGTGAATGGTACATATCAGATTTTTGAACTATGCTGTCTACACACACACACACACACACATACATACACACACATGGACCTTATAGCTATTTCACCTCAAAGTATCCTAATTCCTGATTTTCCTTCAGTAAAATCTAAAGTACTACAATTAGTTTTTATGTTTTACTTATTTATTCAGGGGGATTTAAAACCATCTATTTCCAGTGAAAACCTGGTATGGAATTTTTGGATGGAATACAATACCATATCTACCTATTTCCTATATACGAAGAAGAGGAGGTAAAAGTGACAATGTTAATTAGATTTCGAGATAACAGTGGGATTTCTTTTAAAAATAAGTTCTTATGTATTGCATTTACAAGATTTTCTCTACCTGTTATTTAAACAAAGTATTCTCACAAAGCATATTATTTTATCTACATCATGCTAATCAAGAAAATTTGAATATTTTGGGAGGTTAGGACTTTGTACTTTTTTAACCCTTCTCACATACCCATCCAACACACCATCACAGAACTATCAGCTTTTATTCGATCAACACATCTTCTTAATTAAAATATAATAAGTCAATGATGAACATTCGGAGAATTGGTGTTATTACTTTCTTCCTTGTAAATAATAGGAAATAGGGGAATACACTAGGCTAAAGCGATAGTAAAATCTTGTTGAAGCTGATAACTGTATGAATCAAACGAAATTTTTTGCATGGCCAGCAGTAAAACAAAAGAGATATGGAACGAAAAAATACCCTCCGTTTGAGAAAATTTTAAGTATTTTGTAATGAAACAAATAACAATGAATCTCTCGGACATGGTAACTCAGGTAACAAGAGTAACATCAACAAAAATGTAACATAAATTGTGTATTTTAACAAGATCTTCAATTTTGTTCAGGGAATTTTTGTGAAGCTCTTACAGTTTACTAGTAGGTCTTCATAGCCTATTTCCAGAAACTTCAAGATATGAGCTTTTTCATACACATATCTTTCATGTGCTATATGGTATTTCAGTCAATCCAAAATTTCTTAGTTTTTGTGTTTAAGAAATAATACCGCAATAAAATCATTTCTGATAATGTTTATTTTGATAAACGTGATGTAGATAGCAATAAGAATTTATAAGTATGATTTTTGCAACATAGCTACCTAGAGAAAGTTATATGAAAGTAGTATATCAGGCTTTTTAAATGTTATTCTATACAGAAGCCAATTTCTAGGAAAATGGGTAAAATTTTCGAACATATTGCATTCAAATTGTAGGAAGATAGACTTTGAAGATAAAGCTTGTAAACACAAACGCATTAAAAATCGGATTTGTTCCGTCTTATGACTTTCTCTAAATCTCTGTTACGGATTATTGTTAAGAAGCTTATTCTTCCATCCACAACCAGAAAGCAAAAATAAGGAATATCTAAAAAATGGTCAACTCCACGAAATAAATGTATATGACAAATTATGTAATTTAACGAGATCTACATTTTTTGTGTCTACTTCTTAGCAGTTAAACAAAATTCATAAAAATTCATCAGAATAAAGAGGTTTTCCTAGAAAATTCAAAATGTACATTTTATTCGCCAAGTAAAATATATTTAATATACGGCGGCACTTCAATTAAAATTGCTAAAGTTACTTTTGCGAAAATCAGAATTTTAGAAATTTGTTCCATGTACGTTGAGGTGTAGGTATTTTCCTCAAAATGTTGCTGTTGTATCCTTAGAAGATACTAAACTTAAATACCAAGTTTGGTATTTTCCCGACTTTTGCTTTTTTAGTTATCATGTTCGCAGTTACACGGACAGCCATGCATACTTTTTCTGATTTTTATTACAGGGGATCCGAAAACGTGTATTTGCGTGAAATCTCGGTATCAATATTTGTATGGAATACAATGCCTTCTTAATACACTATGTACATAGTAGGTACGTGTAGAGATAGCAATAACTAAAAAGCTATTAATGCAACCATATACAAGCTTAAATGGGCTCCTACGTAGATATGTAGAATTGCATACAAATATTTAAATTTCTAGCTTTCAAATGCTATACGCCGTTCTCTGCCTCAAATAAAGGTGTATGCGAGCTTGCAGGCTCTATTTTAGCTTTTTGTTCATCCTGTACTTCTGTAACGGGAGAACCAATGAAGCTGGAGTGGCCGGGAGAGGTTGAAAGCATTTTTGTTCTGAAAGAATTGTTTCTACTTCTTTCTCCTTTGTTTCATAAGAATCGCTCGCCCCATTTTATACGAACTGTACTTGAGCTCTCGGCATCGCCAGCGCTCTCTGTATTTATACAAGTGAAGTACTACCTGAATGTGATGATGCCACTCACGGGTCACTGCGTTTATAAATATATCCACATAAAGCTTTGTGAAGTTTAGCAGATGGAATGCTCAATTTGGTTAATTTAATGAAACCTAAGAGGATTGATTCACTTTTATAAGCCCTTTTGGAAATTTGCCATTGATGGTATCAATGATTTATGCCCAGGAAATGGGATTCTGAGCGCTGGTTCTTCAATAACGTACAGCATGCAAATTAAAGCATGACAGGGAGTTGGATCAGCACTAAGCATTACACCATCAGCTCTAATCCGCCCTGTCCAGACGCCGTAATCTTCACACAGCCGGAGAATATTGCACTCAATAAACTATATTCACTAGATTGGTATAGCAAGAGATGCTGAGAGATATTGCCAGTTTTTACCTTTTCTAACCATAATTTGAGTAAGTAGTACATTGAAACAAAAACTCGACACCGACATTTTACTATAAATACACGTTTTGAGGATCCCTGAATCCAAAAAAGAGAAAATGGCCTGAGCATGCGTGTTTAAGTGTCTGTGAATAGGTCAACTCAAAATTCCGATTTGTTGCATTTACATGAGCTCCTCTACTTGTTCTGCAAACAAACTTTTCTGATATTATTTTTATTATTATTATTATTATTATTATTTTATCTATGCCCTGCTAATCAAGATAAGCATTAGCAGAAGAGGTCTTATTATTTAGTGCCTTATAAGTAGAAGAGAAATAATTGCATATTTAGGCTAAAGCGACAGCCAAATACTTTAAAAGCTATCACTCTGCGATTGCAAGTTATCTTTCTATGGCCCGGAGTAAAAAAAAATAGATGTGAAATGCATGAGGAATTCTTGTTTGAGAAAAGTATTTTAAAATTGAAACCAATAACAGGGAATATCGTTGAAATGGTTGACTCTACAAATAAGTGTTAGATGGTTTGTTATTTATTTTAGTTATTTAGCTACTAAATAGAGCAAAGAGCATCATTACGATGTTTTGGTGATCGGATTTGATTTTCTAGTTTGTTAGTTCGCCGCTATGCACCGTGAAGACAAGGGATCAGCTTGTGGCCCACAGATGGCTTTGTAGAACGAAATCAGGAATTGCGGATTCGAAATGGTAGGATTTTGCCCACGAACCTTCTTCTTTCAACGCATGGGATTCTTTTAGGTGCAAATAGACTTTACACGGGACCACCGGCTTTACTTCCAATCAGAAGGAAGCCATGCGAAGGAATTTTACGTTCGAAAAATCCATCAACCTCCACCAGGTTTGAACCTGCAAAAAAGTATTTTTAGAAAAAGGGCAGTGTTTGTGCGTGTTTGTTTTTGGGTCAGCGGACTCAAAAACATAAAGACCATTGAATATAAAACTAGTCGTTTAAGTTTAGTATGTTCTAAGCATGCATTATGAAGAGTTTCAAGAAAATCCCCCCACACCAAACTACCCTTTACATGGAAACAGTTTTGAAAATTTTGTGTTTCTCAAAAAGTTCTCACGCTTCTAATTACAATACCGCATATTAAAGCTATTTGCATCACAAGCATCACAATGTGTATCTGAATTTTTTGGGAATAACCTCCTCATAGTGGATGAATTTCGCATAACTGTGTAACTGTAAGAACTGGAAACATATTACACAAAATAAATAGATATCGTTAAATACACAGAGTTTGTGCCATATACATCTTTACTTTCTCTAACTGTATATACATAAAATGTACATAGTAGGTATTGTATTCCACCCAAAAATTCGATACTGAAATTTCACCGGAGATTTGAGACCTCCTGAATCCAAAAATGCATTTTTAGACAAATGTCAGTGTGTGAGTTTGTCTGTGTGTGGTGTGTGTGTGTGTATGTGTGTGTGTGTGTGTGTGTGTGTGTGTGTGTGCCTGTGAGCAGCATAGCTCAAAAACGAAAAGATCGTTAAATATCAAACTTGGTATTTCAGTTTGGTATGTTCCAAGCATGTGACAAAAGATTTTCAAGAAAATCCTCCCACCCAAAACTGCCCTTTACGTGAAACATTTTTCGAAAATTTTGATTTTGATATGTTTTTATGACAACAAAATGTGTATCTTCAATTTTTTGGGATTAGCCTCTGAAGAGCTTTTCATTCTGGATGACTTTTGAATGACTGGCAATCCATAAGAGATACACATAAACTTACTCCACGAAAAATGTAGATCTCATTAAAACATACACTTTATGTTAATACAGTTTTTTGTTTAGAGTTACCGTTTTCGATATATTCTGGATTATTGGTATCTCAAACGGAAAGAAATATTTTTCCCGCTTCTCGTTTGTTTACTCCTGGCAATAAAAAAATGGAATTTCAATTGTTTTACATAGCGACAGACTTTTAAAAAACTTGACTATCACTTTTAGCCTGTGTATTTGCTTATTTCCCTTATATTACAAGGAAACAAGCAATAAGAACATGTCTTGGTATGATGTAGATAACAGATTAACCTTTTGTATAAAAGGTTTGGAGCAGCTAGAGAAAGTCATGTGAGTGGAACACATCAGATTTTTTATGTGTAGAGCTGACCACATCTGAGATACTCCTTCTTATTGGCTTCAATTCTAAACTACGTAACGTTCTGAAACGGGACGAGACCGTTGCTTTGGTTACTGCTGGCCGTGCAAAGTGATCCAAACTTCAATTGTTTACGTAACAACCAGCGTTAAGAGACTTGACTATGTCTTTACCCTGTACATTCCCTTATTCTCTTTCTGCTTACAAGCAAGAAAGTAATAAGACAATTTCTGTTAATGTTTATCTCGAGTAGCACGATTATAAGAATAATTAGTTTGCAGAACACGTAGAGATAGTCATGTGAATGGAACATATCACAATTTAAGTATGGTCAAGTGAATGTAACAAATAAGAGTTTTTTTTTTTAAAATCTATATTTGATTGTGAGTATGTGTGTATGTGAACAAATAACTTACATCGAACAGTGATATAACTTGGTATCTAGTATCAATTTTGTTTCTTGATCGTGATCAAGATTATGATCATTGAATATTGTGGAGGGGAACGTAAATAGAAGTGGGATTAAAAGATAAAAAATAAGGCAACAAGAAGCTAGAGAAGCAAAGACTACTATCATCATGGAGGTGCTGGCTAGTCTATAAAGCTGTTTGTCATAAACAATATATCTTCATTAATTCATATGTAGTTTAGGAAAGCGAGCGAATAATAACATTTTTTAAAGCAATACATCTGCACAAGTTGGTAAAAAAGTAAATATTTCCTTTAATCTTTTATTCTTTGCATTTTTATGATTTTATAAGTGATACGTTAATGCCACAGAATTGCATTTTTAATAATAAAATTTGCCAATTAGGTAACCCTTTAATCTCCAGTTACACCTATTGCTTTTTCCCAGAAGTTTTTACTGTTCACAGTGCTTCTTGTATTAAAGTTTTTAACTTATTACTTTAAATTATCAGGGGATCTTCAGAAATATACAGTCAAAAGCATTCCTCACTAATTAAAATGAGAAATATTTCAGTCATAATTAATTATTTGCTCTAACACAAATTAAAGAAATAGAAAAATTCAGTAACACGTGAAAAAATGGTCTTAGCTAATTAAAATTAAGAGCTACCTTACCAGCATTTTGTTTATATTTATATACTAAGCTGAAATTAAAAATTTAAGAATGATCCGAGAGATTACCCTGCCAAAACGCGATTCATTGTGAATTAAAAATCGAATATAGTACACACAAATGACTTTCTCTATTTTTACTTTCTCTATACTTGCTATGTACATAGTGTATAGAGAAGGTATTGTAATACACCCAAAAATTGGATACCGAAATTTGACCGGAAATACATGTTTTGAGACCTCCTGAATCCAAAAAAAAAAAAAAGCATTTTCAGAAAAATGTCCCTGTGTGTCTGTCTGTCTGTGTGTGTGTGTGTGCGTGTCTGTGGGCAGCATAGCTCAAAAACGAAAAGTCCTTTAAAAACCAAACTTGGTATTTAGGTTTGGTATCTTCCAAGGGTGCGACACTAAGATTTTCAAGAAAATCCCCCCACTCCCAACTAGCCCTTACATGGAACTTTTTTCGAACATTTTGATTTTCTAAAAAATGGCTCTAACGATTTTGTTTAAAATATCGTATATTAAAGATATTTACCTCACAAATAAAATGTATATCTTGAATTTTCTGGGAATAGCCTCTGAAGATTTCTTTATTCTGGATGAATTTTGCTTAACTACTAAACCGTAACAGACGGATAAAAACTTAACACACACAAAATGTAGAGCGCGCTAAAACACACATTTATGTTATATACATTTTTTTTGTGAAGTTGATCGTTTTTGAGATATTCCTAATTTTTGGTTTCAGCTTTGAAAAACATACTTTTCTCATATAGGAATTTGCCAACTCTGTCCATACAAATAAACGAACTTCAGTCACATAGCAACCAGCTTTTGGCTTTCACCTTAACCTATGGTATCCCTTATTTCACTTCTATTTACAATAAAGCAAGAAATAAGACTATTTCTGCTAATTTTTCTCGACTAGCATGAAATAAAAGAATAAGCTTATTAACAATACTTTGTTACAGAGATATAGAAAAAAGTCATGTGAATGCAACACATCAGATTTTTTTGGTAGTGTTTAACGCCCGCTTTTACTACTTGTGGCACCGCAGGCGATGACACAGGTGATACATGGAATGAACATGGAGTACCGGTGGAATGCGATGGTGGGGGAAAACTGCAGAACCTGGAGAAAAGCCGCCCCTGCGCCTCTTTGTCCATCACAAATCTCACATGCGGTTGCTTGGGATCGAACCCGGGCCGTCTAGATGAGAGGCGGGTGACCTAACCACTCGGGGCTGTCTATTTTGTCTTTCTAATGCATTACAAGGTATTCTTACAAAAACGTATCTACTTCATGCTAATCGAGATAAACATTCGCGCAAATGGTTTTATTAAATAGTTTATAGGTACAAGGAAAATAGGGAAATAGACTAGGCTATATTAATCATAGGGGTTCAAAAGCTATTCCGAAAACTTTCAAGATGTACATTTGAAATGTCATGAAAGTATCTTTTATTGTTTTGGGCCAAAATATATACAACCAGTTTTGAGAAAATCGAAAATTTAAAAATCTTTTATGTAAAGGGTTTGGGATGCGGAAAATGTATTGAAAACCTTCCTATCGCATCTTTGGAAGATACTGAATTTAAATATATAGTTTTGCATTTAACTAATTTTTCGTTTTTAAGTTATGCTTCTCACATCCACATCCACACATGGATACACATAAACGCACACAAATTTTTCCTAATTTTCCTGTTATTCAGAAAATCTCAAAACGTGTGTTTCCGGTGAAATCACTCTATCGAGTTGTGGGAGAGGTGCAATTTATGCTCTGCATACTATACGTACCATAAAAAACATTAAAAGGAGAACAAATGATGAATTCCAATCGGAATAAATTATGAGTATTGGAAAAATTAAATCTATAAAAAGAAATTTATCGGAAATGATTGGCTTCATAAAATATGTTTCTGATATAGATCATCTGCTTTAAAAAAAATTAGATTTTGTGCAATATATTTTTAATCTATTTAGAGTTATGCAAATCATCCAGATTGAAGAGGACTTCAAAGGTTGTTCCTAGAAGATATACATTTCATTTTTCATTAAAACATATTAATTATGAGGTATTTTAACCAAAATCGTTAGAGCGATTTTTAAGAAAATCAGAGCATTTGAAAAATATTACATTTAAGGAATAGTTTGGTGTGGAGGTATTTTCTACAAAGTCTTCGTGTCGCATACTTGGAAGATAAGGCATGTAAATATCAGATTTGGTATGTAATTGACATTTTGTTTTGAGTTATTCAGTTCACGCACGACAACATAATGTTTTATAAAAATCTGATGTGTTCCTTCACATGACTTCCTCTAGCTGTTCTGTAAATAATTTTTCTTTACAAAAGATTATTATTCTATCTATATAATGATAATTGAGATGAGCATTGGCAGAAATGGCCTCATTACTTAGTCCCTGTAAGTAGAAGGGAAATAAGGGAATACACCAGGCTAAAGTGATAAATAACTCTTTTAAACACCCTTGGCTATGTGAAACAATTTAAATTCGGTTCTCTTTTGCTTTCTCGGCCGTAATACAAAAGAGATGACAAGAAAGTTGACGTCCCGCTTGAGAAAAATTTAAATGGTTTAAATTAAAACTAATAAGAATATCTTGGAAACGGTCAACTCTACATAAATCTGTATATGACATAAAATATGTATGTCTAAATGAGATCTATATTTTTGTGCAGTTAGTGTTTGTGTACCTCTTGCAGTTTACCAGTTTTGCAGCATTCGTCCAGAATAAAGAGGTCTTCTCAGGATATTCTCAGAAAATTTAAAATATATATTTTATTTCACATTTAAATATATTTAATATATTGTATTTTAATCAAAATCGTAAGAGCCTTTTTTATAGAAAATGTAAAGTATTCTAAATTTCCTCCATGTAAAGGGTAGCTGTGATGAGGTATTTTCTTGAAAATCCTCGTGTCCTTGGAAGATAACAAGAATGTTATTTAATAGTCTTTTCGTTTTTGAGCTATGATATTCACAGTCACATATACACACATGTAACTTTTTCTAGAAATACAAAACATATATTTCTGATGAAACTTGTGAATTTGTTGATAAATATAATACTTTCTGTACCTGCTATGTACATAGTAGTGTAGAGAAATAGAAACAATATATTTTAGACAGAACTTTTGGGTGGAATACAATACTTTCCGTCCTAATGTATGCAGTAGAGAAAGTAATTAATATGTTAGCATTGGTCTTTTAAATTTTGTGTATATGTGTATGATATATTCTCTTCGTGTATTCTAAAATAGTCGAATAATTCAAAGCAAAGGTGGAGTTATTTCTTTTTCTTTGCTTTAAGCATTAATCCTAATTTTCCCTAAAATATTTATCTCTTGTTTCCGGTTTGTAAAGGCAGATCGTTTTCATTTAGCTACAAACAAAATTATTCTTTCGTGGCTATAAAGACACAAAGAACAATGTTTGACAAAACGTTGCCACAGGGGCTACGCCTTGCGGTTTCTTTCATTTTTATGTTCCCTGTTCTTTTCCGAAATCTATGGTTGATGTACCCTTGTAACACTTAAAAGTAGCTTGATTTTTAATCATATGAAATGCTTCTTTCAAAAGCGAAACCAAATTATATAGTTCCTTTGTTTTGTTTACAGATAAGAGAGTGTTCTGTGCTAGGCCACATCGAATGGAATGTATTGCACAGCTACGGGTGAAATAGGGCAGTGCTTAGTTTTTAAGTAGTTTAGTTTCTCTACTGCGTACATAGTTCATATGTAGAGGAGATGTTACATTCCACCCAAAAATTTGATATCAGAGAAATAAACCTTTTAGGGCCTCCTGAATCCATAAAAGGTATTTTCAGAAAAAATGGAAAACGATCTGCGCATGCGCGTATGTGTGTGTAAATGAGTAGTATAACGCAAAAACGAAATGTTAGCCTCTAAAGTT
Source organism: Hymenopus coronatus (assembly GCA_030762935.1). Lineage (NCBI taxonomy): Eukaryota > Metazoa > Arthropoda > Insecta > Mantodea > Hymenopodidae > Hymenopus > Hymenopus coronatus. The sequence goes on along the minus strand of CM060896.1, from coordinate 27,777,582 downwards.
TTCTTTTATCTGAATGACTTTTGCATATCTGGTAAAGCATAAAAGGTAGACATAAACTTACTAAAGAAAAATGTAGATCTTGTCAAAACATAAAATGTGTGTCAAATACATTTTCGTTATGGAGTTAACCATTTCTGAGATATTGTTTGTTATAAAGATTTTCAATAGCTATACTTTTCTCAAATAGGAAGTCGTTATTCTAATGTTTTTATCCTGGTCAAGCAAAGTGAACGGTACTTCAAAACCACAATATATTGATCGGGTTAAGTAAAGATTAGACTATCGCTTTAGCTTATCGTATTTCCTTAATCCTTTCGGGCCACACCGTGGCCGAGTGGTTAGACCATTCGCCTCTCACTTAGACGGCCCGGATTCAAATCCAAAAGACAGCATATGGCATTTGTGGTGGACAAAGCGTCGCAGGGGCGGGTTTTCTCCACCAGCACATTCCACCGGTCCTCAATCTCCATTTCATGTATCATCAATGTCATTGTCTGCGGTGCCATAAGCAGTAAAAGTGAGTGTTAACACTATAAAAAATTATTCATTTTATATAAGGCAATATTATCTAATAAAAACAACATTTATCTTAATAAGAATGAGGTATATAGATATATAACTTGTTCAGAAATAGTTTGCTAGAACATATGTTGAGAAAGTTGTGTGGATGTACTATATCTGATTTTTGTAAGTATTAAACACTTTATAGAAGCATAGAAAATATTTGAGGAACTCAGTAGGTTACCTTTTGCTTTCTCTACACGTTCTATATGTATTGTGTATAGAGAAGGTATTGTATTCCGTCCAAAATGCGAATCCGAAATTTCATATATAGTGTTGAGATCCCTTGAGTCCAAAAAGACATTTATCGAAAAAGGACCATGTGTGTAACTAAAAAGCCAAAATTATTCTAATATAAAGATATAAATTTATAAAATCATTCATATACAATAGTGAAAAAACATTACTTACGTTTGTTAAGAAAATAATAAAGATGATATTGATGGTATAAATGAGGAAATATGTTAATCATAAGTTTATTCCTATAATTATGGTAGTTAATGTGTGTGTGTGTGTGTGTGTGGACAGCATAGTTCAAAACGACGAGAACGTTAAATGCGAAACTTTATATTTAAGTTTAATATATTCAAGAAAATGTGTCCATCTCGAAATACGTACAGATGGAAGCATTTTCAAAAATGTTATTTTTCTCAAAAATGGATCTAATGATTCTTATTAAAAGTCCATATATTAATGTTATTTACAACATAAAAAATGTATATCTTGAATTTTCTGAGAATAATCTCTGAAGACCATCATTATTCTGGATGAATTTGGCATAACTGGTAAAACCGTAATAGATAGAGAGAAAGTTACAACACAAAAATGTACATCCTATTAAAACACACAATTTATGTCATATACATTTTTTGTAGAGTTAACTGTATCCGAGATATTCCTTTGTTATGACTTTCAGTACTAAACTTCTAAAACTTCCCTCAAGCGCGAAGTCAACTTTCGTTTCTACTCTTTTGTTTCACTCTCGGTTTAATCGCAATCCGGAAGAACCTTTTTGCACCGATTTGTGACAGTTGAAGAAACCGGGAATCGTCAAAATCGGCATTTTCAAGATAATAGATAAAGGCTGGCGAAAGTGCACCGAAGTAGGCAAGGCTATTTTGTCATCCGGTAAAGTGATGGCCGCTGTTTATGTTTTGGGATTTCAAGGAAGAATCTTTATAGATTACCTGGAAAAGGGAAGTACAATCGTAGGACTCTATTATACTTATTGTTGGTTCGTTTGCAACTTGCGTTGACTGAAAAATATTAAGGGATGCACGCACAAAGTAGGTACTCATATAGCCCCAAGAAGTTTCTTCCTGTTTCCTACCTTGCCTTGGTGGCAAGAAATGTTCATCAAATGAGAAAATGATAGTCGCAGTTGGAACGCTTAAATCATATAGGACAAGACGCATTATTGTATTGTTGTTGTTGCTACTATTATTATTATTATTATTATTATTCGGTATTACGAGCAATTAAATTAATATTAAAAAGACAATACAACAAATGTTTTTTTTTTTTTTATTTCACAGTGCGGCATATATTTGTTACATTTGCAGTTGAAGCCTTTGGACCATGATGTGAGAAAGCCAAGAGCTCATCCAGGTAACTTTTGCAGAACATCTCCGACAAACCTCTTGTAGGAAATTACTGTGGCAGATAATAGGCATCACCATACGGCGAGGAAACGCTTCTAGCATCATGGGAACTTTTTCAGATTCACCAGCTTTTGAGGAAGTATTCTATCTAAAAAAAGGTTCCCGATAGTCATAAATTACCACATTGCACTTGAGGCAATATTTATATCCTAACCTAAAAATCTGCCGACATTTTGTGAATTTTATATAATTTTTGCAATACTTGATGTCCAAATGTTTTTGTCGTGCTGCATTCCGAAGTTGAAATCGTTGGGTGCATAGGCTTATTATTCCTTGTGTTTTCGTCACGTATAAGTTTTTTGATTTTCCCTATGCGATTTTTTTTCCAACAATAGGTATCATAGTTACGTGCTGATTTTCTTGGTTGTGACGTCAGTTATTGTAAAAAGAGGTTTTTCAGAAGCATGTAAAGGGCCACTTGGAGGTCATTAGCGAGAATACGCGTACATTAATGTATTCGCTTAGAATTATATGGCTACAAATATTTGCAGCGGGATTGCTGAATAATTTCTGATCACTCGTGTTAAAAAGTGAAAACATATCATTCCGCGGAATCAGATTTTCCCGTCGGAACTTGTAAAAGAAAGTTAAGAGTCCGAGAGAAAGTACATTCGCACACAACAAAGCACATTATTGCATCGAGCGATTACAGTTTCATATAAGAATTGTACGAAATGATTGTGAATAAAATTACAATTCTACAAAAAAAATCCCAGCGATTTATTATTTAAGAAATCGTCAGGTAGTCTGGATCTGTGAAGCTCAACAAGCCCATCAAAACACCCTGAGATACGAGTCGATTGCTAATTCAAATAGGCGCAAGCGCGAGCAAATTTAGCGCGAACTCGAAAAGGATCTTATGCTTCACACTGTAACAGGAACAAACCTACAACCCAAAATTAAGGAGTATAATTAAGGAGAAAATATGTATATATTCGCCGAGGCAATTGCTAAAAAATTGTGAATTTTAATTAGTAAAAGTTATGCTTGTAAATAGTGAATGACTTGGATTGAATAAGAACTGATTGGATTGAATGTTAATGTATTTAGCCGTTGCAATCTTCGCAGCATTAAAATATACCTAATACATATAAAAGCCCAAAATGTGAAGCTATGAATTTTAAGAACTACATTTAAATGCTTATAATTGTCCAAAGAGTGAATCATTATATGTTAAATAATTAATGTATAATTTAAATCAATCTAGTTTCAAGATGATATGGCCCTCCGTTGTCCAGAAACCATTAGCCTTTAAAAACCCAATGTTTCGGGTTCAAACCTGGCCGAGGGTGAAGGATTATTTTCGGACGCAAAATTCCGTAACATGGCTTCCTTCGGAACAAAAGTAATCCGGTGGTTTAGTGTAATGCTTATTTGCATGTAAAAGAACACTATACATTGAAAAAAGAAGGTTGCTGGACAAAAATCCTCATTTCTCGCCTGCAAGTCGTAATTTCATCCTACAGTGCCATCTGTGGGGGACGACTTAATAACTTGTCACGATGGTGCATGGCAGCGAGCGCACGAGCTACAAACTCAAGTCCGATCATGGGAACATCGTAACGTGCCCTATGCTCCACTTAGGAGTTACAGGAAACTAAATAACTCATTTTATTATGCATAGAGACAGATGAAAGCAAAAGTATTCTAACTAGGGAGAGCTTATTGTTTTAGTCGTGGAAACAAAAGGAATGCTGATTTCGGTGAGTGAAAAAATATTCGACACAACACCATCTGCTTTCAAAGGGTACACATCGCATAGACCAACGGCTATGCACAAAATAATTACATAGTGTGCTAACATTACAATTTGAAAGCAATGTTCAAATTTAAATATCAAAGATTGCAACGTTAAAAAAAAAAACACGAGTGGAAAAAACAGAGACATGTAAGTGTGAATTACCTATTGATTTATAGGGAAATTCTGTTTACCTAATCAATGTTTAATTTTATTTTATACGCAATAAGATATTTAAACTAAATTGCATAGTTCATTCCAGAATTATAATTACAGCTTTCCTGAATTCAGGACGATCTGAGGTTTATTCTTGTACTAAAATAATTCACTCAAATATAAATACATACACAGCTAGACCAAGGCTAAATCATACAGTGAATCCATTGAAGCTGCTGGAAGGAAACTAAATATTTGCGGCAACTAACAATCGTGGGGGGCGGGGGGGGGGGGAGGAGAGGAATAAAATCTGGTCAAGTTTGTAAACTGCTGAGAAAAAAAATGCCAATCTAGTCAATTTTCCCACCTTTCCCACAGTCGCAGCACCAAAGTGTTGCAAGTTATAAACATTATAGCTTATTAATAAAACAACTATTAATAATAAATATGGTATCACGGATAATCAAGTAACTAAGGTATATGTCATAGGTACATAAATAAACTTGCCTCGTACGCGGGACAGTATAAGCAATTCGAAAAATAAGATAATTTAGATGAATCAAGTAGTACGTACCTACTGTTTAATGTAATAGTAATACAGTAGAAGTATTTTACCATCCTTCATAGCGAGCAACTTCCGTATTCGAGCAAATTGGATGGTGGTTTCGGAACACCTGTATTAAAACATTCAAGTGACCAATAAAATGTATATTGTGACAGAGCCGTCTTATGCAGTGGTTATTATTTTCGTCTTGGCATAAGAACTACCGCAGTTGGAATGCGTAAACAACACGAAGGAAGCCGGTCCCCATGGCCGCGCCCGCCAAGGCTTTGGTGCTTCGTAGCGCTGGGGATCGTGGGTTCGAGTTCCACCTTGGGCATGGGTGTTATATGTTTGTGTTTATGTGTGTGTTGTAACAGTAAAAAACAGCAATCCAGTAATAATACAGAAAAACAAGCTAAAACAAAAAAATAAAACAAAAGGTAAATTAAAGTAGGGTATACAGTGCCGGAGTCCTGATCAGACACCGGTAGCGTATTTTAAAAAAATTAAAAAAAAAAAAAATGGCACTATGTAACAAGAGCCTTCAAGGACGTGACTCTTCATTATTTTCCAAGCTTCGGCCTCCAGTATGTTCGACAAGTTTCCAAAAAGTTGTGACTAACTATAAAAGAAGGAAGAATTGAAGTAAAGATTATTTCTGTTGTGAATTGTATTGAGTCGTGAGTGACTGGAGAGTTAGTACGCAATTGTGCGAGAGCCATGAATGGCGTTCAACCATAAACTGTTTAAACGTGGAACGAATTATTTGCAGCAGTAAAAATCAGACTTTAACTGTAGACAATTTTTGAGTCAATAAGAAAAATTTTTACCATTGAGTTTCTGGGGGCTGCCTGTCAAGTTCTATTAATTAGAAAGCAATTTTTTATAACATTTTGTAACTGGTAAATACTAAGCGACAGACGAATATGTACTGCATCCAAAACGAATGTAGATCTCTTTAAAACACACAATTTATTCTAAATAATTTTTTGTGCCAGAAGTTATTTCCTAGAAATCCATTATTAGTACTATCACGTGGGACCGATAAACCCACCGTAAATTGCTAGAAAGTGTTTGATACTTTATCATTATTTTAACGTTCTTTCGACATTCACTTATTTCTTGCGTTTGTATGGAACAGTGAGGATTACTAAGGGATCAGTTTTTAAATATTTAACTCTCGCTAATCGTTCTGTAGCTACTTATATTCAGTTAGTTTTGTATACATTCTAAAATTCTTTAGTATGCATATAATAAGAAAAGTGTGTATTAACGAGCTCTACATTTTTTGTGGAGTACGTTTTACCCATCTCTTACGGTTTACCAGTTATGCAAAATTCCGAAAAATGCATTAAGAATAAAGATGTTTTACCAGAATATTGAAGATATACATTTTATTAGTCATGTAAGTATCTATAATATACTATTTTCATGAAAGTTGTCAAAGCCATTTTTGAGAAAATCAAAATTTTCGAAAAATGTTCCTGTAAAGAGTAGTTGGGGTGGAGGGATTTTCTTTAAAATCTTCGTGTCGCATGCTTGGAAGATACTGAACTTAAATACCAAGTTTATTATTTAACGAACTTTTCGTTTTTGGCTATGCTGTCCACAGACACACACACAGACACGCACACACATTCTCTTTCTAGAATCCTTTGGATTTAGAAGATCCCAAAACACGTATTTCCGGTGAAATCTCGGTATCAAATTTTTGGGAGCAATGCAATACCTTCTCTATACAGTATGTACATAGTACATGTAGAGAAAGTAATAAGTTGGTATTTACGAGTATAAGCCGCACGGTATTATAAACACGTAACTTTTTTTTTTTTAGTTTTTGCTACTTAGTTTTGTTTTATCAGCAATAATACATTGACATTTAGTTGCAAGTGGTAAAACTAATTTTATGATTTTAAGTTTTATGCAGAAATAAACTTTTAAAATATTGCTTCACTTTTCAAAACCTGATTTCTTCAAATTATACATTTTTAATGTATTATTTTACTGTATTATGAGTACAAATTAGATTAAATTATTATTAATGTTTTATTAATAAATTTTACGTGTAGGTTTAGCATCCTGCTAAAATAGTTTCGAATAAAGGTGGATTAACAAGTAAAGTATGCAAATAACAAAAAATTAAGCGAAAGTTTTTGTATTTATTCGTAAAATATTTTTCTAGAAATTTTGTGGAGCATCTAGATGGGACGCTATGAGAGGGAGAGATGAGAACAAAGGAAACATCCGGCGTACGAAGCCAGAAGGACGGCACAGGGTCCCTTCAGTTACCAGATTAAGAATCCAGTAAGACAGGCAATTCCGGGACCCCGCCCCGAATAGTGTCCAATACCCTAAAGTGACGGGCGTTATACCCCAGCAACCCAAGCCAGAGAACGTTGAGAGTTTCAGAGAGCAATTTATGATCTGCCATGCCGCATTGAAGCACCATCGCCGACGCTTCCAACCCTGAAAGAGACCAACGTAGCGAAATGGAATAACTTGGAGGGACAATTTGAAGTAGATATTTAAAGATAGTATGTATGTTTTTAGGTTGTCTGAATAAAAACATTCTTAAAAATAGCCTGTGTGTGTGAGAGAGAAAGAGAGAGACTGGGTGGGTGTCTATGAAACGCATAAATAAACAACGAAAATGTTGTTAAATACCAAATGTTATACTTAAGTTATGCATCTTTTAAGGATACTATACGAAGCTTTTCAGGAAAATTCCTCATCCCGGCTATTTCTTATATGAATATGTTTAAAAAATTTAGATTTTCTCAAAAATGGCTCTAACAACTTTTATCAAAGTACAGTATCTTAAAGATATTTTCATGACAAATGAAACGTTTATTTTGACGTATGGTCCATGCATTCCTCGTCATTCCAGATATCTTTTGTATAAGTGATAAATGCAAGGGATAAACATTTTACTATACAGAAAATGTAATTCCCGTTAAAACAGACAATTTATATCTAATACATTTTGCGGAGTTAACTATTTGCGATATATTCCTTTAAGATATTCTGTCAATTTTTTTTATCTATTTCTCGAGTCATTGACTTCTCAGACATTACTGGCACTAAATGATGCCTTAAGGGCCTGTAGCGTACTTTAAAAGCAGAGACAAATAAAAGATTGTGACACTTGGCAAATTTACGTTTTACAAAGATAGCGTACTAGTTTCTCCAATGACATTAAATATAATAAATAATAAGGATTTTGCAGATAGATCTTACACACTTAATATATACTTAGCAGCAATAGTTAGAAGGTTTCAGTTTGGTAACTGCGATAATTTATCTGCAAAAACGTGTACACACATACTTGACATGTCAAAACTATTTGCTAGAACATTTACAAGATCTTCTTAGCACCACCCGTACCAAAATTCTGAAATGTCCCATACTTATAGCTTTCTATATCTGTTGTAAAACCAGTTACTCTTATAAAAGATTATTCTTTTAGCTACCTAATGATAATCGAAATGGGGCTTTTAAGTAGAAGGGAAATAAGGGAATAGACTAGGCTAAAGCGATAGTGTAATCCTTTAAAACCTGTTACTATGAGTTTGTCTTTCCAAGGTCAGGAGTAAATCAAAAGAGATATGAAACTAAATATAAGTTCCTGTGAGAAAAATAAAGTAGCTTAAAAGTGAAATCAATAACAAGAATATCTCGGAAATGGTTATCTCCACAAATAAAATGTATATGATATAAATTATAACGGGATCTACGTTTTTGTGCGTAAGTTTTTGTCTTATCTCATACAGTTTACCAATTATAAAAAATCACCCAGAATGAGAGGTCTTCAGAGGCTATTCCCAGAGTATTAAAAACATATATTTAATGTTTCATGTAAACATCTTTAATATACGGTATTTTAATCAAAATTGTTAGTCATTTTTGAGAAGAACAATATTTTAAAAATGTGTCTATATAAACGCAAAATCTTGAAAATCTTTGTCCCGCATCCTTGGAAGATTCTAAACTGAAATACAATTTAACATCTATTCGTTTTCGAGCTATGCTATCCCCACACACATACACACAAATAAACCTTTTTCTAATTTTGTTTATTTAGGGAACCTCAAAACATGTTTCTCTGGTAAAATTTCGACATCGAATTTTTCGAGTGGAATACAATACCTACCTTCTCTACCTACAATATGCACAGCATGTGTAAAGAAATTAAATACCTGTGATTCGTTCACATTGGCTTCTCTTCTTCCTCTTTTACAAACTGTTCTTACAAAATCAGCTTATTAAGCGCGTTCCAAGCTTAAAAGACGCTACAGGCTAAATGGAACACATTGTTGTCAGATGTGTACGTACGTCAGACTTTGGTACTCAGCTGCGTTAACTCTGTCAATTCAATGCTATCATGTGAAGTGCGTATGCGTTACGAAATAGTTAAATATATGCACTGCTATTTAAGACTATTGTAAGATACTTATTTTTCACCTGCACTTTATCCTTTCTCTTTACATACTTAGTAATTCGAACTACTTTTTATAGACATTAAACATACAAAATATGTTCATATAGAGTGATAAGAAGTTTATTTTTTAGAGCATCACATTATTTACTCTTGACAAAGCTACATTAACATGGTGTAATGTATTAAAACATTTAAGAATAAAAGATGCGCCGCACGATGTTTTGCGATATTCTATTGTGTTAACCTAGCTATTTTTGTTTTCCTCACATTCTAATGTCTTCCTTATAGCCTCCCTTCATTTGTTTCTTTTGTATCCTCATACTACTCTTTCTGAACACAGTTTCATTTATTTCTTTACTAACACTTATTTTACTTGAAAACTTACTTGAATAAACAAAAGCATTCATTATTTTGCGCTTCTTATTGGTTTGCCAATATTTCGTCTCTTCCAGGCTTCAATATCTCCATAAATATAATATATTTTACGTATATAGCATAGGTTAACACTTCATTGTTCCGCAGCTATAAATATTTCCTTACAAACTTACATTAACCTTTACCAACAGTACACTATCTGCTTCCTGCTTTGAGCCTTCAGTTGAATAGATGTACGACTATAGTTTTTCATAGATGAAAATTATTACAGATTTCCGGCTTGTTTTAAAACTACTTCAAATCTTTATAAATCTTTTATTTTTATTGGTTCCCTTTGTAAACCCAATTACAAAAATCTGATGTGTATCATTCCTATGACTCCTTCTAGCTGTTCCGCAAACAAACGCTTCTTAAAAAAGAGTATTATTTTATCTACATCATGCCAATCGAAATAAAAATCAACAGAAAAAGTCTTATTACTTGCTTGTAAGTTGTAGGGAAATAAGTGAATACGCTTGGCTAATCCTTTAAAAGTCGGTCGCTATATAAAACAATTGAAATGCGGTTCTCTTTGCCTGCTAGGAGTAAACAAAAGAGAGAAGCAATATGCCTTCCTATTTGAGAAAAGTTTAAGTAGATTAAACTGAAACCATTAACAAAGAATATTTCGAAAACGGTTTCCTCTACAGTAAAAATGTATACAACATAAGTTCTGTGTTTAAACCAGATTTGCATTTTTTGCGTAGCAAGTTTTATCTTGCTACTACGGATTACACAAAGATCATCCAGATTGAAGATATCTTCTGAGGCTATACCCGAAAAATTCAATTGATACATTTTATTTCTCCATTAAATGTCATTGATATACATATTTTTATACAAAATCGTTAGAGGCATTTTTGAGGAAATCAAATTTTTCGAAAAAATGTTCCATTTCTTTTATTATATTTAACTTTATATTTATATTTTAAATATAAAGTTAAATATATATTTTAAATCCTTTAACTTTTAAAATAATTTAAAACCAAATTAATATAGAATCTCTTTTTAAAATTAATATGTTTGAAAATCCACGTGTCGCATCCTTGGTATTTTAACAACTATTCGTTTTTGAGTTCTGCTGTCTACAGACACATACAGACCTTTTTCTAAAAATTCTTCTTTTTCTCTATACATAGTATATAGAGAAGATATTGTAATACACCCAAAAATTCGATACCGAGATTTCACCAGAAATACATGTTTTAAGACCACCTCAATACAAAATTTGCATTTTTAGAAACATGTTCGTGTGTGTGTGTGTGTGTCTGTCTGTCTGTCTGTGTGTATGTGTGTGTGTCTGAGGGCAGCATAGCTCAAAAACGAAAAGACCGTTAAATATCAAACTTGGTATTTAAATCCCCCTACCAAAAACTACATTTGACATGGAAACATTTTCATAATTTTTGAGTTTCTCAAAAATGGCTCTAACGATGTATAACTTGAATTTTCTGGGAATAGCTTCTAAACACCTCTTTATTCTGGATGATTTTTATTGAACTTTACATAAATGGTAAACTGTAAGAGGTAGACAGAAAATTACTATAGAAAAATTGAAGATCACCATAAAACACACAATTTAGCTTATTGTGGTGTTGATCATTTTTTAGATATTCCTTGTTATGGGATTCAGTTTTAAAAAAAATTATACTTTTGTCATACAGGAATTTGTCAACTCATGTCCATACAAACAAAGGAACTTCAGTCACATAGCAACCCGCTTCTGACTATCAATTTAACCTATGGTACTCCCTTATTTCGCTTCTACTTACAAGGAAGCAAGCAATAAGACTATTTCTGCTAACTTGTTCTTGATTAGCCTGTAGTAAATAAAAGCATAAGCTTTTAACAATAATTTGTTGCAGGTTTGTAGAGAAAGTCATGTGAATGGAACACATCAGATTGTTTTTATTCAGGACGTCTTAAAAATATATCTGTGGTGAAATCTCAGTATCGAATCTTAGGGAGAATATTTTTCCGCTACTTAACTTTTGCAGTCCATAGGTATATAATTTTACGAAATTCCTTTATTTAAGCAATCATAACGCTCATTCTCAAGCCAGTTAAACCAGACAAGTATAGCACTCCAGTTCACCTCAGTTAAGCAAAAATATTGTTGCGTTCTTAGCCTTAGTTTATTAATTACTGTGTAATAAGCATATAAACAGCAAATATCGGAATTTTGCTGTAAAATACGTTGTTCTTAGAAACTTCGAAACATGGAAATCAATAAGAATTTGGTAATCGTATAGAGAAAAAATATTCTGCCTAAATAATGTGTTCAAAGCTGAAAATTATTAAAGCTGAATATTTACACCATACTATTACCAACCTGGTGACAGGACGAGAATAGAAAAGAACGAAGCTAATGGTAATATGTATGCGTTAAATAGAAACAGAAATTTCCCATTTAACTCTATATTGTATTTTAAAGTTAAAATAATAATAATAATAATAATAATAATAATAATAATAATAACCATAACAATAATAACAATAAAAATTACGAAAATAAATTAGTTTAACAAGGAAGCATTAATTTGAAATTAGTTACATATTAAATTAATAATTTATGAATACTGAAAGATTTAACACACACACATGTGTTTTAAATATAAATAGTAAGAAATTATAATATATAAGAGAAAAGAATAAGTTCTTTCATAGAAGTACCGATACTTAAAATAAAATACAGCAGAGTACCGGTAATTCGAGCCCCGGTATTTCCGGGAGTAGTATTACATAGGACCTAGCAAGGTCAAGTAACGATAATTCTGCCACCAGGAGGAGTTTAAGCGCTAGTGTCGCGTTAATCCGCCGCCATAATAAAATGGCGGGAAATTTGAAAAATTTAAAAGGTGTATCCGCTGATCCATACCTTTGCAAAATTCAAATTTCAGGCATTTTCTCTTAATGCGGTGGATTAACGCGACACTAGCGCTTAAACCCTGGTCGCAGGATTATGGATAACTCTACTTGCCAAGCCGTATGCAAAACCTAATAGACAACAAGTTCATATCGCAGATATACTTATTACATATTCCCATGCAATACAATATTGAATACATGCAAAAAACTGATTTTTATCTTTTTTTTTCTTTTTAAGAAACCACATGCACAATTGTTTATGTATATATTTGTCTTCAGCTTGTTTTGAATATCACACGCTCACTGGTCATAGCACAGGATAAAAAATAATGTTTATGAAAGTGTAAGAGATATTCCGCCATTTTCTCTTAAGGCGGCAGATTAACGCGACACTAGCGCTTAAACCTCTGGTTGCAGAAATATGTGTACTCGACCTTGCTAATCCGAATGATAAAAGGAGAATTGATGGCGATGATTGGAAAATGGAAGGGGTACATCGGCGATGGTTGATCCGGTGGACGTTTCATAAATGATGTCCACTGTGCTGATGGGAAAAACGATGGAGCACTGTTGCCTAAAGAGGAAACAGGTGACGCAGATGTAGAGGAAGAAGAAGAATCTGTGGATTGTACACTAGCCATGCTGAATACTGAATGCCAATACAGCACTTATATGTAGCAGAGAAAGGCAAGAAGCCGAGGGGTGGGGGGCTGGTCACACGGGGCAGAAAGTGGAGTGAGCACTCCGATCGGAGATGGTGTAAGATTGCGCAAGCCAGAAAAACTTCATTGGATGTGAATCAGACACCCACCGTAAAAGAACGGGCCTATAAGACAATGCGTGCGTAAAAGAAGAACGTACCGAGAAGGCAATGTGAGCATAAAAGAAAAACGTGGCGAGAAGGTGCTAGACGATGAGAAAAACACAAGCAAATATTCTAGCTGCCTAGTTGAAAAAATAAAAAAACATACGTACCTGGAGGAGAGACGCGATCATCGATGATGCTGTTAAGTCGACTAGTTGCAATCTGAAGACACATTCATACACACATTCACTCGTACACATGATTGAGAGAAACACCAGGATGGGTGGGTTACGGGAATAATCCTAATCTATCTAACCTTTGTAATCGCTAAATAAAAGCTATCTAGCTAAACAGTATATATATAAATGAATATAAGACAACCATATAAGAATAAAAAACTTAATTTATTAATTATAAAATGCATGTACAAAATAAAATAAAAAAATGAAAGAAAGAAAGGAAGGAACAGGAATAATGAAAGCACATATGTATAAATAGAAAAAGAAATAAAATACAAAATGTCGTAATAGTAGAAAAATATCAGTTATAGCTCAAACATTTGAAAACACCCACACTTTGTGCAATGGAAACAAGAGCACACAGTTTCATGGAAACAGCCACAGTGTGGGCAACACCAAGTTCCGCGAATAGAGCAGTGTTCACAATTACAAGTCTTTTTTGAAAAAGAAGGAATGTGAGAATACGGAATTTTATCATTATAAAGCACACAATCCCGGCGAGCCTGACACGCAAGACACGCCGGGTTGAACCTAACCGGAATACAACTATGGCCTAAATGGTTACAACCACTGCTATAGGCATTCCATTGACAGACTTGTTCATGGAAAAAGCTGTCAACTCGACCAAGACAAATTCTGCATTGAAAGTCATTGCAGAAATGTCCAAAAATGCCATACTTGATGTCTAGGGTGGCTTTGCAAAACGGACACCACCTTTCAGGCATATTAAAACACTTCAGAAACGAAATATATATACATATATTTCTAAAAATAGCAGAAGAAGAGTAAGTAGAAGAAATGCTTACCATAGATTAAAAGAAGGAGGAACTTCGAAATATAGGTGTAGTGACGGAATCACCAGGTCACTCCGGGCACGCATCCCCTCCTGCCTAATCCGATGGACCTGTTGCGGCGCGTATGGTGAGATTGCGTTTCTTGACCATCGGCGAACAAGCGGTGGTCTTGGCGTTGGCTCGACAAATTCTCTGAAGATATCCCTTGAGAGGGAGCTGTCCCAGCTGTCCTCAACCCCCTCGAAGATGTTCAAATGTGAGGTAGGAAATGGGATGGTGGTGGCCTCTGATATATTGTCCGGCACGAAACCTTGAAAGGCGGTCTCGTCCGACGCTGCGATGGAACGAGCTGGAACTCCCCCGAAGACGTCCAAATGTGAGGTAGGAAATCCGATGGTGGTGGCCTCTGATATATTGTCCGGCATGAAACCTTGAAAGTCGGTCTCGTCCGACGCTGCGATGGAACGAGGTGGAACTCTCTCGAAGACGCCCAATTGCAAGGCAGGAAATGCGATAATGGTGGTGGTGGTGGTGGTGATGGAGGCCTCTGATATATTGTCCGGCACGAAACCTTGAAAGTCGGTCTCGTCCGACGCTGCGGTCGAACGAGGTGGAGAATCAGGAGGGGGTGATGCTGAACCACAGCTCTCACTATCAACCGTCGCAATGGAGGCTCCTACCGAATTCTCACCAAACGTTGCATACCACGAGCCTCGGAATAACTCCTTCAACCTTTGCTGCACATGTGCGTTATTTAAGAAAGAATCCCATTGCGCTGGCGGCGGCGATAAAGATCTTTCACTCCCGCTGAATGATGATGCTGGAGATGAAGGTGGAGAACTCTGTTGCTGATCACTAGCCATGATGAATAGTGAATACCAATGCTGCAATTATATGCAGCAGAGAAAGGCAAGAATGCAATGGGTGGGAGGAGTTGTTTCCACGGGGCAGAAATCGGAGTCAGTACTCCGACCGGAGATGGTGTAAGATTGCGCAAGCCAGAAAAACACCACCGGATGTGAACCAGACACCCACTTGGTAGGTTGTACAATAAGCTGATCTAATGACGACCAGTTACAGCGGTGAAAACAGAAGAAGAACGGGGCGGGAAGATGGTGTGAGAGTAAAAGATGAACTGGCCGGGGAGGCCATGTGAGCGTAAAAGTAAACCGGCACGAGAAGGTGATGTGTGTATGTGTAAAAGAAGAAGAAGAACGTGCAAGGAAAGCGCTGTGAATGTTAAAGAAGAAGACGATGCGGGCGTAAAAGACGAACAGGCCTGGAAGGCCATGTGAGCGTAGAAGTAAACCGGCACGAGAAGGTGATGTGTTTGTGTGTGTAAAAGAAGAACGTACAGGTAATGCGCTGTGAATGTTAAAGAAGAAGACGGTGTGAGTGTAGAGACGAACCGGTCGAGAAGGCGATGTGAGTGTAAAAGAAGTACGGGCCGTGAGTGTGATGTGAGCGTAAAAGAAGAGTGGGCCGAGAAGGTGAAATGACCGTAAAAGAAGAACGGGGCTGGGAAGGTGGTGTGAGAGTGAATGAAAACGGGCCCGTGAAGGTAATGCGGGCGCATAAGACCAACTGGCCGGGAAGGCCATGTAAGCGTAAAAGAAAACCGAGACGAGAGGGTGATGTGTGTTTGTGTAAAAGAAGATTAACGTATAGGGAAAGCGCTGTGAATGTTAAAGAAGAAGAAGACGGTGTGAGTGTAGAGACGAACCGGTCGAGAAGGCGATGTGAGTGTAAAAGAAGTACGTGCCGAGAGTGTGATGCGATGTGAGCGTAAAAGAAGAGGGGGCCGTGAAGGTGACGTGTGTGTGTGTGTGTGTGTGTGTGTGTAAAAGAAGAAGAACGTACAGAGAATGCGCTGTGAATGTTAAAGAAAAAGAAGACGATGCGAGCGTAAAAGACGAACTGGCCGGGAAGGCCATGTGAGCGGAAAAGTAAACCGGCACGAGAAGGTGATGTGTGTGTGTGTGTGTGTGTGTGTGAGTGTGTGTGTGTGTAAACGAAGAAGAAGAACGTACAGGGAAAGCGCTGTGAATGCTAAAGAAGAAGAAGACGGTGTGATTGTAGAGACGAACCGGTCGAGAAGGCGATGTGAGTGTAAAAGAAGTACGTGTCGAGAGTGTGATGTGATGTGAGCGTAAAAGAAGAGGGGGGCGGAGAAGGTGATATGACCGTAAAAGAAGAAGAAAAACGGGCCTGGGAAGGTGGTGTGAGTGTAAATGAAAACAGGCCCGTGAAGGTAATGCGAACGTAAAACACGAACTGGCCGGGAAGGCTATGTGAGCGTAAAAAGTAAACCGGAACGAGAAGGTGATGTGAGTGTAAAAGAAGAAGAAGAACGTGCAGGGAAAGCGCAGTGAAAGTTAAACAAGAAGAACGGGCCCGAGAAGACGAACCGGTCGAGAAAGCGATGTGAGTGTAAAAGAAGAGTGGGCCGTGAGTGTGATGTGTGTGTAAAGGAACGACGGGCCGAGAAGGCGATGTGATCGTAAAAGAAGAGTGGGCCGCTGTTCGTCTTTAACGATCGCAATACCTTCACGGGCCCGTTTTCATTTACTCTCACACCACCTTCCCAGACTCGTTCTTCTTTTACGGTCATATCACCTTCTCGGCCCACTCTTCTTTTACACTCATATCGCTTTCTCGACCGGTTCGTCTTCTCGCGCCCGTTCTTCTTCTTTAGCATTCACTGCGGTTTCCCTGCACGTTCATCTTCTTCTTCTTCTTCTTCTTCTTCTTTTACACTCACATCACCCTCTTGTCCCGGTTTTTTTTTCCCGGCCGTTCGTCTTTAACGTTCGCATTACCTTCATGGGCCCGTTTTCATTTTCTCTCACACCACCTTCCCAGGCCCGTTCTTCTTCTTTTACGGTCATATCACCTTCTCGGCCCCCTCTTCTTTAACGCTCACATCACATCACACTCTCGGCACGTACTTCTTTTACACTCACATCGCCTTCTCGACCGGTTCGTCTCTACACTCACACCGTCTTCTTCTTTAGCATTCACAGCGCTTTCCCTCTACGTTCTTCTTCTTCGTTTACACACACACACACACACAAACACACACACATCACCTTCTCGTGCCGGTTTACTTTTACGCTCACATGACCTTCCCGGCCAGTTCGTATTTTACGCTCGCATCGTCTTCTTCTTTTACTTTAACATTCACAGCGCATTCCCTGTACGTTCTTCTTCTTTTACACACACACACACACACACACACACACACACGTCACCTTCACGGCCCCCTCTTCTTTTACGCTCACATCACATCACACTCTCGGCACGTACTTCTTTTACAGTCACATCGCCTTCTCGACCGGTTCGTCTCTACACTCACACCGTCTTCTTCTTCTTTAACATTCACATCGCTTTCCCTATACGTTCTTCTTCTTTTACACAAACACACATCACCCTCTCGTCTCGGTTTTCTTTTACGCTCAAATGGCCTTCCCGGCCAGTTCGTCTTTTGCACTCGCATTACCTTCACGGGCCCGTTTTTATTTACTCTCACACCACCTTCCCAGCCCCGTTCTTCTTTTACGGTCATTTCACCTTCTCGGCCCACTCTCTACACCCACACCGTCTTCTTCTTTAACATTCACAGCGCTTTCCCTGTACGTTCTTCTTCTTTTACACACACACGCATCACCTTCTCGTGCTGGTTTACTTTTACGCTCACATGGCCTCCCCGGCCAGTTCATCTTTTACTCTCACACCATCTTCCCACCCCGTTCTTCTTCTGTTTTCACCGCTGTAACCGGTCGTCATTAGATCAGCTTATTGTACAACCTACCAAGTGGGTGTCTGGTTCACATCCGGTGGAGTTTTTCTGGCTTGCGCAATCTTACACCATCTCTGGTCGGAGTGCTGACTTCGCTTTCTGCCCCGTGTGAACAACTCCCCCCACCCATTGCATTCTTGCCTTTCTCTGCTGCATATAATTGCAGCATTCGTATTCACTATTCATTATGGCTAGTGATCAGCAACAGAGTTCTACACCTTCATCTCCAGCATCATCATTCAGCGGGAGTGAAAGATCTTTATCGCCGCCGCCAGCGCAATGGGATTCTTTCTTAAATAACGCACATGTGCAGCAAAGGTTGAAGGAGTTATTCCGAGGCTCGTGGTATGCAACGTTTGGTGAGAATTCGGTAGGAGCCTCCATTGCGACGGTTGATAGTGAGAGCTGTGGTTCAGCATCACCCCCTCCTGATTCTCCACCTCGTTCCATCGCAGCGTCGGACGAGACCGACTTTCAAGGTTTCGTGCCGGACAATATATCAGAGGCCACCACCATCGCATTTCCTACCTCACATTCGGACTTCTTCGGGGGAGTTCCACCTCGTTCCATCGCAGCCACGGACGAGACCGCCTTTCAAGGTTTCGTGCCGGACAATATATCAGAGGCCACCACCATCGCATTTCCTACCTCACATTTGAAAATCTTCGAGGGGGTTGAGGACAGCTGGGACAGCTCGCTCTCAAGGGATTTCTTCAGGGAATTTGTCGAGCCAACGCCAAGACCACCTCTTGTTCGCCGATGGTCAAGAAACGCAATCTCACCATACCCGCCGCAACGGGAGGTCCATCGGATTCGGCAGGAGCGGATGCGTGCCCGGAGTGACCTGGTGATTCCGTCACTACACCTATATTTCGAAGTTCCTCCTTCTTTTAATCTATGGTAAGCATTTCTTCTACTTACTCTTCTTCTGCTATTTTTAGAAAGCTATATGTATGTATGTATGTATGTATATATATATCGTTTGTTTGCTTCTGAAATGTTTTAATATGCCTGAAAGGTGGTGTCCGTTTTGCAAAGCCACCCTAGACATCAAGTATGGCATTTTTGGACATTTCTGCAATGACTTTCAATGCAGAATTTGTCTTAGTCGAGTTGACAGCTTTTTCCATGAACAAGTCTGTCAATGGAATGCCTATAGCAGTGGTTGTAACCATTTAGGCCATAGTTGTATTCCGGTTAGGTTCAACCCGGCGTGTCTTGCGTGTCAGGCTCGCCGGGATTGTGTGCTTTATAATGATAAAATTCCGTATTCTCATATTCCTTCTTTTTCAAAAAAGACTTGTAATTGTGAACACTGCTCTATTCGCGGAACTTGGTGTTGCCCACACTGTGGCTGTTTCCATGAAACTGTGCGCTCTTGTTTCCATTGCACAAAGTGTGGGTGTTTTCAAATGTTGGAGTTATAACTGATATTTTTCTACTATTACGACATTTTGTATTTTATTTCTTTTTCTATTTATACATATGTGCTTTCATTATTCCTGTTCCTTCCTTTCTTTCTTTCATTTTTTTATTTTATTTTGTACATGCATTTTATAATTAATAAATTCAATTGTTTATTCTTATATGGTTGTCTTATATTCATTTATATATATATATATATATATATATATATATATATATATATATATATACTGTTTAGCTAGATAGCTTTTATTTAGCGATTACAAAGGTTAGATAGATTAGGATTATTCCCGTAACCCACCCATCCTAGTGTTTTTCTCAATCATGTGTGCGAGTGAATGTGTGTATGAATGTGTCTTCAGATTTCAACTAGTCGACTTACAGCATCATCGATGATCGCGTCTCTCCTCCAGGTACGTATGTTTTTTTTTATTTTTTCAACTAGCCAGCTAGAATATTTCTTTGTGTTTTTCTCATCGTCTAGCACCTTCTCGCCACGTTTTTCTTTTATGCTCACATTGCCTTCTCGGTACGTTCTTCTTTTACGCACGCATTATCTGATAGGCCCGTTCTTTTACGGTGGGTGTCTGGTTCACATCCGGTGAAGTTTTTCTGGCTTGCGCAGTCTTACACCATCTCCGGTCGGAGTGCTCACTCCGCTTTCTGCCCGGTGTGACCAGCTCCCCCCACCCCTCGCCTTCCTGCCTTTCTCTGCTACATATAATTGCTGCATTGGTATTCAGTATTCAGCATGGCTAGTGTACAATCCACAGATTCTTCTTCTTCCTCTACATCTGCGTCACCTGTTTCCTCTTTAGGTAACAGTGCTTGATCGTTTTTCCCATCAGCGCAATGGACATCATTTATGAAACGTCCACAGGGTCCAGCATCGCCGATGGACCCCTTCCATTTTCCAATCATCACCATCAATTCTCCTTTTATCATTCGGATAACAAGGTCGACCAGTGGTTTAAGCGCTAGTGTCGCGTTAATCCGCCACCTTAAGAGAAAATGGCGGATTATCTCTTACACTTTCATAAACATTATTTTTTATCCTGTGCTATGACCAGTGAGCGTGTGATATTCAAAACGAGCTAAAGACAAATATACATATATAAACAATTGTGCATGTGGTTTCTTAAAAAGAAAAAAAAAAGATAAAAATCAGTTTTTTGCATGTATTCAATATTGTATTGCATGGGAATATGTAATAAGTATATCTGCGATATGAACTTGTTGTCTATTAGGTTTTGCATACGGCTTGGCAAGTAGAGTTATCCATAATCCTGCGACCAGGGTTTAAGCGCTAGTGTCGCGTTAATCCGCCGCATTAAGAGAAAATGCCTGAAATTTGAATTTTGCAAAGGTATGGAACAGCGGATACACCTTTTCAATTTTTCAAATTTCCCGCCATTTTATTATGGCGGCGGATTAACGCGACACTATCGCTTAAACTCCTCCTGGTGGCAGAATTATCGTTACTTGACCTCGCTAGGTCTTATGTAATACTACTTCCGGGTTCCGCGTACTTCGAACTGGTCTTAAGGAAATTAAAATGTTATATAAAACTAGTAAAATCCCGTTTTTATTCGTTGGCCACATATGCGTTAGGCGCACTTCCGAATTTATCACATATGAATTTTCTTTCCATTTTCCATGAACAATACAGGTAAATCTGGGTTTTCGTTCATAATGCTCGGAAATATTCTTAGCCTCAGACTGCTGATTTCTATACCGTGAGGTTTGGTTAGTGTCTGCACTCTGGAAATATATTTTTCGGCGGTGGGATGGCGATATAAGCCGTCTTGGATATCAGGGAGTTTGGTCAGATATGGGGCGCGAGGTCCTAGCAATCCCCACGTAGAGAATAGAACTGCTTGTAAAATCTTAGGGGCCCTCTACGGTGGCCACCCTTTAAAACTACTCTTATCTCATTCTATCCTCCTGAGGTCTGACGTACAATTAGCCACTGGTTGCAGTGCAGAATCCCCTCCGGTATCACACACTTATACGCATATACAAAATGAACATAATATCTTCAGACGTTTTTCCCAGAAACTTTAAGGTATACATACATTTTGTTTGTCATGAAAATGTCTTAAACATAGCGTACTTTCATAAAAAGCTTTAGAGCCAGTCTTGAAAAATAAACTTTATCGAAAATCTTCCAGATAAATGGTAGTTGGAAATTTTCCTGAAAATCTTCGTGTCGCATCGTTGGAAGAAGTTTGGTATTTAACAAACTTTTCATTTTTAAGTAATACCATCCATGCAACAAGACACACACTCTTTTTTTTTTTTTTTTTTTTGGATTCAGGGGATTCTAAAGCATAAATTTGGGGTGAAATACTGATATCGATTTTTTGGTGGAATACAGCTTCTCTGTCTACTGAAGTGGTACACTTTAAGGTGCTATTCATCAAAATATCTGTATTTAGACCCCTAACATTCTGTATATCCTGTGATCATCTGGAAGAGGGCTCTTCAATGCTCAATGAAATATCAGATTAGTTAAGTGGTTCTGGGAATCACACACATACACATGCGCGCGCGTTTTCTCTCTTCATATTAGAAGAGCTGATATTGTAGATACAGAATAGCAGACTATGATCGTTAAATGAGGTTAGTAGAGGTCGGAGAGTAGACTTCTTGACATCGTCTCACTTACTGCTTCTCATTTTATTTCATTTTACGCGTTAAAGTAGTGGAGAAAGAGATACCCACCAGTCTAAGAATTGGACCAAAATAAAATAACGGGAATATGCAGTGACATAAACGAGGGAAGTGTAATATTCCCGCGTACCAGAAACTTCAGAAAGAAAAAAGAAGAATCTGATGTAAGCATAAAGGTTGTCGTGCTGCAAGGAATTTAATTATGTTAAATCTTTCCAATGCCTTCTGAATGTTCTACTTCACACTCCACATCAGTGGTGGCGAGAAAACCCTTTAAAGTACAAAAAAATGGAGGAAGAGTCAGAAAACTTTTGACTAGAACGATAATTCTGTGGTAGGGAATCATAAGTTCATATGTGAAACACATGTGTTAAATTCACATGACTGTTCTTTCTTAAATGCATTTATTCGTTAAACATCTGAATTATTTAATTTAGATAACTTTTTGTAGCTGTTCCATAATAAAGTTTTCCTTATTTACATCACGCTAATCGAAACAAACATTAGTGGCCCTCCGAGTGTAATAGTTACTATGCTGACTTCATATACCCAAGGTCGAGGGTTCAAACCCGGCGGAGGACGGTGGATTTCATTCGGGCTTAAAAATCCTTAGCATGCTTCCTTCGGAAGGGAAGTAAAGCCGTGGGTCCCGTGTTGTAGATTTATACGGTACATAAAAGAACTTCCAGCCTTATAGAGAGGTCTCTGAGCATAATTAAGTGGTCTGTCACGCCCAATATAGAATGGGACGCTGAGAACCACAGCAGTTAAAGAGCGTCCATAAAAAAAAAAAAAAAAAAAAAAAAAAAAAAAAAAAAAAAAACATTGGCAGAATTAGCCTTATTGTTTGTTTCCTTGTAAGTAGAAGGGAAATACGGGAATGCACTAGACTAAAGTGATAGTCAATTTTTTTTTAAAACTCATCGCTATATGAAATGATTTGATTGATGTACTGTAAATAATAACTCAAATTAGGCGCAAAAACCCTGAGTTTCTTAGCCATTCAACTAAAGAAACGTCTGGGCTTCAACGGGTTAAGTATAAGTACAAATTGAAATTAGTATCATGCAGCTTGTAAAGAAAAGCATATACAATGAACCTTCTGTGAAGTCTTATTTTGACTTATTCTCCCTATATACACATGTCGTAACGTTTAGAAAACAGGAAGTGCTCTGAACAAAAGAATAACGGTCTAATTCGCTTCTAAATGATCTGACATACTAAAGTATATTATATTGAATAATGCTAATTACCTTGTAGTTTGGAAGGAGTCACTGGTCACATACCACATTTTATGCTCTAACTTCAGTTTCTCAACATTTAGAGGCAATTGCTACACTGGTCCACTGGAAACTGGATAAATTTATGAAAAAAAAAGAAAGAAAGAAATACAAAATAAAGTAAGAAAAGGAAATAGAAATAGAGGAAGTGCTTTTTTCCAGAAACATGTGGTCACACTAGCCTCAGTTATTTATCTACAGGATCCGCCCCATATAACAAATACACATGGCTTACTTAAACTTTGCTTTTATATCCTTGAATAAAGAAGTGTCATATCGTTTTTACCTTTTCTGAATATATTAGGATGTATATGGGTATACATAAAAATTTTCCTTGTAGTAATAGTATAATACATTCTCCTCGTAGTGAGGACTATGTTAAGTAATCTTTCATAAGAAAGAATGATAACTCTGAAGCCATAAGTTAAGTGCATTTTGATTTTTTGTTTGTTTGTTTTTTTTTTAAGCTAATGATTAATATGAACATACCATATTGAATTGTCAACAGTTACTGTGTGCATATTTTGAAGTAGAATCACACATTGATATCTGATTTTTGAGCACTATTGTAATAGCCAAAAATTTATGTTTGACCTCTTTTATATTTTACTTTCTCTACCGCGAACCTTATGCGTAGTGGTAGAGAACTTTTAAGTTGAGATTTCGCCACAAAAATGCATTCTTAGGAAAAAGATCCGTGTGTGTGAGTGTGTGTGTGTGTGTGTGTGTGCGTGTGTGTGTGAACTGCAAAACTCAAAAACGTGTCAGACAAATACCAGAACGAAGCAATAGCAGCGTCACAGGTAGCATGTAGAGCAATGATGTTTCCATACATACAGAAAATTCACCATCAACAACGTCTTTCGAAGAAGTTTCACCAATATCCCGAATTGAAAAAAACACTTCAAGGGAGAAGCCCTAACAATAGAGCAGTTTTGAATCATATACAACTGTAAGAAGAGATATTCCATTAGGAGTCGTCAACATTCAGAGGAGAAACCAGTAGTGAATGTGACAATGACCCTGAAAGAGAGAATTATTGCAGAGGGAGTGGGTAACATTACTATGACAAAAATCGCAGAAAAAACAACAAAAATAACTAGATTGGATATTATGTCAAAAATGCCAAGCACGGTGGCCCGAATCTTGTGCTAGCGGATAAGTGAAGAAACATCTCACTTGTAAAACGTGTCTAATGGTCGATGGTATGTCAAAAGGAGTCATTCTGTGTGACACTCTGTTTAATTATTTGATTGCTCAGAAATGCGTCAATAATTTTCTGTCCAAAGACCCCCATTAAAGGCGTTTACGAATACTTTTACACTAATAAAGTTTTTGATTGACTCCGAAAAACCGTGTAATTTCTTGTCGTAATTTCATTACACATTTAAAATCAGACATATGAGAAACAATTATCCTAATAGTTTTGGGGTGAAGTTTTGCTTGGCAGCTCTAAAATTAACATTGAGTACAAAACTTTCCAACTGAGCCAAATCTACCTATTTTTAGAATATTTTATAACAAATTAAAAGTGTATTGAATTCTCTGAGAACAGTGTCAGAATTTCTTTTCAATCTGGATTACTTTAACATAACTGATAAGCTAGTTTCTTACTACACAAAAATGTATATCTCCTCGAAAGAGAAAATTAATGCCATATGCATTTTGGTTGTAGAGCGATTTCCGATATATGTCTTATTAGTTTAAATTTTGAAATACTTGTACTTTTCTCTAACAGGAAGTCACCTTCGTTTTTCTTTTGCTTTAGTTGTGGTCATATTTAGAAAATTGAATTTCAATGCCAATCGCACAGCGATAGCTTTTAAATTATTGATCAATACTTAGTTTAGTATATTCCCTTATTTCCATCAACAAGACTGTTTCTAGGGATGTTTAGCTTTATTAGCATAAAATATATAGAGGAATAATCTTTTGTAAGAATAGTTTTTATGCTGAATAGATTCATATATTTATATGTATGAAATGCTTTTAAACATACGTTTTAGATTTAGGGAACTTCAAAATATGTATTTGCGATGAAATTTAGTTATTGAACTTTCGTGTAGAATGCAATGCGTCCTGTACTTAAAATGTATAAGTAAACACTAGAAAAGTAAAGTTGACCTCTACAGTGGGTATAAGAGCTAAGTAAAGTACAAGAAACTTCCAGCCAATCAATTTGCCTTTTGAGGCTTCAATTGTGGATATATGCGTTCCCAATTAGTGGCCAAATTGAAAATTGATCGCACGAGCGACATCTGTCGGCCAGACGCAGATCAGCGATGTAACATTGCTGGCTGCCAGTTATTGTTTTCGTTATCTTCTTTAGATAGATGGAATTTGCTGTGTAACTTATTATTTTTATGCAAAACAGCCTAGCTGTCATTATTCCAGCCAGTCTTCCCAAAGGAATTTGCTTAATAAAGAGCTTCTTTACCGCCTCTCCTCCAATCTCATTATTTTTATTCTACTATATTTAAACCATCTCTAGCGAACCTACAGCTGATTGTTTACGGTCGAAAATCCTTAACAGTATTTAAGACATGTTTTTTAACTATTTTCCTATCAGAAGTAACCAGGTCAGATCTTATAAGACATTTTCTTGGCTTCACGAGAATCGTTCGAAGGATTTTTATTTAGAGTATAATTAAAACTAAGTAAATTTATTTCCCTTTTCATTACTTAATAGTTTAGCATTAATTCTAGCCACATTTTTTACTGTTTCTACACATATTATGTACAAAGGGTGTATTACTTTCTCTGCTCACACTATACACATAATGTAAAGAGAAGGTATTGCATTACATAAACTCAGTACCGAGATTTCTCCACAAATACATGCTTTGAGGACCTGAATAAAAGTGCCAGATAAAGGTCAGCGCGCGCGTGTGTGTATGTGCGTATGTTTTAAATGCCTGATTTGTAAACCGTTATCTACCAAATTTGATATTTAAATTTAGTATCCATCTTCCAAGGAAGTGGCACCAAGATTTCCTAGAAAGTCCCTCCACCCTAACTATACTCTTTACATGATTTTTTTTTAAATTGTATTTTTTATAAGAAATGGCTCTAACGATTCTCATTAGAATGCCATATATCAAAAATATTTACATGACCAATTATATTAATTCTAGTATCCTTTCTACTTTCTCTGTCGCCCTCAATGGCGTAGTGGTTACCATGCTAACCTCTAAAACCCAAGATTGCAGATTCAAACCTGGAGGAGGGTTATGGATTGTTTTGGACGCAAAAATCCCTAGCTTGGCTTCCTTCGGAAGTGAAGTAAAACCGGTGGTCTCCTGTAATATTTATTTGAACGTAAAAGAACCCCATACCTTGAAAAAAGAAGGTTCCTGAGGAAAATTCCGCCATTTCGCGTCCAGAAGTCGTGATCTCGTACTACGTTGCCACCTGTGGGCGACAAGCCGATCCTTTGTAAACACGGCGCATAGTAGTGAACTCGCGAACTAGAAACTCAAATTCAATCAAGGAAACATCGTAACGATGCTCCACTTAGGAGCTACAGGAAATTAACTGACTTAACTAACTTTTACTTTCTCTACATGTGCTATGTACATAGTAAATAGAGAAGCTATTACATTTCAAAAAATAGTTACTTAGATTTCATTAGAAATATGTTTTGATGAACTGAATAAAAACATTTTTAGAAAAAGGTCAAATTGTGTTTGCGTATGTGTATGTGTGAGTAGATCATTTAGACCGGTAGACCGTTATGTACCAAATGGTATTTAAATGTAGTGTCTTCCAAGGATATGACACGAAGATTTTCCTCTACCCTTTACTTGGAGAGTAGTTTGAAAAGTTTTCTGTTATAAAAATGGCTCTAACGATTTTATTTACAATGGCATACATTAAAGATGACAATAAAATGTATATCTTGAATTTTCTGGGAATAGCCTTTGAAGAGCTGCTCATTCAGGATAAAGTAGTTTGCTTAACTTATAAACCACAGGAGACAGAAAAAAACTTACTGCACAAAAGAAAAGTATGTAGCTACTTGTTTTTCTCAAACGGAAGGTCATCTTTGCTTTCATTGCTCATTTGTTTTACTTCTGTCCATGCGAAGCAAATTGATAACAATTGTTTCACATATTAACCGGCTTTTTAAAATATTTGGCTATTGCTTTGGCCTATCGTATAGCCTTATTTGCCTTCTACTTAGAAAAACCAACACCTACTTCTGCTAATGTTTCTCTCGATTGCCACAATTTAGATGAAGGAATAATCTTTTGTAACAATACTTTGTAGAGAAAGTCTTGTGAATAGAACAGCTAAATTAAGTTTCAAATTTGAATACTGCGTTCAACTTTCAGGATCATTTTTATCTAATAAATTATATCCAGGAAGTGTTAACACAATTCAGTCCTGAGCCTTTTATCACAAATTGGAGCAATGTGGCTCTTAATGTCTTCATTTGCCTCAACTTTAGAAAAGATATAATTTTATAAATGTATACATGTATTTTATTTTATATTATTTGCAATGTGAAAATTGGAATTCCGCTGTTATAATAAATAAAATATCTCAAAGTTTAGAGAAATATAGTAATTTTAGGTTTATGCCATTTCAATGCACTGAACACCATAATTCTAAAAATACCGGATATCTGAAATTTTGAGTCTCCTATTATATTAGAGTACTAATTCTTTAAGCAGGGCAAGGTCTCGGGTTCAAACCCGGCGGAGGACGATGGATTTTTTCGGCGTAAAAATCCTTTGCGTGGCTTCCTTCGGAAGGGAAGTAAAGCCGTTGGTCTCGTGTCGTAGATTTACGGCACGTAAAGGAATCTCAAGCCTAATACAGAGGCCTCTGAGCAAAATTAAGCGGCCTTTCACGCCCAATTTAGAATGGGACGCTGAGAACCACAGCAGTTAAAGAGCGTCCATAAATAATACGCGCCATTTTCATTTTTATGCAGAGCCATCCAAAAATAAACGAAAGATTTGGCATAACTAAATAATAACGAAGGATATCAACGCAAGACTTTATTTACAAAGTTACAGTACCTTACTCTATTTCTCAAAGCAGTCGCCATTGCTATCAAGGTATTTATTGTCACATGGTACCGGTTTTTCAATGAAGTACAACACTCTTCCGCTACTGAAGATCTGAACCAAGAAGGCACTGCCACTTTGAGGTCTTCATCGATTGGTAAATCTTTTCGACCAAAAAGGTATGTTGGTTTTTATGAATTGTTTTATTAATTTTTGCTTTTAACTCTTCCGTAGTGGCTGCGAACTTTCACTCCGGTGTTTGTCGTGCTCACTGGTTCTTCTTTGATTGCTCGTAAATGATGCTCCATTTCCTGTCTGAAGACTCGTTCATTGCATTATCACCATACATTTGCGTTATTTGCATATAGAATTTGATGTGCCGAGCATTTTACATTAAAACGGATAAGTTATTTGCCGGTAGAAAATATAACATCGGCATTGAAAAACAGGTACCACGTCACAACAAATTTCTTGATCACGCTGAGAAAAGTGGCTTTATTTGCAAAGTTTTGTGTTCATATATTTCATTATCATTTAGTAACGCCAAATCGTCGTTTACTTTCTGGTTAGCCCTCGTATATCATATTGGCTGTGGAATAAAATAAAAAATGTCTGTACTTGGAAATTATATTTTTTATTTTACAGGGCAGGCAATTTAGAATATAAACAATAATTACTCTCTTATAATAATGAGGCTTGAAATTGAGAAAATCTGGCAGGTATATTTAAAATTATGGTGTTCATGGTGTCGAAGTGTCACAATCCCAAAATTAATAGATTTCTCCTATATTGAGATACTATATTATAATATGTAGTAATAATTTCAGTTTTCAATAGGACATAATTCATTGAAAGGTACATTTATAAAAGCACTAGCTGAAACACCCTACGTTACTCGTGATTTGACGGATCCACTTGCTCAATACCCTTGCGTTTCTTTAGAGGCGTTTAAAAAGTATATTAATACTCCAAAACCGACTCACTTGTAAATATTGATATATTATTTCTAGACTGGTACAACAAGGCTTTAGGAATTTCTCGGGACTGGTTTTGGCCATTAAGGTTCAATGCAGCATACAATTTATATTAAAATAAAGAGTATTCCATTTGATTTAGCGGCTTTATTGTGCTATGATAATTACAGCTGCAGAGCTGCCAACATGTTTCATCAAATTCTAATAAATTATTATTGATAATTTGTTATTAAATTTTGTGTTTTAAGCTTATGTTTTAAATTATATAATTAAAATACATAGAACGTACATTTACAATTTAAAATATAATCGTTTAAATGATTCAATAATGCAATAAAATATGTGTATATGTAATTTTAGTTAGCATAATTGCTTTTCAAGAATATGTTAGTAAATAGTATTTAGTAGAATTAATTAAACTTATCAGTAGTAAAATATTAGACGTAAGAAATGTTAAATAGTTAAACAAATGATAAAGATTTGGAAATCATGTTCTGATTTAAAGAATTAGCTTTCAAAATATGATTTTGAAGATTTTTTTTTTATTTTGTATTATCTTATGTTTATGTGGGTTATTGGCCTTGCAGAACATTCAAACTCAGTTCCAATATAGCATTCGTTATAACCAGATCTGCCCATTCAAGGTTATGCCTTCCAACTGGCGGTCGCAGGGAAAATAAACACGTATGTCTTGTGTGTGCCACGCCTACTTGGATATAAAATCAACTTGAAAACATACTGCTCTTAATAAGCAAAATCAACAGTCTAGGTATAACGTAATATTTCGTCATGAAAGTTCATCTTAAGAGAAAGTAGGGAGAATAATAGGTTTTTTTAAGAATAGATGAATAGTTTGTAGATGAATAAGTAGAGAAAATTCTATCAGTTATCTCTTTCAGGAATATTCGTTAAAATACACTATCGTAGTAGGTGAGTTTTTAATTACCAATTTTCTTTTTCCAAATCTAATCTACAAAACTATGTTTGCTTTCTTCAGAACGCATGTACAATTTACATAAGTAGTGAATGTATTGCATTTCACTCAAAATATCGAGATTTCACCTAGAATGCATGTTTTGAGGATCCCTGAATCAAAATAAAAGATTTTATAGAAAAATACCAGTGTGAGATGTGTGTGTAAATAGCATAACACAAACACAAACATTCCATTAATACCAAACTTGGTATTTGACTTCAGCATCTTGATTTTCAAAAACTCTTCCCATCTCAAACTATCCTTTACTTGAACAAATTTTCGAAATTTTCAATCTTGTCAAAAATGGCTGTAACGATTTAGATTAAAATACCGTATACTAAAAATTTTTATATGACAAATAAAATGTATATTTTGATTTCCCTGGAACAGCCTCTGAATACCTCTTCATTTTGGGGGACTTTAGCTTAACAAGTACATCATTACACAGGATATTACTACACAAAAAATTTGATTCACATGATTTT
Organism: Hymenopus coronatus; assembly: GCA_030762935.1. Classification (NCBI taxonomy): domain Eukaryota; kingdom Metazoa; phylum Arthropoda; class Insecta; order Mantodea; family Hymenopodidae; genus Hymenopus; species Hymenopus coronatus. The sequence continues at coordinate 27,746,737 of CM060896.1, read as the reverse complement.
CTCTACATCTCTATAAAAATTATTGTTAAAAATCTTATTCCTTTATTCCTACATTAGCAGAAATGGTCTCGTTACTTGTTTCCTTGTAAGTACATAGAATAGAAATAACGGAATACATTGGGCTAAAGAAATAGTTGCCATATGATTGATATTCATTTCTTTGCATTGCCAGGAGTTGACAATTTCCCGTATGAATAAAGTTTAAGTATTTTAAAACTGAAACAATAACAAGGATTTTCTCAAAAATGGTCACGAAAAAAATTACATGACATAAATTGTGTGATCTAAGCTTTTTGTGTAGTAAGGTTTTGTCTATCTCTTACAGTTTATAAGTTATGCAAAATCAAAAAAATTCATCCAGAATAAAGAGGTCTTCAGAAGCTATACATTCAAGATATACATTTTATTTGACACGTAAATGTCTTTAATATACGGTATTATAATCAAAATTGTTAGAGTAATTTTTGAGAAAATCAAAACTTTTGAAATTTTTTTCATATGAAGAGTAGTTCGGAGTGAGAGATTTTCCTCTAAATCTTCGTGTTACTTCCTTGGAAGATACTAAACTTAAATACTAAGTTTGGTTTTAAAAGGTCCTTTTGTTTTTGACTCATGCTATCAAACACGGACTGCTTTCTAAAAATTTTCTTTCTGGGCTCGTGGGGCTTCAAAACATATATTTACGGTGAAATGTCGGTATCCAGGTTTTGATTGAAATACGGTATCGTCTCTATTGCGTGTAGAGAAAGTACAAATGTACATTTTGTTAAAATACAACTTATGTTCTGTGCATTTTTTATGGAGTAAACCGTTGCCGAGATATTCCTGATCTTTTGTTATCAGTTTCAAAACTGGAAGGCATGATTCTTTATATATATATATATATTGTTTTGCTCCTAGCCACACAAATAAAACCGTTTAGTGACAACTGTTGGAAGATTTAACTATCATTTTAGCCTAGTTAGTTCCCTTCTAACTATAAGAAAGCAAGTAATAAGACTAATAATTCTGTTAATGTTTTCTAATAGCGAGCCAACGTCATTTCCTCCATTACATGCGATGGACTGTTGATTAGCATGAAATAGAATAAATGCGCGTCTAATAGATAAAATCATGCAAACAGACCTTGTCTTACGATGTGCAATTTCAGGCTTATTACCTTCTCTAGCACGTATTACAATGTACATAGTAGATAGAGAAGGTGTTGTATTTCACCCAAAATTTAATATCGAGATTTCACCAGCAATATATATTTTAGACCCTCTAACTACAAATAAATCATTTTTAGAAATATGTCCGTGTGCAGCATAGCTCAAAAAAGGAAACATCCGTTTAATATCAAACTTGAACATGTCTGGAGTGTTTTATTCTCTCAAAAATGACTAACGATTTTAATTAATGTTTAAGATATTTTCATGACAAACGAAATGTATATTTTGATTTTTTTTTTTAAATATCGCTGAAGAACCATTCACTCTGGATGACTTTTGTGTAATTAACAAAAACTTAGTACACAAAAGACATATATGTCGTTAAAATACACAATTTATATCATATACATTTTTTGTGCAGTTAGCCGTTACCAATATATTCCTTTTTATTGATTTCAATTTTAAAGAATCTAAATTTTTCTCAAACGGGAGTAAACTTTTGTTTCGTATCTCTTTTGTTTTACTCCTAGACACATAAGAGAACCGAATTTGATTTACTTCAGATAGCAATAGCTTTTAGAAAATTTGATATCGCCTTGACCTAGTTTATTCCCTTGTTTTCCTTCTACTTACAAGGAAGCAAGTAATAAAGACGAACTGTGATAATGTTTTTATCTCGATTAGCATGAAGCTGATAGAAGAATAATCTTTTGTAGGAATGAATTGTTACCAAATAGGTAGAGAAAGTCATGTGTATGTAACACATCAGATTTTTCCTATCTTTCTCGCATATCTACTTTGCATGTCTTCTGTGATGAGTGTAATCTGCTGATAGATACCTCAATATTAATTGATTAGGTGTTGGTCACTTGCACATCCGGCATCTAGAGATGCCGAAGGATTTGCAACAGTCAAAGGGATTAGGAAATCAATAGCAAACGGTATAGGAAGTATAGGGGTATACAGAAGTTACCATTGAGTGCTAATGCGAGCTCTTTAGCATAATTAGTGAACTGACATGCTACTGTAAGGGAGATACAAGATTACCGAAGCAATTAGTCGAATGTACACCAAATGTCAGACTGTAATTCATGGTTGCGGAGTAAAGGCGAGATATTTGCGGCATTCAGTGCCAGCAACACTGATGCAAATTCAATTAGGATACGAGAACCACTGGGTTGCTGCGCGAGCAGCAAACATCACCACACAGGTAAGAATTATTATTACAACAGTTCATGACTTGCTGAAACCGCGCAGTAGAACTGCAGCATCTCCAACCGCTACAATTAGACTCAAAAAATTCTGATCTGTTCTATTAACAAGACTTTCTCTACCTATTCTTACAAAAGATTATTCTTTTATCTACATCAAGCTAATTGAGATAAATATTAGCAGAATTGGTCTTATTACTTGCTACCTTGAAAGCAGAAACGAAATAAGGGAATACCTAAAGCCAAAGCTATAGTCATATCTTTGTGAAGTTATCGCTATGTTAAACTAATAAAATTTGGATCTCTTTGCAGGGCTAGGAACACAAAAAAACCAGATATGAACGAAGGATGACTTCCAGTTTGAGAATAGTTTAAGAAGCTTAAAATTTAAACAAATATCAAGGAGTAACGGAACGGCTAACTCTACAAAAATATGAATATGCCATAACTTGTTTGTTTTAACAGATCTATATTTTTTGTGTAGTAAGTTTGTTTTTTATCTTTTAAAGTTTAACAGTAACACAAAAGGCATCCAAAATAAAGAGGTCTTCAGAGATTATTTTCAAAAAATTCAAGGTATACATTTCGTTTATCATGAAAACATTTTAAACATATGGTATTTAGTCAACAACGTTAGAACTATTTTTGAGAAATTAAAAAATTCGAAAAATGTTCCAAGCTTGGTATTTAATGGACTTTTCGTTTCTAAACTATGCTACCCACAAGCACACACACGCACGCACACAGGCAGACACACACGGATATGCCTTTAGAATGCTTTATTCAACGGGTCTAAAAACATATATTTCCGCTAAAATCTTGCTATCAAAATAATGGGCGGAATACAATACCTTATCTATCTACTATGTACATTGTACATATGTGCTAGAGAAAGTAATAAGGCTGAAATTGCCACTGTAAGACAGAGCCTGTTTGCTGTCTCCACTCTTTTCCTCAGTCTCCTACTTGAACAATAGAAGGAAGGGGCTGTAAAGCCTTTAAGGGGCGCAGAGCTCCACTAAAGAAAAGAAGACAACTATACACTCGTTAAATGATATTTGCGTCATACATAACCCGCTGTCATATAATTTGTGTATGGCAGCCTGTTATGGGAGATGAAAGTGCTGTAAATCGGAACAAAAGCGTTATAGGGTGTAGATTCAAGAGTTTGTAAAAACATGCTTGAGAGAGAGAGAGAGAGAGAGAGAGAGAGAGAGATTGAGAATATTTTGAATATATCATTTAATAAGATATTCTTCACCCTTAAAACCATGAGGTTTCGTCTGTGGCTCGAATCGTGTTTTCGATCCCCACGACCGGCTTATTTGACCCATGAATTTTTCGGGGATTTCTACGGGTCGCCAGGAAAATGTTGAGTAGGTTGATTACATTCCTCGAATTTTACGGTACCCATCATTTCCTTAATCATGCTCTTCAGGGTTGAAGGACCAGTGGCGGTTTGCGGCTGGGTAGTGATTAGTGCATTGTAATAATGATATACTATAAGTCTTTTATTAACCACAATACTGTGTATATATTCTTACAATTTTCTTATAGCTTACATAACAGCACGGTTGTGTATGTATATATAGTGGATCTTGCCCTACATCACGTTACATTTTCCCTCTTTTTCTTATTTTTTTTTTTTTTAACCTCTTTCCCCTTCCATCTTCTTGTTGATCATTCTTACACATTTCTCTCTGATCTTACCCAAGAAATTATACATAACTTGTATATTTTTATCTCTTTTTGCATAAAAAATCCTCCTGAATATTATTTCTCCAATCAATGTTTCCCATTTTCGTTGCCAAATTTGATCTTTCCATATCTTAGTAGTGCATTGCAAAGTTTACTTGAGGTCGTCGTCGTCGGGAATACTCGGTCGGGACCCGCTTCGGGTGTCAGGGTTTCCTTGGGAGCTCGCCAGGAGGCTAGGGATCCGCAACCAGAAGCCTTCCAACTGTAATCGTTAAGGACTCCATTCATGTTTGCTCCCCGCCCTCATTCGGTTCTGGACGCCCTTCAGGTTCCTCCCCGACCCCTCCCTCTCTGGGATCACATAAGTGTCAAGGCGTTACAAGGGCCTAGGTCTGGTGCTATGCCCCGAGTCCTGAGGGCCCTGTCCGTGACTAATCCTTATCCTAATCTCCCCTCAAGGATTATGAGATACCTACCTGCTTCGGTCAATTCCTCTTGTTTTGTAGTATAACAATTTGTTTCGGATATCTGTTCCGAATGTAGGCATTTTGTCTACATGCTCATTTCAGCTGTTTGTTAGTTAGATTATTTTGTGCAATGAACCAATGTCTTGAATCGGTAGAGTCAGATGGAAAATGCAATGCCACAACCGGGATTTAAACCACGGATTTCCCGGTCTCTAGCTGATTACTCATGGCAACTTGCCGACAATGCATTATTTTCCTCAACAGACTCGGATGTTTCCCGGTAAACCACGGGGTTATCTCAAACTATTTTGAGATGACATACCCCAGTAGCGACTTACAATGTCGTAAGTACTCTAAGTTCCGGGCTTCAACTATTGTTTTTTCCACCCAACCATGTGGGGGATAGGAATAGGGTAGACAGAGTCAGACTGAAAAATGCAATGCCATAGCCTGAATTTGAAGCACGGTATTACGTGTGTGGAAAAAAAATTAACACAAATTGATTTGTGATACATGTATAATGTCTTCATTTCTAAAGTACTCTTCTCTGGTACGCCCTTTCATACTTCGAAGAAATCCCATTTCTGCAGCCTTAATCCTTCACAAATCCTTTAGCGTGGGAACTCAGTTTTCAGATCCGTATGGCATAGGCAACTAATGTCATAACTTTGAAGAACTTCATCTGTGTTTCTTTCGTATAATTGATGATGAAGATAGCTTCTTAAGAAGTAACAACATCACGGTAGTTAGTCAAAGATATCTGTTGCATGTCTCCATCTTTCTTCAATATTTACACGGAATCATATTTACTACTAAAACGTTTAATTGTTGTAGTACAGAATCAACATAACATTTCCATTTCTTTTTACTTTTCCTATTTAGTACATAGTATATAGGAAGAGAAGGTATTACATTCCCCCCAAAAAATGGATACCAAAGTTTCACAACAAATATAAATAACACAATTTTAGAAAAAAAATATGTGTGTGTTAGTGTGAGTGTCTATTAACACGAAAACTCATAAACGAAAAGTCGGTTAAATACCAAACATTATATTTTAGTTCAGCATTTTCCAGTACTGTGATACGAAAGTTTTAAAGCAAATCATCCCAAACTACTCTCTACATGGAAAATATTTCGAAATTTTTGATTTTCTCAAAAATGGCACCGGTTGTGATTAAAATACCGTATATTAAATATACATGAGAAATAAAATGTTTCTCTCTAACTTTCTGGGAATAGCCTCTGAAGACCCCTGCATTTTGAATGACTTTTGCGCAACTGGTAAATCGCAAGAGATTGACGCAGAATTTGCTGAACCATAGTAAGTAATTCTCGTTAACTGCATATTTGTTGTGAGAGAGATCTGCCATGTAAATACTCTAACCTTAATTAGCAATAAAAAAGAGGGCATACCAAAAAAAAAAAATGTTTCGTGACGGCAAGAGAGGTAAAGCAGTACGAGAATTCTATGTGAAAACAGTACAGGAAAAACTGTATCGTTATATTTCGTGAACCTATTATTATATGAAAGTTTCACATTGTAAAATGCTTTAAAACAAGTATTGGTAATATTCATGCGCCCGCCTGGGTAGTGTGGTGGTTACGTGTCTGCCTCACAATCGAAAGGTCGTGAGTTCGAATCTCACTTAGGGTGAGTTAGCCGGATAAGGTTTTTTTCGGGGTTTTCCTTTATCCTGAGAAGACGAATGTCGAGCAACTTTAAGCTCCGTGGACCTGAGATCATTTGAGCATCATTTCACCAATTTCATTCATCGTCCGATATATGACCTATCAGGTTAAAGGACGTTAAACTACCAAAAAAAAAAAAAAAAAAAAAAAAATGTGAATAAGAGAAAATGCTGACAAAGCATATACATAACGAAAAGAAATCACAATACATTTGCAAGAAATGTAATGAAACAGTTGAAATTATAAGTATGGGTTATGACTCCATGAAATGTTATAAACAACATATAATTATAATTTAGACAATAACAACTACTGTTCAAATTAAGATTGTATATTGTGTAACTGGAAAAACTGTAATACATTACATTGCAATTGTAAAGCAAATTATATGCAATCAATATTCATGTCAACATAAAACTAACGCAGCTATCATAGTAACCCGAGAAGACAATAGGTAAAACCATCGATGTGCAGTTGATAATAGCGTTTACACGGCATGTGGTTAAAAGTTGGCGTCACAATAACGATTTTGAGGAGCTACTATTGTAAAATAGCACACCTCCTGAACATATGTTAAGTGTGATTAGTAATTACAGCTTGCAACATCATTAGAAAGAATTTGGAGTTTGATCATGAACTGTGTTTAAAAGCAAATTAAGGAAAGCTAGATATTGAGCGCCACCAAAGAGACGCTCCGTAACATTTCGAGGAAAATAAACATAATTTCAGTTGAAAATGCTTTATAATTTATGAATTACTTTGTCCTGTGAAAAAACACATGCTAAGATTAAGACTCTCTTACTCACCAAACTGAGATTAGCTGGAAATTAGCACTCTGCCAGATCCATCAGTGGAAACACATTTATAATTTCATACTAAAATATTACACGCTCTCGTTCGGTACTAAAAGCTGAACTGAATACAACAATCAGTTACCACAGCACGCGGGAGACACATGGCAGCCAACAGAGCCCTGGTTGCTCACCAGGCATCACTACAGCGCAAGAAGAGAAATCCCCATACATAAACCCGCTTCAAGATGTACAAAATGTTAGAACACAAACATCGATAAGACACACAACTTATGCCACATACATTTTTATAATTAAGTATAGTTATATACCTTTCCTCAAACAGGAAGTTATCTTCAACAGTAAAATGGGCCACAAAGACAGCTGTGGAGGAAAAGAAAATGATTATCGCCCAGTATCAAATGGGAAACTCGTTTTGAAACAACACCGACGTTACTGGAAAAAACCAAGAATTCTGCAGTTCATAAACGGCGATATAGAGAAAAAAGTACTCACATTTACAGGGAAAGAAGTGGTCTAAAGCTAACACAAAGAGCAGTAAATATTTCAATAAAAACTGTGAAAAAAAAAATCCTAAATTAACAGACAAAAATGACAGGAAATTTGGACTTGGATTTCTCTGAGAGCACACAAGCAAGATCCCTAATTTTTGGAACAACAAAAAAGCAAATTTAATGTATGTATCTACAAATGTTGGCAGAATTTTCTCTGGGAGCCCAAATATTAAGTTAGATCCCTAAAACATTAAAGCCATGGTGAAACACGGTGATTATTGAATTATGTATATGAATTATATAGAATTTATAAGTACATATAATTTAAATATCCTAAAGAAAAATCGCCAAAAAAAAAAAAAAAGGGTCGGTAGCTTGCGCTTAGGAAAAGATTGCCACTTTCAACAAGTCAATTGAACATCTTTGGATTCACTTAATGAATGGTCAGAAAAGAAGAAATATGAACTAAGACGGCTTAAAACAATGCTAATAAAATAATGGCGAAATCCTACATCAGAGATACCAATAAATTGATTCATTCCAAGGCCATGAAGCATTCCAAAGACATGATACATAGCAGAGGAATGCCGGCAAAGTATTAAAATTGTAATTGTACATATAAACTGTCACTTTCTTTGATTATAGGAATACTTTTTCCATACTGTGGGAAGCCAGCTGGTACTATATTTTTATTTGATTTTTGTAGATGGCTAATTAGTTAATATTTTTATATATACAGATTCCAAAGGAAAATTCTTACTCTTAGTTTACTACATTAATATCCTTGTTACACTAGTTGTAATAAATAATGCTTTTCTACTTAAGTAACAGTGCACAAATAGCCTTTATCTTCTCTAACACTATGCATATACAAAGTACGTGTAGCTAGAGAAGGTATTGTATTCCATCCAAAAATTCGATATGGAAATATATGTTTTGAGGTTCCCTGAGTAAAAAGAATTAGAAAACAGTCCACATGTGTATGTATCTGTTTTTCTTGGGCAGTAAAGCTGAAAAAGAAAACGAACATTTTCTAGAAAATCCCCCAAATACAAACTACTGTTTACATGTTTTTTTTTTTTTTTTGAAAATTTTGTCTTTCTCATAAATGGCTCTAACAATTTTGATTAAAATACCGCATATTAAGATATTTACAGCACTAATAAAGTGTATATTTTGAATTGTCTGATAATAGCCTCGGAAGATCACTTTATTCTGGATTAGATTTGCAGAATGTTGCATGACGGTTAAAGCATAATAGACAAACACTTACTGTACTTTCGTTAAAACACATAATTTAGCCATTTACATATTTCTTGTAGAGTTGACCGTTTTCCAATATTTCTTGTCATTAGTTTCAATTTTACACTTCCTAAATGTTCTCAATAGATACCATGCAAAGCGAACCGAACCTCAATTGAATCACATAGTGACCAGCTTTTAAAAGATTTGGCTATCGCTTTAGCCTAATATATTCCCTTAAGCTCCTTTTACACATATGTAATGTTTATCTCGATTAGTACGACATAAATAAAAGAATTATCTTTTGTAAGAATAGTTTATATATATTATATATAAAACAGCTAGAGAAAGTTATGTGAAGTTATGTTGAATGGAATTCATCAGAATTTCCCCTATAAATGTATAATTATATTTAATTTCCGAGACATAACTTCTTATTGGTTTTAATTTTAAAATATGTACTTATATTTTGCTCAAAAAGGGTGTCATCATCCGATGTTTCTTTTGTTTTATTCTTGGGCATACAAAGAGATCGAAGTTCAATGGCATCACATAGCGATCTCTTTTAAAAGATTTGGCTAGCTTAGCTTAGTGCATTCCCTTATTCCCCTTCTGCTTACAAGGAACTAAGTAAGAATAAGAACATTTCTGCTAATGTTTATCTGGATTAGCGTGATGTAGATAGAACAATATAAGAATTTTGTGAAAATAGTTTGTTAGCAGAACAGATAGAAAAAGCCATATGAATGGAACACAGAGCTTTTTTGAAATGTTTTATTTTGAACTCACACAACATCACATAACGATAGCTCTTAAAAGATTTGACCACCATTATAGCATAGTGAATTTCCTTATTCCGCCTCTGCTTATTTCTTAGTTCTTTTTGGTTAAAAGGATCTAAGTAATACTAGGACAATTTCTGCTATATTTATCTGGATTAACATGAAGAAAATTCTTTAGATAGAAGAAAATTCTTTTGTGAAAATAGTTTATTAGTAAAAAAAACCTTTAATAATTGGTTTAGATTCAATTTAAGATATTGGTTTGAGTTTGTTAGCAGAAAAGCCTTTAGTAACTGGTTAAGATTCAATTAAAGGTATTGATTTGGGCTGAAGAGAATTCTTTGGTACTCAAAATTTGTATTATATTTTAATGAAATTAATGATTTTATCAAATAAATTACTAACTTACCCGAAGAACAATAGCAGATAGAAAAAAAAAATTAGAATGGAACACATGAAATATTTTATTTTGAACATACACATCATCAAACAGCGAAAGTCGCTTTAGCCATGTGTATTTTCTTATTTCCATTCTGCTTATAAGTAACTAAGCAATAATAACACAATTTCTAAAAGCCCGCCTCTATGCCTCACATTAAACAGGTCGCGAGTTCGAAACTCTAAGATGAGTTATGTATAGGATAAGTTTTTTCGGGGTTTTCTCTTATCCTGAGAAGACAAATGGACCCCGAGATCTTTAAACATAACTTTACCTATTTCATTCATCGTCCGATGTGATCAACCAGCTTAAAAGACGCTAAGCTGAAAAAATACCATTTCAGCTAATGTTTATCTCGATTAGTATGACGTAGACAAAGGATATTCTTTTTTAAGAACAGTTTGTTAGCAGAAAGTATAGTAAAAGCTATATGAATGGAATGCATGAGATTTTTTGTAATGTTTGATTTTGAACACATAGCAGAGACTTTTTGCCTACAAACAAGTACATAGTGTCATCTTGAATAAGAGGAAAACCGTGAACACAGGAGCGCTGGCTGCAATAAATTTGGCGCGCGTCAGTACAAAACACGCTTCTTATAAGCACTATCTATGTTGCACGCTTGTGTCTCTGAACCTGCAAACAAGCCGTTGGCAATGGAATTTTTAAACACTACATGGCGGAAAGTGCAAACACAGACTGCGCTACAGTAGCCACACAAAATATACCTAGTAGCTGTGCAAGAGGCGAGGGCAGTTCGGACCTACGCTTCCCATCCATCTTTACGCTCGGCCGAAACCTAATATCTTAAACACACTCAATAACATTCCGACTGGTATTCTCCTGGGAGCGAACTTCTTGTCAACTTCATCCAGGATGGCAGACTTTGCTGGCATCACCCACAAAAATATGAAATTTAATCACCGATTCTTATAATTTCCGAATTAAGAAAACATAATTACGTGTAACATTCGCGTTATATATTCTATTCTTGTTCTTCAACAAACTTGAGGCAGTACTAATGACTGCGAGGAGGTGTAAATAATTAACAAGCAAGATAATGTAAGTAAATATATGTAATATAGAATTTAGATTATACGAGTTTCATTAAAGGATGTTAGCATAAGCTTAGTTGAAAGAAAGAAGATATAGCAGAAACTGTACATGTCATAAAAGATTAATCTCTCGCAAGGTTTTTTGGGGACAATAGCCAGGGAGCCTGGGTGAAACATATAAATGAATGTCCTTGGGTTAAAAAGACTACTCAGAGGGATGATGAGATTGTGAAAGTCACTGGAAAGTTATTGAGCCTTAGCTGCATAAATTATAGTAGGATAGTTTCTATTGATAAATGAAAAGAAACGTTGCTGGGAACGTAAAGAAAGTAAATTAAAACACGCTTATAATGCTTAGGCAGAATAAGGGTGTTCATATACAGTAAGTATGCCACAAAATTAGCCGTCAGGCGCAAGGTCCGTCTCCCGGTAACGTACCCTTGGCTAGCAGTCGCACGGTCCGTCACCCAGTTGAGCATGCGTTGACATCAAATAAAATCTCATATCACATTAATAATTATCAGAAAAACACAAACCATACCTTATCACAGGAGATATTGGAAATGCCATCCATCTGAATCAATACATCTTCTAAGACAATTTTCATTCACACGTATTAGCTCAGTTACCGAATAGCGTTAGTTTCTGTCCTGATACTTTGTTTTAATTCTTCTAATGTGTGGGCATTAGTTTTGTATGCTCTTTTCAAGCTACCCCATAAATAAAAGTCTATGTCGTAAGATCAGGGGACCGAGTGAACCATAAACCCTTACTAATGATTCTATCCTAAAAAAAAAATCCGCATTAAACTGCAATGCTTCATTAGCTGTTTGCTCGGTGGCAGAACTCTGCTGGAAACATCCAGACCGGCATTCAATGTCCGTCAGCTGTTTGAAACAAGGTGTCAGTATATTGTTCCTATATATTTCTGCATTTATGGTACTCATAAATATAAGACATCTGTATCCATTTATTGCGCTCTAAACACCGGTTTTTTTATCATGTAGAGCAGTTTCATAAACGACATTGGATTTGTCTGTGGCATGATATCGGTTGTGTTGTGATGACACATTGCCATGTAAATGAAACCATGCTTTGTCACTGAACATATTAATCGTAGATCGATTGTTCCATCATTGACTTTCCTCAAAATCCAGTTACAGAAATTTACCCGACTCTGGAGATCCCTTGTTAGCAATTCTTGGACAACAGTAACCTTGTATGGTTAAGTTTAAAAAGTTTTGTTGCTTTCCATACTGAAGCTTTCGAAATGTCAGTTTCTTGTGTAAGGCGCTTAAAAGGTTTTCGAGGTGACCGTTCTAAGCTTTCTTCGATTTCGTCGTCTAATTTCTGCTCCGTAAGCACTCAACTGTTTACCTTTCTTTTCCTAGCGCAAAATGATGCCGTTTCCCTGAATTTGATTACAAGCAAAGGAACGGCATCTCTACTCGAAACACGCACGCCAGGAAATTTAGTTTCAAATTTCCTTACAACTTCCCCACAAGATGATATAAGCACATACGTATTGTACATAAACACTCTTTGTGGTACTGTATACTTAATTTTGAAAGTTTTTCAAGCAAACCTAAACACTTCTAAACATTTCTAATGCTATTCCATGAACTGGACTAGAACAGAAGTAAGACTGGCGCATGTGTGACGACAGAACGGATGTAGGAAGCGCGCGCAGGGAAATGCACTGAAGCTCACTCATATGTGCCGTGCTACTGGCGGCCAAGTTTTGTAACAAACGTACTGTATATTCTACAGACACATTTCGTTTTCATTGCAATCCGCTTTAGGCAGAAACGCATTTAGTTGCATGTAGTATAGAAATATAACAAGTACATACATTATCAAACCTCTTGGTAAAAGTTTAATTACTTACTTCAATTAAAAGTTACAAATGTGTTATCTCTGAAATAATTCCTGTTAAGAGACACTTTTTCGACCGAGGAAGTCAGCTAGCCGGAGCAAATATAAATTATCCGTGAAAACCATATTTTTACACTATAAAAATAATTCAGAGATAACGGGGGAACGCCGCAAACTCATATTTCAATTTAATCGATACAAACATTTACTACTTTCGATTCGCGCTAAGCAGATGGTATTAGAATGCCCCTCCCCCCAGTTTAGCTGTTATACCATTAGTAGTCAGATGGCAAACTGCAGCTAGCTCTCCTCACCCATACCTTCACTGCATCAAACAGATGGAGTTAAGGGCACCGTCCAGTCTACTGCTTACTCTGTTTGGCAATAGATGGCAGAGTAATCACTTTTACCATCTATTTTCACTTTTGCTCTTCTTTTTTAAACTGAAAGTGAATCTTTGGGTTGTGATATAGAATATCCAATCTGACAACTGAGAGAAAAGCCCAGCCAGATTTGAAAGTCCATGGGATTTGAAACCAGGAGCACCATTACGGTGTGTACGGTACCGTTTCAGCCTGTCTGCTCAGTGACTAAAATGCTGGTTTCCTTGCATGACGAGTAAAAATCGTATGTGTTCCATTCACATCATTTTATCCGTCTATTCTGTAGGTATTCTTACAAAATGTTATTCTTCTATCTATTTCATGCTAAAAAAAATATTTTTACCAAAGTTCTTATATCATACTTTCCATGTGGCCCAGCTGCTCTGTATTTGATGTGTACAGTTATCTCTTCGTGTGTTAAAAGATTTACAGAAACTAGTTAAAACCAGTCAGTGAGAGACCTTTGTTTTATCACTCTCAATGAGCGTGTTCCGCTCACCGTCGCCTCTGATACGCAATAAGTGCCGGTTCCCGTGGCCGTGCTCACTAAAGTGCCTTAGCTTTGGTGCTTCGTGGCGCATTAGATCGTGTGTTCGAGTCCCGCCTTGGGCATGGGTGTTTTTGTTTGTTAATGTGTATATGTATGTGTATTTGTAAGTAAAAAGAAACGCTAAACAAATAGGAAATATAGAAAACGGAAAAGAACAAACAGAAGAAGGAATACATCGCCAGACAAGACTTCGGAACTGTAAGAAGAAGAAGAAGTGGTAAAACGAAGGTCAGTTATACCAATTTCCCTTTGGCCGATTTTAACTTTAGAGGTTTCTGCTGATCTTTAGATCTTGCTGTGTTTTACGGTACAAACAGTAAAATTCATAGTAGACCTTTATTATAAATCTATGAATAGTACGAAATAATACAAATAAAATATGCGTATGTAAACAAAGAATATGCCTTAGGTTAAACCTGAAAATAGCCGCTTAAAATATACTTAGGAGTGTAAAATAGACACTAACGTCAAAGCAGAAATTATTAGTTACTAACAGACTGCTTTGGAATATTCTTCTTCTTTAACCAAGGGTTATGTTACTGCCTGTTCCGGTCTCACATCAATCCAGCGTTTGCTAGGTCTTGCCACTAACCTCTGACCTCTTGGTTTTCTAGGAAAATGTTCATTACATATTTTTGTAGGAACAATAGAAATAAAGAAACATACCTAAACGTCAAATCTTTTAAGAGCTGATCTCTATGTTTTGAATTTGAAATTCCGTTTACTTGCATGACGAGAATAAAAAGCGGATGACGAGTCATTTTAAAATATTGCAAAAAGTATAAATATTTGGAAATATAAATAAAATACAAGGAATATCTCGCAATTGATTTACACCACAAATATATATTTAACATGGTCTGCATTTTGAGCACAGTAATATGTTATCTTTCTCTTAAAATTTACCAGGTATGTAAAGTCATCCGGAATGAAGAGGGCATGAGAAAGATATTTACATTCCGGAAGTATATATTATTTGTCATGTAAATATCTTTAATATGTAACATTTAATCAATATCGCTAGTATTGTTGAGAAAATGGAAAATTTAGAAAAATCTTCCATGTAAAGTGCTGTTTGGATGATGAGATCTTTCGTTTGCATGCTTGCTAGATACTGAAGACCTAAAAAGCAAGTTTGCTACTTTACTTTCGTTTTTCAGTTATTCTCCTCTCAGCTGTACAGAGAGTTACGCTGTTTTTCTGAAACTATTTTTATGGATTCAGTAGTCCTCAAAATATGTATTTTCACTGAAATTCTGTATTCTGAAATTGTTGGCTAGTATGCAATGTGTGGTGTGTGTGTGTGTGTGTGTGTGTGTGTGTGTGTGTGTGTCTGTGTCTGTGTATGTGTAAGTGTGTGTGCGTGTGTGTACAGCATAGCTCAAAAACAAAATTTCTTAGGAATAGCCACTTAATTCAAAATTACTTTAGCATTACTGGTGAACCGTAAGGTATAGATAAAAATATACAAATAGACAAAAACTTACTACAAAAATAAAATAGATTTTTTTTAATTAGAAGTTGGCCGTTTCTGAGATATTCCTTGTTAGTTTCAATTTTAAGATACTTATAACTTTCTCATACGAAAATTTGTCAACTTCTGGCCATACAAACAAAGGAATTTCAATGACGTAGTAACCAGTTTTTAAAAGATTTGACTGTCGCTTTAGCTTATGGTACTCACTTATTTCCTTTCTTTCTTCAAGGAACCAAGTAATAAGACTCACCCCTTCCCGAAGAACAGTCATATGAAATGTAATAATTAATAAATTGCATGAAGAATTTAAACTTTTAATTGAAAAAAAATTAATAAAGGATCCACTTTCATTTTTATTTCCATTTTTTTCTATTATTTTATTTAACAACTTTTCTGCTAACTTTATCTCGATTAGCATGAAGCAATTAGACGAATAGCGTTTTTAACAATAATTTGTTACAGAAATGTAAAAAAAAAATCATTTGAATGAGACACATCAGATTTTTAAGATAAATTTGCTGAAGAAGGATTAGAAAAAGCCATATGAATGCACCAGATCAGATTTTTGGGGGTCGAACGCAACATAAAATTCAGCGCGCCACACTGGATAAGAAAGTTTAGTGCTTAAGCAAAGCTGGTACCTTACTGCATATGCTGCCTTTATATTGCCTCGTGCGAAATATTGCGAGGTTTTCTGGCACCTTAACCCCAGTACAAACAGCGCAATAAAAGCAGGCCCTTGGGGCCCCTTGCCTTGTAAGACATTTTGCTGCCTTCTGGTGACAAGGAAAAGGGGGGAGTGTATTTTCTTTGTTGCTCCTCTTAATGATGCTGCCGTCCCCCAAACCTACAGCCAAATGTACCGTGCACAGCATTAAACCGCGTTGAATGTGACACTTGTATTACTCGCCAGCGCAGTTGCAACGGAAGATAACTGCAGAATCATCCACATGGAAATTACATTACATCTTCGTATTCACAAGACATTAGTTCTCATCTGTATTAAGTCCTGGGGCAGTGGCTGTAATGTCAAGTGTATCTCTGTTATTTTCACTTAGTGCAGAGAAGGTATTGTAGTGCACCGGAAATACATGTTTTGGAACCTCCTGAATAAAAAAATATTACTTCTTTAGCACGGATGTGCAATGTACGTAGTACATATAGAAGGTATTGTATTGCACCCAAAAATTCGATACCGAGATTTCATCACAAATACCCGTTTTAGGGTCTCCTCTGTCCAAATAAATTAGAAAAAGGTCCACATTTGTGTGTGTCTGTAAACACGATAACTCAAAAACGAAAAGCCGGTAAAATACCAAATTTGGCATTTAAATTCAGTATATTTTAAGGATGCGACACGAACATTTTTAGAAAAATCCTCCAATCCCGAAATGCCCTTTATGTGGCATAATTTCGAAACTTTTGATTTTCTCAAAAATGCCTCATACGATTTTTATTAAAATATCGTGTATTAAAGCTATTTGCTTCTAAATAAAATGTATATCTTGAATTTCCTGGGAATAGCCTCTAAGACGTCATTCTAAATGAAAGTTGCTGAATTTTGCATAATTGGTAGAGATAGACAAAAATTACTACACAAAAATGTAGAGCTCGTTTAAATACATACTTTATGCTATACACAGTTTTTCATTAAGTTGGCCATCTTTTAGATATTCCTTATTATTTGTTTCATTTTTAAAATAGGAATTTGTCAACTTATAGCAATTGTGGCGAGAATTATTGTTTCGGGGCTTTGGAGGGGAATAAGGTAACGGGTTGGATCGCCGGCTAGCTAAGGAACTGTGTGATGATCTCAGGGTGTGCGGGAGAAACCTGCATGAAACTCTGCTAGTGGTTTCTAAGACCCCTTCACTGTCCCGCACGTTATGTTTTACTTTTCCCCTGGCCGTTCAAAGTGCAAGAACTCATTAACCTCCCCAAAACAAAACCGATCACAAGTTATTTTAGCTGTTCCACCTTCCCTTCGCGCTAATCTCCCTCTTAATTCTCTTTCCCTGTTAACAAACTTTTTGACATCGCGAACTAGTAACTTCTCATTTCACTATGAGCTACAACTCGACGTGGGTTCACTGCACGGTGTCAGACTTATGAGTGTCGATGTGCACCCCAACTTTCCCGATGCTCCCGCGGCTAGACAATAGTCTATTCGCCACCCCTTTTCTAGGATTTGCCTAGACTTTTGCTATCTTCGTTACTTTTACCGATTTTACTGGCCGAAACTGAGTTGCATTTTTATATTTTGTCGCGTTTTCGTTGGGTCTCATGATTTTAGACGCCACGCTATGTCCTTACTGCTATTAACGTTTTAACGCGCCTAATTACACTTTCTGTGTGTGGTGGAGCGTGAATTTTTTGGAGTTTTTCCCTTCATTGTTCATGGCTGAGTTTCTGCATATCAGCTCCTTTTGTTCGCTAGCTTGCCTTACCCCTTTTCTTTCTGGACTCATGATCTTTCGTGTTTAGAAGCGATTTGATTTCTTGTTTCTTTTTCCCTTTTAATATAGCTAACATTATTTAAGAAGTTTTGATACTGTTTTAATTGTGATTGTATTCTATTTATTACTTTATTTCTTTTCTTAAACTTTCCCTTTTTATTCGCGTTATTTTTATTTCTTATTTATTTAATTTGTTATGTTTCATTCCTTTTTTCCAATGTTTTATTATTACGTTATTATTTGTCTGTCTAGTTTTAGAACTTCACAATGCAAAGAAAGAGATTTCAAACAGTTTTTAAAAGATTTTACAATCGCTTTAGCCTAGTATATTCCTTTATTTCTATTCTACTTATAAGGAAACAACTAATAAGACAATTTCGTTAATGTTTATCTCAAATAACATGAAGTACAGAAGAAGAACAAGCTTTTGAACAGTTGTTTGTTACTGAGATGGTCATGTGAATGGAACACATCAGGTTTCTAATACTATAGCAGCATCAAACAGTGTAGCTAGACTCCAATAATAGCACGTGTTAATAAATCTTAATATATTTATAAATGTCAGTGTACGTTTGTTGATTATAGGCTTCTATACCATTACACCGATTTCGACCAAACTTGGCACAGATAAAATTTTACATAAGCGCCAAAAAAAAAAAAAAAAAAAAAAAATTATTGTGTTCCATTCACAATGTTTTCTATTTGTGTTCCGCAAACATGTGTTGATGTGTTATGTGTATATTTGTTCCATTTCTTACAAAATATTATTCTTTTATCTACATCATGCTAATCGAACTAAACATTAGAACTGATCTTATTACTTGCTTCTTTTTAAGTAGCACAGGAATAAGGAAACGCACTAGGTTAAAGCGATACTCAAATCTTTTAAAAGTCGGTTGCTTTGTTTAGAGGCTATTCTCAGAAATGTCAAGATATAATACATTGCGATTATCATTAAAATATCTTAAACAGACGGTATAATGAAAATCGTCAAAGGCACCTTTGAGAAATCAAAAATGTTCCATATAAAGGGTATTTGGGGTGGGGCAATGTCTTGAAAGTCTTTGTGTCATATATTTGGAAGATCCTGAACTTAAATACCAAATTTGGTATTTGGGCCTATGGCTGTCCACAAGCACAGACACACACATACATAGAATCATATACACACACACGCGCGCGTACACTCACACACAAGTGGAGTACAATACCATCTCTATTCACTAAGAACATTTACATAGGTGCTGGAGAAAATAATTATGTCTAGCTTAGAATTCGAATTTTTGTGTTCTGTTTCATAATATTAATTATTTTATTTCATGTAATGCCTACGAAATTTTGTAAGGCCATCTATATATTTCTCGTTGATTGTCGTAATGGCTCCATTTCCAATATATGAAAAAACAATTATCTACATAGATCAAGTTCGATGATGTACTATCTGACATTCATCATGGAGTAATAAAACAGATAATTACAATTATGCATCTGTTATACTGTTTGTAATTCGAACTGATTTATATTAGATTGCTTTATATTAAACTGCAAAAACAGCAACATCAAATAAGACAAATAGTCCTTCATTATCACTTTATTTATCTTCATATAATTATTTGTTGTTAATTGATAAAATATAATACAAAACGACTTAGTATAGTTGGATTTATAACAACATTTCTATGGCGCTTAAGCGTTATTCACATAGAGTAATAAATAAGTCGATGTAAACATTCACCCATTCTGTGATCAAACCCCAATGCTTATACATTCACCTATGATAATGTGTAGCTTCTCCGTTTTGTAACGGGCGGTTTCGTTCTCTGTAGGAGTGTTTGTGATGTTTTATAAGCATAAAACCAAACTATATAACATATAAAAATGAAAAGTGGGCATGGACAACAGCAATAGCATAAACCAGATGAAGCACGCCTTCTTCACTCTCTTCTCTTTTATATGTTAATTTTGTTGGTTTCCTTTTTTTTTTTTTTTTTTTTTGCTTTCTTGCGTTTTCTTAGAAGTTTTATTTATGTCGGTTACTGAGAATAAACATGGATTATTTAAACTTATACTACTTCTTCCGAACTGAAATTTTGTCTGTAAATATCGACGAGTCACTGCAAATGTGGCAACGTGTATCAGGGCTGCGTTCATAAGAAACTATCGTTATAATTTTAGTGGTTCAACCGTGCTTTTGCATATTGTTTTCTTAGTTAGTTTTTATTCTTTGCAGCCTCCTGAGTTTTACGTAATTAACTATTTGTTTGAGTGTGTTATTTAATAATTTCTAAATATATCGGAAGAAACGCACGGCTATTAGACAAGGCCAAATATGGTAAGAATACACCGTCAAAACCCGCAGAAGGCCAGGTATTTCAGTCATTTACATAAATAAAACATCAAGATCATTTGAGCACCATTTTGCCAATGTCTTCATTGTCCAATATAACCAACCGTGACCAACCAGGTTAACGAGCACTAAGCTACCAAAAAAAAAACAAAAAAAACAAAAAAAAAAAACAGAGAAAATTATTCCATTACCCTATATATGCTAATCAATATAAAAGTCAGTAAAATGGTTTTATTACTAATTTCCTTATAAATAAAAGGGAAATTAGGGATGTAACAAATGAAAAGCGATAAAATTGGCGTGAACGATATAAAAGCTATATTCAGAGATGGAGAGAGGGACTGTTGCCGGCAGGAATTTCTCTCAGGCTTACCAATGGCAAACCCACAGTTTTCTCTCTTACTCTGAAAGAATCAGCAAAAGTGACTTTGTGTGCCAATTGTCTCACTCAACATTAATTCTTTAAGGGGATAACGAAGTGTTAAAAGGATTTTCTAAATTATTAAAGCTTTAAGTTTTGATACAAATATTACCGGTAAAAAGAAGCATTTTTATAAACTTTCATTTAAGTATGTATTTTCATCCTGGATATATTAATTTGTTTGATTTAATTAGCTGAAATCAAAATCTATCTTCTTCTACACATATTGAGTTAAATTCACAATGTTTACTTTCTTAGCACGTGTGTGCAATGTACATAGTAGATAGAGAAGGTATTGTGCTCCACACAAAAATTCGATACCGAGATTTCACCATGTTTTGAGGACCTCTTGTAGCTGTTCTCGTTATCACTTGGTGAAGAGTTCCGGGTTCGGAACCCGCGTGACGATTTGGGAGATTAAAGAATGGTAGGAAAGTGTGA
This sequence comes from Hymenopus coronatus, assembly GCA_030762935.1. Lineage (NCBI taxonomy): Eukaryota > Metazoa > Arthropoda > Insecta > Mantodea > Hymenopodidae > Hymenopus > Hymenopus coronatus. The sequence continues at coordinate 27,725,744 of CM060896.1, read as the reverse complement.
ACGCTCTAACTCAGAGTGTGCCAGCATAGAATCTTTCTCAGGGATGCTGTTAAGATTCAAGTAGTTTCCTTTGAGTTCAAGTTTACTGTTGAACTCATTTATTTCTTTTCTTTGTATATTATTTGCCGTCGAACACATCTGCATTCCTCTTAAGTTTTTCCCCATTTCAACCGCTGTTCACGCAACCGCTCCTACCATCTCTTATTTTGCTTATAGTATATTAATTAAAACTGTTCCTATAGCGGCAGTACATAGACCGCTCGTCGCCAACGCTGAATCGACTAACACGTCTTATTTCATCACATCTCACAGCAGGTGTGTCTTCTCTCGGCCAACACGAATCCCGTTGCTTTTCTCCTTGGTCATGCATGACCACCATCGGGTGATGAACCTTACATCCCCTTTTTTTCGAGTCCCTCTTGTAACGGCACATATCTACATAGCTTGCCTGTAGCATATTCGCATTATTAGTAAAATCCGTCTTTACACTTTTCGTCGTGTTTCACATTTCTTTCCTGGCCATTTCGAATGCATATTTGTCCCTTCTTAATGTAATTTATTTCTCTCTTATAAACAACTTCTAATTCCGAAATACGATATGTATTGTCTCACCCTGAATAAAAAAAAAGAAAAAAAAAAGAAAAAGAAAATGATCAGTGTATGTGGACAGCATAGATAAAAAAACGGAAAGATCCTTAGTGTCCAAATTTAGCATTTCGGTTTAGTAACTTCCAAAGATGCGACAGGAAGTTCAGATTCCACCCTAATTCACCGTTTACATGGAGCATTTTTTGAAAAGGTTTGTTTCTCATAAATAACTCTAACGATTTTATTAAAATATTTTCATAACAATTAGAATGTATATCATAACTTTTTTCGGAATAGCCTCTGAAGACCTCCTTATTTGCATAAATGTTGCATAACTGGTAAACCGTAAGAGAAAGAAAATTCTTATACACAGAAAATATATTGAAACGCACAACTTATGTATGTATATATGTATGTATTGTTTAATTCACATACACTTCTCTACAAACTATTGTTACAACAAGTATTCCTTTATCTACATCGTGGTAATCGAAATAAGCATTAGCAGAAATGGTTGTATCAGATCCTTCTAGGTAGAAGGTCAGTAAAATAATAATACACTAGGGGAAAGTGATAGTCAACTCTTTTAAAAAGTTGGTTCAATTGTTGTGAGACCGTTAATCGGTTTCTTTATAACAGCCATTGTCATTTTATTAATTGTTTATCAGTTTATATTTAAAGAGTGCTAATACCCAATTATTTTATGTATTTAAGAGTGTGAAAATTAGCTTTTAGCAAGAGCAGTTCCGAGTTGTTTACTCCAAAGTTGGAAAGTGGAAAGAGAAACTTTCTTTGTTAGGAGTTACTCTATTCTCACAACACTTACGAGTAGCTTTGAGTGCAATAGAGAACCTAGAGAAGAGTTCTTTTCCAATGTGATTAGTTTAGAGAAGAGTTCTTTTCCAATGTGTAACACGTCACGTGGGCGTTATGATACATCCTGGGTAGGAAATAATACATTTTGGGTAATATCAACTCCAGGTTCGCGGTCTTTCCAACCAATCGGAAAGAAGCCGCCATGTCAATAATTTTGCTATATAAGTAGAAGATTATAGCAGGTCGGGACAGTCTTTCAGCACATCGAAGCATTAAAGTTACACCGAGGCTGTCTTTCAGTTGCATCAAGGTTACACCGAGGCTGTCTTTTTTTAAATTGCATTAAGGTTACATCGCGGCTGTCTTTTAGTTACATCGAGACTGACGCAGTTACATCGAGGCTGCCTTTTAGTTACATCGAGACTGACGCAGTTACATCGAGACTGACGCAGTTACATCGAGGCTGCCTTTTAGTTACATCGAAACTGACGCAATTACATCGAGGCTGCCTTTTAGTTACATCGAGACTGACGCAGTTACATCGCGGCTGCCTTTTAGTTACATCGAGACTGACGCAGTTACATCGAGGATGCCTTTTGGTTACATCGAGAATGACGCAGTTACATCGAGGCTGCCTTTTAGTTACATCGGGACTGACGCAGTTACATCGAGGATGCCTTTTAGTTACATCGAGACTGACGCAATTACATCGAGGCTGCCTGTTAGTTACATCGAGACTGGCGCAGTTACATCGAGGCTGCCTTTTAGCTACATTCAGACTAGATAAGTTGTCCGAGTGTGAAAGAGGACGGTCGTGTTTTGTGTCTTGCTCGCAGCTACCTGGAAGAAGTTCGACAATGGAAAGCGTACGAGATCTCATTGAACAGTTGAGGCAAGAAATGCGTGTAGGATTTGAAAAGTGCAGCCTAAAATCGCTGGAAAGTGCCGTGGAGAATGTGACAGTTCGAATGCGTGTTCTGGAAGAGAAAATGGATTATTTAGAGAACCAATCTCGTAGAAATAATATTGTGGTATATGGTGTGACGGAAGAAGCGGGAGAGAGTTGGGAGATGACGGAGGAAATAGTGAAAAGGGTCATCTCACAAATAGGAATCGAACTCCGCGAGTTTGAGGTGGAGAGAGCCCATCGTGTAGGTCGACGTGGCAATGTAAGGCGACCTATTGTGTGCAAACTGGCCCATTATAAACTCAAGGTGGCCATTCTTCGAGATGCTCGTTATTTACGGGGAACGGGAATAAGCATTAGCGAGGACTTTAGCCAGCGTGTAAGAGAAGAGAGAGAATTCTTAAAGGGAAACATGTTCGAGGCCAGGAGGCAGGGCTGTCATGCCGTATTGCGCTATGACAAGCTCTTCATTAACGGACGAGTCTGGAACCGACAGGAGCTGGAGCGCATGGAACAGCCTAGAAGTAGTGCGGAAACCGAACCCAGGACAGGGCAGCTAGAGCAGGTAGCCAGTGCATCAGCCCAGCAGGTAGCAGGTCCCTCAGCAGAACATCAGGTGCCTCAAGTTATGTCGACAGGGAGGGGCAAAGAGGAGAGGAGGGTGAGACAGTCTTCGCCGGAAAATCCAACAACAACGCTGAGGCTGACAACAGCTCGACAAAGGGTCAGCCAAGTTGTAGGAAGACCAACAGCAAGGAAACAACAGGACCCAAACCCTTCTCTGAGGATTGTCACATGGAACATCGAAGGCTTCAAAAAAAGGTTGGGTAGCGTGAATTTCTTGTATTTCCTTAGTGATTTTGACGTTGTATGTTTAACAGAAACTTGGTTGAAAAACGGAGAAAATGTAACACTTGCTAATTTCCATAGTTTTAGTAGGGGAAGGGAGACACGGGGAAGGAGGGGAAGGTGGCCAGGAGGGGTATCAGTTTCATTCAGGTCTGAGCTGGAGGCTGAGATAACTAAATTAGAAATCAGTTTGGAAGGGGTGATTGCTGTATCTTTGGCACAGGGGGGAGTACAAATAATAGTTATAGGATTATACAACCAGCCAGCAACGTCCAAGTATGCAAACAGGAATTTCTTCAGTGACTTAACGGAAACGTTAGTGCAGTTACAGGAAAAGTTTCCAGGAACTGAATTAATTCTCTTAGGAGATTTTAATGCGAGGTTAGGAGGGGAGAATATTTCTCTAACGGGGGGTCATCAATGGGGGGAGGAATTCCGCGAAGGTCAACGAAAGAGCAAGGATAGTTTTATTAATGGGGAGGGCAGACAATTACTAGCTTTCTGTGATGCCTTCTCTTTAGAAATAATGAATGGCAAGTACGGTGAGGATCGAGAGGGAGAACTCACTTTCTTAAATGAAAATGGGGGTAGTGTAATAGATTTTATTTTAGTAAGTCAGGGTTTAATTGGCAGAATTAGAAATTTTTGGGTGGGGGATCGTATCGAGTCACATCACTGTCCGGTTGTCCTGGAACTGAATATAGAGACGGTCATGGTGGCGCATGCACCTGAAGAGGGGCAGGGGGACGAAGGGAGATTCATTAGTAAAATTATATGGAAACCGATAGAAAAAGAAGTATTTGTTGATAAATTAGAAAGAAGATTAGGGGAAAGGAACGCAGACACAGCGGAGGAACTAACGCATATAATAGCAACGGCTGCGGGGACAATGAAAGTCCAAATGCATGGTAAGGTAAAACGATGCAATGGTTGGTATGACCAGCAATGCAGAACTGTAAAGAAACAAGCAGAGGAGGCTCTGTCAAAATTCAGGAGGGAGGGGGGAGATGACAGTAGGAAAATGTTTACAAAAAAGCGAAGGGAGTATAAACAGCTCTTACGGGAAAAGAGAACTACATGGCAAGACAAAATTACTCAGAAAATTAGTAATATTTTAACGCGGGGGGATAACGCTGAGATGTGACAAGTAGAGGCAACCGTCAGGCGCCCAACGAAATTTCTCCCATAAAATGGGCAATGCATTTTATGGGAATATTCGGGAAAGGTGAAAGGGAAGGAATTTTTATAAAGGAAGTGCAAATTTTGGGAAATCTTGAGATCCCAATACTGGACGAGGAAATATCAGCACGAGAAATAGCACAGGCGCTAAGGAGTCTGAAGGTAGGCAAAGCTCCAGGGTTGGATGGGCTGCCCCCGGAAGTTTTTAAAGCCGCAGTCAATGTTAATGAGTTTGGTAGGAGTATGCTCCAGATATGTAACAAATTGTTTATTGAGGGGAATTACCCTACCTGCTGGGGAAAGGGCATTATTCATCCCATTTATAAAGGGAAGGGAACTATTGGAAATCCGGATAACTATAGGGGGGTTACTCTGTTGCCAATTATGGAAAACATTTATTGTAGAGTGTTATATAACCGGATAAAGGACTGGGAATCTAAATTTGGCAAACTTTCAAAATTTCAAATGGGTTTCAGAGAAGGACACAGTACCATAGATGCCGCTTTTATATTAGACACTTTAAGGACGCAGCAACTGTTAGTTAAGCGGGGAAAGCTTCATTGTGCTTTTGTGGACTTTAAGAAGGCATTTGACTCTATCAATCGAAATGCATTACGGTACAAACTAGGCAGAAAGGGGTTATCAAGTAAAATGGTTAGAGCATTGCAGGCAATATATCAAAATGTCCAATTCTGTGTGAAGTACGACAGAAACAGAGTGTCCGAGAGCTGCCGAAGCTATAGGGGAGTGAGGCAGGGTTGTATTTTATCTCCCTTGCTATTTAATCTCTTTGTGGATGATATTACTGATACAATGATAGCAGAGAATATTCAAGCACCAGTAGTAGCGGATTTGCAGATCCCAACACTTTTATACGCAGACGATTTAGTATTGTGCTCTACGACAGTAAACGGATTGCAACGAGGACTGGACAAACTTAAGAACTATTGCGATGAATGGCTACTTACAGTTAATGTGAATAACACTAAGGCAATGACTTTCAAAAAGCGTTGTGTTTATAGCAGGGAGGAGACTTGGACATATGCAGGACAGATACTGGACAATGTTAAATCCTTTGTGTACTTAGGACTCACATTTACAATGAACGGAAAATGGACAAAACACATTGACATTACGAAACACAAGGCAAGGGTGAAAGCGGCGGAAGCTCTCCGGATACGCTGCAGAATTCCGAATATCTCCATAACCTTAATGGAAACTTTATACGGAGCGACAGTTAGATCCACGATGACATACGGAGGAGAAATATGGGGGTGGGAACAAACAGGGAATCTGGATCAAGTGAGGACCCAATTTTTGAAAGGAATTCTGGGTGTAGGGAGGGGTACGGCAAACTGCGGAATAATGAGGGAATTCGGGGTACATAGTGAAACGATAGAGTGCAAAATCAGAGCAGTTAAATATTGGATGAGAATCGTTCACGGAAACCAATCTCTAATTAGGGCAGTCTGCTACCGTGAACAGTTGCGAATGGAAGGTAATTTGACGTGGGCATCAAAATTAAAGAAAGGGTTGGAAACCATTGGGATGGGAGACATTTGGATGTCGGGGCAGGAAAACAGGCGAAGTATTTGGAGAAAAATTAAGAAACGTCTCTGTGATATTGACAGACAGCAAATAATTGCGCAATGCACAGTGAAGGTGTCATTAGAAGTACAGTCTGGGCTGAAATCGGAGTGGGGTATGGAGCAATACATCAAAACAGGTACCAAACTCTTTAGAGAGGGGCTCGCGTGGATTAGACTAGGAGCATGGAGGAGCACGAAAATTTCTGACGTGAATGGTATAAGAATCTGTCCCATTTGCGAGGAGGAAGAGTCGTGGACTCACATCTTGGCAAGATGTAGGGGTACGGAGGAATGGCGGGAAAAATATTTGCCGCGATTTTTTACCACTGCGAATGTAGGGATAGAAGCATGTTGGACGCTGCTGGCAGGCACGGAAAACATGGACGGGCTAGGTAAATTTATACTTAAGACAAGACAGCTGAGATCTGAGGAGGCTGCCAATAGAGAAGGGGGGGGGGAATAAGATCAACTAAACAAAAGTGACTACAATGTTCTACATACATGTATATTATATCAGACTTAGGTCACTGTTGTGCTAGGGTTGTATATATTATGTGTATATATGTCTTTTAAGTGTAAGTATCTATGATAAGAGGGTGCATTTATGAAGGTGTACCCTGTGCTGTAAATTTAAATTGGTATATTTGAATATATTTGTATCTTTATTTTCGGATTCACTTTTAATTTTTATTGTTGTTTAATATTGCTTTTGACTGTGTATTTCCTTTGTCTTTTTATTTTCGTGTTTACTCTTTTAATTCTTTGTTGTGGTTGTTGTTTTAATATTGCTTGTAATGTGTATTACAAAAGAACGTATGGTCTGTGGACCCGTGCGACTGTTGAAATTCTATGTATGATATTGCTATATTAATAAATACACTTATTCATTCATTCATTCATACATTGAGACTGACGCAGTTACATCGAGGCTGCCTTTTAGTTACATCGAGACTGACGCAGTTACATCGAGGCTGCATTTTAGTTACATCGAGACTGACGCAGTTACATCGAGGCTGCCTATTAGTTACATCGAGACTGACGCAGTTACATCGAGACTGACGCAGTTACATCGAGGTTGCCTTTTAGTTACATCGAGACTGACGCAGTTACATCGAGGCTGCCTTTTAGTTACATCGAGACTGACGCAGTTACATTGAGGCTGCCTTTTAGTTACATCGAGACTGACGCAGTTACATCGAGACTGACGCAGTTACGTCGAGGTTGCCTTCTAGTTACATCGAGACTGACGCAGTTACATCGAGGCTGCCTTTTAGTTACATCGAGACTGACGCAGTTACATTGAGGCTGCCTTTTAGTTACATCGAGACTGACGCAGTTACATCGAGGCTGCCTTTTAGTTACGAGACTGACGCAGTTACATCGAGGCTGCCTTTTAGTTACGAGACTGACGCAGTTACATCGAGGCTGCCTTTTAGTTACATCGAGACTGACGCAGTTACATCGAGGCTGCCTTTTAGTTACATCGAGACTGACGCAATTACATCGAGGCTGCCTTTTAGTTACATCGAGACTGGCGCAGTTGCATCGAGGCTGCCTTTTAGTTACATTGAGACTGACGCAGTTACATCGAGGCTGCCTTTTAGTTACATCGAGACTGACGCAGTTACATCGAGACTGACGCAGTTAAATCGAGAGTGACACAGTTACATCGAGGCTGCCTTTTATTTACATCGAGACTGACGCAGTTACATCGAGGCTGCCTTTTAGTTACATCGAGACTGACGCAGTTACATCGAGACTGACGCAGTTACATCGAGACTGACGCAGTTACATCGAGGCTGCCTTTTAGTTACATCGAGACTGACGCAGTTACATCGAGACTGACGCAGTTAAATCGAGACTGACGCCGTTACATCGAGGCTGCCTTTTATTTACATCGAGACTGACGCAGTTACATCGAGGCTGCCTTTAGTTACATCGAGACTGACGCAGTTACATCGAGACTGACGCAGTTACATCGAGACTGACGCAGTTACATCGAGACTGACGCAGTTACATCGAGGCTGCCTTTTAGTTACATCGAGACTGACGCAGTTACATCGAGGCTGCCTTTTAGTTACGAGACTGACGCAGTTACATCGAGGCTGCCTTTTAGTTACATCGAGACCTACGCAGTTACATCGAGGCTGCCTTTTACATCGCTGTTAGCTCTCAGATTCATATCGCATTCAAGTTAAACATCGCAACACTCAGCAATACTTAGATTATTATCGGCGCTCTTAGTGATGAATAGTAAAGTCAGTTAAGCACATCTAGACTTAGTTAAATAGAGTTAAGGGAAAGAAACAAGGCTATTAAGCAAAATACGTGTGCGTCATCGATTCAGGAAATTTCTAGTGATTATTTGACTTAGCTGGTTGTACAGCTAAGTGCTTATCTCGCATCATCTAGTTGAGAATAAATTGAAGTAAAAGTAACGTGTGTTTACATAACTTTATAAGATCACTCCCCAAACTACCCTCATGCGCTACCACCCCGAGAGAGTCAAACCAGCATGCAGGCTGAGTTTAACTGAGGCACCTCAAAGGTAAGTAGATCTTCACAGCAAAAGATACGTGGATCTACTCATCTGGTAGTGGAGTGAATCTTGAAACACCGCCAACGTCATCGTGCATCTGAGCACGGGGCTAAACTGCTATATACTTGGCTCTCTAACGTGGTGCAAAAACGAAAGCGCTTCATACTTGGCTACTATCACGTGGGGCCAACAATAATAAACGCTTCAGTTGGACAATTGAAATTTGATTCATTTTGCACGGCTAGGAATAAAACAAAAGGAGAGCTGGAATGAAGGAGATCCCGTTTGAGAAAAGTTTAGGTAATTGAAAATTAAAACCAATGACAAGGAATATCTCGGAAACGGTTACTTTACAAATAAAATATATGGCTAAGGGGCAGTTGTACGAACTCAGAATAAACCTCTGTTAGACGTTATTCCATGGTTATGTGTTAAATTGTGTTGTACTACAACGGAATAGAGACTATCAAGGGAATAAACATGGAATAACTTATTCCATGATTCCTTGCGGGGATAAGCCGATATTCCGAGAATAGAGTATAAAAAGGAAAATGGCATCTTGGATACTCGACACAATTTTGACTCATATTTGACCGATATAAACGATTAGTTTCTTTATAATATGTTTTTAAGGACATAATATCATAGCGTACATAATGTATAGCTAAATACAATATGTTGTAGAGTAGTCCGATAAATGTACACGGCTAAAATGAGATTAAAGTTGAGGAAGGATATCACATAGACAATTTGGTGCTTATAAGATAAATATGACAAAGAAGATAGTCAAAATAAAATTTCATTTATTAATCAGTAAAGTCTACCTACAATATTGTCATCAAAATTTCTCTATTTTTATGGAAACAATTAAATTTAATTCAATCCAAGATAAATATAAAATATTGTAGTGCAGCAAATCACCAGCACAATGCATAGCGTTGTAAAGAGTGAGGTTACGTTTTATTAACGAAATATAAAGGATAGGTTACTTCTAGGGTAATATACTTCAAACGTAATATAGCCAAATGTTAGCGACATTCTGTACTATATTCAGATTTTGGAGGTTATGAGCAAGTTTAAAAACGATAACACTACAAACTTTGTGATGTAGGGAGGAGATGCGTAGATTAAAAGACGTTTCCAGAGCTCGTAAATCTAAATATATTATTTTACAATAAATTCATAATTTTTTGTATTATATGCTGTGGGTTTAATACATTAGAGATAATTTTGAATGAATAGAGAATACCTTCCGTAAAATATAATGTTCTCGGTTTTATTGGTTTGGTTGACAATTTCTAGCTGCTGTATTAAATATTGCCATCAACAAAGTGCGAACTGTAATGGGAACGGTTTAATGTACTATTCGTCAGAACTACTAATATTTCTGTTGGTTAATAATACCTGTATAGCAAATTGTTTTTGTACTTATCTTGCTGCAACGATTCAATTATGCATATCTTAAGCTAATAGTAGCATTGGCAACACTAAAATGTAATTTTCAAAATTCGCTTACTAAGTATTTTAATGAAAAAAATGCACTTTAGCTTTTTGAGTACAGAAATGGAAAGATGTCATATATGAGCTCAAAATACAACTTTGCACATATGGTAAGGTTTCATTCCCATAGTCCTAGCCGATCGCAAGGAGTCACAGTATACATACCTATGTGTTTATGTTTTGTAAAGTGTATAGCAATTCTACATCTGAACACGCTTGTGAAAATTCATAATTATTTCATAGTACCGTAAGTAGTTAAAATAATAAATAATTCATAGTTTACGAACAGCTGATTGTGAAAACAATGCAAATTTTCAGCAAAATAAAGCAGTAATTACGTATCAAGTTGGCCATGAATGACTCGCAATGTAGCCAACATTAGTTCTAAATCTACAAACAGTCGAATAGATATCTAAGGAATAAAATTGTATCGAACAAACCGGCACCACATTTATACCGTGAATAGTGTATTCCAAGAATAACTATTCCAGGATTTATTCCGAGTTCGTACAACCGGCCCTTAATGGAAATATATGGCACACATTGTGTGTTTTGACGATATATACATTTGTTCTGTAGCAACCTTTTTTTATCTCTTACGGTTTACCAGTTATGCAAAACTCATCCTGAATAAAAATTTCTTCAGAAAGTATTCCCAGAAATCTCAAGATATACCTTGAGACGGATTGTCGCCCCGTGAATTGATTAAATTGTTTAGGTTAATTACTAAGTAAGATATCACGTATTTATTGTATATTGGATGTTCAGAGAGATCTAGCTTCAACCCAAGGGTTCTCAAGCGACGAATTCAGTTGTTTACGCTATTTCTTTGTATATTGTAAGAGGGGAAAGACGCTATTATGTAGTCACGTCTCCGAAAGAGAAAGCGGAGGTGAACCAGGGAACCACGAGGAAATTTAGGTCAAGAATCACGTGAAAGACGCATTGACCAATTAGAAATAATCACGTCACGGCAGAAGCGCATCCCAAGCTATTTTCGACCCCAAAAATGGGCCAATGAGATTACAAGATAAGAGTTTTGCGCGTGGGTAAAATTTGCTATAAATGTAGAGTATTCGCCCTAATTTGCAGGCAGTCGGAATGTAACTTCGCGAGGAGCCTGTGACTCCCAAAACAAGAATACGCGCAAATTAGCAAAGTTACTACAGTGATTCAGGAAGTCGGAATATAACTACAGGAGACATCTGTGAAGCCTAAAACAAGAATACGCGCAAATAGCAAAGTTGGTATATGTAACTCCACGCGAAATCTGTGGCGCTCGAAATAAGAATCCGCGCAAGTATAGTCAAGTTCTTACAGTGATTCACAAAGTTGAAACGTAATGTCACGCGTAACCTACAACGCCGGAAACAAGGAAGCCACAGTAGAAAGTTAAAGCGTTTTCAATTATTCTGCACGTAACAGTTGCACTCGTCGCCGCGTGAATTCTAGTTACCTTTGTGCGCATTGCGCCCTACCTGAGCTAGATAAAAAGATCGTCGCCGAGTCCACCAATAGCCGAGGAGCACTGCAACACTGGAGAGAGGACCAGTCGTCGCTGCGCAGCCCAGCACCAAAAGGTACGTCTCCCAGACGTCACCAGCTCTTACGCCCACAACCTACATATTATTTTGCATATGAATATCTTTAATATACGGTATTTTAATCAAAAATCGTTAAACTTATTTTTGAGAAAAACAAAATTTTCAAAAAATATTTAATTGAAAGGGTAATTACCGATAGGAGATTTTGTTGAAAACCCTTGTGTTGCATTCTTGGAGAATACTGAACATAAATACCAACTTTGGTATTTGATGGTCTTTTCAATTTGGGCTGTGTTTCCACAGACACACACAGACCTTTTTCTATTTTTTTATACAGGGAATCTAAAAACATGTATTTTCAGTGAAATCTCATATCGAAATTTTGGGTGGATTACAATAGCTTCCCTATTTACTATGCACAGTGTTCATACGTGATAGAGAAAGAAGAAGTTTGATGCCGACCATTTACATGACTTTCTCCACAGATTTGCAAACGAGCTTCTTACAAATACTTATTCTTCTATCTACTTCATGCTAATCGAGGCAAACATTGGTAGAAATGTTCTTCTTACTTAGTTCCTGATAAGTAGAAAGGGAAATAAGGGAATACACTAGGCTAAACGTCAGTCTCCAATCTTGTAAAATCTCGGTTAGGGTGAGTTGCCTGCAGAAGGTTTTTTCGAGGTCCTGGGAAGACGAATGCCGAGTAGCTCTAAACTCTATGGACCACCGATTTCATGCATTATCCGATATTGCCTACATCTACAATAATTTGTGATTGCTATGTGTCCACAATGAAATTCAAGTCTCCTGGTATCGCCTGCGGTGCCACAAGTAGTAAAAGCAGGCATTAAACACTATCCAAAAATCTCCTTGTATGGCCAGAAGTAAAAACAAAAGAAAAAGAAAAAACGAGTGACGAATTTCTGTTTGAGAAAATTTAAAGTATTTTAAAAATGAAACCAAAAACAAGGAAAATCTCGGAAATGATTAACCCCACAAAAATAAATAAAGAAAAAAAGCGTTTGACATAAATTGTGTATTTTAGCACGATTTACGTGTTTTGTGTAGTAAGCTGTTGTCTCTCTTATGGATTACCGGTTATTCATAACTCATCCAGAGTAAGGAGGTCATCAGCGGCTTTGTTTCAGAAATTTGAAGAAATACGTTTTATTTACCAAATAAATACATAATATACGGCGTTTTAATCAGAACCGTTAGAGCCATTTTAGAGAAGATTTAGAAAATAGTTCCATGTAATGGGTAGTTTGGAATGGCGGAATATTCCTGAAACTTTTTGCGTGGCATCTTTGGAAAATACTTAAATACGAAGTTTTTAGCTATGCTGTTCATAAACCCGAGAGAGAGGGAGAGACAGAGAGAGAGAGAGAGAGAGAGAGAGAGAAAAGTGAGACAGAGAAAGACACAGACTCACAAAATGCTCTTTTTCAGGTCTTATGAATTTTGGTGTTCTCAAACATGTATTTCCGGTGAAATCTCGGCATCGAATTTGTACGTGGAATGCAATATCTTCTACAGCTACTATGTACATTATACAGGGTGTATATAAATGAATATCGGGGTTTTAACTCTTTATAATATTTATTACATTCAACTTACAGTTATGAATGATATGTCAAATGAAAAAGTAACTCAAACAGCTTTACCAAGAAGCTTATAAATGTTCAATGTGACTACCCTTTGTCACACGGCACACATCAAGTCTATAGCCGAGTTCTTCCCAAACGTTGATAAGTGTGTATTCAGTAATTGTAGCAACAGCTGCTTCAATCCGGTTCCATAATTCAGGGAGGTCAGCTGGTAGCGGAGGTATGTACACACGATCCTTGATGGAGCCCTAAAGGTAAAAATCGCATGGCGTTAGGTCAGGAGAACATGGAGGCCATGCATAGCAAGCCCTGTCATTGGGGCCCTTGTGGCCTATCCAGCGCTCGGGTACAGTGACGTTCAACCAATCGCGTACTTCGTTATGCCAGTGAGGTGGCGCACCATCATGCTGGAAAATGAAGTTCTCTGGCTCATTTTCTTCCAACTGAGGGAAGAGCCATTGCTCTAGTGTATCAAGGTAAGAAGTACCAGTTAAGTAGGTTCACCAAAAACGAAAGACCCATAAACCTTTCGCCGGGATACGGCACAAAAAACATTCACTTTAGGGGAATCTCGTTGCATTTGTACCATCTCGTGAGGATTTTCTGAATCCCAGATGTGCACATTATGAATGTTAACATGTCCACTAAGGTGAAAGGTCGATTCATCACTGAAGACAACACGATCCACAAAATCGTCATGAAACAACATGTCGTTTGCGAACTTGGCACGTAATCCGTGGTCTGTCGGCTTTAGAGCCTGTAATAACTGTAAACGGTAAGGACGTAACTGTAAGCGTTTTCTTACAACTTTCCAAACAGTCAACACAGGAACTTGTAATTCACGACTAGCCTTCCGGACTGATTTCTTTGGGCTACGAGTGAACGACTCTCTCACTCGCTCAACAGTCTCTTCACTTACTCCTGGTCGTCCCGTGCGCTTCCCTTTACAAAGGCAGCCGGTATCTTCAAACTGATTATACCATCTACGAATGCTTTTATCACTAGGAGGATCACAACCGAACTTACTACGGAACGCACGTTGCCCAGTAACTACAGATTCGGTCTTTGCAAACTGCAAAACATAAAACGCTTTCTGTTTACTAGTCGCCACCTTTACTACTACCGCTGTCTAGTGGATTGCGGCAGAAATATTGCACGCATATGCGCACTTGTGCCAACAAACAAAACTATTTGAGTTGTTTTTTTTTCATTTGACATATCATTTATAACTGTAAGTTTAATGTAATAAATATTATAAAGAGTTAAAACCCCGATATTCATTTATGTACACCCTGTAAATGTTAGAGTAAGTATAAGGATACTCTTTACAGCCACAATAGAAGCAGTCTTTAGTGAAAATATCCTTGCAAAACATTGCAGAATATCAATAACTGAACTTGGCATATACACTAATTAAGACAAATATGAATCGCTGGACACTATATTGTACTGATTTACTTCTACGCATTTTATATTTCAGAAAAATAATACAGACAACTTTAATTAACATATGCATTACCTTCAATAAAGCTATTTTCAGCAACGCACCACTTATTTTCGTTAGTCAAACGAGATCGATATTTTAAATTCAACATATAGTTCGTTTTTGAAAACAGCCACTCAAACTAATCTGCAGAAGCAAACATACCCAGATAATTAGCGGCTAATAGGTAATCTTAATAGGGAGTATTTTGAATCTGATAACTGTTTAAATAGATGAACACTATGTTTATCCTGGGACTACTGTTTTAAATACGTGTGTTCTCTATGTACATGGTTTATAGAGAAGGCATTGTATTCCACCCAAAATTTTGATACCGAGATTTCATTGGAAACATGTATTTTGAGGTCTCCTGATTCCAATAAAGAAGTTTTAGATAAAGGTATGTGTGTATACATCATAGCTCAAAAACCAAAAGACGTTTAAGCTTTAAACTTGATATTTAGGTACAATATTCTCCAAGGATGCAACACGAAGGTTCTTAAGAAAATCCCCCCACCCCAAATTACCCTTTACATTGAAACATATTCTAAACATTTAATTTTCTCAGAAATGGCTCTAATGATTTTGATTAAAACATTGCATAGAAAACATATTTAGATGAAAAATAAATCTTATATTTTGAATTTTCTAGGAATAGCTTCTGAACACCTGTTCATTTTGGATGAATTTTCCTGAGCTTTCCATAATCGTAAACCGTAAGATATAGACAAAAGCTTACTGCACAAAGGATATAGATCTCGTTAAAGGACACAATTTATGCCATTTGTGTATATATGTATATATATTTTTTTTTTTTTTTTTTTTTTGTAGAATTGTCCCTTTCCAAAATATTAATTTTTATTGGTTTCAAGTTTAAACTACGTAATTTTTCTCAAACGGGATTGCCTTTCTCGTTTGTTTACTCCTGGTCTTGCAAAGCGAATCGAATTTAAATTGTTCCCAGCTTTTAAAAGATATGACTATCGTTTTAGCCATATTTTCCTTCTACTTACAAGGAATCAAGTAGTAAAACTTATTCTGCTAATACTTATCTCAATTAACATGATGTAGATAAAAGAATATCTTTTGTAAGAATAGTTTATATGCAGAACGGGTAGAGAAAGTCATGTGAAGGGAACGCATCCAATTTTTTATGGAGTTTTCCAGACTTACACTTGCAGGCTCAACATGGATAGGATTTAAAAACCGTCAAAATAATTTTCCGGCAAATCGTTGGCTCTCTAGATTTTCTAACAAGAGGATACATTTATCAAACTCTTATTCTCATTTGCATTTTGGAAGGATTACAAAGAGGAAACGTGTTACACCTGCATGGTAAATGTTTTAACTACGCTGAACGTGTTTACTCTTTTGGTTTCTTCCTTGTTAGTTAATCTCATTTGAGTGTTTATTTGGATATTTATTTACTCCCTTTCAATAGGACAAAAGTCCCAATTTCAGAAAGTAATTACTAACAGGAAAGTTCAAATATTTATACACAGACTTAGAATTTGTCTGGCGACCTCCCAATAGGCTCGACACTGATGCTAATTCATGCATATGTGTACATTTGTCACGTACAGTCGAGAGCAAAAAAAAAATCGTTTCGATGCTTTTGGTGCCCAATGTGTCTCTGTATTTAATGTTGGCAGAATCCCCATATCAGTTGTGTTACACATCTACCCGGCCTCTTATTGGATTAAACAAAGTAATGGGGAAAAAGGGTGGGAAACAGAAGCACGGTACGTTAGTGGCTGTCAGACACTCACTAGAAGTTTCCATCATACATTAGTGTATAAATCTTAACCAATGGACAGACGTCGTTTCTGGCTCAGTAACGAAGCAAAGAGTGGGGATATAATAGAAACATTATGTGTTATGGTTGGAAGAAATTGCTCTGTCCTCTTTATTATAAATGCCACTTGAAAGGAAAAAAGGACGTGGACAAGAAAACGAAAATTAATTGGAGGAAGAGATACCATGTCAATTTTGGCATTACAAACAAAGTAGAAAGTCATTTATAAGGAACTGAGATACACAAAAACGAATCATGTAAAATGAAAGGCATTAAAAAAGTTGCAATTCTTCATTACTTGAAACGCTTGGAAAACCCCTCTTTATATTCATTTGCTTGCAAAATGCTGTTAAGGAAATGTATTTGATATAATCTTAATTCCAAAATAATTATTGAAGTGTAGAAGCAGAATAAAAAGTTCAGTGTGGTATAGTTCATCTTTGCTTTCCCGTGCCACTGCTGTGCCATTTCAGCTACAAATTCCATGTAGGTATATAAGAAATATTTCTATGTGACTTGAATTTTCTAGTAAACAACAAGGTATTCTCCAAGTTCTGTTTATTAATACGAGTATATCGTAAACCGACTTTGCACTGTGATTCTACCGTTCCTTCCTACGGAAGAACAATTATTAATAAACCTGAATTGATTATGTTTTCTTAACGGATCAAACAGTCTTGGACCCTAGCCACCGCAAGAAAAGGAGATGACAATGAACTTGTTTAGCTGGAACCAGGTGGATACATGAATGTGAGAGGAACTATCTTAATACAGAGCTCATTATTATTCTTTTTTTACTGTCTGTACTAAGTACATAGTATATATGCAGACAAAAATTTGAAATAGAAATTTCACTGGAAATACACATTACCCACCTTAAACTATCCTTTACTTGAAAACATTTTCGAAACTGTCGACTTTCTCAAAAATGGCTCTTAAAATATTTAAACAACGAATAAAAATGTAAGAATAACTTGACTTTTCTGATAATAGTCTCTGAAGTCTCCTTTATTATGAATGACTTTTGTATAAGTAGTAAACCGTAAAAGATATACGAATACTTCTGCACAAAAAATGTACATCTCCTGAAAATTTATGTCCTTTACATATTTGTTGTGTAGTAAACTATTACCGAGATATTCCTAGTTATTGGTTCCAATTTTAAAATACTTACCTAAACGTTTCTCAAAAAGAAAATCGCCCGTATTTTTGTTTTGTTTTTTTTTTTTTGTTTACACCTGACCATGCAAAGAAAAGAATTTCAGTGACAATCACAAAGCGACAGCTTTTAAAAAAATTGACTATGACTTAGAATAACGTATTCCGTTATTTCCCTTCTACTTACAAGGAAGCAAGTAATAAGACCCTTCTGCTAATACTTATCTCGATTAGCAGGAGTAGGAAGAAGAATCTTTTGTAACAAGATTGTAGAACAGGTAGAGAAAATCTTGTGAATGGAATACATCGGATTTTTGTTCGCTCTCGGCTCTATACCGAACTTTCACAACGGCATCTATCGTATGCAGGAAGGTCAAGTGATTTTCCTGAACAGTAAACGCCTATGCCTAAATTAGGAAGATCTCTGCACAATTGCCTATTCTTCTACTACTGGTATTATCTCTTAATATATCACATAAACCAACAGTTATTAATAAGACGTGAAAGTAACATACTTCTTTTCTATTTTGTTGCAGCTGCGCACATTCGATATGAAATCACCAGTGGTAACCTAGGTGGAGCCTTCGGTGTTCATAACAGGACTGGGGCTATCTATGTCGCCAGCCTCCTGGACTATGAGACAACCCGCAGGGTAAGTAAGACTGTCATGTATCTGGAATTCATGAAAATATTTTGTATCTATTTTATTTTATGTAATATTATCAATGTAAACAATTTTTACCGTTTTTAATATCGTGCATTCTTGGTCTTTTGTGGCACGCGTTCCAATAGCAGCAATTTTATTACTGCTTCCTATAATTAAGTAATACGGTATTGCCACTCCTCATACAGAGAATTTGGAACCATTTTGTATTGTTCTTTTCTCTGAGCAACGAGTATCAAAACCCATTTACGTTATTATAAATGTATTGAGGTCTGAATTTATAATTATTACTCGAGAAAGCGAACAGACCTATTGGAAAATATGTGGAACAACACGATCACTATGCCATGCATACCAAGGAGAAGAGCGTGTCAAGTAAAATACACTCAGTGCAGATGTATTCATTTCAAATTTTACTTTCTCTATATAATAGACGGTATTGCACTCCAACCAGATATTTGATTCCGAGACTTCACCGTAAATACACAATTTAGAGTCCTCTGAATAAAAAAAAATATTGAAAAAAGGTTCGTGTGGTGTCCGTGTGTCTGTGAATTCGCTAGTAAAATACCAAACTTGGTATTTAAGTTTAGTTTGTTCTAAGCATTTGAGGAAAATCCCTCCAATCCAAACTACATGAAAAAGTTTCGAAAATTTTTATTTTCTCAAAATTGAGTTTGCAGCGTTGTTTTCGTTTCGTTGGTGGCCCACGTTATGTGCGCCATATGTAGCGGGTACTTTTGATGTGGGTGTTGTTGCGTTACTGCTTTTACTCCCCAGGTTGGGAAGTCATATGAAGCGTGTATATTTTGAATTTGTAATTATTGCCGCTCGTTGTGTGCTTAGGTGCAACGTAACTAACTGTCACTTCCAAACAACTCCTGTACTCTCACGTACCTGGTACTGAAGTTCCTCCGGGATGGGTTACCACGGCGTTGCGCAGTCTTGCATGAATCTTGACTCTCCCAGGCGTGGATTTAGCTAGTGGGTAGAGTTGTAGGAGTGTTCTAGTAGATATTAAGAAAAACACTTGCAAATTTTTTACTGTTATTTATTATGAAGGAGATTTGAGACAAGCACCTGGTTATACTTTTTAATCAGCTGATTGATGCTCTCTAACACTGACTCACAAGTACTCTTAATTACACTGTTTTCATGAAAATAACTTTTCTCGGGCTATCAGCCAGGTGAATTCTGGAATAATTTCCAAGCTTTCAAGAGCTAACGTCGCTCTCATCTTCAGGGAATGATGTAGAAACTCCGGGTTCACCTTATATATAGTAGTCCGGTAGGGGACCGGCCAGATGCCGCTCTATGATTGGCCCGGGTCCGTAATGGGAGGCGTTGACTAGGTTCCATTGCCGGAACGGACTGCTCTCATTGGTCCGCTGCCAGATGTGAGCCTGTATTAAAACTAGGGCTAGTTTTTGGCAGTTTCACTGAGTGTTTGCCATTCACCTGCAAGCCGCTGTCTCTGTTGATGTTATCTTCTTCGTATTTAATAGCTATGGCTTCCTTGATGGAGCGGTCCCAATAGCTTGAAGACTAAAACATGGTGGTTGTGTCGCCCAGTCTCAGTCTGTGTCCTACTTGGATGCAGTACTCTGCAAGATCAGATTTTTCTAGGTACATCAGGCGGATGTAGCTCTCATGCAAAGAATGGCGAATGGTGAATGGCAATTGGAGTTCGGGGCTCAGCAAACACTCCAAAGATTTGTGAAACTGCCAAAAGCTAGCCCTAGTTTTAATATAGGTTCACATCTGGCAGCGGGCCAATCAGAGCAGTCCGTCTCGGCAACGGAGACCATTGGTCCCTAGTCAATGCCTCCCATGCCGGACCCGGGTCAATCACCGAGCGGCATCTGGCCGGTCCCCCACCGGACTACTATATATAAGGCAAACCCGGAGTCTCTACATCATTCCCTGAAGATGAGAGCGACGTTAGCTCTTGAGAGCTTGGAAATTATTCCAGAATTCACCTGGCTGATAGCCCGAGAAAAGTTATTTTCATACCGCCACCAGGAAAGCTTCAAGTCATGGCACACTGTTTTCGTTGAGTACATGGCACAATTCACTTTCGCGTAATCACGAGCGACTTTAATTTACTTCACAGGCGAATTATTAGCAAACAGTCCGACGTGGCCTCTCTCAGGCGAATTCTTAACAAACGGTTAACGTGGTCTCTCTCACTCGTAATTTTTAACAACGGCATTGTGGCTTTTCTCACACGTAATTCTTAATAACGACGACGTGGCGTCTCCCAGGGTGATTTCTTAGCAACGACCGACGTGGCGTCTCCCACGGGTGATTTCTTAGCAACGACCGACGTGGAGTCTCCAATGGGTGATTTCTTAGCAACGACCGACGTGGCGTCTCACATGGGTGATTTCTTAGCAACTACCGACGTAGCGTCTCCCACGGGTGATATCTTAGCAACGACCAACGTGGCGTCTCCCACAGGTAATTTCTTAGCAACTACCCCGATGTGTTCAATCTTACGTCTTATATTGAAAAACGGTGTCATGGTGCTTCTTTCTGATTGGTTAGAAGGTCCGCCAAAATGACATCATTACCTGAAAATCATTGCAAATCTCCCAGAATGCGTCATAATAACCACGTGATACCACGAATATAAAGGATAAGTCGCCTTGTGTGCTTTAAACTGTGGTTTCCCCTTATACTAAACTCGAACGTGACTTTCACAATAGAAGCAACTTCTCACCCCTCTATCCAGTCTGGCGTCATGATTCTGAGTAACTTTCTAGTAAAAAACTTGCTTCTTGGTCCCTATGCATACAACTTATTAAATATTAACTCTCGTTACATATAAATATACATAGATAATTAATAGACTGACAGTTATTATTACTACGGGGCTAGTTAACGGTCCCAAGTTTAACGACGTCTTATCTCATCCTATAACGAGAGTGAAGGGCAATGTGTGCACATTATAGAGCTATAATCATTTTATTTGGATTAGAGATTAGATATTAAAAATATTTAAAATAATATCTACATCCTAAATTTCTGGGAATAGCCTCTTTATTCTGGATGAATTTTGCTCAAATTCGTATAACTGGTAAACCGTAAGAGATAGACAAAAGCTTACTGCACAGTAAATGTAGATCTCATTAAAACACATAATTTATGTAATATACATTTTTTACTCCGAGTTGCCATTTTTTAGATATTCCTTGTTATTGGTTTCAGTTTTAAACAACCTAAAACGTTTATCAGACAGGAATTTGTCAACTCCTGGGCATGCTAAGAAACGAATTTCATCCACATGGCGTCCGGCTTTTAAAAGATTTATCTTTTTAATCTATTACCTTATTTTCATTCTACTTACAAAGAAGTAAATAATAAGACCATTTGTGTTAATGTTTATCTCGTTTAGCATAATGTAAATAAAAGAATATGCTTTTTAACAACCATTTGTTACCGAGATGTATAGAAAGTCATGTGAATGGAATATATCAGATTTTTTCCCGAGATATTTATAGTTTAACAGATGAGTCTGTTTAAGTTACGGTTAAGTCTGCTGATACTAACACTATGTTTGCATATTTTGAAAATTAATTTAAGTCGCCTAAACTTCTCAGTCACAACGTGATTTGGAAATCTTGATAGATTTCACAAAAGTGATACAATTTTTACATGAGTTTAGCTCTGATTTTGTTTTTGATAGTATGGCCAGTTTATGATGATCTGTTAAACAGTGAGTAGTATTTAACTTTGTTGACAAAGGTGGAGGTTCGTGAGACAATATGGGAGTGAAGTCGGGGTTGCATGTTCAATTCAGGTCGTGACAATTGTAGTTAGTACACACTGTATGAAGGTTGTTTATAATAGAATCTCATTTGCTTGGGCTATTTTTCGTTTTAATATAGGTATGGTAGTCTTGATGAAAAGTTTGGATATCTTCTACCAGAGTGTCTTAGGTCGATTCTTTGGCTGCAACGGTGATGTCCTTGTCAGAAATGCCTTCCTGTATGTATATGATGGAATTTGAATGTTACTAATTTTCCAGTGGTGACTGCTCAGTGACATGATTGTTCTTGAACAAAAGCTTTAGATATTTGTACAAACTCTGAACTGACGGAGTCAGTGAATATGATATAAAGGTGTCATTTGGTTTTGATATTTTACTATATAAAGCAAAAAACTTACAAGAGAAGGTAGAAAGGTAATTAGGTAGTCTAAAGTATTGTATGGCTGCGGAAAACCACAGTGGTTCTATTGTTATCATCCAAACTGGACCCATTAGTGGTGATACAGAGTCTTAGGGGTATTCGTGTAGATATTTTTATTGGTAATTAAGAACAGTGGAATGAACGACATTGCATCAATGTTTGCTTCATTTGCGGATTTATAATTTTACTTATTAATAGTATGTTTTTAGGTTGGTTAGTATCTCCAAGTAGGTATTGAATTTTTGGGTGGAATACAATACCTTGTCTACCTACTATGTACATTGTACATACGTGATAGAGAAAGTAAGCCTAGTAATTGTTCATGGCACATTAGCGCTTCAGAGAAGGAAATATGTTCATGGAGAGCATGTTATTTCGATGTTTGCAGTCGATAAAACTGCTCTTACATTAACTACTTGTCGAGATAATAGGGTACACTTGAAAAGGTGTGCAGCTATGAGCGAAAGCTTTCAAGTCGCTTCTCCAACTCTCTCTTGTTTATCTTATCACCATCTAATACAAAACAAAGCAGCAACTTGAGCTAAGTGATAATGGCACTCGTATTACTGTTAACGATTGTGTTTGTCCTGTTTTATTGGTTTTTAATCACATGGCTATACAAGCAGCGAGAGTGAGCCAATATTGCACAAAATGTGAGTGCTGCATCATCAGCACTGATATAAAATGTACAAAATGTATAATTACGTGGTCGAGTGGCTAGACCGATCGCCACCCACCTAGGCGGCCCGGATGTGGGATTTGTGGTGGACGAAGAGGTGTCACGGCGGGTTATAGGTTATCCCACCATTCAGTCAACCAATTCTCCATCATCACCTTTCCTATAATCCATTTCGCTTGCATTTCATATAATCCACTTCCTCGCCCTCATCTCGTTCCAGGTTCTTCATTCTGCGGTTTCATGCCGTTTGCTCCCCGATAGGTTTCTGGCCGACTACATGTAATGACTTTCTTTACATCGAGAATATATATCTGGAACTCAAGTATGTAAAAATGCAATAAAATGTAATTTAATTAATGATATGATGTAACCAAGAAAAATTATTCGTATTCTTTAGTTAACTGATGAATATTCTAAAACTATTTTAATATTAAATTCTCATAAATAGTGGGTAGAGAAAGTACTGCATTCCACCCAAAAATTGGATACAGAGACTTTATCAGAAATACTTCTTTGAGGCCTCCTTAATAAAGATTCTATTCACGTGATTTTCTCTAGCTGTTCCACAAACAAACTTTCTTTAAAAAATTATTCTTTTATCTACGTCATACTAAACCAGGTACATATTAGCAGAAATGGTGTTATTACTTGCTTGCATATAGGAGGTAAAAGGGATACTGTAGGAGAAAGCGATAGTCAATTCTTTTAAAAAGCCAATGTCTATATGAAATAATTGAAAATTAGTTTCCCTTCTGCATTCCCGGGAGAAACAAAAGAAATGAAGCGACAGTTAGTTTGAGATAAGTTTAAATAGTTCAAAATTGAAACCAATAACAACGAATATCTCGAAAACGATTAACGCTACAAAAAAGGTAAGTATACATGACATAAATAGTGTGTTTTAATGATATATAGATTTTTGTGTAGTAATTTTATCTTAAGGTTCGACCGTTCCGCAAAATTTTGCAAAACTCAACGAGTACAAAGGGCTCTTCAGAAACCATACCCAAAAAGTCAATAACTACCGATATTTTACTGTAAATATAGGTTTTTAGAATCCCTGAATCCAGCAAAATAAATATTTTTGGAAAGAAGTCTGAGTGTGTATGTGTGTCCGTCCATGTGTGTGTATCTGTGAACAGCATAACTCAAAAACGAGAAGCCTATTAAAATTCCAAACTGGGTATTTAAGTTCGTATCTTCCAAGAATGCGACAAGAAATTTTTCAGGAAAGCTTCCTATCCAAAACTGGAACGTTTTTAGACAATTTTGATTTTCTCAAAAAAAGTTGTCAATTTGTATTAAATTAGCATATATTTAAGATAGTTTCATGACACATGAAATGTATGTCTTGAATTATTTGAACCCCTGAATACTGTTCACATTGAAATAGTTTTGTTCTTTTTGATCCTTTTAGAAATATCTCTGAAGATTTTGATTAATATATATTATTTTAACACATTTGCATGACTAACATAGGTATGTATATGTTGATTTTTTTTAAAATGGCCTTTGAATAATTTGGTAAACTGAAAGAATAGATAAATCTTACTACACAAAACTACAGACCTCTTTACAGCACACAAATTTTGTGCCCTTGAGCATGCCCGAAATATTCTTAGTTAGTAGTTTGAATTTTCAAATACAGTTTTTGCAGTAGTAAATCACTATCTCCGTGGCGCAGTGGGTTAGACCGTGACACCCTGTTTTCCGATCCAGCTTCGATCCCACTCAGGAGGTTGCGGCTTTTAAGTCCCGGGTTTAGGACCGGTGTCAACTCAGCATCATGAGGGAAGCGAAGAATCAATAGAGAATCAATCGGCATTGAAAGTCAACATTCTTCCTGGTATAAAGGTGATGCTGCCCATATCACCTCTCCATATCGGTTGGACGATCGCCCATCTCTGCTGAGTGTAAGTGAGCGTGAGGTCGGTAGTCGGAATGGTAGTACTTTACTCATTTGCGCTGTAGCGGCTCTAGATTGTTTTCTCCTTCTTCGTATTACTATTATTGTTATTGTTATTATTAAATTGTTATTTGTTTTTCCTCATGGTTGTGCAAGAAGTAAGGAATTTCATAGCCATCGCATAGCCACCTGCGTTTTAAATCTCTGACTATTGCTTTGGAACAATGTAACCTTCTTAAACCTACATCGAAAGGTGGAAATGTGTAGCGAGAGTGCATTTCGATTAACAAGAAGTAGATAGAGCATTCTGCATTTGTTGAAAGTTTTATACAAAAGTGAATAGAGAAGATCATATCAATGCAACACAGATCTATTTTTAGGGTCTTTCAAATATTTTAAGGGTCTTTCAAAAGTCACTTTAAATTTTAAACCGTTATGAATATATACTATTTGAGATAGGAGAAAAACAAAACAAAAGCAATCATATGCAGGGCAAACAGTACGGTTTCGCAAGACAATGAAAAGATGCCCTCTGTTCCCTTGTTCCACGTACACTTCTTTCTTGATTTCATGCACAGCATTTTGAACATGACGTTTTGGAATATTTCTTGCGAAATAGCAGCTTTCAGTTGCTGTCGCGTTGTTGGTTCTGTCAGGAAAACCCGTTCTTTAAGGTATCTTCACAGCCAGAAACCGGTTGATTGAAATCTGGAGATCACGGCTGCTACTTTATTGGAAAGTGTATTTTCTTAGAATTCTCCAAAATGTGGTAACACTAGTCTGAAATTGCCTCGATAACTGTTCAACACTACTACCTCCATAATGATTATTTTCACTTACTTCATTTGTATGAAGCACCTCAACAACAGTGACATAATTGGTGACTTTCCAGATTTTTTCTTGTCAGCAAAAGAACCCAGTTTTCTCAAACTTTCTGATTAAATCCTCATAATAACGAATGGAACAGTGGCCTGTTGTTAAAATGTTAAGAGTTCTAAATTCTCTCAGATACTGAGAAAAACTTTTTTTGCTTTCATAACAGCACTGAATACTGCTGTATTCCATCATTTAGTAATAGCGCCATGATTTGTAACTTATAAATTCTTATTTTTATTATAACATAACAATTATTGTATTTAGATTACCTTTACAAATATTTACACCATATCCTTTTACTTAAATTAGTTTACTTATCCCAATGTGCATAGATTCGAGTACCGCTTAGGCACTGCATCCGCAGTCCTCTGGCTGTTAGCGAGTGTAACTCCCTTTGATTTGTGCTACCTATTTCATCATAATGTCTGTGTTTTCTCTTCTGCGCTTTCGCTTTCTCTCTACCAACATGCCTGCCTGCCTGCCTGCCGGTCCACCCGTTCATCCATCCACCCATCAACCCATCCATCCATCCATCCATCCATCCATCCATCCATCCACCCGTCCAACCGTGCGCCCGTCCGTCCGTCCATCCATCCATCCATCCATCCATCCATCCATCCATCCAGTTTTCTTATCCGCTTTTCATTTATCTTTCCCAAATATTGCCCCGTTTCAATAGTTCTTCTCTTTCCCTTGACATTCAACATTTTCATTTCCACCATCTCTCCTGTTATACGTGCTTTCCCATTTTTGTTGCGTAATTTCTTTCCTTCAATTTTTTTACCACTTTACATTGTGTTAAACAGTGATTAATACTATCCTTCTCCACACATAATATATAACGCTCTGGGTAATTGCCCCTAAACTCTTTCAAAAGCAGTTCTCCTTTCCTCATCCACGCCAATCCTACCCTTTCTTGTTTATTGAATATATCTATATACCCTTATTGTCACCATTCTTTATTTATTTTTCTGTATAAACAAAACACCTTTTTATTTTCTAGTTCACTCCAATCTTCCTGTTTATTTATGTCTTGTAGCCTACTTATCACTACTTAGCGCGGTGGTAGCGCAGATGTAGCGGGAGACCTGGGTTCGATGCCCAGTACCGCATAGGGATGTTTCCCCCGCTGGGAGACCTAGCCCGGGGTGCACTCAGCCTCGTAAGGTCCCTGGGGGGACAATTGAGGAGCTACTTGATGGAAAAGTAGCTGCTCCAGGTCATGAGGACCGCATTAACCGGCCGGGGGGACTCGAGACGCTGACCACGTCTCACCCTCCAATACTGCACCCCATCCATGACGTCTGCAGTGGACCGAGATGGGGGACGCAGCAGCCGGGCGGTAGGCCAGGGTTCCCCGTGAGCTGTCATGCCATGGAAAAAAGAAAAAAAAAAACCCTACTTATCACTGATTTCCAAAAATCCATTTCATTTTCTTCTCCCTTCCTCCATATATCTCCCAGCCCTAATTTTGTTAAGATTTTATCTATCTGCCTCCACCAGCTCTTCTAACCCTTAATTATCTTGAGTTGTTTCATACATATTTTTAGCTCATTCTCACCTTTGCCCTTATATACCTATACCAATTTTTCAATGCCCTTTCTAGGATCACTAACTTCTTCCTTACCTTCCTAATTCTACCATTCCTATGCTGTTTGTACTGCCCTGCTTAGCCCTAAAATCTCTTTGTAGAACATTCTGTAGCAGTGTAAATAAAATAAGTAATGTTTTATTCAACAAAACTATACCAATGATAACCGTGAACTCAAAGGAAAAAAAGAAAACCAAGTCCATTGCTTATCCAGTATGTGACACTTTTGTTTTTATCTTATCTCAAATATTATAATCTTTATAGTGGTTTACAGTTTGAACTGTCTTTTAAATTACCCTATATTATCCTTCACAGAGGAAACTTTGGTATTATCTTCTGATTTTCCTGTGCATAAAATTGAAGTACTAGATTTTCAAGATTAATTACTTCCGGGTGGTTATACTGGAAATTAATCTTCATTAGGAAATGCAAGTAAATCGTATTCACGTTTTTTGCAATATTCAAATTTTCTTTATGTAAAATTGTTGGAAGCTCTTAGCCACCAAAAATCCGGCATAAAGCCTTGCTGCTGTAGCTTTGTATTAGGAAATATTAACTACTGCTCCATTAAGCCCCACTTTAGGGATTTTAAAAATCTGAAATGGGCGTAGGGGTAAAGAGGACTATGAAAACGAGAAAGAATGAAACAGTTGTAAAAAGAGAAACGATATGGAAAGTACCGGCAGTGGAAAACAAGACTTGAAGAAAGCAGATTATGGACCCATCTCAGTGCTGAGCTGGGGAATTTTAAAGTTTTAGGGACGCCAAGTTCGAATCCTTTTTAGCCTAATCCTTATTAAGTTTATAAAGTACCTATCTTAGTTTTCAACTTTACAGCGCTCGGCTAAAAACAGCTTTGAACTGTAATAACGCTAAACTGCGAATAGAAATGTATACATTTTAATTTATTTTGTTAATGGATATTTCATTCTTGCGTCGCGAATACAATACTGACCAATAACGTGTTCAACAATGGCTCGGATATCGACCGCTAGGGCGTATTCCTTGCAATCCGCAAGGGGTATTCGGCTCTCGGATTTTTCAAGAAAGCACCTTCTCGAGTGTAGCTACAGCAGAGTTAGAATAATACTTAGCTGAGTGTGAGAAATGCAGTTTTAGTAGCGCGGAATATGTGTCAGAGTTTTTTCTAGTAGATTCTGAGTAAGTCCAATCATAGATGAGACCTTATATTTTCTGAGTGCTTACCTTCATTTTCTTAGTCTTTTCTGAAGGCCGCGATGGGATTAGGGAGCTCTATATTTCGTTCTGCTTGATTGCCAATTGTAATATGGTCTGCGCTTTTGGGAACAAGTGAACAAGCAAGTTGTAAATTGCTGTGAATTTCAAAAAGAATGTGTAAATAGGGAAAATTTCAAACTGTATGAAAAAAGGTTATGATCTAATTATCTGAGTACCAGGTCCGTGTTTTATTTTAGTTGCTCTCGCTATATTGTAACATAGCTAAATTTATAACAAAACTTATTGATGGTTCAATTTTATATATATTACAAGGAGCAATTATTGTTATATTTGGTGTAAACCTTACTTGGGAAACTAATGTTGAACATTAAGATGGCAGTCTTATAATATAGAGCATTGCTTTCCCATGTAAATATTCACTACTTCCTCACTACCTTGACCAGCAGGATAGGTTTCGAAAGCTGGTACTGTATAATTAAACGTATGTTTGCAGCTGACTAGTTCTTGGGTTGTTTATTATTTTGAAAATTGAAGTAAATTTAAATTGCTACAATTTAGATTCTTATTGTCAATAACTGAATCCTGATAGTGATAAAAAATTTATTTTGAGAATAATTAGGAGGGACATCTGAATACCCTATAATAATATTTTGCCGTTCACCTAATAGCTCAATATTATATGGTATTTTGAGAAAAACAGATTTAAAAATTGGACTATTGGTTTACATTAGCGAATTCCTAGTTTCTCGTGGACTTGCGGAGAAACTCACATGAAGGTAGCATAGTGTTTTAGTTTCTTTATACTACTCTGCATCTAGTAGGTAGTGATGGAATTGAAATCCACCCAAAAATTTTATATCGAGATTTTATTGGAAATATATATTTTGAGGTCCCCTGAATAAAACAAGACTTTTAGAGAAATAACCCTTTGTATTTAGCTTTACTATCTTTCAAGAATGCGACACGAATATTCGTAAGAAAATCTCCTCCACCACAACAATCCATTAAATGGAAGATGTTTTGAAAATTGTGTTTTTCTCAAAAATGGCTCAAACGATTTTGATTAAAGTACCGTATATTAAAGATGTTTACAAGATAAACAAGTATATCTTGAATTTTCCGGGAACAGCCAATGAAGACGTCTACATTCTGAATGAATTGTGCATAATTGGTGAACCGTACGAAATGGGGAAAAAAACTTACTATACAAATATGTAAATCTCATTTAAACACACAATTTGTATCATATTTTTTCTAGAGTTAACTGTTTCCGAATTATTTTTTGTTATTGGTTTCAGATTTAGCTATTTAAAATTTTAGCAAAGGGTAGGTCATCTTTCGTTTCACCTCTGTTTTGCTTTACCTCTGACCGTGCAAAGCGAACCGAATTTCAATTGTTTCACAAAGCGAGCGGCTTTCTAACAGATCTGACTATCGCTTTAGCACTCCCTTATTTCCCTTCTACTTACAAGTAAACAAGAAATGAGAATTTTCTCCTAATGCTTATCTCAATTAGCGCGATGTGGATAAAAGAATAAGCTTTTGTAAAATACCTTTACAGAAAATCATGTGAATGGAACACATAACAGTTTTATTATTTATTTAGTTTCTGGTGGTTTTGTACAAAGATCGGAACCTCAAGTATAAAGTACCGATACGCTGTTAGGAGATTTAAATATTACAATGCCCATTGCATGGTCCTTGTACCTAAAGCAAATGCATAAGAACACAATTTTTGCACTTGTTTGTCTCGATGAACTTTAGTAAGAATGTGAGCATTCAATGTCAAAGCCGGGATTTGCACAATGGAACTTCGTCTAGTCGTGCTATTGCTCTAGCCCGCTAAGCTATAATAGTCAGATTCAACTAATTCATATATTTAGAAAAACGGCTGTGTGTGCGTGTTTTCAAGAAAATCCCTCTATCCCCGAATTATCCGTTACAGGGAACATTTTTCGAACATTTTGATTTTTTCAAAAATAACTCTAAGGACTTTGATTAAAATATCACGTGTTTAAGATACTTTCATGAAATTTTCTGGAAACAACCTTTGAACACCTAGATGACTTTGGTATAACTTGTAACTCTTAAGATATACACAAAAGCTACAACACTGCACAAAAAATGTAGAGCTTATTGAAACACGCAATTTATTTTATATATATATATATATATTTTTTTTAAGCAGACTTAACGTTTCCGACAAACCCCTTGTTATTGACTTCAGTTTTAAACTATTTCAAGTTTTCTCAAGCAGTAAGTCAGTATTCGTTTATCTCCTTTGTTGTGCTCCCGAGAATGCGAAACACAATCTAATTTCCAATTGTTTCACATAATGGTAGCTTTTAAAAAATTCAACTATCGCTTTAGCTTGGTGTATTCTTTAATTTCTCTCCCGCTTACAAGTAAGCAAGTAATAAAATTGTGCTAATATTTATCTCGATTAGCATAATGTAGAAACGAGAATAATCATTTCTAAGAAAAGTTTGTTTCCGGACCAGCCAGAGAAAATTATATGTATCAAACACATATTTTTTCATTAATTACAAAACGTTTTCGAATTCATTTTGAAATACTATACCAAAATGCCACTTATAATATCGTCAGCATTTAAAGTTTCGGTCCTTTCGGTTAAGCATTCTTAAGTGAATTTATTATTTTGGTACGCATGGATTTAGAACAGTGAGTACAGATAATAATGTGAATGAAGGTCTCTACTTTTTCGATTCCTTAGCCACAATAGATATTTAAAATATTGGCAGAGAGCGAAAACACATAGTTTGGGTCTTCCTGAATGCGAAAAGAATAAGAAATAGAATGTTTACTTTCTATACTGCATATAGTAAGTAGAGACACATTTCGATGCCAAGATTATACCGGAAATACAAACTTTGGGGTTCTCTGAAAAAGGACTTTTAGGAAAAGATTTCCTTTTGTGTATATGTCCTTGTATATAAGTTGAGTCTTTTTCAAAGATAAATACGCAGGTTTTCAAGAAAATTCCAGCGCTGCAAACTACCCTTCTCATAATAGGTTTTTTGGACTGTTCGATTTTCTCATAAATGTCTTAATAATTTTGATAAGAATATTAAAACGCAAAATTTGAATTTTTTGTGGGAATTCTCTGAAATTCACTTCATTCTGATAATGCCATTTTTCATAATGTTGTATAAGCGAATGACAAAGGCTTACTACCCATAATGTTTGCATTATTAAAGCTTGCAATTTATTCCAAATAGTCTTTTGGTACTATAAACCTTTGCCCAAATATCCGTTATTAATTGCTCAAATTGTTCATAATTTTGTCATTCTTTTCAAGTCCTTTCGATTTGAAGCTATGTCTCACGTTTGCATGGAAAGAGTATGGATGGCGTCTTAAGGCTAGAATCTAGAGCTTAGGTTAAGATATTCCTCGTTATTGGTCTCAGTTTTAAAATATTTATACTTTTCTACAACAGAATATCGTCCGTGTTTCTTTTGTTGTACTCCTAGTCATGCAAAGAAGCGAATTTTAGTTACAATTGCATATCGACGGGTTTTAAAAGATTGACTATCGCTTTAGCCTAGTGTATTGCCTTAGTTCTCTTCTACTTATAAGGAAGTATATAATAATAGCAATCTGCTAACTTTTATTCCAATTATCGCGGAGTTTAAATAAGATAAATATATCTTTAGTAAGAGGTTTCTTTGTAGAACATGTAGATTATTTTAAAAATGCCTTCTGTTGTATTGATGTCCTTAAAACAAGTATTCCGATCACATTTCGGTATCGAATTTTTAGGGGAAGTAGAATGCCTACGCCATCTAATATGCACGTACGCAGTACTGCTAGAGAAGATAACATTTTTACTTTCTCCATACGCACTATGTACATAGTGTATAGAGAAGGTATTGCACTCCACCAAAAATTCGATACCGAGATTTCACCGGAAGTATATGTTTTAGGGTCCCCAATATCCAAAAAAGGCATTTTCACAAAAAGGTCCGTGTGTGTGTGTGTGTCCGTGTGTCCGTGTGTCCGTGTTTCTGTGAACACGATAACTTAAAAACGAAAAGTCGGTAAAATACCAAACTTGGTATTTAAGTTTAGTATCTTTCAGGGATGCGACACGAAGATTTTGAGAAAAAGCCCTCCCACCCCAACTACTCTTTACATGGAACTTTTTTTGAAAATTTTGATTTTCTCCAAAATGGCTCTAACGATTTTGATTAAAATTTCGTATATTAAACATATTTACCTGAAAAATAAAATGTATATCTTGAATTTTCTGGGAATGGCCTCTGAAGTGTAGTTTATTCTGGATGAATTTTACTAAATTTTGAATAACTGCTAAACCGTAAGAGATGGACAAACACATACTACACAAAAAATGTAGAGCACATTAAAACACACGGTTTATGTTATATACATTTTTTTCGTGGAGTTCGTCGTTTTTGTGACATTCCTTATTTTTGGTTTCTGCTATGAAAAACGTATACTCTTCTCATACAGGAACTTGTCAACTCCTATCCATATAGACAAAGGAACTTCATTCACATAGCAACCAGCTTTTGACTATCACTTTAACCTACGGTTGTCCCTTATTTCGCTTCTACTTACAAGGAAGCGAGTAATTAGACTATTTTATTTTTTTCTGATCAGCATAAAGTAAATAGATGTATAAGCTTTTTAAGAATTATTGGCTGCAGGGATATGGAGAAAGTCATGTGAATGGTACACATCAGATTTTACTCAAAAGCAATGGCTTTGCTGCCCTAAGTATTGCGTATCCACCTGAATATTGTCACGCCTACTGTTATAACCTCAAGAAACTCACTCGGCTATGAGAGGATGAATAAGTGAACATTTACTTTTCATTACACTTAGGCGTGCATATGGGAACGCAGATCTATTCAATCTTTTACAACATGGAAAATAGCCTACATAATCCAGTAAACGGAAGCGGATGGGTTAACTAAACTACTAATTTAAAGACAAGCAGTTGTAACTAGAAACGGTAATATTGTTACCTTATGTTCCATCTTGGCGTAAGGCCAACCTTGGCATCCTTCGTACATGTCCGCTCCCAGCTAGTTATACTTTAATAAAGAGGAAAATGCCACTCTAATGGTGGTTTTTATGAATGACAAAGTTCGCAATGTTTCCAACATGTGAAACATTACATATCCAGTATTACCATATACTGTGCACACAGCCAGGATGTGACATCTCCCCCCCCCACAGGTCATCAAGTTTGACGACCGCGTTAAAGTACAAAATGTTTACATGGTACATTTTACATGAATACATAAAAAAAAATCTTTTGGTCTTGATTCTGAGTGACACATTTTTAAATGAACATATGCAGTTATTATTAAACAATTTATCAAGATAAATTGAGAATGTTTTGCAGTGTCCGGCCACCATAAAAAGTTAATGTACACAGGGGTTTAATTCACGCACACGCATATAATATCAGGTTGCCACTGCACTGCACCTATAATGAGGCAATAAAGTTAATGTATAGGCCTCAACCGATTAAATTAGTCACCACTCACGAAGCACTTGTCACCAACTGCTGCAAATGTACAAATGGTCTATGAAGTGTGTAGACAAAAAAGCGGGGGGCATCCGCTGCCTTGGGATGCCTCCAAGTAAGTGACCCTCTGCCACAACTGTGTCGTGGTGCAAAGGTTATCCTGGTGATGCAGGCTGGCAAATGTCACCGGTCCCCATGGCCACGCTCGCTAAAGCGTCTCGCTTTGGTGCTTCGTGGGCAGGGGATCGTGGGTTCGAGTCCCGCCTTGGGCATCGGTGTTATATGTTTGTGCAATGTGTATATGTTTGTAAAAGAAACAGTAAACCAGTAATCAGTAAAACCTACGGGGGGAAATGTAAATAGGGATACAGTACCGGAGTCCTGATCAGACTCCGTTACTGGTTTTTTTAAAAAAAAAAAAAAAAAAAAAATGTTGATGATCCGCAAATGCAATTGATGCGTGGTGACTCTCATGACTTCCCCTCCAATTAACAGGTACGTAAGCTCCTCAAAACAGCAAGTATATACTAGAACAGGGTTTCATCAAGATATGAATAAGCAAGCCAAAAGTTCATTATAAATTATAATCATAAAAAATAATGTGTATCAGTTGTGCCCTAAATATAATAATCAGTTGTACACAAACAATTTAAGTTCTTGACAGTTACAGGCAATTTTAAAAATGAATACAGTAGATGTTCAGCAATTAAAAGTTACAAGAATTTATAAAAATGAATACATCAGTTATTCAACATAATTAAAAGTGATACATCAGAAATCTATGTTCAAATTTAAACAATACAAATTACAAAGAAAACAAAATCATTAGGATCCTGAAACTTAACCTATCCTAGCTGGTACTTAATTATCAATATGAAAAAAAAATGTGATTTAAGGTGCACCTATAGAAAAAAATATTTAACATATACTATGATCCAAAAAAATGTTAAACAATATTGTATACTATATCTAATTATATCAACTTTACTACTCATATCATAACTAACCCAACATGCTGTACAAAACTACTTACTCATGCTATTGGCCATTAATTATGAATCCTGTATGAACAATGGTAAATCTTCATTAAAAGCTGAGGGACAATGCATAAAACAATACAAGCATGTAAACATATACGGTTAAAAATTCAAGCAAACTTCTAAAGAAAAACAGTAGCATATCAGGAGAAAAGTATGATGATGCACTATTGAAACAACACTTCTAATCAATATGAGGCTGTAAAGAAAATCATAACACAAATATCAACTGTTGCTATGGGACTCAAGATCATAAATATCATAAAATATTCTTATTCATTAACTCATTACACTTATGTAGTGGGTACACTTTGGCCAAACGATTAAGTAAAACCTTTAGAAACA
Organism: Hymenopus coronatus; assembly: GCA_030762935.1. NCBI lineage: Eukaryota > Metazoa > Arthropoda > Insecta > Mantodea > Hymenopodidae > Hymenopus > Hymenopus coronatus. The sequence goes on along the minus strand of CM060896.1, from coordinate 27,690,177 downwards.
TCTACAAATATATCAGAGCATTACCACAAACTCATCATCACAAACCTAAGCCACCGACTTAGCAGGTACTCTTGGGCAACTCCACTAAATCATAACGTACTCACACACAAACGGAATTAATGGGTACACCTCGGCAACATCAGTAACTCAAAATCTACTCAAATCATCCATGCACACACAAAAGTATAATCATCTTCCTTGGGGGTACCCTATCGCAGTCCCACCAATGCTATATAATCTCAAAAATATACAATAGTTTTATAAAAAATCATCACAGCATCATGACAGTCAACTCATTTAAAGACAATAATACATCATGCATAATCAGTAAAATTATTGTGCACAAAATAAGTATTTATAATACTGTGGATTTCAAGTGATAACAACTCGTCTCTGAAAATAAAAGATTACCTAATTCTGTAACATGAAATCTAAAAAGTTACAATCTATAGGGTCCCGCGGGATCATAATATGGATAAATACATGAAACATGAACACTTTGATGCTTAGTGCGAGGAGCATGAGGGCGCCCAACAAGATAAGTTACTGGGCTTATCTGCTTGATAATCTGAAATGGTTCAAAATATCTATAAAATAGCTTGGTACATTTACGTTTCCTTCTTATAGGAGTAAACAGTTTAACTAATTGGCCAACATTATACACAACATCTTTATGTTTAGCATCATATATCTGTCTCTGTTTGATTTGCTGTTGTGTAATTTTATTAATAGCAAGCTCTCTTGTCTTTTGGATATCCTGTAAAGCTTTTTAAACAAAAACATCATTAGAAGTAGCTTGCAACTCAATTAGTAGACTATTGCACACTAGAATTGTAAGAAAATATCATATATGGTAATATTGCATCCCAATTTTTCTGATTGGAGTCAGCAAAACGGCTGAGCATATTTAGTAAAGTTTGATTGAAGCGTTCTGTTATGCCATTACAAGCTGAATGATAAGTACTGGTAAAGGAAGAAGATACAGAAAGAGATTTCAAAAGTGCCTGAGTTATTTCATTAAGAAAAACTGAACCCCTGTCTAATAGCAAAGTAGCAGGTGCACCATGGCGACAAATAATATTGTACAAAATAAACTTAGCAACGTGTGCAATTGTTGCTGAATGAAGTGACGGGGATTCAACCCAACGAGATGCATATTCTGTAGCAACAATAATATATTTATGACCAGAGGTAGACCGTGGGAGAGGACTAAGTAGATCAACGCCCCAACGCTCTCCCACAGAAAAAACTGGAATAGGCTGTAATAGGCTAGCAGGTTTCTGATTCTTATGTGCTTTTCTGTTTTGACAACCGGGACATGTGCGTACAAAATGTTCAATATCTTTTTCATTCCAATCCAGTAGTATCGAGAATGAATTTTGTTGAAACTTTCAGAAAATTCTAAGTGTCCTAAAAGAGGATCACCATGACATGAGGACAACATTTCATGTTTAAGAGCTTCAGAAATTACTAACAAATGAAGAGGTGCAGTAGAGCCAGCATTTTGCGATAAAGCACACCTGACTTTGTAATATAAGTTGAAGCTTGACTCTGAATTTTAGAAGAAGCCGAAGAAGGGCCATGAAGAGCCTGATGAATGGGATTCAAAGAAGGATTCAACTGGAAATAGCAAACAAGTAGAAAGTTCCTCAAGCTGTTCAATTTCATTTAGCTGTGGCTGCCAAATTGGGAATTTAGAAAGAGTATCTGCATTATGATGTGTTTTACCAGATTTATAGCAAATAGTATATTGATATTCTTGGAGTTTTAAACTCCATTGACCTAAGCATCCTGTCAAATGTTTTAAAGTATTCAAATGACACAAAGAGTGATGATCCGAAACAATATGCACTGGATAGCCACACACCAAGGGGCGAAAATGAGTGAGGCCAAATAAAATAGCCAATAGTTCCAATTCTGAAGCACTGTAGTTCTTTTCAGATTTTGTAAGTGTTCTAGATGCATAACCAAGAGGTTTCAAAACATAATCAATTTTCTGATATAAGACGCAAGCAACACCTAAGCAATTAGCATCTGTATTCAATTTAGTTTAAGCCCCAGGCATATAATGTGCTAAAACTGGTACCGAAACTATTTTAAGGTTTGGAGAGCTGTTTCTTGTGAATCACCGCAATTAAAATCTTGACTTTTCCTAGTTAACTCTGCAATATGAGAACAATCTTTTATAAATCCTGTAAAAATTGAACAACCCAAAAACGTTTCTAATATCTCTAACATTTTTGGGCCGAGGCAACTTCTGAGTAGAGATTACTTTGTCTGTATCCGGGGAAATTCCATCTTTAGAGATTTCAAATCCAAGCAACTTTGCTTTTTACATTCCAAAGAAACACTTTTCAGGCTTAAGTTGAAAGTGTGAGCTTCTAGATCTTTGAACACAGCTTCTAGGTTTTTATCAATTCCTCAAACGTTTTGGCAAAGGTCACAATATCATCTAAGTGAGCTAAAGCCTGTTTATGATTGAGGTCACCTAATAGTTTTTATGTAGTATAACTAAAGAAACGGGGTGAATTTGCAAGACCAAAACTCAAACGAAAAAATCTATACTGTCTCCGAAATGTGACCAATTAAGTAAATGTTCAACTATCTTTTGCAATAGTCACTTGAAAATATGCTGATAATAATTCCAAGGAAACACACCGTTTAGCCTCTCCCAGGTAACGAAGCAAATCATCAGTGAGAGGTACGAAGAAGTTTCTGCAACAGCATTGAGTTTTCTGTAATCAACTGAAAAGCGCATGGCACCATGTTTCTTTTTGACCAACACAACAGGAGAAGCCCAAGAGGACTGTGATTCTTGAACGATTCCAGGTTCCTTCATTTCTTTAACTTGTTGCGAGATTACCTCTTCTTTTTTATGAGCAACTTTATTGGGACGTTGTTTGATTGGTTTAGGGTCTGTAACTTTAATGTGAAATTCTGCTACTTTAGTAGTATCCAATTCCTGAATGAAGTAGCAAACAAATGGGAATACTTCAATAACAATGAATGCAAATCAGATTTCGTTGCCTCGGATAGTTGTCTGTTAACTTTAAAGTCAAACTTAGGAGCTTTTAGTGCAATTACATCAGGTGGTGATACAGAATTACTTTGAACCAAGGCCACATCATATCTTTTGGCCAGCACAATATTAGCAAATAGAGTTTGAGGAGCAGCTGTATAATAATAATAATAATAATAATAATAATAATAATAATAATAATAATAATAATAATAATAATAATAATAATTATTATTATTATTATTATTATTATTATTATTATTATTATTATTATTATTATATTAAGTTCATGTTAATCCACCTAAATGTTTATGCAGATTTTTTTTTTTTTTTTTTTTTTTTTTTACAGTTTTCCTTGTTGGTACAACAATGTCGGCCTGGCCTATAGATCCCATGGCCGCGGGTATAAACTTGGCCCAGACCGATGTTTTTTGGTTTTTTATGTTCTTAAAAACTACAAAACTAAATTCCAGCTCTCCTTTGATAATTGACATGGTCAATTAACAAATAATATACAACATCTAATTGGCTATTTTCCCCTGAAGTAGCTTATCAATTGATTCCCCAGAGACCAGGTCTGCCAGAGGGAGAAAATCCCCAGGCTGATATCGGAAAACGAACCCGGATCTCCCCGCTTGGTAAGCAGCTTCGCTATCACCGAGCTAAAGAGACAATCCTCAAAACATATATTTCCGGTGAATTCTCGGCATAAAATTTTGGATGGAATACAAATCCCTCGCTGGTGAGTCGAGATGAGGATTTATACTAAAGTATACTATATTCATAAAATGTATTAGTAGTCGCTAGAAACGTTTAAAATTTGTCTTCATTAAGGAAGCAAAGTTGTGGAGCCAGGTTGTGATTTAATTTGAATGAAATCAGGCCTCTCGTGAAACTAAGAGTGGAAATTAATGATATGTCTTTGGCTTTCCCTCCGAAACGTCACGAAAATACACGATGATTAATGTACTTACAGGTTACGGATTTGTCAACGTTAATAGTGAACCGGAGATATATCTTGTACCATTACAATATGCGCTAAGAAAACCCGGAGCTGCGCAAATAAAATAAAATTCTACTTGGAAACACGAAAACCACATTATATTTAATTGGCAATCTTCCAAAAATTACATGGCAGAACCTAATTTAAGAAAAAGGGCACTAAAAATGCTTTTAGCTACTGAAGCTAATAAACTGCTAAATGATCCATCCAAGCTAAAACCATTCAGAGCGGTGTTGCCTTTCACGTAGGCTTACTTCGTTGAAGTTTCTATTGTTTCATTTTCGTTATACCTTTTACTTTCTCTATTAATTCCCTAAAATAATTAGAGGAAGTGTTACATTCCAAACAAATAAGAGATTTCACCAGTATTGCATGTTTTGAGGCCCACCAATCCCCCCAAAACGTGTTTATTTTCCCTAATTCGTACATGGTACTAGGTAGAGAAGGTATTGCATTCCAGCCAAAATTCGATACTGAGATTAGACTAGAAATACAGTAAAACCTCGTATATATGCTCTTCAAGGGACTATGGTCTAAATGCACAATAATCGGGATAGCGCTGCACACTGGATTTATTAGGTGTGAAAAAGCAATTTTGACACAATTTAATAGGCAATACAATATAATAAATTTTTCTGAATATTCGGATAGTGTACAGTGCAAAATGAATAACAAGAGATCATTTATTATGAAAAAATCTTCGGTAGTTGATTATGATGCACTCTTAGCGCCAATTATTGCATTTTGTACCACTGTACTATAACCCGCTGTACACAGAATTAAAAGAAAGGCTACATATAGTACGTGAGGTTTAATTTGAAACATGATCATCTTTCTGCTACCTGATTGGCCTAGACAATGGAGTATATGAATGACGGTCCAAGTGGCTTTGGTATTGTTCCAAGAGGGTGTTGGGAAATTGGAAAAAGCTTTGCAATCAGAGACTGAGATTAGGCAGTTAAAAATTGCCAACTACCGTGTGGAATGTATTGCTATCTCTTTTTACTTACCATATTTCAAGTTAAAACAACACAATAAAAAGATAAAACACTTTGGCACAAAGCCTTTTGAAAGTGCAAATTCCTTTCTCAGAAAAAGTACTGTTCTAGACAAATTTTGCCGACCGTTGGGATTTTCTAGGTAAAGCGCTCGACCCTCAACCGCTGAATAAAGCTAAACTACATAGATTTTCTCATCACACTTTTGAAACATTCAAAATAGTTGTATTCTTTATTGGCCCTAAAAGGCACTAATAGTTGGATTTGAAGGCTTTATCTGAAGGGGGTAAAATCATGCAGCAATAGTATGGAGCATCCAGGGACTTAACAAATGGAGCGCAATGAACGGAATAGCGTTATAATCGGGAGTGTAATTACGAGGCTTTACTGTGCATGTTTTAGAGTCCTCTGAACCCAAAAGAGACATTTTAGAAAAAACATCCGCATGTGCGTGCAGCATAACTCAAAAACAAAAATCCTTGCGTTCCATTCACATGACTTTCTCTACATTTTTGTAAAAAAATTATTGTTAATAAGGTTATTTCTATCTACTTCATGATAATAGAGATAAACATTGACGGAAATCGTCTTATTACTTATTTCCTTTAAGTAGAGAGAAATAAGGGAATGCACTAGGCTAAATCTACAGCCAAATGTTTTAAAATGTGTTTCCTATGAAATTGAAATCCGATTCTTTGGTGGCCGAAAGTTGGCAAGCTCTCGTATGAGAAAATTTTTTAACATTTTAAAACTGAAAACAATAACAAAAATATCTCGAAAATGGCCAACTCCACCAAAAATTGCCTACTGTGTGACATAAAGTGTGTGTTTTAAGGAGATCTACATTTTTACCTTCTCTATATACACTATGTACATAGTGTATAGAGAAGGCATTGCACTCCACCCAAAAATTCGATATCGAGATTTCACTGGAAATATATGTTTTACGGTCCCCAATATCCAAAAAAAGCATTTTCACAAAAAGGTCTGTGTGTGTGTGTGTGTGTGTGTGTGTGTGTGTGTGTGTGTGTGTGTGTGTGTGTGTCTGTGAACACGATAACTCAAAAACGAAAAATCGGTAAAATACCAAACTTGGTATTTAAGTTTAATATCTTCCAGGGATACGATACGAAGATTTTCAAAAAAAATCCCCCCACCCCCAACTACCCTTTACATGGATTTTTTTAAAAAAAGTTTGATTTTCTCAAAAATGGCTCTAAGGATTTTGATTAAAATTTCGGATATTAAAGATATTTACCTGACATATAATATGTATATCTTGAATTTTCTGGGAATAGCCTCTGAAGAGTAGTTTATTCTGGATGAATTTTACTGAATTTTGAATAACTGCTAAACCGTAAGAGATGGACAAAAACTTGCTGCGCAAAAAATGTAGAGAACGTTAAAACACACAATTTATGTTATACACATTTTTTTTGTGAGTTCGTCGTTTTTGAGACATTTCTTATTTTTGGTTTCTGCTATGAAAAACTTATATTTTTCTCATATAGGAAGTCGGCAGCTCCTATCCATATAAACAAAGGAACTTCATTCACATAGAAACCAGCTTTTGACTATAATTTTAACCTATGGTAGTCCCTTATTTCGCTTCTACTTACAAGGAAACAAGTAATAAGACTATTTCTGCTCATTTTTTCTGTTTAGCATAAAGTAAATAGAAGAATAATTTTTAAGAATAATTTGTTGCTGGGATATAGAGAAAGTCATGTGAATGGTACACATCAGATTTTTTGTATATCTCATCACATTATGACCTACTGTGTGACATTAAGTGTGTGTTTTAAGGAGATCTTCATTTGTTGTATCGTGATTATTTGTCTATCCCTAACGGTTTTCCAGTTAGAAAAATTCAGAAAATTCACCGTGGATTAAGAGGTTCTCAAATGCTATTTCCAGAATATAAGATATACAATTTATTTGGCATGTAAGTATCTTAAATATATGGTATTTTAATTAAAATCTTTATATCCAATTTTGAGAAAACCAAAATTTTGGATTTTTTTTTTTTTTTTACAGATAAAGGGATGGTGGGATGGGGAATTTTCTTGAAAATCCTCGTGTTGCACCCTTGAAGGATACTGAACTTAAATATCAAGCTTGGTGTTATACGGACCTTTCGTTTTGGTACTATGCTGTCCACAGAAACACACACACACTCACACACACACCCCAACGGACATTTTTCTAAAAATGCATTTTTGAATTCAGCGTGTCCGAAAACATGTATTTCCGGAGAAACTCGCTATCGAATTTTTATGTGCAATACAATATCTTCCCTGCCATAATTGTTCGCCAGATGTGTTAGATAACAGAGGGATTCCTTTTTAACACAGATCCAGACGCGAGTGAAGACATGCCTCCGCAATCAGTCGCCAGACAGTTGAAAATGGGTTTAACGTAGCCCAAAACAGTTAAGACTGCTTGGGTAGTGTGGTGGTACCGAGTTTGCCTCACATTCAGCAGATCGCGAGTTCGAATCTCACTTTTTTTTTTTTTTTTTTTTTTTTTTTTTTTTTTTTTTTTTTTTTTTTTTTTTTTTTTTTTTTTTTTTTTTTTTTTATAATCAATATAAACACATAAAGCACTCATGTTGCGTCATGTGTATTAGCTAAGACTTTAAATTACAGCTAATTTGATAAGGCTCATGGGAACTAGGTTTTCTAATCAGGTCGAGGACGGCAGCTAATGGACAGTTGAAGGTCAGGATGTGACCGCTTTATTGTCTAAAGGTATTTGTAGTAGTTGCGACAACATAATTAGTTTGTTTTCTTGTCACGAGAGTTGTTTTACTTTAAAGTACAATGTCCCTAACGTAATTACAGGAAATGCAAATGAGCATCGCACTTGCCCAGCGAAGTCCATGTTTATGGACCAAATAATCTTTTTGAAATTCTTGACATGGAAGTTAACCATTCTGAACACATATTTGGGGATGTAAACTAAATTTATAATTCATTTATTAATGCCATGGCAACAAGCACTGTAAGAGTTTTTTTTTTTTGGTTTTTTTTTTTGTTTTTTTTTGTTTTTGTTTTTGTTTTTGTTTTTGTCCTTAGGGACCAATTATATTAAGCTAAGGTCTTCTTTTACTTATTATTTTGCAATTAGTCAATTAAGCATACTTCCTAATGTAAATAACAATAATGCATCTAAGTTTTTTTTTTTTGTTTTTTTTTTTTGTTTTTTTTTTGTTTAAGTGTTTATTTAATCGGTAAGGAAAGATTTGATGCAGGAATATTTCAAGTGGTTATTATTTTTAGGAGCCATGGTTGGAAAGGCGCGGTCTGGCGTTTCTGGATCAGCTTCCATCTCTCAGTGTAGAAAAATTGCCTGAGTTTGGTCAGGGTACAATCAGCGGGGTTGTCCATCATCTGTAACCATGTAAAGGTGCCCATTAACAGCCAAATAAGGGAATTGTACAATGTGGGATGCAGCTTCGGCAGATTCAGATGTAACATGTCGATTGGTGAAGGGTTCCAACCGCCAGGTATCCAATTGCGACATTTTCCCAAAACCCAAGTCCATATGGCTGCTTTTCCGGAACATTCGAGTAAGCGATGTGGAAGGAAATCCGCTGCTTGGCAAATTGGGCAATTGCTGGAAATGGTCATCCGGTGACGATATAATTTGTCTGCCGTAGGAAGAACTTCATTGACCACTTCATATGTTACTGCTATCCATTCCACATTAATGTGCGGAATGCTAAAACAGCTCCAAATACGTTTCCAAGGCAAATGAGGATATTTCTCTTATACATGTGGGGTAACAGCAACAGGTCGCCGGAGAGAAGCATAAACATTTTTCACAGAACTAAAATCACCACGAGCGACCTTCTCCGGTGGTAACGCACTGAATGCATGGTACGTTGCATTAAACAGCTGGGGAATCTTGTCACGTTCTCCCTGAGTCCAAAATGATGCATACTGTTGTTGTAATACGACATCCACAGGGTCACCTTTATCATCCAGGGCAAACAGAAGTAGTTTAAGGATCAATGCCTGGGACTGTAGAGCCACATCCAGTAATCCCCAGCCGCCCTGGCCCTTAGGGAGACACAGTTGGGTACGCGCAATGCGGTAGAGTTTCCCAGTCCAAATAAAATAACCCATTACCTGTTCAATTCTTCGGCAATGACGTTTCGTCGGAGGTAAAACATGAGCAAGGAACCAAATTCTGCTCAACGCAAAGCAGTTACAGAACCATATCCGCTGTATCAAATTCAACAACCGAGTTTTCTGATTATACATGACAGCACGGAAGACATTAATGCGAGATGTCCAATTGTACTCCCTCATGTCTGCCACGTTGTCACTGAAGTAGATCCCCAAAATCTTTGTTCGCTGCACAACAGGAATACCTAAAGCTGAGGTATCGGGAGGCCGTATTCCAACCTTTAATATTTCAGACTTCCGTAAATTAAAGCTCATGCCAGTACTATTCTTATAGTGCTGTAAACAATCCCTCAATCGAAGAACATCTTGGTGTGTGGTAACCATCACAGTAACATCATCTGCATATGCTCGCACCGCAAGTCTCTGGCCATACACATCAATTCCAGTAAGAGTAGATTGCAGCCGTCGAATCAACGGATCAACATACAGGGCGAACAATATCATCGACATGGGACAACCTTGGCGCACGGAGCGTTTAACGGGAATAGCCGCCGTTAAAAATCCATTGCAGAGTACTTTGGAGGACGCAACACCATACAGGGCTCTAACTAGGTTTACAAGCTTTTGAGGCATGTTCAAAACCTCCAATCGTTTCCATAGCCCCTCGTGAACAACACTGTCGAAGGCTTTTTCGAGATCTAAGTTTACGATAGCAGCAGACTTCTCGTCCTGTGTACAATGCAATATACAGTCTCTCACAGCAGCCAACGTATGGTGAATGGTCGCTCCTTTATGTAATGCAACCTGGAACTCACTAATCATATGTGGGAGTATGTTTTGCATACGAGCACCAATGATTTTCATAAATAACTTGTAATCACAATTCAATAACGTGATTGGTCGAAAATCCTGTGGTGTCTGCGGCCGAGCACTTTTCGGAATCTGCACGATTATACCGTCCGCAAAAGTAGGTGGTGCGTTCTCTGCATCCCACATTTCTTGGAACACTTGAAGCAATTCCTTCCGAATATATGGCCAGCAGTGCTTGTAAAATTCATATGGCAGGCCATCAGGTCCAGGGGATGCATGCATTTTGGATGCCTGAATCACTTCCAACAACTCCGACGCCGCAATTGGCATTGAATCCTGCTGCAACTCCTCCGGGACAACGGGAACAAAGTCGGACATATACCTCTCTGCGGTGTGGGAGTAATCTGTGGGTCCTGACAATCGTTGTCTGTAGAAGTCTTGTACTGCTTGAAGAATTCCTGGCGTGGTGGAAACTCGGGCACCACCCACATCTAGTTGTGTGATAATCTTCTGGCGACAATGTCTACGCTCCTTTGCCAGGTGGTAAAAGCTTGCCTTTTCCCCATGCACTATCTCCGCCGAATGCACTCTAGCCATATTCCCCTGTAGTTCTCTTGTTTTTCGAGCCTTGATGTGTTCTTTGACTCCTTTCACAAGTTGTTGTACATCTTCACCTTGCTGCTGGCGTTTGTGAAGCTCATGAAGGACTTGGAGATAAAAATCCATGGTTTCCCTTCTAACCATAGCGCGACGGCAAGCTGCAGCTCGAAAGAAGGATCGTAGCGCAGGTTTAGCTTTACACACCCACCAAGAGGCTTTATTCGGTGCTAGCAGAAAAAGATTCCCGCAGACGGGACCAACAGTCCTGGAAATCGGATAACACTTCCTCATCCGTAAGCAATGAGCAGTTAAGCTTCCAGTAACCTCGGCCTCTACTGCAGCTCGTAACCCGGCCTTGAATAGCATGAATGAGTGCATTATGGTCACTAAAGGATATGGGCACAATTTCCGTGCGATGAATGCGTGGTATCAGCTCAGCCGAAACATACATACGGTCCAGCCTCGAAGCTGATTGTCCTCTCACGAAGGTAAATTGGACTTCGTCGCCATACAGATGCTCCCAGGTGTCCTTCAGGCTTAGTTGTTCCACCAATTGCTGCAAAGTAATACACCCATTGAAGGCTCCTCGTTGATCTTTAGCCGCCAGCGTACAATTAAAATCACCCACAATCACAAAGGGTGCTCCGGATGGTATATACGGCAGGAGGTCTTGCCGAAAAAAATCTTCTCGTTGTTTTCTTTTATTATTACCAGCAGGGGCGTAGATATTCACGAAGGTAACGTTATCAAATATAGCCGAAATAGCCCTACCGGAAGGATGGTACTCAAAGCTGTGTACATGTAGTCCTTGCCGGTAAACAATTGCTGTACCAGTACCCTCAGGACCAAGATTAGTCTCGTAATCGAAGCCATACAAGAAGTCCAGATTACAAATATTCACCTCTTGTAAGAAGCACAGATCTATATCATTACTGATCAAGAAGTCCCGTAAAAGAGTTTGTTTAACCACCTGTCGCAAGCCGTTAACGTTAAGCGAAGCCCACATTTGCAGACCTAGAGGCATCCAAATGAAGAGTATTTGTATTGGAGACGGCGCCAGATGAGAATAGCGGTTATCACCACAGAACCAAAGCACATCAGTTGTCAGTTTCCAGGTACGCATCATCCTTAGTAAGTTTAGACGAGCGTTGGAGATCCTCAAAATTATCTCTATCATCCGCTGCCGGCCGCTTACCAGACTCAATGTCCTTCACTTTTCCTCGCGTTTGAGTGGAACTGAACAATTGTGGTACGTCCTGCGAAGACTGTCGCGCCGAGATAAATTCTCCCTCCAATCGCCGGTACTGACCTCGTAGCCGAGGGTCACGGCTAGACAGGTAAGAACCCTTCTGCCGCAAGTGTGATATCTCACTCGCCGACAACTCCACCTCTTCATCACTGAAAACTTCCATAGCTTCGTCCTGAGAGTCGGCCGATATAGCAGCTCCTGAAGGGGGTTCCAACAGTTCCCGTGGCTCATCAATGGGTGTTGAGTGCTTATCCTCGTTTACATGTTCGGGCTTCTCAGCAACCAGCGGTGTCTCCTCCATTGTCGGAATGTTACTGTCGGCAACTGAAGATTGCTGTAAGACATTCACAGAAGTCGGTTCCACGGCAGAGTTGCCCGTCGTAATGTACGGTGGTTCCTGATCCCCAGCAGAAGACGTGACAGCACCCACCGCCTCGCTGAAAGTGACCGGTCGATTCCTGGGATTTATGGGAAGCCGCGTTGCACGAAGCGGACAAGCTGCTTTCAAATGCGTAGTGTCATGACACAGGTGACAAGCTTGTGGTTGACCGATGTAACTAATGGCCACCAAATACGAATCGATTATCAAACTAGCCGGTATATTACGTTTCAACCCCATCTTCACTGCATGTACGCCATTGTTGGACGGTAGAAGATACTGGGAACCCCATTTTTCTCGGCGTATGTCATACACTGTACCGTATTTACTCAATTCCTGGGATAACACTGTGAGTGGCACCTCGGAGGGCAAGTTAAACACTCGAACATTAACTGTTTGCTGGTCACCAGGTGTAATTTTCACGTTGGTGATTTCTCCGGAGGCATACGTAAAATGCTGCTCATCCTTATAACGAGCCAGAAGATTATCATACAATACCGCTGATATCAGTTTCACATAGATCGCTCTTTCTCTGGTATGAAGCTGGAGAGTATCCACTTGATCTGCTTGCAGCCCCAAGAAGTTTACTAGCCACTGGTGTATTTCTAATGCACTGGGTTTACTCGCTGATGTATCAAACTGAATTTTGATAGTATTCACACGTTTATAAACTGCCATGATTACCGTTGTATTCTTAGAAAACAGGTATGAAAAGGTTACCCAATTCAACCGGTGGACGCGCCGACACTAGAACTGTAGCTGTATGCAGCAGCACACAAAACAAAACAACTCTCGCTAGTTCAAACCGGTTACACACACACACAGCGGGCAGACAACCTCACGGTACGCCAGCCGCTGGCAGACTGTCACTTAGGGTGGGTTGCACGAATAAAGTTTTCTTCTCAGAAGACAAATGTCGAATGACATAAGCTCCGTGAACCCCGAGAGCATCTGAGCATCGTTTCACCAACTTCACTTATCGTCCTATATGACCAGCTAGGTTGAAGGACATTAAGCTAAAAAAAGAGAAAGTTATTTCTCTAAAGCGTGTAATCTGACTGATAGTGATACGGGTATATGTTTAGCATGTAAGGAGCGAAATTGAAATGGTCAGTTTTTGCGAGTGTTACAATAAGATTATACACGTGTTACATACGTTCTATGCAATTTTAGCATTAAAATATATAAAAGTAATTAATAAACTTGCTAAAGGAAAAATTATAATGCATCAGACATAACAGATGTATCCCAGCAGATGCTGTTTCATTTGTTTCAACTAATAGAGGAAAATGGAAGGTAATGATAAAACTAGTGAAGATATGGATAGTCCTGAGAGTTTGTTAATTTCAGAAAAATAAAGAAATGTTAGTAGTTAATATAGAGCGGTTCTGGTCCAGGGGCAAGTGAGCATACATGGGAAAGACAGCGAATACACGGGGCATGTGTACTCTAGCATGAGCATACATGGGAGAGATAGGGAATTCAAGGAGGAGGGGGTAACTTAGTGTATTAGGAGCATTCTTCAGTGCTTTAAAGCCAATTTCAAGGTCGTTTTCTTTGTTTTAATTATTTTTATAGTTTTTTCTAGAATTTAGACATGTTGAACGATTGTTCCGTATTGTGAGTGAATTGTTTGAGTGTTTCTTTTATTATTTTGCAGTGTTTGTTCTGCTTTTTGAGTACTTACAGACCATTTATAAGTCCTTTCTACGTTTTTCGGGTGCCAGGACAGCCTTTCATACCATTTGGAGGGTGTTTAGGTCTCTAGGGTTCTTATCAGATATGTTAGCTCTTTTTCAACTGATGTTACGTCATTTTGTGGGTATTTAGAGCTCTATAGCTAGTCTTTTATGCTTTTTCTAGACGTTTTTGCTCATAGTTTACGTTATTTTACAGTGTTTTCTATTTATTTTCGACGTTTTATAAGCATTTGTGTACGTTTTTTAGACTATCTTTCAGTGCTTGTAGGACTTTCACATTCATTTTTCAGGATTTTTAATGGTGATTTGCAGCGCTGTCACTGTTGTTTAGTATGCTTTTAATGTCATACCATACAATTTGAGGGAGGGTGTTTAGGACTGTAGGACAGGGTATTGATGAGACATTTTAGCTCTTTTCCATACATCTCGAATCGTTTTGTTGGTATATAGGACTCTGAAATAGATATTTTGGCCCCTTTCAGGCGTATTATTAATATTTAATAGTATTTTACGGTGTTTTCTAATGTTTTAACGCTTTTATAGACATTTTACGCATTTTGAATCTATTTAGCAGAATTTTGTAATGTTTTGTAGTGCTTTCTGCCACCCTACAGATCATTTACGACTTTTAAGGTATTCAGAACTATAGGATAATGTTAAACCCTCAGGCAATAGGTATTTCAACTCACTTTGAATGTATTTTTGGAAGGTCTTTAATTAGTTTGTGACGATGACGAAGGTGTACTACAGATATTTTTGTACATTTAGGAGCACTTTAAACGTATTTAAGGCAATGTCCTTTTCATACGACCTTTTAGATCCCTTTTCATACGTTTGATGGTGATTTACTACATTTTGTGACGGTTTATGCCATTTTTTTGTTGTTGTTGTTTGTCACTAATTTATGTCACCGTTTCAGTATTTCAGACCTTTTTCACACTACTTTATTATGTTTTTTTATAGAACTTTCATATGTTCCAGGATGATCTGAACGCTTTTTATAGACTATCTAGTATTTTATAGTTTTGTCATATTTTTCCATAGTTTGCACCCTTTAGGATTATTTCTATATTCTGTTACAGTTTTTTGCAGTCCTTTAAGACTCATATCATATATCCCTCTTTTTCATACTGCTACATGTTCAGATGATACCTTGTGAAGCGAGGGATATGTTTATATGGTTAACAGTTTTTCATAGGTTGTAAATCTAACATAACCTAATTTTTCGTTTTTCCAATTTTTTATTTGCATGATGTCTCTCTTCCTATGATGTCGCTAGAAGTATGACCTAAGCCTTTGTTGCTGATGTATTAAGAGTTTAGTGAACATTATGATTCCTAATGTTTTATTCGTCTTTTGTTGTTTTTGCCTTTATTGAAGATGTTTTTTCCGTTGACATTTATTGTTGTTTCTGTTGAAGCGTTGAGAATATTTTCTGACTCATTGTTAGTATTTTTAGTTTTTATATAAATATATCTAGCATGCGAGGTTAGGCGTCTCTCCTCTTTTATCTGGGCTTGAGACCAGCATTAGAAATGTATTCCAATGGCAGAATTCCCGCCGACCCTCATTCTTATTCTTCTACGCTTGCGTCTTTTACTATATGCATGGGAGCGTTTGCAGTGTAAACTTCAATTTTCTTCCTTCGTTACAGATGATGAGCAATGCATGTAGTATTCTCTCATAATATGTACACAAATTTGTAGTGACCATAAGCATAGGTTGATATTCCATCATCAGCAATCACTCTTTTATCATCATGGGGCGATAGAGCGATTTTGTTGACTTGTACAGAAGAAACATCATGCTGTTGTGACATGATCAAATTCATAGTTCTTATTATCTCGCTATTTTTAAGACAGTCTACATAGCTATCGACTGCGATGTACTGCTTAATAGCGCTTCGTTTTATACCTTTAATCTTTTTTATCATTCTTCCATCAATATCAAGAGCATACATCTTAGGTCTCAGTCCGACAAAGCGTTGGATGATTTTTCCATTAGATTCATCTTTAAACTTTCCCAACACTTGTTTGTTCTATGTGGAATGGCATATGTGGCTTACAGGGTAATCAGATGTATCCAAATGTTCAAGAAATTGCATTTTGTCCTGGTATATGTCGGCTTTTGTAAATCGATGAATGAAGGAGTCTGTATCCATGTACATAAGCTTCAGGTTTTCAGTCCCATAATACGGCAATAGTACATCATATTGGTATGAATACATGAGGGTTTTTGATATATCCACTACGCTAATTCCGATGTATATTGGCTTGTTGAATATAATATGTCGTGAGGCCATATGAACAGCTGCTAGGTTAGGTCCATATATACTTCTATCGATGAATGTCGGCTTAGCAATCAGCTTTTCCAATGTTTTCACGTTTGTCACAAGGCGTATGTCCATGCGATTTCGTATATTCTCCATGGTTTTTCCAAACATAGCATTGTTGAAGAGTTTGTACAGATCCTTTTCAAAGTCACTTCTAGCCTGTTGCCTCAGCTTTTTATTAAACGCTATATAAGGTTTTAACCAGCACGATTGTTGAAATTGTAGCACTCGATGTATTTTTGTCAGTCGTAGTCAATGAGAGAGTGCCTGTTTTAACACCACGTAATGTACAACATACTTCTTCCTGCTTCCAAAGTGAGCAATTAGTTTCTTTACACTTGAATTCTTTGGTTTCAGACACTCAGGTAGGAACGGCAAATCATTATGTAGATCGTGAAGCTCAGTAGGGTAATCCACATCAACTTCGAATAGATATCCAAGAGGATCATCTTCTTTTAGTGTTTCCATATGAATACTGTCGGAAGAAATCCACTGAAAGCCTCCATAAGGCAGTGGATGCTGCATAGCCCATCCATATTGGTTATTTGCGTCTTCGTATGTAATAAATTGAGTTGGTTTATTAGGATCAAACTCCTCCATGTAAGTGTTGTTAGCCTGGGCGTACCGATGAGACACCTGGCATAGTCCTCCTCTTATTCCTGATTCTACCATGAGAAGCTGCTCATAATCCATTAATAATTCTAGATCAATTCCGGAATACAGAAGCATAGCGTCCCAGGTTAGTCCTGGAGATGTAAAGTAATGTGCAGGATCAACTTTATGAGTATTCAATGTTTGCTCTCTGAAGGCTTCAAAAACATCTGCGAGTAGCAGAACATCTGAGGTTAAGTAGAGATCACTGTATTCCCCCAAATTTCAGATATTAAACTGATCCCATACATTTTTAGCATGTTCGTAGTCTTGATCATTGATTTCCTCTTCATTTAGTCTATTGTAGAGCTCTTCCTTTGGAGGCAAGCATGTTTCTTTTAAAACATGCCATGATGTAATGTAATCATAGGGAAATACTCCTCTGCGAGTCACCAAACCAATCTTCTCTTCTCCGAAGTATTTGCATGTCTCAGGAAACGATGTTAGGGTTTTTGTTAGTTTATCCAAACTTGAACTGAGGAAACGGTATGTATCCACAAACCGAAGCTTAATATCTCCAACATGCTTCGAGAATGAAATATACTTTTCTTCTGAGCACGGAATCACCTCCACTCTTTCACTTGTACAGCCTAACTGTTTAACGATGAAATGAGAATCATGTCCGCTTAAGTTGTGCATGAAGACAGGAACATACTTCGGTGTTTTGCAGGATAGATT
Source organism: Hymenopus coronatus (assembly GCA_030762935.1). Taxonomy (NCBI): domain Eukaryota; kingdom Metazoa; phylum Arthropoda; class Insecta; order Mantodea; family Hymenopodidae; genus Hymenopus; species Hymenopus coronatus. The sequence goes on along the minus strand of CM060896.1, from coordinate 27,672,625 downwards.
GCATTCATTATGAAGACTTCCGCGATATTCCCCAGTCAAATGGTCATGATCCCTAACTTTCCAGTTTTCTTCAGTGAATTTTTTATTACACAAGTAGCATTCGGTAGAAGATTCGAAATCCTCCTGTTGTTGGTCCGATAGTTTAAGAGGTTTAGCAGATTTTTATATACTGCTAATCTTATTTGCATGAGATATTAGATAATCCATAAATTTCTCAGCAGCATCATATCCTCTGTATACATAAGGGACAATAGGAAGATCAGTCTGCAGCAGCTCAACAGATGACGCTGGTTTGGCGTAAACAGCGAAACTCATTGGAGAATGCTTCTGATAGGGTGTTGTGTAGGAAGCTTCCGGATTAGACTCGCATGAGTAATACGGACTAAGAATACTATCAAAATCCGCATAGACGACATACGGGAGTTTCAACATCCTTTCCACATTTTTAAACTGAACGATAGAGGTCTCCTTTGTAGGCATAACTATCCTGGCGACCCACCTTCTTAGACTACTCTTTGATGGCTTATATCTTCTGAACGGCTTAAGATAGAGCAATGCGGTAAAAAGTGATCTACTTCCCTGCTTAATGTGTTTCAAGGGTAATTACCGCCGGGGCTTCAAATTGCTTGGGTTCGAATCTGGGTGGATATATTAAATTTTAGCTTCATATATCTCCTAAACTAATTTAGATAAAGACTTTGAATAAAGTGCATTCAATAGATAGAAATCGGTGTAATGTTACAGGTAGACACCAGTTTACCTTAGGGTCCGGAGTTCGATGTGAAACCTTACACCTAATTTTCTCAGAAACTTTTAGACCTAGGATGTTGTGACAAATATTATATGGTAACTATTATTGCGCTACATCAGATTAAATTATAATTTGTAATCCTGGGTACTTGGTTCGATTTAATAAGAAGTAGGAAGTCTTAGCTAAGCTTAAACACTTAAGCAAATCGCCGAAATATGACATTAAGGAGAGTTTTTGAGGTATTGTCACCTAAGAAGTACTGGCAGGTCTGACACTTAAACGCCTGTTCGTCCTAGTTTTGCTCCCTCGATGTCCATCGTTATGCTCTCTCTGCAGTCGCAACAGGTCAGTGATACATTTCACAGCTGTAAATCAGGCGTTAAGGTTCTGTTCTTGGCCTAGCTGAACAATTTTGAATTAAACCATTTAAGCTAGCTGTACCATTCCTCTTTTATTCTCAACCACCTGATAATCTCCCCTTGAATTAAAGTAATCCCTCTTCCTTTCTTTAGTAAACGGAAATAGAGTTTTGTATGGAAGTAATAGAGATAGGAGAGAATCAGGATTCAAAGAAATGCCGCCTCTTGTAATAAATAATCTTTTACAAGAAAACACTTGAGATAGCATCTGCCGACAGACCGCCCACAGAGCGCTGCCTCTTTGCCAAGACAACAATCTAAAAGCTTCCCCATGTACATGTCAATCATATTATGTGCTGCCGGCTACAGCCCGCTCCCCCTTTGCCAAACCACCAGTCTAAAATGTTTCTCTTGCAGGGCTGTTAATCGTTTGAGCATCATCTTTCACATTCTCAAATCAAATTCAATTTAATCGACGACCACACCCACGCGGAAATCGCGAATTGCCAATTTTTTCGAGCTACAAGTCTCATCTGCATATTAAATCGATCTAGTTTTTCACGAGGAACCTGAATATATAATCATAAATGCAACATTCTATATGATTTCAATTCGATAGCCTCTTTTAATTAAAAAATATGTAGGATTTCTTTATCTCTGCCAATTCAAGAGCTACAAGGCTCATTTGCATGACAAATCGGTCTAACTTTTCACAAGAAATGTGAATAAACAAACATAGTTCAACTGTCATGGCGAAATAAAAAACAGGATATAATTACTGTAGGAGGAATATTTGATATACATTATTTGATATCTCTTGAACATACGTTTGCGGTAATATTTTCGCAAGGAATTATAGCACTCCCAGGAACAAACATGTTTAAAGCTTTATTATGCAATGCCAACATATAAAATGAAAAATAGCAAGAGAGAATTGCGTTTAAAAAACCTACTTATTCATTATATCAAATCCAATTTGGCGGCGAAGTGATTGAATTTTCAAGTGTAGGACTTTCCAACACTACATCCAGAGTAGAAGACGTGATTGTTTCAATACTTAAAAATATAATACATGCGCATGAAAGGAAAAGAACTTGGAACGTAATTCACATAATTATATGCCCTAAACACTGCAAATTAAGTCAAATTTTGCTAATGATGGAACGAGCAGAGTATACCCCAAAAAGGAATTGAACCTGAGACTTCTCGAACACTGAGAATGCCAATATTATTACAACACCAGACATTATAAATTTTAATATCGGTTCTTACACAGAGGCCTACAATCAATTTTAAGTGGGGGTGGGGGGGGCTATCTATAATTAAACAACCGCAAAAAAGATTGAATGTAGAACACAATTATAACACTCGCTATAAATAAAAGCTGCTCTTTTCCCTTATAATGCCCTATCCAGTACAAGATAACTTCGCGAATAATCAAGAAATCTTAATTACAATTACACTAATTAAAATGACAGTAACGCTTAAAGAATTGAGGTTCAATAAAACGCCATAACACTTTTCTTATTCCTTTATCAGCCCATACCCTGCACAAGTATAAGATACACGATTGGTTAAGCTAAGAAATTTTAATTACAATTACGGTAACTAAAATGTATATAACGCTTAAAGAATTGAGGTTACAATAAAACGCTATTAGACTTTTCTTGTTCATTTATCACCCCCTTATCCAGTACAAGAATTAAATCCCCGCTATCCGTCACTCGAGAAATTTTAATTACAATTACGCTAATTAAAATGGCAATAGCCCTTAGTGTATTGAAGCTACAATAAAACGCCATAACACTTTTCTTCTTCCTTTATCAGCCCATACCCAGCACAAGTATAAGATTTGTGATTGGTTAATTTAAGAAATTTTAATTACAATTACGCCAATTGAAATCCCAATAACGCTTTGAGAATTGAAATTACTATAAAACGCTATTAGACTTTTCTCAATCCTTATCCCCTATTATGTACGAGTATTAGAGTCGCGATTAATTCAATAAATTTTAATCACAATCATACCTTTACTTTAATTAAAAAATGCGAATAACAGCTCCATTTGCAACGCTATAGCGAAATGAATGATACAAATTCTTCACGAAATTACAACTACATGCCAATTACTACTTAGACTATACTCCTAGTGTATTCAAACATTATTCGTATAACTATCACAAGACGTATATAAAATGCTTTTATTTACGTATATGTCAGTCCTACACCAAAAATCTCAGGTGTTCCATTCACATGACTTTATCTACTTCTCTGCAACAAATTATTGTTAAAATGCTTAGGCTTCTATTTACTTCATGCTAATCCAGTAAAATTAATAGAAATAGTCTTCATACTTGCTTCCTTGTAAGTAGAAGCGAAATAAGGGAGTACCATAGGTTAAAGTGATAGTCATAGTCAAAAGTTGGTTGCTATGTCTCTGAAGTTTCTTTATTTGTATGGACAGCAGTTGAGAAACTCCTGTATGGGAAAAGTATGCGTTTTAAAGCTCAAACAAAAAACAAGGAATATCTAGAAACAATCAACTCCAAAGAAAATAATATATAAAACATAAATTGTGTTTTTTAACGCACCCTACATTTTTGTGCGGTAAGCTTTTATCTATCTCTTACGGTTTAGCAGTAATGCAAAATTTAGTAAAATTCACTCCGAACAAAGTAGCCTTCATTGGCTATCCCCAGAAATTTCAAAATATACATTTTATTTGCCAGTTAAATTTCTTTAATATACAATATTTTAATCAAAATCGCTAGACCCATTTTTAGAAAATCAAAATTTTCGAAAAAAGTTCCATGAAAGGGTAGTTTGAGGTTAGGGAGATTTTTCTCAAAATCTTCGTGTCGCATCCCTGTAAGATACTAAACTTAAATACCAAGTTTGGTATTATACCGACTTTTCGCTTTTTAGTAATGTTGTTCATACTGACACACGGACACACACGGACATTTTTCTGAAAATACTTTTTTGGATACAGGGGACCCAAAAACATATATTTCCGGTGACATCTCTGCATCGAATTTTTTGGTGGAGTGCAATACCTTCTCTATACACTATGTATACAGTACTTGTAGAGAAAGAAAAAAACAACAGCTAACATTGCTTGAAATCACTTAGACGCCTACTCAGCAATATTTTCTAATTTCAACACTGAAGTATAAGCTATAATTTTAAGTACTCATCACCTAACTTGACGATTATGGAAAAATAGATATCTTTAAAAACGGAATACCATACCAAAAACAGCAGCTAACATTGCTTGAAATAACTTAGACAGCCTACAACCGAACCAGTAGTATGCTCTAATTTCAACACTGAAGTATAAACTATAACTTGAAGTATCACGTATCTTGACGATTATGCATAAGTAAATATCTTCAAAAGAAATACCATACCAAAATCAACCTCTAATATTGCTTAAAATCACTTAGACGGACTACAACTGACTCAGCAAAATTCTCTAATTTCAACACAGAAGTATAAGTTATAACTCGAAGCACTCATCAAATTACTTGACGATTGTGCATAAATAAATATTTTCATAAATTTCCCCCCATATTTAGTAGGCACTTATCACAATCGTTATAAATAAAAACCGCACAGGGCTGCTCACCTCTTCGCTAACATATACGACAAGGGAAAACTGAGACATACTCTTACAACAGCGAAGCATGACCCGACCAGTCTCAGACGGTACAGAATGCTGGCAACATTTTGAACATAATATCCTGGCCTCTCCACTTCAGAGCTTTCTGTTAGAAAAACATCCTCACTCGGCAGCCCCCCAGACTAAGAACACGCACTACATGCATTCCCTCCCTTAGGTATACACTGAAAAAGCATGTTTTATATAGGCAGCTGTATAAGCAGGAGGTCTGCAATATAGCACTACTTCTTCGATGTGAGGTCGTAAAGCATTCTCAAAACCTTTGATGATATGGATAACTAAAGGAGAGAGTGTGCTGAAGATTCGCATCATTATACATACTTTCATAAAGAATCGTGCATTGGACGAATGCATACGATTGCATGCACATACCCTGTTTGCCATAATCAGATATCTTCAAGGAACCTCTGCACCGACGACTGTCCTATTAACACATTCACGGCTTTCTACTACTATTATTAGTAGTTCATCTGTGTTCGAGTACTATTAACTAATTTCAATATATTTTTATATATCTAGGGGTCGGAACACCCAAAAGCTTCATGATTCAGATACCACAGATGCAATAGATATGTTTAGATCAGCACATGAGATTGATGATCACTTAGAGCTATGCAACGGTCGCACTCATGTGGTGATTTGTTCAAAACACACAGTGCATGATAGAACAACATCAGTCTTCATCTGCATCTTGGCCTGCAGCGTGTATCGGTCAAGACATATAAGACACAGGTGATTACAAACTAAAAATACGAAAAGTGACCAGGACATTACACATTTATTTCTTGAAAAAAATTAATAATCCTCATTCTTCTTTCCAGAGTTCGTAAGACATACACCCCGTACCACCAGAATTCACAGATTCTGCTAGGACTGAACTTAACGAGGTGGATGTCTGCATTTCAAACCCATGGAACGTCTGTCCGATACACGATTATAATGACATTATGAATATCAATACGTCGACTCAATCATCAATGTAAGTATAATATCATGCTATTGCATCAAGAAAAAAACTAATCTTATTTTCATCGCAGTGATCCAGCCTCAAGAAAGTAAAAAACATTTACTAATTTTCAATAATTCTAATATTCCAGATCCAGAGAGATACAAGAGAAGAATTTTCAAAAAAGACGAGAAAACCCCTTTGCTAATCATCTCAGGAAGCTGAGATTGCTGGAAGACCGCATGCACAACATTAGTAAACGAGAGGCAAGCATAGAGAAATATGGAACCCACAACAGACTAACAAAACGTATACATCCAATTCAACATATCCAAACAAATAGTTCTAGTGTAGCGCTTTATCATGAGCTACCAGTGCTTCTCAACAGCAGTGATCCTAATGGCTTTGTATATATATGACATATACAAAGTGCGCCTATGACTCCCTAAATTCTGCATGTGCACAAAAGGCAAAAATGCGTACATTGTGAATATATCTGTATATATAGTGTTTTCATATCATATTATTGTATTCATGAAAAAAACCAAGCCACTAGATTCTTTAATACAAATATAAACAAAGGATGTGTAGGATTTAAAAAACATTAAGACGTAAAGAAGCTGGTAACATTTACAAGCAAACACTTACTTAATCTAACTAATGCAAATAAAACATTTAGAAGCGGTACGGACATGGAGAAGGAATGTAATGAAAATACTTATAAATAAAAAGATTATGTATATATAATCCCACTAATGTTTTTACTCCACAAAAACAAATACAAATTTCAACGTCCTATTCCTCTACATAATTAGACATTTAAATTATCGATTACATGACATGTGATAAAGGCTTGTAGGTAAATACCTTATCGTGTATAATCAGACAATTTAATATTGCAATTTGCAGTGATAGGCATCCAGAATGCTGTAATGGTTGAGAGCGAAAATATTCCCTTGCACCAGCAAAAACAAAAACACTAGACTGAGCCACAAATATCTCGAGGGCATTTCTTGGTTACTACAACAGATACAGGAAATAACCCGCTTCTTCAGCTCCCAAACAGCTTTACTTTTATCTCACTTCTCTAAACACGAGTGCAATTAATACTTAACTCGACCAATGCAAAACATTTTCAAATTATGCTACAAACAATCAAATTTACGGTAGAAAGCCAATCTTAATAAAAGCGTCCATCTATAAAAGTGGAACAAACAGCTATCAGATAACTGAATTTAGAGAAAAGTCCTCAGTGCAGTGATTGGAATCATCTGAAAAACTACGAGCTAATTCGCAAAAAGAAGATACATAATCAATCAAAAACATTGAAACGGCTGGTAAGATTTTTAAAAAATTACACTTTCATTGTTCTTAAATGTATAATAAGCAGCGATGGCTTAATTTACTTATAATACTTTTTCAGAAACTTTACAAGTGATAGGCTAGCTTCATGAGAAAAACTTTTCATTACATAAGAACTTCATATATTTCTACAAAACTTTCTACAAGAGAGAATTTGTACAAGTAAATTCGATACAAAAGGTTTTTACAATGAACACAAGATTTGAGGGCAACCGAACACTTAAAGAACAATTTTTAGACAAAGTATAGTTTGCGGGTGAGTTCATGTGAAACAGCATACCTCTAAAAATACACAAATTCGAAGTGACAAACAACGCAGTTGATGTTGAAGTGCTTTGGCACATTAAATTGCTTATTTCTAATGTACAACGGAATAACATGTAATGAAAACATGCTGCTATTATTTCGAGTTATAATCGTGAATTATATATAAAAGAAAATTTCATTTTAATGATGGGCTATTCATTCAAGTCATGGGCGCAGGAGCACAAGGATACTGATTTGCTGAAGATACCAATTGAGCATTTTCAGAAGAATATTAGCGGGTATATGGCTGAGGATAGTATAACTTAAACACTCAATTTTATTGACTTCATATTTAAAGTATTTCAACTCTCTTAAACTGGAAGTGATGTTTCGTTTCATCTTTAATTTTTACGCTTTATTTATTTACTCTTGTCAATGCAAATCGTGAGGCTCTGCCATGGCCGGGTGTTTAGACATCTCACCTCTCACTAAGGCGGACCGGGTTCGACCCCAGGCAACCGCATGTGGGATTTGTGGTGGACAAAGCGACACAGGGGCGGGTTTTCTCCGGTTTCCCCCGGCATCATATTCCACCGGTGTTCCACAGTCTTTCCATATATCAGCAGTTGACATAGAAGTGTTTTAATCTCTCTAGCAGGTATGTACAACGGACAGTTAAAGTCATTAAATATACGCCTGTCGCTATGATTTTGCTGAAAATGTGAACGTTTATGGGAACTAAAATGTTTCCACGATTTTCATTGGTATCATTATGGCACAATATACCACGCGAGTAGGAAAATGCAAAACCGAATGGGCAATCCACTCCTTCATCAATTCCGTTCGAGTATCCCACAGATCAGGTTGACTTGTATAATCAGTGTGTTAATTTATTGCACTGCGTACGCGCATTATCTTGACATTAAAATTTCAGTATGTAGCGCAGAGAAAAGTATAACCTAATTTTTTAACACCCGGTGTAAGGGATGGAGTATTGTCCAATCAGAAAGTTTAGGGATCACCAGTCACATCGTATTCAAACTCTTCTCTGCGGTAACGTGGTCTGTCTAATACGCTTAAGAACATATCAAACATGAAAGACATGGGCGGAGGCAACGAAAAGATCCCGCCCTACGATTTACGTATAAGTATTTTCAGACGCACTTTTAAAGTCTTTGACTGTACAATGTGGATACAGGTATTGTATTCAATCCAAAAAGTCGATACCGAGATTTCATCTGGAATACATGTTTTGAGACCTCCCGAATAAGAAAAGGAGTTTTAGAAACTGTCCTGTGTATATCAGGACTGATGAGTCAGGGGCCGGCTGATAAGTTCCGGGCCTCACACAGAAATGGCGCCACTAGACGTTAGCATCGTATGGTAAAACTCTAGACTAGCTTGTATCCATAGTTACAGGTGAATAGCTTGTTTAGTTTTCGAATGACAGCATTTTTAACAAGACAACTTTAGAATGTTCACTAAAATGGAGAATTTGGAAAAACGAGTAGTGCCTTCCATTTGAAAGGCTGAACGCATAAAGAAATCAAGGAGGAAATGGGCAGTACATTGAAAGACCCTGCCACTTCATATTCAATGTTTAAAAGGTGGGTTGCAAAGTTTAAAATGGGACGTACGAGCACTAGTGATGAGCCTCGCTCTGGATGCCCTGTAGAAGTGACAACTCCAGAGATCATTAAAAAAAAAAAAATCATTGTTTAGTACTGGAAGACCGCAGATTAAAGTTGTTTGAGATAGCAGAGGCTGTAAACATATCAAAAGAACCTGCAGATAATATTTTAAGTAATGTTTTGGTTTTCACAAGGTCTGTGCAAGATGGTGCAGCGTTTGTTGACAGCTGATCAAAGGCTGCAAAGAAAAACTGATTCTGTTAAGAATGTGTAGCTCTACCGTAAAAATCCCAGTAAATTTTTGAGACGGCTTATTACCATGGCTCAAACTTGAGTACATCACTACACTCCAGAAAGTAAATCACAGTCGCCAAGTGAACCAACTCCAAGAAAGGCAAAGTCAATTTTGTCAGTTAAAAGGTTATGGCGAGTGTTTTCTGGAATGCACAGGGAATTATTTTTATTGACCATTTGGAAAGGGGTAAAAGTATCACTGGTAACTATTACGCAAGTTTACTGCAACGTTTGAGTGATGAGGGGAAAAGAAAAAATCTCATTTGGCAAAAAATAAAAATCTTGTTTTAGCACGACAATGCTCCGGCCCATCGTTCAGTCATTGCAATGGGAAAAATGTGCGAATGAAAGTTAGAATTACTTGAACATCCAGATCTAGCACGCAGTGACTACCATCTTTTCCCAAACCTCAAAAAATTTCTTGGAGGACGAAGATTTCACAGCAGCGAGGAAGTCATTCTTGGGGTAAACAGCTATTTTGAGGAATTTGATAAATCGAAATACAGACGCGGTTTAATTAAATTAGAACACCGATATGACAAATGTACTAGCCTTTCTGGGATTATTTTGAGAAATTAAGGGGGAAAAAAAAACTTAAATGCTGTTTTTATTTAGAGGCCCAGGACTTATCAGCCTTTCCCTTGTATGTGTGAGTTAGAGGATATGTGTGTGAGTGTGTGTAATGTGTGAGTGTGTGTGCGTTTGTCTGTGGGCAGCATAGCTCAAAAACGAAAGTCGGTTAAACAGCAAACTTTGTATTTAAGTCCAGTATCTTCCAAGGATACAACACCCCAATTGCCCACCCCAAACTACCCTTTACATGAATCATTTTTAAAAATTACTTTAGAGACTTTGATTAAAATGCCACACATGTTTAAGATATTTGTATGGGAAACGAAATGTATACTTTGAATTTTCTGGGCTTAGCCTTTGAAGACCTCCCCATTCTGGATGACTTTTGTATAAATGTTTTATAACTGGTAAACCATATGAGATAGATCGTGTTAAAACACACAATTTATGCCATGCCTGTTTTTAAGTGATACGTTTTCGAGATATTTCGAGTTATGGTTTCACTTTTAAGTTACTTAAGTTAGTTATCCTTTTCTAAAACGCAGATTACGAATTTCAATTGCTTCACATAGCTTTTAAAAGGTTTGCTTATTGTTTTAGCTGTGCATTCGCTTACTTTCCTTCTACTTATAAAGAAAATGGTGATAAATCCAATTCTGATAGCTTTCATCCTGATTGGCATGATGTAGATAAAATAATAGTATTTTATAAGAACAGTTTGCCTGTGGAACTGCTAGAGAAAGCCCTATGAAAGGAACACGACAATTTTTTTTTTTTTTTCAGTTTTTGGGCAATATGTTCATTTTAGAATGATAAGTATATATTTGCAAAATTTAAATCTTCTAGGCTGGCAATAACGCATGTTTTGGAAGCAATTTTAAAACGCTCGCTGATTAACTGATTCTCTGTGTTAAAATTTAAACCATTTTTCTTAAGATTTGATATTTTCTCACTTTCAAAATCTATCACCGCCCACAAAAATACAGTTAGACCTCTGAACAATTTTTTCGAGGCACTGATGGATATGTGTATTAAAATTTCTGATTGGAATTTTTATATTGGTCATACATTTATTATAAAAACTAGTATAACAAATGCCTGTTCTTATGCAGTTTTTTCCGCTTAATGAAGTAATGTAATTTATTTTAAAAAGTATTGTCCCATTTAGGAAAATTTCAAACAGCCAATATACTACAAGGATATTATGGAATTTAGTTTTAAAAATCTAATGTCTTCTATTCACATACCTATCTCTACATATCGCTAACAAATTATTGTTAAAAAGCTTATTCCTCTATATGTCCTATGCCTATCGAGATAACCATTAACGTAAATGGTCTTACTGCTTGCCTCCTTGTAAATAGAAGGAAAATAAAGGACTACACTAGGTTAAAGCGATAGTCAAATATTTTAAAAGCTGGTTGCCATGTGGATGAAATCCGTTTGTTTGCTTTGCCAGAAGATGACAAATTCCCGTGCGTGAAAGGTTTAATAATTTTAAAACTGAAACCAATAACAAAGAATATCTAAAATTGGTCAAATTCACGAAAGGATATATGTGCGTAAATCGTGAGTTTTAACGAGATCTACACTTTTGGTGTAATGGTAAGATTTTGTCTATGCTTTACGATTTACCAGTTATTGCAGCTAAATTTTCATCTTTGGAAGATATGAAACTTAAATATCAGGTTTGATATTTTACTGTTTTCTTTCCTGAGTTATCGTGTTCAGACACACGGACACACACGGACCTATTTTCTAAATATGCTTTTTTTGATACAGGGGACCCTAAAACATGTATTTCTGGTGACATCTCAGAATAGAAATTTTTGATGGAATGCAGTAGCTTCTGTATACACTTTGTATATAGTACATGTATAGAAAGTAAAAAGTGGTGCATTTTGTTGATTTTCTGTAGAAGCTATATTTTGATTTTAGCCAGGGTGCAAAATCCCAAGGGGGATGCGTAAGACCGCCCCCATCAATGATTTTATTCCAAGAATTTCCACCCACTAAAATATTCCGGGAGGGGGCGGTTTATCATAACGAGAGAAACAGCGAAACATACACTTCTAAAATATTTTCATATATATAATATTTTTTCATTAATCGGATGTCCCAGGTTAAATATTTTCGTCCAATACTCTTCAAACTACATACTGGATCGTGAGACATCAGATAATTTCATTGCATACAATTTTCGTCCTATTTTTTGGTCAAATTCCAACTGGACACAGCGGTTTCTAATTTTTGGTCCAAACGTATGAAATCAACCAATGAGCGACCTGGTGGTAATGACGTAATAAGATGCCAGCTAGCGCTGGATCTTCCTTTCCGCCCATGAGATTGTTTGTGTGAAACTTTGCTGTATCTTGTAGAATTTGTTCTAAATAATAGGGTTATAGTAGCTGAGCTATAGTTGAAATACACATTTTTTTGTGCGGCAGACATTTATGAGGAGCCAGGAACAGGAACTAGTCGACCGAGTGTACTCGGGCGGGGGCAAATCACCACGGTACCTATCCGCTTTTCTCGCGGATTTACCCGTGTGATATAAAAGATGTAGTCTTGTGCAAGCGTTTATGTCTGTGTCAAAGTAATGTGGGCAGGGTGTTTCCCTTTGTGCAGCCGGTGCGGGCTGGCTTACCTACCGGAGTGGTCATCCACCCAGAGAGGGACCAGGCCCAGTGCTGCTTAACTTGGCCAGCTGCTTGCGGGCTGACAAGGAAAGCAGTGGCAGCTAGCAGGGAGAACTGAAAGGATGTAGGTAGGGGGTGGGGGAAAGCCAGTGCTGCAGAATCTGGTCGAAGAACAATTTGACGGTCGCCCATCCGAGTTGTGACCGGGCCCGATGCTGCTTAACTTGGCGGGTGATATTGTAAAGAAGGGAGAGGCGGCCGAAAACTACCATCCCAAGGCGTCCTTGGGAAGGCGGTAGCTTATGCGTATCCTAGGCAGCGTGTGGTCGTAAAGACCAACAGTGTTCACCTGAGGATTTGGTTGAGGAGCAAGTTTAGTGTATATTATGTGAGCTCTTTCTCGCACAACGTCCACTATGTAAGGGATTCCAGAATGGAAATGGAGAATGTGGGTCGGGAATCTACGGTCTGTGCCATATATCATCCTCAGTGCCCTGTTCTGCACGGTTTGCAGCCTGCGGATAGTGGAAAGAGCCACCGAACCCCAGACCTCGCAGCCGTACAGCATCAGGGGGGGATGACCGCGCGGTACTGCGGAAGATGGGAAACCAATGCCGTAGGGCATCGTGTCCCATACCGACCTTCTCCCTGAGATGTGGAGTGAAAGCAAGGCCGCGGTCGAGGAGGACTGCGAGGTATTTGGCTGCGCGAACCCAGGGGATCCGCCGCCGCTGCAACCTCAGGGACCTCTCCGGCCGCCTGCCACGGACTTTTGCCAGCAGCAGTGCGGAGCTCTTCTGCGGGCTGGTGGCCATCCGCCACTGTTCACTTCATCTGCCTATGGCCTGCAGCTGTCTCTGTAGCGGGGGAAGCAGAAACCGGCGTTCTTGTTACGTGCCATTATGAGGAATTCGTCGGCATACGTAACAGTACCGGGTTCTGTGGGTAAGTCGGACATGTAGGCGGCAAAGAGTAACGGTGACAGCACGCTGCCTTCCGGCACTTCCGCCGCTATGGGTCTGACTGTGGAATGGCTCCCCTACACCCTCACTATGAAAGTGCGGTCCCGAAGGAAGCTACTAAGCAGGTGAAGGAAGGGGGGAGGGATTTCTGCGTTCTTGAGTTTGTACGAGAGTCCCTGATGCCACGTGGTGGCGAAGGCCTTTTCCACGTCCAAGAGCACCGCGACTGTTTTGAAGTTGTCCTGGAAGCCCAGGGCAGCCTTCTCAGCCAGTCGCAGCAACTGCAGGGTTGTGGAATGTCCAGTACGGACACCAAACTGGTGATCCGGGAGTAGGAGTCTGTCCTCGAAGAGAGGGGTGAGGCGAGGTAGGAGTAACTGCTCGAATACTTTCGAGACGATCGGGAGTAAACTAATAGATCTATAGCTTGACGGGAAGACAGGGTCCTTGCCGGGTTTCAAAATGCATACCACCCTCGCCTCCTTCCAGTACGTTGGAAAGTGACGGAGGTGTAGGCATGCATTGTAAATCCGCGTCAGGTGGACTAACGGCCTTTCGGGGTAGGTGCTGGAGCATAGGAGCCATGACGCCGTCAAGTCCAGGGGCTTTGCTGGGCTTTAGGTTTTTGAGTTGGGAGGCCACCTCTTTCGGGGTGACTAAAGGAATGCGGATCTCCTCGTGGGGCAGCGGGGGCTCCTCTTAGAGGTAGTCTACCGTCGCTTCCACGAGTTCAGTAAAGTCCTCGTCGTCCTGGGGGTCTCCGCGGGGTTCGAATTGAGACTCCAGATAGTCTGCGAAATCCGCGGCTTTATCCTGGAGCTCAAAAGAGTGTCTCCCGCGGGTGCCATGGATGGGATGCTGAAACTGACTATTATCTTTCCTGAGGGATCGGATGATCCTTCAGGGTGTTTCTCTTCCAGGTTTACATTTGCCATTGTGTGTTCCTAGGTCGCTTTGGGGTGCGCGCGAAGCAGGCGCCTTGCCAGGGATTTGAACCGCTGGTACACTGCTTTTGATCCTGGGATGGTGGAAGCGCTGCCATAGCTTCCGTACGGTTGCCTTGGCTTTTAGCAGCTGTCGGAGTTCGTTAGGTATGGTTCTCGGGTTAGGTTTGTCAGATGGGATGCGGTAGGTATGCGCGCGGACCACATTCAGGATTTGTCGGGAGAATGCCGTGGCTGCCGTTCCAGTGCTTCGATGGAATCGATGCGAGGTCGCGGGTCCATGGTTTGGTTTAGGTCTAGGACGGCTGCGTCCCAGTCGATCTCATTTATCCAGTCTGGTGTTACCAGAGCTGATACGGTCTCGGTTATATCCACCACGACAGGGTCATGGTCGGAGTCCAACTCGTTTACCGCCGAGAGGTCAAGATGGAATGGTATGTTCTTGGTGATTGTGATGTCAAGAACATCCGGTCTGCCGCGAGCCGGACACGTAGGTCCTCTCGGTCCGTGCGCAACGAAGCTGGGGTTACCGCTGATGAGGCGGTAGAGCCCGCGGCATCGGGGGTTATTGGTGCGGCTATGCCAATGGGCATGTTTCGCGTTGAGATCTCCTGTGATGCATACCACTAGGTGAAGGTTCAGTAGAGTGGCGTAGTCCGCTTCGTGGAAGCGGTGATACGGTGGGTCATATGCAGCTATCAGCAGCGCATCGAGCCCGCCAACGGCAAGCCGGATTGCGCAGGCCTCCAAGTGCTGTACTGCTGGGAGTTGGACAGGAGTATGGGTTATGTGGTTCTTAATGAAGATAGCTGTACCGCCACCCTGTCGGCCGACCCGATCATACCGATGGGTGACGTAACAAGGCAGCGAAAAGTCAGTAACAGCATCCAGATGGGTTTCGCAGACCATCAGGATGTCAATTCCGTACGATTGTACAAACTCAAGAACGCCTGGGCGTTGGCCCCGGATGCCGTTCGCGTTCCAGTACGCGAGTCGCAATGGTCTCCGAACGAATCTAGAGGCCATTACTTAGCGGAACCCGGGTACAACTGTTCCAACGTTTGGAGGAACAGGGTATGCTTCTGGAGGGGGGAGAGTCGGGGGTCGCTGTTATGCAACTTGAAGTTGCGCAATACAGGTAGGACCTTACTTAGGAGGTCACTGAACCACAGGGCTAGGTCCTGAAGTTCATCCAGGTCCGCCTGTGGGATGGCCGCTGTAAAGGCCGAGGAAGACGCTGTAGTCGTAAGTGCAGCGGGAGCTAACGGCGGGGTTACCGCTGGAGCCTCCACTGCTTGGGTTGTGGCGGGGACTACCGGCAGGGTTGCCGCTGGAGTCACCGCTGTCGGTACAGTGGCGGGAGCTGCTGGAGCCTCCGCGACTGGTAAGTGCTGGTGGGCGGGGGGCGTGGCCTCGGGTCTCTCAGAGGTGGGAGCTTCTGATTGGCCCGGCTGGCCGCGCGCCCGACGGGTCTTCTTCCATCTCTTCCTGGACTTCTTTTTTGACTTCTGCGGGGGTGGGAGTTGCTGCTGCCTCTGCGGCGCGCAGCGTTCCCTCAGCGCGGTTGAGTGCCGACGCAAAAGGACACCCCAGGGCGCACATTAGCTGGCTCCTGAGGGCCTCCACGGCGGCTTTCAACGAGGCTCTTCCGCATCTTACAGCCTTTGTATGTGCCCACATGCGCCTCTTTACAGTTCGCACAGTGGCGAGCTTCATAGGGCTTTGTGCAGTCCTTCAGTAAATGGGTGTCACCACACCGCAGGCATGCGAGCTTGCGCTCGCACACACTACTGGAGTGATTGAAACCCATGCACCTATGGCACTGCACAGGTCCTTCTTTGCCGTGGTATCTTTCGATACGCACGACGGTGAAGATAAGCCGACGGACAGCGTCTATCGACTGGACTGTCTGGGCGCGCTCCTTTGGTACCACGGCCAGGAATAAGGGCATTGGCACTCGCTGAGTGCCACCGTCTTACTGAGACGTGCCACGGAGGTAGGGGTGATATTGTAGTCGTCCTGAAGGGCCGTCTTGACGTCCTCAGGGGTACAGTCGGAGTCAAGGCCCCGTATAATCCTACGCTCCACGTAGGGTCGCTGCAGCGAGTAGCTGTAGAACGGGATTTGTTCATCCCGTAATACAGCCTTCGCTGCCTCGAACTCCCTTTCCGAGGAGGTATGGAGGTGGACTTTTTTGTTTTTCCACCGGGCTTCGAAGGGACCCTAAGTTTCGCTGCCAGCTTTCTCATTACCACTACGTGGTTGCGGAAAGCGTCGGCAACTATAGGCGAGATTTTGCCCTCCCTTGGGTTGGGAGTTAGTTGTTTCCCTGTGGTGGTGTGGTTGAGTTGGGGGAGGAAGGGCCGCTTCTGCGGCCCCCTGCGTGGACAGTTATCCACGGCCCGTCAGGTTCGACATCGGTGTCGGAGTCAGGCATAAGGATGGCTTAAGGACTGGTAGGGTCCTGAGTGGGTTCACTCTCAACCGCAACCAGGTGGTGTGGCGAAGATGGTTTTCGCCTGTTACTGCCGCCAGTAGACGTCCTGCTTCGCTTTCGCGAAGGCTCGGCCGTCTCTGGGGAGGGAGCAGGTTTGCTGGTTCTGGGCTGCTGCCCGTCATTACTGGTCAACATTGGCGCGGTTGCCCTTCGGCTATCCGCAGAGGACCGGACCTCCTTTGAGGAGGCGCCTGTGCGAGCCGTATCGGCTCGAGGTTTCAGGCCAACGGCCTTCACCCTTGGCTCTGGCCTTTCAAACCCGCTGTATCAGTTGTCTGTCGGTCTTGTCAGGGCAATGAAAAGAAAGAAGACAGTAGAAGAGGAGTAAGAAAGTAGGGATGTTCCTGCTCTTTACGAATTGACAGCAAGCTGTCTGTGGGGTCCGCTCGCACCCATTACGTTGCCGCTGTATGTAAGCCGAGCACCCGTAGGTGTCGGAGCTGCAAGCTAGAAGAGGGACGAATGCCCACTGCCGCTGGGGGGAGTGCTGCCTTGGCTCCTGCCACTGCTGCTGCCAGGTCCGCCGGTAGGTGGTGCGCCGTAGCTGCTGTGCAGAAGAGACCCTCTCGGTGTGTGAGACCCTCTCGGTGTGTGGCGGCCAGCTGGAGAAATTTATGAAATAATGACTCGGGTATTTATATCCCTTGCAAACATGTTTTATGGGATTCATTTGTACCAAACCTTCTTTTCTCAACAAAAGTATGAGAACGTGATTGCCGGTTGATTTGCTGGTATGAACTGCCTCATATTTGTGTCTTGCGAGGACAGCAAATTTCCAAACAAATTGTCGTCAATTCTAGAGAAGCTAAAATAATTTACAGAGTCAGAAACGAGTTCATTTTGCAGCATATGTGCACCTTTTCCATAGACTGTATTCCTACGTTCCAGCCTTGGTCTAGTCTTGATTTTTTCTTTCTTATAGTATGCTCCTAGCCCGGCTGGATAGTGTGGTGGTAGCATGTCTGTCTCACATTCAAAAGGTCATGAGTTCGAATCTCGCTTTGGGTGAGTTACCCGGATAAGCGAAGAGCATATATATATATGCTCTTGCAATGGTTAAATAAACTAAGCTTGCTACAGTGAACGTAAATAATTGTGGATCAGCAACCCCCACCATTTTCTATCAGCTTTTCATGTACATGCGAGAAATATTTGGACCAATACACCCTCCCGTGGGAATGGGATGGAGAAATTGTACACAACGTTCACGTTGTATAAACATTTGACCAAATTTTGACCGTGGGACATCGGCTTTAGATGAAGCATTAACCTTTAAAAAACTTCACGAATATAAATTAAATATCAGCAGTAATCGTTTGAAAATGTTGTATTCGCTTTTCATTGTCGCTTAAAAAGGAAACAGTCTGGGTTCTTATGTAAGAGAATTTCAATGTCACCTTTCCCCCCCCCCCAATATTTAAAAATAAAGATTTAGTAATAGTGTCCAGTTCTTCGTTTTTCTTTTAACACTTATTGTTAGACGTTATCGACGGATTGGTCTCTTATCTGTTATAGAAGAGTTGTTGAACTGCTGCGCGGGGTATATGATCAATTCGGAAGATATCGCGGAAGTAGACTATTCACCTTTTAATGAAGATAGAAATAATGAAGGTGAAAATAGGTCATCAAAGAGTGACGGTACGACAGGAAATAACTCTTCAACGTCCTGGCAGAAGAATCGACCATGCTTAATATTTACTATTACTAGCGAAGTAGATGTGACGATGTGCAGTGCTAGCGTTAAACATTCTCCTCAGCAAGTGCTGAAAACAATTAGAACTTTGTAGGAGAAGGTAGAGCAAAGAAGAATAAGAAGAAGAACCATGAAAAAGTGTTATTCATTCGGATTATGTGCAGCAAAAAGCAGATGCTAGAAAAATGTGAGCTATACTTAAAAAATCTGATGTGTTCCATTCACATGACTTTCTCTATATCTATATAATAAATTATTATTAAAAGTTTTTTTTTTATTTACTGCTAATCGGGAAAAAAATTAGCAGAAAGGGCCTTATTACTTGCTTACCTGTAAATAGAAGAGAAATAAGAGAATAACATAGGCCAAATCCATAGACAAATCTTTTATAAGCTGTTAGCTATATGGCTGAAGTTCCTTTGTTTGTATGGACAGGAGTTGACAAATTCCCGTATGAGAAAAGTATAAGTATTTTAAAGCTAAAACTCATGAAAAGGAATATCTCAAAACCGATCAACTCCACGAAAAAAATGTATAATATAAATTGTGTGTTTTAACGAACTCTACATTTTTTTTTTTTTTTTTTTTTTGTGGTAAGTTCTTGTATATCCCTTATGCTTTGCTAGTTATGCAAAATTCATCCACAATAAACATGTCTTCAGAGCCTGTTCCTAGAAAATTCAAGATATACATTTTATTTGTCATGTAAATATCATAAATATAAGAGATATTAACCAAAACCGTTAATATTTTTTTGAGAAATTCAAAGATTTGGAACTTTTTAAAGGGTAGTTGGGGGCGGATGGATTTTCTTAAAAATGTACGTATTGCATCCTTGAAAGATATTGAACTTAAATATCAAGTGTGGTATTTAACAGACTTGTCGTTTTTGAGCTATGCTGCCCACAGACAGAAACACACACACACGAATCTTTTTTCTAAAAATGTTTCTTTTTATTCAGAGGGTCCCAAAACATGTATTTTCGTATCGAATTTTTGGGTGCAATACAATACCTTCTTTATACAGTGTGTACATGGTACATAAACAGAAAGTAAAAATAGAAAGGAAAAATTAGACGCAACTGTTGACTAGTTTATGTGGCCCCAAAAAGAGAGTGGAGTTTTCGTGACAAATTGGATAAGACCGCAGCAACAATGACTAATTTTATTGCTCAATAACTACTTTTAAAATTGGTTAATTTTTTGAAATCAACTCACCTTTTTCCATTTCTGTGGATGAATCAACCATTAGATTTTCTAAAAAATCACTTGATTCTATATGTTACGCATGTGAACGAGCAAAATAACGCATGCTGCTGTTTCTATAAACTACCAGTGGAAAATATTGATGCAAAAACCATTGAAGAAAAAAATTATCCAAGTTTTCTCAGAAGACGTCATAGGTCAATAAATGTTTAAAGAAAGGCTTGGAGGATTTGGCTCAGATGGAGCAGCAGCTTTTACTGATAAAAAAGGTGTTGCAGCTAGAATTAGGAGAAACATATCTCCACACCTGATTAGTGGACACTATGGCTCATGGTATGGACCTTGTGTTCTGAACAAGTTCTTAGTAACGTCAATGCTGTTCATATCTTTGAAGGCT
Source organism: Hymenopus coronatus (assembly GCA_030762935.1). Lineage (NCBI taxonomy): Eukaryota > Metazoa > Arthropoda > Insecta > Mantodea > Hymenopodidae > Hymenopus > Hymenopus coronatus. The sequence goes on along the minus strand of CM060896.1, from coordinate 27,652,443 downwards.
TGTTAAAAAATCTTTATAAAATTTTCAGTAATCCACATACAGCTGCAAAACTTAAACACATTGCGGCGACTATAGGCATCATGGATTATCTGAAAGTTAAAAAGCTGTTTCATATTCGTTGGATTTCTAGTGATAAAAATGCTTTGTTTATTTTTGCTGTATCATACAGTTCCTAAATTTAGAATCTGAAAGCTATGAATTATTAGGTAGAAATTGTTGTAAATTTGTAGGGATTTATAAAAAACTTGCAGTGAGAAAAACTATTCTATTGCTGGGTTTCTTGTTAGATATATCATTTGTTGTTTTTGTAATTAGTACAACAATGAAAAATAATATGTTTCTTGCAGTGTAATAGTAAATAAGACTAATTCCGCGTGTTATGGATACTCATTATATGAGTCTTTGCAAAGAAAATTATTTAGCATTCTGTAAACTTGAACCTGAAGAGGATATGTGAAAAAAGAGAGTTTGAAAAAACAATAGGGCAAATTATTCTAGGTTTAATTAATGAACTTGAAAGCAGGTTTCCTTCATGTGAAGTGATAAAGTGTTTCTCAGTTTTTGAAGAAAATACAATTAGCGGTAAAAGCAGTTTCTACGATAATTCTGACTTACATAAATAGCCTGATTTGCTTGGTTTGGATAGTGCCACGATGGAGAGAGTACAAGTCAGGTTCTCTAACCTTAAATGCTTTGCCTATTCTGAAAAAATTAATGCGGAAAGTCCGTTTAGTACCTCTGTCAACTGCCAAGTGTGAATGAAGTTTCAAGTTGCTTATAACATCTAAACTGCCGAAAGAAATCGTTTGTCGGTGAAAACTTCAGAATTTCTAATGATAATTAAACTTAGATGGGTCACCTCCAGACATCATTCGGCAGATCAGTCTTACTTGCTAAAGGAAATGAGGGAGGAGAACCACCTCAAATTTTTTCTTTAAGTAAGCTTACTATCAGTCGCGGTCCGTTTTAGGTGAAGTAGCTCCTGTATAAAGGTAACAAGCAACGAAACGCAGGTTCAGAATTTGCATAGTTACAGATAACTGCTTCGCCTAATTCACTTGCAACTGATTTTATTTGACATATTTTAACATCTACTTTCTTTTAAAATGGTAATGTGGGAATGGTTACCTCCCTACCACCAACTTTTGACGACTTCGCAACCCGAGTAAGTAAATGAAATAAATTAATATATCCAAATTGAAAATTCGTATTTGAATGACACTTGATATGGATACTTCTTGGTTTTGTTACTTCTTTACAATATTTAAAACTTTAGCGTTAAGCTTTTAGAAAATCGTTTTTAACGCTGTGTCTCCTTAATTTTTTGCAGCAGCACGTGCCAATTGGATCCAAACCATGATGATGATGATGATGATAATAATAATAATGATGATGACAGACATGTTACTACTGCTAAATATGGCAGCTTCCGTCTGCTTTTATTTATTTACTTATTTATTTTACATTCAGAAGATCTCAAAGCATGTATTTTCCGCAAAATTCCGGTATCAGATTTGTATCATAACTTCACTTCTTATTATTTACAAGGCAGAAAAAGTAATAGAATTCGTGTTTTATTTTTATTCAGGTGTCGCTTTTAGAATGGGCAGGGACCTGTGTTGCATTTCAGCTCAAGCACAACTACCAAACTTTTAAAATTACATTATTTCTTCTCCTTCACAAAAAATAAGTCAATTTAAATGACATACATATTGGCAAAAGCTTCTGTGGCTCTGTGCCCCTTTTTAAGGACAAAACCTAACTCAAAGTCAATAAAAACCTAATATGCGGCATTCACGTTATCTTCTCTAACCACAGTCGTGGTGTAATCGTTACCATGCTGACTTCATATGCACAAGGTCGCGGGTTCAAACCCGGCGGAGGACGATGGATTTTTTCGGGCATAAGAATCTTTACCAGGGCTTCCTTCGGAAGGGAAATAAAGCCGTTGGTCCCGTGTCGTAGATTTACGGCACGTAAAAGAACCTCAAGCCTCATAGAGAGGCCTCTAAGGAAAATTATGCGGTCTTTCACGCTCAATTTAGAATGGGACGCTGAGAACCAGAGTAGTTAAAGAGCATCCATAAATAACACGCTATTTATATTTTTTTTTCTCTACCCACTCTTCAACAACCCATTTTTACAGATTAAACGTACACACAAATTTGGTATTTAACGGGATTTTCGTTTTTGAGCTGTCCACCCGGGACGAAATACGTTTATAAATTGAAAAGTGTGACCTAAAATTGCTAGAAAGTGGGTTTGAGAGCGTATCAGTTCGGAAGCTGCTCTTGAAGAGAAAGTGGACTATTTAGAGAACCAATCTCTTATAAATAATATTGTGCTATATGGTGTTACTGAAGATGCGAGAGAGAGGCAGAGAGAGAGAGAGAGAGAGTTGAGAGATGACGGAGGAAGTAGTGCTGAATGTAATTTCATAAATACGACTTTTAACTCCACGAGTTTGAAGTGGAGAAGGCTCATCGCGTAGCTCAACGTGGGAATTTAAGGCGACCTATCGTCTGTAAATTGGTCTATTATAAACTGTCGTCATTATCTTTATTTACGGGAATGGGCTTAAGTATTAGCGAAGACTCTAGCCAGCTCATAAGAAAAGAGAAAGAGAGAGAGAGAAAAAAGAGAGAGAAAGAGAGAAAATTTTTAAAGCGACACGTGTTTGAGACCAGGAAGTAGGTCTGCATGCTCTGTTGAGATATGACAAGCTCATAATTAAGCGCAAGTCTGGAGCTAACACGAACTGGAGCATATGGAACAGCCTAGAATCAGCGCGGAAACCGAACCCAAGACAGGACAGCAGGAACAAAATGGCCAGTCCCTCAGCGAAACAGATAGCAGGTTCCTCGACGGAGCAGCAAGAGGTGCATCAAATCATGGCGGCAGGGAGGCGCAAAGAGGAGAGACAGCCTTCACCGAAAGGAACAGCAGCATTCCCCATGCATACACTTAGATTGACCACAGCTCGACAAAGGTCGAAGGAAGGATAACAAGAAAACAATAGGACCCTTCCCCTTTTCTCAGGATTGTCACGCAGCAAATCAAAGGCTTCAGAAAAATGTTGGGAAGTGAGAATTTCTTGTCTATCCTTAGAGACTCTGGCATTGTACGTTAGACAGTGTTGAAATAGTGAAAATGTTACACTTTGTAATTTCATAATTTTAGTAGGGGAAGGGAGACATGGGGAAGGAGGGAAAGGTGACCAGTGGGGGAATATCTATCAGTTTTAACCAGATCTGGGCTGAAGTCTGAGATAATTAAATTGGATATCAGTTTAGAAGGGATTTTTGCTGTATCTTTGACACAGGGGGGGAGCAAATATAATAGTTACAGGAGTATACAATTAGCTAGCAACGTCCAATTATGCAAGTAGATTTTTTTTTCAGTGACTTAACCGAAACGTTAATGCTATTGTAAGAAAATTGTCCGAGCACTGAATTTATGCTGTCAGGAGATTTTAATGCAAAGTTAGGAGTGGAGGATATTTCTCTAACAGGAGGTCTTGACCGTGGTGAGGAATTCCGCGGAGGTCAGCGAAAGAGCAAGGATAGCTTTATTAATGGGGAGGGAATGAAATGAAAATGGCGTGTTATTTATGGACGCTCTTTAACTGCTATGGTTCTCAGCGTCCCATTCTATACGGGGCGTGAAAGACCGCTTAATTTTGCTCAGAGGCCTCTTTATCAGGCTTGAGGTTCTTTTACGTGCCGCAAATCTACGACACGGGACCCACGGCTTTACTTCCCATGCTAAGGATTTTTACGCCCGAAAAACTCCATCGTCCTCCGCCGGGTTTGAACCTGAAACTTTGGGTATATGAAGTTAGCATGGTAACCATTACACCACGGAGGGCGACAATAATGAATGGCAAGTACGCTAAGAATCAAGGGGGGAACTGACTTTCATAAATAAAATGGTGGTAGTGTAATAGATTTTATTTGTGTAAGTCAGGGTTTAATTGGCAGAATTGAGTGAGGGACCATATCGAGTCCCATCACTGCCCGGTAGCCCTGAACCTGAATATAGAGACCTCCTTTGAGGCGCATGCACACGAAGAGAGGAAGGGGGATGAAGGGAGATCTACATGTACATTTATGTGGAAGCCAATAGAAACGAAAGTTTCTGTTGATAATTTGGAAAGGCGTTTAAGGGAAAAGAACGCAGAAACAGAGAAAGAACTAACGGATATAACAGTAACGGCTAAGGGGACAATGAAAGACGGAATATATGGTAAGATGATTGGTATGACCAGCAATGCAGATTCGCAAGGAAACAAACAGAGGATGCTCTGGCAAAATTCAGAAGAGAGGGGTGTGAAGTCATAGGAGGATTTTTACAAAAAAGCGAAGGTAGTATAAGCGGCTCATGCGGGAAAAGCGAACTACATGGTAAGACAAAATGACTCAGAAAAGTAGTAATATTTTAATGCGGGGATATGGCAAGTTGTAAAGAATTTAAGGCATCCGACGAAATTTCTCTCAGATATAATTAAAATATTTGGGGAAAGGAAGATGGCAGACTTTCAAAATTTCAGATGGGTTTCACAGAAGGATACAGTACCATAGACGCCGCTTTTATTTTGAGCACTTTAAGGGCAAAACAAATAATTAAGCGTGGACAGTTTCATTGTGTTTTTGTGGACTTTAAGAAAGCATTTAACTCTATCAATCGGAATGCATTCTGGTATAAACTACGCAGAGAGAGTATCGGAAGACTTAGTTTTGTGCTCTACGACTGTTAACGGACTGCAACGAGGTCTAGTAAAATTTGAGAATTATTGCGATGAATGGTTACTTGAGTTATGTGAATAAGACTAATAGTTCTGTTTATAGCAAGGCGACATATGCAGGACAGACACTGGACAATGTTAAATCTTTTCTGTACTTAGGACCCACATTTATAATGAACGGAAAATAGATAAAGCACATTTAAATCGTAAGGCAAGGGTGAAGGCAGCCGAAGCTCTCCGGTTATGTTGCAGAATTCCGAATATATCCGTAACCTAAATGGAAACTGTATACAGAATGACAGTTAGCTCCACGATTACATATGGAGGAGAAATATGGGGGTGGGAACAAACATGAAATCTGTACCAAGTGAGGACCCATTTTTTTAAAAGAATTTTGGGTGTAGGGGGAGCAGAGTCAGTTGCGGAATAATGTGGGAATTCGGGGCGCATAGTGCAACGGTAAAGTGTAAATACAAAGCAGTTAAATATTTAATGAGAATCGTTCAGGAAACCACTACCTAATTAGGACAGTATGCAATCGTGAAAAGTTGAGAATGGATGGTAATTCGACGTGGGCATGAAAATTAAAGAAAGGTTTAGAAACCATTATGATGGGACACATTTAGATGGCGGGGCAGGGAAACAGATGAAGCATTCGGAGAAAAATTAAAAACTGCCACTGTGATACTGACAGACATCAAATAATTGCGCAATGCACACAGAAAGTTTCATTGAAAATACATCCTGAGCTAAATTTGGAGTGGGGTAGGGAGTAATACGTCAAAAAAGGTACCAAACTCATTAGAGAAGGGCTCTCGTGGATTAGAGACTAGGAGTATGGTTGATGATAAAAATTACTGATGAGAATGGTACGAGAATCTGCCCCATTTGCGAAGAGGATTAGTGGACCCATATCTTGGTAAGATGTAGGGGTACGGAGAAATTGAAGGAAAAGTATTTACTGCGATCCTTTACCACCACGAATATAGTATTAGGAGCATGTTGGACGCTTTTGACAGGCACTGAGGACGTGGTCGGAATAGGTAAATTTCTACTTAAGGCGAAACAGCTGAGGTCTGAGACGGCTGATAATATGGAGGTGGGGGGGCCGATAAGAAGAGACAAAAGCTGATTATAATATTTTATATACATTATGTCATCCTTTTTGGTCATTGTTTTGTTGTGTGTATATATCCATCTTAAGTGTATTTATCTACTATAATTGGGACATTAATACATCGGGATACGGTTTATTCTGTGTTGTAAATTTAAGTTGTTGTTTTTTTAACATTTAATCCTTTTATTTTCGTGTTCACTCTTTTCATTTTTGTTGTTTGTTTTTAAGATTGCTTACTATTTTGAGTCTTGCTAAAGCACATAAAGTGTGTGGACCCCTGCGATTGATGAAGATCAATGTACGCACATTGCTATTTCAATAAATACACGTATTAATTCACACACACACACACATACACACACACACAGGCTGGCACACGAAATTCCGTACATTGAAAATTTTTAACGTATATTTTAGTAAACAAAACATACCATTTTTTTTCTTTTTTAAACTAACCATCAGATTGTACATGCTGCCGACGTTCCACCTCTTCGAGCCAATGACGTTTCCGACACCCTATGACAAAAATCTTCTGTGGTTCCCTGGATAAATGTTGTGATAGCTACTCCCAATTGCTTTAGATTACGTGGTTTGTTGCGGCAGACTGTCGGCTTCAATCTTCCCAATAAGAAATAACCACATGGATCAATATCCGGGCTGTGTTGCAGTAATATTGTACCATTCTCGAAATGTACTAGATATCGTTGGGACTTCACAAGCAAAACGTTTCCTGTATGATGACGAATCTCCACCTGACATAGACACTGTGTCGTTGAAAAAGATATGCCCAATGATTTCATGGCTGAATATGGCACCCCATGCCTCACTTTCTCTCCATAATTTTTAATCTCGTGTACAATATCAGGAGTTTCTCGTGCTCAAATATTATATTCTGTGTATTGCCGCCATTGTTTAGATGAAGTTGCAGTTCATCTGAATACCATGTGTCATAAATCACGGCATCATTTGTAAGAGCCGAAGTTGCAAACTTTAATCTCTGTATCTTGTCATTTTCCGCCAGGATTTACAACACTATACAACATAATTTCACGTCAGCATGGAGTATTCTATGAAAGCAATGGGAGATGTCCAATTCTGCTGAGGCTCACTTCCTGGATTTTCTATTACTTCGTATCTCAGCCACTCTCATAGATTCGATATTCTTTAGGGTGCGGGCAGTGTTGGCACAAGTTTGCTCTTTCTTTAAAATACCACTGTCAATTTAAAATTTTGAGGTTGTCCGTATACTGTCTGTTTGCAGGGACCTGCCTCTTATGAAAATGTACACAAAAACGTTGCGGATTATCTGCTATACTCTTCGTTTCCGTGCAGTCTTCACTCTTTCTTCTGTCATTTTACTAAACCTCAGCGGTGGCGACAGGCATGCATGATATTGACAAGTGCTATCTTCCGTTGAACCATCAATAAACTATGGCTAATCGTCACTACATCCCAACGTTACTAACCTGCAAATAAAATATTTATTAGATAATGTCAATGTTGACAATTCGTGCGTCACCCTACACTATATATGTGTGATATTTATATATGTATGTGTGTTTATTTATTTATATATACTGGATCGAAATAAATGGAAAAAATGAAGTTTGAGACAAGTATTTCTTTGTGTGTTATTGAAAAAACATTTTAAACCCGTTCTGCAGTAAAATGAAATGTTTACATATGTGCTGACGTTTGTAGGATGTGGGGCGATTTTTGGTCAGTACCAGCTTAAACAACTTCTATCCATTATGCGCCATATTTTATGCTCGTTGGTGTACTACAAAGACGTTGAAAACTACATTTTGAGGTATGAAGTTCATGTAACCGCTAGAGCAGCAGATAATAATCTCCTACTCCATGGAAATGTTGAAAGTATTATTTATAAAACCTTTTCAGTAGTTAAATGGTTGCTCGGTGAGCACTGTAAGCGCAATTTCTTATCTTTATCACGTCCCATATCCATAAGAGCATTAAGAGAACTGATCGTTGGACTTTTCTGCGAGGGAATGGCTTTTCCAAGTGGCCTCAAGCTCAACTTATCGACTTTGTTAACACAAATGAGCCGTAAGTAATTCGTAAGGCCACAGACGTTTCCAAGGCTCAACATCATTGTATGGTCACGTCTGTCTCGAGTACTTCTTCATTCTCTTTACTGCAGTTTCTTCACTCCATTAATGTTATCTCTGTGCTTGCTTAGGCACCCTTGCACTTTCTATAGCAAGAAGACGGAGTTAAGTATTCCACACAACAATGTCTTAACCAATATTTAACCCGTTTTGAGACTCGAAATTGAAAAAATTAAAATTTTACCTTCCCTATAATGTACATGCAAGACTCAATGTCGAAATTTTACCAGAAATATGGTTTTGTAAAAGTATTTTAGAAGAAGATATATATGTGAAGATAACTCAAAAAAGAGAAGTTCCGATAAACGCCCAATTTTGAATTTAAAGATACAAGAAAATTTCCAATTAAACTGTGCCAACACTACTTCTTTACATGGAACATTTTTCAAAATTTATTTTCTCAAAGTACTCCTAACAATATGCTTAATATTGCTAATAAGAGTGTATTTTGTTGTAGTTTTGAGTGACCTAACCTCTCCGAAACCTCGAAGCCAGAGGATTCTGTGGTTCGCTGTGGCGCGCTACGGCCCAAAGGGCTCCGCTCGCGTCATACTCTTTTTTCAAAAACACTTTCACAATACAATTCATTCATTAGCTTAAATTCATATTTTGTCGGATGTAACTCATCAGCTGCTTTAACAAAATCCACAGATGCTTCCTTAAGTTGATATTTACGCTTGAAAGTACACCCTGCCAAGTATCCGTTTTCATATCTGTGTTTAATAAATATTTTAACAATTTACTCTGAGGAAAACGTAATACACCGAAAATAATTCGGTTCACACTCACTTTCAAATGTGTGCACATCATGGCCTGGTGCTAGTTTCACAGCTGTTTACCAATTCAAAATATCGCATGACCATGCCATGTGATCGAAGCCTCTAATATCATTGGGCACATCATCGGCTAATACCTTTGGGCAGAACAATTAACCAATGAGATCATACTTTCTGTATCAATGAAAAAGGTTTACCTTGTAAGACACGAAAACGGTCTAAGCCCAAAAAAATTACTAAAAACTTCAAGCTTAATTGATCAGGAAAGTACTTCCGAAACATAATCTAAATAGAACCAGGCTCAAAATCAAGGTAGATACATCCTATGCTTTGAAAAAATATAAAATCAGTTCTATAATTGAAATAAACTTGTATTCCTTTTTTCAGAACATAATTATAGCCAGTTTACCTTCCTAAAAATACATCATATGGAGTTCAATAACAGCAATAATTTTAGCATTCTCTGTGTGGTTGATGTAAGTTCTGATATGCTCTCATGCTGCTCTTGACCCCTTCCTCTAGAATGCCAAATTATGTTGTAAATGGTTTAATTTTTTTTTTTTTTTTTTTTGGTGCGCCAATTGTTGCAGAACTCCATATTACAGGATTATATTATCGTTCATTATAGGCTGGGAAGAGTCAAATATTAGTTCGTCGGCGTTCTGGCAGAAATCACTACGTCCAAAATCTGGTTTAGAGATGCAGCGATTTTAAAGTTTGGCTTAGTTCTAAACATCCGTTATGACTTTATGCTAAACTTAAAATACATTTTATAAACATGTACACATTTTAGTTATTATTTTAAATAGGTTCTAATCCTTTTTTCCGTAAATGTCTGTAAAATTCCTTCAAATTTCCATAATATTGGACTAAGTGACATCTGCCTGAAGAGCAAAAGGTACTTTAAAGGAGATAGATAGATCACTGCATTATAAAACAAAGGAGTTCATTTTTTATGATAAATGTATTAACTGTTGTCTACAGCATTTTTGCAGTTTTTATTTCCTTGACATTTTTGTAACTTTGCAAACATATGGTTAAGTACACCGATAAAAAAGTGCACGCCCCAAAAAGCTTTTCATTACTTTGCAACTACATTTGAAACTGACGTAACCCATGATTAACTGCTAAAATTGTAAACTTTTAACACATAACATCTGATTGTTTTGAAGAAATTAAAAAATTGGTTTTGTCCTTTGTTTAATTAAATTTACTCCGATCCAAATTAATTACTGTTGTATCCTTCAGGTTCATTATCACTTCAAATGTTTGGTTTTGGACTTATATCTTGCACTTTTTTGGAATGTGGCAAGGAATGACAACATGAGTGAAATTTCAATGGAATGACTCATTTGTCGCATAGTGAAAATAAATCCTTATATTTCAAGCCTGATGTAGAAAGGGAGTATTACACGCTTTGAGGAGAGTAGGCATTCTTCGTCCAAACATTTTTATTTGTGCTCATAACTGTATTTCAGAATTCCAGGACTCTCTTTTTCATATCTGAAGCATTTTATTTTCGACCGGTTTACTCTCATCCCTGTCCTTAGTTTTGTTGCACTGAATTACTCTGGACAGGCCTGATAAATCAATATAGTCATCAAACTTCAGCCGTTTCACATTCTTTCTTTTTCTTGAGGAACGGGCAAATCGAAAGATGTTTAGCCAGTCATACATAAAGTAAGCAGATACGAATTTCTTTCGATTCTCAATGGCACTGCGCATATTGACCATATTCGAGGAAGTTTGTTCAATCACATTAATGTTAGTGGTTTGAACAAATATAACAAAAGGACAGCAGCATATAGATTTCGGTTTTGTCTACCAAAAGTATCCGAAAAAGGAGATACTTCCTTTACTTTTTGTGACAGACTGCTAAGAAAGAAGTAACGACAAGTTCCAACTTCAACACTTCCCCGTTTACCATTTAATTCATACCAGGTGTAACAGTGCGTCTTATTTGTGGGATTCTCTTATACACTGTTAAGTTGTAGACACAAAGCCTACGACTGTAGTAGATCGGAGCTACTTCACTACTTGGGATTTGCAACACACTTTGTAGGCTGAAAGTTGCTGTCACAAACATTTCTTCTGTGGAAGCCCTTGTTTTTTCATTTGGTTTGCTTTGGTTGGCTTCTTGTTCCCTTTGCTTATGATTTAGATATTGGATTCCAGTTCTTTCTTTTCTTCCCCTTGATCAGCATCATATCTGGTACAAGATGAACATTGGTCTCTGGTCTTCTTGCTTTCCATATTCTATTGAGGTCAAATAACAGGTATAAGAAGGCATACACAATTCCAGCTACAACTAGGAATCGAACCTTTGGTCTCTGCATTTACAAGCCTAGATGTTATGTATTAGCCTAGAAAGGCATCACTCCACGTTAAAATATTTCTTTTGGATTGCCTGCGCAGTAGAGTGATGAGCCAGCTGACATCAACCTGAGGTCCCGGGTTCGATTCCCAGCTGGAGATGTTACTTTTTCTCTATTTATAACTATTCCATTACGTGTATAGAGTCTGGAAGTGTGTATCTGAGAGTGAATGTGCGTGTGAAAATAAGTTAAAGACGATAAAAAAAACCTACAGCAATTTAAATTTAAATTCAAATAATAATATGAAGACAGCAATGTTTCAGTCAAAGCCCCGATATGACCATAGCAGTTAAAGAGGTTAAAGAGATGGACAAACAAACAAAAAGGACTTCCAGATTGTATTATGTCTAAGTTGTCTTCGTTAGCAGAAGCTTTATGGTCAGATGTATCCTCTGCTGTTGGTACAATTGGTGATGTTAAACAATCTTCTGTTTCAGATATTTGTAGCCAAGTAATCAGCATCACTGGCAGTTAGCCTTGTAGCACTACAAGCATCACTGTTATTATTCTATTAGAACAAATAAATATATTTAGTTATTTTGGGGGTAAAATAATAAAATAAGAGAATAAATTAACATCTAAAATATCGATAATAGCATACTTAGATGAACATTATGACTGCTAGATTCAAATTTAAAATATGAAAATTTGAATATTGATAATAGCAGACTTACATGAAAATTATGAAAGTCAGATTCTAATTCTATAGTCTGCGTATTGATAATCTCAGCATTCTTTAAAGTAAAATAGTTTTTTCCTTCATCACTTATGCCAGTTTCAATAGATATAGGTACACGTTGAGTTGCCTGGCAAATTCAGAGAACAATAAGCTCATCTAATTACTCAGGTCATTTAAGAAATTATTATTTAAAGTACTGCTGGATTTGTCTTCAATTTATTACTTACCAATATGCTGAGAGCCTCTTCCTAATTTGTATTATGTTTAGTACTATGTAACATTAGTTGACGTCGGGTTTACATTTCCTGCACAGCAATCTGTAGCACAAAAAGCTTCACTTCCGTTGTGTGAAATAACTATTTCTAGATTGAAACAAAAACTTGCTGAGAGTGCAAGTTGCTGCAATGTGACATGGCTTTAAGCATTATTGGAACGCACGAAAGCGTCCTTAACCCTGCAGTGGTCGCGTGGTTCATAGTTACATTAAAGGTCGCGCGGCGTCTCACACACGCCAATACGTTTCTGCTTTCTCTATGTGTTTTTAACTCAGTCAGTTCAAATTTATGAGTGTAAACGTACTATTTTATTAAAAACTAAAGAGAAGATTACATTCTCACTAGTATATATCTCTATTTTATTATTGTCATTTTTAGTTATACATATAATCCGAAAAGGTGTTTGCTGCATAAAACGTCTTCTGGTTCAATACAAACCATGGGTGAAAATCCCTTATCGAAAAACAAATATTTCTATTCATGTACTCTTAACATAATATACATACTGCAGTTTATACATTGAGCAGTACAATTGGCAATCAGCGCATACTTGCTGGGCATGTTCTAAACACAACATTTGTTACAGCTGCGGCATTTATATTTGGTATATCGGTTCTTTGAACGACCACATTCACAGCACCTCTGTCTTTTTGTGCCTCGGTCCTCTTCTGTAGTTTACACTGCATGTTCATCTGGAAAAAGACTTTGAATGTCTCGTTTGAGGTTTCTTGGCAGTGATGAACACTGAAAACGTAAACGCAAGTAATCATCTGCTAGATTACGTCCTAAAAGTTTCAAAAATTCACTGCTCCTGCTGCTAACATCAGCATTTTTTGCATGGTATATTATTTGTGCATTTATAGCTGTAATGTTCACCATGCTATAAAAGATTCCCATAGGCCATCTGTTGGTTTTTCTGGATACATTGTACGAGCTGCTCAATTGATCCACAGTATCAACGCCCGATTTGGTTATATTATAGAAGGTTATCATTTCCGGATTTTTCTTATCGCCAGACGTTGCATAAATTGCATTATCATGACACATTGTTGAAAGAACCAGAATCACTTTGTTTTTCTTGGCGACATAGGATATTAGGGTTGCATTTTTCTGAAACCCAAAAAATGTTGTTCCTACCTCCCGGTTTTTTGCTCGCGTAAACTCCGGGGGAATTTCTGGTTTGTTCTTTCTCGTGGTTCCAACCAGGGTAAGGTTATTCTGAAGCAAATAGTCAGCTAAATCTAAGGTGCTAAACCAATTGTCCACGGTTATATTACGCCCAGTTCCTGAGACCACAGAAATGAGACGTTTCACAACATTCGCTGGTTTGTTGCTAAGTTCAAATGTCCCTGCAGGTTGTTAACCAGCATAAATTTCTAGGTTGTCGGTGTAATACATCCTAGCATCCACCAAAGCAAATATTTTAGGTCCATACTTATTTGGTTTGCTAGGGATGTACTGCCTAAAAAAAACGATTGCTCCTAAAAGCTTCTAGCTTTTCATCAAGAGTGCAGTACTCCCCAACTGAATAAGCATTTTTACAATTTTCCACAAAAGAAGTAAATATTTCACGTATAGGGGCTAAATTATCAGCATTCTTTGTTTCTTTTCTAGTATCCTTGTTATCAACCTCAAACAGTATAATAGGAACCTAAATCGTCTTTCAGGCGTTATCAGACGGCATAACTCAATTCCCATTTTATTTGAAGCCCATATATCTTGGGTGTGTGTATGATTGTCTTTCCTGGACGCGCATATATACAATATTCCTAATAGAGTTTTTATTTCAATTACGTCTGTCTAGTGAGCATTCCTTTCCCTGGAATAATGTTGTTGAACTTCAGAAATCTTTTTATTTGAGTACTCAACAATACTAGATAACAACTCGCTGTCGAAAAAGTATTCCCAACATTCCATTTGCGTTTTCGCATTTTTCATGGCACCTTTCACTTCCGGTAAATGGGTGACAATATTCTGTCGTCGTGTGCGAACATTTTTTGGACCCACTTTTGACCATTTTGAAGATTTATTCCTTCCCAAAAATATTCGACTTGGTTATCACTGTCCATATTATCGGAGTCCGCTTCTTGCTCAGTGTCCGTATTTTCTTCTCTCGATTCCAATCCGTCGTCTTCCAAGTCACTATAAATTTCAAACTCGTCACCAGATTCATCTTTTTCCTGCAACAGCCGGAGCACAGTTTCTCGATCACGTACATTTGCCAGGTTGTAGGTCTTCTTTGAGGTCATGTTGGATCTGAAGATTAACAAAATGACTTACTTAGCAACAACTATTAGTATTCATACGCAAAATACTGTATAAAATAAAATATTCACCTTCAGTACCGTAGAAGGTCGCGTGGCGTCTGGTAGACCCCAGCAACGCGGCTCCGGAAACAATCTCTTCCTTCGAACACTGCATTGAAACTAATGCAAAGTTGATGAGCAAAATATGTTTGTATTTAGTTAATAGGAAGGTAGATGGCACCACAAGTCAGCCAGAGTATCTGTTCAATAGTAACGTGTAAATAAAGGACGCCTGGCGTTTGTGAGACGCCACGCGACCACTGCAGGGTTAACATTATCCCTTTCTCAGCGGATTCTGCTTGACAATGGATGCGTAATGTAGCTACAACTTACGGTAAGCAGAAGTAACTAAGTCCATTAAGTGATTTCTGCCTGCCTAAGAAATGTGAAATTTGGACTTTAAAATAGGCATAACTTAAAAAGCTTTGAAACTTTTGAGAACGCATTTTCTGGTAAGATGGTGTAATAATCTCAAAATAGCCAAATTTGGACTTAGTGACTTCTGCCAGAACGATGAAAGTTACCTAAAGATTATAAGCTTGCGGAGAGAAAACAGCTATTTGAATTTAGGGGAATGAGTCACGCTTAATGCTTAGAAGTGTACTAAGTTGGAAACTTCTTAGTTCATTTGAAATAATTATGGTTCTTTATATAATTGCTGTACTGAATTTTCAACAACGTTACTTAAGATCAATATTTTGCAAATCAAAATTAGAAATGTTATTTTGTGAAGTAGCATAAATTTTTCTAAAGCCACTTAATAAACATAATGGGGAAAACCACAGCAAATCACCATAAATAGCAGAAGTACATAGTCAAATTGAGTAAAGGCACATAAGAACAAAAGGTGACGAGATGAAAAGTCATCTAAGGAAACAAAAAGGATTTCGAAACATGTTCCATGTAAAGGACAGTTTAGGAGGGATAGTTTCTTGAAAGTGCTCGTTTCGCAGGCGCAAATATTTTTTTCTAATTATTTTTTATTCGGAGGCCCAAAACGTATATTTTCCGGTGAAATATCGGTATAGAAAATTTTAGTGGAATGCAGTGCCAATGTACATTTAAGAGAAATTAATTAAGAGGAGAGAGAAAAATCCGCCTGCGGTGCCATTAGTAGTTAAAGCGGGCGTTAAACACTACCAAAAAAAAAAAAAGAGGAGAGAAAGTACTGTGAACCTTAATTCGAGTTTTGGTTCGGGAGGAGTCAAAATATGCATTTATGTAGGATTCTCCATAAGAATTTTGGGTGAAATGCAATACTTTACATTCAATTTAAAATATATGTCCCACACCATGTAATTTAATTGTTAATCCTTTTGTTTTAGTGTTTACAAAAATATATATAATTTGGGTGTCGTTCGCTTTAAGAGTAGATGTCCTTTTTTACGATAGTTAGTTTTGTTCGATGTATCCGGTTTAAGTGAAGAGGTTCAGTTCCATCCAGAAATAAAGCAGCTTCAGTAAATACAGAATGAATTTAATTTTCTATGCCTCGGTTTCCCTGGCAAATATGCAGTTGTATGAAGCATTGGCAGTTTTAGAAGCAACACAAACGTAAAATATTCTTCAGCTTCCTCTAGTCCTTATTCTTAGAGGTAAGTTCAATTTGTTAATATACCCCCACCAATGAATCTTTGCACTTGACAGTTCGTTTTTTTTTTGTTTTTTTTTTTGGTAGTGTTTAACGCCCGCTTTAACTACTAATGGCATCGCAGGCGGTGACACCGATGATACATGAATGATGATGGAGCACCGGTGGAATGCGATGGCGGGGGAAACCGGAGTACCCGGAGAAAACCCGCCCAGCGCCGCTTTGTCCACCACAAATCTCACACGCGGTCGCTTGGGATCGAACCCCGGCCGTCTAGGTGAGAGGCTAGTGGTCTAACCACTCGGCCACGGCGCGGCCCCTTGACAGTTCGGGTGGACTCATGTAATGTTCTGACATTGTCAGAATTGTTAACTTTGAACCATAGTTATATTTAGATTTTGTTTCGGAAATGGTTGGTTCTTAAGTAATTAAGTAATTAATGTTTACATTTCGTGTCCTACAAGGCACAGCCACAGCTTTCAGTCACAGAAGATGTGATCTCATAGGTTAATTGTTCTGCCTAAAGAAATTCGGGGATTTCAACACGTGATATGGTCATGCGAATTTCGATTTGGCAAACAACTGTTAATTGAAAAGGAAGCCTACAACGATGATGGTACACAATTGAAACTGAGGTGAACTGAATTATTTTCGGTGTATTGAGTTTTCCTCGGAACAAATTTTTGAGCTATATGAAATACAGATATATGAACACATACTTGGCAAAGTGTGTTTTGAAGTTTAAATATGAACTTAGGAAAACATCTAAGTCTGAGAAGTTAATAAAAAAAAAAAAAAAAAAAAAATCGTATACTGGGCAAACAATCGGATTTTATAAAACATTTGGGGCGACTCAATGCACAGCATTTTGCAGATGAACAGTAGTAATATTTTGCAAAGTAGCATATTTCAATTGTAATCGAGCTGTGGATGTGTCAGGAAAACTGGATTGATATCTGGAGATTGCGGTGGTCACTTTGTTGGAAAGAGTCTACCAATGATTAGATCACCAAAATCTGGGTGATTAATTACTTTACAGATGTGCTCAGCAACAGTGACATAATTGTTTAGTCCTTCAGATTTCTTATCAGCAACGGAGAAAATCTTCCAGTTCGAATCTCCATAACGAGTCCCCAATGGAAAATGTGTGTGCTCATAAATTATTAAGAGTTCTAAATTTTCTCAAATTTTGAGGAAAAAATCCTCTTGCTTTCACGATAGCATTGAATAGCTGTATTCTATAATTTAGTGATAGATTCATGGTTTGTAACTTACAAATTCTTGTAGATGTGTGAAGAATATTTCTAATGTTTTATTGTACCAAACTGTACTCATAGCAACGGCGCATAATAAACAACAAAGGAAAACTAAACTGCATCGTTGGCCCAGTATGTGACTGATTTTGAATTTTGTAATATTGCTGTTGAAGAGGTTTACAAGTCCATGTTAGATTTCAATAACAGTAAAAGCATGGATGTGCACTATTTAAACTCTCATATTGTTAAACTAGCCGCCTCTTATATATCTGAAGTATTAGCACAATTATTTAATGGCTATGTTCAAAATGAGTTTTTTCCATCTTGTTTAAAAAGAGTCAAAGTAGTCCCCATCCATAAGAAAAGCGCCAAAGATAATTACAATAACTATAGATCTGTGTCTATTATACCAGTTATAGGAAAGTTTTTCGAAATTATTTTAAATAATCAAGTTGTCAAATATTTTGAGAATAATTCTTTTTTCTTTTTTTTTTTGTGATAATCAGCATTGTTTTAGAGCTGAGCGATCCACAAAGAGTGCAATCGAAGCTTTTATAAGTATACGTATTATGAGTACTGAGAAAAAAAATGAACAATGGATTTTATGACGTGTCTAAGGCCTTTGATAGTATATCTCATTGCGTTTCATTGAACAAATTAAAGTTTTATGGATTTAATAACTTAGCTCTGAGTCTTATACAGTCATACTTGAGATATAGACCTGTATTTTTAAATGGTACATTTTCACAATATGCACCGATTGTAACTGGAATACCGCAAAGTTCTATATTGGGACCGGTATTGCTCATTTCTATATTAATGGTTTGCCTGCAGCCATTGATGATATTATTACGTCATGTTTTCTATACGTTATACATTTAATTATAAATATAATCGGGGAAACTTCATAATTTATATATCCCCCCCAGGGGCCTACTACGGTAGGTACGGGTTTGGCGCACCCGGGGCTTCCCGAGCCGCTCACCGCCACTTCACCCTACCCATCGCCATTCACTGTTGCCACGTCTTGTGCACTGTATGTGTTTCTTTAGTTTGTTTACATTTATACTCTCTTGCTCTTCTAGGCTTATGGAACTTAGTAGTTTGTAAGGCATTAGGTTTATTAACTCCTGTCTCACCTGCAGGGATCTTTCACTATCCCCGTGGTTCCTGTCCCACGGTTCCAGCGCGGCTCCCAATTTGTGTGCTCTACGGAGGTCCCAGGCTTGAAGGTTGGGTGCACCCTCCCCACTGCCCCTATGTGTAGCCTTAGGTGCGGAGCCCGTCCATACCGTCAAGTACATTCACGTAGCTTGTTAGTAAGCCCGGCCTGTGCTGGTGTCCCGACGACCGCGTTACGTCGTTGGGATAGTTTCACGGGCCGGACGTGTTACCGCTGACGTTGCCCCGGCGTAATCAACCATAAGTCCCCTGAATCCGTGCATATGTTCTGTCGCTGCACGGCCTAGAGCGGGGAGCCACAGGCGGCTATTCCTGTGGTAGGGGCTTAAAACCGGGGCGTGCATGGTGAACGGTATACGCATATGGACCAGCAGTGGTGTTTGGAGGGTAAACATTGTGACGTAGGCCTTGGGTATCGGTCACGGGATGGTTCCCGTGACGGCACAGACCCTGGAGATTTGGTGTCTTTTCTTCTTTAACCCCCAGATGGCAGGCTGACGCTGACGGTTCCGGAAGGGGGTCCTTTCAATATGTCAAACCGCGCACCACCTGCTTATTTTGACCAGTTTATTGTTATGGCTATGTTGAACGAGACGAAGAAATTTTCAGACATAAGTCCATTCTACGTGCAAAGGGAAGTTGACAGGATCTGCGGCAAGGTTAAAAACGCGACAAGGCTGCGAGACGGTACGCTACTGGTAGAGGTCCACAATAAAGACCAATCGGACAAGCTACTTCATGCTACTCTGTTGGGATCGTACAGCATCAAAGTTTACCCCCACAAGTCCAGGAACACCTGTAGAGGAGTTGTGACCACCTCTAGTTTTGACGACCTCTCCAATGAAGATATTGCCTCCCATCTTTCAGAACAGCGAGTTTGTCAGGTGTACCGTCTACATGGTAAACGTGAGGGCAAGGAGTACCCATTGCGTACGATCCTTCTCACATTCAAGGTACTAGTGTTCCGGAGTTCATATACTGTGGTTACGAACGTGCTGCCGTCCACCCGTATGTGCCGAACCCTATGCGGTGCTTCAAGTGCCAGCGCTTCGGGCATACCCAAGGCGCCTGTGCCCGACCCGCAACCTGCGATCGTTGTGGTCTAGTGGCACACGTTGACACCGTCTGTACTCGCGCACCATGCTGTGTAAACTGTGAAGGCAGTCATCCGTCTAGCTCTCGACAGTGTCCCATGTACTTGGCAGAGAAAAGCATACAAGAAATACGTGTGAAGGAACATCTTACTTTTCCTGAGGCGAGACGGCGCTTTGAGCAGCTAAAGCCGGCCAACACCACAGGATACTCCTCAGCCGTTCGCCGTAAGCTTGTCCAATCCGTCGGTTTACAGACTGTGCCTGTCGCGGATGCGTCGACGCAAACTGACTTGTGCGAAGCCGCTCCTTTACGTGCTCAATCATCTGCATCTCAGTGTACAACTGCTGATGCACAGCAGCAATCTCAGCCGTCGACTAACCCATGTGCTCCTAGTTCATCTTCGCCGAAGATCGTTCCCGTCAACGTAGTAGACCGATGAGCCGAACTTCGGCAACGTCCCGCTCTCGTTCTGCGAACCGAAAGACTTCTTCTGACTCCCGACCACCAGTGGAGTCTGAGGAAGACACGGATTTTAGGTTAGTTGGAGCTAAATCTGCTAAGGTGAGAAAGAAAGAAATTACACCACTTTAATTTCTATCTCACCATGGATATAATCCAGTGGAATGTCAATGGGATCAGGGCCCGTCTACCAGACCTTCAACATATAATCAACAAGCGTTCACCCTCAATCCTCTGTCTCCAGGAAACCCACTTACATCCCCACCATACACTTCCACTTCGTCATTTTCAATCCTTCAGACACGACTTTGTTGGTGGCCAGCGTGCTTGCAACGGTGTTGTTACTCTCGTGGCTCCTACCATCCTTGCCGCCAGTATTACACTCAACACCCCGCTACAAGCGGTAGCTGTGCGCGTAACATTGCCTTCCATCTCCTTTTCTGTGTGCAATGTCTATTTGCCGCCGCACGATGTGATCTCAGACACTGAGCTTCGGGCATTTTTAGCACAAATTCCCCCGCCGCTGATCTTTTTGGAAGATGTCAATGCTTGAAATGTTCTTTGGGGTTCTTCTGCTGACGATGCTCGAGGTACAATGATAGCAGACGTTTGCGACAGGTCTGGTTTATTACTCTTAAACTCCGGTGCACCCACATTCTTATCTTCTGCATATGGCACCCTATCCGCCCTAGATGTAACTTTTTGCAGCCCTGCTTTACTACCCTTCCTGGATTGGTCGGTATTTTCCGATCTTCACGGCAGTGATCATTTCACATTGACATTCGTTTTTCGGGACAATATCCCTTACCCACTCAACATCCCCGCTGGATTATCTCCAAAGCTGATTGGGAAAAGTTTTCCTCTCTGCTCAATCTCAATTCCGATGGCTGTACCTCCATAGAAGACATGGTGGAGTATTTTACTTGCTCGGTTTCGCTCGCCACAGAATCCAGTTTTCCTCGGAGCTCTTCTACCCCTCGGCGTTTTCCAGTGCCGTGGTGGACCGAAGACTGCAACTTGGCATTAAAGGCACGTAAAAAAGCTCTTCGTCTTTTCCACCTACACCCGACGGCGGAGAACTTTGTTGCTTTCAAACGCGCCCGGGCTAAGGCGCGCTATATCTTTCGTAATGCCAAGCGGAATTCGTGGAAAGCATATGTCTCCTCACTTTCTCGCAGGAGCTCCTCACAGAGAGTGTGGACTTTGGTGCGCCGCATGACCGGCAAATGTCTCAGGACATACATCCCTGGCCTTACCGTTCACGGCTCCACCTTCACCAGCGAACGGGATGTTGCCGACGCTCTAGCCACCTCCTTCGCTGCGACAAGTGCAACGGGCAATTACGACAATGCCTTTCTTCCCGCTAAGGAAGCTGCTGAGAGATTTCGCCTTGATTTTACTAGTGACTGTAGTGAGCCGTACAATGCACCCTTCACCCTTGCGGAACTAACTCATGCTTTACACGCTGCGAGGGACTCTTCTCCTGGTCCCGATGATATTCACCGACAAATGTCGCTTCACCTCCCACCTGCAGCCGTTACATTCCTTCTGGACCTCTATAACCGCATTTGGCGCGAACAGGTTTTCCCGCCTGTGTGGCGAGAGGGTATTGTCATTCCTATCCCTCGTCCTGGCAAAGACCGGACCGGCCGATTTGCCTCACGAACGTCGTTTGCAAGACCTTGGAACGCATGATCAGTATTCGGTTTACTTGGTGGTTGGAGGCGAACGAAGTGCTCTGTTCCGAGCAGTGCGGATTTCGTCGCGGTCGTTCAAG
This sequence comes from Hymenopus coronatus, assembly GCA_030762935.1. Lineage (NCBI taxonomy): Eukaryota > Metazoa > Arthropoda > Insecta > Mantodea > Hymenopodidae > Hymenopus > Hymenopus coronatus. The sequence continues at coordinate 27,630,682 of CM060896.1, read as the reverse complement.
CGTTGATAACCTGGCGCGTATGGAAGCTTATGTACGGAATGCTTTCCTTCTGAAGCAGCAAGTCCTGAGTGTCTTTTTTGACCTCGAGAGGGCTTACGACACTACTTGGCGATATGGTATTCTGCGTAATTTGCACAGTTCAGGACATCTGGCCCTATTTCGGTGCAACTTTCTCCAGCTGCGCCGCTTTCGTGTCCGTATTGGCAATACTCTCTCGCGGGAGAAGATTCAGGAGAACGGTGTACCCCAAGGTTCCGTTCTTAGTGTTATGCTTTTTGCCGTGGCCATCAACGGCATTACTAGCGTGATTCGTAGTGGGATATCATCGTCACTGTATGTGGATGACTTTGCGCTGTACTATCGCTCCTACAGCACTGAACATCTCGAACGACAACTCCATAAACTCCATCGCTGGTTGGGCGCTTCGCAATGGTTTTCGTTTTTCCCCTATGAAAACTCAGTGCATACACTTCCATCGTCTTCGCGGAGTACACCCTCCTCCTGACCTCCAATTGAATGGTGTGCCACTGCCTTTCGTTCCAACTTTCTTGGGTACCCCACATCCGATACCTTCGTGCCTCCTGTGACCGATCGCTGCGGATCCTCAAACTGCTTTCTGGTGCGTCGTGGGGTGGCGATCGTTCAGTGATGCTGCGTTTGTAACGTTCACTCGTTCGCTCAAAACTAGACTACGGTTGTTTTATTTACGGCGCACCGACCGCCTCTAAACTTCGCCTTTTAGACACCGTTCATCATATCGGTTTACGTCTTGCTACAGGAGCCTTCCGCACTAGTCGTGTGGAATGCTTGTATGCCGATGTTGGTGAACCCCCACTGGCAGTGCGTCGCTCATTTTTACTTTGTTCGTATGCTGCTAAGTTGTCTGCGAACCCCCGCCATCCTTGTTTTAACCCTGTGTTACGCCCGGATTATTCACACCGCTATCTGAGGAACGCCACTGCTTCACGCCCCTGTGGTATTCGGTTTCGTGAACTGCTCTCCGAAGGGGTCTCAGATTGCCTCCTGTGGAGCGTGTTTTTGTTTATCCGGAACCTGCTTGGCAACTGAGGCGTCCCAGTTTCGACCTGACCCTCTCCAACCTTGTGAAACGTTCGACCGCTCCGGAGGTATTTCAGCGACTGTTTTACGAACTTTTAAGCAATTACCGGGCATATGCACCGGTATTCACTGACGGCTTCCAGCTGGCAGGAGCTACAGGTTGTGCCTTTTATTTCAATGGAGTAACACATACTTATTGCCTTGCGGACGCCAGTTCGGTATTCACCGCCGAACTGTACGCTATCTTTTACTTTATAGATTTTATCTCGCTTTTAGCACCTGGTAGTTTTCTTGTTTGCAGCGATTCCTTGAGTGCCCTACAGGCTCTGCAGCAGTATACTGCTCATCACTCGTTATGCCTATTCAATCTCGCCTTTCTGAATTGATTGCTTGCAGCTACCAGTTCATCTTCACGTGGGTTCCAGGTCATGTCGGTATTGCAGGTAATGAGGTAGCGGATAGGTCTGCCAAGGCTGCCTGCTCCTTGCAGGATTATTCGGAAGCGGCTGTTCCCTCAGGGGATGTTTCACGTTACTTTCGCAGGTCTCTTCTTTTAGCTTGGCAGCAATCTAGGCAAAACTTAGCAGGTACACAGCTTCGCACACTCAAAGACACGGTACAGCCATGGCTCACATCTTGCCAGTCAAACAGGCGCCGCGAGGTTATCCTTACGCGTCTGCGTATCGGTCACACGCGGCTAACACATGGCTACCTTCTACGCGCTGAGTCAGCTCCTATATGTCAGACCTGCGATGTTCGTCTGTCTGTGGCACATGTGTTGCTTGACTGTCCGAAATTTCATCGTGAACGGCAATCCATCGGCCTGGGTACCTCCTTACCTGCCATTTTATGCGACGACGCCAATTCCGTCGATATGGTGCTACGCTTTGTTGCCTCTATTGGCCTCAGCAAAGACATCTGACCTGTTTCATGCGTGTGTGCAATTTTAGCCTTTTTAACTTTTTAGACTCTGACTTTTACCATATGGGACCACTTTTTGTGTGTGTGTTTTTAGTTTTTTAACCTTTTAGCCTTGGTTTTATCACCCGGGCCGTTTCTCGTGTGTGCCTTTGTAAGGGTTTTTAGCACATTTTAACTTTTCTTCTCTAGATTTGTTTTTAATGTGTTTTTCTTTTTCTTTACTTCGGGCCCAAATGACCTAGTTGTCGACGGTCCCTTTAACACTACTCACTCACTCACTCATTCATAATTTATAATCTTAGGTATACTATAACAGTATAATTAATGATTGGTATATGGCAAACTCTGTATGCTTGAATTTAGATAAAACTGAAGATCTTACCATTAGCCGCAATACGAATTATAAATTTGAGAAAGTAAAGTACTTGGGAATTTATATTGATTCAAACAGAAATGGAAAACACACATAGAGCACGTTTGTAAAAAAAATAGCCATTGGGACATTTTTGATCAGGAAGTTAAAATACCAAGTGAATATATATGTTCTAAAAGTTGTGCATTACTCATATATTCATTATTACGTGGCATATGAAATATTAGTATGGGGAAATGACCCAAGTGTCAAATACTTTTTAAATTACAAAAGAAAGCAGTAAGATTAATATGCAAAAAAAAATGGAAATGGCGTGTTATTTATGGACGCTCTTTAACTGCTTTGGTTCTCAGCGTCCCATTCTATATTGGGCGTGAAAGATCGCTTAATTTTGCTCAGAGGCCTCTCTTATCAGGCTTGAGGTTCTTTTACGTGCCGTAAATCTACGACACGGGACCCACGGCTTTACTTCCCTTCCGAAGGAAGCCATGCTAAGGATTTTTACGCTCGAAAAAATCCATCGTCCTCCGCCGGGTTTGAACCCGCGACATTGGGTATATGAAGTCAGCATGGTAACCATTACACCACGGAGGGCGACCAGATTAATATGCGATGTAGGTAGTAGAGCTCATTGCAGGCCATTATTTGGGAAGCTGAAAATTCCTACAATTGTTTCATTATGTGTTAGTAAATGTTTGCTTTATGTAACAAATAATAATGACACGTACTTACCCAATAAGGCTACTCATGCATATTACACCAAAAATAATATACAGTTAAGGATTAACTTAAGCTGAAATGTAACAACCAAAAACAATATTGATGATTTTGGTGTAAATTTGCATAATGTACTGCCACAGCACATTAAAAACTTGGATTCTAATAATTTTAAAATTGCAGTTAAAAGACTTTTGTTACATCTATGTCTACACGATTTTAATGTATATTTTAAAGGAATAAGTATTATTACTTCCTGACTGTGGGTATTGCTTTAAATTTTATTATTTTCCCTTTTATGTAATGGACAATTTCTATGCAGTGGTCATGCTCAGACAATAAATTGAATAGTTGATTGATTGATTGATTTTATTTCTATACTATGAACAATATCAAAATATTAATAGAGGATTTAAGTTTGAAGTAACTTTTGAAATACTCTACATATTTCATTTATATTGTTTATATACGATTTAAAGTGAGACAAAGACTGGAAAATGAGGCCGAGTAAAGAATTCGCGAAGTGAAAATCCTTTGCGTAAAGTTGTGATACTTGGCAGCCAAGCACTAGAACTATTAAATACCCAAGAATTCTTTGAATGAGCGCAGTACACGAAGGTTAATTGGAATCTCTCTAGTGTTGCTGATAAACCCGTGCAGTAAACTTCAGCAGCGTTTGCACTAAGCAGAATAGTGTTAACAAGGGGTGGAACATGATGACGTGGACGATTAAGCTTCCGAAATGGTGACGACTAAGATTTAGATGCAATTGAGCCTTTGCAATTGTAAACCATGAATAAAAAGCTCTTTGTTTTACATTCTTAAATCTGTTTCATTTCTCTCCTTTTAACAAGCTTATTTGATGCATCTTTACTTTCTTTTCTTAGTAATAATAACTCCATGGCACAACAGCTCACGGGGAACCTTGGCCTACCGCCCGGACGCTGCGTCCCCCATCTCGGTCCACTACAGACGTCATGGATGGGGTGCAGTATTGCAGGGTGAGACGTGGTCAGCGCCTCGAGCCCCTCCCGGCCGGTCAATGCGGTCCTTACGACCTGGAGCCGCTACTTCTCCATCAAGTAGCTCCTCAATTGGCCCCCCAGGGACCTCACGAGGCTGAGTGCACACCGGTCCAGGTCTCCCAGCGGGGGAAAAATCCACGCCGGTACTGGGGATCGAACCCAGGTCTCCCGCTTGGTAGGCAGCTGCGCTATCACCGCGCTAATGAGACGACCTTCTTTTCTTAGTACATAGATTGAAAAGAGATTGCAAAAGCGAATAATCAGTTAAAAACCAAACTTGATGTTATATAAATTCAACATTTTCCAAGGATGCAATTCGCAGATTTTCAAGAAAATCCCTAACCCCAAATCCCCTTTACGTGGAAAAGATTTCCAAAATGTTGATTTTCTCATAAAGGGCTCTAACGATTTTGATTAAAATAGCTTATATAAGATACTTATATGACCAGTAAAATACATATCTAGAATTTTCTGGAAATGACCTCTGAAGTCCTTTTAATTTGGAATGACTTTTGTATAACTAGTAAACTTTAAGAGACAAAAACATACCACACATGATTTATGACATATGCAGTTTGTTGTGGCGTTAACCATTTTCGAGATATTCCTTATTATTGGTTTCAATTTTAAAATACTTAAGCTCTTCTGAAACTGGAATTTGACATTCCTATTTCCTTTGTTTTACTCATATCCATGCAAAACATTGAATCTTGAACCGAACTTCAATCACATAGCAACCACCTTTTAAAAGATTTGACTATTGCTTTAGCCTAGTATTTTGTTATTTACCTTCTATTTATAATGAAATAAGTAATAATATCATTTTTATAATGTTTATCTTGATTAACATGAAGAAGAACAAGTTTTCCAAAAATAGTAAACTATAGAGTACGTGGAGAGTCATATAAATGTAATACATTGAAATATTTTTTCTATATTGTTCCAAAACATGTAGTTTATTCTATGTGCGTTACAATACATCTTGCGCGAGCAATATAACTTGCGAACTTTCAATTAACAATAAAAGAATGATTAGTTTATTTGGCATTCGCTATACACCGTTTGTATGCAACTTTAAGCACAATAGAAAGGTTCTTAAACAGATGCTGTTGTTTACTAGCAATTCTAGCAACGTGGCAATCACTATATACCTAATATTACATTCAGCCACACTAATTAGCTATTACCCTATTGGGAATAACTGTTAGAGGAAGCTGAAGATTATTTTACAGATGTGTTGAATCCGAATCTCCTAGCGCTGCACGCAGCAGCATTTTTACCAGGATCTATGAAACCGCCTCTGGTGAGGCATAAAAAAAGGATATCTGCTGTTGTATGCGAATGTTGGAGAATGTAACATCAATGTGAGAATATTTATGAGAAGAGAAAAACAGCGGAAGCGATTTTCTGCATATTTTTCTGCATATTATTTCTGTTTTTCGACGCTAGTGTGCACGAAAGCTTTATTATTTTTTTAAATTACTACCAAAAGTTCACATACACTTTAGCACCCGAAGGTTTGCTGTGTTACAAAGCTCAGCACGCTTGGCGTAGACACAGAGCAATTTCGGTGGTAATCATGTGAGCCATCAGCGAATATGAATGGCAAAGGGCGACGCATCGTTTTATTTGATATTTGAGGCGAACAGAGGATTATCATCAATGGATATGCCCTTGTTATAAATTGAGTGGAGGGGCAGCTTTTTCTGCTATACGCTCTATAAAACTTTATTAAAAATCATATACATTTATTAATGTAGGGTTCGAACCATTTATATGAATTTTTTCCAGAGGTTCTTCTTGCTTCTGTTCTTTAATTTCACGATCTTCACCTACTATGTCTTCCTCACACGTATACTGATTTTTTTCTTACCTTCGGCTTACCTTCCTCGTATTTAGGACTGCCGCACCATGGACTGATAACCCCTTATGACTTACAATCAGATGCCTAGGGGTTTAAAGCTGTAGGGGAGCCAACAGCACGAAACCACAGAATGGAGAACCTGGAACGAGTGATCGGCCCGTAGCCATGCATGAGCGTGAGGAAGTGGATGATATGAAATGCAAGCGAAATGGATGATAGGAAGGATGATGATGGAGCAATTGGTAGAAAGTGGCGGGGGAAACCGGAGGACCCAGAGAAAAAAGGTCAGACGCCGCTTCCACCACAAATCCCATACGCGGGCGCTTGGATCGAACCCAGGCCGCTTAGATGGCAGGCGAACAGTCTAACCACTATATTGCATGTAATCGTGCCGGTATCATTTGCAATGGTTTATGTTGGAAATAAGTACTAATTACCTATTCCATGCGCCTTACCTGATTTTGGTAATACAGTTTTTAATGCCTCCAGCGCGTAGGTACAGTGTACATAGTAGATAGAGAAGATATTACATTGCATCTCAAAAATATTATACTGAGATGTCACCCGGAAATATACTTTTTGGTTCCCCTGATTCCAAAAAAAAAAATAAATAAATAAATAATAAATAAATAAAAGCTAAATCCTTAGAAAAAAGTCTGTGTGTATAAGTGTGTGTATATATGTTTGTGTGTGTGTGTCTGTGGACAGTATAATACAAAAATGATAAGTCAGGTAAATATCAATACCAAACTGGTATTTACACAGGTACAGTGTCTTTCATAGATGGACACGAAGACCTTTACATGGAACATCTTTTGATTTTCTCGAAAACGCTCTAATACTTTTGATTAAAACCCTTTAATTTAAGATATTTTCATTGACAAACAAAATGTATATGTTGCATTTTCTGGGAATAGCCTCTGAAGACCTCTTCATAAATAGCTTGTAAACCGTAAGTGAGGACAAAAGCTTACTATACAAAAAATATAGATTTCATTATAACAAACACTCTATCATAAACATTTTTGTAGAGTTGTTTCCGAGATATTCCTTGCTATTAGTTTCAGTTTTAGCTACTTAAAACATTTCTCAACCGGGAAGTCAACTTTCGTTTCATATACCTTTTGTTTTATTCCCGGGAAAGTAACAAGCAACCTAAATTCAATTAATTCTCATAGAGACGAGCTTTTAAAAGTTTGACTATCTGTCGATTTAGCTTAGTGTATTGCCTTATTTCCCTTCTACTTACCACGAACTAGTAAGGGCATTAATGCTAATGCTTTTCTCGATTAGCATGAAGTAGATAGAAGAATTAACTTTTGTAGGAATAGTTTGTTATAGAATAGATAGAGTATGTCATGTAAATGTAACACCTAAGATTTTTTCATCCTAGTGAAGCAAATAGAATGAAATTTCAATACCATCACATAACAAACAGCTTTTAAAATATCTGATCATCTTTTCAGCTTATTGTAGTCCCTTGTTCCTCTTGCACAAGGAAATAATATCGCAATAAAATAATTTCTGTTAAATTTTCATAAGCATTTGGCGGATTGAAGAATAAACTTACCAGAATAAGTTGCTGCAACATAGGTAGATTATGAAATGCAAATATAGCACATTCAGAATTTTTATCATATCCTATTAAACGTCGTTTTAACTACTTGGTCATATAGCGACGGATCTGTTAGGTAAGGTACTCGTTTGTGTTACACCTCTCTTTTCATTCGCTACTGAAACTGACGTATACATTATTTAATGTTTAAATTCTAGACTTTTAGCATAAAACCAATACAAAAGGGATTCATCGAGGGGCGGCGTCGTTCTAACCACTCAGGTAGTATGTTTCCGTATTCCTCCATTTTCGCCGCTCATCTAGGTCTGACCTAAACTAATGCGTCTGTGTTGGACTTGTGTACAAACCAATAAGAGAATGGCTCACTCAGAGCAGTTGTCCAAAATAGAATAATACTTCTGTCAATATTAAATTTAAGAAATCGTTGTATTGTATTCACATGACCTCCTCTATTCCCTATCGTTTTTAGTACTACATACAAATCATTCTTACTGAAGTTTAAATTTCTATTAATGTATTTATCTTTGATATAAACCTTTGCAGAAGCCTTAAAATTCCATATTTTTTCCCTGTAATCTAAAAAACAACTCGATATGAAAAGGAACTTAAAAGAATGACTAGTAATGAATAATCTGGACCACCATTAATACTGGATATTTTGGAAATTACTTATGACAAAAACATCTATTTAATATAAACTAAGTCTTTAAAGAAGATATATTTTTATGCCGTAGGTTTATATATGCATATATCGCTTAAAGTATTCCAGTTATACCATACTATAGAAAATTGTTTCTGATTGAAGAGGTCTGCACAGGTTATTCCTAGAAAACTAAACTGATACATTTTATTTGCCATGTAAATATCTTTAGAACCGTTTTTGAGAATCGAATATTTCGAAAAATTATCCATAAAATGAATTTTGGAGTGAGAGATTTTCCAGAAAATCTTTTTGATTATGCGAACCGCAATAAGCGTTAACATAATTGATGGTTTTATTATGTATTTCTTAATAGGTAGAACTACAATAGAGGAATTAGACTAAAGCAATAGTCAATAATTTAATTGGATTAGGCAGTAACCTCTGTGTTTCGCATTTGGGAGGATCAGGGTTCAAATCTCGTAGCACGTCCCCCCACACAAAGACCTTTTTCTAAAAATAATTGTTTTTATTTAAGGGAGCCTAAAATATGTTTTTGTAAAATTTTGGTATCGAATTTTGGATGAGTACATTACCTTCTCCACCTACTATATACACTGTACATACATGCTAGAGAAAATAAAACTAGACAAAATAATAAGATTTTTACTCTTCTGCTTAGCATATAGTACATAGGCAGAAAAGTATTGCATTTCACAGAGATTTCGCTGGAAATACTAGATTTAGGGTAGTTAAGGCACACATGGGTGTGTTTGCGTTGTCCGTGTGTCTGTGGACACGAAGACTCTAAAACGAAAATTCGGTCCATTAAGAAACTAGATATTTAAGTTCAGTATCTTCTTAGGATGCAACACGAAGACTTTTAAGAAAATACCCCAACCCAAACTACCTATAAATTGAGATTCTATTTTTAAATTGTGATATTTTCAAACGTGACTCTAACGTTTTTGATTAACATACCATGTGTTAAAGATACTTATAAGACAAATAAAATGTCCATCTTGGTATTTTTGGGAATACCCTCTGAAGCGTTCTTCAGTATGAATGACTACTGTATAATTGTTAACGATACGGCGCTACACAAACAAGTAAAACATACAACCTTTGTGGAGTTAACCATTGCCGACATGTTCGTTGTTATTAGTTTCAATTTTTAAATACTAAGACTTTTCTCAAACAGTAATTCGTCAACTCTGGGTCATGGAAATAGAACAATTTCAAGCACATAACACTCTGTTTCTAAAGCATTTAACTATCGGTTTAGCCAAGTATATTCCCTTACTTTATTCCTACTAATGACGAAATTTGAAATAAGACCATTTCTGCTAATGCTTATCTTAATTAACATGAGGTAGATAGGAGAATAAGCTTTTTAGGAATAATTTGTTACAGAGATGCAGAGGAAGTCATTACTCAAAAAAAAGTCAGCAAAATACCAAACTTCTTAAGTAAATTATGTATCTTCCAAGGATTCGACTCGAAGTTTTCAAGAAAATCCCCTCATCCCATCCACCCTTTACAAGGAAAATTTTAAAAAAGTTTGTGTGTTCTTAAAAGTTGCTCTGTTTTGATTAAAATATCGTTTGTTTAAGATATTTTCATTATGATTGAAATGTAGGTGCATGTAGAATTTTCTGGAAATAGCCTCAGAAGAACTGTTCATTCTGGATGACTTTTCTTAAGCGATACACAAAATAGCTATTACGAGAAGATCTCGTAAAACACAAAATTTATGCCCTACGTATTTTTTGTTCAGATATTTTTAGAGATACTTCTTATTGGTTTCAATTTAAACATATTTATAATTTTCTCAAATGGATATTTGTCATTCCTATTTCTTTTGTTTCACTCCTAGCCATGCAAAGTGAACTTTATTTCAATCACACAGCAACCAGTTTTTAAAAGATTCGATTATCGCTTTAACTTGTGTATCCCCTTACTTCCTTTCTACTGTGACCACATGCTAAGGTCGTGATCACCAAATGTGTGTGTGTGTGTGTGTGTGTGTGTGTGTGTGTGTGTGTGTGTGTGTGTGTGTGTGTGTCATGCCAAGAGTCTTCCATGTTATATCTGTGCCGGTGGCAAGTTCTTTTGATATCGCAGCTGTGATTGTTACACCTCGTGAGTGTGCAAGTGTTTTATCGGAAGGTTCTTTGACGTCGAAGTCCTCACTGTTAAACTGAGTAATTTTGTGAGCACCTATTGCACGTGCGACAACTGCAGGAATTTTCCTGTCTCTTGACCGGTAGATATATAAAGGGGGAAAGAGGCCTTGCTCAGATTTGAATTTTCACTAGATTTTCATGGCGTGTTATAGTTGAGTAAATTTCGATTGGAAATTCGTAGCCTATCGCTGTCATCACCGCTGCCTAAACCGAAATGATATACGGCAGAACAAAAGCAATGAATAAAGTTATTTGTGGATAGATTCTGATTGTAATTAGTTTTTGAAAAGAAGAAAGCGTTATTGTTGGAGAAAATCAGATATTTTGTTACATTAGTTTTATAGAACTAAGCAGTAAGGCCATTTCTGGCAATCTTTATCTTGATTAGAATAAAGCAGATAGAAAAAGAAATGATGTATTTAATTCACATGACCTTCTCAACATTTCTGTAACAATGTTTTGTTAATAAGCTATCTACTTCATGCTAATTGAAATAAGCATTAGCAGAAACCGTCTTATTACTTTGTTTCTTATAGATAGAAGGGAAATGAGGAAATACGCTAGGCTAAAATGGCAAACTAATATTTTAAAATATGGTTTCTATGTGATTGAAGCCCGTTTCTTTGCGTGGGCAGTAGTTGACAAGTTCCCGTATGATAAATGTTAGAGTTTTTTAAAACTGAAACAAATAACAAGGAATATCTCGACCACGGTGAACTCTACGAAAAATGTATATGACAAAATAATGTGTTTTAATGAGATATGCATTTTATTTATAGTGATTTTTTATCTATTTCTTACGACTTACCAGTTATGCAAAGTTAAGAAAAATTCATCTAGAATATAGGGCCTTCAGATGTTATTCTCAGAAAATTCTAGATATACATGTTATTTGCCATGTAAATATCTTAAATATAAGAGATTTTAATCAAAATCGTAAGAGCCATTTTTGAGAAAAACAAAATGTTCGAAATTTTTCCATGTATTTCCGGTGAATACTCGGTATTTAATTTTTTCTGTGCAATACAATACCTTCTCTACGCACTATTTACATAGTAAGTGTACTGAAAGTAATAAGTTTATGTAAAAATATATGGTTACAGAATAGATAAAGTCATGTGTGTGTGTGTGTGTTTGTGTGTGTGTGTAGTACTTGTGATTAAAAGACATATTTGTTATCATACATGTTCTATACCAGCATTGAACAATTATAATCAGATAAGGTCCAGTTGTAGTCACGTGAACAGGAGAAGGACAGTTCAATTGATGGCAAAGTTTTGTAACAGACTTACAGGGAATTAAATGAATACACTAGGCTAATGTATAGTCAATTGTTTTCAAACTGAAAGCTATGAAATTGAAATCGCATGGTCGGAGGTTGACAAATTCCCGTATGAGAAAAGTTTAAGTACCTTAAAACTGAAATCAACTGCACGAAAAAATGTATATGACAAAAATTGTATATGTTAATGATACCTATATTTTTGTATAATACGTATTTTTGGCTATCGCAGTTACGGTTTACCAGTTATGCAAAAGTCATCCAGAATGAAGAGGTCTTGAGAGGCTATTCCCAGAAAATTCAAGATATACATTTTATTTCTCATTTAAATATCTTAATATATGGTATTTTAATCAAAATCCTTAGAGCCATTTTTGGGAAAGTCAAAATTTTCGAAATGCTTCCAAGTTAAGTGTAGGTGGGGGGGGGGGGATTTACTTGAAAATGTTCGTTTCACATCCTTGGAGGATACTGGACTTAAATATCAAGTTTGGTATTTAATGCGCCTTTCGGTTTTTAGGTATGCTGCCCAGAGACGCACACACACGCATACACACACACGCACACACACTCTACACATATACGCACACAAAGACACAGGCACAAATATTTTCTTAAAAATACATTTTTTGGAATCAGGAGTTTCTTTAAACATAAATTTCCGGTGAAATGGTATAGAATACATTGAATACAATACCTTCTCTATATACTATATACATAGTACCTGTAGAGAAAGTAACAAAAGGGAATGCACTACTTTTGTGGATTCTAACAAGTAAAAAGAAAACTGATCTTCAAAGTTTTATTTCCCTTCAAAATGACCACTGGTTAGCTTCAATATACGCCTTCAGTCTGCTATGGAAAGGCTGCTGCACAAGTTCTAGCATTTCAGCAGAAATTTCAGAGCAGGCATTCATTTACTGTGTTTGGTAAGTCCTTGTAGACAGATCTTTCACCTTTCAACACAGAAAAAAAGTTTAAAGCAGTTAAATTCGGTGAGTTGGCTGGCCAACATATAGGTCACCTTCGTCCAACCCAACGATTTGGAAAGAATCTGTGAAGACAAGCTGTAGTAATTTGTGCGCTAAGGACTGGACAGCCATCATGTTGGCACCACAGATTACTCCTAGACCGCAGAGGAACGTCCTCTAGCAGATGTTGGAATGCTGCGATATTTGTGCGAGTTCAGGATCACTCTTTGAAAAGAAGGCATATGAGCTGATGGTTCATTATCCCATACCATACGTTTAAACTCCATGGACGCTGGCGTTCCATCTGACAAAGCCAACGGGGATTGTCAACAACCAAAAGTGCATGTTTCTGCGGCTTACCTGATCACGATTACTAAATGTTGCTTCATCACTAAACAAGATACATGCTGAATCTGAGTATCATGTCTTAATGCCCATATACAAAAGTTAATCGATTCTCAAAATCGTTTCCATGCATCTCTTGATGGAGAGAGATCTGTTAGGGATGGAACCAATGTCGATGGAGAATTCCAAGCACATTTGTCTAACTCATAGCACTTCCGGTGGAATGTGCCGGAACTAGTTTTAGGATATACTGCAACCGGAGCCAAAACATTAATTTCTGTATCTTCTCCTATAACGTATTTGTTTTTGATATGTTTTCTACGTTTATACTACCACTTTCACGTAACTCATTGCAGACGTTGATAAATAACTGCCGAGATGGCTGATGTATGTTGGGATATTCTCGTAGGCCTCCACGGCCAGTGTTGTGTACAATATAGCTGGTTTCTGGTTGCTGCCGCGTCATCGTAATCTTCTGCCAACGATTCGATTTCCTGTTGATATCGTCTTCAGGGCTACACAGCACAGAAGGTAGGGCATACTTTTATTTTGTGGATGTAGATAGGCTTTGTTCCATTTAAAGTCGTATGGTTACTCAAAAAATATACTTTATGAGTATTATTAAAATCTGTTTATAGGCTTAAAGTGAAAACGGCTCACTAACAGCACTTTTTATTTGCGAAATATTTGCGGTGCAAACTTATATGATTCACTCTGTAGTTATTTCCCTTTGGATATGATACTGAAGAAGGAGAACAAAACAATGCGTGGCAGTCCGTAAGCTTGATTAGCCATTTCTCTGTAAGCTTGATTAGCCTTTGTCTGAGATTCCCCACACCTCTATCTGAGATTCGTTCAACAGAGAGAGAGGTAGTTCAGTAAAGAGGAGACAAGGTCGAACGAACGTAGCTTTCCTTGCCTCTGAGAAGCAAACTTCGGAAGTGGTCACACTAATACACGCCATCAAAAGGGAAAATACCAAGAGAGTATCCGAAAGCATGTTGGGAAGATCAAGAACTCCTTGAAGTCGGAAGGAATTCATAAGTTGATGATCATCACGACCATGGTATTACATATTTTCTGAGATAATGAGATATAAAGTTATTAGCTGTAACACTGGCGGGATAGAAAATACAATACGTTATTAATGCTTATATACACTAACAAACAATAGACATGGACTCAAAGGAAACTGCAAAATGTACCAAATTCACTTATTTCAGGTCCTTAATCATTTAAGATGTATGTTAGTTTCTCTATTACACACATTAAGCAGAGGAAGTAATGCAATCTGTCCAAAAAACCTATGATTCACAAGTAGTTCTGTTTTGAGGACCCCTAAACGAAAAAATCTTTGGACACAGGTTCGCGTTATGTACAACATAACTCTAAAATGAAAATGCCAAAAACGTACTTGACAAAATTTCGATAATAGTGATGTTCTTAATGATGTCGTTTAAAATAGTTTATACTCATGTATATTTACAAGACAAACCGAATGACATGTTAAATACGAGGGGCGCAGAATAAGTCCTTGGAAAAGGATATAAAAACAAACTTTTTTTGGTAATTTTTTTTTAACTTTCAACATAATCTATTTTTAGCTCAATTCACTATATACAGTGTTTCTTCAACTGTTTTTAGCCTTCCAAAAATAGGATTTCATAAGGTTCTCAAAATAGGCATCTGTTTGGGAGATAACCTTTCTTTAGACGTGAATCGTCTTCCGCCGAGTCGCTTTTTCAAGTTTGGAAATATAAAAAGAAAAATCACTGAGGCCAAATCTGGTGAATACGGTGGATGTTGTAGCACAGCGAACCTTAGTTCTATAATTTTCGCCACCGAAACTGCGCAGGTGTGCACCCTTGCATTGTTTTGATAGAAGAGAAACTTTTTCTTTGCCAGATGAGGGCGTATTTTCTTGATTTATCCGTTCAATCGGTGTGATAAAGATGCATAATACTCTCCATTTATCGTTCTTCCTTTCTGCATGTAACCAATGTAGATAATTCCGCGTACATCCTAAAACATCTATCTCCTTGTCTGCGGATTTCACCACCTTTGCCTT
Organism: Hymenopus coronatus; assembly: GCA_030762935.1. Taxonomy (NCBI): domain Eukaryota; kingdom Metazoa; phylum Arthropoda; class Insecta; order Mantodea; family Hymenopodidae; genus Hymenopus; species Hymenopus coronatus. The sequence goes on along the minus strand of CM060896.1, from coordinate 27,615,655 downwards.
CTTCGGAGCCGGCTTACCTATAGAAACCGACTGTTTTTATTCTTTTGTCTCTGAAGTGTAGTAGTGTATCTATATTTATTCCACAGTTATGTATCAACGCCGAAACTCGTCAGGATTGCGACGAAAAACCAGCTTCCAAATCTATCACACGACTGTGTTTATTCTACATTGAGAGCTAACGCGAAACCCATCTTGCTAGACCTTTATCAGACCTAATTTTTTTGTGCAAAATTGAGAACACTGTACTTTGTGATATGCCTGTTGCCTCTAGTATTTCGCTATGAATCGTCGATCACTCAAAACAATATCTTGGATTTTATCAATCATTTTGGAGCAAGTCACTTCTACTGGACATTCGGAACGATGTTCATCATTTGTGTATGTACGGATACATTTTAAATTCATTTATCCAACTGTAAATTGTTGCAAACACAGGGGCATATAATGCCACGAACTTCGTCCATTTCGGCTTTTATCCTTTTCGTTGTTAAGCTGTTTAAATAGAAGTGAAAGTCCTTCCCCCCTCCCATCTTTCTAAAGTAGTACGAGATTGTTGATTCAATCACCTATGGCAACGAAATCACGTAGGTAATAGATATAGCTGAAACTTTAACTGCTATCTAGTAAGAGACGACGGTTACTAAATATGAACTTTTTTCGATGCAACGAGTGTAATTTCTTGGATTTTCTAAGGTTTTTATTGAACACTCCTGGTGCTCTGAGAAGGGCGGTTATGTACTGTGAATTACTTCCGTATAATGGTGAACCTTAAGAGATGGACAAAATCTTACTTCACAAAAATTAGATCGCGGTTAAGCGCACAATTTATTTAAGCAGTCGAGTGCTCAGTGTTCTGGCTTCTCACTCAGAGGTCCCGGGTGTGATTTTCAGCTAGGGCGGGAAAGTTTTCTTTGACTAGAATAATTTCCCTATACCCCACAGAGTCTGCCTGGAAATAAGCATGTCAGCGTAAATGTGTGTGTGTGTGTTTAATAGTAGAAACTAAAAAAAAAAAAAACTAATATTAATAACGCTTGAGTTCAGCGAGAAAATACTAAAGCATAAGCCTCAGATATGAACATCGAAGTTAAAAGCGCCTTTATAAACGAAAGAATAATAAAATTTTTAAAAAATTATTTCATGTAAATATTTTTATCGCATTAACCAACGTATTATGGCAACATACCGGCATGACACTATATTTCTCAACTGATACACATGTTTCACGGTAAAGCACAAGGCGATCTCAAATGATTTTGAGATGACATACCCCAATGGCGATTTACAACGTCGTTAGTACTTCAAGTCCCAGGATTCATAGTTAATGCCAACTATTATGGCAATTGTTGTTGATAATTGTTTTTCACACAAACCGTGTGTAAGACCGGAATTGGGTAGGTAGAGTCACACTGAAAAATATTACTTATTTAACTACTTTTCGTTCTTGAACTATGCTTTTTAACACACACACACACACACACACACACACACACACACACACATACACACACAGTTTTTTTCCAGAACACCATTCTTTTTATATATATAAGGTTATATGCCCTCTTGTTGAGAGGTTGCATCAAATCACTATTTAATTTCTATTTATTTATTTTTATTTAGTGCTTTATTTAAGTTTCAAAATATTTAAGTAAAAGGATAATGATACTACCTGGGATGAAAGAACTCAAATTTAAATCCACGCTTGCAGCAATTTAAAAGTGTAAAAACATTTTTGCACCAGAAGTAAAAAAAAAAAACATTACTCACTATTTCACCTGCAACATATATTTTGATGTCTTCTGAATACATTAAAAACACAAATTTTCGAAAATTTTTGATTTTTCAAAATTTACTCTAATGGCCAGGCTTAAAGCAGACATTTTCATAGCAATTGAAATGAATGTACATCTTGAATTATCTGGAAATAGTCTCTAAAATCCTCTTAATTTTGGATGATTTTTGAATAACTGGTAAACCGTAAGAGATATATAAACTATTTCCTGACAATAAGTATAAATGTCGTTAAATCACACAACTCGTTAAATATATTTTTTGTAAATTCACCATTTTCGGGATATTCGTTGTTATTGGTTTAATTTTTTTTCCTATACTTAATACTTCTCTCTCTCTCTCTCTCTCTCTCTCTCTCTCTCTCTCTCTCTCTCTCTCTCTCTGTTTCTCCTAGTCACGCATAAAGCTAACCAAAAGTCAGTGACATCGCAAGATTTAGCTCTTAAAAATTTTGACCATAGCTTTAGTTCAGTGTATTGCTTTATTATCATTGCGCCTATAAGGAAATAAGTAATAAAAACAAGATTGTTAATGTTAGTCTTGATTAGCATGAAGTAAATGAAAAAATATGTTTTTGAAAAAATAGCTTGTTGCAGATTTTTTAATTTGCAAGTGAAATAATTGATAATTCAGGTGTTAAATGAAAGAGTCATCAAAATTACATTTCCCATGAGATCTCTACAGGGAATGCAATATTTTTGTTCCTAGGATTAATACAGTGTCACACAAGTATACACGTGCACTTAGAATGCAATCCGTATTTATTAAATTGCATAGTTTATATATTTAGCTTGAAAATTAATAGACTTCCTTATTGACAAAAGTAGGTTGATTGATATATTGCATGTGTATATATGTATAAAATGTTTTGTTTTAGTGTGCTGTGATTTGTTCTTTAGTTAATTCTGTAGTATTTTAGTACAGTTCTTAATTTTTAATTTCTCTAGCTACTAAGTACAAAGTTCATAGTAGGTATATAAGATACTGTATTCCACCCAAAATTTGCATACCGAGATTTCATCGGAAATACTTGTTTTGAGGATTACAGAATCATAAAAAAATTATAAAAAAACCCAGCGTAGGTATGTGAGTGCCTGTGCACAACAGAAATCTAAAACGAAAAGCTGTCTAAATACCAGGAAAATCTCCACATCCCAAACGACCATTTACATGGAATATTTTTCGAAATTTTCAGTATTCCAAAAATGATTCTAACAATTTTATACTGTATATTAAAGATGTTTGCCTGGGAAATAAATGTATATGCTGAATTTCTTGGGAATAGCCCCTGAAGTCCTATTCATTCTTAATGACTTTTGCACTACTGGTTAACCATAAGAGATAGACAAAAGCTTAATACACCAAAATGTAGATCTCGCTAAAACCCGCAAATTATGTCATATTTTTTAAGAGCTAACCATTTTCGAGATATTCCCTCTTATTAGTTTCAATTTTAAAATAGTTAAGCTTTTCTCAACGTTAGGTCCTCATCCGTTAAATATCTCTTTTGTTTTATCTGCGGACATGGTAAGCGAACCAAGTTTCAATGACAGTCGCATTGCGAAATCGTTAAAAATCGGTTTTGCCTAGCGTATTCCCTAAGTTTTCTCCTACTTATAAGGAACTAACTGAAAAGATCATTTGGGCAATGTTTATCTGGAGTGGCATGATGTGGATAAAAAAATAATCTTTGTAAGAACAGTTTGTTCAGAGCAGATTCAGAAAGACATGTTAATGGATCAGATGAGAATTTCTTAGTGAATTTTGTAACTAAAATAATTTTGTAATCTTTTCATTTTCTTTTAAGTAAACATTGTATTTGGGTAAATCAGCAATGTTAACACAGTAAATAAATAAATAATAAAACAAATAACCGTTTTCCTTACTTAGGTTATGAAAGCAGCAGTACATGCCTGGCAGAGATCTTCTATTGGGGGTAGAATTGGTATACTGTACTGTTTATAGTTCTGAAACTATTTCATGCTCTACTTTCAAAGGTCTGTTTCATTATTTTAAATGTCTAGGACACCGGAGAACACTTGTAATAAAATTTTGCATTCATGACTATAACTTTTTCATGTTTTACCGTCACTATTACCAAGTAGTGAATATAAAAAGAAAGAAATCTTCTCCTCAGGCGTCATATCACTCGTATTCTGCTCCATGTCCTTATTGTCTTAAGCAATGGAGAATGTCATTCTTGCCTTTTGAGTAGTTTTATGTTTACCACGCATTTTAGCAAAATGGTGTCCCGTTTTATAGCACCATAAAACTTGTCAATAAAATGCTCTCCTTTCAACAAAAGTGGGACGCTTAATTCATCTTAATCATATTGGTCCGTTTTTCAAATTGTGGGACATTGTCTTCGCCAATAAACATCAATTAAATACAAATTTATTCATTTACAAAACAAACGCTAAAAATATCTAATGCCTTTCATTCATATGTCTTTCTCAATATCTGTAAAAATTCTATTAAAAAGCTTATTCTTTTATACACTTCGTCTAATCGAGACAACAATTAGCAGAAATGTTCTTATTACTTGCTTCCTTGTAAGTAGGCAAGTAGAAGGCAATTAAGGGAATACACTAAGCTAAATCGACCATCAAATCTGTTAAAAGCTGTTGCTATGTGTTTGAAATTTGTTTCTTTGCATAGCCATGAGTTGACAAAAGTAAGTATTTTAAAACTTCAATCAAAGACAAGATATATCTCGAAAATTGTCAACAACACGACAAATAATGACAAAAGTTGTGTGTTTTTACGACAACTACATTTCTTTGTGTAGTAGGTGTTAATCTATCGCTTACCGTTTACCAGTTATGCAAAGGTTATTCAGAATGAAGAGGTCTTCAAAGGCTATTTCCTGACTTCAACATGTACATGTTATTGGCCATGTAAAGAAAGGCATTTTATCAAAATCGTAAGACATTTTTGAGAAAATAAACACAGAGAGACATATGGCCCTTTTTCTTAAAAAAATCTATTTCCGATAATAACGGGTATAGAAATTTGAATTTCTGGGTTGCGGGCAATAGCTTCTCTGCCTATGTACTGAGTGCATTAAATAGAGAAAGTAAAAATATGTAAGTGTTCGGAGTGAAAAAAGTTAATCCCGGATCTAGGATTCTAATAGCTTTGTTTAATTTTGAAGTTATTAATTTGAATGCTGGACATAATACAGTGACGTGCGTCGACCATGTAGATAATCCAAACACTGAATATTATAGTTATTCAGTAATTATTCGTAAATCAAAGAACAGGTATGCCTTGATGGAAGTCAAAACCGATAATAATGTAATTCAAAAGGACCAAAGAGATGACATGTGAGAAGCAATCCAACTCTATGGCCTCTCTCTGGAAGATTGTGTCCCGTCTCTCCACTACAATTCGATTAATTCCGGCGGGCATGGGCAATTTATTTGTTAAATCCTCGGCCAAACGCTATCTAAACGCTCCCAACCATTGCCAACCCATACAATAATATAATACTAGAATGCCATAGAATGCTTCCCCGGACCTCCAAAATGTCGAATTCCATATCGACAGTAAATGAATATGAAATTCAAGAGCGTGCAGTACAGAAATAGAAAATACAAAGTTCGAATAAAAGTAAAAGTAAACTACCATCTGTACCAATTAATGACAAAGCGCAAAACCGTTTAAGGAAGTCCCCAAAAACCAATGATTCTCCTTTAAAAGTACTTTGAGTGCTGTTTCTATATTATAAGCGTAACAACTTAAAATCTACCCATCAGTTCACATTTAGAGTACCCGGCGCCTCCATCAATATTCATAAGCCTTCTGTAAATATTAATTAAACGTCCCTACTTCACAAGGAAAAACTATTTTCACACAAAAGTATTACATTTTATTAACTTTAAACTTTATAAGCTTACATATGGTGGTGTCCTAGTCTTGGCCTAAAAGATAACTCGCGGGATGACATGCAAACTCACTCCATGGATTCCCCCTGGAAGACTGTCGTGATTCTCTACTACAATACAATTAATCTCACTGCCAAACAGCTTAAGTAATGACATCCCAACCACTGCAACCCGCATAGTAAAGTAGGCGAACATCAGTTGAAATATGTAACTCCAAAAGGAAATAGGCACTCTCTTTTCAGAGCAGCTTTTGATCCTCCTGTGCTGAAACGACGTTTCTAATGAAAAATAACCTTATTCGATATGAACAGAACAGCACTAACATTTTAACTTGCTGAAACTTTGTTTTAACTTGAATTAGTGCTCAGTAGTTGTAGTTCATTTGTGGTTTTATTCCTAAACTCTTGTATTGCATTCTTTTCCTTATTTTCTAAAGTTACGTTCATGAAGAACATTTCGCGATGCTTTAAGATGGTTATTTTTCCCTAACTCAGACGTTTGGTGGTTGTTTACATAATAAGTCACCGGTTGCGCCTGCCCTTTGCCATGCCCGACTATAGATGGTGTGATGTGAGGGAAGAATATCGGTCCCCACACTGAAACTTCAACCTACGTAACCATACTTTTTGTTTTATACATCATCTGATTAGGATTTACAAGATTCAGACTACAACTTGAAAATATAGAACACTATGGCATTAAGCTTAGTTTAAATTTGTTTGTGTTATACAAATACCTAATACAAAACACATGTACGGATTTGCACTTTCGTTCTCTAAACTAAAAATCCCGCTCATTGCTTTTAATAAGATGAGAAATTAAAATTAAAATTAACACTTAAAAATACCTTAAAATCGGGGATTAAGAGAACCTATGTCACAGAGTCTCTGATAAACTGCAGTTAACGTTTGCTTTTTATGAAGATAAGTATTTAGGCATCACTAATACAGACCCTCTTGGCATTGGCAGGTGCCACAGTTGAGGCATAAATTAAATGAATATCTGCAAATTCAGTATATGTAAAACCATTATAAAGGGAATTTTGTGATTGAATCAGCTCCCCGTTTCCTCTCTATGAGTCACGTGAATGCAGGCATACGAGTTGTACCAAACACAACAGCTGGACATTGCGAGATGTATGTAAACACAGGAGAGACATAACGCAGGGCTGTTCAAAACACATTGAAATTTGAGTTTCATTTATGACAATGCTACTAGTAAGTGGCCAAAACCAGATATGTTTTTGCCTTGTATGCCTTGCTCTATATTAGATATCAAATTATTTGCGCATATTCACTACTCACTCTCTATTTGTGGCAATGCATTTAAACATTTCAATTCATTATAAGCTTGTGACCAAGCAGTTACCATATTATCAAACACTTCAGAATATAGAAATTTATATTCGATACTTTTCCTGTTCAAAGATTTTTATTTGAGACAGTTTCTTGAAAAATCTGTTCTCAGTCATCATCTAATACTGCTAGAGAGCAGCGAGTTTCTTGGATTTTCTGTTGATAGCTCAATATATCACTTGCTTGGTTTTGAAGGATGTTTTACGACACACCGGTGAAAATGAATATTTTCGAATATGTAAAAGAGAAAAACAGATTTGAAACCTTTCACTGGCGCTACAATATCGGACTCTTGAGGGTTTTCTACATAGCACTAAACATATCATAAAGTTAGTTATGTTACTGCACAGTGCTTGCTAATCTTGACAATAATTCCATCGTGTTGGGCAAAGGAACATTCACAATTTCATGCTTTGTAGTTGACAAAGCAGTCAAAACTACGGCTTTCATTTAGTAATTTTCAATTTGATTATAACTTTCTTTAAACACAGTAGAGGTTTCTAAGTGCTGCGCTAAAAGAGGATCTTACTCTACGGCGTACTTCAACACTCCACATAAGTACCATGATTACTAAAACTTCCTGCTTCATCATGTCCTCGAAAAGCTAGTTCTCAAAATAATTTACTGTATTAATAAAGATTTTAGGGATAACATTGTTCCCCTTTTTTGATCATGTAGAGATAGTGCAATTTCTATTCCACTTTCCCTAAAGCAACTGAAGTTAAAGACGATGTTCGATGATTAACAGAAATTCCATGTTCGGCTTTTGACCACAGAATATATCAAATTTTCAAAATGCAGATCTCGTCAAAACGCACAATTTATGTTCCTTACATTTTATTCTTGGAGCTAACCGTTTCCGAAATATTCCTTGTAATTGGCTTCAATTTTAAAATACTTATACTTTTCTCAAACACAATGTAGTCCGTGTTACTTTTGTTTTCTCCAGGCATGCAAAGAAGCGCATTTCAATGACAATAGCAAAGCTCGGAAATAGGTCTAAGGTCCTCTTCATTCTAGATAACTTATGCATACTTGTAGACCGTAAGAGATATATATAAAAGCATAATACAAAAACAAGTAGGTCTGGTAAAATCACACGCTTTATGGCAGACTTCTTCTCAAACGGGAAGCTCATATCCATTTCATTCCTCTTTTGTTTTACTCCAAGCCATAGACAAAGAACCACATTTCAATGACAATGGCATAGCGACAGCTTTTAAAAAAGTTTGATTGTCGCTTTATCCTAGTGTATTTCTTTATTTCCCTTTTACCTATAAGGAACTAAATTAAAACCAACAAAAACAAATTCTGCTAATGCCTATCTTTATTAGCATGATGTAGATAAAAGAATAATCCTTTGTTTCCAGAACAGATAGAGAAAGTCGTGTGAATGTAACACAGCAGATTTTTATGTTCTAAGTTGCCCAGCTTTAGAACTATTTACTCAAATGGTAAATTTCATAACATTAACCTGTTGTGACCTGGTCAGTAATTTACTTAGAAAACAAAAGTTTAGAAAAGCAATAGAACCAAAGAAAAACAAAAAAGTGTATTGTGTGAATTAAAAGTGTAGTGAATTTGCGGTCCTTTTCGTAGGTAGAGTCATGTGTGATTACTTTTCAATGAATGTATGTAATGAAAATATACACAATTAACGTTTTATGAAGTAATAGTTGTGCCGCTGTTAATGTTGTGAAGTGAAATTTGTAAACTTATGAAAGGCATCAAGGTAAGAACAGCCTTATTAATATAAAAAATATTACTTTCTCTAGAACGCTTGCATAATGTACATATTATAGAGAAGGTATTATTTTCATCAAAAAATTTAGTCTTCACCGGAAATATATGTTTTAAGAACGCCTGAATCCAGAAAACATTTTATTAGAAAAAGGCGGGCAGGCAGGCAGGCAGGCAGGCAGGTAGGTAGGTGTACCTTTGGACAGCAGAGGCCAAAAACGAGAGCTCGGATAAATATTAAACTTGGTATTTAGGTTCCTTATCTGTCAAGGTTTCCACCAGAATATTCTCAGGAATACTACTCACCCCACTTCCAACCACCCTTTACATGGAGCATGTTTTCAAAGCGTTGATTAAAACAACATGAATTTTAAAGTATTTTCATGGCAAGCGAAATGTATATCCTGAATTTCATTGAAATAGTCTCTGAAAACCTCTTCATTCCTGATGACTTTTGTATATCTCGTAAACGTAAGAGATGGACAAAAGTTGCTACACAAAAATATAGATCTTATTTAAACACACGCTTATGTCGAATACATTTTTTGTAGAGTTAATAATTTACGTAATATTTCTTGTTATTGATTTGAATTTTAAAGTCATTGAAAGTCAATTTTCGTATCTTCTCTTTTGTTTACTTCCGGAAATGCAAAAGGGAACCGAATTTCAATTGTTTCACATGACGATGAGTTTTAATGTTCTAGTCATCGCTTTAACATAGTGAATTCCCTATTTCCCTCCTACTTACAAGGAAGCAAATAATAACTAAAGTGTATCTCAAATACTACGTTGTAAATAAAGGAGTTATCTTTTGTACGGAAAGTGTTTTTATGGGACTCCTGAAAAGTCATGTGGATGGCAGCCCCAAAAGTTTTACTCATTTAGTTCTGGAATATGAAGATACAATGGCGTGATGGCCTGAGATTCGGTTTTCTCTGCATTAAAATGAAAAATATACAAAGAGACAACAAAAAAGAAAAAATATAAAAGCATCGATTTACAGTTGATAAAACTATATTGTGAACATCCAAACGGGTAACAAGTATACCTTATAATTGGTTAGCATCACAATAGGTTTTCTGTGGCATAAATAGTTTGCTTTAATGAGATCTATATTCCGAATAGAAAGCTGTGTTTTACAGGTAATACAAAAGTCATTTCGAATGTAGACCTTCACAGATTATTCTCAAAAAAGGTGTTCTTTTTACATGACTGCTCTACCTTTATTGCAAACAAACCATTCTTAAAAAAAAATATCTTCGTCGTGTTAACTGAATGAAACATTAGCAGACTTTTTTTATTATTTGCAAGCAGAAGGAAATAAAGGAATACGCTAAGCTGAAGAGGCATTCAAATATTTTAAAATTTGGTCACTATATGAAGTTTCTTCGCGTGGTCAGGAGTAAAACAAAACAAATATGAAACAAAAGAGGACAATCCTTTGAGAAAAGTTAAAGCATTTTAAAGTTTAAGCGGTTAATTTTAACGGTTAACATCTCGGAAACGGTTAACTTTACCAAATAAGTGAAAATAGTTTAAATTGATTGGTTTAACAAGATCTATATTTTTTGTATAGTAAGCTTTTGTCTCTCTAAAGGTGTACTCAACAGTTATGCAAAAGTCATCCAGAAAGAAGAGGTCATCAGAGAATATTCCCAGAAATTTATATATATTTTTTCTGGCATTTCAAACAAAATCGTTAGAGCCATTTTTGAGAAAACCAAAATGTTCAAAAAATGTTTCCTGTAAAAGGTAGTTGATAATGGGAGATTCTCCTGAAAATCTACGTGTGGTATCCTTGGAAGATACTGAACTTATGTACCAAAATTTAAGTGACCTTTTATGTTTACAAACGTGTGCGCGCGCACACACACACACACACACACACCACAGACATGGATCTTTTTCCAAAACTGATTCTTTGGACTCATGGGAACTGAAAACATGCATTTCCGGTGAAATCTCGCTATATAATTTTTGGGTTGGATAAAAAGCCTCTTTTATCCCTCTCGGTAGAGTGGGGCTCGCTTATCTTCTCACATTCAAGAGGTCACGAATTCGAATTTCGCTTAGGATGAGTTACCGAATAGAAATGTTTTTCGGGGTTTTGTTTTATCTTGAGAAGACTAATGTCAACTAAATTTCAGCTACTATATGCATAGTATGTGTAAAATAAGTATAAATTCAAAATATACTTTTGTTGTCATCTAAAGTAGCTTAAATATATTGTATTTTAATCAAAATCATAACAGCAAATTCTTAGAAAATTAAAAATTAAAAGAATGTTCCATATAAGCGGCAGTTTAGAGTGGGATATTCTCTTGAAAAATTTCATGTCGTATCCTTGGAAGGCTTCTTCTTGTTCTTCTTCTTTTGCTTCTGTTTACCCTGTTTACCCCAAAGACTTACAAACGTTTGGGATTAGACATACATCGTATGTTGAGGGGCAAAGGCAGACACAGTTGTCAGGATGGGTGATCAGCCTGATGCTTGGACTTGAGAGTGAGAAATGAATGATATGAGCTTGCAGTGATAGGGATGCAAGGAAAGATGTTTGTGGACCAATTTGTGGAATGAATGGAGGGAAAAACCGTAGACCCGTAGAAAATCCGTCCAGGTGCTGCTTCGCCTATCACAAATCCCTTATGTAGTTCCTTGGGAACAAACCTGGGTTGCATAGATGAGAGGCGAGATCTCTAATGCTCGACCACGACGCCGCTATCCTTGAAACCCCCTTTAAAAATTATAGGTTTGGAAGCTATCATGTTTATTTACTTTCTCATTATGCTTTTCTCCACATACACACACATACACACTCAGGGATCTTTTCCTAAAAACGTCTCTTTGTACATATGTGGACTGGAAGTATATACATACGTCAAACCTCGATATCAAAATTTTAGGTGAAATACATTTTATGCTATATTGATTGAAAGAGTATTCTGGTCATTCCTTTGAGGTAGTTAAAATGAGAAGATTAGGGTTATCATGAAGTGCTGACTCAGGCCCGGGCCTTGAGCTAGCGATTTGGTAACTTTGCCCATTCCGCGTCCCACAAGACTTGACCGAACAATAAAATACACTAGTTTTAATAAGTAGGATTTTGTTAAGTTATATATCCCCTTGCCGCTTTACGAGCGCTGTGCAAGTTGAGCTATTGATACAGTATAACTCTGCTACTTTTTTATATATAAACTGACGAAGTTGCTAGAAAATGGATGATTATTATACCATTTTATCTCCATAGTATTAGAAGAAGAGATTATGCACTAACGCTAATGTTTAAAGATGATCGGATAATTATACGAATCTAATTTAGAACACTATTCCACTTTTGTGACGTCATCAGAAAATGCACCAATGGAATAAAATAAAAAGATTAAATTTTGACCCATGATAACACCACGCTAGAGGAGGCGTCCGATAAGACATTTGTTGATACTGAATATATTAACTCAAATCGATATGCAGTGCCACACACCTTCACTGTGAAGTGGCAATTTGAAAGTTGGCGTACTCACAATTCGGCCCAGCTTGAATAGAGGATATATTTTATAAATGATCTCAACACGAAAAACACGGAAAATAACGGAAGATATATCTGTAATCAATTTCAACAGTGCGTCATTACAAACTAACAGCAGAAATTTCAATATCACAGATCGCTCAACAAATTCCAACCAAATTAAATTTTGGCTAAGCTGTTTTTAACGTGGCACTTTGAACTAATTCTATTGCAATTAATGTAACACGTGTTTGGGTTATTAAAGTCTTTCTTGCCGTCACTCTGTTAATATGCGATGACTATATCTTTGGTTAATATATCTTAGGTTATCTTTTACCATGCTGACTTCACATACCCAAGATCGCGGGTTCATATCCGACCGAGGACGATGGATTTTTTCGGACATACAAATCCTTATCATGGATTCCTTCTGAGCGAAGTAAAGCCGTTGGACCCGTGTCGAAGATTTACGACACGTAAAAGAACCTCAATACTGATGAAGAAGCCTGTGAGCAAAATTATGCGGTCTTTCGCGCCCAGGGACGCTGAAAACCACGGCATTTAAAGAGCATACATATATAAATATACATTTCCATTTTGGGTTATCTTATTGAATGTCCAGGTTAAGTAATGTTGATTATTATTTCCACTCCCAATAGTTGGCTACAGTTAGATCTATAGTATTTATCATTTATACCATGATACGTGATGTTTTCTTTACCATGCATTAACATAATTCAATCATGCGTTCCATGAAAATATTATTATAGTTTCCTATGTAAGAAGCCACCCTCCGTGGTGTAATGGTTACTATGCTAACTTCATATACCCAAGGTCGCGGGTTCAAACCCGGCGGAGGACGATGGATTTTTTCGGGCGTAAAAATCCTTAGCATGGCTTCCTTCGGAAGGGAAGTAAGGCTGTGGGTCCCGTGTCGTAGATTTATGGCACGTAAAAGAACCTCAAGCCTGATAACAGAGGCCTCTGAGCAAAATTAAGCGATCTTTCACGCCCAATATAGAATGGGACGCTGAGAACCAAAGCAGTTGAAGAGCGTCCATAAATAACAGACCATTTCATTTTCCTATGTAAGAAATTTTATTTTGTCAGTTATTTAAGTTTAATCGTGAAATAGTCCTTTCAAATTGTACTCGTATTTCATGTTATTATCCTAAGAGCAAACACCATTCGTTCAATTACTGTAGATAAGGTTCAGAAATCGATAAAATTGCAAAAGAATATATGACAATATCCTTAAATAAAGGTGATGCCATTCAGAGATAAAGACGGTATTCGATCAAAAAGCTGTAGTAGAAAACACTATTGTGAAACAAGTTACATGAACTAAACATTTGCTGCATTCACATGACTTTCTTTATATCTCTGTAACAAAGTATTGTTAATAAGCTTATTCTTCTATTTCATGCTAAACATTAGCAGAAACGGTTTTATTACTTAGTTCCTTATACGAGTAGAAGGGAAATAAGGGAATACACTAAAGTAAACCGACAGTCAAATGTCTTAAAATGTGGTCGCTATGGAATTGAAATCCGTTTCTTTGCGTGGCCAAGCGTTGACAAGTTCCAGAATGAGAAAAGTTTAAGTATTTTAAAACTGAAGTAAATAACAAGGAATATCTCAAAAACGGCCAACTCTAAGAGAAGAATATATATGATATAAAATTGTATGTTTTATAGAGATCTATATTTTTGTGTAGCAAGTTTTTGTCTATCCCTTACGGTTTCCAGTTATGCAAATTTCAATAAAAATCATCCAGAATAAAGAGGTCTTTAGAGGCTATTTCCAGAAAATTCAAGATGTACATCTCATTTGTCATGTAAAAATCTTAAATATAAAAGATTTTAATAAAAATCTTAAAGGCATTTTTGAGAAAATCAATATCTTCGAACATTTTTCCCTGTAAATGGTAGTTGGGGTGGAGGATTTTCTTGAAAATCTTCGTTTCGTATCCTTGGAAGATACCAAACTTAAATACCAAGTTTGATATTTAACGGTCCTTTCGTTTTTGAGCTATGGCGTCCACAGACACACACGCACGCACACAGATTTTTTTTTTTTTTTTTTTTTGATTCGGAGGACCCAAAACATGTATTTCCGATGCAATCTCGGTGTCGAATTTATGGGTACAATACCTTCTCTACACACTACATACATAGTACGTTAGAGAAAGTAATAAGACAAGTGGAAAACCATGGATATAGAGAGGCTACTATTCCATTTAAAGAAAACGAGGCAATGACAAGATATGTAAATACATTGCTACAGACAATAATGTCTAATGCGTGAAGGAAGAAGTAGCATTAGCAACTTTCTTTGCTCTTCCTGAACAGCTATCCAGATAGATTTTGTACCTTTGAAGAATAATGTTCGTTTTATGTGTTATCAGTCAATAGGAAATGAATGTGTGAGAAAGTTGCGCTCCAGTTTCTTACCTCCCTGCTGGGAAATTCTCCTAGGAACACTATGTTACTAGCACGTAACACTCAAACTGTGGAGAAAATTAAAACGTGAGTTAGCTTTGTTCTGTCCGTTGAACAAATTAACGTTATAATTCAATGCGAATGCATGAAATATGAAAACCTTTTAATTACGCGATGTTCTGACTAGTAAAGGACCTCAGAGCAAATACAACTGTTTCATGAAGTTGCCGTTGGTGTTCCTTTTTTATAAACGCTACACCCAATGCCATTACTTTTATCTTAATTTCGTATGAATAATTAGTTTACATTTTTCAGCAAATTCAACAAATGCATGGAATTAAGCTAGAAAGAAAAGTAAAAATGGAATATTGCACGTGATATTTGCCGAGCCTGGTAGGTCAGGTGTTTTATCTGAGACAGGCATTCGGGAGATCGCGGGATCGGTTCCCCGCGGCTGAACTCTCTGACCCATGGCTTTCTTCAAGGGTTTACCAGGGTCAGTAGGCGAATGGTTTAAACTACCCTTTGATATCATATTACCCTTAAGGATTATATTCCTATTTCTTAATAAAGTAAAGTAGATTAATCTACAGGATTAATCTTATTTCTATAAGTAATTTGTATATGTTTAATTAGAGGAAGATTGCTTCATTCCCCGAAATTCCTGTCCCTTCATTTTTCTCCATTTCATCCAACTGGTCTCTTTTAGGGTTGGTTGTAAGTATCGGCGAGGACTACGGTGATGACGCCATGGTGAATGCGCTTTGGAAATTCAGCTCTCGGCAGCGGAAGGGCGTTTGAAGTCGTCTGTAGACTAAGGGGCGTTTGATCAGACCTAAGACGTGGCCTCCAAGCGTCGAAATGAAGACCTACTTGGAACTGTTTGGGACCCTCCACTGTGGCTCCCTCCCGCTGTCTTGTTTCTGGTTACCCCTGTAATTACTCTCATGTTATCCTAGCCCCCAGGGGTGTGACGTTCAAAAAGCCAATATATGGCTAAAGTGTGGAGTCACCTCCGGTACACCTACACCACACCACACCACGTGACATTTGCAACCAAGGAATGAATAGAATATTATTCATCAGCTGAAACAGATGAAGAAGCTGAATACTTATGACTCCTTATAATGTTAATAGCTGATTACCCAACATTGCGCAATTTCCTTTTTAAACCCAAAATGCTATTTAATTAATTTACTTTCCCCCGTTCTTTGAAATCATTAAGCAATGATTTAGAAGATTTTAGATTATAATTATAATTTGGTTTAGGCAGGGATATTCCTAAAAACGGAAGCAAAATCTCCAGATAGAATTTTCTGGGAATAACCTCTAAAGGCCTCGTTATTCTGGATAAATTTGACTAAATTTTGCATAACTGGTAAACCGTAAGAGATAAATAATGTAGATCTCGTTAAAGGACTCAATTTATGTCATATACGCTATTTTCGTAGAATTGACAATTTCTGAGATATTTTTAAGTTATTTGTTTCAGATTTAAAATACTTAAACTTTTGTCACACTTTTCTCCTGGCCATGCATAGAAACGGATTTCAACTAATGGCAACCAGAGTTTAAAAGGTCACTACATCCTAGTGTATTCCCTTATTTTCTTTCTTCTTACAAATAAGCAAGTAATTAAGACAATTTCTGCTAATGTGAATTTATGATCATATATCAAATAGAACAATAAACTATTTAACAATAATGTGTTACAGAGTCGTACAGAAAGACATGTGAATGGAAAACATCAGATTTTTTAAGAATAATCGCTGCAGACCTCTTTATTTTGGATAAATGTTGTTTAATTTTGCACAACCGGTAAACCGGAAGAGATAGAACAAAGCTATCTACACATAAATTATTTTGTTAAAACACATAATTTATGCCATATTTTTAGGGGAGCTGACCATTTCCAGTATATTACTTGTTATTGCTTTCAGTTTTAAAATACTAAACTTTTCTCATACGGAAATTTATCAACTTCTGGTCTTGCAAAGAAACGGATTTCAACCACATGGCAACCAGCTTTTAAAAGATTTAACTATGGCTTTAGTCTAGTGTATTCCGTTATTTCCCTTCTACTTAAAAGGAAGCAAGCAATAACACTATTTATTTCAATGTTATCTTGTTTAGCATGAAGTAGATAGAAGAAGAAGAATTTGTTAGATGCAGAGAAAGTTATGTGAATGAAACACATCAGATTGTTTCAAAACATACCAACAACATTCATAAGCATGTTTATTACATCTTCCGATTTCAGGCATGGTGAATGATGTCGGCTTGCAAAAACTCTGCCCTAGAAGTTTCCTATGACTGCCAGATCAGTTTGCATTGGACTCGACGAATTTTCTCCTTTAACAGAGAATTTTCGCCTTTAACCCGTAACACTAATGATTTAAGAGTACTCAAAAGAAAAAAAAGTCAATTATGGTCATCATTAGCGAAATGAGGTGATCTGAAAACCGCTCATGGAGCAATTGGATGTTTTCGTGGGCAGCATGTCAGGTGGCGCCATCCTGCTGAAATCACAAACTCCTGAATGTCCATTACATTGAAATGAAGTCACGAAAAGTGTTATTATCGCACGGTATCGGTTTATATTAAATGTCATCTTCAAAAAAATGATTCCGCCTGGCCAAAAACCGCACTAAACTGTGACTCGTTGTGGATGTATTTCCCTTTCTTGAATTATGCGAGGCTTTTCTGACCCCCAAATATGGCAATTCTGCTTATTCACAAATCTGTTTAAGTGCGAATGCGCCTCGTCACTTAAGATGATTTTGCTTGCAAAGCCGTCGATGTCGTTTTCTTAGAAACCAGTCAACAAAATTTCGCCTTTTCCCGTAACTGGCTTCTTTCAGCCGTCGCGTTAATTGAATTTAGTAAGGGTGGTAATGGAGATCATACTGGAGAATTCTCTGTTTTGAAGAATATCCTATGCTGATATAAAATAAAACATGTAACATGAGAGCAAAAACCATAACACTTTTGTTATGAGTATATTAGTGTTTTATTCTCCACACAACAAAATATAAAATATTTGACATTTGATTTTATCAATGACAGTTTATAGAACAATCAATGTGACTCAACGCATTAAAACTATAGGAGAAGATCCATTTTTGTAAAAAAAAAAAAAAAAAAAAAAACATTAACATTTCGAAATATTATACGACTAAGGGTTAGAAGCTCAAGGTTTACAAATAGGTCTGATAGCATAGTGTACAAGTCTTAAATTTCCTAGCTTTAAAATTCTAGAAGTGAGATTTGAAATATATAGGTTCTATTCAGGGGAAGTGCAAGATGGCAAAATGTGGTATTTCCTGTTTTAAATGTTAAGCACACTCTGTGGTTCTTCCTTATCCATTATATATTTCCTGTTTTAAATGCTAAGCACACTCTGTGGTTCTTCCTTATCCATTATATATTTGATTTTTACTTTCTCTGTACGCACTATGTACATATGTATAGAGGTATTGCACTGCACCCAAAAATTCCATACCGAGATTTCACCGGAAATATATGATTTAGGGTCCCCTTTACCTAAAAAAAGCATTTTCGGAAAAAGGTCCGTGTGTATGTGTCCGTGTGTCCGTGTGTCAATGAACACAATAACTCAAAAACGAAAAGTAGATAAAATACCAAACTTGGTATTTAGGTTTAGTATCTTCCAGGAAGATTTTGAGAAGACACGAAGATTTTGAGAAAAATGCCCCCACCCCCAACTACCCTTTACATGGAACATTTTACGAAAATTTTGATTTTCTCAAAAATGGCTCAAACGATTTTGATTAAAATTTCGTATATTAAAGATATTTACCTGACAAATAAAATGTATATCTTGAATTTTCTAGGAACAGCCTCTGAAGAGTAGTTTATTCTGGATGAACTTTACGGAATTTTGAATAACTGCTAAACCGTAAGAGATGGACAAAAGCTTACTACACAAAAAATATAGAGCACGTTAAAACACACCATTTATGTTATATACATTTTTTTCGTGGAGTTCGTCGTTTCTGAGACATTCCTAATTTTTGTCAACTGCTGTCCATACAAACAAAGGAACTTCAGTGACATAGCAGCCAGCTTTTGAATATCACTTTAACCTATGATACTCCCTTATTTCCCTTCTACTTACAAGGAAGCAAGTAATATGGCTATTTCTGCTAATTTTTTACTGATTAGCAAGAAGTAATTAGAAGTATAAGCCTTTTAAGAATAATTTGTTGCAGAGATGTAGAGCAAATCATGTGAATGGTACACCTCAGATTTTTGTCATTTGAAACAATAAAAGTTAAAAACAAACATTTAACTTCATCATGCATAGCTTTAAATGTTGAATTTCTGTACCCGTTTTGATAAAATTGTTAATGTCTCAACAAATTTTATGTGCTAAAACGGTAACGGAGGTTTAATCTAAGAAGTTAAAGGTCAAATGGCATAGGATCGCAAACCAGAAGACAGCTCAGACTGCAGGTAGAGCTGAATATATTAATGTTAAACTGATATAAAGCTTAATTTTCAACTGTGACTCTCTCAAAGCCGTATGCTTTAAAATATTTTTTCTTTTTCTCAAAACAAATGCTCAAAGTCTCGAAACAATGCGTATATTTTTACTTTCTGCACACTTACTATTTAAGCAAATAGTAAGTAGAGAATGTATTGCATTCCACCCAAAATTCGACATCGAGATTTCAATGGAATATATGTTTTATGGGTCCTGTATCCAAAAATATCTGAGATGTGTTCCATTCACATGACTTTCTCTGCAAACTATTTTACAAAAGAGTATTCCATTAGCTATATCGTAAAATGGACATAAACATTAGTAGAACTGGTTGTATTAGTTCCTTTTAAGTGGGAGGAATATAAGAAGGCTAAAGCGAGAGTCAAATCTTTTAAAAGATAGTTGGTATGTGAAACAATGGAGTAAGATACAATAGAGAGCACTAAAGAGGACCTCCCTTTCAAAAAAAAAATCATCAGTTTAAGATTGAAATCAATGAAAAGTAACCAAGTAACCTCTACAAAAAAAAATATTTACGTGTACACGACAAATTCCGTATTTTAACTAAGCACACATTTTGTGTAACAAATGTTTGTCTATCTCTTACGGTTTACCATGCAAAATTCGTCTAGAATAAAGAGGCTATGCCCGTAAATTCAATATATACACTTTATCTGTCACGCAAATACTGAAACAAATGTTTTTCTTGATTCAAAATGTGGTTACAAATAGTCTTGAATTCACCGTCGAAAATAATTTACTCGGCGTTTCAACACGTGTATAGTTTATGGTTGCACGCCACCCTTAACTCGCACATCACCGCGCGCTAACACTCCAGTACAATTCACAACACAACAACAACGCTATACTGCGATTCTTCCTCCTTTTATAGACAGAAAATGACGTCGCTTAACTTTTGACAAAGTTGTTTAAGATACTGGACGCTTCTAAACACATCTCAAGTGTACCCTTACGCGTTCCAAAATCTCCTGTTACATCGCGCTGTTGTATATACATTCAACTGCGATGTATCACATTCCACCTCCACCACCACATACCAGAGCAAAAACGAGAGCGATCAAATACACGGACGATTTTGTTACAATATCTAATATACTGTATTTTAATTAAAATCGTTAAAGGCATTTTTGAGAGAAAAAAATCCCCAAAAAATGTTCCATGTAAAGTGTAGTTAAGACTAGGATGTTTAGTGTTGCATCTTTGGAAGATACCGAATTTAAATACCAAGCTTGGTATTTAACGTACTTTTGGTTTTTGAACTATGCCACCCAAAGGTGCATATAGACATGCTTACACACAACCATTTTTCAAAAAATGCCTTTTTTGGATTCAGAGAGTCTCAAAACATATATTTCCGGTGAAATATAGCTATCGCATTTTTGGGTGGAATGCAATTCCTTCTTTATCTACTATGTACGTTATACATGCGTTTTAGAGAAAGTAAAAATAATTTTTAGAAAATAGTCAAAGCACGCGCGTGCGTGTGTGGGTGTATGTGTCCGTGCGCATGTTTCTGCAAACACCATAACTCAAAAACGAAAATCGATAAAAATCAAACCTGATATTTCAGTTCAGTATCTTTAAGGATACGTCACGAGGATTTTCTAGAAAATCCCCCTACCTCAAACTGCCCTTTACATGAAAAAGTTGCAAATATTTTGACTTTTTTAAATGGCCCTAACGGTTTTGATTAAAATGCCGTACTTTAAAAATACTTGTAGGATGAATAGAATGTTTAACTTGAATTTTCTAGGAATAGCCTCTGAAGACCTCTTCATACTAGATGAATTTTACATAACTGGTAAACCTAAGAGATAGACAAACACTTACTACACAAGAATTGCAGATCTCGTTAAAACACAATTTATGTCTTTTATTTTATGGTCCTGCCTCCTGAGCGTTTTCGAGACTTTCCTTGTTTTTTGTTTCAATTTTAAGCTAAGTTACCTCACCATTTTTCTCTCTTTTGTTTTGCTTTTGTACATGCAAGCGAACGGAACTTAAGTTGTTCATATAGTGACTAGATTTTAAATGATTTGACTACCTCAAATGTGCATCTCCTTATTTACCTTCTACTTATAACGAACTAAGTAATAAGACCATTTCTGCTAATGTTTACCACCATTAGCATGAAGTAGATATAAGAACAACTTTTTAAGAGCAGATTGTTACATATCAAGCAGAAACGCTCATGTGAATGTAACACAACAGATTTTATTTATAATTACTACGTCTGCTACTTACATTTATCAATTATGCGCTCATATGAATGTAACACAGCAGGTTTTATTTATAATTACTTCGTTTACTGCTTACATTTATCAGTTATACCTTAACGATTATACAAATTCCTCCCGACTAATGAAGACTTCAGAAGCTCTTCCTAGAAAATTTCAAGATATACATTGTATTTGACATGAAAATTCTTTAATCAAAATTGTTATATAAAATTTTAAGAGTGACCTAATCTTCCATGTTTTGGGAAGTTGGGAGCCTGGCAATTTTCTTGAAAATCTTCGTATCACAGCTGTGGAAAATACTGAAATTAAATTAGAAATACATCTTTTGAGTCACCTTGATCCAAATAAAAATGTTTGCTGTTCACACCACACGCACGCGCGGAGATGCATGCCAGTGTGTGTCTGAGAACCTCATAACTAAAAAATGAACAATCAGTGCACCAAACTTGGTATTTAAGTTCGGCATCTTCCAACGATGCGACAAGAAAATTACTCCACAGAAAACTACCTATTAATGAAAAATTTCTCAAAATTTTCGATTTTGAATAAAATTCTCTAGATTAAAGATATTTACGTGCCAAATGCAATGTATATGTTGATTTTTTTGGAATATCTCATGAAGTCTTTGTCATTCTGAATGAGCTTTACATAACTAGTAAACCGTTAAACATATACTAAAATTTAGGCCTTATTAAAAACGCACTTCATGACCTATACATTTTATTCATTTCTGAGATATTCCTTGTTATTGGTTTCAATTTTAAAATACTTTTTTATACAGGAAGTCTGCGTGTTTCTTTTTTTTTCATTCCTGTCTATGCAAAGAAGCAAATTTTAATGACAATTCCAGAAAGAGAATTTTTTTCAAACATTTTGCTATCGTTTTAGCCTAGTTTATCTCCTCATTTTCTTTCTTATTTCCTTTATTTGGTTTACAAAACAGATAGAAAAAGTCATGTGAATTTAACACATCAAAACTTTCTATTTTGTTGAAGGATTCAGGAGGATTCAAAACGCTTACTTCTGGTGAAATTTCGGTATTGAATTTTTGTTGGAATAATTCTACCTTCTCTGCGTGCAGGGTGCATTGTACATACCTACGTGCCAGAGAAAATAAAATATACTGTTTGAAGAAATACGATATCTTACAGAGTTAGATCAAGATTATAAATATTTTTTGTCAGAAAGTCTATATCAACTCAACTTGATTCCACAGTCATTAATCCCGTGATGATAGTATTAGGATGTGCAGTGTCGATGATCGTCTGATAATTACTTGGGCGTTACAACTAAGCGCGACCTTTCGCTCACTAAATCTATATGCAGCGGCTTCAGTGTTGGCGCAGGCTTTGGATCTCGTTTCGCCGTAATCCCAAGCGAGTTTGGACAGGGCGGCTTTAAAGCCCCAGTAATGCAGCCCATATTTTTATTCTAGCGCCTGCCGAGCTCTGCGGGTCATCTGCAACCCTAAGTGCCGGGGCACAGTTCAAGGAATGAGGCAGCACACAAGCGATTGTGAAAAAGAAGAAGCGCGTCACGAGTGTTCAAAGGGAGGGGGACTGGGAAAGCTAACACACAGGTTTTGTGGGATGTCGTTAGACGCACGACCAATTTTTCCAAAATTCTTCAATACAGCACAACACTCGTACAGTCTGCGGCAAAAGCTTAGTAATTTCCCTAACCTTTCTGTACCACTAGTCTTTAACTCCGTAAAATACTAAATTTAATTTATTCTACTTTTTATAAAACGGTGTGTAATAGCCCTTAGAGAGACCAATTTTCTATTACGTACAGAAAGTAGGAGCACTAATGTACTCCACAAAAAATGTATGTGTTCCATTCACATGACTTTCTTTAATGTTCCACAAATAAACGCTTCTTAGAAAAAAATGTTTAAACCTTTTCCCTTTGTGAAACAATTAAAATTCGGTTCCCTTTGCTTGCTTGGAGTAAACAGAAGTTGAATGAAAAAGAAATATATCTTTCCACATAAGAAAAGTTTTACTTTCTCTATAGGCACTATGTACATAGTGTATAGAGAATGTATTGCACTCCATCAAAAAATTCGATACCGAGATTTCACCGGAAATATATGTTTTAGGGTCCCCTTTATCTAAAAAAACCATTTTCGGAAAAAGGCCCGTGTGTGTGTGTGTGTGTGTGTGTGTGTGTGTGTGTGTGTGTGCGCGCGTGTCCGTGTGTCTGTGAACATGATAACTCAAAAACGAAAAGTAGGTAATATACCAAACTTGGTATTTAAGTTTAGTATCTTCCAGGGATGCGACACGAAGATTTTGAGAAAAATCCCCCTATCCCCAACTACCCTTTACATGGAACTTTTTACGAAAATTTTGATTTTCTCAAAAATGGCTCTAACGATTATGATTAAAATTTCGCATATTAAAGATATTTACCTGAAAAATAAAATGTATATCTTGACTTTTCTGGGAATAGCCTCTAAAGAGTAGCTTATTCTTGATGAATTTTACTAAATTTTGAATAACTGCTAAACCGTAAGAGATGGACAAAAACTTACTACACAAAAAATGTAGAACACTTTAAAACGCACAATGTACGTTATATACATTTTATTCGTGGAGTTCGTCGTTTTTGTGACATTCCTTATTTTTGATTTCTGCTATGAAAAACTTATGCATTTCTCATACAGGAATTTGTCAACTGCTGTCCATACAAACAATGGAACTTCAGTCGCATAGCAACCAGCTTTTGATTATCACTTTAACCTCTGGTTTTCCCTTATTTCACCTCTACTTACAAGGAAGCAAGTAATATGGTATTTCTGCTAATGTTTTACTCATTAGCATGAAGTTAATAGAAATATAAGCTTTCTAAGAATAATTTGTTGCAGGGACATAGAGAAAGTCATGTGAATGGTACACATCAGATTTTTACTCTCTCTATACGCACTATGTACATAGTGTATAGAGAAGGCATTGCACTCCACCCAAAAATTCAATACCGAGATTTCACCGGAAATACATGTTTCAGGGTCCCCAATATCCAAAAAAAGCATTTTCACAAAAAGGTCCGTGTGTGTGTGTGTGTGTGTGTGTGTGTGTGTGTGTGTGTCCGTGTGTCCGTGTGCCAGTGTGTCCGTGTGTCTATGAACATGATAACTCAAAATCGAAAAGTCGGTAAAGCACCAAACTTGGTATTTAAGTTTAGTATCTTCCATGGATGCGACACGAAGATTTTGAGAAAAAATCCCCCACCCCAAACTACCCTTTACCTGGAACTTTTTTCGAAAATTTTGATTTTCTCAAAAATGGCTCCAACGATTTTGATTAAAATTTCGTATATTAAACATATTTACCTGACAAATAAAATGTCTATCTTTCATTTTCTGGGAATAGCCTCTGAAAAGTAGTATATGCTAGATGAATTTTTCTGACTTTTGAATAACTGCTAAACCGTAAGAGATGGACAAAAACTTACTACACAAAAAATGTAGAGGACATTAAGACAGACAATTTATGTTATATACATTTTTTTCGTGGAGTTCGTCGTTTTTGAGACATTCCTTTTTTTTTGGTTTCTGCTATGAAAAACGTATACCTTTCTCATACAGGAACTTGTCAACTCCTATCCATATAAACAAAGAAACTTCTTTGACATAGCAACCAGCTTTTGACTATCACTTTAACCTATGGTAGTCCCTTATTTCGCTTCTACTTACAAGGAAGCAAGTAATAAGACGAATTCTGCTAATTTTTTCTGATTAGCATAAAGTAAATAGAAGTATAAGCTTTTTAAGAATATTTGTTGCAGGGATATAGAGAAAGTCATGTGAATGTTACACATCAGATTTTTACTTTCTCTATACGCACTATGTACGTAGTGTATAGAGAAGGTATTGCACTCCATCCGGAAATACCGGTTTTAGGACCCCCTGAATCCAAAAAAAAAGCATTTTCACAAAAAGGTCCACGTGTGTGTGTGTGTGTGTGTGTCCGTGTGCCCGTGTGTCTGTGAACACGATAACTCAAAAACGAAAGGTAGCTAAAATACCAAATTTGGTATTTAAGTTCAGTATATTTCAGGGATGCAACACGAATATTTTGAGAAAAATCCCCCCACCCCAAACTACCCTTTTAATGGAACCTTTTTGGAAAATTTTGATTTTCTTAAAAATGGTTCTAAAGATTTTGATTAATATATCAAATATTAAAGAGATTTACCTGACAAAAAAAAATTGTATATCTTGAATTTTCTGGGAATAGCTTCTAAAGACCTGTTTATTCTGGATGAATTTTGCTTAATTTGGTATAACTAATAAACCGTAAGAGATAGGCAAAAACTTACGACACAAAAAATGTAGGGCTTGCTAAAATATACAATTTACATCATATTTATTTTTTTCTTGGAGCTTACCGTTTTCGAGGTAGTGAAGTTTCAGTTGTGAAGTACTTACACTTTTCTCAGACGGGAGTGTCCGTTTTTCTTTTGTTCTACTCCTGGCCAAGATAAGAAGCGATTTGTAATGAAAATTGCACAACGAAAGCTTTTAAAACATTTGACTAACGATTTAGCCTAGTGTATTCCCTTATTTTCTTCCTACTTATAAGGAACTAAGTAATAAGAACATTGTCCTGAATACTTTGATTAACAAGGTGCGGAAAAAGGGAAAACTTATGTAAGAAGTTTGTAGAACGGCTAGAGAAAGTCGTGTGATTCAGATTTTTTGGTGGAGTGCAATACCTTCTCTATACACTATGTACATAGTACTTATAGAGAAGTAAAAAGAGGAATGTCCCATCCACATGACTTTCTCTATGTGCCCTGTAAACAAACTATTCAAGCAAAGATTATTCTTTTGTCAATCGAGATAAACGTTAACAGAAATGGCCTTTTAAGTTGCTTATAAGTATTTAAGCACTGAAACCAACCACAAGGAATATCTTGGAGATGGTTACCTATACAAAAATGGTACAAAAATTCTGTGTTTTAACGGATTTACATTTTCTGTGTATAAGCTTTTATCTATCAAAGTGGACTTAGAAGGCTATTCCTAGAAATTTCAGTTGTCTAGAACATATTTTAAATATAAGGTATTTTAATCAAAATAATTAGTTACTTTTGAGAAAATCAGAACTTTGGAAAAATCCTCCACGTAAAGTGTAGTTGGGGGAGTTTTCCTTAAAATATTCATGCTGTGTCCCTAGAATGTGCTGAAGTTAATTTTTTTTTATTTAACCGACTTTTCCTTTTGAGTTATGCTGTTCACAGATACACATACACGGGCCTATTTTTTTAATCAGGGATCTTAAAACATATTTTGGAGAGAAATCTCAACATCAGATTTTTGAGTAGAATACAATACTTTCTCTGCCTATTATGCACGTAATACGAATAGAGAAAGGAAAATCGAAATGTCCCTTAATCCTATACGGTACTTTTACATCACCCTCCCTGGTAATGGTTACTATGCTAAGTTCATATACTATGGACTTTTTCGGGCGTAAAATCCTTAGCATGTCTTTCTTCGGAAGGAAAGAAAAAACTGTTGATCCCGTATCGTAGATTTATGGCACGTAAAAGAACCTCAAGGCTGATAAAGAGGCCTCTGAATAAAATCAATCTTTAATCTTTCACGCCCAGAATAGAATGGGACGCTAAGAACGACGCAGTTAAAGAGCGTCCATAAATAAAACTCCATTTCCATTTTGTACATTTTAGATTAGTAGTGGTGGTATAAATCTGTGACCACAGATTTCTGAGCTTTGTCCATAGAATATCCCAGGACGATTAAATCATGGGGTTACTTGCAACTCCAGGAATAAAATGGGTTATTAAGCAAACCGTTTACATATTTCTATTTATTAATTTTATTGACAACGCAACATACCAATATATTAAAATATCAGTTGGTGGTACAAGTCTAGATTTAAAAATCTTATGTGCTCTATTTATATTACTTTCTCTAGCTATTTTACAAACGTCTTACAAAAGATTATTATTCTTTTTAAACCTTGCTAATCGAACTAAATATTAGCAAAATGTTCCTATAACGTAATTCCTTAGAACTAGAAGGGCTAAAAGATTGCACTGTACTAAAGCTGCAGTCAAATGTTTTAAAAGTTATCGCCATGCGATCGTCATTGCAATTCACTTCATTGCATAGTCAGGAGTAATATAAAGAGAAGAGTATTTTAAAATTGAAACCAATGAAAAGCAATCTCTCGGAAACAGTTAGCTCCAAAACAAAAATGTAAATTACGTAAATTGTGTATATCAAAATACACAGAAGCTATTCCTAGGAAATTCAAGATATATATTTTACTTGTCATGTAAATATCTGTAATATACGCTATTTGAATTCAAAATTATTAGAGCCATTTTTGAGAAAGTCAAAATTACCGCAATTTATTCCATATAAAAGGAAGTTAGGGGTGGAGGATTTTTCAGAAGATAATGCTATTTGTCGTGCAAATATTTTAAATATATGATGTTTTAATCAAAATCGTAAGGGCCGTTCTTAAAAATAAACATTTTTGAAACTTTTCCACGTAAAGAGCAGTTTAGAACTGAGGAATTTTCTTCAAAATGTTCATATCTCATTCTTGGAAGATACTAAACTTATATACCAAGTTTTGTATTTAACGGAATTTTCGTTTTTAGTTATGCTGTCCACAGACACATTCATGCAGACAGAATCACACATACATCGACCTTTTTCTAAAAATACTTCTTTTGGATTCAGAGGAACTCAAAACATATTTTTGGTGTAATCTCGGTGTCGAATTCTTTGGTGGAATACAATAATTTCTCTACCTACTAGATACGGTGTGCATATGCTCTAGAGAAAGTAAAAATCTGATGTGATTCATTCACAAGACTTTCTTTAACTATTCTGCAACAAACTAGTCTTACGAAAGCTTACTTTTCTTTCTAGTTCACGTATATCAATATAAACGTTTGTAGAAATACTTTAGTACATACTTCCATGCAGATAACCGCGAGTAACGCTAAAGCTATAGTCAACATTTTTCCAGAACTGCTCGCCATGTGATGCACTGATATTCCGTTGTCTTTGCTTGATCTGGAGAGAGAAACCGGATTAAGAAATTTTAATTTGTAAAATATGAAAATATTTTACAACTCGGAAACCGTTGATTTCACAAAAAATTGTATTTCAAATAAATTATGGGTTTTAACGATATCTAGATTTTTTTGTGTAATTATATTTTCTCAGTCTCTTATGGTTTACCAGTTATGCAAAAAATATCCAAAATGGTAGCTTAATGTATGATTATTGATGTTGATATAAACGGCCTTAGTCTCAGTTTTCCCTAGAATTCAAACTGAAGTGGCCTTCTAGAAGCGTTTCGCAGAGAATTTCAGATATGTATTTCTAATGTGACGCAAAAAACGAGTTTTAGGTAGCTATTTCCTCGCTTTATACAATTATTGTGCATGTGCCTCTAAAGGATTTAATCACAAAACAAAACTTTCTAACACAGGTTTTTAGAAGATCTTGGCATCTAACACTTCACCTATAGAATTAGAAACGTTTATTCAGAGGTTTTGACATTGTTTTATTACATACACTTCTGCATAATTTGGTAAACAGTAATCAAAGAACTAAAAAAACACAATCGTTGTCGCTTTTTAAACTCCCTGTTCTGTTTGCTGAAGCGTTACATCATGGTCATCTATATATGTAGATAGATGGCCAAGCTGTAGCGTTTCAACAAACAGAAGAGGGACTTTAAAAATGACAACGATTGTGGTTTTTTCAGTTCTTTAATTCGTATATATATAACATATAACGCTTTATAACATTAATGTGTTAATATTCAATTACAAGGGCTTAGTAAATCCATTTAAATGTCTCAGTAAATGCTTAAGGAAACTTAGAGGTCCTTTATAGCCCTGTGGGTTTCAAAGGTAGAAACATTACCAAAATCGTAAGTGGTTTGAGATTACCACACACACACACACACATTCATACACATTGTGTCACTTTACGCTATTAGTATAGAAAAATTTCAGATTTCAGTCCAAGATTTGACTATCGCTTTAGCCTAGTGTATTCCCGTATGTCCCTTATATTTACAAGAAAGCAAGTAATAAGCTAATGTTTATGTCGATTAGCAGAAGTAAACAGAAGAATAAGATTTTTAATAATAATTTGTTACAGAGATATAGAAAAAATCATGGGAGCAGAAGCCATGGTTTCCTTTCTACATTTTTTTTTTAGATTTTGGAAGATCTTATACGAACGATTCCTGTTTCACACTTATACCATGATATATTAAGCAGGTACGCAGTAGGTTCGTTATCCAATACCTGATTTTGGCACGTATAATGGCGCCAACTTAAACGGATACTAGGCAGAGCATTGTATCCGCGGAGATGTAAGCTTTGTTGCTCTAAGGTGTTTGGCGAGGTTAAACCGGGTGGTCAACGTTTCATAAGCACGCATTAATTCTCATAAGTCGAGCAACAAACCTCATGAAATAAAAGTTCTCCTTAATTCATGTGAAGGA
The DNA here is from genome assembly GCA_030762935.1 of Hymenopus coronatus. Lineage (NCBI taxonomy): Eukaryota > Metazoa > Arthropoda > Insecta > Mantodea > Hymenopodidae > Hymenopus > Hymenopus coronatus. The sequence continues at coordinate 27,585,658 of CM060896.1, read as the reverse complement.
GTACACACAGTTTCAAAAAGTATTTCTTTCTTTTTTACTTTTTCTTCCACATAGCTACTTCGTGTGGTAAGTATTGGGTTTCAACAACAAAAATCTTATGTGTTTCATTCACATGATTTTCTCTGCATCTTTGTAACAAGTTATTGTTAAAAGGCTTATACTTCTATCTACTTTGGGCTAATCAAGATAAACGTTAGCCAAATGGTCTTATTACTTGATTCCTAAGTAGAAGGGAAATAAGGGAATACACTAGACTAAAGCGACAGTCAAATCTTTCAATAGCTAGTTGAAATTTGTTTCTTTCCATGCCCAGGAATTAAAAAATTCTCGTATGAGAAAGGTTTAAGGATTTCAAAACTGAAACCGATTACAAGAAATAAATTTTAAAATGTATATGACATAAATTATGTATTTTATTGGGATTTGCTTTTGTTGTGTAGTAAGTTTTTGTCTATATTTTACAGTTTATCATTTATGCAAAAGTCATCCAGAGATTAGTGCCAGAAATTCAGGATATTAATATATTTAGTATAAGGTATTCTAATCAAAATCTTTAGTCATTTTTGAACATAATTAAAATTTTCGAAAATTTTGCCATGTAAAACATGATTTGGGCTGGGTGGATTTATTTAAAGTCTTCGAGTTGTATCTTTGGAAGATGCTGAACTTAAACACCAAGTTTGATATTAAACAGATTTTTGCTTTTGAGCTATGCTCTAACACACAGACACATTCGGACATTCTTCTATAAATACTTTTTTATTTGCTCATGGGCCCTCAAGTTATGTATTTCCAGTGTAATCTCGGTATCGGAATAGTGAGTGGAATACAATACTATCTCTACTAATATGAGCGTGAGACAGAAAGTAACTAGCACTGCAAAAGAAATTTAGAGGCTGCTGATTCCAAAAAAGATACAATACGTAGGTGTGTCTGCTTTTTATAGTGTTTAACTCCCACTCTTACTACAGATGGCACTGCAGACGGTGACACTGGTGATACATGGAATGAAGATGGAGCACCGGCGTTATGCGAAGGCGGAGGAAACCGTAGAACCCGGAAAAAACCGCCCCTTGCGCCACTTGTCCACCACAAATCCTACATGCGGTCGTTTGGGATCGAACCCGGGCTGTCTAGGTGAGAGCTGAGTGGTCTAACCTGTATGTGGCTGTAAAAGCTAAGCCAAGATTGGAAAGACAAATAAACACCATACTATCTGTTAAGATCGGTATTTTCAACAGATATAACATGAAGATTTTTCAAGAAATTTCCGAAACATCCACCTGAAAATGTTTCTAAATTGTGGGTTTTAGCGTTCTCTAGCACCTCGTACAATATTTATAGTAGATAGGGAAGAAACTGTATTGCACCCAAAAATTCGATGTCAGGTTTTACTAGACATATATGTTTTAAGACCCTCTAGCACGTAGGTGTGTATAACGTACATAGTAGGCGTTGTAGTTTACTAACAAATCCAGTATCGAGATTTCACCGAAAATGTATGTTTTGAAGCTCCCTGAATCTAAAAAAAAAATATTTTTAGTAAAACTTTCTCGTGTCGGTCTGTGTGTGTGTGTGTGTGCTAGAGAGAGAGAGAGAGAGAGAGTATGAGTGTATGTGGTGTGTATATGTGTGTGTGTGTGTGTGTGTTTTTGTGTCTGTATATACCATAGTTCAGGAACGAAAATTCCGTTAAACATCAAACTTGATAGGTATTTAAGTACAATATTTTCCAAGGATGTGACACGAAGTTTTCCGAGAATTTCTCTTTATATGGAAAATTTTTCAACATATTTAATTTTCTCAAAAATAACTCCAATGATTTGATTAAAACGCCATATACTTAAGATATTGCCATAACAATTGAAATGATTATTTTGAATTTTCTGTTAAAAGCTTCTGAAAACTTATTCATTTTGATTACGTTTGTGTAGCTCGTAAATCGTAAGGGATAGAAAAAAGCTACTACACAAAAATAGATATACGTATCATTAAAACATATAATGTAAGTCATTAACATTTCTTTGTTGAGTTAACCGAGATATTCCTTGTTTTGGTGTCGCGTCTGGTCGTGTGTGTTTGTTCTGCCCATGTTGTTATCACCTAATGTGTGTTTACTTGTTGCGTGTGTGGGTATGACACTCACTATATACTTTCTTGGACGTGTCAGTCGAGTAAACCGGAATTAGTTCACCGTACTTGATGCAGGACCTGTGCAGTATTCACGAACCCAGTTTCTAGAAGTTGATTCTCTCTCTGCCTTGACGTAGCTGTCTCTGGGTTTGATATCGGTAGAACACTGGATCTCAGAAAGGAAACATAGCAAAGAGTGCTGGTACGGATACTGGATGCCGGGTTAAGAAAATAAACAGGATCATTGTTCACTCTGATGTTTATTCTACGTCGAAATATCAAGTATTCACGGTGACGTCATCTTGACGAAAAATTATGAAATATTTCTCTTAACACTTATAAACTTGGAGAAACACTACTAATACATGGAGATAATTACTGATTACACTGTATTACACTCGTTACACTTTAACACTGCAATATAAATTAAACTTGTCGCGTATTTAAAATTTCTGGCGATTTCGTTTCGCTGAATAGTGTGGATTACTCTTCTGTATGACTCATCTGGATTTGTGGTTCTTTAAATAGGCCAGGAGACAGATGTTCACATTAATGCTGATTTGCTCTCATTTACCACCAAAAACTTATATTCGGTGTGGCTTTGCATCTATTACAAAAAGTGTAATAACGGGGGCCCAGTTGCCAGGTATTTGATGAAAAAAATGGAACCAATGTTTAGTTTTGTTCTTAAGAGTTTGAATTTTGGATTTTTTTTTTTTTTATTTTGCTTAATTCACCCCTTACCAACCAATTCAATTCACTCTTGGTGCGTTAAAACTGTTGCAGAGCTCAACTAGCGTTTCTCGTGTTAACACTTTCCAGTGGTATAAGCGACCTTCGTTTTATCTCTCTAAATCAATTATTTATGTACGTTTTAACTACTGTGGTTCTCAGAAGTCCATTCTATATTGGCATAAAAGACCGCTTAATTCTGCTAAGAGGGCTCTTTATTATCCTTGAGATACTTTTACGTGAAGTAAGTCTACGACAGGGGACTACCGGCTTTACTTCCCTTCCAAAGGAAGCCATGGTAAGGATTTTACGCCCGAAAAAAATTCATCGTCCTCAGCTGGATTTGAAACCAAGAACATAGGAACTAGAGGTTAGCATATTATCCTTAGACCAGCGAGGACGACCCCTCTCAATGATGGCGACACGCTCACCGTCTCCGCTGATAAGCAAGAGGAGTAAAACTAAGACGCTCACACCAGTTCACCTTGGCGGGTTTTAACATAAAATGTTAATTAAATATTGCAATCCTTTTAACTCACGAAGGAATATCTGTAAACGTCATAAACAGAGCAACTGAGACATCTGCAAAGATTTATTCTAATTAAAATAGAATAGATAGAAATATAAACTTTAGTTTGAATAGTTTGTACACCGTCTAATAAACGATAGGCTGCAAAAAGTCGTGTCAATGTAACACATCACAATTTTAATTTCTCTACACATACTATGTAAGTGCATAGTAGGTAAGAGAAGGCATTGTATTCCAACCTAAAAATCCAATGTCGAAATTTCACTGGAAATGTTTTTTGAGGCCCCCTGAATTCAAAAATAAGATTTTTAAAATGATGGTGCGTGTGTGTGTGTGTCTTGGTACCGCACAGCTCAAAAACTAAAGCACTCTTAAGTACCAAACTTAATATTTAAGTTTAGTATCTTCCAAAGATGCAACAGGAAGATTTTCAAAAACATTCAACTCCAAGCTACCCGTTAACACGAAAACGTATTAAAAATGCTATTTTTGTAAAAAATGACTAACTATTCTGATTAAACCTCTAAATATTAAAAATATATACATCACAAATAAAATTTACATCTTCAATTTTCTGTGAATAGCCCCAGAAGAACTCTTCATTCTGGATAACATTTACATAACTGGTAAACCATAAGAGCTAGCAAAAACTTACCAAACAAACTGTGAAGATCTCGCACAATTTATGTCGCATACGTTGTTTTAATGTACTTTTGACTATTTCTGAGATATTGCTTGCTATTGGTCTCTTTTAAACTATGTAAATTTTCTCAAGCGGAAAATGCATCTACCTTTTCTTCTCCCTTTTGATTTACTTTTGGCCATGCAAAATGACCAGCTTTTAATGCATTTGATATCTCTTAAGCCTAATGTACATCTTATTTCCAGTCAGCTTAGAAGAAAGCAAGTAATAATACAATTTCTGATAATGTGTATATCGATTAGCATGCTGTAGATATGCTGTTGACTCTTCTAAAGAATAGTTTGTAGAATAGGTAGAAAACATCATTTAAATGGAACACATCAGATGTTTTGTCATGTTTTTACTCCCTGACAGAATCTTTAAGAATATTTACTGGATCACTGAAGAGATTAGTAAGTTTCTGTTGTTGTTCTGTTTACTTAGATTACACAAGATACCTCACTCTTTGTCGTGTACTTTTGCAAAACTATACTGAACTTAATTTTTTGTGTTCTTGTATACTCATTCCCCCATAAGCTTTTGAGAGATGCTGTTCTCGCCTAATGTTAAATTGCCAAGAAATGCTAAGAAGAATTGTGGCTATGCTTTCCCGCGCCAACGAGTGTCGTAAAAGCTGTATAAATCAGATGCTCTGAGAAACTTGTGTGTTTTGTAGGACTAAAGCCCCGAGAATAAAAGAGCATCGCTCTTATCTTATTCAGGCCTCCGCTAACGTACTTTTACTTTTCTTCAAACCGGGAAGCGTGAAAATAGTAGATTTTGGAGACCAGCACTTTAGCAGATATGGACGAAAGGTAGTCCTACATGATAAATCTCTGAGAGAATACGTCCGTTGCCGCATTCACGTTTTCTCTTAATCTAAGGTAAAATTATTAACAGCTATAGTTGCGCTGAGGTTCTTCCAGGAAGCGCTCCTCGTCTAAAACTTTTAAAACTGACTTAAAAAGGTATCTGAAAAAGAAATCTGATGTTATCCATTCACATGACCTTGTTTACCCCTTCTGCACACAACTTTCTTACTAACGTTATTCTATTTTAAAATATTATTCTTAATCCATGCTAATCGAGATAACCATTAGTATGCTAAAGTAATACTCAAATGCTTTAAAATCTGTGGCTATACGATTGTCATTTAAATTCGCCTTTTTGCATGGCCCGGAGCAAAACAAAAGTAGCACGGACGTCTTTCTGTTTGAGAAGTATTTTAAAATTGTATTATATTGCGCCAATAACAAGAATACCTCGGAAAAGATTAGCATTGCAATAAAAATGTAAACGTTATAAATGGTGTGGTTTGACGTGATCTACATATTTTGTGTAAATGCTTGTCCATTTCTTACGGTTTATCTATAACGCAGAAGTTATTCAGAATAAAGAGGACTTCAGAGGTTATTCCCAGGAAATGTTATTTGTCACGTAAATATCTTTAACATACGATCTTCTAATCAAAATTGTTGGAGCCATTTTTGAGAAAATTAAATTGTTCGAGAATTCTGCAAGATAGAGGTAATTTGGGGTATGAGGAGTTTCTTGAAAATCTTCATGTCATTTCCTCGAGAGATACTAAACCTAAAATATAAGACTCCTAATTTCAGACTGCCTCTTAACATTTAAACTAAAATTATTTTATAAGTTACATCACCCATTGAACACAAAGGTATGAAGGACTGTTTAAACCATTTTCCATTGCCGAAGGTGATGCCAACTTGAAGGAAAAAATATGCCGGCTGTTATTATCAGTATTGGACAGTCCCTTTATTTGCTCTGTTAAGCTTTAGTAATTATCGGCTACTTTAATTAAAAGGCCTTTACAGCGTTCCCGCATAAACCACGCTCTGGTTGTATGCTCATTGAGAGAATGAATTTATTGTCTGTTCTGTTATAAACAATGACATGAAAGGCCGAGTAGTTAGCCATACATATTCTTTTATAACTGATCCGTTATTTATAAATAAAACCACAATCATATTAATACGTTAAATAAAGCACGTTTAATATCGGCCATAAAATAAACATATTAATTAAATTAATATTTCCTAAAATAAACATGTAAAATAAATGTTTCGTACACAGCGTGTTTCAAAAAGGACTTTACAACTTTGACAATTCCTTTTGATGTCATCTTGACTGACAATAGATCAAGTTTTGATTTGCAAAGGACGCTAGTACAGAATCGCACAAATATAAATGCTAGAGGTAGTTGCAGCCTTTACTGGTTCCGAGTGCGCTTGCTTGTGTTTTGGTTTGAAGAGTCAAAGTCGGCGACAACTGTGCAACGTAATTTTCGTACAAAGTATGGTAAAGATCCTCCCAGTACGTCTATTATTTATAAATGGCTTGAGTGTTTCATTGAGACTGGATGTTCGGTAAGGCGTAGGAAATCCCCGGGTCGTCCGCGTAAGTCTGACGATGTGGTAGAGCAAGTGTGACAAGGCTTTGAGCACAGTCCTCAAAAATCGACACAGTGTGCTTTTCGAGAGCTGGATCCCACATACGTCTATTTCGTGTGTATGGTCAAAACGGTGAATCACAACCACACAAATTCACAATGACGCAGCGACTAAAGGACATAATAAGATATTGCTCGAAAGGGATTTTGTGCGGACATCTTACATCGGTTGGAAGAAGATAAACATTTCATTGAAAAATTATCTTTAGTGATGAGTCGACTTTTCATTTAAGTGGTAAAGTTAATAGACACAACTGAGGATTTAGGGCAGTAAAACTTCCCGAAAAGTTCTGGAACATGAACGTATTAGCCCAAAATTGAACGCTTTTGTGCATTAAGCAAGAATAAGTTTCAGGACCTTTTTTCTTTAGTGAGAAAACTATCACCGGAGAACTAGTGTACTTAGATGTGCTGCAAACATTTTTAATCCCCAGATTGAAGTTAATGTCCAAGAGCGCAGCGAAGACTTCATATAAGATGGTGCACCTCTCCGACATCCGGGATTTCTTGAATATGCTCTTTCCGTGAAAGTGGTTCGGCCGAGGTGCACCAATTGTCAGGTGCTCACCGGACCTGACACCTCTTGACGTTCTCTTGCGGAAATGTATTAAGAATACAGTGTTTGTTCTACCCTTACGGCTATGCCACTAGAGGTCAAACGTTAAATCGGCATCGCAATCGAACGAGTTATGCCTGAAGTGCTGCAGCGAGTTTGGGAAGAAATTAACTTCAGTTGGAATCATATTCAACCTGTTTAGGTAAAACTTGATCTGTGGTCAGTCAATATTACACCAAAACCATGTCTGTAAGCAAAATTAATAAAGAACTATGAGTTGTGAAAGCTGTGAAGTCCTTTTTGAAACACGCTGTATATTTGTGTCATTATCTCGCGCTGATACTGTATTTCCAAAGCAACATTAATAATAATTTCCAATCTCAAGACTTTAAGATATACTTCTATTACGAGTCCCAAACTTATTATTAATTCAGGAATCATATTAATATGTATAAAATAAGTATCTACTGTACGTCTTCTATTATAAAATTAATTTACAACTCAAACTTAACAGTATCATAAGATATGAAACATAGATTAATTACTAGAAATATTATATTAATAAATATGGGAAGTACACAGCAGATAAAAGTCAGTAATACATTCACATGACCTTCCTTACCTACTTTATACAAAATATTCTTAAGAAAGCGCATTTAACTAGCTGATTCATATCAATCGTGAACATTATTACTGTATAAATGGTTCTAATACATGTTTCGTAGAAGGTAAAGGAGGAATACAGTAGGCATAAACAATATTCGACTGTTTTAAAAGCGGGTGGCTAAAAGCTGATTACTAAATTATTCAGTTTGAATTCCACTAAAAAAATCTGATGTGTTCCATTCACATGACTTTCTCTAGCTGTTAAACGAATAACTTTCGTTACAAAAGATAATTATTTTATCTATGGCATGCCAATCAAGGTAAACATTAGCAGAAATTGTCTTATTGCTTGCTTCCTTATAAGTAGAGTTTACGTAAAAAATAGACTAGGTTAAATTGATAGTCATATCTTTTAAAAGCTGGTCTTATATGAAGCAACAGAAGTTTGGCTCGCTTTGCACGGCCTGCAGCAAAACAAGAGAGATTAATCGAAAAGTAACTTCCTGTTTGAGAAAAGTTAAAGTAGTTTAAAACTGAAACCAACAACAAAGAATGTTTCAGAAACGGTCATCGCTACTTAAACAACATATATGACATAAATTATGTGTTTTAACGGAATCTATATTCTTTGTGTAGTAAACTTTTGTCTATCTCTTACTGTTTAACCATTATTCAAAAGCCATCCATAATAAAGAGATATTCAGGGCTATTTCCATAAAATTCAAAATATATCTTTTATTTGTGATGTAAATATCTTTAATGTACTGTATTTTAATTAAACATTTTGAAGCCATTTTTGAGAAAAATATGTTTCCATGTAAAGGGTAGTTAAGATGGTGGGGGAGTTTCTTGAAAATCTTCGTATCGCATCCTTGGAAGATACTAAACTTAATTACCAAATTGTTATTTAATGGTCTTTTCATTTTTGAGGTATACTGTCCACAGACACACACACACACACACAAAAACACACGCGCATCTTTTTCTAAAAATGTTTTTATCAGTCTCAGGGGACTCCAAAACATATATTTCCGTTGAAATCTCGACATCGAATTTTTGGATGGAATACAATACATTCTTCATCCACTAGTACATTGTATATATGGGGCTAGAGAATGTCCCCCCAGAGGCCTACTAAAGTAGGTACGGGTTTGGCGCACCCGGGGGTTCCCGAGCCACTAGCCGCCATTTCATCATCCTCATCGCCACCAACTGAGCCACGTTTTGTGTTTGTGTGCATTTGTTTGTTTTATGAGAGCGAATTTACTCGCCTCATCTTCCCCTTTAGACTTATTCTTTACATGTTTAGTATTAAGGCTTTAGATTTATTAACTCCTGCCTCACCAACAGGGATCTTTATTCTATCTCCGTGGTTCCTGTCCCACGGTTCCAGCACGGCTTCCTAACATGTGTGCTCTTCGGAGGTCTCAGGCGTGAAGGTTGAGTGGACCCTTCATACTGCCCCTATGTGTAAGCCTTAGGTGCGGAGCCCGTCCATACCGTTATGTACACCCACGTAGCTTCCTTGGGGGCCCGGTCCGTTTTAATTTCCCGACGAGCGCTGCTCGTTGGGTTAGAATTACGGACCGGTCGTGTTACCGCTAACGGCTTTATTACGCAGCATGGCCTAATGTGGGGAGCCACAGGTGGTTTTACCTGTGGTAGAGGCTTAAAGCCGGGTTGTACATGGTGAAGGGCTTACCCTTATGGAACAGCAGTGGTGGCTGGAGGGTAACTCCGTCTGAGGTATTCCTTGAGATCGATCTGGTAGGGATCTATCTACCAGGTGGCACAGACCAGAAAGTATTTTGGTGTCTTTTCTCTCTACCCTAGGATGGCAGGCTGACGCCGACGGTTCCGGAAGGGGGTCTTTCCATTATGTTATCTCCGCGCAAAACCTCTTCTTTTGACCGCTTTATAGTTGTGACCTTGGCCTGCGAAAAGAAAACAATGCGAGATATTAGTCTCTTCTATATCCAACGAGAAATTGACCGGATTTGCGGTAAAGCGATCAATGCTACCAGAACGAGAGACGCTACCCTTCTGGAAACCAAGACAGAGGACCAGTCAAAGAAGCTCATTAAGGCCAGTTTGTTGGGTTCGTACTCCGCACTAGTCTTTGAACACTTGTAGAGGCGCCTGTTTAGACGGCCTTTCAGATGCAGACATTGTTTCCAATCTCTCCCACTAGGGTGTATGTCTAGGAAAACGTGATGGTCAGTCGGTTGCGCTGCGAACGGTATTCCTAACGTTCAAAGGAACCACTGGCACCTGAGGCACTTTACTGCGGATATGAACGCTCTGCTGTGAGACCGTATGTACCGAATCCCATGCGTTGTTTTCGGTGTCAGAAATTCGGTCATACCCAAGGTCGGTGCACCTTCGACGGTACATGTGAACGTTGCGGCCAACCTGCTCATGGAGAAAGTGCTTGTACTCGGGACCCTTGCTGCGTCCACTGTAAAGGGAACCATCCATCCAGCTCCCGGCAGTGTCCGCGTTTTCTAGAGGAAAAAGCCATCCAGGAGTTACGGGTTAAGGAACGCCTAACTTTTCCTGAAACCCGGCGTCGCTTCCAACAATTGCAGCCTGCGACCATCTCAGGCTTCGCATCAGCGCTCCGCCGCACTCCTGCTTTCTCAGTTGCACTACAAACCGTGCCCGTAGCCGACGCGTGTACGCAAACAGAGCGGTCGCCGAGCAAAACAACCTTACAGTCAACATCCATAGTACCCACTGCCTCAAGGTCTAATTCTCCAGAACCTGCTCGTAAGCCGCTTGTTCGACCGACACCACCCGTCGCTGCGCCTCATGAACGCAGTCGTAAAAAACTCAAGGCCACTGAAAAACCTTCCAAGTCCCGTTCTCGTTCTACGAGCCGTAGGGGATCTTCCGCATGCCGAAATCAGCGGATAGTGGCGACGAAAATGGCTATATTCTTGTGGGTCCAAAGAGTGTAAAGAACAAGAAACACTCACCTTAACCTCATCTACTACGTTTCCACCATTCGTATGCATCCCAGCTGCAAACTCATAGTATGATTATTCGGTAACCTTTCACGCATCTACCTGTGCTCCATGGCTCTCCTGACGTGGAATATCCGCGGTGTCTGTACTCATAGGGCCGAGTTGCAGCTGTTACTACGGTCCTATAACCATCTGGTTCTGTGTTTGCAGGAGACAAAGCTTCGCCCCCACGATGCATTTGCACTGCACCAATACCTTCCCATACGGTTTGATTTTACACCGGAGGAGGGCTCTCCTGCTCATGGGGGTGTCATGCTCCTCACGCGCACTGACATCTGCGGTCAGCCAGTCTCGCTTACTACTACCTTGCAAGCTATTGCTATCCGACTTACTCTTCCAGGTTTCTCCTTTACTGTATGTAATGTCTACGTTCCGCCCTCATCTATCCTCTGCACCGCTGACATGCTCCATCTCTTGTCACAGCTCCCAGCACCTTTTCTTCTGCTGGGTGATTTTAATGCCCATCATCCCCTATGGGGTTCCCCTAGGGCCTGCGCGCGGGGGACTGTTCTTGCTGACCTTTTCGCTCAATATAGACTCTCTGTTCTGAACACCGGTGAAGCTACTTTCATTTCCGATTCTTCTGCCACGCTATCGCACCTGGACCTTTCCTTTAGCTCTGCACAGCTTGCTCACCGCTTTCAGTGGAACGTAGTATCAGACACTCATTCTAGTGATCATTGCCCTTGTGTCATTACTCTTATATCACACCACCTTTCCTCCTCGTGTGCGAGGTCTTGGCAGCTGTCTAAGTCGAGTTGGGCTCTCTTTTCCGCTCTTGCTGTTTTCAGCAACTGCCAGTTCGACTCCGTTGATCAGTTGGTCGAACATTTCAACTCTCTTGTGATCTCCGCTGCCGAGCAGTCAATACCGCGGTTGTCTGCCTACCCTAGACGAATACCGGTCCCTTGGTGGACTGCCATTCGTGCTCTTAGGAGGGCTCTTAGGGTATTTCGCCATCACCCTACTTTGGAGCATTTGATCCATTTTAAACAAACACGCGTACGGGCACGCCGAATTATTCAGGATAGCAAAAAGGCTTCATGAAATTCGTTTGTGTCTACCTTTAATCGCACAACACCTTCATCCGTTGTGTGGGAGAAGCTCCGCCTTGTTGCCGGTAAGCAGACTGGTACTTCGATACCGGGGCTACTCGTGGGCACTGACACTGTAGTTGATCCGATTGCTGTTGCAGACGTCCTTGGTAGCACTTTCGCAAATATGTCCAGTTCCGCTAATTATCACCCGGCGTTCCGTGCCATTAAGACAGAGGTGGAGTCTCAGAGTCTTTCTTTCCGGTCCTCTGACACCGAGTGCTATAACACACTTTTTAGCATGCGAGAGCTGGTTGCCTCATTAGCATCTTCTCGGCACTCCACCCCAGGCCCTAATAGTATCCACATCGCAGTGCTGCAGTACTTCTCTTCAGATGGTAAACTCTATCTCCTGAGCCTATATAACCGTGTTTGGCAATAGGGTGAGTTTCCTGCGGCTTGGCGTGAAGCCACCATTGTTCCCATTTTAAAACCGGGAAAGGATCTTAGACTTCCTTCCAGTTACCAGTGCTGTTTGCAAGGTGATGGAGCGCATGGTCAATGGACGGTTACGATGGTGGCTCGAGTCTGAGAAACTGCTGTGCAATATCCAGTGCGGCTTTCGCCGATACCGCTCCACGAATGACCATCTCGTCTCCGTCTCGACTCACATCCTAAATGGCTTTCTACGCAAGTGCCAAACTGTGGCCATCTTTTTTGATCTGGAGAAAGCTTATGACACTTGCTGGAGGACTGGTTTTATGCGCATCTTGCACAAGTGGGGTTGCCGTGGCCGCCTTCTAGTTTTCCTCCGGGTGTTCATGATGCACAGGGTATTTCGTGTGCTTGTGGGTTCTGTTTGATCTCGCGTTTTTAATCCGGAGAACGGAGTACCTCAAGGATCGGTACTCAGCGTCACTCTCTTTGCTGTCGCCATCAATCCTATTGTCGAGTGTGTTCCTGCAGGTATTTCCTCCTCCTTGTACGTGGACGATTTTGCAATTTATTGCAGCTCTCGGCGCCCTAACCTTTTGGAGCGTCGCCTGCAGGCATGTCTTGATCGTCTACACGCTTGGAGTGTTGAAAATGGATTCCGTTTTTCTTCTGAGAAGACCATTTGTGTAAACTTCTGGCGACGGAAACGTTACGACCCGCCTTCTCCACACCTTGGGCCGGAACCGCTACCCTTCGCCGAAACGGTGAAGTTTCTCGGCCTGGTGTTCGACCGAAAGCTTAACTGGTCGTCCCATATCTCTTCTCTGAAGGCTAGATGTGATCGCGCACTTAATATTTTACGTGTTTTATGTGGCACATCCTGGGGAGCAGGTCGCACCGTGCTATTACAGCTTTACCGTTCCCTTGTTCACTCTAAACTTGATTACGGATGCATTGTATACTCTTCGGCCTGATCGCACACTTAATATTTTACGTGTTTTATGTGGCACATCCTGGGGAGCAGGTCGCACCGTGCTATTACAGCTTTACCGTTCCCTTGTTCACTCTAAACTTGATTACGGGTGCATTGTATACTCTTCGGCCTGTCCTTCAATTTTACGACGTTCGAACCCAGTTCACCACCGAGGGATTCGTCTGGCACTTCGTACGTTTCCGACTAGCCCGGTCATCAGCTTGTCTGCGGAGGCTGCTGAACATCCGCTATCTCATAGGCGTGACCTACTTTTTTGCAGCTATGCTATCCGCCTCTTTGCCTTGCCAGATCACCTGTCTTTCAGGTTATTTTTTGACGAGTCTCTTGACCGTCAATATGCTGTCAGCGCGGTTGCCTTGCTTCCCGCAGGAGATCGTTTTCGTCTGCTTCTTCGGATCTTGGATGATCGCCTACCGCCTGTGTTTTCACTGGGGGAATGTTCCTTCCCCCCTTGGTTACGTTGCGACACCCAAAACTGGGTTGGCATCCATGCCGAAATCTACGACTCCACCTTCAGTCTTCCGCTCCGCATTTTTAGAATTACAGGCCGAGTTTCCCAACCATTGTTATATTTACACGGATGGTTCTAAGGAAGACCGTGGTGTGGGATGTGCTTTCATTTTTAATTCGCAGAGTTTTACATTTCATCTTTTGGGGCAATGCTCGATTTTTACCGCCGAACTTTTTAGTATCTACCAGGCTCTTGTTTTTATCCGGGGACAGGATTTAAGGCAGTGTTTTATTTGTAGCGACTCCCTCAGTGCACTACAGGGTCTGCGTGAGCTGTATCCATGACATCCCTTGATACAGCGTATTCAGGATCGCCTGCAGTCGCTCGCTGACGCTGGCGTCAGCTTGTCGTTTGTTTGGGTTCCTGGTCACGTAGGTGTGCGCGGAAACGAACAAGCGGACACAGCTGCCAAGTCTGCAATTTTATTGACTAATTTTTTAGCACCACTGTTCCTCCAGGTGATGTTGTGTTCACCTGCGCCGGGCCATTCTTTCGCGCTGGTTCACGGAATGGTCCGGGGTGCGTGACAACAAACTGAGAGCAGTCAAGTCCCATCCTGTCCCCTGGCCTACCTCCACGCGTGCATGTCGCCGCGATGAGGTGGTTTTAGCGCGACTGCGTATCCGGGCATTACCTTTTTAGCCACCAGCATCTTTTACGTAGGGAACCCACACCTCAATGTGCTTCGTGTAACGAGCCTTGGACGGTGCGTCATGTTTTATTGGAGTACCACCTTTTTATTGTGCTGCGTGCGTCCCTATGTCTGCCTACTGACATCCCCACCCTTCTGGGCGACAACCCTGCTTCTTGCTAGGGACTTTTTAATTTTCTCCGCCACTGCGGGATGTACAGTAGGGTTGGATTTCATCTCGAAGTTTTACATTTTACCGACTTGTGTTTTTAGTCCCTCGGTTTTAGTCCTGCTTTGGTAGCCTTTTTATGCTCTGTGATTTTAACCCGTGTGTAGTACTTCTGTTTTAGTGGTTTTTATACCTTTTAACTTTTAGCTCCTTCGTTTATCCTAGGGCATTTATAACCACTGTAGTTGTGCACCCTAAAGCCATACTACTACTACTACTACTACTACTACTACTACTACTACTACTACTACTACTACTACTACTACTACTGCTGACTGCTACTGCTACTGCTATTGCTACTGCTGCTGCTGCTGCTACTGCTGCTACTACTGCTACTACTGCTGCTGGTGCTGCTACTACTGCTACTGCTACTACTACTGCTACTACTACTGCTGCTACTACTGCTGCTGCTACTACTGCTGCTACTACTGCTGCTGCTACTACTGCTGCTACTACTGCTGCTACTACTGCTGCTCCTACTGCTGCTGGCTGCTGCTGCTACTGCTGCTGCTACTGCTGCTGCTGCTGCTACTGCTGCTATTGCTGCTACTACTGCTACTGCTACTACTACTGCTACTACTACTGCTACTACTACTACTACTACTACTACTGCTACTACTACTGCTACTACTACTGCTGCTACTACTGCTGCTGCTACTACTGCTGCTACTACTGCTCCTGCTACTACTGCTGCTACTACTGCTGCTGGCTGCTGCTGCTACTGCTGCTGCTACTGCTGCTGCTGCTACTGCTGCTACTGCTGCTATTGCTGCTACTGCTGCTACTGCTACTGCTACTACTGCTACTACTGCTGCTACTGCTGCTACTGCTACTACTGCTACTACTACTATTACTGCTACTACTACTACTACTACGACTACGACTACGACTACTACTACTACTACCACTACTACCACTACCACTACCACTACCACTACCACTACTACTACTACTACTACTACTACTAGAGAATGTCTTCCATTCACCTGAATTTGTTTACAAACTATTGTTAAAAAAGGTTATTTCTTTGTTGATTTCGTGGTAGTCGCGATAAACATAGCGATGAACATTTCTGGCCGGAATGATTGTATAAGTTTTTTGTAAGTACAAGGGAAATAAGATAATACTCTAGTCAAATCTTTTAAAAAGCCTGTTGCATGGCAAGCACTTGAAATACAGTTTTCACTTTGCACGGTCAGGAATAAAACAATAGAGATGAAATGAAAGTTAGCTTTCCGTTTGAGAAAGCTTTAAGTAGTTTAGAATTGAAACCAATAACAAGGATTATCTGGAAACTCTTAACTCTACAAAATAAATGTATATGACATATATTGTGTGTTTTAAAGAAATCTACATATTTTTCCACTAAGCTTTTATCTTACGGTTTACCAGTTATGCATCCACAACGAAGAGATCTTCAGAGATAATTCCCAGAAAATTATAGCAAATTATTTTATTTTATTTATCATGTAAATATGTTTAATATATATATTTATCAAAATTGCTAGAACCATTTTTGAGAAACACAATTTTCAAAACATTTTCAATGTAAAGCTTAGTATGATATTGGGGGATTTTCTTGAAAATCTTCGTGTCGCATCGGTCTTTTGTTTTTAGCTATGCTGTCCAACACACACACACACACACACACACACACACACACACACACACACACACTGGCATTTTCTAAAAGTCTTAAAACATGTATTTCCGGAGTAATAACGGTATCAATGTTTTGGAATGTAATACTTTCTCTATACACTATATATTTAGTATGTGTAAAGAAAGCAATATGATATGTTATATATGCCTATCTGTAACCACTGCTGTGTATTTTATATATCTTGTACACTTAAAGCCATTAAAAATACGCCTGACGTAAGACAGAGTCTTTCCGCTGATTGAGCCTATGACTTTCACCTGCTTGCTATGCTCTTAAAAGTGTATTGGATAGGCCACGTTACGAAGGGAAAGGGTTGAATATGATATGTAATTTGCAACAAATGAAGTTCAGAATTGCGAACTGGTGATCCCTAAACTTTCTGATTGGTCAATGCCCTACCCCTCTTGCCGGGTGTTACAAAATGAAGCTAATATTTTCTGTGCGCTAAATGGTGAGCTTCTAATGTCAAGGTAATGGGCGCACATGGTAGTCTAAATTATCATTCCGCTTATACAAGTCATTCTGTTCTGGTGGAGTAACGAGCGGGGTTGAGAGGTGAAAGAGTGGATTGCCCAATCGGCTTGTAGAGAAGGTCTTGTTTTCGAAAAAAAAAAAAAAAAAAAAAACATTCGATATCGCCATTTCACCTGAAATACATGCTTTGAGAGCCACTAAATTTAAACAAAAGCAGTTTTAGAAAAAAGAGTAAATGCCTCTAACGAGTTTGATTAAAATACGTATGTTTAGGATATTTAAATCAAATTTTAAATGCACTCCTAGAGTTTTCAGGGAGTAGCCTCTGATTTTCTCTTCATTTTGAATGAATTTCGTATAACTGGCAAACCGTAAGAGATGGAGAAACTTACTATACGAAAAATAGGTCTCGTAAAACATACAATTTATGTCATATACATCCTTTTTGTGAGTTAACAATTTTCAACATGTTACTTGTTATTTATTTCAATATTAAAATACTTAAACCTTTCTTAAACAGAAATTTTTCATACGTTTCATATTTCTTATGTTTTGCTCCCGGGAAGAGAACCGAATGTCAAAGTCAATCACATAGCCACAGCTTTTAAAAAATGTACTATCGCTTTAGTGTATTCTCTTACTTTCCTTCTACTTATAAGCAAACAAGTAATAAGACCATTTCTGCTAAAATTTATCCATATTGTTTATATGGAAGAGTGCTGCTTATGAAATAAATGGCAAATTGAGAATTTTAACATGAACACGAACTCTGTGCTTTATATGGATGTGAAATCTGGAAAATAAAAAAAACAATTATTACTGAACTACAAGTTTGCATTAATAGATATTTAAAAAATATATTAAAAATATACTGGTTGGTCCAGATCTACAATAAAATCGTATGGTTAAAAGTGAAACAAAAACCAGATGGACTTCAAATATGGCAGAGAAGGTGAGGATGGCTAGAACATACATTTCGCCGACCTCCAGATGACCCTGCCAGGAAGACACTGGATTGGAACCCGCAGGGCAGCAGAGGAATTGCAAACCCAGGACAACATAGAAGCGAACGGTACTAGAAGCCAAAAGGATGAGGAAGATATGGACTGAGATCTAGGTATTATCCAAGAACAGGGTCAGATGGAGCAATTTTCTGAGAGCCCAATGTTCCAACCAGGAAAGAACATTGATTGATTGATTTATCTCTATTAATATGATGTATAAAATTCTTTTATACATTATGTAAGAATAGAATAGTTGGTTTTTGGAACAGATACATTCATATGAATAGAACTCATCAGACTTTCTAAGACAAGCGCCTAGTCCATGTCAAACAAATGAAATTATTATTGGTAAATAAGCTTAGAACGCAAGGCTACAAAGCCACTTGATGTTCATTCCCAGGACTCAATAAGTTTAAGCAAATTGAAGTTTAAGAACCCTATCCCTTATCACCTGGGTTATTATTAATTTTTACTTTCTCTACCATGTGCATACATGTAGGTAGAGTGGGGTATTGTATTCTACCCAAATATTTGATAATGATATTTCACAAGAAATGCTCGTTTTCAGGTCCCCTAAACAAAACCCTTCCAGAATAAAGTCCGTGTGTGTTCACACGCCTGCGCCTGCATTTGTGTCAGCTCAAAAACTAAAAGTCAGTTAAATACCAAATTTAATATTCAATTTAGCGTTTTCAAACCCCTTTACAGAAACATTACTTTCGAAAATGTTGATTTTTTCAAAAATGGCTCTTACAAGTTTGGTTCAAATACCGTATGCTTAAGATATGTTCATAATAAATCAAATGCTTTGAGTTTTCTAGGAATAGCCCCTGAAGACCTCTTCATTCTGAAGTGGCTTTTGCATAGCTGTTAAACCATAAGACATAAACAAAAACGTTTAAAACACACAATTTATGTAATAAGCATAATTTTTGTGGAGTTTGTCTTTTCCGAGATATTCCTTGTTATTGGTTTTAAAATGACTACTACTTAGAATTTTCTCAAATAAGAAGTCGTCATTCAATTTTTACTTTCTCTATACGCACTATGTACTTAGTGTATAGAGAAGGTATTGCACTCCACCCAAAATTCGATTCCGAGATTTCACCTGAAATATATGATTTAGGGTCCCCTTTATCTAAAAAACAGCATTTTCGGAAAAAGATCCGTGGGTATGTGTCCGTGTGTCCATGTGTCTGTGAATACAATAACTCAAAAACGAAAAGTAGGTAAAATACCAAACTTGGTATTTAAGTTTAGCATCTTCCAGGGATGCGACACGAAACACTAAACTACCCTTTACATGGAACTTTCTTGGAAAATTTTGATTTTCTCAAAAATGGCTCTAACGATTTTGATTAAAATTTCGTATATTAAAGATATTTGCCTGTCAAATAAAATGCATGTCTTGAATTTTCTGGGAATAGCCTCTGAAGAGTAGTTTATTCTGGATGAATTCTACGGAGTTTTGAATAACTGTTAAACCGTAAGAGATGGACAAAAACTTACTACACGAAAAATGTAGAGCACGTTAAAACACACAATTTATGTTATCTACATTTTTTTTCGTGGAGTTTGTCGTTTATGAGACATTCCTTGTTTTTTGGTTTCTGCTATGAAAAACTTACTTTTCTCACACTGGAATTTGTCAACTGATGTCCATACAAACAAAGGAACTTCAGTGACATAGCAGCCAGCTTTTGATTATCACTTTAACCTATGGTACTCCCTTATTTCGCTTCTATTTAGAAGGAAGCAAGTTTTTTTGGCTATTTCTGCTAATTTTTTACTGATTAGCATGAAGTAAATAGAAGTATACGCTTTTTGAGAATAATTTGTTGCAGAGATGTAGAGAAATTCATGTGAATGATACACATCAGTTTTTTTTATTTCATCCTGATCATCAAAGCAACAGGAATTGCAATGTTACAGCAACCGGCTTTTGAAAGATTTGACTGTAACTTTAGCATAGTGTATTCTCTTATTTCTTTCCATTTAGAATAAATAAACGGAAAACCTTCTGTTAATAATTATATCGATTAGTATGAAGCGGTAAAATTAATAAACTTTCGTAATAATGATTTGTTACAGAATAGACGAGAAAGCTATGCGAATATAACACAACAAATTTTCTTTTCTGAGATACCCATCCAGGTCATATAGCTTCTTTTTTGTTGCAAGACTTGATTCTTTTTTGGGCTTTGAACGCTTTCAGTCTTGCTTCTAAAACTTTCTCAGAATATTATTGTTGTTCTCACTCCTTTTACGTAAGCAAAATAACTACTCTTGTGTTCTAGGTTGATTCCCATCCACAAGCTTATATGAGCAATCAGGAGCCAGGAGCAGGAACTAGTCGCCCGAGTGTACTGGGGCGGGGGCAAATCACGACGGTACCTATCCGCTTTTCTCGCGGATTTACCCGTGTGATATAATAGGTGTGATCTAATGCAAGCGTTTATGTCTGTGTCAAAGGAATGTGCGCTGGGTGTTTCCCTTGGTGCAACCGGCGCGTGCTGGTTTACCTACCGGAGTGGTCACCCACCCAGAGAGGGACCAGGCCCGGTGCTGCTTAACTTGACCAGCCGCTTGCGGGCTGTCAAGGAAAGCAGTGCCAGCTAGCGGGGAGAACTGAAAGGATGTAGGTAGGGGGTGGGGGAAAACCAGTGTTGCAGAATCTGGTCGGAGAACAACTTGACGGTCACCCATCTGAGTTGTGACCGGACCCGATGCTGCTTAACTTGGCGGGTTATACTGTAAAGGGAGAGATGGCCGAAAAACTACCATCCCAAGGCGTCCTTGGGAAGGCGGTAGTTTACGCGTCTCCTAGGCAGCGTGTGGTCGTATAGACCGAGAGTGTTCACCTGAGGATTTGTGTGAGGAGCAAGTTTAGTGTATATTGTGCGAGCTCTTTCTCGCACAACGTCCACTATGTAAGGGATTCCGGAATGGGAATGGAGAATGTGGGACGGGAATCTACAGTCTGTGCCATATATCATCCTCAGTGCCCTGTTCTGCACGGTCTGCTGTCTGCGGATGGTGGAACGAGCCACCGAACCCCGGACCTCGCAACCGTACAGCATCAGGGGCGGGATGACCGCGCGGTACAGCCGTAGGTTTAGGTAGGTAGGCATGGTGGAGCGGAAGATGGGAAACAACTGCCGTAAGGCAGCGTGTCCCATACCGATATTCTCCCTGAGATGTGGAGTGAAAGTAAGGCCGCGGTCGAGGACTCCGAGGGGAGCTATCCGGCCGCCAGCCACGGACTTTAGCCAGCAGTAGAGCTGAGCTCTTCTGCGGGCTGATGGCCATCCGCCACTGTTCACTCCATCTGCCTATGGCCTGGAGCTGTCTCTGTAGCGGGGGGAAGCAGTAACGGGCGTTCTTGTTACGTGCCATTATGAGGACATAGTCGGCATACTGGCACGTAACAGTGCCAGGTTCTGTGGGGAAGTCCGACATGTAGGCGTCAAAGAGTAACGGCGACAGCACGCTGCCTTCCGGCACTCTCGCCGCTATGGGTCTAACTGTGGAATGCCTCCCCTCCACCCTCACCCTGAAAGTGCGATCCCGAAGGAAGCTACTAAGCAGGTGAAGGTAGGGGGGAGGGATTTCCGCGTTCTTGAGTTTATACAAGAGTCCCTGATGCCACATGGTGGCGAAGGCCTTTTCCACGTCCAAGAGCACCGCGACTGTTTTGAAGTTGTCCTGGAAGCCCAGGGCAGCCTTCTCAGCCAGTCGCAGCAACTGCAGGGTTGTGGAATGTCCAGTACGGAAACCAAACTGGTGATCCGGGAGTAGGAGTCTCAACTCGAGGGGTGAGGCGAGGTAGGAGTAACCGCTCGAATACTTTCGAGACGATCGGGATTAAGCTAATAGATCTATAGCTTGACGGGAAGACCGGGTTCTTGCGGGGTTTCAAAATGCATACAACCCTCGCCTCCTTCCAACACGTTGGAAAGTGACGGATGTGTAGGCATGCATTGTAAATCCGCGTCAGGTGGATTACGGCCTTTCGGGGTAGATGCTGGAGCATAGGCACCGTGACGCCGTCATATCCAGGGGCTTTGTCAGGCTTTAGGTTTTTGAGTTGGGAGGCCACCTCTTTCGGGGTGACCAAAGGAATGCCGATCTCCTCGTGGGGCGGCGGGGGCTCCTCGTATAGGTAGTCTACCGTCGCTTCCACGAGTTCAGTAAAGTGCTTGTCCTGGAGGTCTTCGCGGGGTTCGAATTGAGACTCCAGATAGTCTGCGAAATCTGTGGCTTTATCCTGGGGCTCAAAAGAGAGTCTCCCACGGGTGCCATGGATGGGATGCTGAAACTGACTTTTGTCTTTCCTGAGGGATCGAATGATCCTCCAGGGTTGTTTCTCTTCCAGGTTTACATTTGCCATTTATGTTCCCAGGCCGCTTTGCGGTGCGCCCGAAGCAGGTGCCTTGCCATGAATCTGAACCGCTGGTACACTGCTTGGATCCTGGGATGGCGGAAGCACTGCCATAGCATCCGGGCGGTTGCCTTGGCTTTTAGCAGCTGTCGGAGTTAGTTAGGTATGGTTCACGGGTTAGGTTTGTTAGATGGGATGCGGTAGGTATGCGCGCGTACCACATTCAGGATTTGTCGGAAGAAAGCCGTGTCTCCCGCTTCCAGTGCTTCGATGGAATCGATGCGAGGTCGCGGGTCCACGGTTTGGTTTAGGTCTAGGACGGCTGCGTCCCAGTCGATCTCATTTATCCAGTCTGGTGTTACCAGAGCTGATATGGTCTCGGTTGTATCCACCACGACAGGGTCATGGTCGGAGTCCAACTCGTTTACCGCCCAGAGGACAAGATGGAATGGTGTGTTGTTGGTGATTATGATGTCAAGAACATCCGGTCTGCTGCGAGCCGGATGACACGTAGGTGCTCTCGGTCCGTGCGCGACGAGGCTGGGGTTACCGCTGATGAGGCGGTAGAGCCCGCGGCCTCGGGGGTTGTTGGTGCGGCTATGCCAGAGGGCATATTTCGCATTGAGATCTCCTGGGATGCATACCACTGCGTGAAGGTTCAGTAGGGTGGTGTAGTCCGCTTCGTGGAAGCGGTAGTTTGGTGGGTCATATGCAGCTATCAGCAGCGCGTCGAGCCCGCCAACGGCAAGCCGGATTGCGCAGGCCTCCACGTGCTGTAGTGCTGGGAGTTGGACAGGAGTATGGGTTATGTGGTTCTTAATGTACCACCACCCTGTCGGCCGACCCGATCAGACTGATGGGTGACGTAACTAGGCAGCGAGAAGTCAGTAACAGCATTCAGATGGGTTTCGCAAACCATCAGAATGTCAATTCCGTACGATTGTACAAACTCAAGAACGCCTGGGCGTTGCCCCCGGATGCCGTTCGCGTTCCAGTACGCGAGTCACAATGGTCTCCGAACGAATCTAGAGGTCATTACTTAGCGGAACTCGGGTACAACTGCTCCAACGTTTGGAGGAACAGGATGTGTTTCTGGAGGGGGGAGAGTCTGGGGTCACTGTAATGCTACTTAAAGTTTCGCTGTATAGGTAGGACCTTACTTAGGAGGTCACCGAACCACAGGGCTAGGTCCTGAAGTTCATCCAAGTCCACCTGTGGGATGGCCGCTGAAAAGGCCGAGGAAGCCGCTATCGTTGTAGGTGCAGCGGGAGCTAACGGCGGGGTTACCGCTGGAGCCTCCGCTGCTGGAGTCGGCACTGTGGCGGGAGCTGCTGGAGCTTCTGCGAGTGGTAGCTGCTGGGGTGCTGGGGGCGTGCCTTGGGGTCTCTCAGAGGTGGGAGACTCTGATTGGCCCGACTGGCTGGCCCCCTGCGGTTCTTCTTTCCTCTCTTCTTGGACTTCTTTTTTGAAGAAGTCCGGCGTGGACCCTCTGCCGAGGGCGTCGGGGCGGCTCCCTCCGTCGACGTAGACGGACCAGGTTTAGGGGTTGGAGTCTCAGTCGAGGACGGAGCTGGCACAATCTCTGCAGTGACTGCGGGGGTGGGAGTTGCTGCTTCCCTTGCGGCGCGCAGCGTTCCCTCAGCGCGGTTTAGTGCCGAGGAAAAGGACACCCCAGGGCGCACATTAGGTGGCTCCTGGGGTCCTCCGCGGCGGCTCTCAACGAGGCGCTTCCGCACCTTACAGCCTTTGTATGAGCCCACGTGCGCCTCATCACAGTTCACAATTTGGCGAGATTCATAGGGCTTTGTGCAGTCCTTCAGTAGATGGGCGTCACCACACCGCAGGCATGCGGGCTCGCACACACTGCTGGAGTGATTGAAGCCCATGCACCTATGGCACTGCACAGGTTCTTCTCTGCCGTGATATCTTTCGATACGCACGACGGTGAAGATAAGCCGACGGACAGCGTCTATCGGCTGGACTGTCTGGGCGCGTTCCTTTGGTACCACGACCAGGAATAAGGGCATAGGCGCTCGCTGAGTGCCGTCGTCTGTTGCCACCGTCTTACTGAGACGATGAGCAACCTCATTTTATTTGTCCTCCTTTATAGATCTCGCTCAAAAATGTCGAGCTGCAATAAGAAAGTGAGAAAACAAGTTGTTTCTCAGAATCGAGTTGTAAGATTTCTCCTGCTTTTATTTTGAAATGCCCTTTGGTATGCTGTAATTCCGCTATGCCTGGTTTGACATATCAGTAACTGGTTCCCTTCCCCCAAACGCTTTAATCTTGTTTGCTTCAAAAATGAACCGTTCTGGAGAATTTTAGATTAGAAGTGCCTGATAATGTTTGAAACAGGAAAATGACTGGCTGCCGAAGTTACTAGCTTTAAAATTCTGAATTCGATTAAGTTTATTTCATTTACCACTACCATTTGTTATAAAATTAGTGTATAATGAACTATAATATTTCATCGACTACTGTAATAATCAGCAATGTTTTACTTCGTATTTACTAGGCAACGGAACTTATACTTAATATTCTAACATAACATACAGGTTGAGCAAAACATAACATACATTTTAATGATGATTATCTGCTTCATTACCGACACACAAAGTCTTGAATTGCGTATAACTACATGAATAAAGTTTCCTTGACTTTTCAAGAGGTATGTTATTGGTTGCATCTTGGACTCTTTTAAAATTGTTCCCAATGAACCGTGAAAATAATATTCTAGGCTCATTGTTACGTCAAATTCACAAAGGAAACTAGCATCCAGAATGTCAGAATGTAATAACAATGATTTTTCTTTTTATTTCCAGTATCTTTTTCCCCAGAATCCACATTAATCTTTGTTCTAAATACCGTTTACGAAATAAATAAATAAATTTCATTAAATATACCAAATATACAAATAAACTAAAATACTCTAAATGTAGATACACATTGTAGACAACGCGTAGGAGGTTTGCCCCTCTTCCTTGTACAGTGTGCCGTGTGTCAGTTCATAATGTAATAAATGTCTTTATTGATTCATAAATTGGTTACAAATAATGCCTTTAATTCACTGATGTAAAGAATTCACTCGGCGGGAAGAGAATTGACGGCACAGCGCGCTAACACTCCAGTCAAAGTCTGACTCAAGGCACAACTCTCTCTCTCTCTCCCTGTCTCTCTCTTTCTCTCTCTCTCTTTACATATACAAATACACATTTGGTTTGCAATTCTTCCTGCGTTTATAGCTAGAAAATGACATCACAGAACTTTCTGAAAGCCGGAAGCCGAAGCTTCAAGAAGAATCGAGACGTCTTGCGTTCCAGTGTCTCTGGTTACCGACGCTGTTACTGTTACACATTCCAAGCTCCTTAGCCTCGTCGGTTCACATTCCAAGGCGAATGTGAGACCGGCAACACATGAACGACACTGTCACAGTACACGTTCCCTCTTCAGGGCAGGTCGTCCCGACCAAGTTAGACAATCCAAATGTACTTCTAGTTTCTTCCCTCGAAGCGGCCTCTGGATGTGGTAGACGCCATCATTTATTCTCTTCATCTCAAGGTACGGCCCTTGCCATGAAAAGTTGGTTGGAGATTGGGGCAGCATCCCATGGTCTGGGTTCCGCGATACAACCGTACATAACTTCCTACGGGAGACCTTCCTTGTTGGCTTGAGATTCGTAACAGGTAACAAGCTTGTTCTCACACCCTAGGTGTGTTGACGCTTTGGACGGTTCACGAGGTCCTTTGACAGTCTATAGACACGTTTTCGTGGCTATCGCGCCTCTTAGCATGCCCTCCTTCAGGATCATCCTTTGGAATTTAGGGTGTTCGTAGGACCCTTCTGGCGATTTCAATCATCGCATCGTGGCTCCTGAGAGCATCCAGTCCCAACATCACATCTTTAGCCACATTCGTGACGAACTCACACAAGCTTCTGTCGCTCTGTCCCAGGGTGAACTTCAGCAATACCATCTTCTCCACTCGAAAGTTTCACCCGATGCCGCCACTATCTCATAGGGCTAATTCGGTTCTCTTGCCAACAATCCCTCCACCACGTCTAATTGAATTATGGTCACAGGTGTACCGGTGATCACTATTATCCGTCTTAGCTTCCCTCGTATCCAGTCATCCGCGATCAAGCTGTCCTCAAAAAGCACTGAAAAATACTTGTCAATGTCCCTGGGAGTTTGCTCAAAATCCGATGTTTAAAAGTATTTCAAAACACTGTTTGCCTAACAATATTTATTATGCACCTATAGTATAATTTCGTACTACACAGGTTCTATTGTCACTGTCCCGCTGCAATACCAAAAACTTCTAATCCACCGGCGACGGAGTTGTGAACTTTGGCCACCTCCATTGTAACGATTGCCGTTAATCCCTGGTGTTTTGTCTTATGTCTTATAGTGGTATCTCGGGGTCACGCACCCCATCGATGAAGGAGTAGACAATTTCTTGGGATATGAAGCTGTGGTAGGTTCACCAGGGCTTTATTCACAAGCAGTTCGTTGGCTAGGTGAACTCCTGCTTTGTCTCACCTGAATGTTGGAGCCTCGCCTTAAGCTGACTGAGGTAGGCAGAACCCAAATGTTGGCTCCCTAAGCAGTTCTCAAAGACCTTCCGGATCTCTTCGGACTCCACCGACGTCGGAATGACGTTCAGTACTTTTGCCGCCTGTCCCTGTAGACTTGCTATCAGATGTGAGGCTTCCTCTTCTGCTGACCATTGATTGATGCCGAGGGCGGTAAACTGTCGGCGAAAGAATTCAAATGTTGACGTCCTGTGGTACTTGGGTGGCATGACGCGCGCGGATCTTGTTTCGCAACCAAACATCTCGACCTTAAAATTTCACAACCTTATATCGAGCATTTTTTCCACTGTGGCGTTTCGCTCCTTAGCATCGCGTTAACTCTTTCCTTCCGAGCATTAAGGCATTCTATGAGATCTTCCAGGTCTAAGCTTTCGTTAAGTTCCTTCGTTCTTTCGCTTAGCACTTCCGCAATTAATAGTCGTTATTTCATTTCTCATCTTCTCCATTTCGAATTCCATATTCTCCTCTGTGGTTTCCATTGTTTTTTTGTTTTTTTTTTTTTTTTTCAGTTTCTCAGTTTCCGGCTTTCATATCTTACATGCCAGATTTAATTTTTTCATCCATCTTCTCCATAGTTGATTTCATTTCTGCCTTCATTTCTTTTATTTCGACAACAAACTATTCATCGCCTCGATTTTGGCGTAAAACTCCCCAACGCCAGTGTAACAAATGTATTAATTCAAAATGTATTAAATAATCACTTTAATTCACTGTTGAAAACAATTCACTTAAGTCACTGCACGCTAAAACCCTAGTAGAAGACTGACACACAACACAACTCTCTCCCATCCATCCATCCATCCATCCATCCATCCATCCATCCATCCATCCATCCATCCATCCATCCATCCGTCCGTCCGTCCGTCCGTCCGTCCGTCCGTCCATCCGTCCATCCATCCATCCATCCATCCATCCATCCATCCATCCATCCGTCCATCCGTCCATCCGTCCGTCCATCCGTCCATCCGCCCATCCACCCATCCATCCATCCATCCATCTTACTATCTCGCTCTCTCTATCTTTATCTCCATACACTAACATACTAAGCACACTTGGCTTGAAATTCTTGTTTTTTATATACTCCGAGAAGCATCGAGACGTATCGCGTTCCAAAGTTTTTAGCTATCGGCGTGCCGCACTTCCGGTGTTGTCACGTATTCCAAGATTTCCAATACGCCGACTCACATACCAAGGCAAACCTGAGAACGGCAGCACATGGATGGCATTGTCACAATAATGTCACTCAAGCCATAGTCTCCTACGTTCATACCTGCTTAGGAGGAACTGTCTTATTTACATAGAAAATGATGGAATAAGAGTTTAGTTTTCGCTAGAGTCCTGCATTCAGAAAAAGAATCGATTTCATAGCGTCAGCAGGCAAAACATGTGTGCGTCAGTGTGTCTATGAACACGATAACTCAAAAACGAAGAGCCAGCAAAATACCAAACTTGTTACTGAAGTTTACCTTCTTCCAAGGATACGATATAATAATTTTGAGAAAAATCCCCCCACGCCAAACTACCCTTTAAAAGTTTTGAAAAATATTGATTTTCTCAACAAAAAAAAAAAAAGAAAAAAAAAAGCTCCAATGGGGTTTGATTAAAATACCGTATATTAAAGATGCTTACATGACAAATAAAATGCGTATACTGAATTTTCTGGGAATAATCTCTAAAGACCTCTTTATTCTGTATGAACTTTGCTAAATTTTATATGGCTGGTAAATCGTAAGAGATATCCAAAATTTTACTAGCAGAAAATGTAGATCTCGTTAAGATTATAATTTAGGTACATTTCTTCGTGGAGTTGACAATTTTCGAGATAGTCCTCGTTATTGGTTTCAGTTTTAAAATACTTAAAACTTTTCTCAATTGGGAATTTGTCAACTCCTGGTCATGCAAAAAAAAAAAAAAACAAAAAAAAAATCCTTTATTTTCCTTCTACTTACAAGGAAGCAAGTAATAAGACCATTTCTACTAATGTTTATCTCGATTAACATGAATTGGATAGTAGAATTACCGTTTAAACCAATAATTTGTTACAGAGATGTAGCGAAATTCATGTGAATGGAACACACGAGAGTTTTAAATCTGCGGATCAGGTGGCAGGAAACTTCCAGAAAGAGTCGCATGTGCAAAACCACCGCAGATGTCATAAACTCATTCAGGTGTAACAATGTCGCTCTGGGAGCTTAGTTGGTAAGTTGCTGGTATTCTGAACTGAAGATTGTGGGTTCAAACACGAACCAGAAGTGTGCTTAAAGGCGACGGGCCTGTGTCTGCAAAGTTACTGACATGTTAATGAACCTCTGCGGGTCGAATTTCTCGCACGACTGTAGCGCTGATATCATCCTATATATTTACAGCGTTGTAACAAACAAAATATTTTTATTTCAGATGTAACATTGGGTAGCTACGACGTTAGAAGAACTATCCGACATCACACATGTCCATTCGCACAGATTTCACAATCGCAGCTATAGCATCGGCACGTGTCTCCTAACATAAGCCGTTCACACACACTGGTCGATTAAGGCCGAAGGGTTTAGTTACAAGATACGAATATCACATCCAGACAAAAACTGCTCCAAGTGCCACTACACTGGAAGGGGTTATTACCTCGCTCCACTACGATACCTCCTATTGTTTCCTTTCCTAGGCTTCGACACGCGTTATACAGTAGCAGACAATAGCTCTTCGAACTCCGAATGCTAAATTCAGGAGCAGTAGAGATAATTTGTTATGACTTACAAATAAAAAGTTTGAGGTGTTCCATTCAGTGATTTTCTCCAGCTGTTCCGCAAACAAACTTTGGTACAAAAAGATTATTCTTTTATCCAAATAGTGCTAATCGAAATAAACTTTAGTAGGAATTGTCTTATTATTTGCCTCTTTGTCATCGGAAGAGAAATAAATGACTACAGGAGTCTTAAACGATACTCAAGCCATTTAAAAACATTCTAAAAACGATTAAAATTAGGTTCGCTTTGTCTGACTAGGAGTAAAACAAAAGAGGCATGAAACGAAAGTTGGCTTTCCGTTTGAGACAAATTAAGTAGCTTACAATGGAAACAAGTAACAAGGAATATCTCGGAAAAAATTATTTTGCATAAATTGTGTGTTTTAACCAGATCCACATGTTTTTAGTATCTCTTACTGTTTATCAGTCATGCGAAATTCATCTTCAGAAGCCATTGTTAGAAAATTCAAGATAGTTATACATTTTATTTGCAATGAAAATATTTTAATATACGGTGTTTTAATGAAAATCATTAGTTATTTTTGAGAAAAAACAAAATTTAAAAAAAGTATTACATATAAAGTATGGCTTAAGGCGTTTTTTTTTTCCTTTCTTTCTGTTTTAAATCTTCATGTCACATTCTTAAAAGACTAACATTAAATACAAATGTGTATATAACGGTATTTTGAGCTATGCTGTCCACAAACACACAGACACACATGTACAAGGACCTTTTCCGGTGAAATCTCGCTATCGAATTTTGGGTGGAAAAGAATACCTCGTTTACCTGCTATATGTAACATGCACAGAGTAGTGTAGCGAAAATAAAAAGAAAGCTACTATTTAATGCGTTAAAATTACATCTTTATATATATATATATATATATATATATATATATATATATATATATATATATATAATTCTTCTGTGCGTATATATGTGACTGAACTCCTCCTAAACGACTGGACCGATTTTAATGACATTTTTTGTGTGTGTTCCAGTGGATTCGAGAATGGTTTAGATTCTCAGTTCGGTTCAATGGAAATTGTTTATTTAATTAATTTTATTTATAAATTGTTGATTTTGGAATGTTTTAGATTGGATCCGGCAGACTGCCGTACAATCGCAGTATCGAATATTCAATAATATTTTATTCCAATTCCAGTTTCTCCCGACAGGTGGTGCTACGATCAAATTCAGGAAAATAATGTATAACTTCGTATTATTATTGTGTTACAAAAAAAAGTGTGCTAATTGAAATATTACAATAAGATTAAATTAATGTTTCAAGAGTTTTAAAGTGTTCATAAAAAACTATACATTTTGCAAGTTCAGTGTGGAATTGATGTGAGTACTTTGTATAATTTTCTATCAAATTTACACGTGCGTTAATTAACAGCCACCCTAACCTACAAAAAAGTTTTAAATTTTCGAATTAAAGACGTGACTACAGGACAAGTCTGTGGGTCCGCTAGAACATATATAAAAACGCTTACTTTAATCGGAAACTGGCAGTTTTACACCACTTTAAAAGCGAAACCTTAATATATGTTCAAACTAATACAGCGAGATATCACCCCGCTTTGAGTGAAATACAGTACCTCCTTAAGTAACTATACGTAGTATAGAATATAAAAAAAAAAAAGTCTGATGTGTTAAAATCACATGACTTTCTCTACATCTCTTATTCTTCTATCTACATGATGCTAATCGAGATAAACATTAGCAGAAATTGTTCTTAGTACTTGGTCCCTGGTAAGTAGAAGACAAAACACCTAATGTGTTCCATTCACATGATGTCCTCTAGTTGCTCGGCAAACAAATCTTTTATATGAAAACATTAATCTGTTATCTTCAGCATGCTAA
Source organism: Hymenopus coronatus (assembly GCA_030762935.1). NCBI lineage: Eukaryota > Metazoa > Arthropoda > Insecta > Mantodea > Hymenopodidae > Hymenopus > Hymenopus coronatus. The sequence goes on along the minus strand of CM060896.1, from coordinate 27,554,371 downwards.
TCAAGATAGACATATGAAAAATAGTCTTATTACTATCTCCTTGTAAGTAGAAAGTAAATGCACAAATTAAAGCGACAGTCCCGTCCTATAAAAGCCGGTCACTATGTGTAAGAATTCAAACTCCAATCTCTTTGCTTTCCAGAAGTTGATAAATGAGAAACGAGAAGAAAGGTGTCTTCCCGTTTGAAAAAAGCTTAAGTGGCTAAAATTGAAACTAATAATCTGGAATATCTCGAAAAAGGTTAACTCCTCAATATATAATATATTTATATCACTATATTGCACCTTATAATGAGATCTACATTTTTTGTGTAGTAAGTTTTAGTATCTCTCTTACGGTTTGCCAGTTATATTAGTCATCCAGAATGAAGAGGTCTTCAGAGGCTCTTCCCAGAAAATACAAGATATTCATTTCGTTTGTCATAAAAATACCTTAAACATACGGTATTTTAATCAAGATCATTAGTCATTTTTGAAGAAAAAAAAATGTCAATATAAATGGTAGTTGGGTGGGGAGGCTTGCTTAAAAGTCTTCCATGTCGCATTCTGGGAAGATAGTAAACTTAAATACTAAGCTTGGTGCTTAACGGTGTTTTCGTTTTTGAGTTATGATGCCCACACACACACACACACACACACACATACACACACACAGACACACACAAACACAAACACGGACATTTCTTTAAAAATTCTTTTTCTGGATTTAGGGCGTCTCAAAACATGTATTTCCTGTGAAATCTCGGTATCGAATTTTTGGGTGCAATGCAATAACTTCTCCATACACTATTTACATAGTACGTGGAGAGAAAGTAATAAAGCTCAACTTCAGTTCAGCTGTTGCAGCTCTGAAATTCATCAGTTTTGCAATTCTTGGTGAAATTATACTTAGCAGCAAATTGCGATCTTCTTTGAACATTTTAGAGTTGTATTCTTGAGGCCGAATCTATCCTTAATTTTAAGCTCAGACAAGATGCTATTTACATTGTTTCTACTGCTTGAAGACCAGCACGCATAACTTTTCTTGTTTTCTGTACCGCGGATAGTAAGCAGGGAAAGTATTGTATTACACTCAAGCTTCGACACTGAGATTTTGCCGGAAATATCGTTTCGAGACTCTCTGAATAATTTTGTTTAAGATTCAGGGGTCTCAAAACATGTATATTTGGTGAAATATCGATATCAAACTCTCGGGTACAGCACAATACCTTTTCTATACACTACGTGCATAGTTCGTGTAGAGAAAGTAAAAACCTGACGTGTTCCTTTCACATGACTTTCTCTTCATCGCTGTAACAAATTACTGTTTAAATGTATGTCCTTCTATTTACTTTATGATAATCTAGATAAATATTAATAGACATTGTCTTAATTACTTGCTTCCTTGTAAGTAGAAGTAAAATAAAGGACTACACCAGGCTAAAACAATAGTCAACCTGGTTGCCATGTGACTAAAATCCGCTCCAATTCATGGCCAGGAGTTTACAACTTTCCATGTGAGAAAAGTTTAAGTATTTTAAATCAGAAACAAATAACAAAAAATATCTCAGAAATTGTCAATTTGTCGAGAAAAAAGTATAACCTAAATTGTGTGTTTTAATGGGTTCTACATATTTGTGTAGTAAGATTTTGTCTAGCTCTTACGGTCTACCAGTTACTCCAAATTCATAAAAATGTATCCAGAATAAGCAGGTCTTTAGAGGCTATTCCCAGAAAATTCAAGATATACATTTTATTTTCATGTAAAAATCTTTGATATATGGTACTTTAATCAAAACCGTTAGAGCCATTTTAGAGAAAATCAAAATTTTCAGTCTTTTTCATGTAAAGGTCAATTTGGGGTGGAGGGATTTTTGTCAAAATCTTCTTGTTGTATCCCTGGAAGATACTAAACGTAAATACCAAATTTGGTTTTTTATGGACTTTTCGTTTTTGTGTTATCGTGTTCACAGACACACGGACACACACGGTCCTTTTTCTAAAAATCTGATGTGTTCCATTCACATGGCTTTCTCTACATCTACGTAACAAATTATTAAACAGCATATCAACTGCATTATAACCTAGATAAACATTAGCAGAAATTGTCCTTATTATTTGGTACTCTGTAAGTAGAAGGGCAAAAATCTAATGTGTTCTCTTCACATGATGTACTCTAGCTGTTCGGTAAACAAATATTTTTTTCAAAAGATGAATCTTTTATCTACATCATGCTAATCAAGATAAATATAAGCAGAATTAATTTTATTACTAGCTTCCTTGTAGAAATATGAAAATGAAAATGTAGGGAAATAAGAAAATACACAGCATAAAGCGATAGTCTCATCATTTAAAAGCCGGTCGCTGTGCGTAACAATTGAAATTCCAATCTCTTTGTTTGCTAGAAGAAAACAAACGAGAAACGAGAAGTAAAGTTTTGAGTGGCTAAAATTGAAACCAATAATTATCCGGAATATCACGTAAACGCTTAACTCTACAAATATATAATATACAATTGCAACAGTGTATTAGTATGACGCATGTATTACTAGTTCAATCATTAATTTGTACATATTTAATATAAGAAATATCTGTTCACTAGAACGCAGAACCTTAGCGTGTATAAGCTCGTATTGTGTTCTTCAAGGCTGCGTGCTTTGTTAAAAATAACAAGAATTTTAGAACATTAGGGACACAAGTAACAGCTCTTGCGAGGAAGGAAGGTTCAGCCCCTTATATTTTGGAAAGAGGGAATTTCTCATTGTAGAAAAAGGTCATGTGGGTGGAAAATAAAGAAAAATCCCAGTCACGTGACAACGCTACTTTGCGCACCTTTCTTCAGCCAATCAAAAAGGAGGGCAATATTAGGATATTTTGATATATAAGGGATGCACGTATAAGAAATTGGATGCGCGGGACGACAGTGTAAGAAATGTGATGAGACATAGTCTAAGAAATCGCGCGGCGGCCAGTGTAAAAAATCGGCATGTTATAAGTAATCTGACGGGCAACTATTACCGTAAATGTTATACGGACTGTGAAACTTAAGATTACGGTGACGATTGTAAAAATATAATAACTCAGTAAGAGTGGAACTAACACTTATAAAGATTATGTCATCAAGTTCGCGATCGTTTATGTCGGGAGTCGCTCGTAGGATTAGTGCCTCAAACTAGCAACAGATAATTAATAAAAGAAGTCGTCAGTGAAATTAGGTGAAATTTCTCTTTTATTTGAGCCTATCAAGTGCTACACACCTTTGTTATTCTTTACCCTGAGCAAGAGACAACGTATGCTCTACAATTACGAGCTTAGCCAGAAAGATATGTACACTCTTAATGTAGAGTTTCACGAGCATTAACCCTCGACCAACTCCAAGTAGACCCGCATGATAGCGCCATACTGCTGTACAAGCAAAACAACGGCATATTGGCACTCTAAAGTGGGAGCCATATAAACACGACATATTGGACACTAACGTGGAGGCCAACCAAATAACCACGACATAATATATAACATAAATTGTGTGTTATAATAAGATCTACATTTATTGTGTAGTAAAATTTTGTATATCTTTTAAGGTTTACATAATTCATTGAAAATGAATAGGTCCTCAGAGGCTATTCCCGGAAAGATTAAGAGATACAAATCATTTGTCATAAAAATATCTTAAATATAAGATGTTTTAATTCAAAATTGTTAGAGCCATTTTTGAGAAAATAAACATTTTCTAAAAATGCTCCATATAAAGAGTAGTTGGGGGTGCACGGATTTTCTTGATAATCTTCGTGTTGCATCCTTGGAAGATACCAAACTTAAATACCAAGTTGGATATTTAACGGTTTTTTCGTTTTGGGGCTATGCTGCCCACAGTCACAGACAGACAGACACACACACACACACACACACACACACACACACACACACACACACACGGACATGTTTTTAAAAAAAAATTTGGTGTGGAATCAGGGAGTCTCAAAACATGTATTTCCGGAGAAAGCTCGGTATCGAAGTTTTGAGTGCATTATAATACCTTCTCTATACACTATGCACATACTACGTGTAGAGAAAATAAAAATGCTTTTGTTGGTGAATTCTCGGTATCGAATTTTTGGGTGGAACACAATATCTTCTCCACACACTAAAACACATAGTATTGTGTAGAGAAAGTAAAAATCTCAGTTTGTATAGTGTTTGTGTATGTGTGTCTGTATGTCTGTCTGTGAATAACACAACTAAAAATATTTGATGTGTTCCATTCCATGGCTTCCTTAGTTGTTTCATACATTATTCTTACAAAAAAATATAACAAAAGATTGTTAAAATGCACGTTCTTCTAACTACTCATGGTATTCGAGATAACATTCAGAAATTGTGTTATTACTTGTTACTTGTAAGTAGAGGCGAAATAATTGGAGCAAAAACCGGTCGCTATATCTTTTGTATTCTCGGGAATAAAATAAAGGAGATGAAACCAAAATTTGGATCAAAAGATTAAGTAGTTTAAACTAACTTGGCATGTTTTGAGAACGTCTAACTCTGTAAAAAGAAAAGAAAAGTGTATGACATAAATTGTATAGTAAGTTTTGTCTATCTCTTACGGTACCAGTTATACAAAGGTCATCCAACATAAAGAGGTTATGCCGAAGATTCAAGAAAATCCCCTCACCCTCAACAACCCTTTAAGTGGAACATTTTTGGAAATGTTTATTTTCTCAAAAATGGCTCTAAGATTTTTGTTCAAATTAAATATATGTAATATGTTTAAATGTCTGGAATACCCTCTGAAGCTCTGCATTCTCGATAAATTTTGCATAGGCCGCAACATATAAACAAAAACTTAGTGCACAAAAAAACGAATGTCACATAAAAACACACAATTTATGTTGCATGGCTCTTTTTTTTTTTTTTTTTTTTTGAGCTAAGCGTTTCTGAGGTATTCCTTTTGATTGGTTCCAATATTAATATAATCATACTTTTCTCAAATAGAAGTCGTGCATATTTCTTTTGTTTCACTTCCGGATATCAAAAAGGAACCACATTTCAAAGAGAATCGCATAACGACAGATTTTAAAACATTTTACTATTGGTTTAGGTTAGTGTATTCTTTTAGTTCCATTCTAGACATAAACTAGGTAATAATACCATTTCTGGTAAAGTATATCTCGATAGCATGCAGGAGGTAGAAGAACAATCTTTTGTAAGAACTCTGTTTGCAGAATAGAGAAGGTCATTAGATCTTTCCAATTATTTATATACTTATTTTATATTAATACAAAGTACGTCCATAAAGTAAGTTCCGTTTCAATTTATCTCCGCTGCAGCGTTGCGATCGCAGTTCCGCACATGCGCGGTAGACGCTCTGTATCAAGGAGAGGAAACGTGCGCCATTTTGAGATCGCTGTCAGCCACATACGCTTTGTTGTGCTTGTTTACAATGTCAGTGTTGATTGAAAATCCCGCCGCTTGTGAAACCAGATCTGTGATTCGTTTTCTGAATGCTAGGAAAGTGAAACCAATTGAAATTTATCGGCAAATTTGCGAAGTTTACGGACAAAATGCGATGAGTGATTCAATGGTGAGAAGATGGGTCCGACAGTTCAATGAAGGACGTAGTGAAGTGCACGATGAAGAACGAAGCGGGCGTCCATCTTTGGTTACAGAAGAACTGGTTCACGCGATTGATGACAAGATCCAGGAAAACCGCAAGCTTACAATTAGTGCTCTCGCTATGGAATTTCCCCAAAGCTCATTATCACCAATTCATGAAATTGTTACCGAAAAACTGAAATTTCGTAAACTTTGCTCACATTGGGTACCAAAGATTCTTACTGAGCAACACAAAACAAAACGGATGGGTATGCACTTCAGTTATTAACCCGTTATGATGAAGACGGCGAAGAATTTCTGACACAGATAGTCACAGGAGATGAGTCTTGGGTTTCTTACGACATCCCTGAAAGTAAGCGGTAATCAATGGAATGGAGGCACACTTCATCCCCAGCAAAGGTTAAGCCGAAACAAATCTTGACATCTCAAAAAATGATGTGCAAAGTGTTCTGGGAGTGGAAAGGCATCTTACTCATTGATTTCTTACCGCGTGGTCAAACAATCAAGCAGATGTTTATTGCGAGACACTTAGGAAATTGCGCCGCGCAATACAGAATAAGCACCGAGGATTGCTGTCAAAAGGTGTTGTTTTTCTTCATGACAACGCACGACCACACACTGCAAATGTGACGGAAAACCTCCTACAGGGATTTGGCTGGGACGTGTTTGACCATCCTCCGTACAGCCCTGACCTCGCTCCTAGCGACTTTCATCTGTTCTTACATCTCAAGTCGTTCCTTGGCTGTCAACACTTCAACAATGACGAAGAGCTGAAAGAAAATGTTTCCAACTTTTTGAAGTAACAGGCGGCAAACTTCTATGAAGAAGGTATACAAAAACTTGTGCCACGCTATCACAAGTGCCTGCAAAATTTCGGCAGTTATATGGAAAAGTAATTTAAGAGTTATAGAATTTTGTGCAATAAATAATTATTCTGTATCTGTACACAATTTAATTTAATTACTTACTTTCTGGACGTACCTCGTATATTATCATATGTTAGTTTTCATATATATTTTAATCGTTTGATGCTTTGTTTCTTTTTTAATCTAGGATGTAAGATTTACAACTATTTGTTTCATTTATTAATCGGCTTATCCTTCCCGTATTTGTAGGACTGACAGCCCCCTAAGACTTACACGGCAATCCCTAGGGCTCAGAACTTTTGGGGAGCCAACGGCACAAAACCACAGAATGGAGAACCGGTAATGAGCGGTCGGCCTGTAGCCAGGCATAAACATGAGGAAGTTGATGATATGAAATGTAAGCCAAATTGATATTTGGGAACCTGTAAATTCAGGAGGTAGTTTTTCAATCTAAATAATAAATATATAAATAATTAAATAGACTAAAGAGCTCCAAGATAGAATTAAACTTAGTTTAAAAAACAGCATTAATTGTTATATCTAACTTTGTCTGCGTTTTTTTCTACGTTCAGAATATTTTAACATATGTTATATATTTAGTATATTTAATGATATGTATTTATTTCGAAAACGTTATGTTTAGAGAAAGAGTAATCTGAGCTTTGGAAAAAACACAATGATTCAACAAAGTTGTTATGCTCTGGTTACTAGCTTCATATCTAAATTTAACGTATTACAAATTGTAATGGTTGTTATATTACAATAACTATCAATTAAGGGAGAAAATATTTTACTGCATATTATTATCAAGAAAATAAGACATAGGTGCTCATTATTAAACTGTATTTTACCTTTTGTTGAACCTGTATTTTATGCTTTGATAGCGTATAAATTAAGCTTTTTGCCTAGAAAATACGAACTAAACGTCACTGATTATTTTAAAAGTAAATACATTTAGTTTAAAGAATCGTCAACAGTCATGATAGTTTAAGAGACGCTTTATAAATTGGGTGTCAATGTCAGTAGTGGTAGTGCTGTATCTAGCATTGTTTATCTTCCAAACGTTCTGCACCTTTCATCTCACTTCATGCCCTTTTCTGCTTTGAATTTTGTCTTTTGTAATATTCTTTGACATTTTGTGCCTGTGTTCAATATTTACGCTCATAAAATCAAGCGCTGCACTGAAATATCATTTGGGGAGTAGAAGGGGTGAAGAAGAGAAATCTAAATTAGTGAGGTTTTATTGTATACCCCATCTCCAAGGACCAATAACAAAGCATAAAAACTGCTACAGAAGCCCAAGCGTTTCCTCCCCCCCCATTTATATGCCCTCTTTAACGTCTAGCTCAAATTGACGGCCTGTCCTTTGTAGCACTTGGTTATGGCCAGGTTTAGGGTTTTTAGGTGCACACCTTTTTTCTTATGATAAATTAAAGTTTGAAAAGATGTCATAGTGTGGAATTTTGTTTCTTGTTGCGAAGAGACATTTTTTCACGCACCTTTTTCTCATTCTCCCCTCTTTTCCCCCGTTTTTTATTTTAAGTTTCACTCTAATTTATTCTATAAGATTTCTAATTAATATAAAATGTTTAACTTTCAATTAACGTCTCCTCAGCTTGCTGTGTATGTGCGAATTGTAAGCCTACCTGCAACAATGGAAAATAGTGCGTTCGATAAAAACTCTTCTTCTCGCTTTAGCGTTATAAAGTAGCCCACAATAATGCAATTGACAGTGAGTGATTCTATCCCAACAGAATCAGTAGCCTACTGTTTGTGAATGAGAGTGTTATTGTGAGAGACGTCATCTGTTCGCGTGTAGGCGGAGGCTGGTCACTCAACGACAGTAACCGCACCTGCGTAGTTCCGAGAACAGAAGTAGAATCTACTAGAAATCGCTGACACTGCAGTTCCAGTATGAATTAGAACATTTTGGTAACTGTCGCGGTGTCAGCAAGTGAGCGCAAGAGTGAGTTGTATGACAGTCACATTGAGTTAGCAAGTGGACTTGTGTTAGTTCATTATTACATTACTAAACGAGTGTACTACTAGATTTTAACATAACAAAGGTGTCCAGTGCCCGACTTAATGTTCTGGCTCAAGAAAATCCAAAATTTGAAGGAGTTAAATATTGATTTGTGTGCAGCTCTTACACAAGTAGGAATTCCACTTAAAAAGGTGAATCATCGAGCCTTCAAGGAATTTCTTGAAAAATATACAAAGATGTCAATGCCCAATGAGAGTACTTTAAGAAAAAAATACATGGAGCCTGTTTACCAAGAAACTACACAAAGAATCAAGAAGAAACTGTCTGATTGCGAGGTGCGAATCATTATAAATGAAATCATAGACTCAATGGAACGATATGTTTTGAACATTTTATTTTTTCCCCTAGCAGGGGAGTTAAATATGTATGGACTGCAGAAAGCCAATTCCAGTATAGTAATGCAACAAATTATGCACTTCTGCCAAAATCTCTGGTCCACTGGTATTGAGTTTCATAAATTTCTTCTTGTGGTTACGGAGCAGGCTCCATACACGGTTTCAGCTGTTAACTAATTTAAATCTTTATTTCCTAAGTTGAAGTATTTGGTTCATGCCCTTCGCAAGGTTTGTGAATCCATGAGAATAGAATACATCGCAAATCAGTTCATCCTTGCCCCGAAGAAGACTCTACTGAAAGCTCTGAGTCCTGTTATTCCCTATAGGGAAACCACTGTACTGGCCTGCCCATTCGAAAATTTCCGGATCATTATTCGCTGGGAATCTTGGATTGAGTGTGCTGCTATGTAAGAATTTTGATAAAATTAAGAGAATTTGTGCTTTCTGTGGATGCAACCGACGCAGGTGTTATTTTCAAGGCCCAGCAACTTCTGTTACCAAGAACATACATAATTCACAGACAGAACTATATTGTGTCCATAGTTAAAAATACCTGATTGTAGTAATTAAACGATTAGAAGAACAAGGCCTGAAAAAGGAAAAACAATGGAATATTTTTACTCCCGTGAAGGAGCAATTAGATGGCTTTTCCAAAGATAAACTTGAGTCTAACCTTCAGAATCCAGACATTGAGGAATTCTCTATATCTATAGAGTTGCCATTCCGAGTGAATACAAGGTTTGTCGCACCGCTTTCCCTGGATGTTGAAGGAAGCGTTAGAATCTACAAAGACATTCTATCTACTAATAGAAATAGACTTAATTTTAAAAATGTAGGGATACGAAAGCTTCATGTTTTTTTGTTTTTTTTTTTCTTTTTTCCTTCTGTTGATGAGTGATAATTGTACGTACTTTGTTGTAATTCAATAAACTAGAAGAAAGAGAAATCGTTGAATTAGTTGAATAAAGCACACCTTTTTCCCCTATTTTTACCTTATTTGAGCACCTTTTCCCTTGTTTTTTTTTCATCTGAAATTTGCACCTAAAGATGCCCCTCATTTATTGTGTGTAATACCTTCGGTTCATTTATTTAGCTTTACACCCACACATTCACACTCAAATTCATACTTGCAGACTCTGAGAAGACCACTGAATAATCTAGCTCCCAGCCAGGCTTCGAGCCCGCGGCCCCTCGACAAATGTCATTGTAGTCTCAAATAACTAAAACACTGCGAATGGATAGTTCTGCTTTTATTTTCTCCGCTATGAATGTAGTGTGTAGGGAAGGTTTTGCATTTCACGTAAATAATTCATTACGAATATCACAAAAAAAAAAAAAAAAAAAAAAAAAAAAAAAAAAAAAAAAACATGTCTTGGGAGCCCCTAAATAAAAAATTAGCCCTTTAGACTTATTTAAATATTTTCAAGTAACAAATAACGTCCAGTTCTTAAAAATTTGATATGTTCCATTCACATAACTTTCTCTACATCTCTGTAGCAAATGGTGTATAAAAGAGTATACTCCTATCCAGTTCATGCTAATCACGATAAACATTAGCACAAATGCGTTATTACTTGTTCCCTTGTACGTAGGAGGGAAATAAGGGAATGCACTAGGCTAAAGCGACAGTCAAATCTTTTAAAAGCTGGTTGCCATCCGTTTGAACTTCATTTCTTTGCATGGCCAGGAGTGGATAAATTCCCGCACGAGAAAAGTTAATTTTAAAACTGAAACCATTGATAAGAAACATCTCCGAAATAGTCAACTCCACGAAAAAATGTATATGACGTGAACTGTATTTTAACGAGATATACGTTTTTTTTTTTTTTGTTTTTTTTTGTTTTTTTTTTGTGCAGTAAGTTTTGGTCTATCTTTTATGGTTTATCACTTATGCAAAAGTTATTCGGAATGAAGGGATCTTAAAATTCGAGATATATCCTTTATATATCTTATAAATATCTTTAATGTATGGCATTTTAATAAACATCGTTACAGACATTTTTAAGAAAATCAATGTTTTGAAATTTTATCAAGTAAAAGGTAGATTGATGTGGGGGAATGTTTCCTCAAAATCTTCGTGTCGTATCCTTGGAATATACTAAACTTAAATACCATGTTTGTATTTTACTTAATTTTCGTTTTTTAGTATCGTGATCACAGACACTCGCAAGGAGCTTTTTGGATACAGGGAAACCTAAACCGTGTATTTCCGGTGAATTCTCGGTATTGATGGAGTGCAATACTTTCTCTCCCTACAAACTGCGTACTAATAGAGAAAGTAAAAATGTACCATCAATGTTTTCTTTGATTTTATAACGAAACATGTAATGTAGCAATTTCTACAGGCGCTTAAAATAAAGAGGATAGGTATTTAAGCTTTCGTAAAGGCAGTTCTTATATCTGCTAACTAGCGATAAAGTCGCGTGAGCGTAACAAACAGGAGTTTTTAAACTGCTATCGCTATTTAGTTGCCTCTCCCGATGTCATGGAAAGAGTTTGCAATTTCTAGTTCAACATACAGCGGCGCAATTTTTAAGCATCCATCTATTGGTTTCTTCTGACTCCCCTGTACCTTTAAAGCATAGGGTGGCTACAAATAATTAATATGTTTTCAAAACACTATTTTTTCCGAAGTACAACAATAATTTATACCTTATAAGAACTGTAAACTTAGCAAATTGGTATTGTGTATTCCAGCTGGTAGCACGAGTGTAGTGGCTAGTGATGGGTGCTATCGAAAGTTTTTGACAATCGCATGTATTACAATCGTGAGAAATGTCTATCGAATTATTCGGTTTTCAAATATGTAGGTATGTTTTCGCAAAATATGTGAAGCAGTAGTACAGACAGGTTACAAAGGAAACGAGTTTTCATTCGGATTTAAAAGTACGAAGTAATAGAGGTTCTAGCACTCGAATAATATAACAATATTGTGTGCTCCATTCACATGACTTTCTCTACATACTCTGAAACAAAGTATTTTTACAAAAGGTATGCTAATATCAGAAATCTACAAAAATCTACAAAATGGGTATATAGGTATATAAGGTATTTCAAAAGTCACTTTAAAATTTAAGCTGCTATAAATATTATAATATTTCAAATAAGAAAAAAAGGGGGCATTGAGCAAAGAAGGGGGCATTATAAAACATTGGAACGATATCTTCCGTTCTCTTGTTCAACGTGAACCATTCTTTCTGCAACTCCTGTCTTGGAATATTAGCAAATTCTTGCGAGATATCATTTTTCAGTTCCTCTAGGTTAGATGTGTCAGGAAAACTCAGTATTTAATGTAACCCCACAACCAAAAACCCAACAGATTGAGATCTGAAGGTCGCGGCAGCCACTTTGCTGGAAAGTATCTAGTGATGACACGATCGCCATAGATCTAGTAATTAATTGTTTGCTCGGGTATAAATATGGGACGGAGAGCCATATTGTATCAAGATAATGTTTTTCATATCGTGATTCCTTAGTCTAGGATGTCGAATTTTGTAACATCTGCGTGCGTGCGTGCGTGTCTGGTAGGCTCGTGGTGAGCCTGGGTGTTGTTGCTGTGTACCTACAGGGTTTAACTACAGGAATGAGGTGAAGGTTGAGGTTTTATTTTTGAGGCTTCGAGTGTTGGTGTTAAGGAGGTAGCGCTGGTAGGCTCCTCGAGCGGTTGCATTTTCAAGAGCAGCATCCTTTCCTCTGCTCCGCTGGTGTTTATTTTATTTAAATATGGTGGTGAATTTTGATAGACCTCTCCCAATGAGAGGGGGGAGTGCTTTGTTCAGCTATTACGCTGTTGACTGGTTTAAAGCCGTTGTTACCGGGGGTGCCCACAAGCCATGCGGGGAACTCGGAACCGCCTCTTTCGGCGTTCAGAGGGTAAGTACTCCCCCAGAGATCTGACAAGTGCGTTCTCATGTCCGCCCAATCTGGCGTAGAATTTTTGAGCCCGTTTGTAACATCTCATAGTAGCGGTCATTATTTATAGTCACAGTCTGCCATATTTCATTGTTGTCTTCGAAGAATTAAGGGCCAATAATGAATTGGGAATTGAAGCGACAGCATACAGTAGCTTTTAAATCATGAAGACCTTCATATTTAGTGTCAGAGCAATGATTTGTAACTTACAAATTCTTATGAAGTTGTATGAATTACTAATGTTTTATCCAAATAACCTGCACCGATGGAAACGGTGAACTGAAAAAAATTGCACAAAACCAAAAGAAAACCAAACCCCGTTGCTGGTCCGGTGTGCGACTTCTTTTGTTTTTATTCCATCGCAGATATTATAATATTTATATCGGTTTAAAGTCTGAAGTGACTTTTGAAAGGTCCTATAAATTTCATTTGTCATGCAAGTAACTTAAACAAAATCGTAAGACCCATGTTTTAGAAAATCAAAGTTTTCGGAAAAGCATTCCGTATAAAGAAAGGGTACTTGGAAGGACATTATTTCTGTCACATCCTTGGAAGACGCTGACCTTAAATACTAAGTTTGGCATTTGAATGTGATTTAATGACCTCAACATGGTTATTTAATGTGCAATGTTGACCTTAAAACAAACTAATTACATTTCATAACTGACACAAATACCCAAAATTACGGATTAAATTTAAATACAGTTGGCTTCATAGTAAATATCAAGTCTTTTCTCTAAATTATCTATGGAAAACTTATGACTTTTTCAGAAATTATTAATTTATATGCTGAGATTTGTCACTAAAACGGCTAGTGCATATCTTATTACATATTATAATTATAATAGACCTATTTAATTAATAATTGTTTTATAAACAGTGTGAAATAATATAAATAAAACTGAAATTCGAATGTAACAGAAAAAAAATATTAAAATGGAAAATGAGAGTTTAAAATAGAGTTAGATTGAACAATAAGCACTAACGTCAAACCAGGCAGTTTAGGCACTGTAAATCTTCCTTTTTTAAACCTGGATATTTATGAAACATTAAATACAAAAGATGAAATCAACCTAAGGAAGGGGATGGTATACTGAAGGAAACGGAATTGAAATAATGAAAGAATTTTGCTATTTAGCGTGGGGGGACATAAGATTATAGAGAGGCTGGACAGTTCACTATAGAAATTCTATTTTTCTATCGTGAGCTGCCAAGCAAAAGGTAAAGCGGCAATGAAAAGAATTAAGATATATACATACAAATTATCAGAGATGAACATTAAATGGTTAGAGAGGATTTACGAGGCAACGTTAGAAACAAAAATGTTATACTATTGGAACTATGGGGGGTTATCAGACAATGAAAAAACAGTAGATCACAGATACAGAATGTTCTGTAAAGAAATTGTATAGCTAAGCAAAGCAGTACCAGAAGGGGTACCAATGGTAGAATCAGTAAAATCAGGAAGAAATGGAATGATCCTATAAGACAAAAATCTACTAATTATAATATGTACGAATCACCTTAAGATGATTAAAAACGAGAAGAACTGTAGGGGCAATTAGAGGAAATAATGAAGAAAGCAGGGATAGGGGATAAATGGAAGAAGGGAGAGAAAAATAAAAAATGATGCTGAAAGTCCATGAGAAATAGGATAGAAACCATAGTTAAACAGAAAATGTTGGGTGAACTAGAAAAAAAAAAAAAAAGCGCTTTTTTTTAGCAGCTTACGTCCTTTAATCTGGTTAGTCAAACCAGGCGATGAATGGAATTGATGAAAGGATGTTTAAATTATCTCGGGGTCCATTAAAGTTTAAAGTTACTTGACATTCCCTTCGCAGGATAAGCGAAAGCTACGAAAGAAGCCTTATCCGCGTAACTCACCCTAAGCGAGATTCGAATTTACGACCTGTTGAGTGTGAGGCTGACGCGCTACCACCTCACTATCCAGGCGGACAAAAACAGTTTTCTGTGTTCTGTAAAACAAAAACAAAATGGACAAGAGAGGGGTATGTAGATGTATGAATGAATACGTAATATTTATTTAAATACCAGTATACTTATCCTATTCTACATCAATCGCACGGGGCCAAAGATCGTACGTGTCTTTGCAATACACAAAATGGTAAACCATATTAATAACATAAATGAAAAGAGTGAACACGAAAATAAAAGTGATAAGTATATTCAAATACAGCATCTTAAATTTGCAACACACAATAAACCGTATTCCAATGCATTAATATACCCTATTATAGTAGACAAATACACGTAAGAGAGAAATATTTGACACAATACTAACACCACAACAAAACAATGACCAAAAAGGATGATATAAAAGAATATATATATATATATATATATATATATATATATATATATATAATACACACACCTATATATAGCATTGTAATCACCTTTTAGCTCTTTTTATCGCTCTTCCCTACTATCAACTCTCTCATATCTCCGCTGTACCGCCTTAAGTAGAAATTTACTTACCCCTCCGCGTCTTCCATGCCTGTCAGTAGCGTCCAACATGCTTCCTAACTCTCCTTGCAAATAGGGCAGATACTCATACCATTCTCGTCTGTAATGTTTATCATCCGCCATGCTCCTAACCTAATACATGTAAGCCCTGTCTAATGAGTATAAACAAGAGAGGGAGGGATTAGCGTAGATGAAGACAGGAGCATTTCTTTCGAAAGGGATGCGAGGCAATGAAGTAGAACGTTGTATTTTATGCTGGGAGAAAGACAGTATTGTTCACTGTTTAACAAATGTAAAGAGATACGAAATTGGAGGAAATAAATTTGGGAATACAAACCGAATAGTACGCCAGGAGGGGTGGTTGCGATGAAAAAGTTGAATGTCGTTGGAAAGGTAAAAGAAAAGTGTATAAAAGAGAGAGAGAGTAGTGAGTGAGTTAGAGAATAGCAGAGATAACACAGAGAATGGGTAGCACATACCAAAGGGGGAGGAGCTAAACGGGTGTAGCGACTATGTGCTACTCAAACCTAATTGTGATTTAAATAACAGGACAAGGTTTTGTAAATAATAATTGTAAATATTCGTATAACCTATTATATTATTAACTATTATATTATTACCCATATTATTATATTAAGGAAAGTGATATCAATTCCAGGTATTTGCCTAAAATCCGCTGTCTAATGATAAACGACATCAGTTGTCAGATCACTACCTTGTTGATGTGACGATGAATAAGTATTTGGTCGCGAACAAAAATTATTTACACATCACCAAAGATATTCACTATCACTTTTATTTTCTCATTGAACGTTTACCCTTTGAGAAGAAGGTAAGAGGGTTCAGGTTTAAGATATCGCATTTTGAATTCAAAGCAGAAACAGCGACTTGCACAAAACGTAGCAAGATGCTTCTATAACAAATCATCTCAGTTAAGGCGCAGGTATAAAGCTCATTTGCAATGAGTGTGGTAACAGCGTTCGAATAAAGTTGGTTACATTGCACTGGTCTCTCCAAGCAATTAACTCAGAGTGGTGCTTGTCGCAGCTAACAGCTTCTTAATGAACAGTCTTACCAACTGTTTGCCAAATTCTACTTCAGCGAATTTCGCTCCGGTAAATTGCTGCAACGTTATTTCTTTTTCCTTCTCTTTTTATATTCTTAATATTTTTTCCTTCTCTTACGTACTTCCTTGGCACAAAGTGGAATGAGGTGCGTCACTAAACTTAATGGTCCTGCGTATCTTTTTTTACTGCTCTCCTTCTCTATTTTTACTTTTAGCTACAAAAATGTGGTACATTTAATGTTCCGAAGCTTTGTGTGAGGCAAGAGTCATACATGATGAAAAATATTTCTTAATCAAGCTCAAGTCGCCACAAAAATGGGGACAGCGAGTTCAATTTACTTACATGAGAATATTCAGGCTTTTGTTTCTTCTTGTTGCTGTATATAATAAGACATCATAATGTAGAACTAATATTTTTTACTTTCTCCAGCGCTTAATGTACAATGTACGAGGGGCGTTCAATAAGTCCTTAGAAAAGATATCAAAATAAAATATTTTTGGTAGATCATCTTTATTTTTCAATATAATCTTCTTTTAGCTGGATACACTTTTCCCAGGGTTTCTACAATGTTTTAAGCCTTCCAAAAATAGGATTTCGGCAGGTGCTCAAAATGAGTATAAATAAAAAAAGGCACTGGGGGCCAATTTTGGTGAATACAGTGGTTGTCGTAGCAATTCGAACCTTATATCTACAATTTTGGCCATCGACACTGCGCAGGTGTGCACCCTCACAATATCTTGATGGCAGAGTATCCTTTTCTTTGCCAGATGAGGGCGTTTTTTCTTGATTGCAGAATAGTCTACATTTATCGTTCTTGTTTCTGCAAACAATCTATATAGATGATCCTGCGTGCATCCCAAAAAACCGAAGCCATCACCATGTTTGCAGATTTCACCACCGTTTTCTTCTTCGGAATCGGTTCGCCTTTAAAAACCCACTGTTTCGACTGCACTTTTGTTTCTGGACTGAATTAATGTATCCAGTTTCATCCACAGTTATATGTCGAAGCAGAAAATCGTCAGGATTTCGAAGAAAAGTGCCCAACCAGCTTCCGAATCGTCACACCATTGCAATACGATTACGGTTATTCTCCAGATGGGTGTAGCAAACGCTACACCCATCTTGCCGAAACCTTTTTCATATCTAATTTTTGGTGCAAGATTGAGAACACTGAACCTTGTGATATGCCTGTGGCCGATTTCCCGAACTTTGATTCGTCGATGACTCAAAACTATATTCTTGATTTTGTCAACTCTTTCTAAGGAAGTCATTTCTACTGGTCGTCCGGAGCGATCAATGATGTACGGCCACGTTTAAATTCATTTATTCAATTGTAAATTGTTGCAGGAGCAGAAGTGCCAGGAATAATGCTGCCATCTCTGCTTTTAGCTCTTTCGGTGTTAAGCCTTTTAAATAGAAGTGTATAATTCTCGGAAGAAACTCGTTTTCTCCCCTTATTTCTAACGAAGCACAAGATTATTGATTCAATCGCCAATGCCAAGGAAACCACGTGATGGATATAGCTGAAACTTGAATTGACCTCTAGTAAGAGACAACGATTACTAAACACAAACAATTTTCCATTCTTCGAGTGCAACTTCTGGATTTTCTAAGGACTTATTGAACGCCCCTAGTACATAGAAGGCAGGGAAGATATTATATTTCACCCAAAAATTCGATACCGAGATTTCACTGGGAATACATGTTTTGAAGTCCTTGAAACCCAAAAAATACTTTTTGGAAATTATACGCACGGGCGTTTTTCTAAAAATGATTATTTACTTTCTCTAGCACATATGTAGAATGAATATGAATAGGATAGAGAAGCTATTGAATTGCACCCAAAAATTCTATGCCGAGATTGCACCGGTAATACATCTTTTGAGACTCCCTGTCTGTGTGTGTCTGTCTGTGTCTGTAGGCAGCATAGCTCAAAAGTTGGATAAATATCTATTTGGTATTTAAGTTCAGTATCTTCCAAGGATGCGATACGAAGATTTTCAAAAAAATCGTCCCACTCCCAACTAACATTTACATGAAACATTTTCGAAAATTTTGATTTTCAAAAAGGCTCTAATGATTTTGATTAAAATGCCATATGTTTAAGATATTTTCATAAAAAACAAAATGTATATTTTTAATGTTTTGAAAATGGCCTCTGAAGACATCTTTATTCTAATTGACTTCTGTATAACTTTTTATTAGCTGTAAACCGTAAGAGATACACAAAAAATTACTCTATAAATGTTTATATCTCGTTAAAACACACATTTTATACCATATACACTTTTCGTTTTCAAGATATTCCGAGTTATTGGTTTCAGTTTAAAATTACTTAAACTTCTCAAACGTGAAACATACTTTTTTCTCTCTCTTATGTTTACTCCTAGCAAGCAGAATTTCAATTCTTTTCCTAGCGACCGGCTTTTAAAAGATCGCATAGCCTGTGCATTCCTTTATTTTCATTCCACTTACAAAGAAGCAAGCAATAAGACAATTCTGCTAATGTTTATCATGAATTAGATAGAAGAATAATCTTTTGAAAGAAAATCTTGTTTTGCACAGCTAGAGAAAGTCAGGTGAATGGATCACATCAGATTTTTATATACAAGGGACCCTAAATGTGTGTTTATAGTGAAATCTCGTTATTGAATTTTTGGGTGGAATGCAATAGCTTCTCTGTTACACTAAGTGCACTCAAAGACATTAAAAATACGCCTGGCACTGTGATTTTGATGAAAATGTGAACGTTTGACGGGGGATCCGGTTCTTTATACGATTTTCATTGCTGCTATTTTGATACAACTTGCTACGAGAGTAAGAAAATATAAAACCTATTGGGCAATTCACCCTTCACCCCACAGCCCCGCTTGATACTCCATCATAGCAGGTTAACTTGTATAAGCAGTGTGTTAATTTTGTCCACCACGTGCGCGAATTACTCTGCTATTAGAACTTCAGAATGTAGCACAGAGAGAAATTAGCCTAAGTTTGAAACACCTGGTGAGAGGGGTGGAGTATTGTCCAAACAGAAAGTCTAGGGATCAACTCGCAGCTCAGAACTTCATTTGTCGCAAGTTACGTTTCATGTCCATCCTTTTCCTTCGGTAATGTGTTCTGTCCAATACGCTTTTAAGAGCATAGCAAAAATTCACCTGGGCAGAGTCAGCGTCTTACGATAAGTATTCCAGGCGTATTTTTAATGTATTTGATTGTACATAGTACATGTACAAAAGGTAATAAATTATAGATTTGCATGACTTCCTCCACACACTAGCAGCTTATATTCTTTAAATTCATACTTATTCTTCAATTCACTTATTGATTTGAAATTAGAGGATGATATGATATTGAGGACTTCCGCTGTCTTTTGTTTGGAAAAATTCATACTTATTTTTCAATTCACTTATTGATATGAAATTAGAGGATATTGATGATATGATGATATGATATTCTGCTGTCTTTTTGTTTGGAAAAATGCTTAGGATCTTGGCTCTTCCCTAGATGGATAATGCTGACTTTCCTGTTTTTTTTTCTTTCTCTCTCTCTCTCTCCCTCTCGGTTTCCTACATGATCCTTTGTTACCTATTTAATTACCGTTTTCCTTTTACTTTCCAATACTCAGACAGGCAAGCTTCCATCGTGGCCGTCTGCATTCATTCTTCAGACAGGTAATATACACATTTACAAACACACAAACCTCCATCTTCATGCCGGGCCACGTACCCAAGATCCCGTGCGCCACGAAGCACCAAAGCTAGACACTTTAGCGAGCAAGACCGGTTCCTTCGTATATTCATATAAGTACCTCTGGTGTGTTAAAAAGTATAGCAACTTCAGACCATCTATGTACATACATAGTGTAATACAGTCTGATCATCAAAACATCAGCACAACGTACACAAATAGGAATAAACTAAACAATCCACAACAGGTTAAACTTACAGTGAAGTTTTAACTTTATGAGTGCATGACTTCGTGCGGCGGTGTTTGCATTTTGACTTCATTCGAACCCGTCTATTGTGACAAGAGTTAACTGTTGTAATCCAGTATTTCCGAACTGTATACTATAGGGCATGCACTGGGAGTGATGACGTAATACCGCTTATCTGTTTACGTTTGCGCAAGTTTCCATCGTGGCCGTCTGCATTCATTCTTCAGACAGGTAATATACACATTTAAAAACACACAAACATCCATCTTCATGCCGGGCCACGTACCCAAGATCCCGTGCGTTACGAAGCACCAAAGCTAGACACTTTAGCGAGCAAGACCGGTTCCTTCGTATATCCATATAAGTACCTCTGGTGTGTTAAAAAGTATAGCAACTTCAGACCATCTATGTACATACATTGCTGAATCCTTTACTATCCTTCATAACTAAATAATAACGAAAAACATCAATGCAAAACTTATTTACAACGCTACAGTGCCTTACTCTATTCAACACAATCGTCATTACTATCTACGTATTACGTGATACTAGTTTTTCAATGCAGATGTAATACTCTTCCACCACTAAAACTCTGAGCCAAGATGTCACTGCACTTAGATTTTCTTAATCAGTTGAGAAATCTTTTCCACCCAAAAATTCAACTATTATGTCAAAAGTGTAACACCGCTTTTTCTGAATTCTTTGTTTAACATTTGCATATAATTAGGGTAGTATATGTAAAATTTATATAATTTTGGGCTATAAATTGAATTGCAATTCATTTTGGAAAAATCCTAAAAATGGAGGTAATCCAATTCCTCCATAGCAGCTGATGAACTTCCATTCCGATCTTTGTCGTGCCATCGGCTCTTCCTTGATACTCGTAAATTATGCGCCATTCCCTCATTAAAGACACGCTCATTACATTATCACTATAAATTGATTTATTTGCTTATAAAATTCGACTGGTAGCACATTTTATGCGTAGACTGTGGAAACATTAATCAGCAATTTCAAAAAGTTTTTTGGGGGGAGGTGGTGCTAAAGATACATCTTGAAGAAAAAAAATCTATTCTCTTACATGCATACAGTATATTTCCTGTATCTCCTAAGTGGAGCAAAGTACATCGTTACGATGTTTCCATGATCGGATTTGAATTTCTATTTTGTGAGTTCGCCACTATACGCCATGGGGATCAGCTCGTCGCTCACAGATAGAATTGTAGGAGGAAATTAAGATTTGTGGACAGAAAATGGCGGAAAGTTTGTGGAGAAACCTTCTTCTTTTAAGATATTTCTTTTACATGCAAATAAACATTACACGGGAACACCAGCTTTACTTTCCTTCCGAAATAAGGATTTTTGCTTTCGAAAATATTCCTTACCCTCCCTCATTACAATCTTGTTACATTCACATTAATTTCAAGATATATTTTGTAACAAAGTAATGGACATTTTAAAACCAAAAACAAAGTATATTTGGAAATGGTTAGCTCTATAAACATGCACATTACATTAGTCGTGTTTTTAATAACATAGCTGCCCACAGAGAAAGACACACAAACACACACACACGCGCACACACACGCGCGCAAATACAGAGACCACACACAATCGTGAATGCATAATTCCTGGAATACAAAACCTTTTCTTCCTAAACATTCGTACAGAGTACTTGATAGAGAAAGTAAAATTTAAATTTAAGATATTAGTAAAAATCTTAAATGTAATATTAATTATATTAAACTTAGCAATTTATAATAAATTAGTAATATCTAGAGTATTGAAATATCAGTAATATTTTCTTATTTGGCATAAATGCTTTCCAATTAAGTAAAAAAAATTAATATCTAATGCGGAAAATGCATTTTATGCGTCAAAGATGCAACATTAGAGAATACATTAGAACTATTTTAGAAAAAATCAAAAGTAAGAGAACACTTTCTATGTTGAGGCTTTTTGGTGAAAGTAAATTTCTTAAAAATTTGTTGCGACCTTAAAATATGCCAAACTTATACTCCTTTTAGTACTAAACCGACAATTTTTCTCCTATTCTCCTTTTTTAGACTGATAGGAATATTAGCGTGCGTAATATATGGTCCATAATGTGGCAGAGTTCGTTAATGTTAGTAACTCCATGGCACGACAGCTCACGGGGAACCTTGGCCTACCGCCCGGCCGCTGCGTCCCCCATCTCGGTCCACTACAGACGTCATGGATGGGGTGCAGTATTGGAGTTAATGTTAGTACCGACAAAAAATATAATAATAACGAAACAAAAAATAAGTATAAAGTAAAGAACTGGTTTGTTCCAATCACATGACTTTCTCTACATGTTCTGCAATAAAACTATTTTTATAAAATAGTATTATTTTATCTATTACATCCTGCTAATCCAGCTAAGTATTTGCAGATAATGTCTGTCTTATTACTTGTGTACTTTTAAGCAGAATATAAATATGGGTACCTAGAAGTAAGGGATAGTCAAATATTTTAAAAGCTAGTCGCTCTATGATCAATTGAATTTCGGTTCGCTGTGCATGGGCAAGGTGTCTTTCCGTGTGTGTGTGTGTGTCCGTGTTATTTGTTTCAGATTTAAAATACTTAAAATTTTCTCACACTTTTCTCCTGGCCACACATAGAAACGATTTCAACCTCATGGCTACCAGATTTTAAAAGATTTGAGTATCACTTTAGCCTAGTTCCTTTTACTTACAAGGAAGCAAAACTAATTAAGACTAACGTTAATCTCTACTATCATATAGTGAATAGAAGATTATGCTTTTTAACAATATTGTGTTACAGTGATGTGGAGAAAGCAATGTGAATGAAACACATCAAATGTTTACCTTAGCGCTCTGACGTAATATGAAACTGTTTCAACAAAATGTGAAAGAAAAAGGATGTTAGAGTCATATTTAGTCGATACAAAAGTAAACCTTCGCTTTCACATTCAACGGTGCAGAAAAGAGTAAAGAAAGAAAACGCTTTCGAATGTTGAAGCTAAAACAGGAGTGTTTCACAAAAGAGTTGGAAATGACAATCAAGGACATTTTCATTAGCCTTAGTACAAGACGATTTTTTTTTAATTTAATCTTTACTTTATGTTTTTAAGCATGAAAGCAATAAATAAGGAGAAGCCCTTTGTTTTCTGTCCCCTTTGGTGGAGGGGTCTTATTGACACTGATTTTGAAATTGTATTCTTATAGGATTTAATATACCTAACGTAGCTTTCAAACCGGGTAATGCGAAAGCATAATTACATAGGAAGGTGTACAAAATAAAATGTAACAATAGGTACTTCATAACGGTAATTAACTTATTGTCTCAATTATTCATTAAGCATCCATTAAGTATGCCTTATTACTTTCTCTAGCACATATGTGCTATGTGCATAGTAGAGAATGTATAGTATTCCACTAAAAAATTTGATACCGAGATTTAACCGGAAATGCATGTTTTGAAGACTCCTGAATCAAAAAGGAATTTTTGTATTCCACTCAAAAATTTGATACCGAGAGTTCAGCGGAAATACATATTTAGACGACCCCTGAATAAAAAAGGCATTTTTAAAAAAGGGTCCGTGTGTGGTGTGTGTGTGTGTGTGTGTTTGCCTGTCTGTGTGTATAGCTTGGAAAGGTAATTGGAAATACTACCGTTTTTCGGTTCAAGTCTAGCACTTTTGACAGCTGTGTTCGGAGATGGTAAGAAGATGATATTATATTTTTTACTTAGACTGTAGAGTAAATAAAAGTAATTTGTATTTGATTTCAAAAAAGATAGGGATGGCAAACGTCCAGGGAATGTGTGTGTGTGGGGGGGGGGGTCTAGCTCTCTATTTTTTGGATAATGCTTAACGTCCGCTTTAATTACTGTGGCACCGCAGGCGATGACATTGGTGATACATGAATTGAAGATGGAGCACCGGTGGTTTGCAATGGCGGAGGAAATCGTAGAAACCGGAGGAAACCCGTCTCTGCGACGCTTTGCTATCTGTCGTCATAGTTCACAAATGAAACAATGCCGTTAAATACCAAATTTAGTATTTAAGTTATATATTTTCCAATGAAGTGACATGAAGGTTTTCAAGAAAATTGCCTCAACCCAAATTCACTTTTACATGGAAAATGTTTAGACAATTTAGTTTTTCTCGAAAATGGGTTTAACGATTTGGATTAAAATACCGTATATTACAGATATTTACTACACAAATAAAATGTACACCTTAAATTAACTCGGGGCATCCTCTGAAGAGCTCTTCATTCTGGATGGTTTTTGTATAACTTTTAACTTTTTTGATGTACGCGAAAACTTACTACACGAAAAATGTAGAGCTCGTTAAAATACATAATTTGTCATATACTTTTTTAATAGAGTTACGGTTCCGAGATATTCCTTGTTAGTGGTTTCAATTTTGAGCTTCTTAAACTTTTCTCAAACGCGAGGTCAACTTTCGTTTCATCTCTCTTTTGTTTTACTCCTGCCATTTAAAGCTACCCGAATTTCAATTGTTTCACATAGGAATCAACCTCACGGCTACTAGCATTTAAAAGATTTGACTACCACTTTCGCCAAGTGTATTCCCTTATTTTCCTTATTTCCAATACCTGAACTAAGTAATAAGACCATTCTTGCTAATGTTTATCTCGATCACCACGAAGTAGACAAAGGAAAAATCTTTTGTAACAATAGTTTGTAAAGAAAGTCATGCGAATGGAACACATCAGTTTTATTTTTTCATTTTCTAATTGCTTGATAATTTTACTGAATATTGATTTAGATTTATAATTCAAAACATTTGAAAGTTTTAGTTAAGGTTTCCATTTATTCCACAACTTCACTAAAGAAAATCTATGTCCTTCACTTTGAATAGAAATGACGAATCAAGGTGTATATTTATTCGATTTTGATTACATGTATTAAATCTTGTCTTGAATCAGCTTCCATGTTTCCATACATGCTTTTGTGTCCTGAAATCCACACATGTTAATTTTATTATCCTCTTGATTTGCATACTACACTTTGTATTAATTTGCATTTCAATTAAGTTTAATTAAAGTTAATTCCAAAAATATGCAATTAATTAGTATACTTGGGGTATCCAAAAAAAACCACACCTTTGTCCACATAAAAGTGATTAAAACACCTAACTTTTTGAACCTAGTCACGAGTGTCAACTTACTCCATGTCGGGGAATGTTGGCACAAGTTTAACAACAAATTATAGTGAAGAAGATAATAGAAAATCTATATCAATGAATCAATAACTCAAGCACATGAAGAACACAATAGCATTTGTATTCATTTAGCAAAGCTTACTGTAAAAGGTGACAGAAACATCACTTTAAAATCTTCATCTGGAAATAAGAATTACAGTTAACACAAGTAAAGTAGTGTTTGACATTGCGTATGCTGTTGAAATAGAACCACATTTTATATTATATGAACTGAATACATTCTTCCCATGTTTCACGAGAACTTTTCCACTTAAAGTAAGCAAAATGCTTTATCAATCGCAGCATCTTCATCTGTGTAATTTAATGGTAATTTTCTCCATGTTTGCTTATTTTTGTTTCTTTTTCTGGTTGTCGTCTTATTTTGGTTTCATTTTAGGTATTTGGCTTTTGCGTACAACTTTTATGTGGAATTGACATTTCCTCTGGTACTTGTACATAGAAGAGCCAGGCTTTGGGTATATGTGTGACAAGATGGAAGAAAATATTCATTCGTTTTTACTTTCTCTTAGTACAAAGTACATAGGCAGAGAACATGTTGCATTCCACCAAAAATTTCGTTACCAGGATTTCATTTGAAATACACTTGTAGTATTCCCTGTATAAAAAATAAAAACAAAACAAAAGAATAATAAAACATGCCAAAAAACAAACAAAAAACGTATGTGTTTTATTCACTTGCAAACAAACAAACCATTCCTACAAAAGATTATTCTTTTGTCATTTTGCTGATCAATCTTAGATACGTCGGGCATTCAATAATTCCTTCTGAAAAGACAGAAAAACAAATTACAGGGTTACTACAAAAGAACTAGACAACTTCAACTGCCTGTAAAACAAAAACTATTAGAGATAGCAACCTAATTATTTTGGAAGTATGTTGAGAAACTCTCAAAGTTTCGTTTGTTACTATTGGTAACGCTGTAGTGTTTTGTTTGTTGTTGCAGAAGCTGAAATGGCGGAAAATCCTGTGGAAAAGGCATATTGCGTGTTGGAATTTGCTAGAACGCAATCAGCAACTGTTGTCCAACGACATTTTAGAACACGTTACCACAAAACGCCACCGACTAGACAGTCCATCTACGACTGGTATTGAAAATTTGAGACATCGGGATGTTTGTGCAAAGGGAAGAGCTCGGGAAGACCAAGAGTTTCGGAAGAAAACGTTGAACGTGTTCGTTCTGTCTACATAAGAAGCCCACAGAAATCGACATCTAGGGCAAGCATGCAATTACAAATTCCACAGCAAACTGTATGGAAAATCTTGCGGAAGCGACTGCACATGATGCCTTACTGATTACAGATGTTGCAGTTTCTGAGTGAAGAAGATAAGGTCATACGGCGTGACTTTTACATCGACATGTTGCGACATGATGAAGACGATGCTGGTTTTTGTGAGCGCAACATTTCATTTTTGTGGTAACGTGTTCTAAAATGTCGTTGGACAACAGTTGCTGATTGCGTTCTAGCAAATTCCAACACGCAATATGCCTTTTCCACAGGATTTTCCGCCATTTCAGCTTCTGCAACAACAAACAAAACACTACAGCGTTACCAATAGTAACAAACGCAACTTTGAGAGTTTCTCAACATACCTACAAAATAATTAGGTTGCTAGTTTTAATAGTTTTTGTTTTACAGGCAGTTGAAGTTGTCTATTTGTTTTGTAGTAACCCTGTGTTTTTGGTAGACTTTTTTTCTTTTTTCAACATAATCTCCTTTTAGCTCGATACACTTTCCCCAGCGTTTCTCCAATTGTTTTAAGCATTCCAAAAAGTAGGATTTTGGAAGGTCCTCAAAATAGGCATCAATTTGGAAGATGAGCTCTTTGGTAGAGGTGACTCGTTTTCCGCCAAGCCACTTTTTCAAGTTTGGAAATAAAACAGAGGCATGGGGACCAAACCTGGTGAATACGCTGGATGTTGTAATGATTTAAATCTTAGTTCTACAATTTTCGCCATCAAAACGGCGCCGGTGAGCACCCTTGCATTATCTTAAAGGAATAGAATATTTTGCTTTACCTTATGAGGGCGTTCTCTAACTTGTATTCCCGCCATCAAAACGGCGCCGGTGAGCACCCTTGCATTATCTTAAAGGAAAAGAATATTTTTCTTTACCTTATGAAGGCATTTTCTAACTTGTATTCCCGCCATCAAAACGGCTCCTGTGAGCACCCTTGCATTATCTTAAAGGAAAAGAATATTTTTCTTTACCTTATGAGGGCGTTTTCTAACTTGTATTCCCGCCATCAAAATGGCGCCGGTGAGCACCCTTGCATTATCTTAAAGGAAAAAAATATTTTTCTTTACCTTATGAGGGCGTTTTCTAACTTGTATTTTCGCCATCAAAACGGCACCGGTGAGCCCCTTGCATTATCTTGAAGGAAAGGAATTTTTTTCTTTACTACAGGAGGGTGTTTTTTTTTTCTCTTGATTTCCCAGTACAACCGGTGCAATAATGATGCTCATTACTTTCCATTTATCGTTGTTCCTTTCTGCAAGTAATCAATGAAGATGATTCAGCGTGCTTCCCAAAAAACCGAGGCTATCACCTTGTCTGCAGATTTCATCCCCTTTGCCTTTAAAACCCCACTGTTTCGATTGTAATTCTATCTCTGGAGTGTATTAGTGTTTCCATGTTTCATCACAGTTATGTGTCGAAACAGAAACCCATCATAATTCCGACGGAAAAGTGCCAAACCAGCTTTCGAATCAATCATACGATTGCGTTTATTCTCCATTGAGAGGCGATCTTACCGAGACCTTTGTCAAACCTAATTTTTGTACAAAATTGAGAACACTGTACCTTGAGATATGCTTGAGATATCCTGGAGTTTGTCAAACATTTCAGAGAAAGTCACTAATACTGAAGTCGGAAACCATGTTCATCATTCGTGGATATGACCACGCTTAATTTCATTTATCCAATTGTAAATTCATACAAACGCACAAGCAGATGTGCCATGAGCTTTATCCAACGCTTTCGGTGTTAATCGTTTAAATACAAGTGTTTAGTCACAACACGAAACTACGAGATTGTTGATTCAATCACTTATGGCAACGAAATCACGTGATGGAGATAGCTGAAACTTTAACTGTCATCTAGCAAGCGACTACGCTTACTAAATTCAAAACTTCTTCGACGCTACGAGTGTAATTTCTTGGATTACGGACTTCTTTAACGCCCCTAGTTGTTCCTTATAAGCAAAAGAGAAATAACGGAATACACTAGGCTAAACCAATAAAAGCTGTCTCTAGGCGATTGTCATTGAAATTCGGTTCTCTTTCCAAGACTAGGAGTAACAAAAGGAAATGAAACGTACGATGATTTCCCATTTCAAGTGAGGCATTTTCTGAAAATCGTCGTATCGCATTCTTGGAAGATACTATACCTAATATCATGGTTGGTACTGTTAGAACCAGCTCAAAAATTTAGTGCCACTTCCGTGAGAGGCAATATAATTTCAGCTGGTTCTAAGAGTAAAACAGGCATGCCCATGGTAATGTAACAAAAGGAGCAATATCAATCGAATACTAACCATATTTGGTATTGTACGGACTTTTCGGTTTTCAGTTATGCTGAACACATATACACACATACACACACACTCACACACACAATAACGCACACACGCACAGGAAACCGTTTTGTAAACACCTTTTTATTGCATTCAGAGGTTCTCAAAACATATATTTCTGGTGAAATCTTGGTATCGAATTTTTGAGTAGAATACAACACCTTCTACCTGCTGTGTATATTGTATATGCGTGCTAGAGAAAGGAAAAGCCATTTTCAGAAAAAGATCTGCGCGCGTGCGTGTGTGCGTCTGTGTGAGTACTTGAACAACATATCTAAAAAATCTGATGCATTCCATTCACATGACTTCTGTACATCTTTGTAACAAAGTATTGTTAAAAAGCTTATTCTGTTCTATTTCATGCTAATGGAGATACACATTAGCAGCAATTATCCAATTACTTGCTTTTTTGAAAGAAGAAGGGAAACTAATATAAAGTGATATTCGAATTTTTTAAAACATGCTTGCTATGTGATTGATATTCGTTTCTTTGCATGGCCAGGAGTTGACAAAGTGTTCGTGTATTAAAACTGAAACCAAAATCAAGGAATATCTGGAAATGGTCATCTCCACGAATAAAGTGTATATGACATAAATTGTGTCCTTTAATGAGAACTAAATTTTTTGTGTGGTAAGATTTTGACTATCTTTTGCGGTTTACCAATTATCCAAAGTTCATCCAGAATGAAGAAGCTTTCAGAGGTTATTCGCAGAATACTCAAGATATAGATTTTATTTGTCATGTAAGCATATTTAATATACGATATTTTAATAAAATCGTAAGAGCCATTTTTGAGAAAATAAAAATTTTGGAAATGTTTCCATGTAAAGGCTCCTTGGGGTGCGGATTTTCCTTAAAATCTTTGTGTCATATCCTTGGAAAATACTAAGCTCAAATACCAAGTTTTATACTTTACCTGCATTTCGTTCTTGAGCTAGCGTGTTCACAGACACACACACACGCGCGCGCGGGCCTTTTTCTAAAAGTGTTTTTATGCAGGGGTACTAAAACATGTATTTCCGGTGAAACCCGATATCGAATTTTTAGGTGGAGTGCAATAACTTCTCTACCTATGTACTATGTACTAAGCAGAGTATTTAAAAACGAAAAATTGGTTAAATTCCAAACTTGATAATTACACTCGGCGTCTCCTAATGATGGGACACGAAGTTTTCAATTGAATTTCCTCATCCAAAGTACCGTTTACATAAAAAAATTACAAAATTTTGATTTTCTCAAAACTAGCTCTATCGTATTTAATTAAAATACCGTATATTAAAGATGTTACATGAGAAATAAAATGTATATCTTAGTTCTCTGGGAATAGTCTCTTGAGTTCTCCATTCTGTATGACTTTTGTGTAGCTGGTAAACCGTAGAAATAGGCAAACTCTCCCTAGGTATACAAAAAATAAAGATTTCGTTAAAACACGCAATCTATGACATATACTTATTTTTGGAATTAACCATTTGTGAGATGCTCCTTGTTATTACTTTCAATTTTAAAATACTTTTAACTGTCTCAAACAGGATTTTTTAATTCCTGTTCCTTTTGTTTTACTCCTGACCATGTAAAGAGTGCCGAATTTTAATCACATATTAGCTTTAGTTCTTATTCCTCTTCTACTTACCAGGAATAAGTAAGAAGGTCATTTCTGCTTTCTCAATTAGCATGAAGTAGTTAGAAGAGTGATCCTTTGTAAGAATAGTTTTTTGAGGAAGAGATACAGAAAGTCATGTGAAAGGAACACATCAGATTTTTTTTACTTTCTCTACACGTACTAAGTACATAGTGTATAGAGGAAGTATTGTATTGCACCCAAAAATTCGATACCGAGCCCTACATTTTCTGTTAATTAATTTTTGTCTATCTTTTACGGTTTGCCACTTATGCAAAATTCCGTGAATTTCATTCAGAATAAAGTAGTCTTCCGAGGCTATTCCCAGAAAATTCAAGATATACATTTTATTTGTCAGAAAAATATTTTTAATATACGATATTTTAATCAAAATCAGTAGAACCGTTTTTGAAAACATCAAAATTTTCCAAATTGTTTCCATGTAAAGGGTAGTCGGGAATAGGGAGATTTTCTTGAAAATCTTCGTGTCGTATCCTTGGAAGATACTGAACTTAAATACCAAGTTTGGTATTTAACGGACTTTTCGTTTTTGAGTTATGCTGCCCACAGACACACACACACACACACACACACACACACACACACACACAGACAGACAGACACACATACGGACATGTTTCTAAAAATGCTTTTTTGGATTCAGGGTGTCTCAAAACTTATATTTCCGGTGAAATTTTGGTATCGAATTTTTGGGTACAATACAATAACTACTCTGCTCTATGTACATAGTACGTGTAGAGAAAGAAAAAAGCACATACTATGTACATAGGGTATAGAGAAAGTATTGTATTGCACCCAAAAAATCGATACCGAGATTTCACCGGAAATACATGTTTTGAATCCCCCTGAATCCGAAAAAAAAAAGCATTTTCAGAAAAATGTCCGTGTGTGTGTGCCTGTGTCTGTGAACAGCTCAAAAACGAAAAGATCTTGAATACCAAACTTGGTATTTAAGTTTGATATCTTCCAAGAATGCGACACGAAGATTATTAAGAAAATCCCCCACCCCAACTACCCTTAACACGGAACTTTTTCGAAAATTTTTATTTTCTTAAAAATGGCTCTAACAATTTTGATTAAAATGTCGTATATTAAAGATATTTACCTGACAAATATATAATGTATATCTTGAATTTTCTGGGAATAGCCTCTGAAGACTACTTTATTCTGGATGAATTTTACTAAATTTTGCATAACTGGCAAACCGTAAGAGATAGAAAAAAACTTACTCCACAAAAAATGTAGATCAGGATAAAATACACAATTTATGTCATGTACATTTTCTTCGTGGAGTTGATCGCTTTTCAGATATTCGTTGTTTTTTGGTTTCAGCTTTGAAAACTCACTTTTCTTATACAGAAATTTGTCAAATCCTGTCCACACAAGCAAAGGAACTTCAGTCACATAGCAACCAGCTTTTGACTATCACTTTAGCCTATAGTACTCCCTTACTTCGCTTCTACCTACAAGGAAGCAAGTAATAAGATTATTTCTGCTAATGTTTTCTTGATTAGCATGAAGTAAATAGAAACATTACCTTTTCAACAATAATTTGTTGCAGAGATGTAGAGAAAGTCATGTGAATGGAACACATCAGACTTTTATTATATGTTTTTGAACCTTTCTGTGGCTTATAAAACACAGACACGCTAAATTAAGTGTAACCTTTGTTGTAAAATTAGAAATATTAATGGCGATGCCAGTTGGTTCAGTGATCCACCTTACACCGAAAAAGTGCGGTATAGATAATGAGGCGAAACGAATATATCTTTCGCATAGGGGAAATTGCTTTCCTTCCCTCCCTCTCTGTAGCTGCTGAGAGGGATAATAGAGGTGCCAGCTTGGCGCGAATAATACAACCACAGCAGCTTGCAGCGATAAACCATTATTGCAGTTCGCATATCCATAGTTATAGTGATTTCACTTTGTTATAAACCTAATTTTTGTGGACCCAGTAGCTTTGGTCATTGGCGCTTTTCTGCGTTGACGCTCTGCCGCGAAAAGTCGCGGGTTCGAATTCCGCTATGGACATGGATGTTTAATGTTGTGTGTATCTGAGTTTGTGTTCTATATGCATCCTTCTCTCTCCTTCTCTCTCTCTCTCTCTCTCTCTCTCTCCCTCTCTCCCCCCTGATGACCAATTAGGTTATGCCTAAAGGCCGATATATGTAACAAAAGATCAGTCTTTGCTTGAAGAAATGTCGATATGTTTATCACTCAATGAGTTGGCAACCATGGACATAGCCAAACAATAGGCAATAGTACTGTATTCACCACTTGTTTCTGCAGGTCCTCAATCCCACCCATTGCACCTTTTTATTCCTCATATCCAGCATCGCTATTAATGTCGTCGGCATCACTCTCTACTTCCAAGTTATCAGTAATCTGTTTATTTGCATAAAATCTAAAGAATGCCGTATTAAAATAGCTCTAGCGTTCTTCATTCCTTTATGGGCAGAAACTTTGTAACTTCAACGCATACAAATAGGCGCAGTTTTTGTATCTCTCTCTTACGATTTAACCGCTATGCAAAATTCTGTAAAACTCATCCAGAAAAAAGGGGCATTCAGAAGCTATTGCCAGAAAATTCAAAATATGCAATTTATTTTATGTAAATATTTGTAATATATGGTATTTTAATCAAAATCGTTAAAGCCATACATGAGAAAAACAAACTTTTCAAAATCTTTTTTATATAAAGGTTAGTTTGTGGTGGGGGGATGTTCTTGAAATTCTTCGTGTCGCATCCTTGGAAGATACTAAACTTAAATACCCAGTTTTGTATTTAAGGTATTTTTGTTTTTGAGCAATGCTACACACACACACACACACACACACACACACACACACACTCACACACACAAACATGGATCTTTTTCTGGGCTCAGGGGATCAGAAATTATAGAAACATGCGCCATTTTGAGATTTCTGTCAGCCACATACGCTTTGTTGTGCTTGTTTACAATGTTGGTGTTGATTGAAAATCCCGCCACTTGTGAAATCAGATCTGTGATTCGTTTTCTGAATGCTAGGAAAGTGAAACCAATTGAAATTTATCGGCAAATTTGCGAAGTTTATCGACAAAATGGTGAGATGTTGGGTCCGACAGTTCAATGAAGGACGTAGTGAAGTGCACGATGAAGAACGAAGCGGGCGTCCATCTTTGGTTACAGAAGAACTGGTTCACGCGATTCATAACAAGATCCAGGAAAACCGCAAGTTTACAATTAGTGCTCTCGCTATGGAATTTCCCCAAAACTCACTATCACTAATTCATGAAATTGTTACCGAAAAACTGAAATTTCGTAAACTTTGCTCACGTTGGCTACCAAAGATTCTTACTGAGCAACACAAAACAAAACGGATGGGTAAGTGCACTTCAGTTTTTAACCCGTTATGATAAAGACGGCGAAGAATTTCTGACAGAGATAGTCACAGGAGATGAGTCTTGGGTTTCTTACGACACCCCTGAAAGTAAGCGGCAATCAATGGAATGGAGGCACACTTCATCTCCAGCAAAGGTTAAGCCGAAACAAATCTTGACACCTCGAGAAATAATGTGCACAGTGTTCTGGGACTGGAAAGGCATCTTACTCATTGATTTCTTACCGCGTGGTCAAACAATCAAAGCAGATGTTTATTGCGAGACACTTAGGAAATTGCGCCACGCAATACAGAATAAGCGCCGAGGATTGCTGTCAAAAGGTGTTGTTTTTCTTCACGACAACGCACGACCACACTCTACAAATTTGACGAAAAACCTCCTACAGGAATTTGGCTGCGACGTGTTTCACCATCCTCCGTACAGCCCTGACCCCGTTCCTAGCGACTTTCATCTGTTCTCACATCTCAAGTCTTTCCTTGGCGGTCAACACTTCAACAATGACGAAGAGCTGAAAGAAAAAAGGTTTCCAACTTTTTGAAGACACAGGCGGCAAACTTTTATGAAGAAGGTATACAAAAACTTGTGCCACGCTATGACAAATGCCTGCAAAATTTCGGCAGTTATATGGAAAAGTAGTTTAAGAGTTGTCGAATTTTGTGCAATAAATAATTATTCTGTATCTGTACACAATTTAATTTTATTACCAAACGAAACTTACTATCTGGACGTACCTCGTGAGTATATATATTTCCGGCGAAATCTCGGCATCGAATGTTTGGGTAGAATGCAATTCCTTCTCAATCCGTTATGTACATTTATACATATGGGTTAGAGAAAGTAATATGTTTCAATTTGTTTTTTTCCGCTTTGCTCTGAACAGCTTTTTCTGTGGAAGGCATTCCCTATGTACATAATCCGTCTTCTCTAAGATTATGAACATTGCTAAATCAAATTTTAGGAAGATAAACAGAGTCCTCTAGTGCTGTTAAGCATCTATTTGAGTTTTAATAACATAGTTGGTTATTACTTTCTCAACAGATATACTATGTACATACGGTGTAGAGAAGGTTTTGCACCCAAAAATTAGACAACAAGAACCCCTAAATCCCCCCCCCCCAAATTTTAAAAAATGTCCGTGTGTTTATGTGGGCAGCTCAAAAACAAAAAATCCGTCATATACCAAAATTGATATTTAAGTTCAGTATCTTTCAAGGATGCGACACAAAAAGTTTCAGGAAAATCCCCCCACCACAACTACAGGGAATAAACTAAGAAATTTTTTATTTTCTCAAAAATAGCTGAAATGATTTTGATTAAAAGCTCTTATATTTAAAATATTTACATGGCAAATATAATATATTGTTTGAATTTTCTGGAAATTGCGTCTGAAGACATCTTTATTCTGGATGATTTTAACTTCTTTTAAGCTTTTATTTAGAAACATATTTGATTAACAGTTTTATTAAATACCATGCAAACGTTAACCTCATTATTTATCTACAATATTAATGCTTTTGTTGTATTGCTTGTGACAATTTACAGAAAATTCCAAAAACACTTTCTATTACTTTCTCTGCCATATGTGTACAATGCACATATTAGGTAAAGAAGGTATTGTATTCCAGCCACAAATTCCATACCGAGATTTCCAAAGCAAGCATTTTCAGAAATAGGTCAGAGTGTGTGTGTGTGTGTGTGTGTGTGTGTGTTCCTGTACGCTGTGTACAACACAACTAAAAACTAAAGTTTGGTATATAAGTTTACTATCTTCCAAGCATGTGACACATGGCTTTTCAGAGATTCCTCCCACCCCAAACTACCCTTTGCATAGAATAATTTTCGAAACCTTTGATTTACACAAAAATTATTCTATCTATCTGGATTAAAATGCCGTTTATTATAGATACAATTTACATGATAAATAAATACCGAATTTCAATAACAATCTCATAGTGACAGCATTATCTGACTATCACATTAGACTAGTGTATTCCCTTATTATACCTACAAGTATATAAGTACTAACTCCAATTCTGCTATTTTTATTGCTTCTCTGCATATAGTGTATATGTAGTAGTGTAGTGTGTTCACATGTCTGTGAACACGATAACTCAAAAACAAAAAGTAGGTAAAATACCAAACTTGGTATTTAAATTTAGTAATTTTCAGAGATACGACATGAAGGTTTTTAGAAAAATCCCCGCCGCCCCCCGTTCCAAACCACCCTTTACATGGAAAAATTGTAAATTTTTTGAATTTCTCAAAAATGGCTCTAACGATTTTAATCAAAGTACCTACATTAAAGATATTAATGGCAAATAAATTGTATATCTTGAATTTTCAGTGAATTGCCTCTAAATTTCTCTTTATTCTGTATGAATTTTGCTGAATTTTATGTAACTGGTAAACCATAAGAAATAGACAAAACGTACTGCAAAAAAATGTAGATCTCGTTGAAACACACAGTTTATGTCGTATACGTTTTTTTTCGTGGAGTTGACCATTTTGGAGATATTCCTTGTGATTTTTTTTTCAGATTTGAAATACATAAAATTTTCACATACGGGAATTTGTCAACTTCCGCCAATGTAAAGAAACGGAATTCAACCACATGGCAACAGGTTTTTAAAATATTTTACTATCGTTTTAGTCTAGTGTTTTCCCTTATTTGTATTCTGCTTACAAAAAGCATTTCTGCTTATGTTTATCTCAATTAAAATTAAGTAGATAGAAGGCACAAGTTTTTAAGAATTATTTGTTACAGAGATGTGGAGAAAGTCATGTGAATGGAACACATCATATTTTCTTAATTATCATGAAGTGCATAGACGAATAAGCTTTTGTGAGAATAGTTTGTTACAGAATAGGTAGAAAACTTTATGTGAATGGAGCACAACATATTTTTACTTTCTCTATGCGTACTATGTACATGGTGTATAGAGAAGGTATTGTAATGCATCCAAAAATTCGATACCAAGGTTTCACCGAAAATACATGTTTTGAGACACCCTGAATACAAAAATCTAATGTGTTCCATTCACAAGACTTTCTCTACATCTTTGCAACAAATTATTCTATTTCTTCATCTAATCGAGAAAAAATCAGCAGAAATAGTCTTATTACTTGCTTCCTTGTTAGTAGAAGCGAAATAAGGGAGTACCATAGGTTAAAGTGATAATCAAAAGCTGGTTGCTATGTGACTGAAGTTCCTTTGTTTGCATGGACAGGACTTGACAAATTCCTGTATGAGAAAACTGTGTTTTTCAAAGTTGAAACCAAAAACAAGGAATATCGTAAAAACGACGAACTCCAAGAAAAAAATTATATAACTATTTTGTGTTTTAACGTGCTCTACATTTTTTGTGTTTCAAGTTTTCGTCCATCTCTTACGGTTTAGCAGTTATACAAAATTCCGTAAAGGTATCCAGAATAAAGTAGTTTTTTTTTTTTTTAATACAGTTCCGGAGTCTGATCGGGACTCCGGCGCTGTATACCCTACTTTTAATTTACCTAATTTGTTTACTTTGATTACTGTATGATTACTGAATTTCTGTTTTACTTTTCACACACACATACACAAACATATAACACCCATGCCCAAGGCGGGACTCGAGCCCACGATCCCCTGCGCTGCGAAACACCAAAGCGAGACGCTTTGGCCAGCGCGGCCATGGGGACCGGCAGGCTTCAGAAGCTATTCCCAGAAAATTCAAGATATACATTTTATTTGGCAAGTAAATAACTTAAATTTAAGAGATTTTAATCAGAATCATTAGAGCCATTTTAAAGAAAAACAAACTTTTAGAAATTTTTTCCATGTACAGGGTAGTTTGGTGTGGGGGGATTTTCTTGAAAATATTCGTGTCGCATCCCTGGAAGATGCCAAACTTAAATACTAAGTTTGGTTTTTAACTGTCCTTTGGTTTTTGAGCTATGCTGCCCACAGACACACACACACATGCACACAGACAGAGACAGACACACACACACGCAGACATTTTTATAAAAATGTTTTTTTTGGATTCAAGGGGTTTCAAAACATATTCCGGTGAAATCTCGGTATCGAAATTTTGGGTGCAATACAATACCTTCTCTATACACTATGTACATATTACATATAGGGAAAGTAAAAATCTTATGTGTTCGATTCATATGACTTTCTCTACCTCCCTGCAATAAATTATTGTTAAAAAGCTTATGCTTCTATTTACTTCATGCTAATTTATAAAAAAATTAGCACAAATAGTCTTATTACTTGCTTCCTTGTAAGCAGAAGGGAAATAAGGGAGTACTATATGCTAAACTAATATTCAAAAGCTGGTTGCTATGTGACTGAAGTTCCTTTGTTTGTATGTACAGGAGTTGAATAATTCCTGTATGAGAAAAGTATAACTTTTTCATAGCTGAAACAAAAAACAAGGAATGTATCAAAAACGATCAACTACACGAAAAAATGAATATAACATAAATTGAGTGTTTTAATGTGCTGTACATTTTTTGTATGTTAAGTTTGTGCTCATCTCTTACGGTTTAGCAGTTATGCAAAATTTCGTGAAATTCATCCAGAATAAAGGAGTCTTCAGAGGCTATTCCCAGAAAATTAAAGATATACATTTTATTTGTGAGGTAAATAACTTTAATATACGACATTTTAATCAAAATCGTTAGAGCCATTTTTAAGAAAATCAAATGTTAAGGGTAGTTGGGGGTCGTGAGGGGTATTTTCGTTTTTGAGCTATGCTGTCCACAGACACATAGACAAACACACACACACACACACACACACACACCTTTTTCCAAAAATGCTTTTTTTGGATTCAGTGGGACCCAAAAATGTATTTCCGGTGAAATCTCGGTATCGACTTTTTGGGTGCAATACAATACCTTCTCTATACACTATTTACATAGTAGGTGTAGAGAAAGTAAGAAAGCATTTTCGGAAAAATGTCCGTGTGTGTGTCTGTCTGTGTGTATGTGTGTGTGTTTGTGTGTGCCTTTGGGCAGCATAGCTCAAAAACGAAAAGACCGTTAAATACCAATCTTGGTATATAAGTTCAGTATCTTCTAAGGATGCGTCACGAAGGTTTTCAAGTAAATCCCCTCACCCCAAACTACCCTTCACATGGAAAACTTTTCGAACATTTTGAACTTGGCTGTAACGATTTTGATTAAAATATCGTATATTAAAGATATATACCTGACAAATAATATGTATATCTTGAATATTTTGGAAATAGCCTCTAAAGACTACTTTATTCTGGATGAATTTTACAGAATTGTGTATAACTGGTAAACCGTAAGAGATAGACAAAAACTTACCACACAAAAGTTGTAGAGCACATTAAAACACACAACGTATATTTTATTCATTTTTCGTGGAGTTGATCGTTTTTTAAATATTCCTTGTATTTTGTTTCAGTCTTGAAAAACTTATACTTTTCTCATACAGGAATTTGACAACTCGTGACCATACAAACAAAGGAAACTTCAGTCACATAGCAACCAGCTTTTGACTATCACTTTAACCTATGGTTCTCCGTTTTTTCGCTTCTACTTACAAGGAAGCAAGTAATAAGACTATTTCTGCTAATTGCTTCTCGATGAACATGAAGTAAATAAAAGCATAAGCTGTTTAACAGTAATTTGTTGCAGAGATGTAGAGAAAGTCATGTGAATGGAACACATTAGATTTTTGTCTACAAAATGCTTTTAAATGAGTAAATATATCTAGATCCTGCAATGTAGTTTGACGAAACAAAAAAAAACAACAAGTTTTTCAGTTTACAGGGTGAGCGAACTCAATTACATACGCAGCGCTGCAACGGAGATTCATAGATAGATGTTGAGAGAGAAAGCAAGAGCAGGGTTTGCGTCTCGCACCCAAGTGGTAGAAATTACAACATAAATTGTGCTTACTCCATTAGTCCACCTCACACCTTGCCTCAGCTGCCTACGATTCCTATTTAGTTCCCGTCTAGTGACATTACAGACAGTGTCTGATATTGATTTAAAAGCTTGTACACCCGCGGGCATAAAATTGTCCCATAATAAAACTAAGGTGTTTACATCGTGTTGAGAAAATCTCACCACATCCTATAAACTGTGTTCACTATTAAAGTTAATCCGCGCCATGTGGTTAGTGCGCCACAGTACAATGCAGTAGCAATGCGCGCAGAAAAGAGTCCCATGCTAAAGGAATAGGTTAAAGAATTAATATGCTCTTAAGTTGTATTTGAAGCGGTATTTAGGCATAACTCCTATAAATTAATATTAATTATTGTCCCGATAAAAATGGAAAATAATTATAATTCATTGTTTTGGCATAAAAAGAAAGATATGACATGTGACGTCATCATCAACAACATACGTTACATTTGATATAATGCTAAATAGTACGTTTCACAGACTTGTGATGTCGCGATGATTTTATTACATATGCCACTTAGATAATTGTAGCTAAAACACATAGTGGTAAAATATAAAGAATAGTTGATAAAACGTAATATGAATTATAAAATAAACGACTAAGAAACACAGGAATGCTAGTTTACAGAACCGAATCTTTCCGAGATTTAAATTTGCACACTTTAATAGTAACAAAAATTGCAAATAATATAAAGTTTATTGATCTGCACAAGGCAATATACCAGAACTATAAAATAACTTGTATACGCATACTTGAAAATGTTTTACAATATGCCATGTATTAATTTATGTTAATACAATGTTGAAATACTTTTACGAGAAAAACATGACAGATAAACACAAATATCCCCAACTTAATGAGATGCGACAAGCTTCTGTACTTCCGGATATAGAGCGTTCTGAAAGGAGAATAGTTGTGAATGTACCAAGGAATCTCGCCAATCGAGATCACAAAAAGCTGAAATATTGTACTGTATTATTGTTACTTGAGTCCAGGAAATATTGAATCTGTGTGTAATTCCTTGTATTTATAATGTGAAATTGTTAAAAAGAATATATTAGTGTGAACAAGGGTGAGGTTGTCTGCAAAAATCAAGCAGAATAAAACAGTTCACAGTTCTTAAACCAACTACTATGTCTCTTCTTTCATCCATACTCCTATATACCAAGCAAAGGGTAAGAAAACATACTCACCGGCTAGTAGCTAATTACATTATTTTGCAACATCAAAATACCCTGGGCATAAATAAAATGAAGTAACTTGAATCATTCGCAATGGTCAACTGAGCCTTCGTAGATAATCAGCGAAGCAGGCATAT
Organism: Hymenopus coronatus; assembly: GCA_030762935.1. Taxonomy (NCBI): domain Eukaryota; kingdom Metazoa; phylum Arthropoda; class Insecta; order Mantodea; family Hymenopodidae; genus Hymenopus; species Hymenopus coronatus. Next base: position 27,513,055 of record CM060896.1, on the reverse strand, counting down.
CTATGCAACTATCAGGCAGGGCATATTTTGGTATTAAGTTGATTTCCCACAACTTGTTATAGTCAACCACTGCTACCAACCTGGTCCAAGAGGTGCTATTATAACTCAGGACAACAATTACACACCATCAGCTATCTCCAATCATCACACCGCCAGGATCTGTTACTGTATAATATTCTATACAATATATAAGAGTTTAATTAATGCTGAATTATGTCATTAAACACAGCTTCAAGTCCCAACATGCAATTCAAATGGGAAATAAAAATTTAATATGAGTTTTATTTTTATTTCTTTAACTGTTGCGGTTCTCAGAGTCCCGTTTTATATTAATATTTAAAATTTTGCTCAGAAGCCTTCCTATCAGCCTTGAGGCTCTTTTACGTACCGTAAATCTACGTTACAAAATCGCCGGCTTTACTTTCCTTTCGAAGGAAGCCATGCTAAGGATTTCTACTCCCGAAAAAATCCATCGCGTAACCTTGGGAATCAGAAACCAGCAAGTTACCTCTAGACCACGGAGGACGATAATTCGTATAAATCACCTGCTATCCGGAATATTATTTATAATAGCTGCTATTTGTAACTGTTTAGAATCATGGAGAACGGTCCACGTCAATTTGGTCCTTCGTCTTCGTTGACTAGTGGTAGAAAAAGAAAACACAACAACAAAATCAATATTGGTGAAGGTTTATAATAAGTTTTCCCGTAAAAGAAGCGATGAAAGCGATGAAATTAATTCTTGAGTTCACAGTGTTTCGGCTACAAGTACAAACAATGCTCGTAAAGGAAAAACAGATTTAATGGAGGTTTGTTTCATTTACTTAACTATCCCCCTCACAAGAAAACTGTTTACATCCGCGGAAAAAGAAAGTGTGTGAAATATGTGAAGTAAAAATATGACGATTTTGTGATTTTTCCATCGCTTAACCGTTCACAATTTCTCTTTTAAAAAATCAGATGTGTTACTTCCACATGACTTTCTCTAGCTGTTCTATACCATGCTAATTGAGATAAGTATTAGCAGAATGGTTTTATTCTTAGTCCCTTATAAGTAAAAGGGGACTAAAGGAATGCACTATGCTTACGCGGTGGTCAAATGCTTTAAAAGCTGTCGCTATACGATTTTCATTGAAATTTGCTTCTTTGCTTAGCCAGAAGTAAAATAAAATAAACTCGAGCGACTTCTTGTCTGCGAAAAGTATAAGTCTTTTAACATTGAAACCAACAGCAAGGAATATCTCGGAACAAAAATTTAAAAGATATAAAGTGTGTGTTTTAATGATATCTACATTTTTTGTACAGTAAGTTTTTGTCTACCAGCTGTGCAAGATTCATTCAGAATGAAGAGGTCTTCAGAGGTTATTCATATAAAAATGAAGATATACATTTTATTTGTCATGAAAGTGTATTTAATATATGGTATTTAAGCAAAAGCGTTACAGCCATTTTTGAGAAAATCAAAATTTTCACAATTTTTTTCCATGTAAAAGGTAGTTTGCGTGGGAGATTTTCTTGAAAATATTCGTGTCGCATCCTTGGAAAATACTGAACTTAAACGTGATATTTAATGGTCTTTTTGTTTTTGAACTACACTGAACACACCCACACGGACTTGAAAACATATTTCCGGTGAAAACTCTATATCAAATTCTTGGGTGGTATATACTACCTTTTCCCCCTTTACGTGCAGAGAAACTAAAACTGAGCTTAAATTGTCTATCCGCTTTGCACTACATAGCGCGTGTGCTAGCTACGAGGACGTGAAAGTATGACAGTATTTCTTGCCCAAATAGTGCAAGGCTACATTATAATGGTGTATTGTTTGCCTGGGTTTGATTTTGACGCGGTTCAACTTAAAGGTGAATAGATAGTACAAGCGTAAGTACCTATTTTTTCCGAGCATAATTCTATCCACTGGATTACGAAGATACTTTGTCCCCAAAATATGGTGGAAATTCCCAATGGTAACATTACAACTTACACCTTGCATCTTTATGCTGCACTACCGTACCAAATTTGGTGTTTACATTTAGTATTTCCAAATATTTTCAAAAAAATTCCCTCACCCCCAAAAGTTTCCAAAAATTAATTTTCTCCAAAATGGCTCTAACCATTTTATTAAATACTGAATATTAAAGATATTTACATGAGAAATAAAATGTACATCTTGAATATCTTAGAAATAGCATCTGAAGTCCTCTTCATCCTGGATGACTTTTTCATAAGTGGTAAACTGTAAGGGATAGATAAAAACCTACTACACAATAAATTTAGTATTCATCAATACACACAGCTTATGTCATATGCATTTTACTTTTGTAGCTAGCCATATATAAGACATTCCTTGTTATTGATTTCAATTTTAAAATACTTATACTTTTCTCAAACAGGAAATCGGCCATGCTTCTTTTCTTTTGTTCCTGGCCAACAGAGAACCAACAACCTCATAGTGACAGCTTTTAAACGCCTCACTATCTCTTTAATCTACTGTATTCTTTTAGCTCTCTTCTACTTATAAGGAACAATGTATTAATTCCATTATGTTAATAATATCTCGATTAGCATAAAGTAAAAAGAATGATATTTTGTATGACTTTTTTTTCACAAAAGGTACAGAAAGTTATGATATTAGAGCACACCATGTACCTATAACATTTGGTGAAAATGTCCTTAGCGCACATGCAAATAATATTTGGTCTGTATTTTGGTGTTTAATGAAAGCAAAAGCCACAGGAATGTTTTGTATCTACAATTTTAATTTTGTAAAGGAAAATTATATAGGTACTTCAATGTTTATTGCCCCCTAAATACTCAACTGACTTCATCAAAACCCAAACCAAACTATAAGAAAACGTCCTGGAAATTTTATACTAAGAAAATATAGCTTTGAGAAATGAAGAAATAAGGATGTGCTCATTATTGGAAATCCCATGCACTCTAATATTTAAATGACCCCCGAGACAGTAAAAAAGAGCGCAGGGTAATAGATTGCCCACTTTATAATAAAGAAAACAAAAGAAGATATGCTTAATATTAAAAACTATACATCAAAACTTTTGAACTAGAACCTCGGACTTAAGTTGACTTCCCTTAATATCGGTTTGGTTGTCCCCGTTCAATAATGATAATAACTTTAACCTTCGTCTCCATGTCGGAGATGAAAGCTCTTGTATGAAGGATGTTAGGGGTATAAGTGCAGAGGTTAGCATTAGTACTTAAGAACAGTATAATTAACAGCATTACATCGATATTTGCTTTATTTCCAAGTAAGCATGGTATACTCAAGACATATGGTTTATTTTCCCTGAGTCAATAGGTCAGAAGGCGTAACCTTGAGTTGTGGATCTCGCTAAAACAAATATTGTATCAGAAAACGCTTGTTTGTTGTACGTTAAACGCTTTTTGCAAAGTCAGTGATCTCACACATCCTAAGCCAGTAGGTCACGTATTTAGGTGTGAAAACGTGAATGGAAGGCGAATAGTCTATACTGACAGCCGTTGTTTATTTCGCCGAGTAATAAGTCACATCACGTAGCAAGTTATGTGATTGGCTGATGTGTTCCCTCACATTAACTTCTTCTATCTGTTCTGCAAACAAACTATTCCTACGGAAGATTATTCTTTTATCCACATAATGCTAAACAAGGTGAGCATTACCAGAAATGTTATTGTTTATGTAGCTAAAGTGAGTCAAATCATTATAAAGCTCCCACTATGCGTTTGTTAATGAGATTCAGTTTCCTTTCCAACACCAGGAGTAAAACAAGAGATATGAAGTGAAGAATAACATCCCGTTTGAGAGAGTTTGAAGTAGTTTAGAATTCAAAGCAAAATCAAGGAATATCACGGAAACGATTAACTCTAGAAAAATGTAAGACAAAAAATGTATGTTGGTTTTAACGATATCTACATTTTTACTTTCTTTATATGGTACATAGTACATAGGCAAAGAAGGAATTGCACTTCATCCAAAAATTAGATACCAAGATTGCACGGAAATACATTTTTCAAGGTCCTCTATATCTAAAAAAAAAAAGCGTTTTGGAAAAAGGTCCGTGTGTGCGTGTATGTGTGTATGGGTGTGTGTGTCCGTGTATCCGGGTTTCTGTGAACACAATAACTCAAACACGAAAAGTCGGTAAAATACAAAACTTGCGACACGAAGACTTTGAGAAAAACCCCCATCCCAAATCATCCTTTACATGGAAAAATTTCGAAAATGTTGATTTTCTCAAATGACTCTAACGATTTTGATTAAAATAACGTATATTAAATACATCTTACAAGGTGTACAAAATTTAAGGTATAGGTACATTTCGTTTGTAATACTAATATATTATACATAAAGTATTTTAATCAAAATTGTTGGAGAAAATTTTTTAGAAAATCAAAATTGAAAAATGTTTCCTGCAAAGGGTAGCTTGGGGTAGGGGATTTTCCTGAAGATCCTCGGAAGATACTGAACTTAAATACCAAGTTTGGTATTAACTGAGCTTTCGTTTCTGAGTTATGCTGTCCACAGACTCGCGATCATTCATACACACACACACACACACACACATACATACACACACACGGCAGCGTCGTAGCCGAGTGTATAAACCACTCGCCTCTCACCTAGACCCGAATCGGGTTCGATACCAAGCGACCGCATGTGAGATTTGTGGGGACGAAGTCACGCAGGGGCGGGTTTTCTCCGGGTTCTCCGGTTTCCTCCGCCATCACATGAAACCGGTGCTCCATCTTCATTCCATATATCACCAGCGTCATCGCTGCGGTGCCACAAGCAGTAAAAGTGGGCGTTAAACTCTACCAAAAAAAATCTGTGTTCCATTCACATGACTTTCTCTACAACTCTGCAATAAATTATTGTTAAAAAGCTTATGCTTCTATTTACTTCATGCTATCGAGAGAGAAAAAAAAGCTAGAAGAAATGGTCTTATTACTTGCTTTCTTGAAAGTAGAAGCGAAATAAGGGAGTACCATAGGTTAAAGTGATAGTCAAAAGCCGGTTGCTATGTGACTGAAGTTCCTTTGTTTGTATGGACAGGAGTTGACAAATTCCTGTATGAGAAGAGTATACATTTTTCATAGCTCAAACCAAAAACAAGGAATATAACAAAAACAATCAACTCGACAAAAAAATTGTATATAACATAAATTGTGTGTTTTAAAGTGCTCTACATTTGTTGTTTGGTAAGTTTTTGTCCATCTCTTACGATTTAGAAGTTATACAAAATTCCGTAAAATTGACCCAGAATAAAGTAGTCGTCAGAGGCTATTCCCAGAAAATTCAAAATATACATTTTATTTGCCAGGAAAATATCTTTAATATATGATATTTTCATCAAAATTGTTAGAGAAAATTTTTAGAAAATCAAAATTTTCGAAAAAAGTTTCATGTAAAGGGTAGTTTGGGGAGGGGGAATTTTTCTCAAAAGCTTCGTGTCGCATCCCTGGAAGATACTAAACTTAAATACCAAGTTTGGTATTTTATCGACTTTTCGTTTTTGAGTTATCGTGTTCACAGACACACGGACACACTGAGACACGGACACACTGACACACGGACACACTGACACACGCACACACACACACACACACACACACACACACACACACACACACGGGTCTTTTTCTGAAAATATTTTTTTTTGATACAGGCGACCCTAAAACATATATTTCCGGTGAAATCTCGTATCGAATTGTTTGGTGGAATGCAATACCTTCTCTATACACTATGTACATAGTACGTGTAGAGAAAGTAAAAAAATCTGATGTGTTCCATTCACATGACTTTCTCTATCTCTCTGTAACAAATTATTGTTAATAAGCTTATCTTTTATTTATTTCATGTCAATCGAAAAAAATTAGCAGAAATAGTCTTATTCCTTGCTTTATTGTAAATACAAGTGAAATAAGGGAGTACCATAAGTTAAAGTGAGAGCCAAAAGCTGGTTGCTATGTGACTGATGTTCCTTTGTTTGTGTGGACAGGAGCTGACAAATTCCTGTATGAGAAAAGCATGTTTTTCAAAGCTGAAACCAAGAAAAAGGAATATCTCAAAAACGATCAACTCCACGAAAAAAATGTATATAACATAAATTGTGTGTTTTAACATGCTCTACATTTTTTGTTTGTAAAGTTTTTGTCCACCTCTTACGGTTTAGTAGTTATGCAAAATTCATCCAGAATAAAGTAATCTTCAGAGACTATTCCCAGAAAATTCAAAATATACATTTTATTTGTCAGGCAAATCTCTTGAATATATGATATTTTAATCAAAATTGCTAGAGTCATTTTTTAGAAAATCAAAATTTTCGAAAAATTTTCTATGTAAAGGGTAGTTTGGGTGGGGGAATTTTTGTCAAAATCTTCGTGTCGCATCCCTGGAGGAAACTAAACTTAAATACCAAGTTTGGTATTTTACCGACTTTTAGTTTTTGAGTTATCGTGTTCACAGACACACGGACACACTAACACACGGACACACACACACACACACACACACACACACACACACACACGGGCCTTTTTGTGAAAATGCTTTTTTTAGATAAAGGGGACCCTAAAACATATATTTCCGGTGAAATCTCGGTATCGAATTTTTTGGTGGAGTGCAATACTTTCTCTATTCACTATGTACATAGTGCGTATAGCGAAAGTAAAAAAATTCACACTCACGGAGCAATTTCTAACAAAATTATTTTGGATTCAGGAGTCGTTAAAACATTATTTTCGGTGAAATCTTGGTATTGAATTTTGGGTGGAATATAATACCTTCCCTATTATGTTCACACATTGCACATACGTGATAGAGAGATTTATAACATATCAAAGTGGATAACATTAAGGTTTACCAAAATATCTACATCTATGCCCCCAAGGCATTTATGTGACGTAGCTGTTGACTAGTTTACAAGAGATGCAAAAAATGTTCTATAATTTCCTATATATTTTAACAGATTTAGCCTTTGCTTATGTACCAATCGTAGTGAAACTCTTTTTAGAGACCGCATGCATTCAATGCTTCCATTTCACAACGATTATAACATCATTCGTAGATTGGTTTAATGTCCCTGTGTTTTTTCAGGCCAGTCATACACACATCTGATATTGTTTATCTGAATGTGGGAACCTTACAAAGAGAAAATATTTATTGCAATCTAAGGGAATGGGCCACTTTTCGTGGCGATCATATTCCTTTATAATATGCTCCTTAACTCCTTATTAGATTTCAAGCAAATTTTATTTTATTTCAATTTTCATTTTTTTTTTAATTTATTTATTTTTGCTTCAACTATAAAGTCATATCGTGGCTATTTTAAAGTACACTAGGATTCCGACACTTTCAAATAGCAATAGTGCGTTCAGCTTTGAATTACAATGAGAAAACATTAGAATTACATTCAATAAAAACTACAATATTTAAAACACACAAATGCACCGTTGTATATGTACCATTAAATGTTGTCAATTTCTTGAAATTTAAGATTATTCGTCTGCAGAGTTTAGGGCGTCTGCTAGGCAGTTGAGGATGACGAACATGTAAGCTGGTTACTACAACATGACGAGAATAGGTTGAAATTTTTACTATATTTTACCACTATAGCAACGAAGGCAATGACATTGATGATACATGGAATAAAGAGACAACCCGCTCTGCGCCGCTTTGTTCACTACAAATCCCACTTTCAGTCGCCTTGGTGAGAGGTGAGTGGTCTAACCTCTCAACCACGGCGCGGCCGAAATGAGTGTTGAAGTCTGGACTCGGAGATGTGGATATTATGTAGCATTAATTTGCTTCTAGATGTGGATTTCCATGCTTGTTTCCATTGATTAATACAACCCTTTTGTTGACATTGAGGCGGGCCATATATGGAATCTTGATGACCTGAGGAGGATGTTTGGTAGGTGTCTGATCAGCTGATTCATTTACCAGGCGGAGTCCAGCTAATGATACCGGAGATAAGAGTTTGATGTGTAGTTTATGAAAATCTTTGATAATATTTTGACGATTTGAAGCCTGTTAGAGAACTCATAGATTCAGAAAAAGATTATGTAGTTACGTAGGTTGTGTTTTGTTGTTGTCCTTTTAGAGAACATATTCCAATGAAAGTTTAATTGCGTATAATTCGCATGAATAGACTAAAGATATTTGAGAAGAGTAGGCGTAATCGGGGAATACACTGCACATCCGTTATGACCATGAAGTGGAATCCAATTTCGTTTTCTTTCTTTTTTTACTTCTCTAGGTAAAAATAATATTGCATTTAACCCAATATTTCATTATGGAGTATTAACCAGAAATAATTATTCGACCATTTGTACGAAAGGATTAAAACTCTTTCACAGATGCAAAAGGAAGAGTTTGAAGAAAAAGTTTCTTCGTCCCAAAACTACTTTTACGAATAGAATTTTTCCTTGTTTTTGATGTTAGAAAAGTGGACCTATAGATTTGGACTCATGTAAATAAAATTCTATACTGACTTTTATGGAAATTACTTGTATACTTTATGTTTTACTAGTTATGGAAAAGCCGTCCAAAATGAAAAGCTTTTCAGAGGCTATTTCTAGAAAATTCAAGATATACATTTCGCTTGTTATGAAAATACATTATGCATTCAGTATTTCAATCAAAATTGTTATAGCAACTTCCTTGAACAAAATGTATTTTTTTGAAAAGTGTTTCACCGAACACGTAGTTTGGGATGGGGAATTTCTAGAAAACCTTTGTGTTGCATCTGAAGTATAATAAAGTTTGATATTCAACCTACTTTTCGTTTATGAGTTCTGTTGTTCACAGTCAGATGCAGAGAAACAAACAAACAAACAAACACACACACACCAAACATACATACAGACCTTTTTTCTAAAAAACTGATGTATTGAATTTATATGGCTTTCTCTACCTCTGCTATAGCAATCTATTTTTACAAAATCATATTGCCTTGTTGCTTATTCTGTAGATTACTGTGCGAGGGGGTCACGTATTCGATTCTAGATATTGCTAATATTATTCCCTATCTTTCACAGAGTTTGGAGGTATGAATGACTCTCAATTTGTACGTCCAAACTTAAATGTAATAACCCAAAATGATATTGATTCAAAAAGTAAATGATTGCAAAGCTGACATATGACCTGGATAACAAAGACCGCATATCCTATGGAAACAAACAAAAAAAAAACAAAAAAACTTATCTTTCATCTACTGCATGCTAACCCAGATAAACATTAGCAAAAAGGGTTTTATTACATATTTCTTTGTGGGCCCAATGGCAATAATAGAATACAATAGACTAAAGTGATAGTCAAATCATTTAAGAGTTGATCATTCTCTGATATCATTTGAATTTCTTTCTCTTTGCATATCCAGGAAAAACAAATATCGAATTTTAATTTGAGAATTCGATAATTTAAACAAATAACAAGGAATATCCCGGAAATTAACTCCACATGTAAGAGATATTGTATAAAGAAAATAAAGAATTTATCAAAAATTCGGTTACCTTCAACTAATGGTTGGTGTATAAAAAAAGCTGATCATGACGTAAAACATTTATAGATATACATGCATAAACAGTTTCCACAGATTTAAATATCTATATCTATTTATTTAGGGTATATTCATAGGAGATAAAAGTTTTGAATAAATTGACACGCCTCCTTATGCAAATATGTATATCAATATTATTTAATTAGCATATATTCCTACGAGATAAAATTATTGGATAAATTGACACGCCCATTGTGTGCTTATTCATTAGCTTAGCTTACACATATCAAACATGTTTTACGCTGTTATCAGTGGCCAGCATATCTTTGCATTTAGGAAACTTTTAGCAAAACACCGATGGTCATATTATTGAAAGTTAATCGCCACTGACAATGGCTCCAATTCCCCCCCCCCCCAATAAGGAGACATAAATGAGCATTTTACACGATACATTGGAGGTTTGCGTCGTTTAAATTCGTCGTATCTCTGACAAATGTCCAGCACAACAAATTACACTTGAACCCGCAGATCACAAGTTCGCTATTTCAAAATGTTTATTTACTATCACTCTGCAACCCTTTAAATTCATACGGTCGAATTCTGAAACCTCCTAACCAATAAAGCTATGTTTCTAAAAACCTATACAAATTACTTTCATGGCCTCAGGGCGTTCAAATTGTTATTTAAATAAAATTTAGGATAGTTGAAATTATAATTCAAAATTATTATTTTAACATCAAGAACATACATAATGTTATAAATAGTAATTACTTTTTATCTTTCTCTGCCACTACATAGTAAGTTGAAAAGATTTTATTTCACCCAAAACCTCATACCGAGATTTTACTCGAAATATTCTTTTTGAGATTCCCTAAGTCCAAAACGACTTATACGTGTGCGTGTGTGTGTTTGTGTGTGTCTATGAACGATATAACTCAAAAATGAGAAGTCGACTAATATAAAAAATGGTTCAGAAGCTTCCAAAGATGCCACACAAACATTATTAAGAAAAGTTCCCCAACTTTACTACACTTTGCACAAAATCGATGTTTTGTTGAAACATCCTATGTTTATAAACTTTTCAGGAAAAGTGAAATATAAATCTTGAATTTTCAGAATTAATCTGAAGTCCTCCTCATTCTGAATGATTTTTCATAAATGGAAACCATAAGATATAAACAAAATCTTACTACAAAAAAAATAAAGATCCCATTAAAGCAGCACACTATTTATGTCAAACACATTTTTTGCAATTAAATATTTCTAAGATATTCTTTGTTATTGGTTTGAATTTTCAGATTCTTAAACTATTTTCAAATAATGAGAATTCCATGCTCATTTTTTTCCCTTTCTCCTGGAAAGCACCCAATTATTAAAATACTTGATACTGCTACTGCTGCTACTATTACTACTGCTACCGCCACTACCTCTACTACCACCACCTACAATGACGACGACGACTGTACTACAACCCATTTCGAGCCTTGGCTTCCTTAACGGTTGTTTAATCAGTGGAATTTCTTGTTCGTGAATTCGTCATTATGCGCACCTGAACGAAGGATCAATACATCGCTACTATAGGACGAAATCACGATTTGCGGACGTGAGACTCACAGCATTTAGCCGCCAACCTTTCTATGAAGGCATTGGGTTCTTTTACGTGCAAATAAACTTTACGCAAGACCAACGGCTTTACTTCCCTTCCGAGGAGAGCATGCTAAGCGTTTTACGTCTGAAAAAGTCCATCTGTCTCCGCTGGGTTTGAACCCACAATCTTGAATATTACAGGTTAGCATGGTAATCACTACACTACGGATTGCTACATGAAATATAAATGTTAGAATATCTGATAAGTATATTACATTTTTTTTACTTGCACTTTGTTGCTATTTTAGAGATACTGTCATTGTACAATTTTGAAATTTAGTGTAGAGATAATATGTTCTTTACTTTAACTGGGATGAATCCAACAGCTAAATTAAAGCTTTCACAAGAATTTATAATTCATTGAAGATATAACATGAGCAAAAGCTGCTTAGATTTTACTTACTCTATATGTACTATGTGCTTATTGTATAAAGAAGGTATTGTATTCCATCCAAAAATTAAAAAACTAACACCACGTTAAATACCGAACTTGATATTTAAGTTATCTTCCAAAGATGCGACACGAAGATTTTCAGAAAAATTCCCTCACCGATAACTACCCTATCCCTTTACATTAAATACCATATACTACAGATACTTACATGACATATAAAACATATATCTTGAACTTTTTGGGGATAGTCTCTAAAGATCTCTTCTTTTTGGACGATTTTTGTGTAACCGGTAAACCTTAAGAAATAGACGCAAACTTACTACACAAAATTATGGATCTCATCAAAACACATAATTTAACCTTTGCATTTTTGTTGCACAGCTAACCGTTTACGAGATATTTCTTATTATTGATTTCAATTTTTAAAATACTTATACTTTTCTCAGACATGCTTCTGTTGCCATGCAAAGAAGCGAATGTCAACAACAATCGAATAGTGATAGTTTTTAAACATTTGACTAACGCTTTAGCATAGTGTATTCCCTTAGTTTTCTTTTACGTAAAAGGACCTAAGTAATAAGACCACTCTGCTAATGCTGACCTCGATTAGCATAAAATACGAGTAGAAACAAGAATGCTCTTTTGTAACAAGTTTGTTTGTAAAACAGCTGAAGATAGTCATTTTAATGGAACACATTAGATTTTTAATAATAGTATTCACTCATGTTCATACTATTTGAGATGCACATAGAAGCATGATAACAGTTCAAAATAAGCATTGTGATGGCTTACTATTTTCAGGGCAAGCGGGTCATAAAGCAAAGAAAATGTAGTTTGGAAGAAAAACAATTAAAAATGGAGGCGTGGGAGACATTTAAAATTTGCTCCGTCTAATAATTGCCATTGAGCTACAAATAATATCAAACATGTACGTCAATATATCACTCTGATCTGTTACAGTTGCAAAATTTCTTTCAAAAATAGAAACATTGATTTTTTGAGACTTCAGTTCCATATCTCCTCTTAAGCTCATTCCACTGTTTCCATTGCATCTATAAAAATATCTAATAAAATCATTTCTACAAATTATCATCCCTATTAAAGGAATCAGGCAGAATAATACACTTTCGTATGATATGTTTGAAAAGTTGATAGAAGAAATTTAGTGAACGTAACACATTAGATTTTTCCCATAATTTCATTTAACATATATATAGGTAGGTAAATAAATACAGAAATGGTAAAAAAAAACATTAAATTATTTCTTTTATATAGCTAGCTCCCTTTAACATCTATGGTCATATCGGGGGCTTTGACTTAACAAACAACTTGGACTGAAGGTTCTTGAATGTGGGGAATAAGGAATAATTCAGGGAAAGAAAACTTCCCCACCTCAGCCGGGAATCGAATCCAAGATCTGGGGATTAGAAGTCAGCTCGCTCACCAGTCGACCACGTAGACAGTCATCGCCCTCCTCCGGGTTTGAACCTGCGACCTTGAGAAAATGAGACCAGCATGTTATTCTTAGACACGGAGGAGACATAGATTCTTGACTGGGCTTTATACATCTATAACCATGCATAGCTGTAAGTTTATATAACTGGAAAAGAAAATGTAATTACACGTTTGAAAGGCACTGAGGTTATATCCGTAGTATAGATGTCGCTTATTAAATTAGCAATTTTGGCGCACCTGTTGTTCTAACATCTGCAGACACGAAACGATCCAGTTGGAAAGGAAGGGTGTGGCATTTTGTAACCATGGAAACAATCCTACAGCAGCAAATGGAAATGGATTTTATGTTGCTCTCCTCTCCTTTTCGAATTTAGAAATGTGGTAGAGCAGACTATGTCCAATTAGTGGCCCCAGCAGTGTTGAGATTGGTTTTTATGACCTTATGTGCACACACAAAACTGCTTCTGTGGTCGGCCATTCAGCGTTCTGACTTCTCAAGTCATAGGTCCCGAGTTCATTTCTCGCCTGGGAGTGGCAATGTTTCATTGATTAGGTTTATTCCCTACCTTTCTTAATCTGAAAGTATGGATATGTGAGGTAATTGTTGTTTTCTAATATAAATGAATTAGAGAAAATTAAAAACTTACAGTCTACAGAGTCTGCACCATCGTTTCATAGAAGCTACACAAATGGAGGAATAAAAACTCTGTTGGCTTTCGTTTACACGACCTTACAAGCCATCTCTATAAAAGATTATTCTTTTATTTCATCGTCCTAATCGAGATAAACATTAGCAGAAATGGTTACATTTCTTCTAACAAGAAGGGAAATAAGGTAATACACTAGGTTAAATCCATAGTCAAATCCTTTAAAAACTGGTCGCTAGTAAAACAATTTAAATTCGGCTCACTTTGCACGGCCAGGAGTAAAATAAAATAAATATGAAACGAAAGATTACCTCCTGCTTGAGGAAAGCTTAGGTAACTTAAATTGAAATCAAAAACAAGGAATACCATAAAAACCATTAACTCTACAAAAAATGTATCTGACATAAATTGTGTTTTAACGAGACCTGCATTTTTTGTGTAATAAGTTTTTGTCTAACTTTTAGGATTTATCATTTATGCAAAATTCATCATGAATAAAGAGGTCATCAGAGTATGTTCCCAGAAAATTCAAAATATAACTTTTATTCTTCATGTAAATATCTTTAATGTGCGGCATTTTAATCAAAATCGTTAGAGCCATTTTTGAGAAAAACACATTTTCAAACAATTTTCCGTGTAATGGATTTCCTTGAAAATTTTCATCCTTGGAATATACTAAACTTTAATATAAATTTTGGTATTAACATTATTTTCGGTTTAGAGCTATGCTGTCCATACACACACACACACACACACACACAGAACTTTTTCTAAAAATCTGATGTGTTCCAGTCACATGACTTTCTCTACTTCTGTGTAACAAATCATTGTTAATAAACTTATTCTTCTATTTACTCCAAGCTAATCGAGAAAATAATAGCAGATATGGTCTTATTACTTGCTTCCTTCTAAGCAGAAGCGAAATATGGGTGTATCATAGGTTAAAGTGAAGTCAAAAGCTGGTTACTAGGTGACTGAAGTTCCTTTGTTTGTATGGACACGAGTTGACAAAGTATGAGAAAAGTACAAGCTTTTCAAAGCTGAAACCAAAAGCAAGCAATATATCAAAAACGATCAATTCCTCGAAAAAAAAATATATATATAGCATACATTGTGTGTTTTAATGTGCTCTACATTTTTTGAGGGTTAAGTTTTTGTTCATCTCTTACGGTTTAGCAGTTATGCAAAATGCTTCCAGAATAAAGTAGTCTTCAGAGGCTATTCCCAGAAAATTCAAGATATACATATTATTTGTCAGGCAAATATCTTTCATATACAATATTTTTATCAAAATCGTTAGAGCCATTTTTGAGAAAATAAAAATTTTCGAAACCGTAAAAAATATCAAGTTTGGTATTTTAAGGTCTTTTCATTTTGAGCTATGCTTGCTGTCCACAGACACACATAGACACACACACAGACGCACATACACATACGGACCTTTTTCCAAAAATGCTTTTTTTGGATTCAGGGGGACCCAAACCATGTATTTCCGGTGAAATCTCGGTATCGAATTTTTGGGTGCATAATAATACCTTCTCTATACACTATGTACATAGTACGTGTAGAGAAAGTAAAAATGTATTTGATTTGGGAGTCTTCAAACATGTGTTTCTCGTGAAATCTCGGTATCGAGTTTTTGGTGGAATAAAATAGTTTCTCTAGACGCTATGTATACATAGTGTATAGAGGAAGTATTGTATCACACCCAAAAATTTGATACCGTGATTTCACCGGAAATATATATTTTAAGATCCTTTGAACACAAAAATAGCATTTTAAAAAAAAATGTCCGTGCCTGTGTGTGTGTTGGGGGGTTTGTGTGTGTGTGTGTGTGTGTGTGTGTGTCTGTGGGAAGAATAACTAAAAAATGAAATATCGTTAATTCCAAACTTGGTATTTAAGATCAGTATCTTCCAACTACCCTTTGAATGGCAACATTTTCGAAACTCTTGATTTTGTCATAAATGGCTTAAACGATTTTGATTAAAGTATCGTATATTAAAGATATTTACATGACAAAGTGTATATCTTGATCTTCTGAAAATAGTCAAATGGATTTTGCGGAAGTTTTTATAATTGGTAAACTCTAAGAGATAGACAAAAGCTTACTTAACAAAAAATGTAGAGCTCGTTAAAACACACAATTTACGTTATATATAACTTTTTTGAGGATTTGACCGCTTTTGAGATATTTCTAGTCATTGGTTACAGTTTTAATATATACTTTCTCATATTGAAATGTGTCATCTCCTGGCCACAGAAACAAAGGAACTTCAAGCACATAGCAACCAGTTTTTAAACGATTTGACTATTGTTTTAGCCTAGTGCATTCCCTTATTTCCGTTCTACTTACAAGGAATCAAGTAATAATACCATTTCTGGTATTTTTTTCTCAATTAGCATGAAATAAATAGAAGAATAAGCTTTTTCAAAATAATTCATTCCAGAGATGTAGAGAAAGTCATGTAAAAGGAACACATCAGATTTTTTTTTATTATATACATAACATATCATTACACAGTTACTTATTTGGTTGGTTATACTATGAATCCCGGGACTTAAAGTACTTACGATATTGCAAATTGGGATAAATGATCTCGAAATAATGTGAGATCTCCTTGTGGTTTACCGCGAAAACACGAGTCACTTGATGATTTCATTTTTTGACATGTTGTCATGGATGATCAGTGGTTAGAGCATCTGGACGGAAACAAGGAGATCTGTGGTTCATATCCCCGCTAGGCTTGAGTTTCTCAGTCTTGCTCTACCTTTCCAGCTTCTATCGTATACACGCTAGTGTGAAGAAAGGACTAATTGACAATAAAATGAAGATAGTAAGATGCATCGTCTAATAGCTTTCAAACACCGAAATGTGCTAATAATTGGACTTTATTAGAGAAACTGGACTCTATGAATGTGTAAGCCAAGACACAGGTATTTACTTTCTTTTGATCTACTTTCAGAAAAAGAAATCCCAGCTCGATCTGTAGCATCAATGTGACAATGTAGCCTTGATAATTTTATACAGCGTGTACAGCTATACCAGGCCTTAATGCATTATATCGTAAATTAAATGACTGCCTATAGGCTTAGCTTCTGAAAGAGTTATAGTGGTTTTGCCAGCTTTAAAGTGAATAAATCATTCAAGAAAAGCTAACAAAGTTAGCTGCAAAGGAGCAGAAAAAATCGAAGGAGGGCCTTTATATACACTAAATGAGTTTTAAACAGTACAACACGTTGTTATTTTAGAGTTTTATGTTTGTGACTATTACATTTTCCCAGCCAGTGGAAAGTGCAAGTGCCGGAGGAAATTATAAGGCTTCACAGATCCACAATTCCTTTTCTCCGAGTAAGGGTTCCAACAAAATTGGTTCTCTATGGACCTGCATTGGTGGAGGGGATCTGCGCAGAAGAATGCGCATGGCAACTGTCCCAGGGCCAGAGAAGATGTAGCTTCACGATTCAGTCTATTTTCGACAGATAGATCACCTCACTTGCTTGAGGTGGAAGGGGTAATCTCAATACCGTCACGGGACTGAGTCACGGGTCTAGTTTCGGATTTTTAAATTTCTTATGTCCATTTTCTCTATATGTAACTTGGTTAAATTTATAACCTATCGCTCGGACTCAGCAAGTAATTTCTTTTGTTGCTATAATAGCTCAATGTGAACTTGTTTTAAATACTTGTATACTCCTTCCAATACTACATTTGCTAAGCTGTATTACAGCACTCTTTCTTAAACGGCATTATACTGTTTCTATATAACCGAGTTCTTCACTTTTCGAGTAAATTTAAATGCGAAGATATTCTCTTTATTACTGACTGTGCTATTTTAACGCTGTTTCTTGTTAAAATAGAAGTGATTTGTCTTTCACGACCACAAACACCTATTCATATAATTATCACCTTTTATCCTCTGTGTTGTCGATTCACGAAAGCACAAAGTAGTCCTAGTGCTTACAGAGCGTTACATGTTTAAACTCTCTTTTCTCAGGTTCTCTTTTGTCCGGACATTCCCAGTTTTAGACTGCTGCATACCATATATATTTCGATATAGAATGGAATTTGAATAATATCTTATAAATAACAGAATAAAAATGTTATGTGTTCCATTCACATGACTTTCTCTACCAGTTCTACAAACAAACTTCTTACAAAAGACTATTCTTCTTTCCACCCCGTGATAATCAAGACAATCATTAGTAGAATGGTCTTATTATTTAATCCTTCATAAGTTGAGAGGAAATAAGGGAATACACTAGGCTAAATCCATATTCAAATGTTTTAAAAGCTGTCGCAATACCATTGTCATTGAAATTCGCTTCTTTGCGTGGTCCAGAGCAAAACAAAAGAAACACGAACTACTTCTAGTTGAGAAAAGTATAAGAATTGTTAAGTTGAAACCAATAACAAAGAATATCTCGGAAACGGTCAACTCTACAACAAACATGTATATGGCATATTCTGTGATTTGACGAGATCTATATTATTTCTGTAGTAAGTTTTAGTATATCTCTTACGGTTTACCAGTTATGCAAAGTCATCCAGAATGAAATGAACTTCAAATACTGGTCTCTGGAAACTGAATATATGCAGTTTATTTGTAATGCAAATATCTTTAATATGCGGTACTTTAATCAAAATCGCTAGAGCCATTTATGGGGAAAGAATTCACAATCTTTCCCTGTAAAGGGTAGTTTAGAGTAAAGAAATGTTCTTGAAATTGTTCGTGTAGCATTCTTGGGAGACACTAAACTTAAATACCAAGTTTGGTATTTAGCGAAATTTTCGTCTTTGAGTTATACTGTTCACAGACGCGCGCGCGCACACACACACACACACACACACACACATAGATAGGCACATGGAAATTTTTATAATAAGGTTTTTTTTAGGATTCAGGAGAATCAAAACATATATTTCCGGTGAAATCTCGGTATAGAATTTTAGGGTGAAATACAATACCTTCTCTACCTACTATGTACTTGTACATATGCGCTAGACAAATTAAAAATATGAGGTGTTCCATTCACATGACACTACATATACTGCAGCATTCTCACAAAATGTTATCCTTCTTTCTACTTCGTGCTAATCGAGATAAAGGTTAACAGGACAGCGCTTAGGGTCAGACGCCTGTTGTGGAGCAGAGGCAAAGGGTCAGAGAAAGAGGCCAGGATGGCTGATCAGCCCGGTGCCTGGTATGGCTGTTAAATGGATAAAAGCAAAGATGATTGACGCAGGATTTAGTGTTAAGTAAACCAAGTCAAGAGAAAATGGAATAATACCGCCCTAAAAGAATGTTATAAAATATATTATATAAGGTTTCGCAAAGTAAGACAAAGAATTGTATGTATAAAATGGCAGCGTGACGTCATCGCCTCACGATACGCACGAAATTAGCCGGAAATGGAATGCTTTAAGGAAATTAACACAGCCAAGGTCATGTAGGCATAGAACATATTATAATGCATAATATATAGCTATAACATGGTGCTTAGAAAAGCATAATTATAATAAAATAGAATCAAAAGCAGTAATATGGGAGAAGGAGAAGAAGAATAAAAAGTAAACAGATCCGGGTGCTATAAATTGTTTATACCGGTAACAAAGCATAAGAATAGAGTGAAACAAAATATTGTTTATGAAATATTAGCTATGTATAAGAACATTTTCGTGCAGATTATATAAATGCATTAATTTTAAATAATTATGGATGTATAAAAATGTATTATAAATTAGTATTTTACGAAATGTAAATAAGGAAATATGTTGTTCCCATGGAGACGACAGATCACAATGTATAAAACATTGACCGTCAACTATTGTGTATATGTGTAAAATATTAATAAACTTCCGGGACGCAGTCAATGAGAGAGACGCCAAGGATAACGACGTAAAAAGTTAATCTCGTCAATCGAGACCTCTTATGTGACGATTAAGTAAACATTATAGCATTGTATTATATAACAAGAAGAGATTGATTTTAAGTAAACATTATATTGTATATATGTGACACAATTATCTGAAAACAGGATTCTGTTAAAATAGCGTGCCTTAACGCATCACATTGTTTCGAACAGCTAACAAATAAAAGTTCAAATAAATCAATAAATACTTTAAATTCAATTCATTTATTATCACATCCTACCATCCAAGCAAGGAGTTTAGGAATTTCGTACTCGCCGATTGAATCTAGCAGGAAAATATACAGGAAACGTGGCAAAGCAGTACACTGTGAGAAATCTACTGCCGATAAATAAACTAAACGGCGCTAACAATTAAGTCTGGCGCGACTAGCCAATTACATTTTCGCAACAGTAAGAGCTACCAACTCCTTTTAAACAGCGGCAAATTCAAACATTTAAAAACAGATTTAAAATAACACAGCACAGCAACCGTGCGACCTTTTTTATCCGCCCCATGATTATGGAGCAATTTGTGGAATCGGCGGCGGGGGAAACCAGGGAAGCCGGAGAAAACCTACCTAAAGCTGCTTTGTCCACCACAAATCCCACATTCTGTTCCCTGAGATCAAACCCGGGGCACCTCAGTAGGCGAGCGGTCTAACCATTTGTTCACGGCACCGCCACAATAAGGGAATACTCTATAAGTACTAACGATAATAAAATATTTTAGGAGCTGTTCGCTATGTGATGAACTCATTTTCATTGCATGGCAGGGTGAAAGATCAAAAAATAAGAATAAAAAGTAATAACGACCTCCCATTTGAAAAATATCAGGCGCCTTCCGTGATGTAGTTGTTACCATTCCTGCCGCTAAAACCCAAGATTGCAGATTCAAACTAAGATGATGGATTTTTTCTGACGCAAAAAACTTTAGCATGACTTCCTTCGGAAGGGAAGTACAGTCGGTGGTCCCGTGTAATGTTTATTTGCATGTTAAAGAACCTCGTTTCTTGAAAGAGGGTTTTTGGGAAAAAATGTTCCGATATTTTGCGTCTGCAAGTCGTGATTTCGTCCTACAGTACCACCTGTACTTCGAGCAGAACTCGCGCCACAATGGGGCATAGTGGCAAACTCACAAACTAGAAATTAAAATATGATAATAGAAACATTTTTTCGATGCCCTTTGCTCCACATAAGAATACTAGAAATACGTTCTTGTGTACAAATGACAAGGAATATCTCGAAAATCCACAAAAACATGTATCTGACCTCCATTGGGTGTTTTGACGGTATACAAATATTTTGTGTAGCAAGATTTGGAATGTTTCTTGGGTTTACCAACTATGCTAAATTCCAGACTGAAGAAGACTTCAGGGGCTATTCTCAAAGATTCAAAATATATATTTCATTTGTCAGGTGAATAATTTAAGCACATGGAATGTTAATAAAAACGGTTAGAGCCATTTTTCAGAAAAGCATAATCTACGAAGCATTTTTGCATGCAAAGAATAGTTTGGGGGCATTTTCTTGAAATTCTTCGTGTTGTATCCTTGGAAGATGCCGAACTTAAACATTAAGTTTACTTTTAGCTTGTGATTTATGCTGCTTACAGACACAAATATATTTCTTAAAAGGCTTTTAATAGATTCTGAGATCCTAAAACATGTATTTACAGTGAAATTTTTCTTCTTCAATCAAGGATTAGGCTACTGTTTGTTCCAATCTTAAATTAATCCAACGCCCAGTGAAATTTGGGTGAAATGCAAGACCGTCTCTACCTACTATAATATACGTGGTATGGAATAAAAACGAAAATATGAACATTATTTTAACTTGTGTAGTTGTGTCATTAAACAACAATACTCGTATTAATTTGTCCAGCAAACATAAAGATCTAATATTTTAAATGGATTTTCTCGTATTAAAAATTCATTTATTGTTATGTTTCCTTTGTTCATGTTAGCAACCTGTATATTCAGGAAACTGACTTTTCGTTTTCATGAATAAATACCTATACAAGCTTTTAAATGTTAAATATATTGAGTTTAAAATAATCGCATCCTATGGAAAAAATTTAAAACAGTGAAAAAATAAAAAGTATTACTTCTGGAGCTAATTTAGAAATACGAATGCATGGAATCTGCCCACACAGTGCATTGTATTAAGATAGTGCATTGTAAGAAAATAATAAACCGTCCCTGCCACGTACAACCCTCATCCCTGACCTGTTTTGATACTCTACAAATCTACTGTTTGTATTTTTTCTCCTTTTTCCTTCAGTCCAGTCCCTTTCCTCTGCCAGATATTTTACTTCAGACCAATATGAGCAGGTTTCATCCAGGGATTCTTTGACCGTCATTGCAAAACATGGTTTCCAGCCATTCAAATACTCCTCCGCTTTCACCACATACATAGGACTTACCTTTGTCCATAGAATGTCCTCTATCTCAAACTAAGGTAGGTGTATATGTTTTTTGCACTTCTATGGGTCGAAATATAACAACTTTGCAAAATGTTATTTTTCTGGGTTTGTTTTTTTGGGGCTGGGTGAAAAATGAGAGGGTCATAAATGTTATTCTGCAGATTAATATGTATTATTAATAATCAAAACCACATTGTTGTCGGATCAAACTTTGAGACATTTTGAAGGAGTACGACATTGCAATGAAATAAAATTAAAATTAAATTATTTGACAATTTATTGTAATGTCTTGTAATTTACAAATAGCACCGATGGTTTGCCGACTCTCAGCATGCAACGTGCAACTGACCATATAAAAATATGGCAATAAAAGGATAGCCCACACACTTCTAACAATTGGCATGGGATTTATTGTCATTGCGAATGCAAGAAGCACTAGAAACTGAGCACGCTTAAATTCAAAAGGAAAGTTGGTTAACATTAGTGGTGTTCTTGGAAAGCACATCCTCCTCTTTGAACATTCCTATGATTATAGTAGCTTAAATAAAATTTTTCATAGCTCTTTTTAACAGCGAGTTTTATTCCCTTGCACAATTTCGGCTGATTGAGATTGCATAGCATAGGCATCGCCGAGATAACCTTGAGCTGTAAATTGTGTTGTGGTAATCCTGACAAATCCATGAATTTAGGAATTCAGTTAGATAATTGACGACTTCATTTGAATTGGCAATGGACTCGATCGGTTTAAATTGATGCAATTGATCTCACATCTCAAGTCTTTCCTTGGCGGTCAACACTTCAACAATGACGAAGAGCTGAAAGAAAAAAGGTTTCCAACTTTTTGAAGACACAAGCGGCAAACTTCTATGAAGAATGTATACAAAAACTTGTGCCACGCTATGACAAATGCCTGCAAAACTTCGGCAGTTATGTGGAAAAGTAGATTAGGAGATTTTGAATTTTGTGCAATGAATAATTATTCTGTATTTGTACACAATTTAATTTTATTACCGAACGGAACTTACTTTCTGGACGTACTTCGCATAGCATATACAGCTGGTATTCTGAAAAGGAGAAAATCAGCGTACTTATAAGGTAGTGTACAAAGGATGACACACAGTTAACAGCTTGGGTAAGCAAGGATGCCATTGGCATAATAACAGTAATGGCAGCACTTCTATAATATAACGGGTAAACGCTGAAGTAGGTAATGAATTTCATTGAGGAGAAAGTCACAAAATAACATTCATGCTTCTTCCGAATTTCTTTCTTTCCTTTACTCCAACAGTTTGCCACCTCATTCTTTATTTCCTTCTATGTCAAAACAGCCATTTTCAAGGCTAACAATGTTAAACAGCAAGTAGATCTGGTTGAGCAATTGTTAAGCTTTTATTTGATGATAACTTGTGTATTAAATCTCTCCACTTAACCCAAAATATTACTTGATCAAATGTATTAACAGCACCGCAATTGCAGTGTGATGGTAACGGGATTATCTTCATGTTCTGATGAAATCACCTTTAGTTAGTTCATGTATCACATAATAACCAACATCTGCAATAGGAAGTTAACCTAAAACGGTCTATTATCCGGGTCCCGTCATTTCTCCGGCCAGACGGCTCGTTCAAATTTCAAGAAGGATTATGGGTTATGTGCGTAGTTTATAACGTGTTTATTTTAAAGAATTACAACAAAATTATACATATTTCTTATTGCTTTATTTAAGCGATGTAATGAAGGGTACGATAGTTAATACATAAGAAATATATTTGATTTTCACCGTTATCTTACGTCATTGACTCCATAACCCTTAGCATGGAATGGAGGAGAATATACCAGTACTAAGGCCATCTAGCGGCAAATAAATAAGCACGTACTTTAGGTGTTCATCACGAAGAAAGCTTCTTCGCTTCTTTATTTTAAATTGAAAGGAGTAAGGAAAGGACACCTAATATATAACAATGTATTTGAATTTCACTGTTGCGTTTCGTCATTGCCTCGTTAAACTGGTGCGTTACCTTAACATTGAATGGGGAGAAAAAATAGACAACTACTAGTGCCCTTTAGCAACAAATAACCGTGGTACCACTGCCAGCTGGCGGCTATTAATCCATTGCGTTCCGTTGGCACTGTATGCTGATTCATATTATGAGACTTTAAAAGCTTTTCCGTACGATTTTTAAACACTTTCGTTTACGCAAACCTTGTCGTGACAATAACGAAAAAAAAAAAAAAATCAGTTTGGAAGTGATACGCGGACATGCAGTATGTCTACTTCTGTTCCATGCTAATGGAGTAAATGCTAGCGGACATTGCTCTTATTATTCGCTTCCTAGTAAGTAGAAAGAAATACAATATGCTAAAGTAATAATCAAATGTTTTAAAAGCTGTCGTTATGTGATTGTCATTGAAATTCCCTTCTTTGCATCGCCCGGAGTGAAACAAAGGAAACACGGACCGTCACTGTTTGAGAAAAGTATACATATTTTGAAATTTAAATAAATAACAAGGAATGTCTGGGAAATGGTTAACTCCACGAAAAAAACACGTGACATAAACTGTGTGTTTTTACGAGAGCTGCGTTTTGTTGCACAGCAAATTTTCGTCTATCTCTTACGGTTAACCAGTTATGCAAAAGCCATCTAGAATGAAGAAGTTTTTAGAGGCTATTTCCAGGAAAAATCAAAATGTAAGTTTTATTTGTCATGAAAATATCTTTAATATATCTACGATATTTTAATCAAAATCCTTAAAGGGAATTTTAAGATAAAATGTTCGAAATTTTTTCATGTAAAAGGTAGTTTGATATAAAGTATTTCTGAAAATATTTGTGTCTCATCTTTGAAAATGCTAAACCTAAATACCAAGTTTAGTATTTTACCAACTTTTCGTTTTTGAGTTATAGTATTCATACACAGACTCTCTCTCTCTCTCTCTCTCTCTGTCTCTGTCTCTCTCTCTCTCTCTCTCACACACACACACACACATGGACCTTTGTCTAAAAATACTTTTTTTTACACGGGGAACCTATAAATATATTTCCAGTGTAATCACTTTACCCATTGGAATTTAGTTGAAGTGCAAAATCTTCTTTACCTCTGTACTATGGTAGTATTGTGTAGGGATAGTAAAGATTTCAGGACAGGGTTATCATATGACACCAATTCTGGGTTTAGTCGCGTTTAGTTACCCAAAATCGAAGAATACTACGAACTTTAAAACAGCATTCGCAAAAATGCGACAAATGATCATGTACAGAAACAAATAATATGCCGTGTTTTGTGGTTTTTTTTTTTTTTTAATTTATTATAGTTGGTTCAACAGTGACGTCATGTCTCGACGAACACTGAGTTGTACAATGAGGCAGAATTACAAAATGTTACATTAAATCATACAGTGGTTAGTTAACAAAAACACATTTAGCAACAATTTAAATATAATTAATAACTTTGCACATTTTTATGAAGTTGATGACTTTTTGTGGCAATGTTGGTCACCCAAGGTCAACTGTAGGTTTCCAGACTCCATAATTAAGTCGCTCAGCAGCATATCTCGGGCAAGCTGTGATCGGTTCATGAACGGTGACAGCAGAGTTACATAGAGTACATATAGGAACAGGCTCATGAGACAGGAGGTAGGAATTTGTTAGCGCAGAGTGACCAATGCATAGTCGAGTTACTAATATCTGGTCTCGCCGGGTAAGAGTTGTAATAGACATAGCTGATTAGGTACTGGGCAGGCAGCATGTAGTTTACTGGCGGACGTTGTAGTCCAGTCTGTCTTCCACTCCTGTAAGATACTGCGTCTTAGATGTACTAAGTAGTCTTCATGAGGAGGCTTGAGTTCTGATAAAACACATGGGTGCTTTGTAGCTTCCTTAGCGGCAGTGTCAGCAAGATCGTTATCTGGTATACTACGGTGAGATGGTATCCATTCAAAGATAATTGTTTGCCAGATGATATCAAGTCATTGTATAATAGGTGAATCTCGCTTACAGAAGTATTGCGAGAAGAGCCATTAGTGCACTTAGGGAATCAGTGAAAATAATGTAGGAGTTCAGTCTTCATTCTTTGCTATGTAGTCTAGGGCGAAGCGGAAGGCGAAAAGCTCGCATGAGAAAATGGTGAATTTATGGCAAACTATAGAGCATGGTGTGATTAGATGCAACCACCGCACAGTCCTTATTGTTCTCACATTGTGAACCATCGGTGTAAATTGGTTCGTAGTTGGGGTATGTTTCACGTTGAAAAGTCTGATATAGAAATTTCCTTGAGTGTCACTTTTAGAACGTTTTGTGAGAGTGGTGATTAACATGGTATAGCATTTATGTTGAAGGAACGGAAAACCAGTGAGGGAATTGTCAATTTAAATTCTTCGATATACATAGCCATTATTTGACAGAAGGGTAGTAAAGGGTACCGTCTAGAGTGGGCATTGTCTTGTGCTGAAATATGAGAGTCTAAACCAGAGCCAGGTCTGGTGGAGGTCTTAATGGCATAGGACAGACTTAATGGTTTTACGTCGGAGAAAAGGAGATGGTTCGCCAGCACCAATTTGCAGGCTCTCTATAGTACTCGTTTGGAAAGCTGCAAGTGCTGAGTTTTGAACGGTGTCGAGTGTTTTAAGACTAGAATGACTAGCGGAGCTAATAACAACAGAAGCGTAGTCCAACTTGGAGAAAATCGTCATTTTATATCTGCGAAGTAGAACAGTGAGATCGGCTCCCCAGGTTTTGGCAGATAAAGCTTTTAAAAATTTCAGAAGTCGAATCAATCGGCTTTGAGCAGCTTAATATGGTGGCGCCAAGTCAGTTTGCGGTTAAAGTACATACCTAGTATTCGGATTGTGTTTACTACTGGGAGATGGAAGTTGGATATGTGTAGTATGGGTAGGTTTCCTCCCCCTAGAAAAACAATACTTTGACATTTTTCTGGAGAAAAATTAAGGCCGGTGATTTGACTCCACTTTTGGAGCTTGTCTAGGGTTGATTGTAGTAGTTCTTGTATAGTGGTGATATTCTTCCCTTTACAATAAATATCAAGTCGTCTGAAACAACTCTGCCCGTACTGGAGGTTGAACACATGAAAAAATTGTGTTAATAGCCACTAAGAAGAGTATTACATTCAATACTGATTGATCCCTGTGGTAAACCGTTGTTGAGAACAACACTTTGTGACAAAACACCATTAGCTCTTACATGCATTTGTCGATCCTGTAGAAAATTGATATAAATGCAAGCATATTTTCTTTGCAGTTGGCTTCAAGTAGTGTTTGTAGAATGTGGACATATCACACCGTATCGTAGGATTTTGCAACGTCGAGAGTTACAAGGCGTCACAGATTTCAGATTCTAGTAGTTTGAAGGCATTAAGCGTTGAATGATACTGTTAGAAGCCACATTGTAAATCATTAAAGAATCTGGTTCACTTCAGAAACCATCGCAATTCTCTGTTAATGTTCTTCTCCACAGGTTTGCATATAGTGCATGTCAGTGAAATAAGGCAATAGTTTCCAGGGAGTGACTGATCCTTGTTAGGTTTTGGTATGGGAACCATTATGGATGAACGCCATGGACTGGGAAAGCATTGTTTGGTCCAGAAGTAATTAAATAGTCGAAGTATGTATAGTAAGCCATTCTGGGGTAATTTCCTAATTAGCGCATAGGGAATGTTGTCAGCTCCAGCGCTTTTACTCGCGCAGTGGTTTAATTCAGCTAATATTTCATCCATTATTAAGTATTTGTTGAATGGTTGAGTAATATTGGAGAAAGCTGATGAAAGCTTTCGAGTAAGGTGGCAATTGGTAGTTAAGGGGAGTGCACTGGATATAGTAGAGAATGCAGATGCAAGAATATCTGCAATAGCTTGAGGTTCGGCAATTGCATCATCAAAGGGTGTTATTCGAAGATATGCCCGACGTGTGCCACAAATTGCTTGGAGTTTATGCCACATTTCGACTTTGGGAGTTTTGTTAGTAAGCAAGGACACGAAGGCCAGCCAAGACTCCCGTTTCATGCTATTAATTTCACGACGGGCAGCTGAGCGAAGACGTTGGAATTCAGATTTGATATCTGCGGTAAGATTTCGCTTGTGTTTTAGCTTAAATGCTTCTTGGTATTTTTCTTTCCGCCATGGAAATGTCCGATGATATGCACAAGTTCTAGTGGTAGGTATAGCATTCTCTGCAGTCTTAATATAGTGGTAGTAAATTTAGACACAATTTCATCGATACCTATTTGTGGAAACAATTCTGCAGATAGAAGATGTTGCAGTAATGCTGTTTGGGAGATAAAGATTGCAGATCTTTAACAACTCGGTTGTTAAAAGAACAGAGATAGCTACGGCTTTCAGTGAAGTATTGAGAAGTATTTCTTTATGCTGTAAAATGCCATTAACAACAATGGCAAACTTCCACTAGCAGTTACGATGATAGCCAGAATATCTTCTGAGAGGGGCTATATAATCTCCATTGAAGCTAGTTTCTTGTAAACAAACAATAAAAGGATTGTGAAAAAGCAAGAGTATCTGTAAATATTGGAGATGTGAGTGAAAACTATTGATATTTCATTGCAGTAAGGTGAGATCACAGTTCATTATTTAGAAAGCGTCCCTACGCCTTTAATAGTGCCTGTAGAGGTACTTCTCGGTACATAAAAGTGGTCCGCTAATATGCCAATAATTTCTTCAGTACACGAGTAGTGTGATTCTTGATGCTATTGCCTGTAAGGTGGGAATAGATCTTATGAGGCGTCTTGACTATGCCCTGCAAATCTGAAGTATAGGTTGAGGCTATTTTGTTGATATCATTAGAGCCGTATATGTAATCAGAAGCTGCAAAGTTGGGGGAAGGAGAAAATACATGCATCCAACAGCGGCTTGATCGACAGAACAGAGTTACTAATAAAGGGTACTCTATGGTTTGGGCTTTTTAGCTAGGGAGTAATTTTGTGCGTTTGAACACTATCCTCATCAGACGATTCATCTTTTACTTTATGCGGCACGTCAGAAGCAATGACGCCATGCCCCGCGGAGTTTTCGGTCAATTTAGTACTGGTAGCACTGTGGGGCAATTCTTTTGTTTTGAGAGAAGGAAAGTCTTTGGAGTTGGGGTTAGTATTAGTTGAGATTGGAGGTTCAGTAACTGGGTGAGAGCACTGGATGTGCCAAGTAACTCTCTATCTTACAGATGAAGCACATGGGGCATCAGAGGAAACGTAAATCCAGTAGGAACTGCCCTCATAGTAAACCTTAAAACTATCTGAAAGCTTCTCGAAGTCTTCAGGTTGGACATAAAGTTGGCGCCGGAAACTGAGATTATAGGAGTATCTTTGAGTGTTAAATCCTGCACGAATATGGGTTATTGCAGAGGTTAGGGTAATTCCAACGTGACTCAAAGCACGTTCTATAACAGAGTTTGTAATAATTGCGCATACGTTGGAGAGTACATATAATCCTGTGTTGGTTAGTATGGAGTGGCCTTAGGGTCAGGATTACATTACTAATTTTAATGTATGCATGTTAGGCTAATTTGTTATTTAAGTAGATGCAGATTCGATGGTTTGAGATTCTGGATACAAATCGAATGTGAGAAGGCTCAGTGAGTTCACCAATGACGTAAATATACTCTTTGAGAGGGATGCCATCGTGTGATTCAATTATAATGGCCTGATCGTTAGTTGTTCCACTTTTAGCAATTGATGAATAAATTTGAGTTAGGTTAATCGTTTGAGAAGACATTTTAAGTTACCTTAGTTTGAGTAGGTTTTGTAGAAATTCATGCGGACCGAGTCGAACCCGGGCTGGGTAAGAGAGCACATTTCACAATCACATCTAATTTCACTCGAATCACAAGAATAAATTAACTTATACACTGTAATATTCTCAAGTATTACAGATTATTAACGATAAACTTGCAACAATCTTCCAAGGCCTGCTACGTTCCTTTTGCCGCTTCTTTGTAAGAGGCTATAAACACAAATCGTTCAACAATGTGTCACAGAAACAAAGAAATATCGCTTTCCCTCCCAACTAATAGATTTCATAAACTGGTCTGTTCTCAAGTGTACACTGTGTATGTTATTGAAGAAATTAAGGAAGCAAAGGGAACACAGTGAAACTTAAAAATCTGATGTGATTTCCATTCACATAACTGTTCCAGAAGCAAATTTTCCTTACAAAATAGTATTCTTTTATGTACATCATGGCAATTTAATTAAACAGCAGAACTGGTCTTATATTGTGAGTAGAAAGGAAATAAAGGAAAACACTAGGCCCAAAGTGATAGTCAAATATTTTAAAAGCTGGTTGCTACGTAAAACAATTGAAAGTGATTCTATTTTACATTCTCGGGAATGAAACACAAGAAATGAAGCGAAAACTGACTTCACGGACGAGAAAAGTTTAAGCAATTTAAATTGAAAACCATAAAAGGAATATTGTGGAAACGGTAAACTCTACAATAACGTGTATAATCATAATTATTTTTTTAATGAGATCTACATTTTTGTCTATCTCTTACGATATACGAGTTATACAAAGGTAAAGAAGAATGAAGAGGTCTTCAGAGGCTGTTCTCGCAAAATTCGATATTTACATTTCGTTTGTCATGAAACTATCTTAAACATATGGCATTTTAATCAAAGTTATTAGTCATTTATGAGAAAACCAAAATTTTTGAAAAGTATTCCTGTTAAGCGTAATTGAACTTAAATACCTAGTTTGGTATTTGACCGGTTACATGCACACATACTCACACCCAGTCACACGGGCCGTTGGATACAAGGAGTCTCAAAACATATATTTTATGTGAAATCTCTATACCGAATTTGTTAGTGGATTATAATACCTTCTCTTACTATTATGTACAATGTCCATTCATGCTAGAGAAAGTAAAAATATATATACAAAAGACACAAAACCTCATACTAAAATAGGCTATTGCTATCAACCCCTAGCTTCCTTTCTTCGGAAGGAAGGTGAAGCCGGTTGTCAAGTGTAATTTCTTTTTGCACTAAAATAACCCCATACCTTGAAAGGAGAAGGATTCTGGCAACATTCCGCCATTTCACGTCCGCAAGTCGTGATTTCGTTCTACAGTTCTTCTGTGGGCGACGATTGATCCCTCATCACCATGGCGCATAATGGCGAACTCACTATCTAGAAATTCAAATTCGATCAAGGAGATATCATAACGATGCCCTAAACTCCATTTAGGAGCTACGGGAAACTAAACAATTGACTGATGGAAGGACTGACGGAGTGATGATGATGAATGGAGTAAGGACGCTCAACTGCTAGGTTATCAGCGTCCTTAACTTAAAACTGGGGAATTAAAACACTTGAGCTAAAAGTATGGTAAAAAGGATCTCAATCAAAAGAGCTAAAACAGAAATAAAATCAGTATGAACACTAAAACCAATATAAAATAACAGTCCAGCCCTGAATCCAGAGCTGGTGATAAAACTATGGCACTAAAATTGCTAAAACAAGAAGGAACATAAAACAATTGTGACTAAAAGTTTAAAGGGTGATAAAAGATTTAAAAACCTCACGTATTACTCAAGTGTCTGCACCAAATCGATAACATCAAAATAAAACTAGATACTTAAGGCACATATCACTTTAGATAAAAATTTAAAAACGTTCTCCACCGCTACGGGATCATCGGCCAGGACCTCCGGAAGCCTAGCCGGCAGTCGTAGAGTGGCTCGTAGTGATGCTAGACGACACACTCTACAAACACGTGCGGACTGAAAGCGGGCAGAGAGGTGGGGGTTCCCTCTCAAATAAGAGGCTATGACTAAAAATACAGGACTAAAATAACTTCCTCACGTGCATCTCGACGCGAGGAAGTCACCCAGTGTATAGGAAGCTCGTTCACCTCCCGCAGTTTGTTGCCGCGAAAAGTGGACCACTCTCCATGCCAGCTCAAAATTACCGCTCTGCGTACAATGAGTTTAAAATCTTCGGCCGTGACAAAGTTAGTGGTAAACTGGGCGCAGATGATGCCTTCTTTGCCGCCAACTCCGCTAGTTCATTCCCCGGCACGCCAACGTGTCCAGGAACCCAGGCGCACTCCACATTTAAACTCGAAGCGTGCAAAATGTGGAGGATGTCCTGAATGCGCTGTACTATCGGATGGTAGGGCGGCGCCGTGGCCGAGTAGTTAGACCACTCGCCTCTCACCTAGACGGCCCGGATTCGATCCCAAACGACAGCATATGAGATTTGTGGTGGACAAAGCGGCGCTGGGGCGTGTTTTCTGCGGATTCTCCGGTTTCACCCACCGTCGCTTTCCACCGGTGCTCCATCTTCATTCATGTATCATCAGTGTCACCACCTGCGGTGCCATTAGTAGTTAAAGCCGGCGTTAAACACTACCAAAAAAGAAAACATAGGATGGTAAACGTACAGCTCACGAAGGCGCTGAAGTGCACTAAGGGAATCACTCACATGTCAGGCATTTCAAGACCATGCGTTCGAAGCAGCGCACGGAAGCGAAATCCTGCAGGTGTTGGACTACGTAAGAGGTTTCTATAACGGTCGTCCAATTTGGAATCAAAAAAGGGAGTAAACGATGTATGCGCAGGTATGCATTTCAAGCTGCAGCCATAGTTAGATAGAAGAACATCCCGCCGACAACGCAGAGGGGGCTTGGCAGATTCTGCATAGAGGCTCACAACTGGGCTAGTTGGAAACGCTCCAACAGCCACCCGGATGCCTCGATTGTGGACAGTATCTAACTTTCTCAGCACAAATGGGCGTGCTGAGGCATAAACAATACATCCATAATCTAACTTTGATCGGATCAGTGCACGGTAAAGACGCAGCAGTACTGTCCGATCTGCTTACCAAGATTTGCCGCTTAGTACCCGTAAAATATTCAGAGAGCGGTCACACCGCGCTTTAAGCTGTGCTACATGAGATGACCAGCATAGCTTTCGATCGAATATCAACCGCAGGAACTTCACCTCATATGCGAAGGGAAGGATATCTGGCCCGAGATGAAGAGAAGGTGACACTCCCCACCTTCTACGCCAGAAATTAACGCAGATTGTCTTCTCGTAAAAAAACGAAAGCCGTTTTTTGAGCTCCAATCATAGAGATTGACCAAACACCGTTGGAGAGGCGTTCCAAATACGGGGCACGCTGAGAAATGCAGAAGATGGCAAAGTCGTCTACAAACAGGACGAGACACGTGGAAGTACAGATGCCGATATGGAAACAGCGTCGCGCTTAGTACCGAGCCCTGCGGCACCGCGTTTTCTTGAATAAAATGGTTAGAAAAAACCGAGCTGACCCTTACTCAGAAAACACGGTTCCTCAGAAAGTCCTGAGTGAACAACGGTAGGCGTGTACGTATATTCCATTTGTGGAAGCAACGTAAAATCCCTGCCCATTAATACATGTCATAAGCCTTCTCGAGGTCAAAAAAAGCCCAACCGTCTAACAATTTTGAAGAAAGCCGTTCATGATCTGCGTCGATAGTGACACATAGTGGTCAATCGCTGAACGACGCCTTCGAAAATCACATTGGATGTTGGTCAGCAGATCGTGGGATTCCAGCCACCACACCAACCGTTCATTGATCATGCGTTCCATCACCTTGCAGACACAGCTGGTGAGGGAAATAGGACGGTAACTGGAAGGATGGTGACGGTCTTTCCAATTTCAAAATGGATATGGATGGCATTCCGGCATTCATCTGTCCACCAAGAGACAGAAAATCTACAGGGACGTCCTGTCGACCGCGGAATAGAGAGCTCAGAAGCGCAAATAATTGTCTTGGTGAGGTGCTGGACTAAACAATCCACCAAGTCGTGCTCGTTGTAGTGAAAAACGGCCAAGTTGGAATAAAGGTTCCAGACGGCTCGTTCTGAGCACCATCTAGGTAAGCTTGTGGAATATATGTCCTGTGCTAAGAGACAAATAAGAATAGGAAAATGGTCATTAGAATGTATGTTAGAGATTATATCCCCTTGTAAGGAAACTTCCAGCTGTGGAGAACAAACTGATATAATTATCCAGGTGAGAAAAACTATTGTAGGCGACAGAAAGAAATTTAGACTCTCCGGTGTACAGGAGACAGAGATTAATAGAATCCAAGAAATCGGCAATCAGTTGACCTCTCGCACAAGAAAGAGGGGAGCCCCAAAATGGGTGTGGGCATTCACATCCCCTACCAGCAGAAAAGGTGTTGGTAGCTGGGAGACCAGATCTGCTATATCAGTGTGCGAGAGGTCGTCAGATGGGAGTATGTATATATATATATATATATATATATATATATATATATATGGTTAAGCAAATGGAAGAAGCTTGCTCCTTACAGCAATGGACTGTATGTCGGAGTCGGCGAAAACATCACCTCTGATAACAATCATGGTACCCCCATGTGCAGGAACTCCATCAGTCGGTGATATATCACAGCGGACAGAAGCGTACTGCTTTATTGTAAGATGGGCTTGGGGACTCTTGCAAGCATACGACCAAAGGCTGATTCTAGTGGGGCAACAATTCCAGCTCTGGTCGATGTGATCTAATTTCACGTATGTTCCATTGAAGGATAGCCATGGGATTGGTATAGGATAAGTTTTAAATGGAAAGACGTTTTTGCATATTTGGTTGTGCTGGTCGGTTTAGTTTGTTTTTCTTGACCGTCGGACTATCACTTTTTTCAGGAGCACGATCCTGCCGCTTACGCAATGGCCGTCTTGCAGTGAAGGCAGAATCCTCCTGGTCCATCTCCTCCACCTGGGAGGAACCCTGTCCAATTGAGAATTTCGGTCCGAGGTTCTCGAACCGATTAGCGGTACTGATCGGCGATAATGGTCGTCGCTGATCGGTACTCCTCCCAGAAGGTTCCTCAGAAAAGGATCTGCGTGGAGAATTGCGTGGACTTTTCCTTCCTGTAGATACTTTAGGAGAGGACTTGGCAATGTGCTTCAGAAAGTCGGTTCGCACGTAACTAGTCTTATAGGTCTTTACGGGTGCAGAATAACCTACGGTGTTTTTGCCCAAGGTAGACGGTTTGAGTGACGCTGCTGCCGGAGAGTTCTTTACGATGGTAGATTTCGTGGGTGCTGCAGTCGATCTAGATGTTGTGTGCTTCGTTATTGGACTGGCAACGATAATCCTCTCTGCAATAGTGGTCCCGTTTATATCGCCGGTTTGAGTCACGATTTCCTGGCTCGTACCGGTTTAGCTATAATCAAGCTATAGGTACTAGAGGGGGGACAGAGGGTTGGCGTAGGTGCAGGAGCTACAGGCTTCGGAGAAGGACACCTTCTCCCTCACCCTATCTCCTGGATCGCTCTCTCTGTGAAACGGGGACAATTTCAGGAACTATATGGATGTTCCCCGCTTCAATTTAAACCAGACTGGTAGTACTGGTAGTACAACTTCCATCGTGTGATGCGGCTCCACAGATAGCACATCTAGAATTGCTAGTACAAAAGTCAATGGTATGCCCAAACCGCTAACATTTGTAACATCTGGGTGGGTTGGTATATAGCTCGATGGCTTCGTACCCTGCTTTAATCCTTTGGGGAAGATCTACGCGATCAAAGGTTAGGAACAGGGTACGAATAGGCATGAACTCACCATTAACTTTCCTCTGAATCCTATAAACAGATGTTACATGATCTGCTAGGTCCTCTTGAAGCTCCTCGTTGGACAAACCGTCCAAGGCGCGGGTGGTGATAGCGCCACGTGAGGAGTTCAAGCTCTTATGCTTTTCGATCTTAATGGGTTAGCTTCCTAAAGGTTTTGCTCTAAGGATTTGCTCTGCCTGAGATGCTCACAGTACTTCTACCAGGAGAGTTCCATTTCGGGCTCTTATACAAAATGTCACCAGACCAGCAATTTTGTCTAAATCCTTTTGATACCAAAAGGGCTAACTGAGGTAAATTTCCTCCCTTCCTCTGTTCTATTGATAACAAAACTACTTCTTTTCCAATAACTAATATATTTTTGATTTTGTTTGGTATAAAAATTATATAAACTTTCATCCCCCACTGCTCCCCACCCACTACGGAGCCCAACGAGGGGTCACCCCACTGTGGCTACACAGCGGATATAGCAGGCTCGCTGTCCCACTCACCCTGGAGTTCGGTATAATACCTACCTAGTCCTGGCCGATTGACTAGAGTTAGGTTAGTCCCTAGCCTCCCGTTTAGATGAAGCAGAAACCGAAATGGTGTATTAGGTTGCGTACGCTCCCTAGTTACTGAGGAACAGAAGCCCAGGCTCAGATACGCAACCCTCAACCAACCAGGATATTGCTTTATACCGACACGGGTCTACACGCACGGCCTACACGTGAGGGGGCATTTTTAACTGTTACCACTCAGAGGTTGCCCACTGAGGGGGTCAAAGGTGGCTCGGGACCCCCGGTGCGCCTAACCCGTACATACCGTAGTAGGCCCCCGGGGGGACTGTCGGAGTGACTGACTGACTGACTAAACTTTGGTTTATACATTTTTGCAATATTGTTTTAAATTCTAATTAAACCCTGCAGTAGCCGCAAGAGACTGTAGGAAATTATCGGTACGTTTTTGTGTGTTCGATTGACCAAATTATACTGTAATGGCATTAATTCTTATCTTTGTTAAGTTCAGTGTGGAATTTGAATATTGCATTCAAATTTCATTCAGGATTATTCTTATCTGAAAAATTATCGCCAGGAAGTGTTACCGTATTACAATTGAACATTTTACAATGAACTGGAGCTAACTTGTCCCTTTCTTGTCCCAACTTTGCAAAACATATTATTTTACAAATAAATACATATTATATACAGAGTGTGCTTGTGAGTTAGGGGTAAGAGTGCGCAAATATTGCGTGCTGGAGAATCCTAATATGACAAATAATAAAGTCTACTAACAACTTCATATATCTTGAAACGTAACGGCGATAAATGAAATTATTGATAATTTCTGGCAGATAATACGAACCGATTGTTTTGTGCTTGAAATCCGTTTCGCTGTGCGCCTGTGTATTTATACTGCCGCTTACTAGGAGTGGGGTGGCCTTTTTTTTTTTCAAGCTATCCGCACGTACACACGAGACCTCATTTAAAAGCTGCGTAAGAGGCTAAGCATATAATGTTGTATCTGATTAAAGATAAAACAAATTTGAGTGTTAGTTATGGAAATACCTGATTCAGGTGCATCGTCAAGAATTAAAACTTGCTGAACATGAAACGTATTAATGGTCAAAAACTGCAGCTTTAACAATATGATAAGGTTATTCACTGTAGATGTTTGAAATGCGTTCCGTTAGAATCTATGCAGACATCGTATTCTTATTAGCCAATTTTGTCCTACTCTCATTAGAGCTCCTCCGTTCTGCCCAATCTGTAGGTCTGCTTCAAATACGTGTGCGAAGATCATCAATGGTAGCAACTTGATCATGGCACGCTTTACTATTCAAATGCCCCCAGAAATAATCTAAAGCATTGAGATTTGTCAAAAGCAAGAAGCATATCTAGATACTCTTGATTTGTAAAGACTGCCATAGTTCTAACTGCGTTTAAAGCATCTGAAGCACTGCGAAATCCAGCTATTGTGCAAAGTGTCAGGACATAACATCCCTGTTGACATTCCTGATCTTCCTATGTCATAGATGCCAAGCGTATGTACATGACTGCAGACAGGCTGGAATCCAATTCTTTAATATGGTTTTGTGGCTAAGCGACTGATTTTAGCAACAAATGGTAAAAGCAGGAATGACTTACCTTTTGTAGCCCTACTTCTCTATTCCAATTGCAGAAGTAAACGATGATGATATATTCGCAATCAAAAAAGTGACCACTTTTATCTCTTTTTTTTTTTAGTTTAATTTTATTTTTTATGCAAGAACGCACTAAAACAATACAGATTTGTTTCAGCTTAAGTTCAGGAAGTTGCCGTTGCGCACTGATATACTTAACATCTTGTATACGAGGGACGTTCAATAAGTCTTTAGAAACAGACAGCAAAACACATTTTCTTTTTTTTTTTTCTTTTTTTTTTGTAATTTTTCTTATTTTACAACATAATCTCCTTTTAGTTCGATACACTTTTCCCAGCGCTCCTACAACCGTCTTAAGCCTTCCAAAAAGTTGGATTTCGGAAGGTCCTCAAAATAAGTATTTGCTTGGGAAACGACCTCTTCGTTAGACGTGAATCGTTTTCTACTGAGCTATTTTTTCAAGTTAGGAAATAAACAAATCTCTGGCGACCAATACGGTGGATACAGTTGAAGTGGTAGTAATTCGAACGTTAATTCTACAATTTTCGTCGTCATCGAAATTGCGCAGGTGTGCACCCTAGCATTGTCTTGATGGAGAACAATCTCTTTCTTTTCCAGATGAGTGTGCTTATGCTTGATTTCTCCATTCAGCCGGAGCAATAGCGATGCATAATACCTTCCATTTATGGTTGTTCCTTCCTACAAGTAATTAATGTAGATGATTCCGCGTGAATCCCCCCAAAAAAAACCGAGACCATCACCTTGTCTACAGATTTCACTCCCCTTGGCCTTCTTCGGAGCCTTTAAAAACCCATAGTTTTGACTGTACCTTTGACTCTGGAGTGTAGCAAAGTATACGTATTTCATCCACAGTTATGTATCGGACTCGACAGAATTGCAACGGAAAACTGCCAACAGCTTCCGTATCGATCACACGATGTGTTCTTTCTCTATTAAGAGGAAACACCGCACCCATCCTGCCAATACCTTTACCAGACCTATTTTTTGGCGAAAAATTGATAACACTGTATCTTATGATATGCCTGAGGCCTCTATTATTTTGCGAACTTTGATTCATCGATCACTCTGGAAACCGTGTCCTGAATGTTGTCAATAATTTCGGAGCAAGTCAGTTCTACAGGACGTCCAGAACGATGTTTAAAATTTGTGGATGTCGGCCACGTTTAAATTAATTTATCCAATTGTAAATTCATACAAACGCAGGAGCAAATGTTCCATGAACTTCATCTAACACAGCTTTTATCTCTTTCGGTGTTAAGTTTTTTTAAATTGAAGCGTTTAAAAACCGCACGAAACGTTTTTTTTTTTTTTTACCCTCTTTCCAAAGAGGCACAAGGTTGTTGATTTAATTGTCTATGGCAACGAAATCACGTGCTGGATATAGTTGAATATTTGGCTGCCATTTAGTAAGAGATGGCAGTCATAAAATACAAACTTTGTTTTCCATGCAACAAGTGTAAATTCTTGGATTTTCTAAAAACAATCGAACGGCCCAAATATTGTTATACACAACGTGAAAATCGAAACTAACATTTCATCGAGAAGCTCAAATAAGAGGACATCTAGTAAATTTAGGACTACAACATTTCAATACTGTGAGAAATACCACGAACATAATCTTAAAACCATTTCCCATTTTGGAGTCTGCTATTTGCGGCGGGGTTTATTGTCCCTCGTGATGGTTGCCAAGTATGAAGCGGACAAAACGCACCTCGTAGTTTATGCAAAGTATACAGCATTATTTAACACCCCGTTGGAGAGCCAAACTTGAAGTTGGTGTTGCTCTTGCGTTGACGGGTGCCTCTGGATTCACTCCACTACCAAAAGAGTAGATCTCCACGTACCTTGTTCGAAAATCCACTACCGGTGGTTTGCCTCTGGTTTAACTTAGTCTTCATGTAGATTTGACTCACTCGGGTGGAAGCAATAAGGGTAGCTTGGGAGTGATCTTACGAAATGGTTAACACACACTTTTATTTTACCTATTCGTTTATTCCTGACTTGAAGACATGCACTTTGCTTTACAATCTAACTGCAATTATTTCCAGGAGCTTGCCTTCTTTAATGAGTACATTAACTTTACTTCTTAAACTTATTACTTGTTCACATATTGTTTTCAAACCGTATTAACAATCTTATAACAAGTATGAGCCTTGAACTTAAAGTTACGCGTACTTAGCGACTGAGTCTATTTGAATGCCTTGATGTGCGTAACTGACTGCCTAAATGTTTTTAACTGAGTGAGTGTGACTGCCCTGAGATCCTACAATCTCCTACTTATATAGTAGATTTACTGTCATGGCTGCATCTTTCTGAGTGGTCAGAGAGATAGCGAACTTGGCGTTGATGTAGCCCATAATGCATCATTTTCTACCCAGAATGAATCATTTTCTACGCAGAATGCATCATAACTTCCATCTGACCAACACCACACAATGTAAAAAGACTCATTGCACTACAATTTGTGTCTTTACTATCACTTATTTCTCTATTGTACGCACATGCTCCACGTAGGTGACGAATAATAAAGAAATTTCTCACAAAGTGTCTTTTTCTTTCCAATAGTTAAGTTTGGGTAAACAGATCTGAGCTGTGCTTACTAGAAGCTAGCTTTACACTGTTAAATATATGAAATAATTGGTTATTAACACTCTTAAATAACCAACAATTGACGGAAATAACAATAATCATAGTAGCGAGGCCGACTGCCCCTATGAAGTATTGAACTTTCATATTCACATACATTTTGATGCTTCATATCTTCCTTTAACCTATCCTTCTGGATAAGACTACTCATACCTGAACTCATTTATTGCTTCTCTTTGCCCTCGAGATATTGTTTGTAAACACAACCCTTAGTACTTTCACTTTCATTTTCACTTAACAACCCGCTCCTTCTTTCTTTTCTCGTCAGCTGTTTTACCGTAATATTATGCTATTTACATTTCTTACCCTTCCCTAGCGTAGTGTTTGTCTTATTAATTGGCATAATTTAAACAAAAGAAATATTACAAATAGATGTCCAAACAAAATATATACATACAAAAAAACTACAATATACAAATAGTATCCATTTACTCACAGCATTAACATTATTATTCATAAATATTCTATATCAATTTCAATCTCTCCACCTAGAGAATTTAACTTGTGTTGGGATAATTTAAATTATGAATTTATTAGAATTAACAATTATAGTACAATATTTTATGGCACTACTTTCCCTTGTTCAAGGTTATTTTTCCTCCTCAATCAACCTGTTCTATTATTTATTTATATCTCAACTGCTTTATATGACTTAAGCATTTGCTTATGGTAACGACCTACAACATTATCCGTCTTTATTTAGGATACCTCATTTGTGTCAGTGAAAACTACATTTGTAACAAGACATGACCCTTTAAAATAAATCATTAGTCCCTGATTTTCTTTCTTTATTTTGTCAGATAAGGTCTGGTTTTTACCAACACCAAATCTCCACATTTTAGATTCCATAAAATTAACTTATGTAATTTATCATGGCGTTCCTTTCTTCGGTTTCCAGCCTCCTTCATTCTCTCAGTAGCCTGACGATACATTTCTTCTGTTTCAATCATTTTACTGCTGTTTACTGGAATTGTTTCCAAATGTGGACATTTATTTGTCTCAACAGTTTTCCCTCCGTTAATTCCTAGGCCTTAACTCTTGTCATGTAACTCTGGGTTTGATTTAGGATGTCTTCTATGCGTCTTAAATACTTCATACATTGGATATGTTTTTTGTTTATCATTAATCTCAGATGAATTCCGAGTTCTTTAATTGCTCGTTCTGCCGGATTACTTCTGAGCCTATATTTAAAAAAAAAATGCTGAACATGTTGCAACTTTTTCCCGAAATTTCTTTCCTTTAAATATTGTTGCATTATCTGTTACAATTGCGCTCATTTTTCCTTCAGTAGGAATAAATTTATTAAGGAGTATGTTTATGCAAATGTTTACTATTGGCATTCTTTAACGGGTACAATCTTACGAGTTTAGAATGTATGTCGTAACAGACCGGTATATTTCTAAACTTCATAGGCGCAGTAGGAAGAGGACCATGAATATCTAAGCAAACAAGCTCAAGTGGTCTCTCCCGAATAATAGCTTGTGTATCATACCATAAACTAATATTTCTCTCCTTGCTTTTTTTGGCATAAATCACAGCATGAAATTAATTTCCGAACTTTCTCTCTCGCCTTATTAATGTACTTATTTTCTAGTATAGTATTTGTTACTCTGTTGGTTCCTGAATGTAGAAGTTGTATATGAAACTCGCGATTAAATCCTTTTCTAATATTTTAGGAATTTACTCTTTCCATTCTTGACCTCGGCTGTGACGCTTATACAGGGTGTCCCCTAATTTTACAATTTTGGCATCCCCACACTCTCCTAAACAAGGTGATGTTTCGTAAACGCACTTAAGCTTTTCATCTTCTTTTTGTAGCTTTGCAATTTGTTTAACCAGATCTCTGGGTTCTTTGCTCAATTTCATATTGATTTGCATCACTTTTACTTCTCTCCTAGGTCTAAGTGAGCATTCAGGAATCTCCTTTATACTCTTTATCCGTGATAATATATCTGCAAACCCTATCCATGACGTCTGTAGTGGACCGAGATGGGGGACGCAGCGGCCGGGCGGTAGGCCAAGGCTCCCCGTGAGCTGTCGTGCCATGGAGTTATGTTATATATCTGCAAACGTGTTTGATTTCCCGGGAATGTATACTGTATCGATATCATAGCCTGCCTCAGCGTGTACAAACCTTGATTACTTAGTGGATGTTAGCTTGCATTATTTAATGAAAGTAAGGCTGATGTGATCGTAATATAAAGTTACATGCTGATTATAAATATAGGTCTTAAATTTGCCTGAGGCGAAATAAATGGCACTGAATTCAAGTAGAGTAACAGACGCATTACTTTCGGATCTTGTTAAGCCACTTCATCTCTATCGTCCTGCTGTCCAAGAATTTCACCGTATCCTGTCATGGAAGCGTCTACGCATATTATTTGGTCTTTCGAGCAAGATTGCACTTTCTTTAAAATCTATCTCCGCATTGTTATTTTCAAAGAAATCACACCCGAGTATAATTTTACTATTCAGACGTTTTACCACCAAAAATATGTTCTCAAACTTCACGCCTTCAATTTCCACCACTAAAAGACATTGCATTTTTATAGCTTGGGTTCCTTTCCCAATTGCTACCCTGCACACAACATTGCTAACGAGTAGTTACATTAGCTGTATACCCTCATAACCCATTTTTCATATAATTGGGCATCAACCACACAACTGGTTGCACCACTGTCAATAGATGCGTTATATATCTTAACAGCTATAATCGGAATATCCATAATTTCTTTGCAGTCATTATTATTTAATTTCACCTTTTAGTACAATTTCTTCTTCTAATGAATGATCTGAAGCATCCCCTGAGATGGACTTATCCGTGACCTGCAGAACATCCCAAACCAACAAGTCACTTATTAGTCTACCCCACCATGACTATTACGTTTCGCCTTCTGTCATTACGTACCGGCTCAACCCTTTTCTCCTGTCTTTCACAATCATGGTTTACATTGTTCTCATTAACTCTTTCATCTCGTGAATGCACTGACATATGATCCTCTGATCTAAAATTTCTGTACCGGTCATTATGCATTCTCCTGTTTCCTCTTACGTATCTGCTTCTCGGTACGCCCCGTGCATTTACAAAGTGCTGACAGTTGTCACTGTTGTAATTTCTGGCAACTCTTAAAGTATTGACGTTATCTGTTCTGGGCCTTTAAAAACTGTTACTGTCTCGTGTCGTCTGTGGAAGTTTCCTATTATCGGTCACGTGTATTATGGCCTCTCTCGTGGCGGTTCGTCCTGTCATTTCGGACACGCCCCCCTCTATCGGCATAATGATTGCTATTGTCAGAATTCCAGTTACGGCCAGTTTCAATTTCTTGCGCTTCTAATGCTCTAAGTAAGTCAGGCATGGCAATAATGTTGCGTGGCTTTGCGATTAGTAAATAATTCTGAATGC
Organism: Hymenopus coronatus; assembly: GCA_030762935.1. Classification (NCBI taxonomy): domain Eukaryota; kingdom Metazoa; phylum Arthropoda; class Insecta; order Mantodea; family Hymenopodidae; genus Hymenopus; species Hymenopus coronatus. The sequence continues at coordinate 27,469,276 of CM060896.1, read as the reverse complement.
GCAAAGGGGTTCGTCGTGAGTTGAATAAATTCAAACTCAGAAACCTGAGCTCTCAGACGCTTGGTAAATCTAGAGCTTTTCAGAACCTAGTCTGACATAGATATCCCTTCCTTGTACATATACTGCCCATACCAAAGTTTTGATCGGAATCTTTGTTGTTTTCCAGCATTCCAGTACCTATTGAGGAAAATATGCTGAAAAAAATCGAAGTTGTCTTAGGGTGACATGGCGAGATTTACCCAATCTAAGGTTCTTTTATCCAAACATCTCTTCGTAATCGTCATTTTCAGTGCATCCGGGACATTTTTATGTGGAAATATTCCATAAGTTGGTCAAGAAGCACTAAAGGTGAATCATTTTCATCCTCAACAAATTTCGGCAGTGCGAGGTTCCCAAGTAAATTTGACACTGTATTATTTGCAATACTCCTTGAAGTAAAATAATTCCCTGAATTTTCCGAATAAATAAGTGCGACATTTATATTCTCCCTTTATCCCTCTATGAGGCCGACAAAACTCAAATTCTCTGGTCTTACATGTTTATTCTCACAGGTTTGTAGTTCACTCACACTATTAAAACCATTATTACACTAATGTGATTCACTTTGCAGACTGGTATGAGAATTGTATCCTTTTGTGTACCTGATTCTATGCTTAGATTGGAAAGCTTACTATTGGCTTCCCTTGACAATTCTAAGCTGGATTCTTTTAATTCTTTCTTTTCTGCTTCGGATTTCTTCTCTATCAGATTCAATTTCTCATCCATTTTGCTCCGTGTCTCAGCGCTATTTAAATTTATGGTTTCTAACCTTCTATCTATTATGGCTATGTCACCCATAACTCTAGTATGTATTAGCTATACTGCTTCCCTGTTACTTTCAATAAGTTGTTCCAGTTCATTTTTCTGTTTCTCCATAGCCATATCAATTTTATCCAAAATGTCCTGCTCTCTTTTAACTAACTCTGTTTTTAGATTACTAGATTCTTCTCTAATTTGCACAGATATGTACTGCATTCTACGTACTACATGTTGCTGGTACAGCTCCCATTCTAATTTTTGTCGTTCGAAGCTTTCTCGAATCTGATTAGTTAATTCATTTTCATTAACCCCACTTTGGTTTCTTTGTATTACTTGTAGACACTCGATTTTATTCTGTATTTCCTGTAAACCTACAGACTGATTTTTCTGGAATTTTTGCAAGGCTACATTTTGGTTTCTCTGGATTTTCGCTCATCCAATTGTAACATTAACGTTTGTAACATATGCCCTATATTTGGAGGAACCTGTTCTGACTCTACAGTATTTACAATTTCTTTCTGAGCTTCCACCTGCTCTAACTGTTCCGCTTTCCTAGCTTGGTTCAACAACCTTTGGCTATCGGCTGTCACTCTTTCCGCCTGTTGTTCCTTCTGACCATTGTCTGCAAGTTTTACCCCTTAAGCTGGATTCTCCCCCCCCCCCCATTTACTAAACTCTCTGAGTGCAAAATATTTCAGATTTCAGATTGCCTATAATTTTGTTGTTTCTTAATAGCATAAATAGATGTTTGAACCTTGATATATAAAATATGAATATAAAAATGTTATCTTTCTTCTTTTATTCTTTTTATTGTTTTCTTTCTTGCCGCCACTGACACTCGCTTACACAATAATGACGTTCTCATCGCCGTCATAGGCGTCTCGTTATCGTGTTGATCAATCGTCTGCCCCTTCCTTCAGATTGATGTTATCTTTGCAGTCTTCTAGTTATCGTATTGTCTCATTGCCTTTGACTCTCGCCCTACGTTGGGCGCCAAGTATGCGGCGGGATTTATTGTCCCACGTAATGGTTGCCAAGTATGAAGCGGACAAAACGCACCATGTTGCATATGCAAAGTATACAGCGTTATTTAAAACCCCATTGAAGAGCCTATTATGAAGTTGGTATTGCTCCTCCGTTGACGGGTGCCTCTAGACTCACTCAACTACCAAAAGAGTAGATCTTTACGTACCTTTTTCAGAAGATCCACTACCGGTGGTTTGCCTCTGGCTCAACTCAGTCTGCATGTAAATTTGACTCACTTCTGTGGAAGCAATGGGAGTAGCTTGGGAGTGATCTTACGAAATGGTTAACACACACTTTTATTTTACGTATTCGTGTATTCCTGATTGGAAGGTATGTCGACAAGCACTTTGCTTTACAGTCTAACTGCAATTATTTCTAGGAGCTTTCCTTCTTTAACGATGTACATTAACTTCACTTCTTAAACGTATTACTTGTTCACTTATTACTCTCAAACCGTATTAATAATCTTATAACAAGTGTGCGCCTTGAACTTAACGGTTACGCGTACATAATGGCTGAGTGTATTTGAATGCCTTGATGTGCGAATGTGACTGCCTAAATGTCCATAACTGAGGAGTTAGACTGCCCTGAGATCCTACAATCTTCTACTTATATAGTAGATTTATTGTCATGGCTGCATCTTTCTGATTGGTCAGAAAGATTGCGAACTTGGTGTTGATATAGCCCATAATGCATCATTTTCTACCCAGAATGCATCATAACTTCCACATGACCAACATCACACAACGGAAAAAGACTCATTGCACTACAATTTGGGTCTTCACTATCACTTATTTCTCTATTGCACGCACATGCTCCATGTAGGTGACGAATAATAGAGACATTTTTCACAAAGAGTCTTCCCCTTTTCAATAGCCAAGTTTGGGTAAACAACTCTGAGCTGTGCTTACTAGAAGCTAGCTTATATGAAATAATTGGTTATTAACACCCTTAAATACATTAATAATTAACAGTTGATGAAAATAACAATAATCATAGTAGCGAGGCCGATTAACGATCTCATATTGTATGAAAGAAATAATTTATTGTATTTCATATTGAATACACAGTAAAATGAGTATAATTGGGAATTATACCCCAATTCATTATATTTCATATTGAATATTCAATAAAATGAATGTAATTAGGAATTAATATAATGAATTAAACATAATGAATTTATTATATTTCATATTGAATATACAATGAGTGTAATTAGGAATTATACTTTTATTCAGTATGAAATGTAATGAATTATTACTCCCATATAATAAGGAGGCCCAAAATTAAAGAAATCTGGTAATTTTAAGTCTGTGGTGGTCATGGTGTTGAATTATTAAAATCCCAAAACTTAATAGAGTTCTTCAAATGTTCAGCTTCTCTATGAATAGGTCAGGACAACGCACTTGTTGGAGGGGACTCGGTAGCGAACCTGAGTTTATTGTACATTCAAAGATCTATAAATGCGCCTGGAAATACTTACCGCAAGACGTGGTCTTTTCGCTGACTGCGCCCATGTCTTTCACTTGTTTGTTATGCTCTTAAGGTAATGCATCTGTGCAACTTTATCAAAATGTGCAAAAAATTAATTTTTTGTCTAATTAAATAATGTAATGCTTGTGGTTCAATTCCCTGTTATTTTTATTACCATGCAGTGCTTTAAACCGTATCACGTGACGATTTAAATGGATGATTGTAAGTGGGTGTGGAGCTTTAACCTTTTTACTATGGTGAAAAATTGGTAAAAATCCGAAATTTGGTTTTGGCCTTAAAAGTGTCTATTTTATTTTGAAAATACAATAATTTGCACTAATAACTAAAAAAAGTGAATATAGTAATATGTTTCAACATTTACAAAATAGGTCTCACACCGGGTGCTTCTACCGGCCCCGTCATCATCCAGGCATGCCGTATCACCGATTATTTAACCAACAGCATATTTCTGGCCGTGAAATAGAGACTGTTTGGTGGCAGAGTGCAGCTTGACTCACACCAAATGACTTGCAGTTTTTCTTTGCTTTATATATTCCTGAGAATTAGTGTAAACAGTCCATCAGAGTTGACAGGTATTCTTGGTTTAAAAATTTCTGCAGGAGATTATGACATTCTAATACTTAAAAAGAAAAAGTTTTCAAGACTTTAAATTGTTCCACACGATGCAGTTTTCGAGACAGAAGCTTGCATTTTTTGATGCTAGATTAAAAACAGTACAAAAGAAAATTGATGAGACGATTTTTTTTCTAATGTCACCAGTGCTTGTGTAATGAAATAATAAAATTAATATTTCTATAGAAAAAATAAAAAAATAATGAAATGACAATTGCATAATTCGTTTCTCCTAAACTAAAATTGAAGACTGCTGCAGAGGAGAGAAGGAAGAGGAAGGAGGGAACAACTTTTGAGTCTGAAGGGTTTTAGACTGTTTGAAGGTATGCAACTTAGAGGGAAGGGTTTTGAACTTTAAAACTTGATTTACTCGTTTACAGTTTTTTCAACATATTTTACTATTCAAAATGTTCCACACGATGCAGTTTTATTCAAGTTCTCTTAAAAATTTTAGGATAGGTTCTTAGCAAGCATCATATGATTGTTTAAAATTCCAAATATTGTTGTAGATATTGATTTTTATAGTCAAATGTATTATAAAATGTCTTGAATTTTTGTCTGCTTCTTGCTTTAATATGTTTACCTCTTGAACTAATTGTGATACAATAAATTCATATGAAGTTGTGTTCCTGATACTAAAATGCATATTTTGAAAAATAAAAAAGTTAAATTTTTCATCATTTTAATCGGGTGGAGTGTTTTGAATTTTGCGACAGATTTTTAATTTAAAAATTAATAACTCAAAAACTGCTTATGATACATAAACTAAATTTTAAAGCCTGTAGCTACTGTACCATATAAATGCTTGTTCAACGTTTCAGGCTGATTACTTGAAAACCTGTTGGATTTAGGAATTTCACCGGTGCATTACCTTAAAAACGTATTGGACAGGCCACGTTACCGAAGAGAAGCGGATAGGCATGAACGTAACTTGAGAGAAATGAAGTTCTCAGTTGCAAACTGGTTATATCCAAACTTTCTGGTTCGACAATACTCGACCTCTTTCACTGGGTGATACAAAATTAGGTTACTCTTTTCTCTGCGCTACATACTGAAGCTCTCCTGCCAAGGTAATTCGCGCACGTGGTGGATTAAATTAGCACACGCTCATACAAGTCAACCTACCTGAAGGAACGACAACCAGGATTGAGGGATGAAGGGGTGGATTGCCTAATCGGTTTTGCTTTTACTTGCTCCCGTGGCATGTTGTATCAGAATGGCACCAATGAAAATCCTGGAAATACCCGAGTCCTGTCAAACCACAGCGCCAGACGGATTTTTATTGTCTTTTATAATACTACGACCCACGATAGGGCGTACCTAGGAGGGAGGAATGAGATAAGAGGATACACGGGCGGCGGAACCGGGAGTGACGGCATAGCAATGACAGAGTAGTTTCCAGATTGAAGCACCTGACTTTCGGAGAGGAAGACCGGAGCCTCTTGGCCCACATAGGATCCAACTCTCCCGCCAGGAGCGCCATCCCGGCATTCAGCTGAGTTTGGGGGATGGAGATATTTATTCAGAGCATCTTGTTTTCCTCCCGCGCTGTACCGAATACCATCGCCGACAAGCCATCCCTGAAAGAAGCCAACGGGATGAGGATGAATGAAACGACAATGAAAACGACATAGAGTACTAGGAAATTTCGGGTATGAAAGAAATCTAACCAGCCTTGTGGTCCGAGGAAAACTTCTGAAAAAAACCTATGGATCAGGTAGGCCGGCCATGGAAAGCCTACCTGGACCTCCCGAAAATGGGCCACAGACGAAACCGCCTATGTTCTATGAATAGGAAAGCGATAAATCCGATTTTCACATTGGATACAATATAAAATAAAGTACCCTTATGTATATATTCACACAAAATAATACTTTTTCCAAATTGCGTTAAGTAACTTATTAGGGCCAAAAAAAACTCCAGTTTATGGTAAAAAATTCATTATGGTAACGCTTCCTGACAATAATTTATCAGATAAGAGTGGTCCTGAATGAGAGTTGAATGCGATATGTAAATTAATACAAAGCCCTATCCTGTTCTCCATAATTAGTTGTGAACCTATGATATTTAAAAGGCATTGGAATATACTCTGAAAATCTCAGATAATAATTCTTGCACAACTATTAGCGACTCTCTATTATCCTTAAACATCCTTCAAGACATGTTTTACACAAATAGTGTGGTACAAAAAATACCAAACTTATTGCCATTTTCTCCGAAAAGAGTATCAATTTTATGTGGATACCATCTCACAAGAACATTACTGGAGACGGGAGAGTTGGTGCTGCAGCAAAATAAAATACAGAATCACCAATACAGGAAAATTCTGTTGCAATCACACGCTTAAGAGGAAAATACACAATGAATATCTGCTAAATATAAGTCCTCCACTAATATGTGAAGCATGTAACAAAATGTTAACAGTAGCCCACTTCATGTCGATATGCCCAAAATTCGATAAATCGTTGAAGATTGCTCGAATATTCAACGATGACTCTCTCGTTCATAAAACAATTAGATACCTCACAGAAATGAATGTATGTGAACTCATATAGTCAAGAATCAAAACTTGTAATTGGCAATTGCAAATCGTAAATGCTTTTGTATTGTTGTAAATCATATAAGGTCGTGATAAAACCCTGAAAGTTTGAAACGACCTTATTAAAAATGTATATTTTGAAAGTTAATTTAACAAAAAAATGTCCAAAATAAGTATGTGAGTTCCAAATGAATCGAACTTGAAGGTGTGGAAATTTCGTAGATGGATATCCTTAAGGAGTCGAAGATAATGTAAATTAGCAGGGCACACTAAGTCACACCTTGATTCTTTCAGAGCAAGAGAAAGCTGCGGGCAAACTCGGGTTTGAGATTCCTACTGGCAACAGTCCCACTCTCCATCCCCCAATATAGCTTTTATAACGTTCACGTTAGTATCAGCCACAAAAGAGTGGAGAGGGATGCGCTTCCAATGAAACACGCAAAATATCCTGTTTCCAGTTGATCGAACCAGGATTTCATTGCGCTGCTAATCTTCAGTTGGTTTTGTATTTTAATGCGCGTTTGGGTATTGGTTTATGTATATGTATGCTAACCATTCCAGTCATTTTCAAATATCTCTTTTAAATTTATGACTTTACTGATAAATTATATCTTCGGTTCTCCCATATGAAATCATTGAAATCCTTGCCAGTTAAAACACATAATGATTAATCACCAATGATGATGTATTTGCACCCTAATTAACTACTTATCCGTCTCCATTATGATCACTGTTTCTTGGATACAATTTTGAATTTATCTACATTGTACTATCTCGTGCATAAAAAGTGGCACATAATGGAACGGCGTTGCTTTTGTTGGCATTTTCTAATCTCGTCCACCCATTTCCACACTTTCTTTTTACTTTCTCTACACGTACTATCTACATAGTGTATAGATAAGTAATAGAGAAGTATTGTATTGCACCCAAAAATTCGATACCAAAATTTCACCGAAAATACATGTTTTGGAACACCCTGAATCTAAAAAACCCATTTTTAGACAAATGTCCGTGTGTTTGTGTGTGTCTGTGAGCCGCATAGTTCAAAAGCGAAAATTTCGTTAAATAATAAACTTGATATTTAAGTTCAGTATCTTCCAAGGATGCGAAATGAAGATTTTCAAAAAAGCTCCCCACAAATAATTACCTTTTACACGCAAAATGTTTCAAAAAATGTTATTTTCTCAAAAATGGGTCTAACGATTTTGATTAAAATCTCTCATATTTAAGACATTTCATGAAAAATAAATGGTATATCTATAATTTTCTGGGAATAGCCTCTGGAGACCTCATTATTCAGGATGTTCTTTTGCGAATATTGCATAAATGGAAAACATAAGAGATAGACAAGAACTCACTGCATAAAAAATGTAGATCTCCTTGAACCAAACAATTTATGTCACATACATTTTTTTCGCGAATTTGAATGTATTCGAGATATTCTTTGTTATTGGTTTCAATTTTAAAATATTTAAAACCTTTCTCATAGGAGTACTTGTCAACTAATGGCCACACAAAGAAACGGATTTCAATCCCATAGCAACCGCATTTAAAACATTTCACTGTCGGTTCAGCCTACTGCATTTCCTTATTTCTCTTTACTTATAATGTATAAGTAAAAAGACAATTTCTACTATGCTTATCTCGATTAGCATGAAGTAGAAGAATAAGCTTAGTAATAATAGTTTTTACAGAGATGTAGATAGAGAAAGTCATGTGAATGCCACACATCAGAGTTTTACTTTCTGTACATAGTACATGGTACAAGGGTAAAGAAGGAATTCGATACGGACATTTCAACGGAAATGCACGTTTTAGGGCCGCCTTTATAAAAAAAAACATACTTCACTGGAAAATAGATGTCTGAGGGTATCCTGTAGTCAAAAAGCATTTTACTTTCTCTAGCACGTATGTACATAGTACAAAATATACATATTCAAAAAGCATTTTTAGAAAAATGTTTGTGTGTATGTGACTGGTCTCTGTGTGTGTGTGTGTGTGTGTGTGTGTGTGTCTATGGACACTATAGCTCAAAAACGAAAAGGCTGTTGGTATTTATGCTTAGTATCTTCCAAGGATGCGACAAAAAAAATTTCAAGAAAATCCTCCCCCTTCTCCACAACTATCCCTACATGGAATACTTTTTGAAAACTTTGTTTGTCTCACATATTGCTGTAACAATTTTGATTAAAGTACGTTATATTAAATATATTTACATCACTAACAAAATGTATATTATGAATTTTCTGGGAATAGCCTCTGAAAACCTCTTTATTCTGGATGAGTTTTATAGAATTTTGCATAACGGTTAAACCCTAGGAGATAGAAAAGAAAATACAACTCGAAAAATAGATCTCGTTAAAATACATCATTCATACAATGTGCGTTTTTCTTGTAGAGTTGACGTTTTCGAGATATTCCTTGTTATTGGTTTCAATTTTAAACAAACCTTTCTCAAACAGCCTAGCGTACTCCCTTATTTCCCTTTTACTTACAATGAAGCAAGTAATAAAACCAATTATTCTTCTTCTAATGTTTATCTCGATTAGTATGATGTAAATAAAAGAATAATCTTTTGTAAGAATCGTTTGTGCTTATATGGAAACTCTAGAGAAAATTATGTGAATGGAAAACATCAGAGTTTCACTTTCTATACGTGTACTATGTACATAGTGTAAAGAGAAGTTATTTTTTGCACTCAAAAACTCGATACAAAGATTTCAACAGAAATTCCTACGTTTGGGACCCTTGAATAAAAAAAAAAATAAATTTAGAAAATCCACTGTGTGCGTGAATGTGCGTTTGTGTGTCTCAGGGAAGCATAGCTCAAAAACAAAAGTCCGTTAAATACCAAACTTAAGACCTCTTTATTCTGGATGATTCTTTTCTTAACTGGTAAACCGTAAGAGATATACAAAAGTTGATTACACCAAAATGTGGATCTGCTTAAAACAAACAATTTATGTCATATACATTTTTTCACGGAGTTGAACGTTTTAGAGATATTCCGTGCTATTAGTTTCAGTTTTAAAGTACTTAAAACTTTTCTTATACGGAAAGTTGGCCACACAAAGCATCAGATTTCAATCCCTTAGCAACCATATTTTAGAACATTTGACTGACGGTTTAGTCTAGTGTATTCCCTTATTTCCCTTCTGCTTAAACGAACTAAGTAATAGACCGTTTCTTCTAGTGTTGATCTGCATTTGTATGAAATGGATAGAACAAGCTTACTAACAATAATTTGTTACAGCTGTAGAGACAGTCATGTAAATGGAACACATCAAATGTTTATAAAAGGGTCCGCGCGTGTGCGTATGTGTGTCTGTGTGTCTGTGAACAGGATAACTCAAAAACGAAAAGTCGGTAAAATACCAAATTGGTTTTTCAAGGACGCGACATGAAGACTTTGAAGAAAAACCCCCACCCCACACTACTCTTTATTTGAAACATTTTTCCAATATTTTGATTTTCTCAAAAATGGCTCTAACGATTTTAATTAAAACACCATATATTAAAGATATGTACATAATAAATAAAATGTTTATAATTATTCCATTTTTTATTTGTGCTGAATTTTGCATACCTGGTAAACCGTAAAAGATAGCTCGTTAAAACACACAAATAATGCCATATACTCATATACATGTGTTTTCGTGGAGTTGACCATTTCTTTGAATGTTTCTTGTTATTGGTTTCAGTTTTAATTTTTTTAAACTTTACACTTACGGGAATTCGTCAATTCCTGGCAATGCAAAGAAATGGATTTCATTCACATAACAACCAGCTTTTAAAGGATTTGACTATCGCTTTAGTCTTAGTGCATTCCCTTATTTCCCTACTACTTATAAGGAAGCAAGTAATAAGACAATTCTGCTAATGTTTATCTCAATTAGTAGCACGTAGACTAAATAATACTTTTTTCTAAGAATAGTTTGAGTATGGAATAGCTAGAGAAAGTTATGTGATTTTTCTAAAATGGAATATTCTGGACTCAGGGATCCTAACAAATGCATTTCCAATGAAATCTCGAACTCGAATTTTTGGGTGGAATACAAAAACGTGAGAGTCTGAGAACGAATAACTATGTATGGAGGTTGTACCGAGTCGAAGTTCATGATGTAGTGGAGTGAATCTGATACACCAGCGTGAATTTAGAATAATCCTTAAGCCTTTAATTTGAAAGATCTGCAGGCAATTAATTGTTTGCGAATTCACCTCCCCAATCGGACAAAAAAAATCGGTGTAAAAAAACAGCAAGTAAAACGTACCTGAAAATGGTTAGATTCAGATTAACCTGAGGTAGAGAAAAGAATATGCTTTATTGCTTTCTCTCCACATAATACGTAAATAAGATATAGAATTCCACTCAGAAATTCGGTGTCGAAAATTCACCGAAAATATATTTTTTAAACTCTCTGAGTCTAGAAAGCAGTTTAAGATAAATGTCTGCACACATGCGTGCGCGCGAGCGTGTGTGTACAGTATAACTCAAAACTGAAAATATCTTTAAATACCAAAATTAGTATTTAAGTAGTATCTTCCAAGGATGCGACACGAAGTTTTACAATAAAATTTCCCCAAAACTTACCTTTACATGGCAATTTTTGAAAGTTCTGTTTTTTTTTGTTTTTTTTCAAGAATGGCTCTAACGATTTGGATTAAAATACCGTATATTAAACATATTTACATCACAAATAAAATGTATATCTTCAACTTTCTGGGAATAGCCTCTGAAGACTTCTTCATTCTTGATCAATTTTATTAGATTCTGCATAGCTGATAAACCGTAACAGATAGACAGAATGTTACTATACAAAAAATGTAGAACTCGCAAAACATAATAATATGATGTAAGTCACATGTTGATGACCGCTTCCGAGTTATTCCTTGTTGTTGGCTTCAATAATGTAATTTACTTCAATTGTTCACCTAACGGCCAGTTTTTAAAAGATTTGACTACCGCTTTGGAGTTTTGTATTCCCTTACAAGCTTGTCTCTATTAGCATGATATAGATAAATGATTAATCTTTTGTAAGAATAGGTGGAGAAAGTCATTTGAATAGAACATATAGGAGTTTAATAATCGTTTATTGAAGAATGGGAAGAGAAAGCTGTGTGATAATTACGAATCAGATGTTTTCAACTTTAGTGAACTGTTTACCTTTCTTTTTTTTTCTTCTTCTTCTTCTTCTTCTTCTTCTTCTTCTATTCCATATTAGTATTCCTAACGTTCACCGCCGTCTAGGTGTGTATCTCATATAGTGAACTCCATATTCAGGCGGCTTTGTTATAAAAAAGTAGAAAGAAAAATAATCTGATGTGTTACTCTCACATGAATTTCTCTAGCTGTTCTAGAAACTTCATACATAAGATTCTTCTTCTTTCTGCACCTTGCTAATCGTGGTACTCATTAGCACAATGTTCTTATTATTTAGTTCCGTATATGTAGGAAGAATATAAGGGAATACACTAGGCTAAACCAATAGTCAAATAAGAACTGAAGCTTTCCTGGCGACGTGTTAATTCAAAATCTTCTCAGGCTTCTAGCCAGGTAAAAACTTGCTTCTAGATCTAGCTAGTTTTTACCTGGCTAGAAGCCCGAGAAGATTTTGAATCCATAGTCAAATGTTTTAAAAATTGTCATTATGCGATTGTCTTTACATCTTTTCTTGGCCAGGAGTAGAACAAAAGAAAAACGGACACTTCCGTCTGAGAAAAGTATAAGTACTTCACAACTGAAACTAATAACAATGAATACCTCGAAAACGGTAAGATCCACGAAAAAGATGTATATGACATAACTTGGGTATTTTAACAAAACCTAAATTTTTTGTATAGTAAGTTTTCGTCTATCTCTTACGGTTTACTAGTTATGCCAAATTAAGCAATATGTATCCAGAATAAACTGGTCTTCAGAAGCTATTCCTAGAAAATTCAAGATTACATTTTATTTCTTAGGTAAATATCTTTAATATATGGTATTTTATTCAAAATGGTTACGGCCATTTTTAAGAAAATCAACATTTTCTAAAAAAGTTCCATGTAAAGGGCAGTTTGGGGTTGGGGGAGTTTTTCATAGCAGAAACCAAAAATAAGGAATGTCACAAAAACGACGAACTCCAAGAAAAAAATGTATATAACATAAATTGTGTGTTTTAAAGTGCTCTACATTTTTTGTGAAGTAAGTTTTTGTCCATCTCTTACGGTTTAGCAGTCATTCAAAATTTAGTAAAATTGATCCAGAATAAACTACTCTTCAGAGCATGTTCCCAGAAAATTCAAGATATACATTTCATTTGTCAGGTAAATATGTTTAATATCCGACATTTTAATCAAAATCGTTAGAGCCATCTTTGAGAAAATCAAAAATTTCGAAAAAAGTTCCATGTAAAGGGTAGTTGGGGGTGGAGGGATTTTTCTCAAAATCTTCGTGTCGCATCCCTGGAAGATACTAAACTTAAATACCAAGTTTGGTATTTTACCGACTTTTCGTTTTTGAGTTATCGTGTTCACAGACACACGGACACACACACACACACACACACGGACCTTTTTGTGAAAATGCTTTTTTTTGGATATTGGGGACCCTAAAACATATATTTCCGGTGAAATCCTGGTATCGAATTTTTGGTGGAGTGCAATACTTTCTCTATACACTATGTACATGGTGCGTATGGAGAAAGTAAAAAGCTGTTCTTATTGTGATACATTTGTGAAATTTCGAAAAACGCATTATATAACATATATTGTTGAAATTTATACCAGATATTATACAGAATAATAAGGATATTTCTGCCATGTATTAAAATTCTTGATTATATGGTTATTTAAATAATAATTTTGATGGTCTAAATTCATTGTTCTAATAAAAGTGAGCCACATTATACATTTTTAAAAAGATTCAAATAAAAAAAATCAGTTTTATAAAATACAAGTTTGAACCATTTTGTATTTTATATTGCCCTAATTAAGGTAGAAAATGTATTAGTTTTAGTACTCTCCAAATCTGTTGATAATCATAACATAAAATTTACATGATGCATTTTAAAAAGATTCAAATATAAGGATCAGTTTTATAGAATATAAGTTTACGAATATGTCCGCCGTATTATATTTTATATTGACCCTAATTAGGGTAGAAAAGTTATTAATTTTAGTATTCTCCAAATCTCTTGGTAACCATAGAATAACATTTATTGTACATTTATAATTATTTACAAAATCCTGTCCTGTTACTTAAACTAGTTTACTTATTCTATACACGTAGGTTTGAGTACCCTTTAGGCACTACATCCACATAGGTCCTATTTAGTAGATGTAGTCTTTTGGTTTGTGCAACGTATTCCACCTCAATCTGTGTGTTTTCTTTCATGTTCTCTCTTTCGTTTTTCTTCTCCACTTTCCTTTTCTCTTTCCCTATTTCTATAATTCTTTTATTTGCTTTGCAATTTAATATTTTAATTTCTATCATCTCTCTGTGCCATTTATGTTCCCAAATTTCATTTCTCAAATTGCTTACCTATTTACATTCTGTTAAACAGTGAACAATACTGTCTTTGTCCCCGCAAAAAATACAACGTTATGGCTCATTATCCCTCACTTCTTTCAAAAGTATTGCTCCTGTCCTCATCCAAGATAATCCTTCCCTCTCTTGTTTATTACATACATCTGCATACCCCACTCATGACTATTTTCCTTTATTTTTTCATATAAACAAAGCAACTTTTTATTTTTTAAGGTCGCCGCAAATTTCCTATTTTCTATCCTGTTTTCATTTTCCTCTCAATTAATTATTCAAAATTTCATAATTTATTTCTCATAACTGGAGCTTTATTTCCCCAAAACTATATGACCAGTTTCTTTAATGTGCTTTTCAAAGACATCATAAAATAAATTATTATTGCATCGTGGAACATCTTGAATATGAAAAATTGCTGGAAAACATTTTGCGGGAACATAAGGTTTAAAGCTGAGAGTGCCCATTAAGAGCTTCAGTTTATTGGCAATTTAAAGTGCCCCAAGTGGGAAAAACAATATCATTTCTTAGTTTTGAATTAATATGATTTTAACATAAACATTTATTTTTTAATTCTTCGCAAATTTTGGCCAGATTTCACAGATTCATCACCACTATAAATACAAACGCGCCTAAATCATGTTTTCACTGACCGCTGTGCACCTAGGTACACAAGTAAAATCAACAGGGCTATATGCCATCCCGAAAGCATAATATTTATCTGGGACCCAGACTTTAATAAAGTTGCCCAAACAATGCTCCATGTTTTGACATGAAACAGTTTTGCAATAAACGCTGCAGTTACTAGGGAAACCGATATTATGATGCAACTTCCGCTTCAGCAAACACAAAAGGAAATAGAAAAATATTGCATCGTCACGCTTTAAAGCATATGAATAATGGTTTTTAATCATTGCCGATCATTTACATATCCATAGCTCGGAAACTGCATTCCCAGCGTTTAGCATAAATGCATATAAAATTGACAAATATTGATAGCAGGTAATTAATGTGTAGGTAGTTCCTAGCAAAGACTTTAGTTATGATTTTATTGCCAAGTTCAAATAGAGGTACTTAGCAGAATTCTAATGGAAATCGTTCACATTGATTTCATCTGCTCGAGTTAATGAAGCAATTGAAGCAGTGCAGGTTTGTTTTAACCAATACATAGCATTCAAAATACGTAATAGTCTAACATAATGTTCTTAAACCTGGCACATTTGAAAGACATACATTTTTCGTAAAATATAATTAAGATATAGTTTTCAGAGGCTATATAGTTAAAAGTTTCACAGAATCTTTCTTTTCAACTTATTTGGAAATAATTCTATTACCTCTTATATAGTACAATAACTTAGAAAGTATTTATTAAGATATCTTTTAAAAACTCTGATGCGTTACATTTATACCGCATTCCCCAAGCATTCTTCAACAAACCATTGTTTAAAAATTGTATTGTTCAATCTGTATCACACCAATCACTAAACAATAGAATAAATGTTAATGTTATCGGTTTTTCACCAAAGCCATGTGCAGGACAAAGTCAGAATGAAAAAATGAATGCCATAGTCGGGATTTGAATTACGGAACACGCGATCTCAGAAGTATTCATTGCTTCCATGGTAACATACCGGCACGACATTAAATTCTTCAACTGACTCGAATGTTTCCCGACAAATCACAAAGAGATCACAAATGATTTACTCAAACCTTTTAATGATAAACTGTAACCCGGGCTAAATATGAACGCGATTTAGTTGAAGAATTTAATCTCGTGCCGGCATATTCCCATGGAGTTCAGTGGTTAGAGCAACGGGCTAGAGAACGGGAAATTCATGGGTCTAATCCCGGCTATGGCATTGAACTTTTCAGTCTATCTTTACCTATCCAATATCACAACAGAGTTCCTTACAGTAATAAAGCCTTATGCGATAGTCAAATCTTTTAGAAGCGGGTCGCTATGTAAAGGCTTTGAAATTGATTTTTATTACATGGCCAGCAAAAAGAAAGGGGGAAAATCTGATTTTCATTCATATGAATTTCTCCTCCTCTCTGCAACAAATTGTTGTTGCAAAGGATATTCTTCCACTTTATGGCAATCGAGATAAACATTAGCATAAATGGTCTTATTACTTACTTCTTTATAAGTAGAAGGGGAAAAAGCAAATTAGCTAGGCTAAAGTGAAGCTAAATTTTTTTAAAGGCTGGATGCTATGTGGAACGATTCAAATTCGGTTTGCTTTGCATTGTCAGGAAAAAACAAAAGATATATGGAACGAAAGACGACTTCCTGTTTTAGACAAGGTTTAAGTAAATTAAAATTGGAACCAATAACAACGAATTTCTTAGAAATGGTTAATAACACAAAAAAACGTATATGACATGAATTGTGTATAGTACGTTTTTGTCCAACTGGTAAGGTTTACCAACTATACAAAAGTCATCCAGAATAAAGCGGCTTTCAGAGACTATTCATTTGATGACATTTTAATCAACATCGTTAGAACCATTTTTAAAGAAATCAAAATGTTTGAAACAATGCTACATGTAAAGAGTAATATGGTGGGGGGGGGGGGGGGAAGGAGTTTCCTGAAAATCTTCGTGTCGCATGCTTTTAGATCTTGAAACTTGGTGTTTAACCGACTTTTAATTTTTGAGCTATGCCGTTCACAGACACACACGCGCATAGACACACGGACCTTTTTATAAAAATGCTTTTTTTTCCCTCGAAAACCTCAAAACATTTATTTCCGGTAAAATCTCGACATCCAACTTTTGGGTGGAATACAATACCTTTTTTCTACCTACTACCAGCATAGTATATGTAGAGAAAGTAAAAAATGAACACGACTTTTCACATCAGAAGTGTATACGTATTGGACAATTTAAAACAATAACAAGAAATAGCTTAACTCAAAGCAACAACAACAAAAAGGTTTTTGACTTAAATTGTGTATAATTTTGAGTTGTAAGATTTTATTTATCTCCTATAGTTTACCAGTTATGCAAAGGTCATTCAGAATCAAAACGACTTCAGAGCCTATTCCTAGAAAATTCAACATATAAAATTAATTTGTCATGAAAATAACTTAAATATATGGTATTTGAAAAACCAGTTAGTCATTTTTCAGAAAATCAAAATATCGAAAATCTAAACAATGGTTTCCTGGGGGGGGGGGGAATTTCTTGAAAATCTTCGGGTCACATTCTTGGAAGATGCAACACATAAATTTCCAGTTTAGTATTCATCAACATTTCGTTTTTAACGTTTCTTGTTTACAGACACAAACACGTGTACAAGATTTCTTTTATAAACATGTTTCTTTTTTAAATTCTCTGTAGGTATTACGTACATAGAATATAGAGAAGGTATTGCATTCCTCCCAAAACTACGATTCCGAGATTTCACCGGAAATAAACTTTGAGACCCTCTGAATATAAAAAAATGAATTTTTAGAAAGATGTCAGAGTGTGCGTCTATTGACAACAAAATTCAAAAACTAAAGGTTTTAAAACCAAACTATTTGGTGACATATTTTTGAAAAAAAATTCTAAAGATTCGCTTTAATTTTGATTAAAATACTGTGTATTAAATATATGTATATGAAAAATAAAAGGTATATCTTGAATTTTCTAGGAATAGCTTCTGAAAATAGCTTGAATAACTGGTAAACCGCAAGAGATACACAGAACTTAGTACCCCCCCCCCCCAAATGTGGATCTCGTCAAAATCTCACACCGTCTCTGTCACGTTGTCACTGTACAATGCAATTTCAGAAGAAAATTTGGTGTCGATCCACCCAGTGGGCCCAGTATCGGTAAGTGGTACGCTGACTTCAAAACGAGGGGATGCATCTATAAGTGGAAGTCAACTGATCGCCCATAAACAACTGTGAGAGAGTTTCACACGAAGTCCACAGGAATCCACCGTAAAAGTCAGTAGTGAATTAATCATTTAACAAGTAACCTGTGTGGGTTGTCGGGCTGAAACCATTCACCTCTCACCTAGACGGTCCGGGTTCACATCCAAGAGACCGCAGGTGGGATTTGTGGTGGACAAAGTGTCGCACAGGCGGGTTTTCTCCGGTTTCTCCGGCTCACCCCGCCATCGCATTTAACTAGTGCTCCATCAGCTTTCCATGCATCAGCAGTGTCATCGCCTGCGGTGCCATTATAGTAAAAGCGGGCGTTAAACTCTATCAAAAACTGTGTGAAAGAGTTTACGGAAACGAGTCGCGTACATGTTCCACATAAACGTTAGGATTTTCCAAAGCACATACCCTGGTATTGTGTTTGTGCACTTTTTCTGACAAATCGTAAGTGACTTCATCACTAAACACCAATGATTCTTCAGTTTCCATCCTGAGTTGCATCTCCTCACAGAAAAACTGCCGCTTGGCTATGTCGTCTAGTTTCAGAACCTAGTACAACAATTTACAGATGCAATATATGGTATAGATGGAACTTCAAACGTTTCCATAAAAACTTCCACACTGTTTGTTGGGGAATGTTTAATTCTCTACTGGCTTTTACGGTTGGATTCCTGAGTACTTCACACCCTCCACATTTGCCTCACTTGCTGATGGACGACCGGTTGACTTCCACTTACAGATGCATCCCCTCGTTTTGAAGTCAGCAGGCCACTTACAGATACTGGGCCCTCTCCAAATTTTCTTCTAAAATTGCGTTGTATAGTGGCAACAGACTGGGATATACGAAAATCTACCCTCCTGTCTTCGTTTACAGCATGCTTCCATTACATCGTCTCATAGCAACGAAATTAATAAATATGCAACAAGTTCACCAACATAACAAAACACATTTGAGTTTCTCTTTCTTTTGATACCAACATCATATTTCTAAGTGTCTCCTTACGATAGTAATTCAAGTTTGTAAAGATAATTTATAGTAACACTGTATATTGGCATGAAAGAATGTTTAATTTTGTCCAGATGCTTCTATCAGGCTTGAGGTTCTTTCATGTTCCGTAAATGTACGACACGGGATTCCATGTGTATATAGTACCTGGTGTGTTAGTTTATAATGTAGGCAATAGAAAGGAAAAGAACATGTAAGCCATCAACTCCTATGTTTACGCATGCCTAAGAGGAATCTTTCTTATTTATAGAAAGTGGCAAAATAAGTGTTTAGTTTGCGGCAAAATTCTACATTCAGAAAATCCTGTTTGCAGCGTCAATATGCAATTCATGCAAGTGAGCACGATAGCTACCAAAGAGAAGAACATATCTTCCAAATTGGGTTCGATACTAATTAATTACCAAGATGCCCGTTCATCTTCACTGCGAAAGTTCCTCGTTACAAATTAATTCTCATATTGTTGGAGATACAATACGACTACAACAGTATTAAGTAATGTTGTTGTTTTATTATGTTAACGCTATAATAATTTTATTTATTATTTTTTTGTTTTTTGTTTTTTGCAATTTAATGCTTTGACAACCAATTACCACAAAATCTATAAAATATGTATATATTCATAGCGAAAGTATAAATACTAATGCAAGAGACATAATAGCGCAATCGTTTACCAATCATGAACCTTCAATAAATCTGTTAGCTTATATCTATTAGCTTATTAGCATCCTGTCACAGCACTGTTCTTGTTTTCCGCGCAGTGATAATTGATTTGCAAAAGCATCGAGCAAATTTTCTCTCTTTGTTTATTCAAGGTTAAGCAGATTCATATTCTGGCATTCTATCTGTGGTACCACTAAACTGAAAACTGGTATCCTTTCCTATAAATGCCATGGAAATGTGGATATTTTAAAGTGAAATAAAGTAGTGGGAAGTTAAAGAAATTAAATTTTGTCGTATAAACTCCTGAACATTAAACCTATTTACTTTATAGTCAATTACAGGAGGCAGAATATAGAAAGTTTGAGATACTAGAAATTGGTATGCATTTCAGGAGAACTTGTCGAATGATTTAACCTGAAAGTAAAAAAAAATTGCAGTACCTTATGATACCTATAATATGAAAAATGTACATGATAGTTACTTATATTTTTAAAAAAAACATTATTATCTTTAATTCTCATAAATACTCAAAATTTTACTTTAAAATAAATGGACAAAGTTTTCTACTGAACGGTTTCATATGGAAAGTCCCATTTTTGACTTTTTGGCTAAATAGTTTGCAGTCATCAGAATTGCGGAAGGCATTCGAACTCATTTCGAATACATCATTCGTTATCGGAAGGCCTATACATTCTGCTTTACGGCTCCCAACATTCGGGAGTTCTTGGTGAAAATAGACACCTATGTTTTTAAATGTGCCCCCCCCCCCAACTCAGAGGTACTGATCAACCTGAAACACACTATTCTTAATAATTAACAATATTAGTCTGAAAATGAAGCACATATTGATGTACCCAATGTTGTTCATTACGTTGTACTCAATTATCAATACAAGTCCCGCACTTATACCCTAACAGCGTGCATAACACCGTAAATACAAGGCATATTAAAAGAGCTAACATTTATTTTAGTCCCCACAATAAAAGAAAATCTTAGATGTTCCATTCACACGATTTCCTTTATCTGTACTGCACACAAACTATTAAGAAAAGACAAGATAAACTTTATCAGTTCTTATTACTTAATTTCTTATAAGTAGAAGGGTAGTTTAAAGTGACAGTCAAATCTTTTAAAAACAGTCGACATGCAATTGACATTGACATTTGGTTCTCTTTCCGTGGTCAAGACTAAAAGAAACAGATATGAAACGGATCAGAACTTCCCGTTTGAGAAAAGTGTTAAGTAATTTAAAATTGACACAAATAACAAGGAATATCTCTAAAACTGTACAAACAGCAGTATATGACATAAATTGTCTGTCTGAATGAGATCTGCATTGTTTGTGTGCTAACTCTTTGTCTATCAGTTACGGTTTATCAGTTTTGCAAAAGTCATTCAGAATGAAGATTCCTTCACAGGTTATTCCAAAGAAATTCAGGCCCTAGGTTTTATTTGTAATGTGAATACACGGTATTTTAGTCAAAAACGTTAGAGTCATGTTTTAGAAAAGCGAAAATTCCGAATAGAGCCCCACGTAAACGATAGTTTGGAGTAGGGGGATTTCTCTAAAAATCTTCAAGTCACCTGTTTGGACATTAAGTATGGTTTAACCGACCTTTTTGTTTTGAATTATGTTGTTCAAAGACACATATGGACCTTTGTCTAAAATACATTTTATTCAGGGGTTCTCAAAACACGAATTTCCGGTGAAATATCTGTGTACCTACAGAGTTCATGGTAGAGAAACTAAAAAGCGCTTTCCAGCGTCCTTAACTGAAACAGCTAATGAAATCCAGCTGTATTTTATCGCAAACTGTTATCTGTTAAATGCACAAAATATGAACCGGGTACTTTTACATGTTCATACCAATATATAACTTTTTCATTTTCAGAGGTCACATAGAGAGAATAAAAATAGCATGACATGCACTTGAAATGAACAACATACAAGTGTATACAGCTGTTTAAAATTGCGAGTTCTTTTGATTCTTGTTCTTTATCGCCGTCAACAGCAAACCGATGTTAAGTAAAATGTGTTTCTAAACATTAAATATTACGTATTTACTTTCATGTACATATATGTAAATTTGTTTGAATCTGCGATTCCCTTTCCTTTGAGTTTAACTCAAAGGAAAGTTTGAAGACTATCTTCGAGCACTACTTCAGTCTCAAAGAAAGCCACGACAAATCAGAAACTATTGCTGTCTTCAGAACTTCAGAGCAGTCTACTATAATTACATTCAGTGGAAAAAAACTGCGAAGATAATTTCTTAAAACATTTGATACATTAGATTTACATAACCTTCTCCACCTTCAAAAGTTTATTAGTGTATATACAAATAATTCTTATGAAAGCTATTTTATGGGTCTTTCAAAAGTCACTTCAAAGTTTAAATCATTTAAAAATAGTATCATATTTTAGATAGAGTTTGGTTCTCTTTTGTTGTTTTCTTATTTTGTTTTCAATTCATGGGTACCATGGGTACAGTTTTGTTGAGTAAATATTAGTAATTTCATACTGCTTTGAGAATTTGTGACCTGGTTTCAAAGCAGCTGCTATAATTATCATCAGTTGAAAAAACTGCAGAAATAATTTTTTTTAAACAGTTGATATATTACATTCACTTAACCATCTCTGACCTCAATCGTTTATTGGTTTATATACTTCAATAAACATAGTTTTTATGAAAGTTTATTTTGCTGTGTTTCTTCATCTTCTTTTTGCGCAAAAGTAAAGATAAAGCGAGTATGATTATCATCTGTTAAGAACTGGAAGCGATATCTTAAATTTAAATTTGCATACATACTTGGCATAGTAGGCTCCGGTTGATTGCAAGAAATTCACCAAGTTAAATAAAAATATTTTAATATATACATCTTACAGCTACATCTTTGCACTATTTTTCTACATAGTTTCCATAACGATTGAGGCACTTATCGTATCTGTTCACAAGCTTTGAAATTCCTTCTGCATAAAAATCACCCGCTTGTGCCTGGAGCCAGCCTGTGACCGCATCTTTGAGCTCTTCGTCGTCATCAAACCGCTGGGACCCGAGCCATTTCTTCATATGCATGAAGAGGTGATAATCGCTTGGCGCCAGATCTGGGCTGTAAGGTGGATGGTTGACAACGTCCCACTTGAAGGACTCAAGAAGGGCTGTTGTTCTGCGAGCAGAGTGAGGACGGGCGTTATCGTGCAAAAAAACGATACCGGAAGTCAGCATACCACGGCGTTTGTTCTGTATAGCCCGTCGTAATTGTTTTAGTGTTTCACAGTACACGTCTTGATTAATGGTCGTCCCACGTTCCATGAATTCAACCAACAACACCCCTTTTGCATCCCAAAACACCGTTGCCATCAATTTTCGGGCAGAAAAATCTTGCCGGGCTTTTATTGGTTTGGTAGGCGAATTTGAATGTGCCCACATCTTTGATTGTTCTTTTGCCTCAGGGTTCACGTACTTAATCCAGGTTTCGTCCCCGGTCACGATTCTGTTTAACAATGGTTCACCTTCGGCCTCATAACGTGACAGAAAGTCTAATGCAGAGGCCATTCTTTGAGTTTTGTGGTGGTCGGTAAGAATTTTGGGCACCCATCGTGCACAGAACTTACGGTAACCCAATCTTGCTGTCACTATCTCGTACAAGAGAGTCTTAGAAATCTGTGGAAAATCAGTAGACAACTGCGACATTGTGAAACGTCGGTTTTCACGAACTTTTGCATCAACTGTCTGAACGAGTTCGTCCGTGACCAATGATGGTCTACCACTCCTCTCTTCATCATGAACGTTTTCTCGTCCACTTTTAAATAAACGTACCCATTCACGGACCACTCCTTCACTCATAACTCTTGGTCCGTACACGGCACAAAGCTCACGATGAATAGCTGCTGCAGAATATCCTGTGGCTGTAAAAAACCTTATAACAGCACGCACTTCACATTTGGCGGGGTTTTCTATTGCAGTACACATTTCAAACGGCCACAAACACTAAACTAGCGCAGGTACGACTTTCACTCGACCACGGCTTGATGCCGACTGACCTGCTGAGTGCGTGAATGCACAGATGGCGTCGCTACTCCCCCCACTACCCGCACTGTGACCGATCGGAGGTTACTTTCTGAACGGCCCTCGTATATATGCCACGCAATAGTGAAAAACAATTGAACATCTCACCCGGAGGTGCCGGGTTCGATTTGCGGCTGGGACGGGGAAGTTTTCTTTACCAGAATTATCCCCCACAGAGTCTGGAAGTATGTATATGAGAGCGAATGTGTGTTTCAGGAAAATAAAATGATTTAAACCAAACGTAAAAGAACCTACAGACAACGAGTTGTTTCAAGTGCAAAGCCCCCGATATGACCATAGATGTTAAAGGGGGCTATATAAATGAAACAAAAAAACAAAAACAAAAATGAAAATCGACAGGATATTAAAAAAAAATCTGATGCTTTCCATTCATATGATTTTTTTTTTTTTTTTTTTAGTTATTCTTAAAAAGCTTTCCTTACAAAAGATTGTTCTTTTATACACAATATGTTAATCGAGATAAGCATTAGAGAATGGTCGTATTATTTGCCTCCTTGTAAGTAGAAGAAATATAAGGGAATACACTAGGCTAAAGCGATAACCAAATCTTTTAATAGCTTATGCTATGTCAAACAATTGAATTTCGGTTTCCTTTTGCGTTCACGTCGGTAAAACTAAAGAGATGAAGCGAAAGTTGGTTTCCCGTTTGAGAAAAGTATACATACTTTAAAACTGAAACCAATAACAAGAAATATCTCGGAAGAATGTATGTGACATAAATAGTATGTTTTAATAAGATATACTATTTTTGTGTATTAAGCTTTTATCTATCTTTTACGGTTTAAGAGTTACAAAAGTCATCCAGAATAAAGACGTCCTCAGAGGCTATTACCAGAAAATTTAAAATATACATTTTATTTATCATGAAAATATCTTAAGCATATGGCATTTTAATCAAAATCATTAGAGCCATTTTTGAAAAAAACAATATTTTCAGAAAATGTTCCATGTAAAGGATGGTGGTGGTGGGAGGATTTTCTTGAACATTTTCGTATCGCATCCTTGAAAGATACTGAACCTAAATACCAAGTTTGCTATTTAACCGACTTTTCATTGTTGAGATATACTGCACACACACACACACACACACACACACACACACACATACATACATAAAAGAACATGTTTCTAAAATGCCCTTTGTTGGGATAAGGTTGTCTCAAACATGTATTTTCAGTGAATTCTTGGTATTGATTTTTGAGTGCAATACAATATCTTCTCTATCCACTATGTACACTGTACATAGTGCTAGAGAAAGTAACAAACGTGGTCAAATTCTAGCATATATAAGGTGTATCATGGAAATGATTTATGCCAAAAATAGGCTATTATAAATAAGTTACATGTTTTAAAGTGGTCTACATATTTTCTGTCTCTCGCGTAACGGTTATCAGTTATACAAGATTATATAAACTTCCTTCTGATTGATAAAATATAACATGTCCGGGCTTTAAGGCCGTGGTCAAACATTAAAATTATTAAAATAATTAAAACTTGACGTTTCGTCCTCAGCTGTGGAGGACATTTTCAGAATGAGACTAGGCAGGAACAGCTAGCGACTGCAGATTCATGGAGCAGTGGACGCCAATTTATATAGTTGAAGTAGTGGGAGGGGTGTAATTGGACTGCTGTGTTCTGAATGGCTGTTGTGCTGGCCGCACAAGGCTGTAAGGCAGGAATCTAGGTCTGGTTTAGCATAAATCCGTCTTTTCTATTGAAATTATTGGGATGTTTGTATGTTCCTATGGATTCTCTGACCATTCTGGGGTAGTAATATTTGGTAGTTGCGAGCACTTCTGTTTTTTCAAATAATATGTCATGTTTGTCTAGGACGAGGGCAGATTTGTCTGTATGACCAAGGCGACATCTTTTGTCTTCGGCGATGCGAGTTTTTATACTACGTTTCGTTGTGCCTATGTAAGATTGGCCGCATGTGCAGGGTATTTTGTAAACACCGGCGGTAGAGAGCGGGTCCAGCGGGTCTTTAGCTGATTTGTGAATTTGTTTCAATTTTCGTGTTGGAAGATATATTGTTTTAATGTTCTGTTTATTTAGTAGTTTGCCTGTTCTGTCAGTGACGCCTTTTATAAATATTTCCGATTGCCAACTCTCATCTGATGAAGCCAACATCCTCCCTAAAGGCGAGAATTTTTCTGTTACGCCTAACAAAATTCCGACTGAAGAGATAATAGCTAATGTAGAAGCAGGTCTTTCCAAGCTCCCACAAGATCTTTCCCAGGCTATTCACATGGAGACAACTAGGATTTTATGCAAAGCACGCACGTGAATTTTACCAGAGTATCTATTTTGGGCCGAGTGGTTAGACATCTCGCCTCTCACCTAGGAGAGTGCACGTGGGATTTGTGGTCAATGAGGCGGCGTCTGTGCGGATATTCTCCGGGTTTTCGATTTCTCCCGCCACTTGTACTATAATATTCCTACTGCCTCTATTTGAGCCTCATTTCATTTCATCCACTTCCTCACTTTCATACCAGGCATCGGGCTGATCACCCATCCTGGTTTCTATCTGCTGCAGAGCTTCAGTTCCATAACGGGTGTTTTCCCCAGGCAGTGGCTTGTAAGTACTGGAGAGTGGAAATGAGGATGGTGAATAGGGAAAGAAAGAAAGAAAGAAAGAAAGAAAGAAAGAAAGGAAGAAAGACGGGTAGGTAGGCAGGCCGGTGCACGGGCGGGCGGGCGGGTGGGTAGGCAGGTAGGTAGGTTAGTAGAATCTATTTCACATAGAATATAATTAAATGAATACTTAACTCCATTCTAATAATAAGAGCATCATAATAATGTAATGTGTTGCAATCAAAAACTTTATCTATTTTGCAAAAGAATATTCTTACAAAAGCTTATTTTTCTACACCATGCTAAACGTGATAAACACTACCACGAATTATGTATTTTCTTGTAGCTAGAAGAAGAAAATGGGAATACAATAAGCTAAGGTAATTGTCAAATCCTTTAATAGCTAGGCGGCATGTAATGACCTTGAAATTCTGTTCCCCTTGCATAACCAGAACATAAAGGAGAAAAGCAATTATGACTTTCCATTTGAAAAACTGTAAGTATTGAAAAACTGAGGTCAATAATAAGGAATAATAAGAAAATGGCTAACTCTACTGAAAAGGAAGAAGGAAATATAACTACCAGCTGTGTCCCTTAAAGATACTTATATTCTCTGTGTAGTGATCTCTTATAACTTACCAGTTATGGAAAGTTCATCCAGGATAAAAATGACTACAGAGGCTATTTTCAGAATGTTCAAGCTATGCATTTCATTTGTCGTGAAAATATCTTTATCATAAGGTACTTTAATCTAAATCGTTGGAGGCTTTATTGAAAAAATAAATGTTTTTTAAAAATGTTACATGCAAAGAATAGTTTGGTAAAAGGAAACTTTCTTAAAAATCTTCTTGTTATATCCTTGGAAGATACTGCACTTAAATATCAAATATGGCATTAACCGATTTTTCGTTTTTAGTAACACTGTTCATAGACACAAGGACACAGACATACAAAGACGAACCTTTTTCAAAAAAAAAAAAAACTCCTTTTGGAGCCTGAAAATATATATTTGCAACGAAATCTTGAAATATAATTTTTGTTTGGAATACAATACTCTACCTGCTTATTATACGTTTGAAACTGAGGTTAGGCATGTTTTTTCTCTTCAAACTGGATTATGAGAAACTGCGAGAGTTAGGGGAACAGATTATGAATTATGCTCCGTAAAATCCCAAGAGAATATAGCTCCTATTGCAATGATGGTGTCTGAATAATAATCTTCCAAATGGAAACAATTCTGAGAAACTGTCTTGTGACCACATTTGAGTTTCACCATGTGTGTATACTTTTACACGTATGTTACCTTGGAGGATGTCTCAGTGCTAAGCATTAGGGAGTTCTCGATCCCCGTGGCTGGTCTACCGATCTATGGATTTTTTTCGAGATTTCCTCTTGTCGCCAGGCGAAAGCTGAGTAAATATTTTCATCTCCTGAATTTCCTATCATGAAGCGACTCGGCGAGGCCGTGGATCTCATGATCCTGGGAGATTGGGTACTTTTGATCAGTGTTTTTCTTTCTTTCTTCCTTTTTTTTTTTTTTTATGTATAGCTTAATGGCCTTTAAATATCGATCGATGAATAAAATAAGTGAAATGATACTCAAATGATCTCGGGGTCCATGGAGCTTTTAGTTACTCGACATTTGTCTTCTCATGATATGGCAAAACCCCGCAAAATGCCCTATCCGGGTAACTCACCCTAAGCGAGATTAAAACTCGCGACCTGTTGAATGCGTGGCAAACACTACCCAGGCGGGCTAAATAGTGTTGCTAGACGGGGTTGTGAGGCGCCTCAATGTCCATCGGATAGTTAGAACGGCATGCTGTCGCCCCTACCAAGGTTTTTCGGTAGTCTTCCCTGCGTGGTTAGTGCGTAACAGCCACGTAACAGCTTCCGTCCTGGAGGGTTCGCACGTCGGGTGGGGGGGGGGGAGACTTTTAGCAACCAAAATATTGCCCTAATGGAAAGACCCACGGAACGATTAAGTTTTTTCCCTGGTCCCAGCGGGAGCTTTCCTTACGCGTTGAGACTCGCGTGGAACTATCAGGAAGCGAGGGCTACGTGTTTTTTTTTTTTTTTTTTTTGTTTTTTTTTTTTTCTTCAGGTTCTGCGGCTTCACTGCCATTCATTCTACAAATTACTCCATAATCATTTTTTCAAATCATTCATTTGACATTTCACATCAATCGCTTCCTCACTTTCATACCAGGCATTCATACCTGGCTTATCTCTGATCGAAAGCCTCTGCTCCACAACAGACGTCTGACATACTAGGAAGTTAAACAGAGATAGAAATAAAAAAAGAAGAAAGAATGAATGAATGAATGAAAGAAAGAAAGAAAGAAAACAATTTTCTGGCCCTTCATGTCGTTTTCATTCTAACGGGGGCGTTTGGACTTTGTGTGGGGCGGGGCCCCCAGTCTGCCTGTCTGACAGTCGGAGTGTTTCAGTTTGGAAACTTTGGGAAACATGTCGTTGCCGTCGGTACTAGTTCCGGCCGCTCTCATCTCATCCCTCCCTCACGGGGGAGGTCCCTCGTGGGGCTTAGGTACAACAACCGTATTCTTTCGGTGACGAATCTCCTCCGTTCGTATCCTAATCCTACATATATGTTACATTATATATGGAGTGAAAAGAATTTAATAAATGTAATTATCCAATGCGTTACATAAATATAATTATAATGGTGTACACCGCGATAAAGGAAAAATGTTAGGCAACGGGGGAGACATCTCTCGCATTGTGACCTTTGCAAATCGATTGTGGCTAACGCCACAAGGGGGATGGAATGAGGTGATGGAGGCCACAGGCCACCAGAGACATGCGGAAGTTCCTAACTTATCAAAGCCCATTGCCGGTTTGTCATAGGGGGCGTGCAAGTAACCCGCCAACCTGGTATAAATCTGTAACCCCTGAAAAAAAAAAAAAAAAAAGTATTATTCCATAATATTTAAATATGAAGTGTATCCAGAAAGTAAGTACTAGTTTAAAAAAGATACAAAATATTTGTTTCCACAACATTTATTTATAAAAAAGAGCATTCAATAACCTATTTTTCGTCATAGTTGATACCATTGTTCAGGTATTTGTCATGGCGGGGAATCAACCTTTATTGACCCCTTCAAAAAAAGTTACTGCCAGTGAATACAGCCACTACTAAACACCGTGTTTTGCGACGTCATCGCTGTCAAAGCGTCGTTCTTCGAACGCATGCTTCAGGTTCAAGAACAGCTGGTAGCAGTCAGAAGTCGCAAGAACTGGGCGGTACGGCGGGTGATTAAACTGCCGCCAACCAAGTTGTTGAATAAGGTTCTGAGTGCCATAGTCATGAGTGACGTGCGTTGTCATGAAGCCACACAATACTTTGACTGACCATTCCGCGCCTTTTGTTTTGAATTGTGTGCCGTCACATCTCTCTTATTACTGTATTGGATAAGAAATGTTAAAGCACTGTCCAGTCGCTTCGTTTTGTGTGCATCCGTCAGCATCTTCGGAACACAACGGGAACACAGTTTGTGATAATTTAAGCTCTTTGTGACAAGCTCATGCAAGACAGTTTTGAAATTTCCGGAAATACATCAAAAAGCATTCTTGTTGTGAACCGTCGGTTTTCATGAAT
This sequence comes from Hymenopus coronatus, assembly GCA_030762935.1. Taxonomy (NCBI): domain Eukaryota; kingdom Metazoa; phylum Arthropoda; class Insecta; order Mantodea; family Hymenopodidae; genus Hymenopus; species Hymenopus coronatus. The sequence continues at coordinate 27,439,469 of CM060896.1, read as the reverse complement.
TTCCTCATTCATTTGTTCAACCAAATCATCCGTGATAACGAAGGCCACCCTATCCGTGCATAGTCATGAGCATTGGATCGTCCATTATTGGATTGTCTAAATCACTTTCTCACCATTCCATCTGTCATTACATTATCTCAGTAAATCTCCACACGTTGACGATAAATTTCAGCGGGCTTAACATCCCTCGCGTTCAAAAATCATATTACGGGACCACTTCACAGACGGCGAGATGAGAAATTGTCTTAAACGATTTGAACGCACACTAACAGTGTAAACAGAATACGAATTGGCTGTAATGGCTTCAGTGAACAGACAATGAACCAGAGAGACGAGTGCGCATGCGTGAAGCCGCGACACCAGCTTTGCGGTGGTGGCAGAACGAAATGCTACTTACTTTCTGGACAAACCTCGTAAAATAATAATTTAATTCGTATTTATATAAAATTCATCCTACCTTCCTTTTCAATATCAAATCTCGAAAGAAATTAGTATTCACGAAGAGTAATCTCTCTAATGAGCACCTGCCCGCGCCATTGCTAGCAATGTCTACATGGAAACATCGCGAACATGGAAACACACATAAAAGGAATAAAGAAAACGGAATGAAGGGGAAACGATAGAAATCAAATCGTGATCGCTGACACACCACTCCAGCAATCGCCTTATAACACTGGGGAAAGCAGAAAAACCAATGGGTAAGAGAGGGCAATTGCCAGGGCTCGAACCAGGGACCTGCAGAATTTGAGCCACACATGTTACCACGACACCGCCTCGCTTAGTAAGATCAGCTAAAGTAAACAGTGTAAGAAATTAAAATGATATCATTTATATTATTATACCAAATAAACATTAACAAATGAAAAATATGTCTAAATTTTGTAAGCATTCAGGCCCATTTGGATTGTTGCATTTGTCATATCATAATTGTACAACCGTCCTTTTAAAAATGTTTTATAGACACTTATTAGTTTCCTAAGAGATATTGTGATTGGCTAACTTTGAAAAAATGTATCTTTAACATTTAATTTCTCGATTAATATGTAGTAACATTGACTCGCTAACCGTGATCCAATGTTTTACTGGATTCTTAATTTTACTACAACTTCTTACCTATAGAAAGTATACAATTTCATCCAAAATTGATATTTCACCGGAAGTGCACCTTTTGATACTATCTGGTCCCTTTCCAGAGTATGTATGTGAGTGTCTGTATGTATGCGTGCTCAAAAATAAAAAGTCGCTTAAATAACAAACTTGAAATTTAAATTCATCATTACCCAAGAATGTGCATAAAGATATTTAAGAAAAATTCCCTATCCTAAACTCTGGTTTAGATGAAGCATTTTTCCAATATTTGGGAATCTAAAAATGACTGTAATAATTTTCATTGAAATATCGTGCATTTAGATTATTTTCATGAAATATAAAATATTTATCTTGAATTTTATGGCAATAGCTTCTGCAGTCCTCTTCATTTTGGGTACTTTTGCATAGCTATTAAACCGTAAGAGACAGAACAAAATTGTATCCGAAAATTGTGTATTTCATTAATTCACAAAATTTGTATCAAATGCATTTTTGTGCAGTTAACGATTTCCCAAATACTCCTCGTTATTTCTTTAAATGCTTTCTTCAAATGGAATGCCATTATTCTTTTTTCCAAGCAAAGAAAAAGAAATTTCAGTACATCATATACCGACCAGTTCTTAAAGGATCTGACTGTTGCTGAAGCCTAGCGCATATACAAGGAAGTAAGTAATAAAACCATTTCTGGTGTTACCATGAAGTAAATAGAAAAATCTGATGTGTTACATTCACACGACTTTCTCTAGCTGTTCCACAAACACTTTTTCATAAAAAAACAATTATTTTATCTACACTATGCTAATTAAGATAAACATTACCAGAATTTGTCTTGTTACTTGCTTCTTTGCAAGTAGAAGGGAATAAAAGGAATACATTAGGAAGCGATAGTCTTAATCCTTTAAAAACCGGTCACTAAGTGAAACAATTGAAATTCAGTTCCCTTTGCGTGCTAGAAGTAAACTAAAGAGAGACGAAAAGAACCAGCTGTGGAAAAGTTTAAAAAAGTCATCCAGAATGAAGAGGTCTTTAAAGTTATTTCCAGAAAGTTTAAGATATTCATTCCGTTTGTCATGAAAATATTTTAAACATACAGCATTTAAATAAAAAATTGTTCCATGTAAAGGATATTTGGGAGTGGGAGGATTTTCTTAAATTCTTCCTCAGAAAATATTGAATTTAAATGCGCGCGCGCACACACACACACACACACACACACACACACACACACACACACAACATATACACACGGACATGTTTCTAATACTGCTTTGTTGGATTGAAGGGTCTCAAAACGTATACTTGAAATCTCGGTGTCTAATTTTTGAACGAAGTATAATACTTTCTTTATACAATATGTGCATTGTACTTATGTACTAAGAAGGTAACCAGAAGCTCTTATAAAAAAAGTTTGTTGCGGAATAGGTAGAGAGAGTCATGCAAATATAATGCATTAGATATATTTTCTCTTCAGTATAAATGCAACACTGATAGATTTAATTTTGTGGTTCTATATGTGAATACATTTTGTGTGAGTTTTAAAATAAGCAGTAATAGTTGTAAATAAAAAAACGCTGCATTTATTATTTGTAATGCAAACTTCACTACATGTATTTTAGCAACGTAATTCAATTGACTGTCAAAAATATTAAATGGTATAATTGTTCAAAAATAATCATCCATGTGTAACGGTTTTGGAGCGATAGAGCATGACTTTAGATCGCTCCCTTTGTTCTCATTATCTATTATTAACAAAACATAACAACCGCGAGAAGTACAGACCGAAACATTTTGCAAGCTATTACTGAAAACATAATTTAACTGTTAATTACTAACGTCCAATGTACACTCTGTGCTTCCTCGGTTACATGACGTTTCACGAGACCTTGTCTGAACATATGGTACACGTCAGTGTTTGTTGACGGAGGATTTGCATTTGGTTTAGAACAAACACGGAGTACGTAAATCAGAAATATTTGCATCGAAACATCCATGAAGAAAACGAATTTGAAACCTTGCCAAGTTAAATGTAGAGCCCAAGCCATCCATCACTGAAATCTGATGTTTACTCTCAAAATAACGTTTGAAAAACGGAGCAGTCATTGGAAACTGGGAACGATTGATAATGGTACAGAATCTCCGCACAAAAATAATAGAAATTAAACAGCGACATTAGCTCCAATCTAACTTGTTTTATTACGATTTCCTTTCCAATAGAGCGTATGAAAATGTGTGAATAGAATGCCGGAAAAAAAGCGCAGAAAATATGAAATATTATATTGTTTTGCCTGGTTACTGGAATAGGGTGGCCAGACTGCTGATAAGCGAAGTCGCCGTTTTAGTCGATTTGAGCCGATGCAGCAGACCAATGCTACTAATTCCTGAACCTCCGTATTTCTTCCTCCTTCTGACCACATTATTATGGCAAAGTAATGTTAGAACTCCGATGTCTTCTATCACATGGCTTTCTCTACCTGTTCTGCAAACAAACGTCAGAAGGGTATAGTAACTGGTTTTGAAACACGGGGGGCATACTTATTTCAGCAGAAAAAAAATTGGGATAACAAGCCTGCTCCATATTGAGTAATCTTTCCAATACATGACCTAGATTTGTGCTAATTATAATAAAGAAAGCTCGAATTTCAATATCGCGATATACTAAATAAAATGGTCTTCTGTTTCCTAATTGTTGTTCAAACATTGTTGATGTGTACTGTGTGACAAACATTACACTTGATACTTATGAAATATAATTTCTCAATTATATTAAATTTGGAAATAATTACAGATAATTACTATTTGATAACCCATAACTTTTTAAACACTCAGCTTATCCTCAGCTTATGAAAACAGCAATAACACCTACATTAATTCAGCCTCTACAGGAAAGCGATTCATACATATCATTTCTCTTGAAAAATACATATACATTAACAGGGATAGATTTCAATAAATAATCATTATAATTAGTCATAAAATATCTGGGCTTCAACAAAACCGATAGAGGCAAAACATAGATTAAATAACGGAACACGACAGCGAATAGACATACTACATTGAAACGGGTGCACTTTCCTAATTAACGCAAATAATTATAAAGAGACAGTACCTAAGATTTGAACTTCTCTTGCGGGTAACGAGAATGGGTAATACGAAGAGATTAAAAAAATGCATAATGTAGAACACACCACAAAAAGAATGTAAAAAACACTAAATATATAACTATTGGCACGACATCTATATGGTCAAGACAAAGTAAAGGTACTTTTACAATTCCTTTATATCGTAGCACCGGAGCAACAAACTACCACAATCCCATGTTAAATAGAATACTAATAATTGCAATACGCTTAAATGATCATACACTCAACTCTAGCATTTTTTTCAGTGGAAGGAAACAGACCACCTAATATCATGATTCCTGGCTACAATAACCGTGCATCTCTTTAACATTTACAATAAAATACTGATCAGAGACCTTAACGAGAAATAACGATGAATATTTAGAAACAAAACTTTGACCAACATTACAAATATATCACTGAGCACGAGAAAATAAGACATAGGCTTCGGTCTGAAGCAATACAACGCTTTTAGACTACACTCGAAATGACCCCTTTTGAAAGTGCACTTAAGAGGAATGCCTACAGGCTACAGACCATTACAAGGGAAAGCTAATTCGCTAAGTATAGCAAGATGAAAAAACAGATGTATATTTACTATGACCCAGGAAACAATTCATGCAATTATGATTGATAGAGGCCGGACATCATAAATAGATTATCCTGCTTCTTCTTTTTAATAACGTATAAGATGTTAAGCTATGCAATAAATCCTGATAGAGTAGTTGTAATGTGAAATAACAAGGATCGCTTATCGATCCCGTGTAACAGACAAAGAAAACCGAATTCATGAATGAACTTAAGGCGAAAATGACTTAATATGTGCTGATGCACCTGAAAGTCCAGAACTCGAAAAAAACAATTTAAAAATATTTATCTCAGGAACTGTTAATCTTTACGAGACGGGATGAAGCTTTCAACACAGGTAATATTACGCGAGAGAATAAATTTGATTGTAGGTCCTTGATTCGATTCTATAACTGTCGAGGTCATTTTAAGATTCTAGCGTATCCCTCAAATGTTAGCGGTCAGTAACATGGAAAGCTGTATATTGATGCATTTAGCATTACCATTTAGGATTCTAAGTGCTTCATAGCCTAAAGGACCCACTTTGAGCCCAGATTCGATGGATCTAAAAACCAAGGCGAATAACTGTTAGAGGGATAAGCTGAAGGAGAACGAATAACGGTAAAACGGATTCTCGTTCGTCAACTTTGAATATCGATACAAATAAATAGGCAGAAGGAGAGCGAATAAAAGTAAAACGGATACTCCGTCAGTTTTGAATATCGATACAAATAAATAGTTATCATTAGCTACTTGCCTCGAATATATTAAGCCTCCGTTTTTATAACTCCAAAATTAAGAGCGGTTTATAGCTTAAATAAATTACAAATGAAGGTGAATTATTGGGACATTAAACTTTATTATTTATCACTCTCCCATCTAGCACAAGAATTACATTGGCGCTATCATGCATCCAAGAAATATTAACTACAATTACGCTAATTAAAATAGAAATAACATTTAGAATTGGGGTACAATAAAATCGCTGCAAGGCCTGAATTATATAAAATACTTGTATATACAGAACTTTTGCTCCTATACCAAACAACAGCAGTTAACATAGCTTGAAATCACTTAGACCGCCTAAAGCTTTACTCAGAATCAATCTATAATTTCAGAATTAAAGTATAAGCTATAACTGCAAGGAACTTACCACATTACTTTACGATTGTGTATAAATAAATAATTAAAAAAAATGAGAATATTTAGTAGTCTATGAACACAAACACTGAATAAAATCTGCGCATGCTCTATCATTCTTGGCTAACACAAACGATAAGGGAAAAATGAATCATACTCCTACAACAAGACAATGATCTGACCTGCTTCAGTCAATGAAGAACAGACACCACAGAGGAAACACAATTCCAAGCGGCAACAACCCTAATTATGTTAAATACATTAAAAACAGGCAACGAATACAATTTGAAGCCAAATAGAAAATTTAAAAATATATTAATGGTATTAAAACAACCATATAACGGTACAAAAAGAACAGAGATTTAATCACCGTCATTTTATGAGAGGACCTTTAAGGAATTCTTACACAATGTAACTTTAAAAAAACCAAATAATCTTTGGATCCCCCGTCCTTTCATGCGAGGCCTTTACTTCTTACCAGAATGGATTCCTGAAATACCCCCCAGAAAATATGAAGGAGATTTCATTGATGTTTTCGCAAAACGATATACTTTACACTACAATCTCTCTAACGGTTAAGCAGAATGTGGTGTACAAGAAAACAGTGCACAACATTTACACGAAAGAATAATTATCAATGAATCGCGCTTACCAAAATAACTCTAAGAGTTGACAAGGATTCGCAAGTATTTTCCGCGAAGAGAGATGTTATCCGAAAAGCACGTACAAACACTTGAAAGTGGCAGCGTTTGCTGACTATAAGCGTAAAAACGTAGAACTTGTATATCAGTGGCCTACACGACAATCATGAGTGGTAGGTATATCAGATAATATTCTTTTTAGAACGGAAATATTTATTAATTTATTCACAATAGTGTCTAAATTATGTCTTCAATTGCAAAGAATAACTAAATGAATGAGGTGCTAAATAAATTACAAGGAAACTTACAGGCATACTCTTAAAAGCGAATTGCTTTCATTGAAAATACTGCTCTTTTATAACGCATATGTACATGTATACATATTTCACATTACTAATTAAAGTGCGAAAATGAGAAGTTAAACAACTATTAGCATATTTTTCATTATATTACATTAAAGCGAGAATCTTATGGTCACAAGCGATTTTAACACTGTTTTTGCAGTTATAAACCTAATTTCTTCGATTATATAGAATATTAAGATAAACACTGAAAAAGGGCAACTTTTCTTTAGCTACAATCAGATTAATATATGGGCTATCCCTAAGTTAATTTTACTTTAAAAACTTCATAGCTTTTTAGCGGGTATGGTAATGAAAAAAACAAAAGAAACTACCGCAAAAATGGGGAAAGCATACATCCATACACACATACATACATAAGACATATATACATACATACATAAGACATATATACATACATACATATATACATACATACATACATACATCCATACACACATACATACATAAGACATATATACATACATACATCCATACACACATACATACATAAGACATATATACATACATACATACATACATATATACATACATACATACATACATATACATATGCATTCATACATACATGCATACATACATACACACATATACACATACATACACACATATATACCTATATACATACATAATCACATACACACATACACATATAGCTAATACATACATACACACATACTTACTTACATACACACTTACATACAGTCATGCATACATGCATGCATACATACACATACATACACACATACTTACATACATGCATATATACATACACACATTCTTACATACATAAATAAATACATACATACTTACATACATGCATACATACATTGTATTCCACACAAAACGTCGATAAAGCGATTTCACCGGAATAAAAATCGGTGTGCTGATAAATACCATTCGGTAAAGAAAGCCATTTGTAATGTTACACGGCAGAGTTGTATTTTCTGTACTACTTCCATTTAATAAGTAGAAGCTCGAATCCACCCAAAAACCTATTTGTCGATGGAAATACGATATGTATCCTCAACCAAAGCATGTTAGAGGATAGTTTAGCTGAAAAACTCCGGTTTTACTTCAATTTTAAGTACTTCCACTTTCTCAAACTGGAACCGACGTTTCGTCCCACTCTTATTGCTTAACTCAAGACAATGCAAAGAAAATCGAGATACAACGACAATTGCATGGCAATACATTATAAAAAAGCCATCTAACCTAGGGATTTCCGCTAATTTGGCTATTTATAAGAGACAATGGAATAATAAAATCTGGAATAACATAAAGTAAACAGAAGAAATAAAGCTTGATAGACCTTTTTATGTTAATTTTGACTATCAGGATATTTCAATATAGTTTTATACTTCCCTAATGAATATTTCTTTCACATACATCACACCGAAAAGAATTTCTAGCACGGGATAGCTGTTTGACTACAGAATTATTACAAGTTGACATCTTTATTACATTAAAAGTACATAAAAGAGGAAGAAATGGATATACAATTATTTTTATATAAGTAAACCGACAACGCATTTCTTTTAAATGACACATCTTTAATCGTCACTTCTAATCAGATATGCAATCAATACAAGTAACAGTGTATAGCATGCAATGCACTTAGCTATATTAATAGACTGTCTCAGTGGTCAAGAGATTAGCCAGCTGACATCTCACCCAGAGGTCCCGGTTTCGATTACCAGGCTGTGGGTTTTTCTTGCAGTGTTTAACGCCCGCTTTAACTACTTATGGAACCGCAGACGGTGACACTGATGATACATGAATGATGATGGAGCACCAGTGGAATGCGATGGCGGGGGAAACCGGAGCACCCGGAGAAAACCCGCCCCTGCGCCGCTTTGTCCACCACAAATCTCACATGCAGTCGCTTGGGATAGGCTGTGGGTGTGGGAATTTTTCTTTATCCGGAATTATTCCCTATCCCCCACAGAAACTGGAAAGTATGAATGATAGAATGAATATACATGAGTATAGTATAGAATTTATTAACATAACGTTCTAAACCTCCAGTAATACGAGTGGGTTCATAACTCAAAACCCTCCTATATGACCACCGATGTTAAAGAGGCTATACAAATCACAAAGTAAAGATATAGTTATATTGCGATTACATGATTTTGAAAAATAATACAACTTCTTCTAACGCAACAATTTAACATTAGCAAACATCGGATATCAGCACAGGCACGATGCAATACGAATCCAAAACTAGCATAAGAAGCATATAATATGAATGTTTTTCCAATCAGGCTCCATCAATAATATAGGTATACTGTAACACTCCGTGAGGTATAATTACACAATGCATATAACCCAAACTATTTCTAAGGAGCACATAACATCAGGAGTGACTGCTATTATATTCTTATATGCTCGCTTTATAACATGGAATCTATTTTAGCGCCTTATTCAGATGATTATTATTGATTTGTCACATTTCTAGAAAAAATATGACTGCAACCCAAGAGCAAACATTACATTTTTGGTTTGTATGAGAGCTGGTATAATAACCTAAGGTAACTCCATGCCGAGCTGCAAACGACATATATAATCACTCTACGATAGTGTTAAGAAACTCAACTGATCAAAATGCTAGCGTAATAATAAGCAAGCGTGATGGCTTTGACTATGAGTATAAAGCAACCTTAGATTATTTAGTTAAGAAACTCAACAACCCAATTCTGATTCAAAGAATAGAATCCACTAGAAAGCAAAATACAGTAGTAACAAATGAAATGAACAGCAAATCTTCATTCAAGACAAAATCCAAATTGCAATGCAAGAGTCGGATGGATAATAATTTCAATTTGATTAATCTATATCGTTGTCTTCTATTATAGTGGAAAGCATATCTCACACAATTCGTTAGATATAAACTTTTGATATGTATGCTACATGATTGAAACACAGGTCAGAGCTCTTTAATTTCCAGATCATTCATTATTTTTCTGTTTCATGACTAATTTTGGTCAGTGAACATATGTATTTATTATATAAAGTTAAAAGCGGAACCTAAAAACTGTACTATCACAATGCTATGCATAAAATAATTTTATTAATAAATAGCATTTGATATTAACAGAAGTTTTATTGAGAGAACGTAGGCTTTCACGGCCGGAGTCAGTAACTTAGAAATGTTTCCGGGCTGTTTTGCCGTGGTCTGCTGGTGTTAGAAGTCCCAGGCGTTTCGTCCACAACTACGGTGGACATCTTCAGTGGCGCGGTTGAAGTTTTCTTGGAGAAGGTTTCGCTGCGTCTGAAGCGTTGGCTTCTTTTTTTTTTTTTTTTTTCGAGTGGAGGGGAAAAATCTACCTTAAGGACTAACCCGGGCTGGCAAGCCCGGAGTGTCGGGTCTTCCAGTGTGGGCCTACCGACTAAAAAACCCCTCCACCAGTATTGGAAGGTGACGATGCTGCGGTACCGCTGTTGCACCCGCGCAGTCTGAGGTGAAGGTGAACTGGTCCGCTGTGCGGCCGCCAGGGGAGAGGGTTTTGCTAGCAGACCGGCTTAGCCGAGGCCCAGCCGACCCCCTATACGGAGTGTGTGATGGGGATGAGGGATTTGGTGTTTCAGGGTGTGAGGTTGTTAGGGAGTGTGCCATTGTCTCCCTATTGGAAGGTGACATTTGCTGAAGACTGATCTCAAGACGAGGTACAGTTCTAGCGTCAGAATTCTGCTTGGTGTCTTCTGCCTATGGGCCGAGTCTCTGAAACAAAGTTAGGTGTTAGCATTATCCTTCATTCCAAGCTGTAAAATATGTGTGTTTAGCTCTAAGCAGCGTCGTCATTTGGAAATATTTCAGCCTGGGGCTACGTCATATACCTGGAATGAGATTTAATGCTAGTAAGTCTTACAGTGTGAATATCAAAGGTATAGGTATAATATTGCGGCCTAGTGGCCTCGTCGAAGGTGTTTACTATCTCGTTGGCCTGTAGAAGTACTGGTCGTGTAGAGTGCTCACGCGGCTGGCTGCCTGCCTATCTGCTGCAGGTGCGGACCCGTGCCACCCAAGGGGGGGGGGCTCGTCCCCCGGAGCCGCCTTGGCTGGGTAAGCGCAAGGACTTAGAGGGCTGCTGTAAAAGTAGAATTATACATGTGTGAGGTGGTTGTTTGGAGTTGAATGCTCTCTGGCTGTGTCTAGTCACTTAGTACCTAATGAGGTTTGCTAGGTATTCCTGGATATTGATTTCTGGCTCTCCTAGAACAATATTCCGGTTAAAGAGCGATAGGGGACGGAGGTGATTGTCGTATTTGGTGTCATATTCTCCTAGTTCTTGGATGAGTTCATTGTGGTGTTTACCTTTTCGTTTTCCGCCTGCGGTGCCATTAGTAGTTAAAGCGGGCGTTAAACACTACCAAAAAAAAAAAAAAAAAAAAAAAAACCTTTTCGTTTATAAATGTTGACTGTCAGTTATTTTATAAAGGTCTCAATTGAGCAGATTTTTAGCTCCTCGTGCAGTTGAAAGGTTGCAGCTACTACGGACACTTGTGCAATAATTCGCAGTATTCGATTCTGCAGGGTTTGAAGTCTCTTGATGTGAGATTTTGCCGCATATCCCCATACGGGGGCGGCATATGTTAGAATTGGTCTGATTAACGTTTTGTAAAGGGTTAATCCCAAGTCAAGTTTCAAGCGGCTGTTGGAGTTAATGATTGGGTAGAGCTTGTTGAGCTGTCCGTAGGCTTTTGCTCTTACCGAGTTGATGTGTTGCTTCCACGTAAGGCCTTCGTCCATCCTTACCCCTAGGTAAGTGAACGTGCTCTCCCACTCGATCGCCTCTTGCCGATAGGAAAGTGGCGGGAGTGCGCGCCTTTGTCGCCTGTGTGTGTGGCGCTTTGTGAAAACAATTGCTTGGCATTTTCTGGCGTTTAACTTTACCCGCCATTTTGTGAACCACGGTTCCAGAGTATTCAGAGCATTTTGGAGTCTGAGGAGTATGATCCGTGGCTGTGTGGATTGAGTGACTAGGGCTGTATCATCCGCATAGATATATTTTTCTACCCTGATTAGAGGTGGGAGATCATTGAGTATATATTAAAGAGCGTGGGCCCCAGTAAACTGCCTTGGGGGACTCCAGCTCTGATTGGACGGAGAGTTGACTCCGCCTCTCCCACTGCTGCCTTAAAGCTTCTACCTTTTAGGTAATCTTTGACAATGGCAATCAGCGAGTCGTTGGTTCTGTAGTTTGACAGTTTATTGAGTAGGCCTGCATGCCATGCCCTGTCAAAGGCGCGTTGTATATCAAGGAGCACCGCCCCTGTAGAGCGGTTGTTGTTATACCCTCTGGCGATGTTTTCAGTTATGCGTCAGAGTTGGAGTGTTGTGGAGTGATTGGCTCGAAAGCCGAATTGCTCGTTGGTGAGGATGTTGTTTCTAATTAGAAAGGCGTTCAGTCGTTTGAGGAGAATTTTCTCCAACAATTTGCTCATAGTATTGAGCAGGCTGATGGGCCTGTAGTTTATTGGCAGTGACAGGTCTTTGTGCTGCTTAGGGAACAGCAGAATTTTGGCCTCCTTCCATTGGGGAGGGAATCGGTCATGTTCAATGGTGTGGTTGAAAATGTCCGCGAGCAGTTTGATCCCCCTGGGCGGCAAATGTTTCAGGACTGTATTCGGAATTTTATCCGGTCCTGGTGCTTTGCGCGTCGGTAGGTGCTTATTTAACCAGCTGATTTCGCCGGCACTTGTTTTTCGAGTTTTGTTGTGTGTTAAAGCAATGTCTATGTGGTTGGCTTGGGCCTCCGTGTTTGCTGCAAAGTTCAAATCGCACAGGTCCTCATTCGGTTGGAATTCTTGTTCGAGTGTGTCGGCGAAAGCTTTTGCTTTTTCTTCCTTCGTCTCCGCTATACGGCCCCCGGTATGGAGCGGAGGGATATTCGTGCGCGCTCTGGTGAGACATTTAGCAGTTATCCAAATAGTGTGCTGTTGTGGATTAATGCTCGCAAGGGTTTCGTTCCACTGGTTGCGAGTGAATTCGGCAGTGTGTGTGTGTTCGCTCGGAGTCTTAGGTCCTCATACTCGTTGCGATGTATTATGTGACGGCTCCTCTGCCATTTGCGTCGGGCTTTGTTCCGTTCGCTAATTGTCTGCCTCGTATCTGGAGGTAGCAATATTTTGTTATTCAGGTACGGGCGTTTAAGTGGCACATATTCAGTCGCTTCGTATATTGCGTGTTTTAGTCCGTCGATAGCCCGGTCTTGTGTCTCATGAGACGTGACCGCTATGTTATCCAGCCTTGCATCTATGGATGCCTCAAAGGCTTGCCAGTCGGCTTGTCTATAGTTGGGTCTGACTGGTTCCGGTCTAAAGATCACTGGGGCGGCTACTTCCAGTATTACCGGTAAGTGATCTGAGGTAAGATCATTCAAGACTGTGTGTTGCAGGTCGTAGGGAATTCCCCTTGTTAGCGCTACGTCTAGTATATCTGGTGCATGATTTCTTACTCTTGGTATAAACGTTGGTTCCTCCAGGCCTGTCAGGAGAACATGTGAATTGTTTATATAAGTTAGTAATTTATTTCCGGCTTGGTTCGCAGTTCTGCAATTCCAAAGGAAATGCTTGGCATTAAAGTCGCCAGCTGCAATGACCTTAGTGTCCATGTTTATTAGACGGTCGATATCCTCAGTGTCTGTGTCGCCAGGAGTATTGTACGAGGCTATAAGTGTGGCAGTGGAGTGATGTAGCTGCACACTGATTGCCGTGGCTTCAAGCCTGTTCAGCTGCGGTACTTGTTTCTGGTGATGTATCAAGGAATTTTGTACCGCTATAGCAGTTCCACCGCCTCTGCGATTTCGATCATTGCGGTATACGAAGTATCCAGGAATGGAGAGTCGATCTACCGGACCCAAACGGGTTCCATTAAGTAGCGCTATTTGAACACAGTTTCGTAATAGAAAGTCAGCGAGTTCTTTTCGTTTTCTTCTGAGATTGTTGCAGTTCCAGTAAAGTATGTTTATCGAATTTCCGGATGCCATGACTAGACAAAATCAGTAGCAACTGCAGCAGCAGAAGCGAGCATTTTGTGGAATCGGGCAATGTAGTCAAAGAGTAGGTATTTGCAGGAGGAAGGATCTGTGATTCTTTCCAGGAGCCATTTAGTGTGTGCTGTGAACGTTGGCCAGCCGATTGCAGGAGGCACTCCGAGTTGGCTTTGGAGTTCTGCCAGGGCCAAGCCGTTATGGAAAGCTTGCCGAGTGGTGTGAGAAGGTGGAATGAACAAGTTAAGTTCATCCTGGTGTGGGGGAGGTGGCAGTGTAGGTGTTTATGTAAAGTTTGGTGTGTTGTTGTGTATGTGTTGTGTTGCTGGTGGGGTGCACACTTGTAGTGCAGGTGTCAAGACGGGCGTGTGACCCGGCTTTCAGCTGCTGGAGGACACTGTTCTTGGGCTGGCATATTTCTGCCTCGACGGTCCTGTATGAACCAGTGCCCTTCATTAGGTGCAGCCGTCGCTTGACTATGGTGTTCTCTGGGTGGTCGGGGGGGCCCTATCCGGCTGCACCTGGATGCTTGGCCCTTGAAGTGCGGCTTGGTAGCTCGGGCAACCGCGCCAAGTTGCTCCGTGTCCAGTGGCGCTACATAGGACGCACTTCCGTTCCGCTGGGGGAACCCTGCAGGTAAAGGAAGGGTGGGGGCCTGTACATTTGGCGCAAACTTCTTGAGGGGCCTAACAATTTAAATGTGTGTGGGTAAGCTGCTGGCACCGCTTACATTGTTTTGGCTCCTGGGCGGACCTATATTCCTGTACCCTAATCCTGAAATGAGCAAGATATTTGAGGGCTCTGATCCTACGATTTTCTATGGTGTCTTCCATTTCCACCAGGAACATGGGGATGGGGATCCTTTCCCTATTTTTAGGCGCATCCGCACCGCCCTAATGGCCTCATAATGGTTTTCTGCCAGTGCCTGCTTAATCTCGTCTCCGGAGAACTCGGCGCACAGTCCTTCTAGCACAAATCTAATGGTTCTAGCTTCTGGTGGGGGCTGAGGTAGAACTGTGCCCTTTCAGTCCTGAGGTATTCCGAAAAATTGCGGTAGTCTCTCAGGCAGAACAACTTAACCGCGAAGTCTCTGGATTTGGGCGCGATGTGTATTGTGTACCTGTGTGTAAATTTGTACTTCCCATTGAAGGTTTGTGTGAGTGAGTGTATGTGTGTGGACTGGCTTTTGTGGACATATAAGGGCGCTATATCTGCCTTATAGGCTGTGTAGGTGTTTTGTGTTTCTGTCCTAACCGCGGTGGCATAGCTGTCGGGTAGCGCCGAGTGTGAGGGAGACACGGGAGAAGATCTAGGGGGTGTCTCGTCAGTCTCGTCATCCTGTGGAGGAGGTGTGCTGATTGGGTGTTGTGTTTCTGTTACTGTGCTAGGTGAGTGTTGAGTTGGTGTGGTGTTGTGTTCAGTGTTTTCTGTGTGGTGTGTAGTGTGTTGTGTGTCGCTGAGTGTTCCTGTTTCTGGCGTTGTGGTGAGTGTGAAGGTGTTGGTGTGTGTGTAGTGTTGGAGTCAGTGTGCCTAGTAGTTTGCGTATCTGTTGTGTCTGTGTGTGGGGGGGTAAGTCCTGAGAAGGTGAAGTAGGGGTAGGTGGAGTGTCAGGTATGGTCATTAGTGCTTCTGGAGTCTCCGACGCAGTCGGGAGGGAAAGTGTCAAATCCCTGGCAACAATAGGCCTTGTGGGTGTACCGAGCGAGGAGAGACACGTTGACTGTCGGAATCGATACTTTTATACTGGCAAGTGGGGGGGGGCGGGGCTTGGGCTCTCCGGCGTACGTGGATTCTGATTGGACTGCTTCGTTGCTTCTTGTTTGATGATTTTTCCTGTTTTCAATGACGGGATGCCAATTCCTGTTGAGTTTTAGTGCTTCTTCTTGTTTATTAAAATTCCTCGGATGCTTATAAATCTCTATGGCCTCTCGCTGTAGTCGTGCATGGTAGTGTGCTGTAGATGAGAGGATAGAGGTGTCTTGGAAATTTATAATATGCTCGCCCTCTGCCTTAATAGCGTGTAGGGCGACCGCGGACTTTTCTGTGTGGCCCAGTCGACAGTTTGCTTTGTGTTCCTTGATTCTAGTGGTAACACTGCGTTGTGTGGTTCCGATGTATACCGAGCCGCAGGGACAGGGAATGCGGTACACACCGGCTGATGACAGCGGCTCCCGGGGACCTTTGGAAGAGCGTAGTAAATTATTTAATTGCCTCGTGGGCTTGAAAACCGTTTTGACATTGTGACGTCGCAATATGCGCTCGATCCGGTCGGTGATATTATTGAAGTATGGCAGAAACACCGTGCCCTTACTTTTTGGTTGGTCTGGCTTTTGAGATGTGGACTGAAACTTGGCAGGGCGGAAAGCTCCATTGATTTCTCGGACGGAATAACCGTTAGAATGTAATGCCTGTCTTAGGTGCTTGAGTTCATCTTGTAGCTGTTCTGGTATACAGATGCGGGTAGCCTGATGTTTAAGTGTCTGGATCATTGCTCGTTTTTGTCTGGGATGATGGTTTGAGTCCTTGTTTAGGTAACGGTCAGTGTGGGTGGGCTTCCGGTATACCGTATGCCCAAGAGACCCGTCGGTATTTCTCTTGACCAAGACGTCCAGGAAAGCTAACTGTCCGTCCTTTTCTTTTTCCATGGTGAACTGGATGCGGTGATTAATACTGTTGAGTTGTAGGTAGAAATCTTGAAGGGCTTCTAGTCCATGGGGCCATATCACGAATGTGACATCTACATAGCGAAACCAGACCGTGGGTTTATGTGCAGCTGCGTTCAAGGCTATAGACTCAAACGATTCCATGAAGAAGTTTGCCACCACCGGGCTCAGAGGCCTCCCCATGGCAACACCGTCTATTTGTTCGTAGAATGAGTGATTCCACTAGAAATAAGTAGTGGTGAGAACATGGTGAAAGAGTGCTACTATATCATCCGTGAAAAATTGTTTCGGATGTGTGAGGGCTTCCTGTACGGGTACCATAGTGAACAGTGAGACGACGTAGAAGTTCATAAGAAGGTCTTGTGGCTGTAAAGTGATACTTTGTAGTTTTTGGATGAAATGAGTAGAGTCTTTGATGTAAGAGTCCGTTGAGCCGACGTGGGGTTGTAATAGATCCGCCAAATATTTAGCTATGGTGTAAGTTGGAGAACCAATGGCACTAACAATAGGTCTTAAAGGAACTTCCGGTTGGTGGATTTTAGGAAGGACGTAAAGTCTAGGAGGATGAGCTTCTGATTTTATGATTCGGCGTTTTTCCTCTGTTGGCAGGGAAGAATTTTTGATCAGCTGATTAGTCTGTTTTAAAATCCGAGCTGTGGGATCGCGTTGTATTTCTCTGTATGTGTCTGGCTTTAAAAGATCCTGTTGCTTGAGAATGACAGTGGCGTTTCCCTTGTCTGCTGAGCACACAATGTCTTTGTTGGTGTTCACATTCTTCAAGGCAGTTCTCTCTTGGAAGGTTAGATTACTGCGCGGTGTCTTGGCATGCTGGAGAATCCTAGCGGATTTCCGGCGTATCTCGTCGGCAGCTACTCCCGGTAAGCTCCGTATTCCCGATTCAATGTTAGAAATGATGTCCTCAACTGGTAGAGACGGTGTGACTACGACGAAATTGCCTCCTTTGGCAAGCAAAGAGGTTTCTGCTGGTGACAGTTGGTGATCAGATAAGTTCACCACTGTATGGCTGGTATCGGAAGTAGTAGTTGGCTTGTTTTATTATTTTACACCCATAACACCAAATCCTAGTCCTTTTCCGACACTCTAAATATAAGACATATTTTAACACGATACAGCGAAAAAAGGTGAATAGCGATCTGCATCAACATCTGCATGACAATGAATTATACAAGAATACAGGAGAAAAAGCAGCACATTCTCTAAACTACGTTTAAGCCAAGCTAACCCAGCCTAAAACTAGGATAACATCGTACGTGAAAACTCAATATCAGACTCGTCATGTTTGTTATAGGAATGCACTCTAAAATCATATTTGCTCATTTGTTAATTTTTCCCTCTATTATACCAGAGTCTTTAAACTCATGTATAATGAAGATGTCTTTGATTGATCCCTATAGTACGCTGCTACGTATGTGTATGTGTTTATGTATGTAGCCATGTATATATGTATGTAAGTATGTGTGTATGATTGTGTGTATGTATGTAATTATGTATGTATGCAAGTATGTATGTAAGGATTATGTGTGCGTGTATGTATGTAAGCAAGTATGTATGTATGTGTCTGTGTGTATGTATGTAAGTGTGTATGTATGTAAAAGTATGTGTGTGGGTATATGTGTATGTATTTGTGTTTGAATGTGTATATGTATGTTTTTGTTTATATATGTGTGTATGTATGTATAAATGTATGTATGTATGCATGGTTTTGTGTATGCTTTCCTCACTTTTTGCTGTTATTTCTTTTGTTTCTTTCATTACCATACCCACTTAGAAGCTACGAAATTTTTAAAGTAAAATTAACTTAGGGATAGCCCATATACTAATGTGATTGTACGTAAAGAAAAATTGTTATTTTTTCGGTGTATATCTTAAAATTCTAAATAATCTAAGAAATTAGGTTTACAACTACAAAAACAGTGTTAAAATCGCTTGTGACCATAAGATTCTCGCTTTAATGTAATATAATGAAAAATATGCTAATAGTTGTTTAACTTCTTATTTTCGCACTTTAATTAGTGATGTGAAATATGTATATATGTATATATGCGTTATAAAAGAGCAGTATTTTCAATGAAAGCAATTCGCTTTGAAGAGTATGCCTGTAAGTTTCCTTGTAATTTATTTAGCACCTCATTGATTTAACTATTTCTTGCAATTGAAGCCATCATTTAGCCACTATTCGTGTATAAATTATTAAATGTTTGCGTTCTAAAAAGAATATTATCTGATATACCTACCACTCATGATTGTCGTGTTGCCCACTGATATACAAGTTCTACGTTTTTACGCTTATAGTCAGCAAACACTGCCACTTTCAAGTGTTTGTACGTACTTTTCCCATAACATTTCTCTTCGCGGAAAACACCTGCGAAACCTTGTCAATCCTTAGAGTATTTTGGCAAACGTGATTCATATAAAATTATTCTTTCGTGTAAATGTTAGTGCACTGTTTTCTTGTACACCACATGCTGCATAACCGTTAGTGAGATTGTAGTGTAAAGTATATCTGTTTTGCGAAAACATCAATGAAATCTCCGTCATATTTTCTGGCGGGTATTTCAGGAATGCATCATGGTAAGAAGTAAAGCCCTCTCATGAAAGGACGGGGGATCTCACCTGTGTTCTTCCAGAACATTATGGTGTACATCTATGATCATTGATTCGCCCTTCGTTTGTACAATTTATTTTATGCTATATACCTTTCTTAGGTTTCAAAGAAATAAGCTTTGCAATAATAGTTTGTCGAAGAATGCGTAGAGAAAGTCATTTGAATGGATAGTCAATCGGGTTGGGCTTCTTCGAAGGTAAGCTAGGGCAACAATTACTTACAATCTTAAATGCGCGCGCGCGTGTGTGTGTGTGTGTGTGTGTGTGTGTGTGTGTATGTGTGTGTGTAAGTGTGTCAAATGCATCAAACCGCAGCTATATCTCCCTGCGTGTGTGGTCTGTTAAAGGTGTGCTATTTATATACACATTCCAAAGATTATTTGGCTTTTTTAAACTTACGTTGTATAAGATTTCCTTAAAGGTCCTCTCATGAAAGAACGGCGATTAAAAATCTGTTCTTTTTATACCGTTATTAGGTAGTTTTAATACTATTGATATATTTTTAAATTTTTTATTTGGTTTCAAATTGTATTCGTTGCGTGTTTTTGATGTACTTAACATAATTAGGTGTTGTAGCAGTTTGGAATTGTGTTTCCTCTGTGGTGTCTGTTCTTCATTGACTGAAGCAGGTCAGATCATTGTCTTGTTGTAGGAGTATGATTCATTTTTACTTTCTCCATACGCACTATGTACATAGTGTATAGAGAAAGTATTGCACTCCACCAAAAATTCGATACCGAGATTTCACCGGAAATATATGTTTTAGGGTCCCCAATATCCAAAAAAAAGCATTTTCACAAAAAGATCCGTGTGTGTGTGTGTGTGTATGTGTGTCCGTGTGTCCGTGTGTCTGTGAACACGATAACTCAAAAACGAAAAGTCGGTAAAATACCAAACTTGGTATTTAAGTTTAGTATCTTCCAGGGATGCGACACGAAGATTTTGAGAAAAATCCCCCCACCTCCTACTACCCTTTACATGGAACTTTTTTTCGAAAATTTTGATTTTCTCAAAAATGGCTCTAACGATTTTGATTAAAATTTCGGATATTAAACATATTTACCGGACAAATGAAATGTATATCTTGAATTTTCTGGGAATAGCCTCTGAAGAGTAGTTTATTCAGGATGAATTTTACTAAATTTTGAATAACTGCTAAACCGTAAGAGATGGACAAAAACTTACTCCACAAAAAATGTAGAGCACATTAAAACACACAATTTATGTTTTATACATTTTTTCGTGGAGTTCGTCGTTTTTGTGACATTCCTTATTTTTGGTTTCTGCTATGAAAAACGTATACTTTTCTGATACTGGAACTTGTTAACTCCTATCCATATAAACAAAGGAACTTCATTGACATAGCAACCAGCTTTTGACTATCACTTTAACCTACGGTTGTCCCTTATTTCGCTTCTATTTACAAGGATGCGAGTAATAAAACTATTTCTGCTAATTTTTTTCTGATTAGCATAAAGTAAATAGAAGTATAAGCTTTTTAAGAATTATTTGTTGCAGGGATATGGAGACAGTCATGTGAATGGTACATATCAGATTTTTCCCTTATCATTTGTGTTAGCCAAGAATGATAGAGCATGCGTAGCTTTGATTCACAGTGTTTGTGTTCATAGACTACTAAATATTCTCATGTTTTTAACTTCAATGCTGAAATTATAGATTGATTCTGAGTGAAGTTGTAGGCTGTCTAAGTGATTTCAAGTAATGTTAGCTGCTGTGTTTTGGTATAGGAGCGAAAGTTCTGTAAATACAAGTATTTTTATATATGGCAGGCCTTGTAGCGCTTTATATTTTACCCCAATTCTAAGCGTTATTTCCATTTCAATTAGCGTAATTCTAATTAATATTTCTTGGATGCGTGATGGCGCAAATGTAATTCTTGTGCTTGATGGAGGAGTGTTAACAAAGTAAGATTAATGTCCCAATAATTCACTTTCACTTGTAAATTGTTTAAGCTATAAACTGCTCTTAATTTCGGAGTTATAAAAACGGAGGCTTAATATATTTCAGACAAGTAGCTAATGATAACTATTTATTTGTATCGATATTCAAAACTGACGGAGGAGTATCCGTTTTACTTTTATTCGCTCTCCTTTGGCCTATTTCTCTAAGAGTCATTCGCCTTGGTTTTAAGATCCTTCGAATCAGGATCGAAGTGGGTCCTTTAGGCTCTGAAGTACTTAGAATCTTAATTGCTAATGCTAAATACATCAATATATAGCTTTCCATGTTACTGACTACCTAATATTTGAGGGATACGCCAGAATCTTAAAATGACCTCGACAGTTATAGATTCGAATCAAGAACCTACAATCAAATTTATTCTCTCGCATAATATTTCCTCTGTTGAAAGCTTCGTCCCGTCTCATAAGGATTGACAGTTCCTGAGATAAATATTTTAATTTTTTTTTGAGTCCTGGGCTTTCATTTGCATCAGCAAATATTTAAGTAATTTTTGCCTTAAGTTCATTCATGAATTTGGTTTTCTTTGTCTGTTACACGGGATTGATAAACGCTCATTGTTTTTTCACATTTAAACTACTCTATCAGGATTTATTGCATAGCTTAAAAATCTGATACATTATTGAAAAGAGGAAGCAGGATAATCTATTTATGATGTCCGGCCTTCATCTATCGTAATTGCATGAATTTTTTCCGAGGTCATTGGCCATTAGTAAATATACGTCTGTTTTTTCCATCTTGCTCTACTTACCGAGTTAGCTTTCCCTCGTATTGGTCTGTAGAGTGTAGGCATTCCTCTTAAGTGCACTTTCAAAAGGGGTTAGTTTGAGTGTCGTCTAAAAGCGTTGTATTTCTTCAGACCAAAGCATATATGTATTATTTTCTCGTGTTCAGTTATTTATATAATTATCTTTGTAATGTTGGTCAAGGATTTGTTTCTAAATATTCATTGTTATCTCTCGTTAAGGTCTCTGATCAGTATTTTATTGTAAATGTTAAAGAGATGCACGGCTATTGTAGCCAGGAATCATAATATTAGGTGGTTAGTTCCCTTCCACTGAGTTGAGTATATGATCATTTAAGCGTATTGCAATTATTAGCATTCTATTTAACATGGGATTGTGGTAGTTTCTTGCTCCGGTGCTACGATATAAAGGAATTGTAAAAGTATTTGTACTTTGCCTTGACCGTATAGATGTCGTGCTAATAGTTATATATTTAGGGTTTTTTACATTTTCTTGTGTGGTGTGTTCTACATTATGATTTTATATCTATTCGTAATTTCCATTCACGTTACCCGCAAGAGAAGTTCAAATCATTAATCATCTCTTTATAATTATTGGCGTTAATTAGGAAAGTGCACCCGTTTCACTGTAGTATGTCTATTCGCTGTCGTGTTCCGTTATTAAATCTATGTTTTGCCTCTATCGTTTTGTTGAAATTCAGTTATTTTATGACTAATTATAATGATTATTTCATGAAATCTATTCGTGTTGAAGAGAAATGATATGAATCGCTTTTCTGTAAAGGCTAAATTAAAGTTGGTGTTATAGCTGTTTTCATAAACTGTGATGTAAATGGGTGTTTAAAGGGTTATGGGTTATCAAATACTATTTATCTGCAATTATTTCCCAATTAAATATATGTATTAGTTGTTTCATAAGTATCGAGTGTAAGTTTGTCTCACAGTACATATCTATTGTATGTGAACAACAATTAGTAAACAGAAGACCCATTTATTTAATATATCTGGATATTGCGATTCGAGCTTTCTTAATTATAATTAGCACAAATCTAGGTCATGTATTGGAAGTATTATTCATAATGGGGCAAGATTGTTATCTCTATTTTTTTTCTGCTGAGATAATTATTTCTTATTTCTATACAGATCCAAGGCAGCTGTTCTGTTATCCGCCATATTGTTTTTTTCTGCAATGAGGGCTACATGATTGTCAGCTATGGTGCAAAATAATTTTAGAGAGTTAAATGTTTACCATCTATTGATATTTTCAGTCAGTGCTCACGGGCTTACCCCTATTCAGGGTTACTCTCTTTCCTAACCAGCCTGCTTTCTATTTCGCAAACACCCTGTTTTACTCATAGTTCCCCAGTTGGTTCAAAACCAGTCTCCTATCTTTATCGTATAAAACTGTTTCACTACTGCCCCTCCCCCTGTTTCAAAACCAGCTACTATACCCTACTAACATCTTACAAAATATTATGCTTTTTTCTTCGCCATGTTAATCAGAGATAAACATTAGCCGATAATATTATTACGTTGTTCCTTATAAATAGAAGGGAACCAAGGGAATGCAATAAGCTAAAGCTATAGTCAAATGGTTTAAAATCTGTCGCTATGCCATTGTCATTAAAATTCGCTTTTTAACATAACCGGGACTATAACAAAGGAAACACAGACAACATTTTGTTTGAGAAAAGTACAAAATACTAAAGAAGAAGTTGAGAGTCATAATGACTGTGAATTTTGCGCGATGGACAAGATGAAAACAGAGATATCGAAGAAAATCGACGAATAACTGCCCGGCGTGATATTTGCGTGGAAGATCTAGATGGTAAGGTGGAAAACCTTGGTGGAACGGTGAAAGATCAACGGTGGAGCTCAGTTGTGTACCAGTTACACAAAAGTCATTCAGAATGAACAAGTCTTCAGAAGATGTTCCCGAAAAATCAAAATATACATTTTGCCATAGAAATACATTAAGCATGTGGTATTTCATCAAAATTGTGAGAGCTATTTTTGAGAAAGTCAAAATTTTCGACGAATGTTTCATATAAGGTAGTTGGGGGTAGGGGGATTTCCCTGAAAAGCTGCGCGTCGCACACTTGAATATGCTAAAGTTAAATACCAAGTTTGGCATTTAACCGACATTTCGTTTTTGAGTTATCCTGTCTTGCATACAGCATCGAGATATAACATACCAGATGTGATGACAAATCTATAGCATTCCTTCAGGTGATTAGAAAATTGTCTATAAAATTGTTAAAATGGGCTAGAAGTTGATAAAACTATGCATGTTTATCTAAACGAGAAGAACATATACTAAAGCAATATTTGCCTAAGATCTGTAACTTCTATTATTTCATGTGCTTAAATGATTTGAAATTTAAATAGCCCACCAAGATAGGGATGACATTTAAATAACTCACGTTAGAGAACGCTTAAAAACGAAATGTGGTATCACAGAATTTTCAGATATAAATGTACGTGGTGTTCACTTTTATTACAAATATGTATTTAATATTTTATTACTCCTAAGAAATGTATGTTTCATGAAGTAAGTTTATTTTCAGTTTTATCTGAAGTTTGAGTATAAGTTATATACATTGCAACACAAATGATAGGTGTGTCATTAACATTAATGTCGCTGATTCAAACGCGTATATATATGCCGTTAAACGGTGAGTTATCTTGTGTTATTAATAGGTACCGGATTTTTAGATTTTTATAAATGCAGTTTTAGCCTTTTATTATCTTCTTTTAACCTCTTTAGGTTTATAAACAATTTTCCTAGCCTTTTCTAGGCTTTTAAGCAATGCTCCTGTCTTTTTCCTAACTATTTAAGTAAGTCGACGACAAAAGCCTTTTAAACATAATATAGATAAAATATTAAAATGATTTTACTTCACGGAAGCATGCTATTAATATGTACAGTAATTTAAAGCAATATATTACACATTAAACGCGGGCTAAAACTTTGTAATTAACATATCAGGCATGTGTTTTTAATATATAGCACTCACATAAAATAAATTTCACTTGGTAATACTGTTGCTATACACAACCAGCCACATTTGGAAATGTTCTGTTGTTTTTTAATACATTACTATGGACAAAAAAAAAAAGATCTTTCAACATCGTAAGATGTCATTGGCGCATAGTTTATTCGTACAATTTCTATACCAAGAGCATTCTTTCCCTGGATAACCCCAAATGTACACCCAAAACAAAACTCAACGAATTGCTAACAAAAATTGCCAATTCAAATGAACTGAAGAAAAAAAAAACTTAAGTTTAGCGAGTTTTAGGTCTTGATGTCCCCTTTAGCTTTTTTAGGCTGAATAAGATTAGCGCCCAAACCACTTGAAACATAATAGTACTTTGCACCTTTCTAATTTAAAAATCCGGTCCCTAGTTATTATGTAACCAATTTATTTCACGGGTTATTCATCAACTACTCCGTCTGTAGTTACGAGAATTCTCGAGTCGCTTCTCTAGTGAGCACTAGTTCTCGATACAGGAGACTCTCGTTGCCACACTCTCAAGAGTGGCGTGACTTATGAGTAACGAGCGAGGGCGGCACGGGTTTTGACCGGCTCTTGAACCGAATGACAAGGAATATCTCAAAAACGGTCAACTCCACGAAATAAATGTATGTAACATAAATTGCGTGTTTTAACGAGCTCAAAATTTGCTGTGCGGTAAGTATTTGTCTATCTCTTATGCTTTACCAGTTATGCCAAATTCCGCAGAATTCATCCAGAATAAACATGTTTTCAGAGGCTATTCCCAGAAAATTTAACATATACATTTTATTTCTCACAAAAATATCTTAAATATAAGAGATTTTAATCAACATTAATAGAGTTAGTTTTGAGAAGATGAACATTTTTCTACATTTTTCCATGTAAAGGGTAGTTGGGGGTGGGAGATTTTCATTCGAGTCTTTGTGTTTTATTCTTGGAAGATACAAAACTTAAATACCAAGTTTGGTATTTAACGGTCTTTTCGTTTTTGAGCAATGCTTCCCACAGACAGACACACACACACACACACACACACACACACACACACACATCTACACAGAAACACAGACAGAATTACGAGATTTTTCTAAAAATGCTTTTTTGGATTCAAGGCGTCTCAAAACATGTATTTCCGGTGAAATCTTGGTGTCGAATTTTGGCTGCAATACAATACCTTCTCTATACACTATGTACATAGAACGCGTAAATAAGCTAAAAATGATTTTAATGGATTCAGGAGACCCCATAACATATATTTTCGGTGAAACCTGGACATGAATTTTTGGATGGAATACAATAACTTCGCTATCCACTATGTAAATTGTACGTACGGAGCTAGAGAAAGTAAAAACAAGAATTGGCCTTTCAAGAACATGTCAAGTAGCCAATTCTGTTAATCAAGGCCATTGTGTGAGACTGTTGAAATACGATCCTCTTTTAGTGTAGTACCTGCTTAGAAACCTCTATTATGTTTAAAGGCTTTTATAATTAAATTCAAAATGACAGAATATAAGTCGTGGTTTCGACGGTTTTGCCAACTATAAAACACGACATTGTGAATTTTTTTTTTCAACATAGTGGAATTACTTGTCAAGGTTGGTAAACACTGTGAATAGAAAACTCACACAAGTTTTTAACGTGCTATGTTAGAAAACCCTCAAGAAATTGATTCAGATATTTTAGTACCAGTAGAAGGTTTCAAATTGGTCGTTCTCTTTGAAATTTGTTTTTCCCTTAGAACTATTCGACAAAATATTAATTTTCGTCTATGTGTAGTTTATGTGTTCAAAACAACGGTCAATAGAACATCCAAAAAACTCGCCGCTCGATGGCAGCATTACATAATGACAGAACAGATTTTTCAATAAAGTATGTTTCAATTAGAAGTCTTGGAAGAGGAAAATATCCAACATAAACTTGTGTACTCTATAGTGTATGATAACGTTGATAATTGTTTGTACGTGATTTTAAAATTATTCTAAATTGAGAGCTTTCAACATGTAAACTACGTATTAATTCCCCAAAACCCAGCTTTCAAAGTTTTTTTTATATACATATGGAAAGTACTTCGATACCATTCGATTGGGAAGAGAACTGTCTGTTGTGTATAAAAAGAAAAAGAATTTAGAGACTGCTTTCATGGTTGCATAGTCAACGAGCTTTCTCACCCGAATGTTCGATTCCAGGCTTGGGTGGGGAACTTTCGTTTAACCACAATTATTCCCTATCACCGACAAAGTCTGGCAGTATGAAAGTGTGTATATTTGAAGAAAAGAAAGTGATAATTAAAATGATTAAAAATCTAACGTTAAAGATCCTACAGGCGAAGCCCCCGATATGACCAAATATGTTAAAGCGATACATATAAATAAATAATAATAATTAAAAAGTTTAGAAATAAAACTATGAATAAACTTTAATATTGATCACCAAGTCAATGCTAAGAAAAAATTTTCCGTGGTTTAAAATGTTAGTGTCAATCTGTATAAGTAATTTCTGGGAGTATATTTTCAGTAGAAAGTTCGTTTTCAGCGCTGAAGAGAATCAAAAGTTTCTCTAAATTCTACTGGAGAATAGACTAAGAGAGAGAAACTTACTCATATTGTTATGATTTCAACTAAAGCTCACTTACTAAGAAAAATAAGGAAAAAGAATAGTTTAAAAGAAACAGAAAATTAATAAATTTATTTCCCCGGAGAGGATGAGTTTTCAATTCCTTAACCTTACAGATGTGACTACATAAGTGTCAAATGTGATTTTAAATCCAGAAATGAGCTGTTTTCTGTTAAATTTTACTCAAGGGAGCTTTATTAAATTTAGCATTTCAGTAACTATTCTTTCAATTTAACCAGTACAAGTTTGCGATTTTTATTTCTAATATTTATACCTTTAATTAAGACTAATGTCAGTTGTGTTATTATCTTTAGTGTTTATTTAGTTTATGCTATTGCTGGTTCTGATATTTATCAAAGCAATCCTGTTCCTTGATTTAATATTGCTTACTTAAAATTATGGTAGGTATTCATTGCTTCAGCTATCTGAATTATCACCACACGCCAATAGTAAGAATAGTTTGGGGAACAGGCAGAGAAAGCCACGTGAATGTAACACATGAACATTTTTTGTCGTGTTAATATCTTAAACGTATTGCATTTTAATCAAAATCGTCAGTTCTGTTTTCCAGTAAATCAAAACTATCGAAACAGTTTCCATTTAAAAGATAGCTTCGCGTAGATATTTTCTTTACAATTTTCGTGACCCATCTTAAAAAGATATTAAACTTAAATATTAAAGCATTAAATATCAAAATGATTATTTATTCAACGCTATTGCTTAGAAATAGAAATGGAAAGAGAGAGAAAGAGACAGAGAGAGAGAGAGAGAGAGAGAGAGAGAGAGAGAGAGAAAATCTACGAGCAAAAAGCTGTTGAATATGCTTGACCTGAATAGATCCAGGATGTGAAATTGTACAATTCATTATGAAAATTAATATATGATTAGCTATATAAATAACACTGCTCCATATGAGGAGAATATTTCATTGCTGACATATAAATTGATTTGATTACAAAATTAAATACAATTGTTTTAACATATGGTTTAGTGATGTCTACACAAGTATTAGAACAGTATGATATAAAAGTTATTGGATAATTAGTTGCACCCCATCTCTGTAGTGTGGAGGATACCGATGTACCTCACATTCTAGAGGTCCTGAGTTCGGATCTCGGCTAAGATGGTTTCCCTGGATATGGTGTTTTCCAGGGTTTCCTTTAGTCTGAAAATATTAATGCAACAACTTCCATCGATCCCGGATTAATTCGAGCAACTTTTCACGGATTTCATTAATTGCCCGATGTGTTTTATCAGGTTAAAAGACATTTAAAGTACAAACAAAACAAAAAAAAAAAATGTTCTATTCACCTAATTTTCTCTAGTAAGAAAATTTTTCTTACAAAAGATTATTCTTTATCTATATTATGCTAATTGAGGTAAACATTAGAAGACATTTCTTATTATTCGCTTGCTTGTGAGTAGAAGGGAAATAAGGACATACACCAGGCTAAAGCTATAATCAAATGGTCGTTATGTGAAGCAATACAAATTCGGTTCACCTTACGAGGCCAGAATAAAACAAAGGAAATACGAAAGGAAGAACATCCTGTTTGAGAAATAACCAAATATCTCGCAAACGGTTAACCCTACATATATGGCATAGATTGTGTGTTTTACAATATATATATATTATTTGTGTAGTTAGTTTTTATCTATGTCTTACGATTTACCGAATATATAAGTCATACAGGTCTTCAGAGGCTATTCCTAAAAAATTAAAGATTTAAATGCAATTTGTGATAAAAATATCTTAAACATATGGTATTTTTATCAAAATCCTTTCAGCTATTTGTGTGAAATTAAAATTTTTTGAAAAATGTCACATGTAGAATGTAGTGGGGGTGGGCATTTTTCCGAAAATCTTCGTGTTAATTCCTTAAAGTATACTGAACTTAAATACCAAGTTTGGTGTCAAAATTTCTTCTTGTTTTTAATTTTGCTGTCCACAGATATAAAAAGACATCCTCACACACACACACACACACACACACATCGACTTTTCTTCTAAAGAATGCCTTTTTGGTTTAAGGTGATCCTAAGCATGTATATCCTGTGAAATCAAGGTATCCAGTACCTGGGGTGGAATATAATACCTTCTGGAGCTACTGAGTTCATTGTATATAGGTACTAGAGAAATTAAAAGCAATCTCACGTGTTTCATTCACACGATTTTCTCTAGCTGTTTTACAAACAAACTTTCTTTACAAAACATTATTCCTTTATCTGCTTCTGAATAATCGAGGTAAATATTAGCAGAAATATTCTTAATACTTGATTATTTTAATTAAAAGATAAATAAGGGAATACACTAGGCGAAAGCAATAGTCAAATCTTTTAAAAGCAATTGTTATGTGAAACAAATCTAACTCGGTTCTCTTTTGCATTCCCGAGAATAAAACAAAAGAGATGAAACGAAAGTTCAAACGAAAGTTCAAACGACAGTTCACCTCCGCTTGGGAAAAGTATTAAGTGATTTAAAATTGAAACCAATAACAAGCAATATCTTGCAAACGCTTAACTCTACAAACAAAAATAACTTGCGATAAACTGTGTGTTTTAAGACATCTACATCTTTTGTGTAATAAGTTTTTGTCTCTTTGTTGCGGTTTACCAGTTATACAAAATTCAGCAAGATTCATACAGAAGGAACAGGTGTAAAGAAGCTATTCCCAGAAAATTCAAGAAATACATTTCATATGTAATATAAAATCTTAGATATGCAGTATTTTAATTAAAATCGTTTGAGCCATTTTTAGGA
The DNA here is from genome assembly GCA_030762935.1 of Hymenopus coronatus. Taxonomy (NCBI): domain Eukaryota; kingdom Metazoa; phylum Arthropoda; class Insecta; order Mantodea; family Hymenopodidae; genus Hymenopus; species Hymenopus coronatus. The sequence goes on along the minus strand of CM060896.1, from coordinate 27,409,149 downwards.
ACAAAGTTTTCAAAACATTTCCCATGTAAAGAATAGTTGGGTTGCGAGGATTTTCTTAAAAATCTTCGTATTGCATATTTGGAAGATATAAAATGTAAACACCAAGTTTGATATTTAAAGGCGTTTTGTTTTTTGAGTTATGCTAATCTCTCTGTTTCTCTCTCTCTCTCTCTCTCTCTCTCTCTCTCTCTCTCTCTCTCACACACACACACACACAAACATGGACTTTTTTTTTCAATGATTCTTTAGACACAGAGGAGCCTACCGAAGTTTCTCCGTAAATACGTGTCTTAGGGTCCCCTATATAAAAAAAAAAAACAATTTTTTAGAAAAAGATATACGTGTGTGTTACCGTATGCCTATGAACACGATAAGTCAAACACGAAAAGTTGGCAAAATACCAAACTTTGTTTTTAAGCTTAGTATCCTCCAAAAATTCGACATGAAGATTTTCCAGGAAAATCCCTCACTCCAGACTACCCTTTACATGGAAAAAATTCGAAAATTTTGAATTTCTCAAAAATGCCTGTTATGATTTTATCTAAGTACTTTAATTTTATTAAATACCTTGCGTTGGTATAAGATGACAAATAAAGTGTATATCTTGAATTTTCCGGGAATAGCTTCGGAAGAAATTTTGCATAACTGGTAAACAGTAACAGATAGAACAAAGACTGAAAAGGAAGCTTTTGGAAACTCAAGCACAGGAGTTGTGTGTGCGTGTGTGCAGGTGTGTGTTTGTGTGCGATGCGGAGAGTTGAGATGAGAGTCACATCAACGAGTCCAATCAGTTTTTCTTTCGACGTGGGGAGGCTAGGAGCCCGCCCCAGACCTGACCATACTCCCTGGGTCTACAGACGGCTTCCAACACCATGCCGCCATTGAGAGCTGCATTTTCAAGGTGCATTCGCCACCACGAATGAGTGCCACCACCGCAGTCGTCGCTGACACAGCCCTGAAAGAGATCTGTTGGATGAAATGAAGGGACAGGATGTTAATGGGAATGAAGAAATCTCCCCAAAGTTTGCCTAATGACCCTTGAAAACCCCCGAAAAACCCTTGGGCCAGAGAGGTCGGCTGAGGGAATCGATCCCACGACCTCCCGAATGCCATCTCATAGGAAACATTTTAGCCTTCTGGCTCGGTGAAGCAGAGGAAGTAATAAAGTAAAGCCTTGTTTCCAATGTTTGCCCAAGTATTGACGCAATATACGTGTATTTAATATCAAATTAATTATACTTTTCATAACACAGAATTACAGAATTATCCGGATAGACAACTTTAAAAAAAAAAATAAATAAAATCGCCCTCTTTTTCACATGATGTTTGTAAAAGAAATTAAAAAATAATAACGTAATCATAGCTGGACAAAAGCGTGCTATTTCCGAAGCTTGCTAAAGCACTTTTGCCGTCACCATGATTTAATTTTATTCGCACTCAGGCTTATCCTACACTCGTAGGCAAAAAGCAATCAAGAAATAGTAATCTAGTTAAACTGCGCTAGTGGACGTCACATAGGGGAGTACAGCATCAAATGAAAATTAATGCTACTTTGGGTAATGCACGATATTGAGTGTAATTGTGTATAAACAAGGCATGTCCTCATAATACAGTTAACTGATATAATATTGAATCACTGCATGTAGGGGTGTGCAATGTTTATTGAAACTAATTGTTCCACTCAGTATCTCAATGTACTTGAAACGCGAGAGGTTAATATCCAATGATTGAGGAATAGATACAACGTAATGAAGAATTCGAAACAATGCCCGTAGTTTGCATGTGTGAGCTGAAAGATAATTGGAAAGGTAGTGATGGGGAGGAGGGGCGAATGAAATTGGATGGAAATAAGCGAATTCAAACAATGATACATGTGGTCTGTGTACTCGCGCCATATGTGATTAAATTAATGGACCCTACCAACGAATAAATCTCCTATATTGCTCAGAAATCCCTAATTGAGTCAAGCAAAGAGAACATAATTTCAAAGATAACACAAAGCACCCAGCTCTTTAAAGAAGCCTATTGTATTCTTTTAATGTTATTGTATCTACAAAAAATATGTATTTAAAGGATTGCTGTAGATGTATACATCGATTAATTTAAAGTAGATGAGCAGTTTGCTGAAGAATGTGGAGAGAAAGTTATGTGAATGGATATCAAAATGTTTTTCCAAAATCTTCTTAAGTGAGTCAGACAGTCTCAAAATGATTATTCCCGCTGAAATCTTGCTATCAAGTTTTCATTTACTACGTACTATATAATAGGTAGAGGAGTAGTTATTGTATTCCACCCAATTGTCCGATTTCGAAATTTTACCGCAAATATATTTTTTGAGGTTCCCTGAATAAAGAAAACTTTTTTTTAAAGAATCCGTGCGTGTTTGTATGTGTGTGTATGAACAACATAATTTGAAACGGAAAAGTTCGTTAAATACCAAAAGTCACTGTCTTTCAAGGATCCCCCATTTCAAATAACCGTTGACATGGAAACTTTTTCAAAAATATTTATTTTCTAAAATATCATTCTAATGTTTTTATTAAAATATTATATGTTTAAGTGATTGTGATATTGAGCATAGCTCAAGAAGTAAAAGATCATAAAATACCAAACTTGGTATTTAAGTTTAGTATCTTCCAGGGATGTGCCACAGAGATGTTCAAGAAAATCCCCGCACCCGAAACTACCCATTATATGAATACATTTTTTTCAAATGTTGTTTTTCTCAGAAATGTGTCTAACGATTTTGGTTAAAATACCATGTATTAAAGATATTGACATCACAACTAAAATGTATATCTTGAATTTTCTGGGAAGACCTAGTAGCTGAAATTTGTGTGGACAAGAGCTCACTGCGAAATGTAGATCTCGTTCAAATACACTATTTATGTCCTTTACAATTTTGCTGTCGAGCTAACCTTTCCGAGATATTCTTTATTATTGTTCTTAATTTTAAAATACTTACACTTTTCTCAGACAGCAAGTCACCGTGTGTCTTTTGTTTTACTTCTGGCCAAGTAAAGATGCGAATTTCAATGACAATCGCTTAGCGACAGATTTTAAAACATTGACTATCGCTTTAGCATAGTGTATTCCCTACGTTCCCTTCTATTTGTAAGGAACTAAGTAATAAGGGCATTCTGCTAATGCTTATCTCGATTAGCATGGAGTAGAAAGAAGAATAATTTTTGCAAGACGTTTGTTTGTAGAACAGCTGTACTGTTATCACCTAGGCAAATAACTAAGGTACAAAAACCCAAAATGAATCATAAGAAAGAACACAAGTTTCCTTAGACGCCTTGGCAGAAAGATTCCGGAAAACTGCCAAGAAACACTGGCAGAATTTCACAATGTATTAACGTGAGATCTTTCAACAAGCAGCCATTAAAGGAATAACTGATTTTACTGATAATATATTTTGCTTAGCATAAGTTTTATGTTTCTTACATTTGTATGTTACAGCCCTTGAGCTCACAATTTGAAAACTAAATTTTGCCAAAAAAAAAAAAACAACAAATAAAACGCCTGTTTGTCCCGAGTATCAATTGGATTTTTCCAAATAATAAGCAGTTAGACTTACCCAAAACATTTTGCCCAATCCGAAAGAAAGCACTAGGCAGGTACGCAACGGAACTTCTTAAAGACAAACACGTCTTAACTCGTGTCTCGTTAATTTGCATGAATAAAACACCCGAGTGAGATGCGCTACCTGCGTCTCATTTACGTGCCGCTATTGTCTGTGTGTAAACAGGTCAACAATGTATTGTTGCATGAATGAAAAGGGTTTATTTCACAATGTATTAACGTGAGATCTTTCAACAAGCAGCCATTAAAGGAATAACTGATTTTACTGTTAATATATTTTGCTTAGCATAGTTTTATGTTTCTTACATTTGTATGTTACAGCCCTTGAGCTCACAATTTGAAAACTAAATTTTGCGAAAAAAAAAAAACAAAAAAAATCAACAAATAAAACGCCTGTTTGTCCCGAGTATCAACTGGATTTTTCCAAATAATAAGAATTTAGACTTACCCAAAACATTTTGCCCAATCCGAAAGAAAGCACTTGGCGGGTACGCAACGGAACTTCTTAAAGACAAACACGTCTTAACTCGTGTCTCGTTAATTTGCATGAATAAAACACCCGAGTGAGATGCGCTATCTGCGTCTCATTTACGTGCCGCTATTATCTGTGTGTAAATAGGTCAACAATGTATTGTTGCATGAATGAAAAGGGTTTATTTCAGCACTTATGAATGAATTTATACGATTTGTACCGTCAAGATGGAGAAGGAAACTACATTTTATTGTGTTTCGCGGAATAAAATCGCAGTTGTCAGAACATTAGAACTTTACAATGACCGGTATAGACAAGATTTAGGAAAAATTCTTGTCAGGGATTATAGTGAAATTTATTTAGCAAAATAAACAATATGAAAAGCAGAATAAAAAAAATCTGATGTAATCCATTCACATGACTATTTCTATATCTCTGCAACAAATTTTTGTTAAAAAGTTTATGCTTCTATTTACTTCTTGCTAAGTGAGAGAAAGTTAGCAGAAATAGTTTATTACTTGCTTCCCTGTAAGTAGAAGCGAAATAAGGGAGTAACATAGGTTAAAGTGATAGCAAAAGATGGTTGCTATGTGACTGAAATTCCTTTGTTGGTATGGATTGGAGTTGATAAATTCCTGTATGAGAAAAGGTATGTTTTTTTAAGGCTGAAACAAAAAACAAGGAATATCTAAAAACAAAACGATCAATTCCACGAAAAAAATGTAAATAACATAAATTGTGTGTTTTAATGTGTTCTTCGTTTTTTACGGTTACACAAAATTCCGTAAAATTCATCCAGAATAAAGTAGTCTTTAGAGGCTATTCCCAGAAAATTCAAGATATACATATTATTCGTCAAGTATATATCTTTAATATATGATATTTTAATCAAAATCGGTAGAGCCATTTTTTAGAAAATAAACATTTTCGAAAATGTTTCCATGTGAAGGGTAGTTGGGGGTGAGGGGATTTTCTTGAAAATCTTCGTGTCCCATCCTTGGAAGATACTGAACTTAAATACCAAGTTTGGTATTTAACATTATTTTCGTTTTTGAACTAAGCTGCCCACAGACACACAGACAGACACACAAACGGACATTTTTCTAAAAATGCTTTTTTTTTTTGGATTCAGGTAGTCTCAAAACATGTATTTCCGGTGAAATCTGGGAATCGATTTTTTTGGATTCAGTGCAACACCTTCTCTATACACTATGTACATATTACGTATAGAGAAAGTAATATAATGTTCCATGCACATGACTTGCTCTAGCTGTTCCATACACAAACCATTCTTTTACCTACATCATGTTAATCGATATAAACATTAGCAGAAGTCTTATTATTTACTTCTTTGTGAGTAGCAGGGAAATAAGGTAATATACTAGGCTAAAGCATAGTCAATACCTTTAAAAACTGATCGTTATGTGAAACAGCAGTTCGGTTTGCTTTGCATGGCAATCAGCAAAACTAGAGAGACGAAACGAAGTAGGCTTCCTGTTTTAGAACAGTTAACGTACTTCAAAATTGAAACGAATAACAAGTAACATCTGGAAAACGGCCAACTTTAAAAGAAAAACGTATATGACATAAATTATGTATTTTAACGAAATCTAAGATTTTTTGTGTAGTAAGTTTTTGTCTATATCTTTATCAGTTATGCAGAATTCATCCAGAATAATTCTGGAGGCTGTTCCCAGAAAATATAAGATATATATTTTATTTCTGATACAAATACCTTTAACATACGGTACTTTTAATCAAAATTGTTAGAGCCATTTTTGAGAAAAACAAAATTTTCACACATTTTTTCATGTAAACGGTAGTTTGGGGTGGGGGGATTATCTTCGAAAAATCAGTTTCCCATCATTGGGAAACTGGTTGTATTTGCAATTTTTACTCTAATCAATTTAATTAAATAATTAATAAAGAAAAAATGTATTCCAATGAATAAACATTTCCTTTGAGCTCTTCTGCCTCCCCCCCACCACACACACCGAAAAATTTCTATTATTTTTAATCAGGATACCTCAAAACATATTACCGGTGAAATCTCGACATCGAATTTTTGGGTGGAATATAATACCTTCTCCACCTATCATGTACATGCTAGCGAAAATAAAAAGCAAATGCTTTACAAAGAACAACAGGTCTGTACACACGAAAGAATAGAAAAGAAGGTCCTTGAACTTGATAGGAGAAACAAATCCTCTAAAAACAGTGAAAGTTAAGAATAAAACATTAAACGAGTATTATTTTACATATCTGTTATTTACTTAATTACTCTGTAATAGACATGCTTGTATAAAAATTCTACTGTGTTACGGAGTGCAAAAGCCTATTTTTGTAGAACATGACAACAAGCATCATATCTCATGTGTCATAATTGACAAATATGACGAACGTGAGGAACACTTTTATATGTATTAATTTGTAACTGTGTCAATGAAACCAATAATTTAATAACCCTCGTAATAATTTAATTGAAATAACTCAAAAAATTGTGCTTATTAAAATACCTGTAGTTCCTGTTAAATATATTATTCTAATATTATTTTAGTTATAAAAGTCTACTTGTGTAGTCACCTTTTATTCTTGCTACCTCTCCATCATCACCGTAATCGACCTCATGTTCATGATCAACATTATAAGCTGATCTTCCTGCTGTTACTCCTCTCCACAGTCTTGTACCAAGAATCTCGTAATCATGTTCCTGCAAATGTTTATTATGGAGAAACATACAATATACATAAACGAAGGTTCTCTGTAGATAACGTTACTTGTTATTAAATTATTTTAAACCTCTTTTCCTGGCCAAAATATCTGCGTATTATAACACGTTCCTTGGCGAAATACCTACATAGGGCGTTTATGATGTCCTTTACCCCCATCTTTAAGAAATAGTGGATTCATATTACTATTATTATTATTATTATTATTATTATTATTATTATTATTATTATTATTATTATTATTACAGATATTTCTGCAGACATCCGATATTTCTGCAGACATCGGAATTTTGCTCCTGAATGGAACCATGCCACTTGTAAACACCTTTTTTGGTAATGATTTCGTCTACATGAACTTTCTGTTTTTTATTATTATGATAGGGTGTGATCTAAAACTCTAATAATTGCATCACGGAATGTATTGCATCCTTGCGAAGTTGCAGCAAACTTTCCAAAAGGTTATGGATACTGAATGCAGAGAGGTCTCTGTCGCACTGAATTCCAGGGTTTACTATCTGCAGTCGAATGGTCAGCATTCTAGTTTTTTACTAGACTTTCTAGATTTTCGACTGTGGCAGGGAATTATTTTTTAACTACAATAATCTTCTATACCTACAGAGTCTCTAAGTATGCACGCCAGCGCGTGTTTGTGTGTGTGTGTGTGTGTGTGTGTGTGTGTGTGTGTGTGTGTTTAATATAATGTGTGTACAACTAAAAACGCCGTTAAGAACCTTATAGTTCAGCGAAAAATCACCTGTTGCTTCGGGAAGAAAATGTTGTGCAAGCCACTGCATATTTTGCTTTAATCTTGAAGTTCGTTATAATTTAGTTCTTCAGAATCCCCCCTGATTTAATAAAGCTTCCTTCTGTGCTCAAAAAACAACAAAACTGGTACCAAATCTGCACATAATTTGTTATAAGAAGCTGCGTCTCAAGTGTTAAGACACCTACGGAGGTGACTTAAAAAATCATGGGACGTGTCTCATGAAAGTGAGACGCGGCTACTTTTTATTCATACCAAAATCTGAGACGCGTCTCATTACGTAAGCGCGTGAGACGTTGGTCGCGATCAAGGTCACCTCCATCTTGAGTCGTCGAGTTTTATTCATACGAAAGGGATCTTTATTCATACCACCCGTATTATTTACGAATGGAAAGGTTTATTTAAGCATTTATGTATCAGTTTATACGATGTATACTGTCAAAATGGAGAAGGAAACATTACTTTTAATCGTGTTTTGCGGATGTTTTAAAAAACGATTTAATAAAATCATACATGTCCGAAAATTAGAACTTTGCAATAGCCGGATATAAACAAGATTTAGGAAAAATTCTTGTCAGGGATTATAGTGAAATTTAAGTTAGAAAAATAAACAATGTGAAAAGTAGAATAAAACAAAAATTTGATGTTCCATTCACATGACTTTCTCTAGCTGGTCCACACACAAACCATTATTTTATCTACATAATGCTAATCGATATAAACATAAGCGGAAATGTTATTACTTACTTCTTTGTGAGTAGAAGGGCAGATAGGTAATATGCTAGGCTAAAGCAGAGTCAAAACCTATAAAAACTGATCGTTATGTGAATCGGAATTTCGGTTTGCTTTGTATGGCAAGCAGCAAAACTAGAGAGACGAAACGAAGTAGGTTTCCTGTTTTAGAACAATTAACGTACTTCAAATTGAAACCAATAATAAGGAATATCTGAAAAACGGTCAACTTTAAAAGAAAAACGTATATGACATAAATCATGTATTTTAACGAGATCTATATTTTTTGTGTAGTAAGTTTTGTCTATCTCCTTATCAGTTATGCAAAATTCATCCAGAATAAGTAAATCTTCAGAGGCTATTTCCAGAAAATACAAAATATATATTTTATTTCTGATGCAAGGGCCTTTAATATACGGATTTTTTATCAAAATCGTTACAGCCATTTTTGATAAAAAAACAAACATTTCAAATATTTTTCCATATAAACAGTAGATTGGGATGGGGGAATTTTTTCCAAAGCTCCGTTTCCCACCCTTGGAAGCAACTATACATAAATACCAAGTTTGGTATTTGCAATTTTTACTTTAAACTATTTAATTTAATAATCAATACACAAAACTCTTAATACATTCCTATGAATAAAAAGTTTCCTTTGAGCTATGCTGCCTCCCCCCTCCCCCCACACCGTCCTATTTCATTTTTTTGGAATTAGGGGACCTCAAAACATTTTCCCAGTGAAATGAATTTTTGGGTGGAATACAATACCTTATCCACCTACTGTAGTTTATATGCACATACATGTTAGCGAAAGTAAAAAGCAAATGCTTAAAAAGGATAAGTCTATACACACGAAACAATAGAGAAGAAGGTCCTTGAAGATCCTCTGAAAACAGTGAAAGTTAAGAATAAAACATTAAAAGAGTATTATTTTACATATCTATTATTTATTTATTTGTAATAGACATGCTCCTATAAAAATTCCACTGGTTATGGAGTGCAAAACCCTCTTTTTGTACAACATAATACGAGTGTATCGTAACAAGTATCATATCTCATGTGCCATAAAAGACAAAGATGAACGTGAGCAGTACTTTTATATGTATTAATTTGTAACTGTATATAATTTAATAACCCTCATAATAAGTTAATTGAAATAGCTCAAAAGCTTGTACTTATTAGAATACCTGGAGTTCCTGTTAAATATATTATTGTAATATTCTTTGGTTATAAAAGCCTACTCGAGTAATCACTTTATTCTTGTTATTTGGGTCCCTTTTCCCTAATATACCTGCTTCCTCTCCATCATCACCATAATCAACCTCATGTTCATGATCAACATTATAAGCTGGTCTTCCTGCTCTTACTCCTCTCCACAGTCTTGGACCACGTAATCATGTTCCTGCAAATGTTTGTTATGGAGAACCACGCAATATAGATAAACGAAGCTACTCTGTAGCTAACGTTACTTATTATTGAATTATTTTAAAATCTTTTGCCTGCCAAAATATCTATGTATTAAAACACATTCCTTGGCGAGATACCTACAAAGGGCGTAATGATGCCTATAATCCCCATCGTTAAGAAATAGCCCATTCTTCTTCTTAATCATCATCATCATCATCATCATCATCATCTTCTTCTTCTTCTTCTTCTTATTATTATTATTATTATTACTATTATTATTATTATTATTATTATTATTATTATTATTATTATTATTATTAGAATATTTCTGCACACATCGGAATTTTGCTCCTGAATAGAACCATGCCACTTGTAAACAACGCCTTTCCTGGTAGTTTCGTCTACATGAAATTTCTGTTTTTTATTATTATGATAGGGTATAATCTAAAGCTCCAATAATTGCATTGGTGAATATATTACACTCTTGCCATATATAGTTATTTTAAATGCAGCATTTGCCAGAAATTTGATCCAAATAAATGCTTGTACCCTTACGAAGTTGCAGCAAACTTTCCAAAAGGTGATGGATACTGAATGCTGAGAACCTCAGTAACTTCTGCGATGCCGCACTGAAACCCAGGATTTACTACCTGCGGTCGAATGGTCAGCATTCTAGCTTCTAATACAAAGGTCACGGGTTCAATTTTGGGCTTTGGCAAGGAATTCTTTTTTAACTACAACGATCTTCTGTTCCTACAGAGTCTCTAAGTATGTGCCGGCATGTGTGTGTGTGTGTTTAATATAATGTGTGTACAACTAAAAAGAACCTTACAGTTCAGCGAAAAATCACCAGAAACAGTAGTTGCTTCCAAACTAAAGCCCTCGATAAGACTACAGAAGTTAAAGGATTTTATATAAATTAAAAAAAAAAATGACAACAATATTCTAATCTTTGCTCCTTTCGAAAAGCTGCATCACCTGTTCCTGTTGCTTCGGGAAGAAAATATTGTACAAGCACTGCACATGTTCCTTTAATATTGAAGTTCGTTATAATTTAGTTCTCCAGAATCCCCCCTGAATTATTAAGGCTTCCTTTTGCGCTCCAAAACTGGTACTAAATCTGCCAATAATGTATTATAAGGAGCTGCGTCTCACGTGTTAAGACACTTTCTGAGGTGACTTAACAAATCATGAGAGGCGTCTCATGAAAGTGAGACGTGGCTATTTTTTATTTATTCCAAAACCTGAGACGCGTCTCATTACGTAAGCGAGTGAGAGGTTGGTCGCGATCAAGGTCACCCTTATCTTGAGTCGTCGAGTTTTATTCATACGAAAGTGAGACGCGTCACGAAAATTGCAAAGTTTGAGACGCGCCTCATCTTTATTCATACCACCCAGTCTCTCAGCGAGCATCCAGCTAGACTGCAGAACTGTCTGCCACGGTGGCCCGCCGAAGAGGGAAGAAATGAGTGGTTTTTTTCTCACTGGGTCGCAGCTGAATCTCGTCGCATACGTTACTATGAAGATGTTAGGGAGGTTTCTTTTTATTCCATAAATGCGTGAAGTAAGAGTGATAGCCATATCTGGCGCATAACTTTTGGAAGGGGGTAGACAAACATTCACAGTTAGGGAAAGTTATGTGATTCTTAGGAAGTTGTTAGATATAAAATTTAATGGTTCAAAAGATACATTTTGTCGTATTCCTGATAAATTGTCATACTCTTTCGTGATACTGCTAAGTAAGTGTGATTGTCTCGTGTGAGTGTTTTTAGACCCTTAAATTGTAGAATGTACAGTTATGTATCAGATATTGCTTAGGGTTTTTAAGTCCTACTTCCGGTTTTAGGATTTTTAGTTGTCAATTTCATATGAAAAAGTAAGAGAAAAGATGATAAAATAAGGTAGCAAGTATGATAGGCTACATTCACACTGTATTCTCTAAAGATTATTCTTTTGTTTAATCCAGAAAAACATTATCATAAATTGTCGTTTTAATTCCCTCTACATTGAATGAAATAAATTGTCAGATACTCTAGGCTGAAGCGATAGTCAATTCTTTTAAATGAAACAAATTAAGAATCAGTTGTTTAGTTTTTTTGTTTTTTTCTTGCATGACTAGGAGTAAAACAAAAGAGAGATGAAACAAAAGATACCCTTCCGTTTGAGAAATGTTTAATTAGTTTTCAATTGAAAGAAAACAGCAAAACATATCTCGGAAATGGACAACTCTACAAAAATACATAAATGAAATACATTGTATGATTTAACGAGCTCTACATATTTTGTGTGGTAAGTTTTATTTGTCTCTTGCGGTTCAGAGGCTATTCCCTCAAAATTCAAGATATATATATATATATATATATATATATATATATATATTATTTTTCATGTAAATATATTTCATATACGGTAATTTAATCAATTTACTTCAGTTATCTTTTAGAGAAAAAAATATGTTCCATGTAAGGGGTAGTTTGCAAACTTTTATGTGGTATCCTTGAAAGATATTACCAAATTTGGTATTTAACGGTTTTTTCATCAGATTCTCTCTCTCTCTCTCTCTCTCTCTCGCACACACGCGGACCCTTTTCTAAAATAGTTTTTTATTCAGGGCACCTCAGCATATATTTCCGTTGAAATTTCTACATCGAAATCTTGGGTGGCGTACAATACCTTCTCTAGTTACTATATACATAGTACATATAGAGAAAGTAAATGGGAACAAACACAAGTGGTTTTACTCAAGTTTGGAAAAGGGAGGAGGAAGGGGATTATGGGCACCGTTGAGAAAAATAAGCGATAATACTCGTATTACCAAAATAGGGGGAAAGGGGATTATTCTCAAAATCTTCGTGTCGCATCCCTGGAAGATACTAAACTTAAATACCAAGTTTGGTATGTTACCTACTTTTCGTTTTTGAGTTATCGTGTTCACAGACACACGGACACACACACACACACACGGGCCTTTTTGTGAAAATGCTTTTTTTGGATATAGGGGACCCCAAAACATATATTTCCGGTGAAATCTCGATATCGAATTTTTGGGTGGAGTGCAATCAATACCTTCTCTATACACTATGTGCATAGTGCGTATAGAGAAAGTAAAAATCCTAACCCCGCTTATACGCCTCATTTTCCCTGTGTATCTTACACGAATATGCTCCACCCTGAGTTACTTCAAGTAGCTGATATTGATGTAGGTATTCAAGAGCTGCTCTTGGCACGAGGAAAATACTGGCTCATTTATCAGGCGAAAGCAGGGGTGCAACCAGTTGATAAAAGCTTTCTGGCTCTAGTAGATTTATCATCTCGTTTATGGTTAGCACGCAACTGCATCAAATACCCATCAATAACAAATCTGAATGTAGATTCTAAGAATGATGATGATATAAAACTGTAATGTGAAACATTCTCATGACCTTCTCTACCCTCTATCGCTACTCAAACTATTCTTAAGCTTATTTTTCTATCCACTTCATTTTAATGCAAACAAAGCTTTGTACACGTTTCGTTATACCAGATACAAAGTATACAGCGACAATAAAATGTTTAATAACTCTTGCTTTAATATATCTTACTCTTTCCATGCAATCACGAGGCACATTGAAAAAAATTAGGGTTTTAAACATCTTTTATTATTATTATTATTATTATTATTATTATTATTATTATTATTATTATTCAAACATACAGGCAAAATTACAATGGGTTCAAAAATTGAAAAAATATGCAACAATGATAACATAACAAGACATTATAACAAACTGTGGCCTATATGTCATATATTTGCAATAACGTTTACTTTCTCAACATGTACTATGTGTGTACATAGTGTAGAGAGGAAGTATTGTACTCCACCCAAAAATTTGATACCAAGATTTCACCGGAATTACATGCTTTGAGACACCCTTAATCCTAAGAAAAAACATTTTTAGAAAAATGTCCGTCTATGTGTGTCTGTGTGTCTGTAGGCAGTATAGCTCAAAAACGAAAAGACCGTTAAACACCAAGTTTGATATTTAAGTATAGTATCTTCCAAAGTTGCGACACGAAGATTTTCAAGTCAATTCCCTCATCCTAAAGCACCCTTTACATGCGAAAAAATTAGAACATTTGATTTACTCAAAAAAGGCTCTAACGTTTTGATTAAATATATTTACATGACAAATAAAATGTATATCTTGAATTTTCTAGGAATAGCTCCGAAGACCTCTTCATTGTTGATGACTTTTGCATAACTGGTAAACCGTAAAAGATAGGCGAAAACTTACTTCACAAAAAATGTAGATCTCCTTAAAACACTCAAAGTATGTCATATATAATTTTTTCGTGGAGTTGTTTTTGGTTTCAGTTATAAAATATTTAAATGTTTCTCGGGCGGGAACTTGTGAACTCCTGACCATGCCAAGAAACGAATTTTCATCCCATAGCAACCAATTTTAAAAATATTTTAGTATAGCTTTAGCCTAGTGTATTCCTTTATTTTCTTTCTGCTTACAGGAAGCAAGTAATAAGATCATTTATTGTAACATTTATCTCCATTGTCATGAAGAAAGTGAATGATTAAGCTTTTTAACAATAATTTGCTACAGAAATAATGAGAAAGTCATGTAAATGGAACATTCAAATTTTTGTATTAAACTCTATAAAACAGTTCTAAAACCTCGTCTACTTCCTCCATAGTAGGTTGGTTGTCCTATTGTCTTGTAGATTTATCGCCAGTTTATTGGGATGGTAGGAGATACCATATACTGTGATTGACTGTTGGGAGCTGTATTTTATGATAAATGTATATATTTATTACTGATGTACCAGAGGATATTTACAATAGTATGGAGAGTTTGGGATTGAAAACGTCCTGGAATCTCTACGTTTGAATCGCTTGCTGTTACTCATAATTGGTTTCATTTGTCTATACTGGTTAAAAAATCCAGTACATTTTGCTGTATTTTAAGAGTAATTGTTTGCGTTTAGTCCATATGTATTTCTTCCGTTGATCAAGGTACATACCCAGATGTTTTATAGCCTGTGTTTCTGAAATAGTCTGATTATATAAAGTAACAGGTGGACAAGAGCTTTTCCTGAGTGTAAATGTTATATGGTGACTCTTGGTTTTATTTATTTTAACTTTTTCCTTTTACCATATTTCTATATTGAATAGATGATTTTGTACAAATTGAGCAGCAGTATTTGGATCTCCATGAACTGAGAGAATAATAGTATCATCTGCAAATGTTGCTAAGGTCGTGTTTGGGTTCCGAGGTAGATCAGAAGTGTGCACGATGTATAGCATTGGTCCTAAAACACTACCTTGTGGTTTGCCTGACTTTATAGGATAAAGAGCTGTAACGCTTTCTTGGAAGCGTTTTAAAAATAATTGTAAAATGATCAATTCTAACTATTAATAACGGATATATATATTATAATAGTTAGAATTGATCACTTTATATATATATATCCGTTATTAATAGTTAGAATTAATCATTTTATATATATATATATATATATATATATATATGTATGAAATAAATTCTGCATTTTAAGACCATTTACATTTTCAGGCAGTGCGTGTTTAACGTTTGGTAGTTATTCAAGATTATGCAAAACTCCCTCTGAATGAAAATTCATAGAATATTCCCAGAAAGTTCAAGATATACACTTCATTTGACATGTTCGTATATTTAATGTATGGTATTTTAAACAAAATTGTTTTGGCAGTTTTGAGAAAATCTAAATTTCGAAAACAATTCCATGTAAAGAGTAGTTTGGAGAAGTTGCAATTTCTTGAATATTCATGTTTTATCTTTGGAAGATTCTGAACTTAAATATAGTTTGGTATAAAACGCACTTTTCATTTTTTTTTACCATGCTATTCATAGAGACACATAAACCCGCGCATGGAGCATTTACAAAAAGACTTTGGGATTCAGGGGAGCTCAAATTTTTGAGGAGGAATACAATACTTACCCTACTTATTTATTATACGTAGTAAAGAAAGAAAACATGCACTTTTAGAACTATCTCTCTCTATCTCTATCTCTCTACTTGTATTACATTTCATTCAAATATTAGGTATCGAGATTTCAGTGGAAATACACATTTTCAGCCTCCCTGACGGTATCTACGTACATGTGTGTGTGTGTGTGTGTGTGTGTGTGTGTGTGTGTGTGTGTGTGTGGATGTAAACAGGATAACTCAAAAACGAAAAGTGGTTAAGTACCAAAATTTAAACTTAATGAACATCTTCCAAGAAGATAACACAAACATTTTAAAGAACCCATCTCAATCTATATCTTTCGTGGAAAATGCCGAAATGTTTTAATTTCTTAAAAATGACACAAATCTGATGTGTTCCATTCACATGACTTTCTCTACTTCTGTGTAACACATTATTGTCAATAAGCTTATTCTTCTATTTATTTCAAGCTAATCGATTTTGATTAAAATATTGTATATTAAAGATATTTACATGACAAAAATATGTATATCTTCAATTTTCTGGGAATAGCCTCTGAAGACTACTTTATTCGGGAGGAATTTTGCAAAACTGCTAAACCGTAAGAAATGGACAAAATCTTACAACACAAAAAATGTAGGGTACATTAAAACACACAATTTATGTTACATACATTTGTTTCGAGGAGTTGATCGTTTTTGAGATATTCCTTGTTTTTGGTTTCAGCTTTGAAAATCTTGTACTTTTCTCATATAGGAATTTGTCAGCTCGTGTGCATACAAACAAAGGAACCAGAGCAACCAGCTTTTGACTTCACTTTAACCTATGATACTCCCATATTATGCTTCTAATTACAAGGAAGTATGTAATAAGACTATTTCTGCTAATTTGTTCGCGATTAGCATGAAGTAAACTGAAGAATAAGCTTATTAACAATAATTTGTTACACAGAAGTAGAGAAAGTCATGTGAATGGAACGCATAAGATTTTTATACCTATATACTGTTAACTACACTAAATGCCGCCGGCACCCGATACTGGTATCCAGTACCAAACTAAATAATGAATAGGAGAACAAATTCTAAGTAACTATTTCTACTTTCCTTAACAAAAATTTACTATCTATAGCTTATATAATTTCATATGAGAATATTTAACGAAATTCATTAACCACGTTTGTTAAACTTTTAATTTTAACTCAACATTTTGGATTGTTTTTGTTATGAATTACAGTAAGCTTAGTGGCTTACTGAAAACACTAAACCGCCTTTATTATCCTCAACAAAAGGCTTCCACTATCACTAAGTATCTGATATCATTAAAAACAGTAGTTTAATTTTATATTTCGTTACTACCACTGGGTATAAACGCTCACTGACACACTTTAAACAATCTTATGTCACTTTTACGCTGTAAAGTATAATTCCTTATTGCAATACCACTAATATGTCTGAAGATTCTGTATATAAAAAAAATCACTTAGGCACTATCACTATCACTGTTGCCTTTGGTATTGTAATTAATTTGCTTCCCCAAGTCAACTGTGCGCCCCCCCCCGGCTTCTTCTTTCCCTCTCTCTAGCGTCGGCGGTGTGATGGTTCGGTGTCCTCTTCTCCTTAATATTAATAAGTTTCTTCTTTTTCCTCTTCTACCAATTAAAGCTGTTGTTCTGTTTGTAATCTGTTGTTAGCTTTATTTATATCATTGTTCTGTTTCTTAACATATTCTGTCTTTGAGCTCTGATAGTGTTGTCATTAATGGGTCGTGTTATTGTTATTCCTCTAGCGTGTATACTAATTTTGTTAGCTAAGGTTTCTAAAGTTATAAATCAATTTTTGTCTCTTATTATATGACAAAGATAATGTCCTTGTAGGTCGATTCTTTCTTGAGCCGTGAGCGAAGTCTTCAAGGAGAACGTGTTCCCGGGTGTCTTGTTTAGAACATCTGACGCAGATATCTTGTGATGTTTTATTTACTTTTTTCCAATATGTTTTGTAGGGACCATGTAATGCATTATTTCTTTAGTGTTTTTAAATGCTTTAGTTTTAAGCTTACTCCTATGTTGCTAAAAAAGCAGTAATCTTGTCTTCCTTGGTCTATTGTGTCCCATTCGCGTTGCCAGGTTTTAAGTAATCTAAGTTTGATTTCGCGTTTTGTATTACAGCGTTGTCCTATTATTTCCTGCACTTTTGGAAATTTTCCTTTTTTGAGCCAGAAAAATTCTCCTCGAAGTTTTAGCGCTAGATCTATGGGTCATATTTGCCTGTTATTACTAATGAAGCTCCTGTAAATCTTAGCAAACGTTCCCTTTGTGTTCTTCTAAGAGGTTTTTTAGCGTGGTGTTATTTGGCCTTACTGCCCAATTTGCTGCTCCACAAGTAACAATAGCACTGAGGATGCTATAATGATAAATATTGATTGTGTGGTGCGGAATTTTAAAATCAAATTGAATTATCCTAGAAAGCTTCATCATTGTCTTTTCGGCTTAGATTCTTACATAGTGTGATGACTAAAATTTAATTTCTTATCTAAAAATATGCCAAATGCTTTATTGTTGTGTTTCTTTTTATTGTGTTGTTTTCAAATTGTATTTTTGGCTTATATTTTAAATTGCATTTTAGTATCATATATCCAGATTTGCCGGAGATATTTTTAATTTAGACTTTTTATACCAATTGGATAAAATAGTTAATATATTGCTACGTTTCAATTCCAGTTCCGTTCTAGATTCAGCTTCTACTATAAAAACCACATCGTCTGCATATGCAATGGTTTTTATCGCTTTGTATGTCTTCCAATAACGCTTCTAAAGTAATGTCCCAGAAGGTGGGTTCTAAAATAGAACCCTGGGGTCATCCTTTTGTTATCTTTTTGGCAATGGTCTGATTTGTGGCATAATTATTGACTATGCAATCTTGGCAGTAGTTGGAATGTATTTAATACAGAGGGGATAATTTAGATCTCTTAATATTTTAAAGAAAAAATCCACCAGAGGCTATCGAAAGCCCCAGAAATATCAACAAATAGGGCTGCTACATATTTTCTGGTAGAGTCTTTTACGGCTTCGATTATTACGCTTATGGCATCCTCGGTGGACTTCCCATACCGAAATCCATTTTGGTTATTGTTAAGTCCAATTCCACAATTCTTTTATTAAGTAGGGATTTAAAAACGTTTCCCGTAGAATTAATTAAACAAATTGGCCTGTATGATTTTGGATCTAATGGGTGTTTCTCCTTTCCTTTCTTAAGTATGGTTGGCTTGGCAATTTTCCAAGGTTTTAGGAAAATACCTTGCCAGAAATAGTCATTAAATAATTTGCATATACATATATGGAGTTATTGTTTCATTGATGCTCATTTATACTTCATTTTTAATTTTGTCTACTACAGCTGCCTTCCTCTTCTTTTATTAAAATGTTTGATGTTTTACCTCATTTTCGTGAAATGGATAAACAGTCAATTTATTGCTATAAGGTAGTTCTAGTTCATTTCTTGTGTTGGTATTTTGCTCCTTATCGTTATTTGTAACATCGTCGGGAGCAAATTTGTTAAGTAATTCTTGAATAGAGTCTGCTCAATTTGTTGTGATAGTTCCATTCTCTTTTCTTATGGTATTTATAATTTCTGGAGTCCTATAATTTTCTCCATTGTGATTTTATATGGTATGCCCCAAATGTTAAGTTTTGTATTATTTTCGACGAACTTCTGCCGGGATCTTTTTGTAGTTTCGTATAAGGTTCTTTTAAATTTTAATTTAGCTTTCCTTTAGATATTTAGATTTTTCTGTGTTTCTTCAAAAACGATATTTCTTATTTATATATTCCTCTTGTTTTGCGTAGTTTTCTTCTTAGGATATGTAACTCTTCTGTCCACGAATTATCCATGTATGTTTTAATTTTACATCTCAGAATTTTATTTGTCTTACTTTGTTTTCAAAAAATTGTGCTTGCTGGTGCAAATCAATTCCTGTAAAGTTGAGGGATATGTTTGCTAGTTGTTGTTTGAACTTATTCCAGTTAGCTTGGTTAAGGTTATGTTTTATTTCGGGTTTTGGATTTCTATTTTCTTTTAGAGTCTATTCCGTAGTTGAAATAAACTAGTCTGTGATCACCTGTTGTGCAGTCTAAACCTACTTTCCAATTCTCCAATTTGTCAATCATATATCGATTAGTCAAAGTCAGATCAATGTATGCAGAGGCTCCAACACAATTTTCAAATGTTCATATATTGTTAGGTAGGTTAACTATATAAAGATTAAGTTCTGCTATGATTTCTTCCAATGTTTCGCCTTTGTCGTCTCTTATGTTGTTGTACCACCATTGGGATTTTGTGTTTGCACCCATTACATATAACATTTCCGTATTCGGGTATATGTAATTAATGTTTTGTACAATTTCAAGTTGTGGCTCGATTTCATGACTATTCAACGATGTACTTGTATAGAATTATTGTGCGTGTTATTAAACTGTGTGATTTTAGTAATTTGTCGGTTGTGGTTTTTAATAATTATTATTGCTGCCACGGAGCTATCTCCTGTGTGAATTTGCCTGGTAATTGTGTAGGTTAGTTTATTATTTATCAGATATGGTTCTTGAATGCCCAACAATTTTTCTTTAATTCTGGTATTACTGATCTACTTCTCTGGACGTTTATTTGTGAGACTCTAAGAAATTTGATGGGGGATGAGTCGGAGTCTTCCATTATTTCTTCTAAGTAGAATGTATCATCTGGATGCGTAGAATTTTTGCTTGCCCAGTTTGCTATTTTCTAAGGTAAGTTCTCTTGATTATTTTTGTACTCTTACAAGTTGAGTTCTTCTCATCTGTGGAGTTTTGGGTTTCTAATTTGTAGTTTTGGGTTTAGATTTATTGTTATTTCTAAGAAATGTTAATACTTGCAGGAAAGGAATACTATTGTGGTGTGAGATATTTTTGTTGTTGTAATTTTTCGGTATTTGTACTTTTGGAGATTTTTGTTCGAAATGTCAATTATTGAATGGTGTATTTTTAGGGAGGATCGGTTTTATTGCGGAGTTTTGGGAAGAGATTTTCGGATAATCAAGGTTATCATGATATATTACTGCGTAGCAGTGTGGCCACTTTTGGGAGCCATCATAGGCTAGTCTTCAGTGACAAAGAACGAAATGTTTATATACTTCATCTAAGTCAAGTTTTTCGTTTCGTCTGTCAAATAAGTTTTCTACTAGAGTTAATAGGTCCTCGGGATTAGTTAGGATATTCAGTGAGCTTAGTTCAATTCTGTCTATGGCGTCGGGAACCGGAAAATAATTTTACTGCCATTTAAATGAAGGTTTCTAATAATGTGACGAAGTGCTGCAGTTAAATTGTTTCTTTCCTCAAAACGGCTCAGTTGCAGCGTTAAGTCAAATGAGTTGTAAATACAGTTGACAGCAGTGTCTGGCGACCTTCATTCATCGCCTTGCACGTGCTTTGTTTTCTGTTCATCATTACACTCAGCTAGCTCGAAATCTTTTGTTTGAAATGTTTCTTCTTCAAAATGTGATTCATGCGTTGTTAAATTTCCCAATGTTTTAATTTCTTGATTTAGTTGATTGAAGTGGCTAGGTATATAGTTTCATAAATTAGATAAAAATTCGTTCTTAATAAAGTGTTTGTTTTCAAATTCTACTTCTTCTTCCTCATCGTCTTCTGTCATTTTAGTAATCGCGTTGTAATCTGCTTTAATTGGTTGCTTTAGTTGCAGTATTTTTTAGGTATTTTTTGCGGGTTTATATCTTTATTTAAGTTGAATTCAGTATGCATAAGACTTGAGTCTAAATTAATTCGTTCATTTCAAGTAATTTTTTTTTTTTTTTTTTTTTTGTCATTTAAAAATATAACATTAGGTTCTCCATATTCATTGGTTGTCTGGATTTCAGAATCAGATTTAATTTTATTTTGCATGAGTTTAAGTTTGTGTTGAATGACTCTTAGTAAGTTTCCTCTTATTCTACTAGGGGTATTTCGAAGGGGTTTCTTCCTGTGTGTTTGTGTTGCTTTAAAGGTGGCGTCACACATAGTTTATCCTGGAGACGGTGCGCTCTCAGAACCTCCTATATGTGGGGCAGTCGTCTTTTCCCCCAGATTTTTTCTTTCTTTTTAAACAGGGTATACAGATATTTGGCTTTTCATTGTTCAAACAATCTTTTTTTAACATGTGCATCTTCTCTGCAATGTCCGCATACGGAATTTGTAAATTTACAAAACTTGGCAATGTGCCCGTAGTCAAAGTACATTAGGCACTTGGCAACTGAGACATAGTCTTTTATGGTATATGCGTGGAAGCCGAGAAAAATTCTGTTGATATTGTTTAACAAATTTCCAATCGTTGGTGTACTATAGCCTTCTCTCTAGGTCCGGCTTTGAATCTCAGGTTAAAGCCCTTATCAAATTGATCTTTTGAAAGTTTTTTGTCCATATTTTGCAAATATAGGATGTCTTTTAGCTCCTCTTCTTTAATTCCTGTAAATAACCATCAATGGGTTTCTTTTCCTTGGCGGTTCAAATTTAAGATATTTTTCTTGTAACGTTATATTATTCATAATCTTCTTTAGCTCCTCCTCCTTTCCATGTCCAGAAATAGATTTTTTCCCGCGGTTCTGATGTTTCTGATTTTTATTTTATCTTGTGTTGAGTTTACATTTTGCGTTACAATCTTCTGGATTTCTTTGGAGTCTGTGTTCGTAATAAATGAAATAAATAAGGTGTGCTTGTTTTCGTTTGCGCTGCTGATGTTAATATAATTTCTCAATTGCTTCTTAAATGTTGGCATGGCTGGTGATGCCGCTACTTGTGCAAAAGCCATGCTGGGTTGAGTTATCTTGTTTATTCACATATCTTTGGCAAGTCTGGATGCTGCTTGTGCTACTTCAATACTTGTAATTTTTTCTGGGTATAATTTCTAAGATAAAACTCCTGCTTTTTATCACTGTCGTTTTATTTTTACCTATCAGATTATTAAGTTCCAACAGTATGGTGTCAAATTCGCGTAAGTTAACTTTTTGGCCTTGAGTTGCGTCCTTTAAACTGACTGAATTATTACAAGATTTTTGATGGAATGAAC
Organism: Hymenopus coronatus; assembly: GCA_030762935.1. Classification (NCBI taxonomy): domain Eukaryota; kingdom Metazoa; phylum Arthropoda; class Insecta; order Mantodea; family Hymenopodidae; genus Hymenopus; species Hymenopus coronatus. Next base: position 27,386,417 of record CM060896.1, on the reverse strand, counting down.
GGGACACCCTCCTTGCTCCCCATGTTACATAGGGGAAATCCCCCGGTTGTCTTAATGTTAAACTAATAAAAATCGTTTCCTTATCGCCTATTTTACATAAAAAACGTTTAATCACAGGGTAAAAAATAAAAACGTAGGTTCTTCGTATTGCACTGCGTGCAAAAACGGAGAAAAATATGCTCCCCAGCAGTTCTCGACGGCTCCCTAGTCGCTAATAAAAAAGCGTGACGTCAAGTGACGTCTTTTGACACGTTTCACGTCGCTGCACGTCACCCGATTGTCCTTGGCAGCTGGTAACTGGCTGATTCTTACTGTAACTACACGCTTAATATTTCACGCACAGTATCTTGTTGCTAGTTTAGATCTACAATAATTACTGTATTACTACTACTAGTACTACCACCACCACTACTACTACTACTTCTACTACTGCTGCTGCTGCTACTACTACTTACTTGTCCTTTATATCACACATTCATGATGCACTACATTTACTAATTATACTATTTTAAACTATGAAGAACTAGGTATAAAGCAACCACTACGCGTTTTGCCGGAGTGATACAAAACACATCCTCTCCACCCGGCTACGTATAATTAAACAACTGCAAAAAGGATTCAATGTAAGACAGAATTATAACTTTTGCTCTAAATAAAACCCATGCATGTTTATTCATCACTCCCGTGTGCTAGTTAAAGTGCAGCTATGAAAACAGTGAGTTTCTATTACACCAGAGAACCTTTATAACCTGTTTCAGACGATGAAGAATGTTGGCGCCACAAAATAAACGCGCTTGAAAACGCAGCACTCTCCCCTGCAATTTATTAGGAACCTTCCGGATGAATGCTGACCTGTCATTGTAAACATGTATACACCCCCATCCATTAAAATTCTTTCAAGAGAAGATACCTTTACCCCGCTCTATGGTATATTTGGAAAAAGATAGCATTAGAAGAATGACTTTATACAACAAAGCAACCGCGATACCAAACATCTTATTCGAAATGGCTTCAGTGAGTGCGTTTTCCAAGAGAGATATTGAAACTTTTGAGGATATGCACAAGTACTGGAGTGAAGCAGGAGAAGAATGACATAGAATTGATGTTCCAATTGGGAACATACGATTACTAGAAGACTGGATGAGGAAAATTCCAACACGTCAGAGCAAGCGAGACAAAGATGATGACGACAACTCCTCTGCGAAACGTGTCCAAGACGTATACATCTCTGAATCAGACAATAAAATGAGGTTCGAGCTAGAATATTAGCGCTCGCATGAATTTCAAGTCAGCATCGTTGATCGTCTCCTCTGGCTGATGAGAGCAGTCGACGATGAATAGCAATGAATACTTTAGAAAATCTTTCCTCTGCAATAAAGGACAAATTTCCGTGTTATAATATGAATTCTGAAACTTTGAATACATTTCATATAAAGAGACAAATTTATAGTTTCTGAAGTCCAAATTCATTTCATGGTAAGGATAACACTCGCTATCAAGATAAATTCTCAAATTAGTGATATTACAAAGATCAAACTCAGAACAGTTCTTTCTCGCGTCATTTATTATCGCTGTTTGAGCGCCAACTATAACTAAGCTTTGAAGTTGTAGCAACATTCCATGTAAGTGATTCAGTTTGTAGAACAGCGGGCTGGGTAAGACGACCCGTGGTTCGAAATGCAATGTGTAGAGATTTGTCTCCTTAACAATATTGAGAAACTGCATCATTTCTCTATCTGCAAGACGCATTACAGGCATTCTCCATTCAATACGATTTAATTTAACTATAGCATCTTCTGTTCTTGCAAGAACCACAATACAGTTTGCAGAGTACTCTCTTCAAACCATCACAAGCTCAAACTTACTATTTAGTATAAGTTCATGGTGGTCATCACCAATCTCAGTAACATTGATAGAGGCGCAATAGCGTTAAATACACCACTTTCAGGATGTACAATGCCCACCTCATTCCCAGGATAGCTCCATCTAGCATTCCGCAAACGACTTGATTCCATAGTATTTAGAGCAACATAGTTGCGCATAGTTGTTGAAATTCCGGGATTTCGGGTTCTATCGGGTTCATATCCAAACATGAATGCTATAGCATTATTGGCGATGCAGTAATAGGTGTCCCATCAGGCTTACCAATCGTTCCTTCAATGTAGAGGTAGCTTCTGCTAGGCAATGTATTAAATCTTCATCTTGGCAAAGAATTCAGGTCTCATCGTTAGATCCCAAGCCTAAGAATTAATTAAACGGCAGAAACACATGCTCCTCTTCTTTATCAATCTTATTGTAAAAGATCGGAGTGCTAGTCATATTGAAGATGCTCATCATAGAAATCGATATACCAAACTCTCGAGGAACTTTTGATTGTTTTATGTTGAAAGTCTGATGACTGGAGGCAATGTACGAGGAAACTGGTGAATCAGCTGCTTATTATACAATTGACGACGATGCTTGAAATCAATTCCCATTGCATCGGTGGTGAAGTCTTATAGCTATATCACCTTTGCTAAAGTTCAGGATACTTCCGTCTTGATCAACAATTCTGAGAGTGATTTGTTCGATGTAGTTTGAAGCAACAATTGGTAAGTACATTGGATTTGACGGTTCTTAGGAAATATGAAAACCAGGAGCAACAGAAGGAAAAAAAGTCATATATCGGATGCCCGCTCCTACCATTAATGAAGGACCCTGTTGCAATACAACACTAAATTCTATTGATGCTAACCTTAAATAGGTTTACAAGGAAATAGATGCTGTTATTTTATCCGAACAAGCAACTATAGTATTTGAAGATCGTAAAGGGGAGCAAATGGAGTGCTCTTTGGAGAAATCGATAGTATAAGGACATTTAATCTCAGCCTTCATTGTATTGTTGTTTGCTTGAATAAAGAAGAAACCACTCCCTAAACTGAGCTAATTCCTTATGCATTAATTAATATCAGCAATCTCATACGTTCCAGAAGGAATATTAATGACTTTCAACTCATCATTGAAAATGTAATGAAAACGATTATTACTGGAATTTAATAAAAAAAAGTTTCAAAATTCAAGAGAGCAATCTCATAAAACCCTCTTGGATCTAAATGTAGAGATCGATTTAGATACGTTGTAAACACTGAATCATTACCGCTAGCAGTAATAATATCACTCATTAGACGTTTGCAAGCACAAATGTCCGCAAATGACTGCGCTAACATCTTGAAACCTATTTGTATTATAGAATACTTTAACACCTTTTAAGTACCTCTCCTTTAGAGATTTTACATCCCCGAAACTATCAAAATAAAACGCTGTATTTCCAATCTTCTCCACAGCAACCCAATGTGTTCCTTCGTTCTCAGACGAATCCAGATTCACAACAATTTTTTCATTGAAATGAGGCTTTGAAGGAAGATTGTCGACTCGAAAATGAAGTACCTTCAAATGTCTAGCATACAACTCTATATCAATATTTCTTAGGAATTTTTCTGTGATATGTATAGCCCTCGCCCAGAGTTTCTTGAATTCTTCTTCATGTTCTGACAATTCTTCCTTTTAAATTTTAACCCATAGCCTTTAGCGCTTCCTTTCTGTTTTAAGAAATTAGATATTTTAGAAGCCGCAGCTAGAGATGGCACGGTTAGCAATCCTCCACTTTTCGTTTTCTTGTGAAGAACTCTTCCTTTCGCTTCCATAGCTCTGTTATGACGATTCATTTATGCAATAACGCTCAGCAGCTTTTTTCTAATTTACAGCTGAAGCAATTTGAGCTGCACCTCCTGCAGCAGCTCGTAATGCAGCAATAATAGGAATGAGAGGTAAAAATCCTCCCCGCTTCTTCTTTAACTTAGAACCTGCTCCAAGTGCGAGTTTTCTCTTCATAATGCTCGCTACCAGCCTTGTTGACAACTTTTCCCCTATAGATGAACCTGGTGATTGAACTCTACTCCAAGCCTACTCAGCTAAATTCTTGTCGGCAATATTTCTTGGGACAGCGTCCTGGGAATCTGCGTAGGCTATGTCGTGAACCCTACAGGCATCATCATTATTCCCTCTGCCTCCTCTCTTTAGTCTTTTCGGAGCTTAGCTCCAGAGCTCCAGGGCCGCAAAATCTAAAACTGGGCAAGTGGCTTCAATCTTGTTGAGGATACCAAATCCTCTCTTGACCTTATCGCTTCTAACTCTCATTGCATACTAATCACATTTCGCTATGCATCCTACATTTATAACAATAAATTTCAGACAGTACAGAAACAAAACAATATATAAACCTTGACAGGGGGAATTATTATTTAGTTGATAAGATGAAGCTCATCAAGCAAGAATGTGCGCTACCTATTCAAGTATTAGGCTTTGAAAGTGGTCTTAAATGTGATAGGCACAGAAAGTTGTTTTCGTGTAATGTTATAGGTCTCATCTTGGGAAGTTCCAGGCAGGAAAGACAAATGTACTACTCAATATGTTGGTGCACGAAAATGAACTACGTTTTGAAAACTTGTACATCTACTCAAAGTCTCTCTATCAGCCGAAAATGAACTACGTTTTGAAAACTTGTACATCTACTCAAAGTCTCTCTATCAGCCGAAACATCAATACCTTATTAAACTACTTGAAAACATTGAAGGCATAGAAGTGAAAACATGCAAGAATGGAGAAGGTGTATTGCTCCCATCAGAAGTTAAAAAGAATTCAATATTTATATTTGATGACATCATTACTGGAAAGCAAGGGAAGATTGCAGCATTTTATAGTATGGCTAGGCATCTTAACGTTGACTCTCTATATTTAACCCAATCCTACGCCAAAGTACCTAAACATTTAATACGTGATACTACAAATATGATTATAATACTCTCCAGGCAAGACAATTTAAATTTGAAACATGTATATGAGGATTACGTAAACACTGATATGTCATAAAATGAATTTAAAGTTCTGTGTAAAAACGTTTAGGAAAGCTCTTCAGAAGGAAGTCCGTTTGTAGTTATAGCTCCTGAATTCTAGATGAGTAACGGTCAATATAGAAATGGATTTGATCAATATATTAAGGTTGATATGAAATAATCCAGTCATTCATGGTTCAGAATATCAAGTTCGGCTCATCGAAAACCTCGGCAGTTATTAAAGGAGCTTTTAATCAGCTCATTATTTACAGAGATGGGAAAGGCAACTACCAGTTCAAGAAAAATCGTATGTGTAATAAATATAATTTTGATTACTATAAGAATGAAAGTATTATTACCACCATTGCATGATACAGACGTGCCTAACACTAAATACATACAAGATTACATAAATGCAACAACACCGCATTTCATTTATTAAGAAAAGGTTAAGTGAGAAATACCTGAGCGTATAAGCGATAATGACGTTTTCAATAAGGGATATGTGGACGCTATTGAGAAAAGGACACGTTTCTTCATACAGGAAAATCCAAAAGAAATAGAGGTTATGGTTAATACCAAGCTCAGTGGCTTGATTGCAAGATATATTTTGAAGAGATACGATGAAAACAACAATGTAATGGACAAAGTTAGATGGGAGTATTACTAAATTCATTACTCGATCACGATGTAGCGAAAAGATAATTTGTGATTAAATATCTCATTTCTCAAACACAACCACGAGACGGTAATGCCAACATTATATTCGGAAAAAAGAGAATTGTTAATATAGCAGATTCTATTGATGATATGGATGTTGGAAACAAAGGGTAGGTTAGAAATTCAATTATAAAAAAATGCAAGTGAGACACGGCAATAACTAAGGAGATATGTGCCTAAGGTAATTAAATTACAAGTAAGCAAGAAACTTCGAAGTTTCAAAACATCCCTGAACAAAACTATAAGCATAGTGGATTCTCTATCAAAGTGTTGAAATGAGTGTACGAATTCACTAAAGGATTCTATAAAGCAGTTGTCCGTGAGATTTGACAGTGAACGAAAAAGCTTCGTGGTTATGTGGACTAAGAAATTGGATAACATAGAGAACTGTATGCACACGTAAGGCAAGCGAATAGATGAAGCAATTAACAGTTAAAGATAGACACTTTAAATAACCTCAGCATCAAGCAGTTGGACGAGGAACTGAATACACTGCAGATTCGTGTAAACACATTGCTGGATAATCACAAGAAACAACAAGAGCAAACAACTTCTATAGCATAATCAATCAAAAGTAAATATTTGCCAATGCATTCAAGGTAAAGGTGCAGGAGCACAAGGAGGACACTGATCAGCTGAAAAGATCAATTGAAATGATAAGGCTGTGATCTCCTGAGATTTGAAGTTGATCGCAAGCTATAAATTGAAAGTAAGCTCATAGTTGCCATCACTGCAAAGTTTAAGTCTTAAAGAATCAGTAGCAAACATACAAGAGCAACAAGAGGAAATCTACGAGAACTCAAGGGACAAAGGTTTGAGACCCAAAGAACTATGAGCGAAACTTTTCAGCTATAGAAACCTACTAAAGAAGAGAAAGATGGCCATTTCATCATATCTGAAGCGAGTTCGAAGGAAAGATAAAGATGAAGTGAATACAATTTGCGGTAAGCGATATGAAGTTGGAAAGTAGACGTTAAGAAACAATGCAATTTATTTTGTTAATGATCAGATCAGGGTAGGACAAGAAAAAGTCGATGTCACACTAGGATTGAATGAGATGATCTTTAAGAAGATGCCTGAAACGAATGTCTTTACAGAAGGTGATTTGGATGCTTGTAGAGGAATTCTTAATTCAACAATGGTCACCGACAGAAGAATGTCAGACAAGGACGACTGAGATATAGCAATTCTTACAAGTATATAAACATCATACGCCCTCTCTTTAAAAAAAACATAAAAGTTTGGGCTTGGATGATGGTGATGATCAGTGTTTAAGGGGGCTCAACTGCCAAGGTCATCAGTGCTCTTAGAAAGTAAATGTTTAGCTAACACCAGATATTATAAAATAAAAACATGAAAATAAAGCTGATAAAATCCTGGCGGAAACCTGAAATAAAAAATTACAATTAAAATAAAGGTAGAAATAAAATAGCGTTTAAATGACAGATAAATCCCAAGGAAAGAAAACTAATAAAAACGGAAGCCAAAATTGAAGCTTAAATGCAACAAAAAAGAAGGGAAAATGTTAAAAGCTTAATTAAAGCTTTAGGCACAAGGCATGGTAATGGGTGATAAAAATTAAAATTGAAAGCTTACTGCTCCATTGGCAGCATAAAAACCAATTAAAGTTAGATTGGGAAAGCAAACGTCACTTTAGATAAAAATTTAAAAACTTTTTTTCTACCGTTCCGGGATAATCGACCAGAACCTCCAAAAGCCTGGTCGGCCGTCGAAGAGTGACTTGTAATGGTGCTAGGCGAGCACACTCTACCAATACATGTCGGACTGAAAACGCTTCGCCACAGAGCGGGCAGACCGGTGGAGGTTTCCCTTGAATAAGTGGCTACGCAGACCACTCTCCATGCTAGCACAATATTACCACTCTTCGTACAAGTCTAAAATCATCGGCCATGACAAACTTAATGGTAACACTGGTCGCAGAATCCTTCTTTGCCGCCAAATCCTCCAGTTCATTTCCTGGAAGCCAACGCGTCCAGGAACCCATGCGCTCTGCACATTCACCTCCGAAGATTGCAAAATGTGGAGGATGTGCTGAATACGCTCTACTAGAGGATGTTGAATGTACACTAGTGCACTAAGGGAATCATTCAGAATAAGGCAGTGCGTTCGAAGCAGCTTCTGGAAGCGAAATCCTGCAAACATTGGATTAGGTATGAAGTTTCTATAGCGGTCGTCCAATGCAGCATCAAAAAAGAGAGTAAACGGTGGATGCGCAACCTGCACTTGAAGCTACAACCATTGTTAGATAGAAGGACATCTAGCCGAATTCGCAGAGGGGGTTCGGCAGATTCGGCACAGTGACTCACAACGGGGCTAGTCGGAAAAGCTCCATTGGCCACACTGATGCCCTGATTAAGGACATCCTCGAGCCTTCTTAGTACAGATGGACATATTGAAGAATAAACAATGAATGCGAAGTCTAACTTCCATCGGACCAGTGCACAATAAAGACAGCAACAGCTCTCCCCAAGATTTTCCACGCAGTATCCGCAAAATATTCAGAGAACGGTTGCATCGCGCTTTTAGCTGTGCTATATATGCTCTCCAGCAAAGTTTGCAATCAAATACCAACCCCAGGAATATCACCTCATCTGCGAAGTGAAGTAAGTCTAGCCCGAGTTGAAGAGTAAGTGCAATTCGCCATCTGCGGCGCCAGAAGTTAACCGCAGACTGTCTTCTAAGGTAAGAAACAAAGGCAGCTTTTTTGAGTTCCAATTATAGAGATTGTCCGTAAGCCGCTGGAAGCGGCGTGCCAAAAACGGCTATACTCTGAGAAGTGCAAAAGATGGCAAATAAATAGGACGAAACACCTGGGGAACACTTTGCTATATGGAATTAATCGCTATAGCCAACAACGTCATGTGTAGTACCGAACCCTGCGGCACTCTGTTCTCTTGAATAAAATGGTTATAAAAAAATCGATCCGACCCTTACTATGAAAATGCGGTCTCTCATAAAGTCCTGAATGAACAACGGTAGGCCTCCACGTATATTCCAGTTGTAACGTAAAATCCCTGCCCGCCAACACTTATCATAAGCCCTCTCGAGGTCAAAAAATATCCCAACCGTCTAACATTTCTGAATGAAACCGTTCATGATCTGCGTCGATAGTGACACAAGGTGGTGAACCTCTGAAAGACGCCTTCGATAACCACATTGGACGTTGGTCAGAGGATTATGGGATTTCAGCCACCATACCAACCGTCCATTGATTGTGCGTTCCATTACCTTGCAGACGCAACTGTCGAGGCAAACAGGATTGGAAGGAAGCTGGGAAAGCGGCATTCACCCAGATACGGTTATGGACCTTGAGCAGGAAAGCCTTACCTTCAGGAGAGAGATGTTGCAGCATTTGGATGTGAATACCATCTGGACCTGGTGCAGAGTTTCGCGAAGATGAAAGTGCATGGTCTAACTCCGCCATGGTGAAAAGGCGATGGTAGTGTTCAAGGTTTCCAGAGCGGAAGGCAAACGCTTATGATTTAGTCTGAGCCCTAACTGGAAGAAACTCAGGGGAATAGTTTTCTGAGCTAGGTACTTGAGCGAAAGCACTGCTAAGAGCATTAGCCACGTCAAACGTATCAACCACAGAGCCGGCAAATGTCTTCAGGTTGGCTATCGGCATATAGGTCGCCTTTCTGGCCACCGCCTTAACGTATCCCATACGACAGAGGTAGGTGTATGTGGAGTAAAAGAAGTACAAAATTGCTTCTAGAGGTCTTCTTGTTATCCTTAATAATGTTCCTAGACTGGGCCCGCAGCTTTTAATATTGTATAAGAGTATCGATAGTAGGGCGACGCTGGAAAACCCCGAGAGCAGGTCTGTGAGCACGAATACCATTCCGACATTCATCTGTTCCACCAAGGGACAGGAAAGCGACGAGGAGACCCAGTCGACCGTGGAATAGAAAGCTCAGAATCGGAAATAATTGTCCCGGTGACTAAATAACCCATCGATTAGTGCTCGTTGTACTGAAATACGGAATAAAAGTTCTAGTTGGCTCGTTGTAAGCACCATTCTAAGTAATCGTGTGGAACGTAATCCTGTGCTAAGAGACAAATAAGAATAGGAATGTGGTCTATAGAATGTAAGTCAGAGGTGATATTCTATTTAAGGAATCTGCCAGCTGTGGAGAACAAACTGCTATATTCAGGTGCGAAAAATTATTGTGGGTATCAGAAAGAAATGTAGCCTTTCCGGTGTTCAGAGAGGAAAGATTAATATTTCCGAAGAAATCAGCAATCAATTTAGCTCTCGCACAAGCCCGAGAGAGTCCCCAAAGTGGATGGTAGGCATTCACATACCCTACCAACACAACATGTATTAGTAGCTGGGAGACGAGGTCTTCTGGATCACATCGCGATAGGTCATCAGATGGAGGCACATAGGTGCTGCAAATTGTGAACCTAACGGCAGGGTAGCATAATCCGTGCAGTGATGGACTGTTTGTCAGATTATAAGGATACGGATTGAGCGAAGATATCAAATATAATAAAGATCATGGTGACTCCATGGGCAAGAACACCATCTGCCGGCAATAAATCACACCGGGCAGAAGAGCTTGGTGGTCTTGGTGGCGGAGCTTGGTCTCTTGTAAACATACGACCAAATGCTGATACCGGTGGAGCAACAATTCAAGCTCTTGTCGATGTGATCTAATCCAACGTATGTTTTAATGTAAAATAGCCATGGGTATTGGTATGGGAGAAGTTTTAAAGGGAAAGGCGTTTCTTCATAGTCGGCTGTTCTGGACGGTCTAGCCTATTTTTCTTGACCATTGGACTAGCACATTTTTCAGGAGCACAATCCTGCCTCTTACGCACTAGCCAACTAGCAGTAACGCCAGAATTCTCCTTCTCCATCTCCTCCACCTGAGAGGACCTCTATCCAATTGAGAATTTCGGTTCGAAAACATCGAAGGTAATGATCGGCGAAGGTTGTCGTCGCCGATCAATACTCCTCCCAGAAGATTCCTCAGAAGAGGATCTGCGTGGAGAATAACGGAAACTTTTCCTTCGCGCAGATACTTTAGGAGAGGACTTTGTATTATGCTTTAGGAAGTCGGTTCGTACATACCTGGTCTTAAAGGTCTTTGCCAGTGCAGAATATACTACGGATGTAGCGGTTCTATTGACCGTGATTGAAGGTATGGGTAACGCTGCTGCCGGAGGGCTCTTTACAATGGCTGATTTCGAAGTCGTTATAGCCGATCTAGATGTTGAGGGCTACGCTATTGGGCTGGCAACTATAATCTTCTCTGCGATAGTGGCTCCGGTTATATCGCAGGTCTGAGTCGCGATTTTCCGAATCTGTACCGGTTTGGCTATACTGAGCTATGAGTATTAGAGCTCGGGACAGAGGGTTGGTGGAGGAGCAGGAGCCAAGGGCCTCGGAGGACACCTACTCCCTCACCCGTATCTCCTGGATCGCTATCTCCTATGTGAAACGGGGCAATTGCGGGAACTAGATGGATGATTCAAAATCTTCTCGGGCTTCTAGCCAGGTAAAAACTTGGCTTGACACCAACGTTTCGAAGAAGATGCACTTCTTCGAAACGTTGGTTTCAAGCCAAATTTTTACCTGGCTAGAAGCCCGAGAAGATTTTGAATTAATACGTCGCCAGGAAAGCTTCAGTTCTTATTTTAGATGGATGATGTTCCCCGCTACAATTTATAGAAGATGGAGTGGTAGTACAACTTGTATCTGCGAAGCGGCTCCACAGATAGCAGAGGTAGAATTGCCAGTAAAAAGTCACTGGTATGCCCAACCCCTTGCATTTGTAACATCTGAGTGGGTTGGGTATATAGGGCCTTGCCTAGATATCTTCTAACCCTGCCTTAATTTTTAGTGGAGATTTATGCGATGAAAGGTAAGGAACAGGGTACGGGTAGGCATGAACTCACCATGTACTTTCCTCTGAACCCTATAAACACATGTTACGCCTTATTCTGCTAGATCTTCTTGAAGCTCTGTCCAAGGCGCGGGTGGTGATAATGGCTTGCGAGGAATTCAAGGTCTTATGTTTTTGGACCCTATTGGGGTAGCTTCCTAAACGCTTTCTTTAAGTATTACCTCTATCTGGGATCTTGAAAGCAATTCAATCAGGAGAGTTCCATTTCGGGCTCTTACACAAGATTTCACCGGACCAGAAATTTGATCTAAACCCATTTGGATAGCTTAAGGGCTAACCGAGGTAAATTTCCTCCCTTCCTCTGTTCTATTGATAACCAAGTAGCAAGGACCACTGCACTCAACTACTTCTTCTCCAGACCTGTTACTGTTTGAAGTTTTGTTTTTTACCATGAAAAAAGCAGAATAAATTCATTCCCCAGTGCTCCCCACTCAGAAATTGCTCACTGAGGGAGTCAAGATAAGCTGGTGCGCCAAACCCGTAACTATCGTAGAAGCCCCCTGGGGGTTTAGACTTGGAATGGAAAGAACATCATCCAGCGAAAAAAACAAGTCTACATCTACTGGAACTGTCCAAATACATCAGTGGATCGCCTGAGGATGCTCGTTGCATCCAGAGAGGCTGACAATACTAATCATACTCAAGAAATCAACAGCTAAAAGATTCTAAAATAAAAGCATTATGGAAGGGGAGAAGAATATAGCAGCTTCACACCCGTGCAAGGAAAAATTGGAAATACTTTTATAATAAACATTTTAAAGGACTGATGATCAAAAAAAATAAATAAAAACAAAAACAAAACAAAAATTAACTACTACAGTGCCTATAGCAATATAAAGGCAGCAGCTGTTGAACGTTTAATAAGAACACTGACGAATATGAAGTATAAGAGATTCTTAGCTCAAGGGTGGATCTTCTGCCGCAAATTATCGCAACCTACCATTCAACTATTCGGATGAAGCCTAATGAAGTCAAAGATAATAATAAACTTCTTCTAACAGTCTGCAGCTATAAACAGCATCAAAGAGAGAAGAGGAAAGCAATAAAGTTTAAAGTTTGTGATTATGTGAGATTATAAAAAAATAAACAACATTTTGAAAAAGGTTATGAAGCCAATTTAGGGTGTTGAAATCGTCAAAGCAGACAGAGTGAATTAAACTGATCCTACCACACACACACACACACACACACACATATATATATATATATATATATATATATATATATATATATATATATATTAAAAGATAAGGAAGGAGAGGAGGTTAAAGGTTCTTTTTATGGACATGAAATTCATTCTACACTGTTTCCTAACAGGCATTTAGTTGACAAGGTGATACGTAGACAAGGAAATAGGATTCTTGTAAAATAATATGCATTTCCTAATAGACAATAGATTGTTAGGAACGACTTATATTTTTATTAACGTTTAACGCTTGCTTTTACTGCTAAGGTACCGCAACGATGACACATGATACATGAAGATGGAGCTCTCATGGAATGTGATGGCGGGGGAAAGTGGAGCCTGAGAAAAACCGCCCCTTCGTGGCTTTGTCCACCACAAGTCTTACATGCAGTAGCTTGGTATCAAACCCGTAGTGTATGGGTAGGAGGCGAGTATGAACGACTTATTGTAATGAATATTGAAATAAGGGGACTCTTTTCATTTAAAGTATTTTTATTGGAAAACAATTTCCGTTCACCTTTCCAATAATTCCATACGTAAATTATACATTCCAAAAAAAAACTCCATTAGGTGGCAAAAAGAAAACTATATACAACATAAATTTAAATGGCAATTATACATTAAAAAAAAACATGAGCTGGGAAAAGAACACTACATACATCAATATTTAAATGTCAATTATACATTTCCAGAGGTCCCATAAGTGGTGAAAAATGAAAAATATATACATTTATATTTAAATGTCAATTATATATTTCTAAAAACCCCAAGAGCGGTAAAAATAAAAATTGTTTACATCAATGTTTTAATGTCAATTATACATTTCTAAACACCCCATAGCGGGAAAAATGAAAACTATATCAATATAAATTTAATATAGAAGAAAATTAAAACATGATGTATATAAATGAAGTGTCGGCAGGGACATTACTTCCTTAATAAATGTGAGTCATAGTCAGAGAATAATGTCCCCAGACAAGGGTATAATCTAAGGCTTCATAATTTTCCGTTAATTTTCCGTGTCGAAATAGTGTGGATTCTATCTCACAAACTTGCAGACATCAGTTGAAGTTTCAAATATAAATGAGCCAGTATCCATGTCGGCCAGGACTAGATTTTTTAAAATTTGGTTTCATTATATTATAGAAAAAATCATACATTATCAATTTCGAAATATCCAAAATTGCCTGGCCTATGTAAATAGGCTTATGCATACATACTTCCTCTCTACTCAATTCTATACCCACAAGATTTTCATGAACTATAATGCTCGGGCGTGAAGTCAGTTTCCTGGCCTCCTACCAAAACATAACAATTCGGAAGTCACATTCCTGACATTCTCAATGAATTTTCCATATACAGAATTGGTCATAGATTCTGTTCAAATTTGAACGTTTTCCTTGCACGTCTTTCTCTATAAACATCTATGTGTGTTTTAAGCCAATTATCTAGGTCATAAGCCACCAAACGATATATCTTTTCTAATTTGAGATCTAAATCAATGCACTGTTGTAGATTCCTGTAGTGCAAGGTTTACTTTTCTTTAGTATCCAAAATTTGCCAACAGTTTCTTGAACTGACCCTGTGGTGGTACTTCGATTTTAGGGCAGAGAGGAAGCTCATTGTGGACGTCGTGGATATGGCTGGGGTGCTCCAAGTCTTCCTCTATTTAAAATTCTTTAGCATGGATTCCTTCGCAAGGGAGGTAAAGCCGTTGGTCCCGTGTCGCAGATTTACGGCATGTAAAAAACCTCAAGCCGGATAGAGAAACCTCTGAGCAAAATTAAACGGTCTTTCATGCCCAGTAAAAATGAGACTCTGGGAACCACATTAGTTAAAGAGCGTCCATAAATAACACGTCATTTCCATTTCTACTTCTATCACATAACCAGTATCTGAACCTGAAGGCACAGAGGTGACATCAATGCTCGCTCTTTTCGCTTCTTTAAGCCGACTTAGATGGACCATTAGCAGATAACACTCTCATAATTTTTTTAAATCTTGGTATGCGATAAAAACATCCTTCATATCTTGGTTGCTTCTTAGGACATACTTACTATCAGCTTTTGCATAGCTCTTTGATACGCTACACATTCTACCTCTGATGGCTCCCTCAAAAAATTCTAGCATCGTCTGATCGGTATTGAGGTCGACCTTTGCCTTCGTTAAGCCCTGGTAATGTAAAATACCAGCAAGGCTCTAAATTATATACTTCCAGAGAGAGGTATATGTCTTCAAAAACATCAGCTAACTAGACGTATCTGTCTTCAGGTAAAGGTCACTGTACTGGTCAAGATTTTGAATATTGAAGGTGCTCCACATTTTCTTGATGTGCAGTTATGTTTCTCCTGGTTTATTCCATCAAACACTTCAAATCATGCTAGTTGAATTTTTTTCCAGTTTAACTATGGTGTCGACATAGCTAGGTGGGAATATTCCCTTTGATCGAACGAGCTCTTGATGCCCTGGATTAGGGTATTTGTTATCCGGAATTCATCTTTTTCAAGCATACTAGCTAGACTAATAACTTTCCAAAAACTTGAAGCTATCTAGAAAGCGTAAAGCGATATACACCGCTCAAAAGTGGTTATGATACACGAAATGGGATTATCATCATATGACATGTGCTCAATCAGGAAGTTGGTATCATAATTTGCTCAAGCAATGAAAATAGATTGGGATGAAATTGGACGCTTTTCTATTCAAATTACAGCAATTATGGCTAGTATCGATTTAAGCTCCTGTCATATGGTCATGATCATATACTTCAAACGCTTTCCTCCATTTGTGGCAATGATGTGCGCTTTGAAAAGCCGAGTTATCCTGAGCTGTCATCCACATTTTTCCCCTTTTTACTATATTGAGCAATAACTACATCGGCTACAGCTCTGATCTCAATGAAAAACTGCTTGAGAGTGTCAGGGTCTCTAAAAGGCATGGATTTCGAGAGCAACGCATCATGGCAACATACCAGCTTAAGCGATATCGACATTGCTTGATGATGCTGGATAGCTCAGGTCCAACTCTCGGTAATCGACGGCTCACAAGAGTGGACCTTCGCTAGCACGCTCGTAATGTCAGCGTAGATAACAAAGTTTACGGGCGCTCCTTAAGAATAAGATGAAAGCTGAATAACTGCGTCGTTTGTAGGTATTTTAACCAATTCCTTCTTGGAGCATTGCAATTGGTGTTTGTTTAAGTATCTCCTCATTGATGAAGTGCCTTAGACATGGCTCACAAATCCATTTCCTTCCATTGTGATTGCTTATTTGTTTTCCTATAGCTTGCTGAGATTCTTAATTAGACAATAATATGAATGTTGTCCTTCTGTGATTATGAGAAGATTAACGTGATCTCTCTCTCTTTTTGATTGTTTGATAAAGCTATATAATAGTTTTATCATCATCTAAACCGAATACAGTGACACTTGTTGTTGGATTCTGACTTTAAAGTGATATATTTCATGGAGCCTGACAGGGAAATTAATATCTGAGTAATTGAATTCTGTAAGTAGTTTTTCCTTGAGATAGTTAATAGTTCTTTGGGCATGCACATTTATAGGGTATTCTGATGCAAGAAGGCACCAAGCAAAGCTATATAATCTGTATTCTTGATATTTACAATTGTCAACTTATGTTTATATCATTTGGAATCTCTGTGTAGCGTGATACATTGAGAGGTTTGTAATGGCTGATGCTATTAATTAGTAAATCGGCAGAAAGAAGTGATTCAGAACTGGCTTGGCCTTGAAAATTCGAAATATTAACAAGCAGTTTATCCACCTTAGTGGAGAATAAAGAATCCAAATCGGATGTTTGAAGCCCCAATTTAGTACTACTATTAAAGTGTATGTTCTCTATATGATCAGAATCGGGTGCTTGAATCATGAATGTCAGCTGCAATGAGCTGATTATCTTGAATCCAGCCCGATTTCTGGAAGCAGTTGAGCTCATTTCTTTAATTACTAGATGTCTGCACCTCTCCAGGAACGCCAATGTCTAATGTATTCAAATTTTTGGTGTTATAAATGTGTTTTAAAGCCTTTTCTATTGTATCACATTGAAGCTGATTATAACTGACCTTGGAAATGTTTGTTGATTCAACACTGCTGTCCTCTTCAGAAGAATCATCCTCACGGGTCCTCTTGCACCTACGAGACTCATGCAACTCCTCCAATTGTAGGCCAGTTCCTGTGGAGACCTTTGCCGTGATATCCCTTCCGCATTCCACAGGTGGTCTGGTCTGCAGGAAGGTCCCGGCGTTGGGGATTCGCACCTCGAGAAATTCCTGAGCGGTTCGGGTAGAGGAGAGCTTGCTTCCTGTGCCATCCATGCTCTTAAGACACCGTTCCATCCTTCATCACCTGAGGACTCGTCCCATAAGGTGACCACTGTCTTAAAGGGCTGAGGAGATCAGATTGCCTTATCCTCTGAAATCTCCTCTCGAAGATCACCCCTTGCTTTGGGAGCGACGTTTTCTGTAAATTATAAAAGAAATTACGCTTTTTACTCCCGGGATTTCAAACTGTTTCGAATATTTGTTATTTCTGTAAAAAAATCTGATGTGTTTCATTAACATGGCTTTGTCTACGTGTTTGACATAACTTATCGTTATAAGCTTATTCTATTATTTACTTTACGTTAATCACGATAAACATTACTAGAAATCGTCTTATTATTTAGTTCACTATAAGTAGCAGCGAAATAAGGGAACACACAAGGCTAAACCTACAGCCAAATGTTTTAAAACGTGGTTACAATGGGATTGAATCCATTTCTTTGTGTGGCTAGTAGTTAATAACTTCTTTATGGGAAAAGTTTTAAGTTTTTTAAAAACTGATATTAATAACAAGGAATATGCTGAAAACGGTCAAAAATGATTGTTACATAAATTGTGTGTTATGAGATCTACATTTTGTGTGCAGTAGATTTTTCTCTATACCTTATGGTTTACTAGTTATAAAACATTAAAACATTCATTCAGAATAAAAATGTCTTAAGAGACTATGCTCAGAAAATTCAAATTATACATTTTATTTTTCATGTAAATATTTTAATGTTCGATATTTTAATCAAGATGGTTAGAGCCATTTTTTTTCAGAAAGTTAAAATTTTCGAAACTATTTCCATGTAAGGCATAGTTGGGGTGGAAGGATTTTCTTGAAAATCTTCGTGGAAGATCCTTTTAAGATACTGAACTTAAATATGAAGTTTTGTATTTATTGAACTTTTCGTTTTCGAGCTATGCTGCCCACAGCCAACCACACACACATACATACCGACAACACACGCAATCACAGTCTCACACGGGTCTTTTTGTAAAAAAAAAATTCGGATTCCGGGGATCCCAAAACATATATTTCGAGTGAAATGTCGACAGCGACTTTTTGGGTGCAATACACTACCTTCTGAATTCACTGTGTACATAGTACTTATAGAGAAAGTAAAAGCAATATTAATCTAATGTTACCTACGGATATTACAGAGTTCTTTCCAAGATTAAAGGTCACGAGCTGCCCACAGCTGTTAAAAGGGCTATAAAAATGAAACAATTTTCTACAAATTACATGTTTTTTTTATTTAGTTCGTATTATTTCTTTGCACATTAGATTGTATTTACGTTTTCGAGTTAAAATGTTCGCATGTGTACAATCACGCCATATATTCTGAATTTATTTCCAGTGTTCTGAACACCTCACAAAATTCATTCACCATAAAATCTTTACATCGAATACTTTTATCGAGATTCTCATGCTATTTTTAGTCAATTACAGATTCTCTATTTCTCACACTACCGTTAAGTATGTAAAGTTCTTATTAATATATAGATTTTCTTTAAAAAAAATATTCTATTTATTGTAAAAGTTTCTGAAAAGATGCTATAAATAAATAAAACCTTCGCAGCATGATAACCATTTTAAAATTAGTGAGAGTATAATTTTTTTTAAAGTTCCGTGCATTTCAAGATGTTCGGTTTGTAGTGGTATCTTCGTTCACATTCGATCGATTTTCGTAGGTCACTACACTGAGTAAATCTTATAAAGACGGTGTTCTGTTAGCTGTTTCTTCGTCTTCTATGGTTAATGATTAAGACCGCCTACTACCGTCAATTCTATTGGCTGCTTCTATTTACATTTTTGCTGTTTATTGTAGAATCTTTTTTCATTGGTCCAGTTTAGAATTATTTTCTCTATTCCTCAGGGTATTTGTGATAGAACACTATATGACCGGAAATTACAGCATCGTTTTGGGTGAATACCTTCTCTAAACACGCTTACTTCGGTTATACATATCTTTCTTGGAGCGATAGTTGAAAAGGGTTTACCTTACTTTTTCTCTGTCTCAGATTCAAAACATTGACAGATACATAGCCTCGGGCTTAGCAGTAGGCCCCTTTAGAAAATATCATTGCATCTTTATTTAAAAGAAGTTATACTCTTTTTTAAGCTTAATCACAGCGTTTCACTTGTCGAGAGTTCAAAATATCACATTTGTTTTCGCGAACTGCTCAGCCTTAAATGTGTTGAAAGTTTTTCTGGGGAACAAACATTCTTTCCGTCTAAGTCTGTTATTTGAGTCGCCATTTGCCTGTGTATCTTCAAAATCTATATCCTTGTTATTTAGGCTTTCTTGCCATGACAGGTGAAAAGGATGTAATCTATTTTTTTCTGTTTCAGATTCAAAACATTGAGAGATATATACCTCGGACTTGGCAGTAGAATCCATTAGAAGCTATACACGCTTTTAAGCTTAACCAGAATGATACACTTATCATGAGTTCAAAATAACCCATTTGTTTTCGCGATCTCGTCATCCTAAAATGTTTTTAAACTGATGGGGGGGGGGCGGGGTTAACTGACTGTACTGTTGTGTTTTAGTACACAACCGTTCGTAGATTTGGAGTAAAACACCATCTACTCTCTTCTAGATAAGTGGATTGTGTGGTTCTTAGGTAAAAAGAGCCAAGTTGCCTGTGGAGCTATTATGAGACCGATTCATGAAGACACGCCCAGAGAGGTAGGCATTTTCTCTGTACAATCTTTTTACATAAACGTTACGGGGTTTCCTTGATTTATTTGACTAAAAACATTAGCTTGTATATTACATTTTTAAAAGTCTTATTTAGTTCCAAAATGTATTCATTGCTCTTTTGAGGTATTTAAAAATCCTGAGTATTTTGTAGGTTAAAAGTATACTAACAATCGTCTGAAACAGGTTAGAACGGGTTTCACTGGTGTGATAGTAACTCACTGTTTTCATAGTTGCACCTTATTTAGTACGCGGGAGTGATAAGTAAACATGCATGGATTACATTTATAGCGAGTGTTATAATTGTGTCCCATATTCAATCCTTTTTGCAGTTGTTTAATTATACATAGTCGTAAAGTCGCGTAATTGCAACCTCACTTAAAGTTGATTGGAAGTCCCCCATATATTAAGATTTATAAGATATTAAGATATATAAATGTTTGGAGTTGTAATGATGTTGGCATTCTGGGAGGTCTGAGATTCAATTCCCTGTTGGGATACACTCTGAAGTTTCATCATTGGCGAAATGTTTTATTTGTTAGCAGCGTTTAGGGAATATAATTATGTAAAATAAACTCTAAGTTTTTTTCCTTTCCTGCGCATGTATTCTATTTTGTGTATTGAAACAATCATGTCTACTGCTCTGCATGTGGATATGCTGTTTTGAAAGTCCCTACACTTATCCCCTTTTGAATGAAATTACTGCCCACCCGAAAGCATATTTCCATAATTAATGGCACTTAATCGTAATTAAGCATATACATAGCGATTTTTGGATTTGCTATAGATGATGAATGTCAATTGTCCATCTGAAAGTAGTCCTAGTTTAAGATTATTTTTACATTCGTATGCTTGTGAGAAAAGTTGGAAAATCAATCCTTTTGCCGCCATATTGGTTTTGATATGATGAATTAGTAGTCTTTATAAAAGCAATTTTGTCTAAACGTTTACTGTTTTCATTTCATGTGTTGATATGGCCTAATAAAACTTTTAACATGTTCAACCATGTAAGTGTTTTAATTCCTTGCGAAAATAGTATTGCAAACGCATATTCACGGCATAACAAATAATTTATATCATATATTCTACTCTGTAATTACATGGAGTTTTTTTTTATTTCACCATGATAGTCTGATAGCGTCATATTGTCGCAACAACGTGATACCAGAAATAAAACTGCGACATAATAGCATCCTAACGTGGCAACAATAAAACCACGACATATTGGTGTACCAAGGTGACGCACAGCAGTGAAACTAGGTATTATTTTAATTCATACATCTTTTTAACACGTGTTTACAAGAGGTGGCAACCTTTTACTTGATTCTCTCATATTAATGCTGGTTATGTACATTTTATGTACGTAATAGAGAAAATAAAGACAACTTCATGCTTCGCTGATAATGTGACTGCGAAAGCTACTGTTGGGACATTTGCTTGTTTTTGCTAACTAGAATTATTTAATTATATCATTTGAGAAATCATTTCACTATAGACATGAGGTTTAACACAGTCACTTATTTTTTGTTCATTTTAAATAGGCCAATGCTTAAATAAATTGCTTTAAAATTAAAAATATGATTTGTTGTATTCCATTCACATGACTTCACATGACAAAGGATTAAGTATTTTAAAACTGAAACCAATATCTTAGAAATGGTCAACTCCACGAAAAATGTATATGATAAAAATTGTGTTTTAGCATGATCTACATTTTCTGTAGTAAGTTTATTTCCATCTGTTACGCTTTACCAATCATGTAAAAGTCATTCAGAATGAAGAGATCTTCAGAGGTTATTCCCAGAAAACTCTATATATATATTTATTATTGTTATTATTTGTGATGTAAATATCTTTAAAGTGCGGTATTTTAATCAACATCGTTAGAGCCATTTACGTCAATTGCGTCCTTCTAGTTGTGGCGTCTGGATTGTGGTTATGGTAGGTCTGTAATGTGAGTTGTTTCATTTTTCCACTACTCTCTCGCTGAGTTGATTCGACTCGATGAGCACTCACTTGACTCTCACAGTGGTGGAAAAAGTGTCAGGAAAGTCACACTCACGATATTATTTTGAAATAAATTTACTTTCTGCTCTTCCTACCACAAACGCCGTGCATACAATACTATGTAGCTTCTTGAGTCTATGGTTTTAAGAATTTACTCTAGAACCTTTCATTAACTCCTACTCTGGCAGACAAGCACGCCTTTCATATTAGATAATACTGACCCGCGTCATTCCTACTACAGCTCTTTAGGATGCTGCCTGTCGTGAATTTGACGCACTGCAACTGCAACTGAACTGCCCCGATTTCCCCTTTGCTCTTCCTTTTATAATACCCAGACTTTCTAAACATGCTGTCTTTTCATTGGGCACCCTTACCTAGTCCTTATGGCTTCTGTTGGTCACGTGGCACCCAAAACTGCCCACCTGACTAAGAAAGCAATGGAAAGTCCCCTGATTTCGTATATTTCTGGGATTCCTTAAAATGAGTTTGGCTCCTTATTGCACGCATTGATTAAAAAGAATGACTTGTAGCTTTGAACTACATAGAGAAATTGCAAAAATACGTCACTGCAAACTATGTATTGTATTGATTTTAATGAAATATTTCTTTATCTGGACAGGAGTGAACAATATACGTTTGTAGGTAACTACTCAATCTTCCCTTTATATAATTATGTGGTTCACCTTGTCCTAATTCTCTGGTTTTATGCAACCCGGAGATTACAGTCTAACCTGAAAACATCGTTCCCAAGGCCCAACTTCTGCATATTTTAGATTTGGCGCTACAAATTATAATTAAACAGTAGCGCATTTGGTTAGCGTGCGGTGTTCGCATGAGTTCCAAGGTGCTCGATTCAAATTCAAATCTCACCGAAACGTTGACGATTTTTCCCCGCTTTCTTTCGTCCTTATTTGGCACAAAGCTAGATGGGATATCGGAACATTTTTATCTTGCTTATTTATTTCTTTTTTGCTGTTCTCTTTATTTATGTTTATTCTAACTTAATCAGTTCATTTACAGGAAACACAAATGAAAATGAGCATTCTGAGTCATATTCATCCAGTTTCTTCTAAATATGCAGGGATTATTACAATGTTTTAAAACTAACATTGGTGTTTCAGATAATACTACGGAACCAGACGCATTTTCGCAAAAAAAAAAAAAAAAATACCCAGAAAATACACAAAATACCAAGGCTGATAATCGCAAACTGTGCCAAATACATAGGTATTCACCAGTACTTTTAGTTGAAACAAAAATTCGATTTAATACCCATAACTTAACAAACTTCTCAATATCCACTAAATAAAGTGTTGACGACATGAAACTAAGTGATGAAACATTCCTTAACTACGAAGAACAATCGATAACATGTTAGGTGTTCTAGTATTTTTAAATTGTTTTTAGTAACTTCATACGTTTTGAAAGTTTCCTTTAATATTTAAATTCTTAGTGAAGTTTTTTTCAAAATAATTAGAAAATTAAGGATCGAAGACTGAAGAACACGTAAAATGAGCTTTCGTTTGTTCTTCATTCTTGTACCTTTTTGTTTACATCTAAAATTATTAGAGCGACAAACACTCAACTAGCTTTGCACATAATAATACATGAAGAAGAAAAAAAGTGCACTGATACCCGAACTTCTGACACACTGAAGGTGATGCGGGAACAAGCAATCAACCAGTAGAGCTACAAACATCGCGCCCGTTTGCTGCGCTAAAACCTTTAGGTATAGTATCGCACATGTCTCCCGCTCCGCTTCTGATCTCTTTATAACTGTTGTGGATTCCTTTTTGTAGCTTAAGCCTTTCATTTAGCCTTCGTTCATTATAATTTACGTTACAGTACATATTAAAGCATTCCTATTGATGTAACTATAAAGGAGTTATTAAGCGCATGTTTTTGGAATGGAGTCGAAGAGCAGGCTAGATTTGCATGGTTATCAAAAGGCCCACAAGCACAGTAATTTCGACCTTATTGCTTTCAGAGTATGAAGTGGTGCCTGTCTCCAAAAATAATAAGGGACAGGTAAACCACCTTATATGTGTGTGTGTGTGTGTGTATATATATATATATACACACACACACATACACATGACGTACCGCTTCACATTTTTGAGAAAATCAACATATTCTAAATTTTTTACCCGTACAGGGTATTGAGGATTTTCTTGAAAAGTCTTCGTGTTGTACATTATACGTTTGTAAGTAACTACTCAATCTTCCCTTTACATAATTAATTGATTATATATCATACATACATACATACATACATACATACATACATACATACATACATACATACATACATACATACATACATACATACATACATACATACATACATACATACATACATACATACATACATACATACATACATACATACATACATACATACATACATACATACATACATACATACTTACATACATACATACATACATACATACATACATACATACATACATACATACATACATACATACATACATACATACATACATACATACATACATACATACATACATACATACATACATACATATGCATGACATACCGCTTCACCTTTTTTAGAAAAACATAATTCTCTAAAATTTTTATTTGTAAAGAATAGTGTTTGGTGTGGGGATTTTCCTGAAAGATCTTCGTGTTGTATCTTTGGAAGATACTAAACTTAAACACCAAGTTTGGTAATTTACTGACGTTTCGTTTTTTTTGTGTTGTGTTCACAGGCGAGCACACATACACACCACTTCTTGAAAATGCATTTCTTTTTGGATTCAGGGGAGCCTAAAACGTGTATTTGCGGTGAAATTATGGAATCAAATTTTTGGATGGTATGCAATGTCTTCTCTACCTTTGTAGTATGTACTAACAGAGAAAGTATAAATAAAGTTAGAGAATTTAGTCCCAGTATATCACGTTAATATATAAAATTGTGGATTTGCGTTTAATTACTATGCAAAATCATTTGCACTTTGGAATTTCAGTGATTGCGGCCATTCGCAATGGAAAAAATAGATGTAAATATAGTAACTTAAGTCTTAGCCTATGAAGACATTCACAATGAAAGACGTAACATAAATACAATCAAGAAGAAAGAACAAGCGATGCTCAACTTACACCTGAGCTATTGTTGCTTCTCTGGAACAGACAGCGATGGCGTTTAAGCATCTGTTAAACGCAGTAACTAATTTACTTGAAGTAGTATATACTAAACGTCGATTCTCTCAGTAAAAAGATGATAGATTCACCCCCTTTATTAAAGAAGAATTAGCCATAAGGGGGTTCCATAATCTATTATGCAAAATGTGTGACAAACAGAGCAGTAATGTGGAACTGACTAACTGTTTTTTCCTTTTAATTGTTGCATTTATATAGCCCCCTTTAACTTCTAAAGTCCTATCGGGGGATTTGCATTATAAACAATTCGTTTTCTGTTGGTTCTTAATGTTGTGTTTAAATCGTTTTACTTTCCTCAAACACACACATTGACTCTAACATACATACTTCCAGACTCTGTGGGGGATAGGTTTAAAGGAAAAATGTCCTTCCCCAGCCGGGAATCGAACCTGGGGCCTCCGGCTCGCTGACCACTCGACCACGGAGACAGTTTTGACTGACTTGTTAGGTATCAAAATGAACAAAGGTAGCTGCCCGGTTAAAGAAAGTCCACCATCTACCATTAAAATTTATTTTGCTGCGATTTTTAAAAATATTCCAGTGATTCAAGGCCCCGTTATCTTGACAAGTCAACAGCTGAAATAACATGGCAAAAATAGTCATGCAATGAGAATCAAACTCATAGGTCAGTTTCTTATTATTGACGTAGCATAACTTAACTTAAAAGCTTAAACCTTGCAACGTTCTAAGTTGTTCTTAATTAATTGCCGATACAAATTTCTGCACTTATACCCACAACAGCATGTATTTAATGAAGTTTTCTCTCTATCTAGAAAAAGTAGACCGAATAAGAATGTTGAAGAGTTAGTAGAGAAAGTAATGTTATTAGAACAAATAAGTTTTAGTTTTTATTCAGGTTCGTGAAAAAAACTTAACTGGGATGAATAACAGATAACAATATTCAATGTTTCTATTGTTCAATGACATTTTATTCAATGATTAAGGACTATAATCTTGTGTAATATATTTAATGTTTGTGTGACCTTTATGTCACACCGACTAATGAAAATGGACGTGATACACACACGATATCGAAGAGTATGATGTTTTAAGGTAATTAGCTCCCATGTCATCTGAGTAATGTACATGAGAAAGTACGTATGGATATACCTGTTCACCTTCCCGGTAGATTTCCCCCCTGACTGCATGTCAGGTATCTCATGGACATCAATAACTGACATGAGAGCAGCTTTACCATCCGTTTTATCTGTCTACAGACTTCTGTCCGTCATCTCTGTGCACGTTTGGGAATTGACCATAGAGGGAAAACTTATCTTCTTCCACTTATCTATACCTGAATATATTATACGCTTCATTTACATAATATATACAAAGTTGAAGATACTAGCTGCTTTTAGAGTGGAGTAAAAGAGCGCGCTGAAGTTACAGTATCAAGGAATTTGCACGAAATATGCTATTGATAGAAATGTTAAAAGTGCAGTTTTATTTTACGAGTAGAATTTTTTTTATGAAGAGAGGTTGAAATCTGAGTTTAGCAATCCGCCGAAGAAAATAATATTATTTAAAAGACTAGCTACTAAACCTAATTTTGAAACGTATTATCTACAATCTTTTATTTACGTTCAAAGTATTTTAGTATATGTTGTATATTTAGTATATTTAATGAAATTTACTGATAGCGGGAGTTATTGTTTAGAAAAAGACTATTGTGTCCCTTGGAAAAAAATACACGATAAATCAACAAGCATTCCTAATATATTCTGCAATTTTGCATGCCAGTTTCATATGTGAATTTAAAGTAAAAATGAGCGAAAAGGTGGATATCGAATAGTGTTGCAGAAGGAAACGTAGAAGAAAGTGTTGAGGGTAAGAAGAAAAATCTGACTTAAGGGAAAAAGTCCAATTACAGGCAAATCTGTGAAAAGCAATACCTCTGATAATAGAGAAAATGTACTTTTAATAAGCATTAGAAATTTTTATGATTGTAATATTTCAGTAATTATCATTAGGGAAGGAAGGTTTTGTCTTAATGCATAATATTATCAAGAAAAATAAGATAAAGATGATCATCATTGTGGTGTATATTACATTTTGTTGAACATGTATTCTATGTTTTGATAGCGTGTTTCGTGTTCTGTTAAAATATATAGTATAGATTTTGCTGTCCAGTAACAAAGAATTAAAGTATCACTTGTTATTATAATAGTAGATAAAATAAGTTTGAACATCCTCGTCATTCTATTGAGCGGAAATTCAAGGTTAAGACATGACAGCCAGCTCTTATAGGACTTGACTATCGCTTTAACCTGGAGTATTTCCTTTGAATCTATAAGAAAATATGCAGTGAAATCATACTTCCTATTGTTTATTTTGAAAATGTTATTACAATTATGAACTATAGAATAGACAAAATATAAAATATGAAACGAGAAGTCCATCAATAGCAAACTTGGTATTGAAGTTTAGTATCTTCCACGAGATTTTCAAGTAAATTGCCCATCACAAACTACGCTTCGCATAGAAGATGTCTCCAAATTTTCCATTTTCTAAAAGATGGCTTATTGATTTTGATTAAAATAATGCAACAAATGTCTTTATTGACTCAAAAATAAGCTACAAATAGAGTGTTTGATTCATTGCTGCAAATAATTCAGTCGACGTTTTGAACGTGTAGACAGTTTACAGCTACACGTCATCAATGTTTCGCGCACCACTGCGCGCTAACACTCCAGTCACTCACGACTCGGTACAATTCACAACACAACACACTGCACTGCAATCCTTCCTCTATTTGTAGCTAGAAAATGACGTCACAAACTTTCTGCAAACTTGCCAAAAGTACTGGAAGTCCAAGCTTGGAGAAACATCATAATATCGAAAAGAATCATTATGTAGCAATGACTCGCATACAAAGGCGAACATGAGAACCATTGCATAAGGCGGCACTGACCCCACCATATATATATATATATATATATATATATATATATAATGAATCGCCGAAATGTATGTACGCGCATCACTTCCGAATGACTGCACCAAATTGAATAATTCTTTGTTTGCTATGATCGTTATTGTCACGACAAGGTTTGTGGAGAATAAAATATTTAAAAATAGTACGTGGATATTTTAAAAGTCTCATAATATCAATAATAAAGTACCAAGGTAATGCATTTCGGTTTAATAGCCGCCAGATGGGAATGGTACCACGGTATTTGCTGCTAAATGGTCGTAGCACTGCTTACTATATTTTTCCTCACCATTCAATGTAAAGGTACCTCACCAGTTTATCGCGACAATGACGCGACGCAGCAGTGAAATTCAAATACATTTTTATGTAATAACTGTCCTCTCCTCACTCCTATCGTTTAAAATAAAGAATCAAAGAAGCTTTCCTGGCGACGAACACCTATATTTATTTGCCGCTATATGGCCGTAGTAGTATTTTACCTCCCCATTCAAGGTAACGCAGTTACGAGACAATGACGCAACGCAGCAGCAGTGACATTCAAATACGTTTTCATGTATTAGCTGTCCTTTCTTTTCTCCTATGGTTTAAAATAATGAAGCAAAGAAACTTTCTTGTCGACGAACACCTAGAATAACTATTTATTTATTTGCCGTTAAATGGCCGTAGTACTGCTGAATTTTTCTTCCCCATTCAATGCACCCGGTTATGGAGTCAATGACGCAATATATTTCTTATGTACTATCGTTTCCTTAGTCATATCGTTTAAATAAAGAAATAAACATTTTGTTGTAATTCTTTAAAATAAACAAGTAATAAACTATGCACATAACCAATAATCCTTTTTGGAATCTGAAAATGGCGGAGAAATGACGGGACTCAGTAAACCATTTTAGGTTAACTTTCTATTGCAGATGTTGGTAATTTTAGCTTATGTGGTACATGAGCTAGCTAAAGGTGATTTCATCAAAACATGAAGATACCCCCGTTACCATCACACTGCAATTGCGGAAGTCTTAATACATTTGACCATGTAATATTTTGGGTTAAATGGAGAAATTTAATACACAAAGCTATCATCAAATAAAAACCTATCATTTGCCCAACCAGATCTATTTGGCATTTACTTATGTCATTGTTAGCCTTAAAGTGGCTGTTTTGACATACAAGAAAATAAAGAAAGAGGTGGCAAACTTTAGGAGTAATGGAAAAAATGGTTTCGGAAGAAGCATGAATGTTACTTTTGACTTTATCCTTAATATAATTTATTACTTATTTCAGCGTTTACCCGCCACACTATGAAACTGCTGCCATTGTTGTTATGCCAACGGCATCCTTGCATTCCCACGCTGGGGACTGCATATGTCATCCTTTCCACACTGTCATATAGGTGTGCTGACTTCGTTCTTTCGCAATACCAACAATATATGCTACATTGCGCAGATCATTGCGCTTTGTAGATGCAAAGGAATCCCATTATCATTGGGAAAAGTTCTGTTGATACTTCATTTCGTTTCCACGAAATCTTTGTCACTTCACAACGTCAAAGAGAGAATTAATATCGAAAGTGTTCCCAAATATTGGTGTAAATTACAAAAACTATGCTTGGTTGAGCGAACGAGGCATTTTAGCAGCAACTAATAAGAATGTGGATGATTTGAATATAAAATGTGAGTAAAATTTATGAACAAATGCATTCATTTAAGTCGCTCGATTCCATTACCAATCCAAACGAAGTCGTCAATTATCTAACTGAATTCCTAAATTCATTGGATTTGCCAGGATTCCGCCATACATTGTACAGCTCAAGTTTGACTCGGTAATAATTATGCTACGCAATCTCAATCAGACAAAATTGTGCAACAGAACAAGACTCGCTGTTAAAAAATAATGAACATTTTGATATAAGCTACTATAATCATAAGAAGTTCAAAGGCGAGGATGTACTTATTCCAAGAATACCGACTTTCCTTTTGAATTTAAGCGTATTCAGTTTCCCGTGCGCCTTACATTCGTAATGATAATAAATCCCAAGGTCAACCGTTAGAAATGTGTGAAATATACATTGAATTGCCATATTTTTCGCCTGGGTACGTTGCGTTTTTAAGAGTTGGCAAACCATCGCGGTATTTATTTTCTCTCCAGAATGAAAATTGTGCATTACAAGACATTGCAATAAAGTATTGTCAAATTATTTAATTGTAATTTTATTTTATTGCATGGTCATATTGTAAACGGAAGATGTCTGAGTTTTTCATTAGCTACATCGCCAGTGCGAAGCTGAGGCGGGCAGCTAGTTGTATATAAAGGATATTTACATGACAAATAAAATGTATATCTTAAAGTTGTTGGGGATAGTTTCTGAAGTTATCTTCATTCTGAATGTTTTTTTAATAACTGGTAAATCGTAAGAGATAGACCAAAAATGTAGATTCTGTTAAAACGCATTTTTGTCATGCACATTTTTACTTTCTCTTGCCCCGTATGTACAATGTACATAGCGATAGAGAAGTATTGCATTCCACCCAAAAATTCGATGTCGAGATTTCACCGGAAATACATGTTTTAGGACCCCCTGAATCCAGAAAAAGGTCCGTGTGTGTGTGTGTGTGTGTGTGTGTGTCCGTGTGTCTGTGAACACGATAACTCAAAAACGAAAAGTAGCTAAAATACCAAACTTGGTATTTAAGTTCAGTATCTTCCAGGGATGCAACACGAAGAATTTGAGAAAAATACCCCCACCCCAAACTACCCTTTACATGGAACTTTTTTCGAAAAGTTTGATTTTCTTAAAAATGGCTCTAACGATTTTGATTAAAATATCGTATATTAAACATATTTACCTGACAAATAAAATGTCTATCTTGAATTTTCTGGGAATAGGTTCTAAAGACCTGTTTATTCAATATGAATTTTGCTTAATTTGGCATAACTAGTAAACCGTAAGAGATAGACAACAACTTACTGTACAAAAAATGTAGGCCTTGTTAAAATACACAATTTATGTCACATATTTTTTCGTGGAGCTTACATTTTTCGTGGAGTTTACCGTTTTCGCGGTATTTATTGTTATTAGTTTCAGCTGTGAAGCATTTATACTTTACTCAAACGGGAGAGTCCGTTTTTCTTTTGTTCTACTCCTTGCCAAAAAAAAGAAGCGATTTGTAATGATAATCGCATAACGACAGCTTTTAAACCATTTGACCATCGATTTAGCCTAATGTATTCCCTTATTTTCTTCCTACTTATAAGGAACTAAGTAATAAGAACATTGTGCTGAATACCTCGATTACCAAGGTGCAGAAAGAAGAATAATCTTATGTAAGAAGTTTGTAGAACGGCTGGAGAAGGTCATGTGAGTGTAACACATAAGATTTTTCTATTTGTAGAGCTAACCATTTCCAGGATGCTCCTCAAAAAATTCCAAATACTAAGGTTTTCTCATATGGGAAGTCGTTCATCCCTTTTCATCCTGGCCGTGCAAGACGAAGATAATTTCAACTGCATCACATAGCGATAGGCGTTTAAAAGATTTGAGTTTTGCTTTAGTTTAGTATATCCGCTTATTCTTTGTCCTTCTTAAAAGGAACTAAGTAATAAAACAATTTATGATAATGCTTGTCTTTATTAGCACGAAGTAGAGAAAGGAAAAAACTTTCGTAAAAATACTTTGTTGCAAAATAGGTGGAGAAAGACATTTGAATGGAACACTTCAGATTTTTGTTTTTTACTATAAAACATAACTCATGTCGTTGGAGGTAAAAATCTGTTGTGTTCCATTCACATGCCTTTCTCTGCAACTTACTGTTAAAAGGCTTATGCTGCTATCTACTTCAACTCGAAATAAACTTTAGCAGAAATGCTTTCTTATAAACAGAAAAGAAGTAAGGGAATACACTAGGCTAAAATGATAGTCAAATGTTTTAAAAGCTGGTTGCCATGTGGATGAAATCCGTTTCTCAGCATTGCCAGGAGTTGACAAATTCCCGTATGTGAAAAGTTTTTAGGTATTTTAAAATTGAAACCAATGAAAAGGAATATCTCAAAAAAGGTCAGCTCTACCAAAAATTGTGTATG
Organism: Hymenopus coronatus; assembly: GCA_030762935.1. Classification (NCBI taxonomy): domain Eukaryota; kingdom Metazoa; phylum Arthropoda; class Insecta; order Mantodea; family Hymenopodidae; genus Hymenopus; species Hymenopus coronatus. Next base: position 27,354,480 of record CM060896.1, on the reverse strand, counting down.
ACATAAATTGTGTGTTTTAACCAGATCTACATTTTTTGTGTAGTAATTTTTGTCTATCTCTAACGGTACCAGTTATGCAAAATCCAGCAAAATTCATTCAGAATAAAGAGTTCTTCAGAGGCTATTCCCAGAAAATTCAAAACATACGTTTTATTTGTCGTGTAAAAGTCTTTAATATATTTTAATCAAAATTGTTAGATCATTTTTGAGAAAATAAAAATTTTTGAAAGTCTTTCCATGTAAAGGGTAGTTTGGGTTCGAAGAATTTTCCTTAAAATCTTCCTGTCGCCCCTTTGAAAGATTCTAAGTTTGATATCTTACCTTTTTTCGTTTTTGAGTTATCGTGTTCGCAGACGCACGGGCGCGCGGACACCTACAAACGAACCTTTTTCCAGAAATGCTTTATTTGGATACAGAAGGCCTTAAAACGTCTATTTCCGGTGAAATCTCGGTATCGGATTTTTGGGTGGAACTACATAGTATATGTAGAGAAAGTCAAAATGGTCAGTTGACTTACACTCACTTGCCCTACTGCAATGAAGTATTATAAACTTCCTTTACATTACTGAAACAACGAAATCATTAGCCTGCAAATTCGAGAAGAGGTAACTTTACCCAGAGGTAAAGAAATTCAACTGCCAAGTACCGAGGTTTGGGATTTAAAACAACTCATGTATTCCATGCAAATAATTTTCTCTACTACTCTGTAAATTTTTTTTTAAATAGTCTACTCTTCTGTCTACTTCATGCTAACCATTAGCAGAAGTGGGCGTATTACTTGCTTTCTTGTAGATAAGGGAAATACGGGAATACACTAGCTAAAGCGATAGTCAACTCTTTAAAAAGCTGGTTGCTATGTGATTCAAGCTCGTTTTCTTTGCATGGCCAGGAGTTGATAAATCCCTGTATGAGAAAAGTATTTTAAAATTGAAATTTCCGAGATATTCCTTGTTACCAATAACAAGGAATATCTCGGAAATGGTTAACTCTACAAAAAATTGCACATCATATAAATTGTGTGTTTTAACTAGCTCTACATTTTTGATATAGTAACTTTTCTTCTATCTTTTACGGTTTACCAGTTATGATAGTTATTCAAAACGAGGACTTCAAGAGGTTATTCCCAGCAAAGTACACATATACATTTTATATGCTATGTAAAAATCTTTAATATATGGTGCTTTAATCAAAGTCATTAGATACATTATTTAGAAAATCGAAAATCTCGACAAAGCAGGAAGAATCTCTTGCCCACTTTTGTGTCGTATCTTTGGAAAGTGCTGAACTTAAATATGAGGTTTTAGTAGTAATCGACCTTCCGTTTTTCAATTATCATATTCTCAGGGCACGCGCACGCACTTCTTTTTAATTTATTTAGGAGACCCTAAAACCTGAAATCTCGGTATCTCGGTTTGGAATATATTTTCTAGCTATGTACTATGTATTAGGTAAAGAAAGCAATGCTACATTCACAATGAAGCATAAGCGCAGACGCAAGGAGACACCATTCACAATGCATCGTAAGCGCCACGCAAGAAGTTGTCACGGGTTTCTAGATCTGTAAGTTTCAAAATGTAAATGGCGTGTTATTTATAGACGCTCTTTAACTGCTGTGGTTCTCAACGTTCCATTCTACATTGGGCGTGAAAGACCGCTTAAGTTTGTTCAGAGGCTTTTGCTTGAGGTTCTTTACGTGCCGTAAATCTACAACACGGGACCAACGGCTTTAGGATTTTTACGCCCGAAAAAATCCATCGTTTTCCGCTGCGTTTGAACCCATGACTTTGGGTATATGAAGTTAGCATGGTAACCATTACACCCCGGTGGGCGATCTGTATGTTACATGCAAATATCGTCCAAGCGCTCCGCTAGTTGCAAACTGTATAACATATCCAACAATACCACATAAGAAAATTTACTCAATCTTTTACAAATAAATATGTTATAAAATTACTTACTAACAACTGACGCTCGCGGCAGTGACGTCAAGTAATTGCTCATTCAAAATTACTGAAAATAGTACAAGCATAGAGACTTCAGAAAGTGATGACATTTAATGAACTAAGAATTATTTCTCTGCGCCTTCAATTTATGAGACACAAGAAATCAAGACGCGTATAATAGTTTCATCCATTAAATCAAAGAGGGATACGCAAAGAGACTGTCATAATCTCTTGAGGAAAATTAGAGATGGCGCGGCACGGCCAAATAGAAGAGCATGTATGTACAGCAAGCCTTATAAAATCTTGCAATGCGATCGTTTCTTATTGAATTCATAGGCAACGCATAGAGAAAAGAAGCAGAATGCCTCCTCTTTGCATGCAACGCAAGGATAAAGTTTGGAGTTTGCAAACTCTTGCGTTGCATTGCATTGTGTTGCGTCTTGCGCGTTTCTATGTGAATGCTTGCATTAAATAATATGAGTCCAAACTCTTGCGATTACATTGCGTCTACGCTTGCATTTCATTGTGAATGTAGCTTAAAAGTCATTTGCGTTGCATTCTTATGCCTTTCTATACCTCTATGGGAAGTCTCAAAAAATATATTTCCAACGAAACCTTGGTATCGAATTTTAGGGTAGATTACGATACTGCCTCTACTTACTATAGGTAGCACTGAGTCGTTACTCCCTTCTACAGTTCCATCCGCACTGTTGGTGATTACTTAAAATAACGGCAGAAGCAAGCTCGCTATACAACTTTCCAGAGTGACGCAATATGCAATCTTGTTACAACATGGTGGGAAAGAGAAAATGATTCATACGCTGCTGCCTTTAGCAAGCCATCGTGGGAGAGCACAAAGTCAGTTCAGCTCGGAACATCACCATGGAATGGTCGTCTCTTCAATGAGAACAGTGCTGCATAACCGATAAGGGTAGGCAAAAGTGAGGTTTCTTTCGGCTTGGGTAAAATTGGGGATAGTATACGTTTGTTAAGGCAACATTTTGTAATTGTGAAAACACACTTTTTGCTTGGAATAATCAGACCTTTATTTATTACTAAAATTTTCATCAGAATTTGTTTCTTTGTCTGCATCTTGCCTGTAACTTGTCTGTAACTTATGTATAATTTATAAGCCGGATTCACAAACTACAATTTAAAATGTAATCAAGGTTAAACACACACACATATTTAGTAATGACTGTTTCATTAAAAAATGTTATTCAAAACAAATATGATGAAACCCTGCCAGTGGTTTTTGCAATTCCCTAGAAATTTTCCCTGAGCCTTTTAGGAAACGTGTTTATGTAAAGATTCCCTCTTGGGTTTTTGCACAAAGTGTTGCCTAGGATTACAACGGTAAAACAAATTTGATGTGTTCCATTCACATGACTTACTCTACATCTCCGCAACAAATTGTAGTTAAAAAGCTTATGCTTCTATTTATTTCATGCTAATCTAGAAAAATTAGTAGAAATAGTCTTATTACTTTCTTTCTTGATAAGTAGAAAGGAAATAAGGGAGAAGCATAGGTTAAAGCGATAGTCAAAAGCTGGTTATTATGTGACTGAAGTTCCTTTGTTTGTATGGACATGAGTTGACAAATTCCTGTATGAGAAAAGTTAAGATTTTCGAACCTGAAAACAAAAACAAGGAATATCTCATAAACGATCAACTCCAAGAAAAAAATGTATAGAACATAAATTGTGTGTTTTAATGTGCTCTACATTTTTTGTGGGTAAGTTATTGTCTATCTCTTACGGTTTAGCAGTTATACAAAATTCCGAAAAATTCACTCAGAATAAAGTACTCTTCAGAGCCTATTCTCAGAAAATTCAAAATATACATTTTATTTGGCAGGTAAATATCTTTAATATACGACATTTTTATCAAAATCGTTAGAGCCATTTTTGAGAAAATAAAAATTTTCGAAAAAAGTTCCATGTAAAGGGTAGTTTGGGGCGGGGGGATTTCTCTCAAGATCTTCGTGTCGCATCCCTGGAAGATTCTAAACTTAAATACCAAGTTTGGTATTATACCGACTTTTTCGTTTTTGAGTTATCCTGTTCACAGGCACACGGAAAAACGGACACACACACACGGACTTTTTTCTGAAAATACTTTTCCAGTTAAAGGGGAACCTAAAACAAATATTTCCGGTGAAGTCTCGGTATCGAATTTTTTGGTGGAGTGCAATACCTTCTCTATACACTATGAACATAGTTCGTATAGAGAAAGTGAAAAATGGAAGCAGAGCACAAATAGTTTATGGTGTACTAATATCTGTAAGTTATATTTATCAAATCGAGTATGTAGTCGTATATTGGGAATACGAGGCCCGCAGAGTCGAGTTCCCAACATTCGGGATCTGATAAGTAACCTACAAGTCGTGAAATACTTGAAAAAACTGTGAGAAAACACTAATAAACCAAACTTGCTTTTCAATATTTTATTGAACAGTAAGAAAAATCTTATGTGTTACACTCACATGACTTTCTCCAGCCGTTCTACAAACTTCTTACATAAGATTATTCTTCTTTCTGCACCTTGTTAATCGAGGTATTCAGCACAATGTTCTTATTACTTAGTGCCTTATAAGTAGGAAGAAAATAAAGGAATACACTAGGCTAAATCGATAGTCAAATGTTTTAAAAGCTGTCGTTATGCGATTATCATTACAAATCGCTTCTTTTCCTGGCCAGGAGTAGAACAAAATAAAAACGGACACTCCCATCTGAGTAAAGTATAAATACTTCACAGCTGAAACTAATAACAATAAATACCGCGAAAACGGTAAGCTCCACGAAAAAATGTATACGACATAACTTGTGTATTTTAACAAGGCCTACATTTTTTTATAGTAAGTTGTTGTCTATCTCTTACGGTTTACTAGTTATGCCAAATTAAGCAAAATTCATCCGGAATAAACAAGTCTTTAGAAGCTATTCCCAGAAAATTCAAAATATACATTTTATTTGTCAGGTAAATATGTTTAATATACGATATTTTAATCAAAATCGTTACAGCCATTTTTAAGAAAATCAAACTTTTCGAAAAAAGTTCCATTTAAAGGGTAGTTTGGGGTGGGGGGATTTTTCTCAAATTCTTCGTGTCGCATCCCTGGAAGATACTGAACTTAAATACCAAGTTTGGTATTTTAGCTACTTTTCGTTTTTGAGTTATCGTGTTCACAGACACACGGACACACACACACACACACACACACACACACACACATGGACCTTTTTCTGGAAATCCTTTTTTTGGATTCAGGGGGTCCTAAAACATGTATTTCCGGTGAAATCTCGACATTGAATATTTGGGTGGAATACAATACTTCTCTATCCCTTGTACATTGTACACATGGGGCTACAGAAAGTAAAAAACCTGATGTGTACCATTCACATGACTTTCTCTATATCCCTGCAACAAATTATTCTTAAAAAGCGTATACTTTTATTTACTTTATGCTAATCAGAAAAACTTAGCAGAAATAGTCTTATTACTTGCTTCCTTGTAAGTAGAAGCGAAATAAGGGACTACCATAGCTTAAAGTGATAGTAAAAAGCTGGTTGCTATGTCAATGAAGTTCCTTTGTTTATATGGATCGGAGTTGACAAGTTCCTGTATGAAAAAAATATAAGTTTTTCATAGCAGAAACCAAAAATAAGGAATGTCTCAAAAGCGACGATCTCCACGAAAAAAATGTATATAACATAAATTGTGTGTTTTAACGTGCTCTACGTTTTTTGTCGGATAAGTTTTTCTCCATCTCTTACGGTTTAGCAGTTATTCAAAATTCCGTAAAATTCATCCAGAATAAACTACTCTTCAGAGGCTATTCCTAGAAAATTCAAGATTTACATTTTATTTGTCAGGTAAATATGTTTAATATACGAAATTTTAATCAAGATCGCTAAAGCTATTTTTGAGAAAATCAAAATTTCCGAAAAAAGCTCCATATAAAGTGTAGATGGAGGTGGGGGAATTTCTCTCAAAAACTTCGTGTCGCATCCCTGGAGGATACTAAACTTAAATACCAAGTTTGGTATTTTACCTACTTTTCGTTTTTGAGTTATCGTGTTCACAGACACACGGACACACGGACACACACACACACACACACACACACACACACACACACATGGACCTTTTTCCGAAAATGCTGTTTTTAGATAAAGGAGACCCTAAAATATTTATTTCCGGTGAAATCTCGGTATCGAATTTTTGAGTGGAGTGCAAAACCTTCTCTATACACTATGTACATAGTGTATATAGGGAAAGTAAAAATCTCATGTGTACCATTCATATGACTTTCTCCATATCCCTGCAACAAATTATTCTTAAAAAATCTGATGTGTATCATTCACATGACTTTCTCCATATCCCTGCAACAAATAATTCTTAAAAAGCTTATACTTCTATTTACTTTCTGCTAATCAGAAAAAAAAAGCAGAAATAGCCTAATTACTCGCTTCCTTGTAAGTAGAAGCGAAATAAAGGACAACCGTAGGTTAAAGTGATAGTCAAAAGCTGGTTGCTATGTCAATGAAGTTCCTTGGTCTATATGGATAGCAGTTGACAAGTTCCTGCATGAGAAAAGTATACGTTTTTCATAGCAGAAGCCAAAAATAAGGAATGTCACAAAAACGACGAACTCCACGAAAAAATTTACATAACGTAAATTGTGTGTTTTAACGTGCTCTACATTTTTTGTTCAGTAAGTTTTTGTCCATCTCTTACGGTTTAGCAGTTATTCAAAATTCTGTAAAATTCATCCAGAATAAACTACTCTTCAGAGGCTATTGCTAGAAAATTCAAGATTTGCATTTTATTTGTCAGGTAAATATGTTTAATATACGAAATTTTAATCATAATCGTTAGTGCCATTTTTGAGAAAATCAAAATTTTCGAAAAAAGTTCCATGTAAAGGGTAGTTGGGGGTGGGGGGATTTTTCTCAAAATCTTCGTTTCGCATCTCTGAAAGATACTAAACTTAAATACCAAGTTTGGTACTTTACCTACTTTTCGTTTTGAGTTATCGTGTTCACAGACACACGGACCTTTTTCCGAAAATGTTTTTTTTTAGATAAAGGGGACCCTAAAACATATATTTCGGTGAAATCTCGGTATCGAATTTTTTGGTGGAGTGTAATACATTCTCTATACAGTATGTACATAGTGCCTATAGAGAAGGTAAAAATTAATTCTCGTTGTGAACAAATGAAAGGCTACATCTAAGTTTTATGGACAAAGCCTTCTTATACAACCTTTCGTTAATGAATGTTGCAATAGATTCTTTACTTGAAGTAGCACATGTCTTGGTTAATAGGTTATTTGATTATGCAGCCAATTGAATCTATCTATTATTCATAGTTATTATCAAGCAGTAAAATGTTATACAAGTTAGCGACATCGCTGTTGAAGAAGTTGCGAATCTATCCAAGTGCTTCACCTTTACCAGCGATGAAGCAAAGATATGTTGATGATTACATATTTTCCTATTGTACTATAAGTATTAATGATATCTCAAAACCTTACTGTAAGTAAGATATGCCATGACAATTAATAAATTGATTGTAAATTTAGCTTACGTTACCAAATATTTGTTCAGAATGATTAACTTAAATATCAAGTAATTTAAAAAAAATTATAAGCAACGAGCCAGTGTTTTACGTGTCGGCAGTAGTTAAACACGGTATATTCTCTCTTAAGTAGAGGGAATATTATTATTTTGAATTGCCTATTTTGAATTCGGAAACATGTAAATATGGTGTACTTAAAATGAAATAAATTACCATGAAATAAAGTTACAATTTTTGGCCGCTATTAAAATATCCTCAGTGAGGCGTGCTTAATAATGCACTTTCAGATTTATATTAAATCAACCATTAAAGGCTGTAGAGGTATTGTTTCTTTCTGCACACGTACTACGCATATAAAGTAAGAGGGTATTGTATTCCAATCAAAAACTATATGTCGACATTTCATCGAAAATATATGTTTTGAGTACCCCTAATTAAAAAAAAAATTAGAAACGTGAGTGTACATGCGTGCGTGTATGTCGGTGAATAGCACAGCTCAAAAACGAAAGGGATGTTAAATACCACATTTTATATTTAAGTTTAGTATCTTTAAAGGATATGACACAAAGATTTTCATGGATATTTTCCTCTTTCCAAATTACCCTATTACACAAAAATGTTTTTAAAAATTATGTTTATATCAAATATTGCTCTAACGATTTTGATTAAAATATCATGTACTAAAGATATTTCCGTAACAAATAAAATGTATATCTTGAATTTTCTTGGAATAGTTTTCAATACCTATTCATTCTGGATGAGTTATTTTTTATATTTCTATTTATTGTATCTAGATACAACCCATGTTTTAATTAAAGGTATACCATGGGGTATTTAATTTTGTTTACATATAAGTATAAATAATGGGTTCGTCGAAGATGAGTTGTAGAAGCTGGTATCGTCGGCCGTTGATGTGGTATTTCAGTATCTGGTGCAATGGGAGCCTTCGAAATACAACAGACCTTTCTCTGAAAAACAGTATATATTCCGTCATGAGATGTGAGGTTTGTGCTGCTTTCTCAGGACAGTCGCAAAGTGGTGAGGGAGCTTTGTTAATTCCGTGGAGGTAGCAACCGAAACATCCATGATTCGTTAAGAACTGCGTTAGTATGTAGTTTGGCCAGAGTTTTAGGGAGAGTCTGTGGAAAATGATGGGTATGAACAGTTTGGTATGGGCTGCAACTTCGGAATTTATATATGTAGAGTTCCAGATTGATATGTAGTGGTTTTTAGTAACTGCTTTCCCCTAGTCAGCAGAGTTTTATTGTATTATTTTATTCTATGGTTGCTCTATGGCTTGCGACTGTTTTGGCTAAATAGTTTTTTCATTGTCTTGTAATGCAGCGTGACCTTTGACTTAGTGCTATGTGATTGGGTTGTGCTTTTGCAGATTTATTGTTTTCTTTTACTCGTTCACACATGGGCCACGTATGTGACGTCCCCCACTGCGTGTAATCTGTGTGTGTGTGTGTGTGTGTATGTGCACTCTCCTACCTAATTACTTATAGCATATCACTCCCACGTACCTGTTTATAGCGACGAATGCTATAGTTGCCTCAGCTCCGCTCAAATTTCTGATGACGTCGGCCGGTGAGCGTGAAATTGACTCTCTTAGGTTGGAGTAACAATGGGTGTAGTTAGGTGATATACTTATGAATTCCACAACACACTTTTAACTTGTATTTTTGAATTTATTTGTGACTAAAACCATTAAATATCACGACAAGCACTTTTGCCTCACATACTAAAGTTACTTTGTTTCATAGCACCTCCTGCAACTTACTACATAAATGTGCGGCTATCGAACAACTATGCCTATAACTGATTATAACCGTGCGTATCTGACGACTGATCCTTAAACTGTGCGTCCGTGCGTATATATCAACCGAGCATTACATTCATTGTCTATCTCCAACAACTGGACTTTATATTGCATATCCAGCAACCGAATATTACGTTGTGCGCCTAGCAACTGAACATTACGATCTGCGCCTAGCAGCTGATCATTACATTCTGCCTAAACTGTCTTCAATCTGCCACTTATATAGAACAACATGGTGTCATGGCTGCTTTATTTCTATTGGTTAAGAAGACCGCGAACTTGGCGTCTATGCGTTCCATAATGCCGTTCTTGTTACCATAATGCATTATAAATACCTCGTAACTACAGTTGCACAATGGATAGAAACTCATTTATTGTAAATTAGAGTCTTCCCCCAGTTCACTTTCACTTGGTACTCTTGCACGCACATGCATTAAGGAGTACTTGATTTTTACCAACTGTCTATCTTAACAAAGAACCTTCCCCTTATGTAGCGACCTAGTTTCGTAAACACCCTAATCTGCGCTTGCTTCAAGCTAGCTTTCTACACATGTTGAGAAATATTTTATTTGTACATTAAATAAAAATCAATAATTAATAATAATAATAATAATAATAATAATAATGACGAGGTCAACTAACGGTTTCACTTTCTGATGTCGACAGCTACTGGTTGTCTGGTGTGTTTATCCGCTATTGTTAGAAGTGCTGCTGTGCAGTCTACGTTGATTGCATATGATGAGGGTTTGTTGTTTTGTTGTGCTATTCAATCTATTGCCATATTATTCCCGCTGAGTTCCGCTTGAAATACAATGCTTAGCCGCATCACTCCAATGTGTATTTCCCTTGTGTTTTCAAAACCGACCATTGCTGCCCCTACGTGACTCTCAGTTTTTGACCTGTCCGTATAGATTGTGACTGTTGCCTTTCCTTTCTGTTCCGGTAAGATCAATTCTTATGTAGTCATCTTTCGGATGGATTCCTTTTTTTCTTTTACTCCTTTCCATTTTTTGTAGATCAGGTATAATTGTGTTCTTAACTATTGATCTTAGATAATTATGTGTATACAGAATTTGATCAATGGGCATTACTCCGGCTTGAAGGGTCTCGTTGGACACTGTGCGGTAGGCTTTTGTAGCGAAAATTAAAAACGACCTTTAAATATGTTTCAGTATTTCTTTTGCTCTGTTCGATGTTGAGGTAAGCCAGGCTTCTACGGCGTAGGTGATGGCTGAAAGTAAAGATTTGACTGTCGCTTTAGTCTATTGTATTGCCATATTACCCTTCTACTTAGAACTAATGCAAGAATTTCTGCTATTGTTTATCTCGATCATCATGATGTGGATAAAAAAATAATCTTTTGTACCAACAATTTGCAACGTAAATGGAGTACAACAGATATTTTATACTTCATTTCTTTGCCATTTCATCAGGACTGAGGGAAATAGTGTTCAAGGAACTTTTTCTCTTAACACAGAATTCGCTGCAAAATATTATATCGAAATTCACCAGTGATGCCTTTGTATATCAAAAGGCGCTTGAGGCTACGAACAGCATAAAAGGAACTGAACTCTTTTTCTCTCCGCAAGTGTTTTTGTATAATCAAGGTTTCACACCATTTATAACTAACATAGCTTCCCCACATTCGTTATTCTTATTTAAACTTTCTGAAAATGTTGTAATTGCTTTTCCTCGTGCCATACAATTTTAATCTTTGGCATGCAGGTTAATGGCAGGAGTATCTGGTACGAAATTTGCGTTAACACTAAGTGGCGATAAACACAGAAAACTACTATAAAGTGGTTAATATGGACATTTTCACACACTTAGAGTATTTAAAAGCTATGAAGTGTGTTAGGAAAGTAAATGCCGGCTTGGGCAAAAAGACATAACATATTTGTTCCACAACAAGATTGATTTGTACATGAAAGAGCATTCCTTAAGTTATTTTCCGACATAGTTTCCCCATTGCTGAGACATTTGTCATAGCAGAGAATCAAATTTAGTCTGCTATTTTCAAAGAAACCGCATTCTTATTGTGAACTATCTGTTTTCACGAATTGTCTCATTCACTTGATCAACCAAACCGCCAGTGACAATAGATCACCCGCACCGAGCTTCACCATGAAAATTGGATCGTCCATCATTGAGTTGTCTAAACTCACTTTCTCACCATTCCATTTGTCATACTTTCACCATACATTTCTAAAAGATGGCGATGAATTCCAAGTAGCTAACATTCCTTGCATTCTAAAACCGTATTACGGAACGCACTTCACAGGTGGTGGGATCAGAAGTATAAATATTTTGAACGATCACTAACAACTGTAAACATAACACTGTCCGGCTATAATGGCGTCAGTGGACAGACAATAAACCAATGAGACTAGTGCGTACAACTGCGACACTAGTGTTACGGTGGTGGTAGTACGAAATTGCACTTACTTTCCTGACATGTCTCGTATTCCAATGTTGAAGAAATTAAGATAGAATTGAAACTTCATGAACTGATTTATTCAAAGCTACGCAGATCATTGCTGTTAACAAAGAGTTCCTAAATTTAATGTCACGGATAAGAATTATAAAGGCATCCTAAACCTTCGACACAGAAATTGGATTCCAAAGACGTATCGGCACTAGTCGCTCAATTGCTTAGGTGCTGGCCTTCTGATCCCAAGGTTGCGGGTTGAAACCCGGAAAGCATTGGTGGTTTTAAATGTGGTTAAAAGCAATAACCCCACGTCAGTGGATTTACTGTCATATAACTTTTGCAGGACGAAATTTCAGTACTCCAGGAACTCTGATATTATCCAGGTAATTAACATCACTAATTACAAAATATGTATATATGTAAAGCATGTACAGAAGGAGGTGAATGAATACAAACATTTATAATATCAGCGTTTGAGGACGATATGATGTCCGTTAACATCAAACTTGCTATTTAAGTTCAATTTGTCTTCCAAGGTTGCGACACTGAGATTTTCAGGAAAACCCTTCCCAACCTAAACTACCCTTTATATGGAACATGTTTTGAAATTTTCGACTTTCTAAAATAAAAAAAAATGGTTCTAACGATAATCATTAAAATGTCATATATTAAGAATACTTACATAGTAAATAAAATGCATATTCTAAATTTCCTTTATTTTGAATGACTTTTACATAACTGATAAACCGTAAGAGATACACAAATTCTTACTACACAAAAAATGTGGATCTCGTTAAAACTTTAAATTTTATATTTATTTGTATTAATTAATTTATTTTTATAATTTAGAGCTTACGATTTCCAAGATATTCCCTGTTATCGGTTTCAATTTAAAACTATTTTCAAATGGAAACTCCTCATCCATTCCGTGTCCCTTTTGCTTCACTCCTGGACACGGAAAGAGAACCGAATTTTAATGACAATCATATAGCGATAGCTTTTAAAAGATTATCTATGACTTTAGCCTACTATTTCCCCTTATTTCCCTTCTACTTACAACAATGCAAATAATAAGAGCATTTTTGGTGATATTTATCTTCATTAGCGTGATGTGAATAAAATAATTTTTTGTAAGAATAGTTTGTAGAACAGAGATAGATTATATGAATAGAACATATTAGACTTTTATAATGTAATGTTGTACTTTCTTTAACATAACCAATATAATAGTGGCATTTGTTATCTGTTTGCAGTATGAGCTTAGAGTGGTGGCATCTGACGGTTCCCAGGAGAACTACACAACGGTTGTTATTCACGTGCGAGATGTAAACGACAATGCCCCCGTGTTCGAGCGACCGTTCTACAAGACACAGATTACTGAGGAAGATGACAGGAACCTACCAAAACGAATTCTACAGGTAAGCTGACTAGCTAGAGTGGCAGGGACATTACCCATTCCCAAGCTACTCTCTTATTTATGCCAAGAGCCCAAGTAAACACAAGCGTGCAATGCCAAGGGCTCATTATCTCAAGCTGGCAGCCGTCTTCACTTCATCTGAAGAGGGTTCACGTATACCACTCTCACAGTTATCTTTCTCTACTCATGTTAGGTACTTCAGTCTTAGCATGAGCAGATAATGGGCTCATATTATATAAATTTCATTGTACTGATCTATTGTGTCAAAGGCACATACATTTATTACATATATTAATTCGTCAGTAAATTTGTTATGTCAACAATATCCTTTCATTTGCACTATCAAAGTTCCTTTTCTCATCATTTTTGTTTCTGTAACAAAGCATATGCCAATATTATTGATGATATTGTATGTAATTAGAAATATCTTAAAAACTATTACCTACCTACCCACTTTCGTGCCTACCTATCCCTATAAGCATATATACATATCTATTTACCTATCATACATATCTAACCTAACTACCTACCTACCTACCCATCTACCTACCTACCTACCTACCTACCTACCTACATACATACACACATACTACATGCATACACACATACATACATGCATACATATACATACATACATACATACATACATACATACATACATACATACACATTGTCCCCTCATGTTACCAGTGGCGAACGCGTGTACTAATTGTTACGTCATATATTTGACAGGCGCTGTGGAAAATCAGTGTGCATTAAACGGATGTTCGAGCGCATGGGTGTATTAAACAGACGTGTTCACTCATCGTGTATGATTTCCCATTATAATAATGCTGACATTACAATAGGTGAGCTATAATAAATCCGATAAATATTCTTTCACGCCCAGTATTAGAATGGGACGCTGAGAACCACAGCAGTTAAATAACGTCCATAAATAAACTCCATTTCCATTTTTTCCGATAACTATTGCCTGTTATTTAGTGTTAGTGAGATAAATGTAACAACATAAATGTCCACTGCTTATAACATTACATGATGGACTGTGCGAGTTACTCCATCCGCGAACTCCCCGCGATCCTTCAATAGTCTACATTCGTTAGGCAACGGCAGCACTAGCGACACCGCCATCCGCGATGGCCTGAATTGGAACGGGGTATATACATCTACATACTTATCTACATAACCACATATATAAATAAAGTTGCAATCTGTAGATTCTATTTTGAGATAGTGGTCCAACTCTGGAATGTAGATGATGTCAGAAACTACATCAGAAAATGTACTTATTCATTGTTTTTGATAATTATTAATACATTTATTCACAAGTATTAACCCTGACATTGATTTTTTCGGAGGTGCCAATTTTGTGTAATTTACAATTATAGTCTATTCGTATTCTTTTCGGTCAGCAGGTGGGAGAGAGGGGGAAAGACAGTTTCCTGTATCAAGCGGCACCCTTTCTTCTCCTACAAGCCCTAGCCGAAGATAATACGAATGGAGCGTAGATGTCTGTTTCCAATACCAACTCATACAGTATGCTTTCTTAGAATATTGGTATTTATTATGTTTACAACGGCGCCCACCATGGTGTGGTTGTTACCATGCTATCATCGAAAACCTAAGATAGTACGTTCAAACCTGGCGGAGGGTGGTGGACTTTTACGGTCGCGAAAATCCTTAACATGACTTCCTTCAGCAGATGTGCAAATCCGGTGGTACCGTGTAATGCTTATTTGCACGTAAAAGAACTCCATATCTTCAAAGAAATAAGTTCCTGAACAAGGTTCCGCCATAGCGCATTCACAAGTCGTGATTTCGTCCTACAGTGACATCTGAGGGCAACGGGCTGATCCCTCGACACCATGGTGCATAGTGGCGAACAACGATCACGGATGTATCGTAACTATGTTCTATGCTCCACTTAGGAGTTACAGGAAATAACTAATGAACTAATTTTTACCCCATTAGAAATTATCCTTACCTGGAAAAATATCTCATATTTTTGGCACTAGCGATTTTAATTATAATTTCGTATATTAAAGTTACATACGTGACAAATAGAATATATATTATCTTGAATTATCTGGGAATACCTTGTGAAGATCTCTTCATTTTTGGATTAATTTTTCATAACTGGTAAACCGTAACAGATAGACATAAACTTAATAAACAAAAACATTAGATCTCGTTAGAATACACAAGATATGTCATATATATTCATGGACTTGGCTATTTCTAAAATATTCCTTGTTATTGGTTTCAATTGTTAAGTACTTGAGCTTTTCCAATACCGGAATTTGTCATTCGTGTATCTTCTGTTTTACTTTTGGCTGTTCAAAAGAGAACCGAATTTCATTTGCATAGCGTCATCTTTTTAAAGGATTTGACTATCGAGTTATCTCAGTGTATTCCCTTGTTTCCCTTCTGCTTACATTGATAATAAGGCAATTTCTACTACTGTTTATCTCGATTAGCATGAAGGAGATAGCAGAATAAGCATTTGTAAGAATAATTTGTTACAAACTAGCCATGGAATGGGACACATCAGATTTATAAACGTTTTTCGGCATCTGCCGCTTTCCCCAAAATACTATGCCATAGGTCATCAGTAAATTAAAATAAGCATTAGGTGTTTTACAATGCCCTTATTTATAAGCTGTATTAATGACCTGACTGTAAAATATGTAGAGCTCAGTTTGGGTAAAATATAGTGTATCCAATTCATTTTTCGATCGATATAAAGACGCAAGAATTTTATATTTCTGGTTTCTATAATATGGTTAGCTTCAGTTTCTATCCTTAAATCTGAGATACTTTTATACTTTGTAAAAAACATACATCATTTTCTTACTTTAAACCTTCTTATTTATCATTAGTGTGCTGAAGATTTTATAACATGAATCTGAAAGCTGACTGGTATTGTGTTCTTTAATTACAACACGTGTATCATCCACAAAAGCTGTATCAGCATTAATGTTCATTACTACAGGTAGATCATTGATATGCAGTAAAAATAATATGGGGCCCAGAATAGAACTTTTTGGGAGTCATGCTTTATTTCATACCATTCAGAGAATACATTACTATTATTTGAAGTAGTTTATTTTCTGTTTGATAAGCAGAGTGCAATCTATTGGTGCCCTTTGTTCCCAGCAACATAATCTGATAATTTTGATGGAGTATTTTATGATTAACAGAGTCAAGCGCCCCTGATAGATTACTAAATATTCCTAATTTATTAAGATCGCCATTCAAGCCCATAAAAAACTCATTAGTTAACTTGAAGATGACATCATTGGTTGACTATTCTTCCTGAATCTATATATTCTTCCTGAATTTATGTTTAAAATTTATCAACATCTATATTATTCCCAAAATATTGCATAAATTTTGGGAATAATATAGATGTTGATAAATTTTAAACATAATTGTTTCAGATATTTTGGAAAAACAGCAAAAAGGATACTGGTAGTGTAACAAGAATTCTCTTTTTACACTAACAAACAACTCTTTATTGAGAATGATGGATTCTTTCGGGCGGAATTTCTGCCATACAGTTTGCTTTCGACGATCGCTGCAGTGACACCTCTGCTCGCCACGAATTTTCCGTCGAATCTAAATCCTAGGTAGAGCTACGTTCCCCTTTTTATATCTGTCGACCATGGCAGGAAATTTCCAGAAGCAGTCGCATGTGCAAAACACCGCAGGTGTCACAAACTTAATCAGGTATAGCAATGTCCGGCTTTGACGTCAAAGAACCTTCCGCCAGCACACGTGTCCACTCGCACAACTTCAATGTCAAAGACCTTACTGCCTGCACACGTGTGCACTAACAAGGTGTAACAATGGATGCCAACAATCAATCAAATCGTTAGAGCCATTTTTGAGATAATCAAAATTTTAGAAATCTTTCCATGTAAAGGGTAGTTGCATAGTGTGTGTTTTTTATTTTTTTTTTTAATCTTTGTCATCGCAGCCTTGCAAGATATTGAACTTAAATATCAAAGTTTGGTATTTAAGGGTGTTTTCGTTTTTAAGCCATGCTGCCCCCCCCCCAAACACACACACACACACACACAAAGACATTTTTATAAAAATGCTTTTATTCAGGAGGTCCCAAAACATGTATTTCCGGTGAAATCGAAAATCTGGGTGCAATACAATACCTTCTCTCTACACTATGTGCATAGTACGTGTAGAGAAAGTAAAAGTTGCTGGTTTTGATTGCTCTCTATGAAAAAACTTAAAATAAATTAAATCTTTGGTTTAAAGAGAATTTTAGAATAACATATAGATTATAGAGAACGTTTTCCAGATTACTTGTGGGAGTTCTATAAATGCTAATATAATCAGTTCTTTTATATGTTTATATGAACAATGCAGCAATGGAACAATACTTCTCAAAGTCAGTTACGTTGAAGCTTATATTATTCTTAACAAAGACACTCACACTTCCTTTACAGAATGTTTGTCTTTAGTACCAAGCTGCTGTTTTATAGGTATCTATTGAAAAATGTAATATATCTGTTTTTCCAAGTGATGTTCTGCGATAAATAAAATATTTGGCCTAACTTTTCAGATTTGAAACTAATTAATAATACAGTTATTTTGTGTATTAACTTTGAATGTTTTGGTGAAATTCTATTAGCAAGTTATTCTGTTTTTGATGACTTGGTTCTTACTTTTTGTTTTCAAAAATATTTCCTGGTCCATCTCACTTGGTTTACTTTAAAAATGAGTGACATTTCTAGTCACAAGATCAGGGATATTACAGGAGCTTTCCATAGTTGTGCTTGCGAGACTCTCAGCAAGGAATGCATCAGCATATCCTTGCATCTAGGATTCGGATACAAGCTATGGCTATGTATTAATGTCTCTAAATAGATGACACGTCAACAATTCTAACGTGGCCTGTTCCCTGTCGACCAAGAAGCTGATCAAGTCTCTGATTAACCGCCCTCACCCTCCTGTTAATCCCACGGTTGTCATATGTCAGGAAGAGATTCACAAACCTCACATTAGTGTGGCTACTGACCTTGCAATGTGGCCCATGTCCATTTCAATTGTGTAATTGAGATCCTATTCAAGCTGTTTCCAGGTCCTCTCACATGCATCATCTCCTTTATTGAGATACATGCAAAGCCTCTAACTTTCCCACTCCTCCCCACACAAGGTTCAGACCAGTAAATACTGGTAAAAGGATATTCCTCCCCCAGTTTCAGCTGGTGCGAAACTTTAAGTTTAGCATTAGAGGGTCCATAGACATATCTAGTCATGGCCTGGCCCTCGCTACCTGGCAACATCGCACGAGATCCTTGCCGTCCTGCTTAACATTTTACATTTCTGAAAATCTTTATATGTTTTATATGTTTTCCGTATGTTAAAAATAACTGAATTATTATTTTTGACACACTACGGCTATTGACTTATCGTTACAAAGTTAACATTTTCTTTTAAGGCTGGCTTTGTATTGTATTTTTAGCTTCTCCATGGTACATACGTAGAGAGGGTATTGCACTCGATACCAAGATTTCAACGTAAATACACGTTTTAAGGTACTTTGTACCCCCCCAAAAAATGATTTTTAGAAAAAGACCCATATGTATGGGTGGGAGTTTCCCTGTGTCCGTGTGTCCTTGTACCTGTGAACACGGTAACTCAAAAATCGGAAGAATACCAAACTTGGTATCTGAGATTAGTATCTCCCAGGGATACAACACGAAGATTTGAGGTAGCCCCCACCCCAAACTATCCTTTAAATGGAAAAATTTTTCGAAAAATGTTATTTTCTCAAAAATGGCTCTGACGATTTGATTAAAATACCATATATTAAAGATATTTACATGAGAAATAAAATGTATATTTTTAATTTTCTAGAAATAGCCTCTGAAGAGCTCTTCATTCTGAATGACTTTTGTATAACTGGTAAACCGTACGATATGGGAAAAAAAACTTTACTTCACAAAAAATGTAGATCTCGTTAAAACTCAATTTGTGTCCTGTGCTTTGTTTTCGTGGATTTGATCATTTTTTAGATATTCCTTATTATTAGCTTCAGTTTTGAGACACTTAAACGTTTTCTTATACTTATCAACTACTGGCAATGTAAAAAAAAAAAAAAGAAAAGAAAAGAAAAAAAAGGATTTCAAACAGATTTGACTACCGCTTTAGCCTAGTGTATTCCCTTATTACCTTTCTACTTACAAGTATGCAAGTAATAAGATAATTTCTGCTAATGTTTATCTTGATTAGCATGAAGTAGATAGAAGTATAAGAGTCGTAACAATAATTTGTTACAGAGGTATTGAAAAAGTTATGTGAACGGAACACATCCGCTTTTTTTTTTTTTTTTTTTTTTTTTAGGAGAATGGAACAGATTAATGAAATAAAACCTGAAGTACTATCATTAAAAATATTTCTGCTAATGTTTATCTCGATTAGCATGAAGTAGATAGAAGTATAAGAGTTGTAACAATAATTTGTTAAGAAAAAGTAATATGAACGTAACACATCCGATTTTTTTAGGAAAATGGAACTGGTTAATGAAATAAAACCTTAAGTATAGTCATTAAAAATATACGGCTGCATTTAATAGGGATTTTGGTGTACATGAAAAATTCTGGAAATATTTTAAATTTCCTTCTTTCGTTCAATTTGACTTAGAGTTTTTCTTTGGCCTTGAGTAATTCTTATATAATAGTATGTTACTGATAGTGGGTATTGTGCTATCAATTGCAGGTAATTCAAAGGAACGCAGACAGACTTCACTGTTTTTATTTTGAGTTGTCATTAAATCAACGTTTTAATATTCGTTCAAGCTGATTACTTAAGGAACCTAATTTTTACTTTCTCTATAGGCACTATGTACATAGTGTATAGAGAATGTCTTGCACTCCACCAAAAAATTTGATACCGAGATTTCACCGGAAATATATGTTTTAGGGTCCCATTTATCTAAAAAAAGCATTTTCGGAAAAAGGTCCATGTGTGTGTGTGTGTGTCCGTGTGTCTGTGTGTCCGTGTGTCTGTGAACACGATACCTCAAAAACGAAAAGTAGGTAAAATACCAAGCTTGGTATTTAAGTTTAGTATCTTCCAGGAAGATTTTGAGAAGACACGAAGATTTTGAGAAAAATGCCCCCACCCCCAACTACCCTTTACATGGAACATTTTACGAAAATTTTGATTTTCTCAAAAATGGCTCAAACGATTTTGATTAAAATTTCGTATATTAAAGCTATTTACCTGACAAATAAAACGTATATCTTGAATTTTTTGGGAATAGCCTCTGAAGAGTAATTTATTCTAGATGAATTTTACTAAATTATGAATAACTGCTAAACCGTAAGAGATGGACAAAAACTTACTGCCCAAATAATATAGAGCACGTTAAAATACACAATTTATGTTATATACATTTTTTTCGTGGAGTTAGTCGTTTGTATGACATTCCTTATTTTTGGTTTCTGCTATGAAAAACTAATACATTTCTCATACAGGAATTTGTCAACTGCTGCCCATACAAACCAAGGAACTTCAGTGACATAGCAACCAGCTTTTGATTATCACTTTAACCTATGGTACTCCCTTATTTCACCTCCACTTACAAGGAAGCAAGTAATATGGCCATTTCTGCTAATGTTTTACTGATTAGCATGAAGTTAATATAAGTTTTTTAACAACAATTTGTTGCAGGGATATAGAGAATGTCATGTGAATGGTACACATCAGATTTTTTTAGCTGTTTCCATTATTTACCAACAATTTCAAACTTGTAGCGATGCTGCAATTTGGAGCTCAAGAATGATTTGTTGTAATATTTGGTGAAATACAACAATCCCATGTCTTAATAGGGACGAAAGTTGAAACCATTCTGCAAATAATACATTTCTACATCTTAGCATGTTAGAAGCTATGCGTTTTAAGGTCTGATTTGGTAGACTCCACAATTTATGTGCATTTCTACACTAAGATCCCAATTCACAATACTTATGGTGGACCTAGTCAGCTGACTAACGATGCAAGCAGCTTTTAGGCTTTAAATAAACTACAATCCAACTTCTACGAATATTAACTAGTGACTAAAAGCTTATCTTAAGCTTCTAAACACTTTTAACTCACTATCACGTTGATAAACATAAAGAACCTGAGAATATACTGCAGCCTTTCAACACACTCACTACCACCCCGACGCCACCTATCGGCCCAGCCGACGAAATGAAAAGTAAAGATATCAACGCAGTTCTTTATGCAGATGACGCTGTTCTTATACCAAAACAGATAAATGGTATTTAAAGATTGCTACAAAGATTTGTGACAACAGCAAATCAGTATAAGATGAAGTTAAGAATGTACATTTTATTTGTAATGCAAACATCTTTAACGTCGGTTTTTAACCAAAAACGTTAAATCCATTTTTAAAAAAATTGAAAACGGTTAAAGATGTTTAATTTAAAGAGAAATTTGAGACGGCGTGATTTTCCTAAAAATCTTCGTGTCGCATCTTTGGAAGGTACTAAACTGAAATACTAAGTTCTCGTATTCTCGTTTTTGAGTTATGTTGTCTAAAGACATACACACAGAAATACTGACACTTTTCCGAAAATTCCAAATCCTATTAAACTCCTAATATACTGATAGAACCTAATTTTAGCTTTTTGGATCCTAATGATCCGGGATGATATAACTTATGCACTTTTACATTAGTCATTGACTTTAATATATGCGTTTATTAAATAATTATTTATTAATAGAATAAGAATTTGGAGTGATTTTATGCAATATTAATTGCATTGTGAACATAAAAATCATACAACCATGTCATATATGAAGTACTAGGGAAATTAACTCTGACAAGCTCTTATTTTAGAGAGTGCCTACATCCGCTTACTGGTTTAGGATAAAATGAACTGTTTGTTGAGTTTCCCTACCTGCTAGGTCTGCAGTGGGCATGTGTACGCCGAGTAATCGTGCTTAACTTCAGGAAAGTTACTCAGCAAATTAACTGTTCTTACATGCGGTTTCATAGGTTAACCACAACTCTGGCACTCAAGGTTTCAATTATACACGTGTTTCATGAATTCAATGAAAACTGTAAGCTGAAAATGTAGGTGGAACACTTCAAGTTTACTCATGTGTCTCAAGTATATTTTTTCTTTGTCTACCTAAGTACAGTGTATAAATTAGGTAGAGAAGGCATTATATTTCACCCAAAAATTCGATCTCACCGGATTGAGGTCTCCTGAAACATAAAATCTGATGTGTTCCATTCACATGACGTTCTCAACATCGCTGTAAAAATTATTCTTCTGTATACTTTATGATAATCGAGACACATATTAGCAGCAATTGTCTTAATTACTTGCTTCCTTGTAAGAATAAGGAAAATAGGGAATTATTCTATGCCAAATCTTTTAAAAGCCGGTTGCCATGTGGATGAAATCTGTTTCTATGCCGGGCCAGGAGTTTAAAATTTCCGTGTGAAAAACGTTTAAATGTTTCAAATCTGAGACAAATAACCAGAAATATCTTAGAAATGGTTAAATTCACGAAAAAAACGTATATGATATAAATGGGGTGTTTTTAACGTAATCTACGTCTTTCCTGTTGTTAAGTTCTTTGTCTATCCCTTATGGTTTACAAATTTCGCATAATTCAGCAATATTCATTTAGAATAAAGAGGTTTTTAGAGGCCATTTCCAGAAAATTCAAGATATACACATTATTTACCATATGAATATCTTTAGTTTCCGCTAGAGCCATTTTTGAGGAAATCAACATTTTCGAAACCTTTTCCATGTAAAGTTTAGCTTGTGGTGGGGGAAATTTTCTCAAAATCATCGTGTCGCATCCCTGTAAGATACTAAACCTGAATATCAATTTTGGTATTTTACCAAATGTTCGTTTTTGAATTGTCGTGTTCACAGACACATGGACACACACACACGCAAACACACGGACCTTTTTCTGAAAATACTTTTTTTTTGGATACAGGGAACCCTAAAACGTATATTTTGGTGAAAACACGGTATCGAATTTGTGGGTGGCATGCAATACATTCTCTATGCACTATGTACATAGTACCTACGTGTAGAGAAAGTAAAAAATCTGATGTTTTCCATTCACATAACTTTCTCTACATCACTGTAATAAATTATTGTTAAAAAGCATGTTCTATCTATTTTACGATAATTGAGATTAACATTAGCAGAAATTGTCTTAATTACTTGTATAAGAAAAATAAGGGAATACACTAAATAAAAATCTTATATGTCCCATTCACATGACTTTCTTTACATCTCTGCAACAAACTATTGTTAAAAACCTATGCTTCTCTTTATTTCATGCTAATCGAGAAAAAAATTAGCAGGAATAGTCTTATTGCTGCTTCCTTATAAGTAGAAACGAAATACGGGATTACCATAGATTAAGGTCATAGTCAAAAGCTGGTTGCTATGTGACTGCAGTTCCTTTATTTTTAAGGATAGGAGTTGACAAATTCCTGTATGAGAAAAGTATGTTTTTTAAAGCTGAAGCCAAAAACAAAGAATATCAAATATATACCAACTCCACGAAAAACATGTATATAACACAAATTGTGTGTTTTAATGTACTCTACATTTTTTGTGTGGCAAGCTTTTGACTATCTCTTACGGTTTAGCAGTTAGCAAAATTCCGTAAAATTGATCACTAATTTGTCGAAAATATTGACACTGCTTCTCAAAAGCACATTATCATTATTACTATTATTATTATTATATTTTTTTAAATAATGCTTCAAATTTGATGATTACTAAACTTTAAAAATAAACACGAAAATTAATCACTTCTCTTCATTAATTCGGGTTAATAGAAAATAACCTACCGGTTCCATTCACATGTCTTTCTCTGCCTATTCGGCAAACAAATGTTTCTTACTAAAAGATCATTATTTTTTTTTTTTTTTTAGTTTAACGTCCTTCAACCTGGTTGGTCATATCGGACGATGCATGAAATTGGTGAAATGATGCTCAAATGATCTCGGGATCCATGAAGATTAAAGTTATACTCGACATTCGTCTTTTCAGGATAAAGGAAACCCGAAAAAAACCTTATTCGGGTATCTCACCCTAAGCGAGATTCGATCTCATGACATTTCGAATGAGAGGTAGACACGCTACCATCACACTACCCAGGCGGCCAAAAGATTATTCTTTTATCTACATAATGGTTACCGAGGTAAACATTAGCAGAACTGGTCTTATTACTTTATTCCTTGTAAATAGACAGGAAATTAGGGAATACATTAGGCTAAAGTGGTAGTCAAACATTTAAAAGCCAGTCGCTATATGAAACAATAGAAATTCGGTTTTCTTTAGATCCTAGGAGTACATAAAGCAGACACAAAGAGAAAAAAATATGATGTGTTCCATTCACATGGCTTTCTCTACATCTCTGTAACAAATTATTGCTAAAAAGCTTATGTTTCTATTTACGTCATGCTAACCGAGAAAAAATTAACAGAAATTCTTATTACTTGCTTCCTTGTAGGTAGAAGTGAAATAAGGGAGTACCATAAGTTAAAGTGATTGTCAAAAGCTGGTTGCTGGTTGCTTGTATGGACAGGAGTTGACAAATTCTTGTATGAGAAAAGTGTAAGTTTTTCAAAGCTGAAACCAAAAAACAAGGAATATCTAAAAAAGGATCAACTCCATGAAAAAAATTTATATTATATAAATTGTGTGCTTTACGTGCTCTACTGTGTTTGTTTGGTAAGTTTTTGTCCATCTCTTACGGTTTAGCAGTTATACCACATTCCCTAAAATTACTCCAGAATAAAGTAGTCTTCAGAGACTATTCCCAGAAAATTCAAGATATACATTTTATTTGTCAGGTAAATATCTTTAATATACGATATTTTAATCAAAATCGTTAGAGCCATTTTTAAGAAAATCAACATTTTCGAAAAAAGTTCCATATAAAGTTCCATTTCTTTTTGAGCTATGCTGTGCACAGACACACACACATACACACACGGACCTTTTTCTGGAAATGCTTTTTTTTTTTAATTCAGGGGGGCCCAAAACCTGTATTTCCGGTGAAATCTCGTTATCGAATGTTTGGGTGGAATGCAATACCTTCTCTATACACTATGTGCATAGTACGTGTGGAGATAGTAAAAAAAAAAACCTTCCTTTTGAGCAAAATTTAAATAGCTTTAAACTGAAACCAATAGCAAGGAATACGTCGGAAACGGGTAAGTCTATAACGAAAATGTATATAATATAAATTGTGCTTTTAAAGCAACACACATTCGTTGTCTAGCAAGTTTTTTCCTACCTCTTACAGTTTACCGTTATACAAACGTTATACAAAACCATCCAGAATGATGATTTTCTTCAGCGGCTATTACCACAAAATTCAAGCTATGCCATAAACTACACTAAGCGTGTGGTATTTTAATCAAAATAGTTTGAGCCAATTTTGAGAAAATCCAAATTATCGAAAAATGTTCTATGTTGGGGGTGGGAGGACTTTCCTAAAAAAATTTGAGTCGCATTCTTTGAAGATATTGAACCAAGTTTGGTATACAGCCCACATTTCATGTTTGAATTATGCTGCTCACACACACACACACAGATACACACACACACTCACACACTCACACACACACACACTGACCTTTTTCAGGAATAAGTTGTTTCTTTTTTATTTGCTTTTATGAAGGTGGGATTGAGAGTACCGCCCTAAAATTTGTATTTTCAGTGAAATCTCGGGTTTAATACAATATGGTCTCTATCCACAATGCTCATTGTACATGCGTGTTGGAGTAAGTAAAATATAATTTAATAACTATTTGAAAGCACATTTACAGTAGAACGAGGCTTTTAATGTGAATATTTTAAAATATGTATTACTTGGTTCATTTTTATTAGAACAATAAAACATTTTTATAAACATGCAAACTAGAAAGTTCGTAATTGACAGATGTAATCACTATTATTTCTATAAGATATCGACTTACTGTGGATTTTCAAGTTTCACAGATGTGGCTCCATAATATTTCTAAATAACTAAACATCAGAATACTGCCTTGAACTTGTGGAAGCAAGCTCTGGAATATTCGGATATTTCTATCGTTACCAGAGAGACACGGACATTTACAACATACCCTACTGTAGATAAATAAATGCTTGGCAGTAAAACCAACTCATACGTTTTATTCGCTCGTGTCGCGCTTGAGATGTAGATGTCACGTAACCAATAGAACTCTCGGTAACGTACAGTAGCGTAATGGTGCACAGCATGCCAAAGATCCTTCATCCAGTATCCCCTCATATGTGACATTTTCCTGTTCGGGTCTTGCGGCCATCATACCATGCCACTAAAACAGATAGACATTTCAGTCCCTTGTTATAGTTTGTGATGGGAAAATATTTAGGAAATGGTAGAGTGGTAAGAATATACATCGCTAAGAAGTGTTATTTGCACTTCCCAAACTCCAGTCGCCCTCCGTGGTGTAATGGTTACCATGCTAACTTCATATACCCAAGGTCGGGGATTCAAACCTGGCGGAGGACGATGGATTTTTTCAGGCGTAAAAAGAAAAGAAAAGTAAGTAAAAGTAAATCGGAAAAGAAATAACTTACTCTAGGTGGTCATTGTTAGGAAAACTTCTTTGATTCTTTATTTTAAACGATAGGAGTAAGGAAAGGACAGTTAATATATAAAAATGTATTTGAATTTAATGTATTTTGCATTGCGTCATTGTGACGATAAACTGGTGCGTTACCTTAACATTGAATGGGAAGGAAAATATATAGCAGTACCACGACCATTTAGCAACAAATAACTGGCGGCCATTTACCGAAATCGTTCACTTAGCACGGTTTTTATTCATATTATGAGATTTTAAATACTTTCCCTTACTATTTTTAAACATTTTCATCTCCACAAACCTTTTCGTGACAATAACGAACACAACAAAAAAAAAAAAAAGAAGTGTTCAATTTGATGCAGTCGTTGGGAAGTGATACGCGTACATACATTTCAGCGATTCATTTATATATATATATATATATATTGACTTTCTCGGAATAGCCTCTGAAGTTCTCTTTACTCCAGATGATTTTTTCTGAATTTTGAATAACTAGTAAACTGTAAGATATAGATGAAAACTTACTAAACAAAAAATGTAGATCTTATCAAAACACAATTTATGTTATATATATTTTATTTCGTAGAGTTGACCATGTTTAAGATAATCCTTGTCAATGATTTCAGTTTTAAAATACTTAAAACTTTTCTTATACGAGAATTTATAAACTCTTAGCCATGCATAGAATTTCAATTACATGGCAAGATTTTAAAAGATTTGACCATCGTGTTACCTAGTGTATTCCCTTATTTCTCTTCTGCTTACAAGGTAGCAAGTAATAATATCATTTCAGCGAATGTTTATTTCGATTAGCATGAAGTAGATAGAAGAATAAGTGTTTTAACAGTAATTTGTTACAGAAATACAGACAAAGTCTTGTGAAAGGAACACATCAATTTTCAATTTTGAAAACAGTGTTTTAGACACAAAGTCATTAACAACTAAAAACTATTAATGGTACAGAGTTTAACATTAAAAACGTTTATACATGGCTCACGTAGCATATGTGCACAGCTTTTCATAGTTTTAAAGCTATGAACCTAAATATTTGTACACATATGCCACATGAGCCATATATAAACACGTGTTTTCACAGGACGCATGTTTTTTTTCCGGACTCTCCAGTTTCCTCCGCCATCGCATTCCACCGGTGCTCCATCTTCGTTCCATATATCATCAGTGTCATTGCTGCAGAGCCTATGTGGTAAACGCGGGCGTTAAACACTATCCAAATAAAAAAAATAAAAAAAAAAAAAAAAAAGAGAACTTAATTTCATTTGTTTCATGTAGCGACGGGATTTTAAAAGATTTGAATACCGCTTTAACCTGTGCACTCCTTTTTTTCCCCTTCTACTTACAAAGAAACAGGCAATAAGGCAACCTTGCTAATGTTTTTCATGATGTAGATACAAGAAAGGTCTTTTGTAAGAAAAGTTTGCGGAATAGCTAGAGAAAGTCATGTATATGGAACCCATCAGATTATTCAGCTATGTGTGCCTAAAGAGTTGAAATAAGCATAATATTAATAGCTTAACCGTTAATTAATTTAAGCATTAATACGTTTTGAAATTCATAATCTGTGTAGGTAGGCTTAGTTATTATGCATTGAATGTAAACCTTCCATTTCAGGTAATTATCTCTTTGTCGACCATGGAATTTAATATTGTGTGTTCATGTAGTAGAAGAAGGTATGTGAGAGTTGGTCCAATAACCGCACTGTTGTTGATAACGTGAAATAAAATGCTCCGCCTAAGTATTTCGTGCAATAATGTAATTTAATATAAGTTTGATATTTATTTCCATTTCAACGAACTATGCGGAATTAACTGTAAAAAATAATAAATTATATTCACGTGACCTTCTCTACTTCCTCTGCGAATAACTATTCCTACAAAAGTTGAAAAAGGTAGAATCAGACAGAAGACTTCCGTCATTTGAACCATGGATCTCCCGGTCTCCGTCCAGCTGCTCTAACCACTCACTTAATCGTACATCACTCTGTGTGTATGTGTGTGTATGGTACCGAGGGATATACTACTATGCAGCTGTACTCGTAATTGTACGTCAGACCTCTGGAGGAAGGATGAGATGAGTGTAATTTCACATGGTGGCCGACACCCAGACAGGGAGATGCTGTCGTCCCTAACATTTCACAAGTAGTTCATCTCGACGCGGGGAGCTGCGGAACCCGTGGCTCAGACTCGGATAGACCACCTGACTCTGCAGACAACACTAGCGCCATCCCTCCACCGAGAGCTGCATTTGCAGAGCACAGTCAACTTCACAAAATGGCGTTTCTGTTGCAGTCCCCGTCAACACTTACAACCCTGAATGAGACCGGTTGGAATGAAATGAAGATGACATGAAGAGAAGTTCGGAGGAATAAATAATCCTCCACCGCATTAACCTAGTGACCCGAAAAACCCTCCAAAAAATCCATGGGTCAGAAAGGTTGGCCATGGGGAACGACCGCCCGAAAAATTAATGGAAACTTGTCCTACCACGTAATGCTTATCGTTGGTGGAAGATTGGTTGTGTCAATATTTCTAATCCAGAGATTTATCCGCTCTTCATTTCTTTTTTCATCATGCAAGTTAAAAGGCCTGTAGCAATTTTCTGAGCAGTTGGAACAATTCACACACTAATTCACATCCAAATACACATTCTAGTTGTCTGCCTGTATATAAATTGGCGGATTTGGCGGCAATTGGCGGCTCAAAGGTTTTCGGTTCTGTGTAGCATACGATGACTCTACAATGCTTAGTGAAAGAGCAGCGATTGTTTGTTATCAAATAGAGAAAACCATGAAGGACAAGATGGAAAGCCACTATCTCTGACAAAGGTTAACTGCGTGGTATTTGTGGAAGGAAGGAGACAAAACGTTTAAAAAGCTCCTGCGTAGAAGACAATTTATAACTGGAGCGCTAAGTTTTCCAATGGAAGATAATCTGTAAGCAAGTCTGTGAGTATTGGCTGTCCACCAACATCGCCATCTCCGAGGTGTATAACCTTTCATGAATTGGAATCGTATACAAAGCTCGACTGCGCAACCCTGCACAGCATTTCCATGACGATTTGGATATGAAAAAGGTATTTTGGGTTCCACAGGACTTGCAAGACCAGAAGAAGTACAAAGTTGGTCTGTTGTCAACTATTAGAAATGAACAATAAAGATACAGATCATTTAGGAGAAACTCGTAAGTGGTGACGAATCATGGTGTCACCACCATACACTTCATTTTACCATGATCTTTTAGCGACAAGTTTAATTTTATGTAAACATTTTATAGGGCGCTAAAATCTTATAGGTTGGGCGCCCTTAAGCCTTAAATATCTCTCTCTCTCTCTCTCTCTCTCTCTCTCTCTCTCTCTCTCTCTCGCTACCATACACCTGAGAAGAAAATCCAGCCATGCAATAGAAACATCCTAGGAGTCCCCAATCCAAGAAACTTCATGCTGCACTATCTTCAGATAAATCAGATGATCTCCGCCTTTTTGGACACTTGTGGCACACCACTAATGGACTGGCTTCCGCAAGGAACAACTGTCAACAGTAGGGAGTTTGTGACGGCAACGGCGAAAGGTAAAGTGGTAGATGTGAGTGCTCCTACAGCCTGACACTGCGCAGCGACTACAAAGTTGACATCAGTGGGGTTCGTCTCAACGGATCTTACTCCATCTGATTATGCTGTATTCGACAGTATTAAACTCGCGACCTTGGGATCAGAAATCCAGCACCTAATCACTAAAACATCCATACCAACAGTAGACAAGGTGAAAAACGTGTTGGATATTTAATATCACGATTCAAAGTTCCAATTTCAGTCTAAAACGATTGTGAAACTGATAATAAATGGTAATGGCAATTGCACTGCCATCTATCCACACGCACCGTCGTGGAGTAAAGTAATATGGTTTAGACGGATGTGTCTTTGAAAAGCAATTTTTTTTAAAGATTAATATTATAATTAGTCTTGTGATTCATATATAATGATTAAAATATTAAATTCTGCTGGTAGTATTACGCCATCCGACTACCTATCAGCATGTCTGGCTTGAAGCGAAAGTACGAAGAAGAATGCTGAGAAATGAAATGCCTGTTATTTATGGACGCTCTTTAACTGCTTTGGTTCTCAGCGTCCCATTCTATACTGGGCGTGAAAGACCGCTTAATTTTGCTCAGAGGCCTCTCTTATCAGGCTTGAGGTTCTTTTACGTGCCGTAAATCTACGACACGAGACCACAGCTTTACTTCCCTTCCGAAGGAAGCCATGCTAAGGATTTTTACGCCCGAAAAAATCCATCGTCCTCCGCCGGGTTTGAACCCGCGTCTTACTGAACAATCTGCCGCGACATGTCCAAGAAGTTAAGGCCACGTAAAATAAAATATATTTTTAAAAAATCTTATGTGTCCAATTCACATGACTTTCTCTACGAACTATGGTATAAAATATTAGGTATCCCTTTATCTGCATCGTGTTAATCGAGATAAATATTAGGAGAAATGTATGCATTAGATAATTTTAGTAGAAGAAAAATGAAGTAACACATAATCTAAAGCGTTATTAAAATATTTTAAAAAGCCGGTTGATATATGAAATAGTTGAAATTCGATTTTCACTTTGCACAGCCAAGAATAAAACAAAAGAGATGAAATGAAGGATGACCTCCCGTGTGAGAAAGGTTTAAGTAGCTTAAAATTGAAACCAATAACAAGGTACATCTCAGAAACATTTAACTCTACAAAAAATTAACTGTGTAATAAATTGTGTGTTTTAAATTGAGATCTACCATTTTTTGTGCAGTAAGTTTTGTCTATCTCATACGGTTTCCCTTATATGCAAAATTCTACCAGAATGAAGAATCTTTCAAAGGCCATTCCCAGCAGATTCGAGATATAGATTTAATTGTCATGTAAATAGCTTTAATGTACAGTATTTTAACCAAAGTCATTGGAGAGAAAAGACAAATTTTCAAAAAATGTTTCGTGTAAAAGGTAGCTTGGGGCGGGAAATTTTCTTGAAAATATTCGTATCCCATCCTTGGAAGATACTGAACTTAAATACCAGATTTAACATTTAACGGTCCTTTCGATTTTAAGCAATGGTGTCCACACACACTCACAAACACAGACTCACACAGTGACCGTTTTTACTTTCTCCATGCGCACTATGTACATAGTGTAGAGAGAAAGTATTGCACTCCACCAAAAAATTCGATACCGAGATTTCACCGGAAATATATGTAGGGTCCCCAATATCCAAGAAAAGCATTTTCACATAAAGGTCCGTGTGTGTGTGTGTGTGTGTGTGTGTGTATGTGTGTGTGTGTGTCCGTGTGTCCGTGTGCCTGTGAACACGATAACTCAAAAACGAAAAGTCGGTAAAATACCAAACTTGGCATTTAAATTTAGCATCTTCCAGGGATGCGACACGAAGATTTTGAGAAAAATCCCCCAACTCCGAACTACCCTTTACATGGAACTTTTTTCGAAAATTTTGATTTTCTCAAAAATGGCTCTAATGATTTTGATTAAAATTTCGTATATTAAACCTATTTACCTGGCAAATAAAATGTATATCTTGAATTTTCTGGGAATAGCCTCTGAAGAGTAGTTTATTCTGAATGAATTTTACTAAATTTTGAATAACTGCTAAACCGTAAGATATGGACAAAAACTTACTACACAAGAAATGTAGAGCACATTAAAACACACAATTTATGTTATATGCATTTTTTTCGTGGAGTTCGTCGTTTTTGTGACATTCCTTATTTTTGGTTTCTGCTATGAAAAACGTATATTTTTTCTCATACAGGAACTTGTCAACTCCTATCCATATAGACAAAGGAGCTTCATTGACATAGCAACCAGCTTTTGACTATCACTTTAACCTACAGTTGTCCCTTATTTCGCTTCTACTTGCAAGGAAGCGAGTAATTAGACTTACTGCTATTTTTTTCTGATTAGCATAAAGTAAATAAAAGTATAAGCTTTTTAAGAATAATTTGTTGCAGGCATATGGAGAAAGTCATGTGAATGGTACACATCAGATTTTTTAATACTACTTTTTACTTTCTCCATACGCACTATGTATATAGTGTATAGAGAAAGTATTGCACTCCACCAAAAATTCGATACCGAGATTTTACCGGAAGTACATGTTTTAGGGTCCCCAATATCCAAAAAAAGCATTTTCACAAAAAGGTTCGTGTGTGTGTGTGTGTGTGTCCGTGTGCCTGTGAACACGATAACTCAAAAACGAAAAGTCGGTAAAATACCAAACTTGGTATTTAAGTTTAGTATCTTCCAGGGATGCGACACGAAGATTTTGAGAAAAATCCCCCCACCCCCAACTACCCTTTACCCATTTTCTCAAAAATGGCTTTAACGATTTTGATTAAAATTTCGGATATTAAACATATTTACCTGACAAATGAAATGTATATCATGAATTTTCTGGGAATAGCCTCTGAAGAGTAGTTTATTCTGGATGAATTTTACTAAATTTTGAATGACTGCTAAACCGTAAGAGATGGACAAAAACTTACTACACAAAAAATGTAGAGCACGTTAAAACACACAATTTATGTTATATACATTTTTTTCGTGGAGTTCGTCGTCTTTGTGACACTCATTATTTTTGGTTTCTGCTATGAAAAACGTATACTTTTCTCATACAGGAACTTTTGAACTCATATCCATATAAACAAAGGAACTTCATTGACATAGCAACCAGCTTTTGACTATCACTTTAACCTACGGTTGTCCCTTATGTCGCTTCTACTTACAAGGAAGCGAGTAATAAGACTATTTCTGCTAATTTTTTCTGATTAGCATAAGGTAAATAGAAGTATAAGCTTTTTAAGAATTATCTGTTGCAGGGATATGGAGAAAGTAATGTGAATGGTACACATCAGAATTTTACTTTCTCTATAGGCACTATGTACATAGTGTATAGAGAATGTATTGCACTCCACCAAAAATTTCGATACCGAGATTTCACCGGAAATGTATGTTTTAGGGTACCCTTTATCTAAAAAAAACCATTTCGGAAAAAGGTCCGTGTGTGTGTGTGTGTGTGTGTCCGTATGTGCGTGTGTCCGCGTGTCTGTGAACACGATAACTCACAAACGAAAAGTCCGTAAAACACCAAACTTGGTATTTAAGTTTAGTATCTTCCAGGGATGCGACACGAAGATTTTGAGAAAAATCCCCCCACCCCTAACTACCTTTTACATGGAACTTTTTTCGAAAACTTTGATTTTCTCAAAAATGGCTCTAACGATTTTGATTAAAATTTTGTATATCAAAGATATTTACCGGACAAATAAAATGTATATCTTGAATTTTCTGGGAATAGCCTCTGAAGAGTAGTTTATTCTGCATGAATTTTACTAAATTTAGAATAACTGCTAAACCGTAGGAGATGGACAAAAACTTACGACACAAAAAATGTAGAGCACGTTAAGACACACAATTTGTGTTATATACATTTTTTTTCGTGGAGTTCGTCGTTTTTGTGACATTCCTTATTTTTTGTTTCTGCTATGAAAAACTTATACATTTCTCATACAGGAATTTGTCAACTGCTGTCCATAGAAACAAAGGAGCTTCAGTGATATAGCAACCAGCTTTTGATTATCACTTTAACCTTTGGTACTCCCTTATTTCACCTCTTCTTACAAGGAAGCAAGTAATATGGCTATTTCTGCTAATGTTTTATTGATTAGCTTGAAGTTAATAGAAGTATAAGGTTTTTGAGAATAATTTGTTGCAGGGATATAAAGAAAGTCATGTGAATGGTACACATCAGATTTTTTTAATTCAGGGGTCTTAGAAACATACATTTTCGGAGAAATCTCGGTATCATATTTTGGTTCATAGTACGTGTTTATCTCGGTAACAAATTATTGTTAAGCTTATGCTTCTATCTACATCATGCTAATCGAGATAAACATTAGTATACATAGTCTGATTACTTGATTCCTTGTAAGTAGAAGGGAAGTAGGGAATAAACCAAGGTAAGCCACAGTCAAATCCTTTGAAAGTCGGATGCCATGCGGTTGAAATCCGTTTCTCTGCATTTCCCAAATGTGAGAAGTATTTTAAAACTGAAACTAATAACAAGGAACATCTATAAAAATGTATAGGGCACAAATTGTATGCTTTAACGAGATCTACATTTTTTGTGTAGTAAGTTTTTGTTTAATCCTTACGGTTTACCAGGAATGCAAAATTCATTCAGAATAAAGAGGTCTTCAGAAGCTAAGCTCAAAAAATTCAAGATATACTATTTTAATCAAAATTGTTGGAGCCATTTTTGAGACAGTTAAATTTTGGAACATTTTTCCGTATAAAGGATAGTTTGGGGTGCGGATATTTTCCTCAAAACCTCACGTCGTATGCTTGGAACATACTAAACTTAAACACCAAGTTTGGTATTTAAGGTCATTTAGTTTTTGGGTATGCTGTCCACAGACACACACACATTTTTCTAATTTTTTTGGACTCAGTGGACCTCATTACATACATTTCCTTTGAAATCTCGACATCAAAGTTTTGGGTAGAAAACAATACTTCTCTATACACTATTCACATAAAACGTGTATAGAAAAAAAAATAGTGGACAGTTATAATAACACATCAAATATTTGATTCGTTGTGGCCAAGCTTGGACCCTTAAAAGAAAGCCGAGACACGGTATTTCTAAATTCGATCTACTTTCACCATACGAAAACCTCGTTGGATGTTTAACAATGTGGCAATGGCCTTTTATAAACTTAGGTCAAACAGCTAAGACTTTCATTTTGGGCTTCATTAAGATAATACCAGGTGACCCAACTGT
This sequence comes from Hymenopus coronatus, assembly GCA_030762935.1. Classification (NCBI taxonomy): domain Eukaryota; kingdom Metazoa; phylum Arthropoda; class Insecta; order Mantodea; family Hymenopodidae; genus Hymenopus; species Hymenopus coronatus. The sequence goes on along the minus strand of CM060896.1, from coordinate 27,318,800 downwards.
CCTGTATTTGACGTGTGCAGATATATTTTCGTGCGTTAAAGGAGTTGCAGAACTCAACTGGGCTATTTCAAGTTAAACTTGAAAGTCAGTGGAGAATTCATAAGAGCGACTTTCGTTTTACCCTTCTCAGTGGCCCACTCACCGCCACCGATAGTAGGAAGAGAGGAAAACGAAGGTCGCTCTCGCGTTACGTCACCGAGTTCAATTGAACTATAATTTCATGCATTCCAGTTTTTCTGTTTTGATTGAAAGGTGTTAAACTTTCAAAGAAGTGTAATCTCAGTGCTGTCATGAGCGAAGGTTACGAAATCCTCTCCTGCAAAAATGAAACAAAGAATCCCCTGATGCTGATGAATGCTGTCAGAGCTGCTGAATACATGATAGGAGAATAAATAATTTACTGCACAAAGATGAAGCAGCAAGACTTGTGCTTTCATTATTTTTCGTTACAGACTTCTGCTTGACCAGCGGATTTGTTTACATCTTATAATATGGGTGTACATAACCTATGTTCAAGATTAAAACGTTCCAACTTTTTAAACGAGAGAATATTTTGGCATTCTCAAGTAACCCATTAAATAACCAATTGACTACCCAAATATTCACCGTGTCAAGTGGCTCATGCGTTTCGTGGGATTGATTCCTAGCCGACCTCTCTGACCCATAGGTTTTTCGGGGGTTTCCCGGGTCACTAGGCAAATACTGGGGAGGTTTCTTCATTTCTCTAAATTTCCTGCCCGCTCATTTCATCTCCATTTCATCCAACCGGTCTCTCTCAGGGTTGTAAATGTCGACGAGGACTACGGTGGTGGCGGCCTTCCGTGGTAGTGACTGCTCTGGAAATGCAACTCTCGGCGGGTGGGTGGAGATGGAAGTCGTCTATAGGTCCAGGGAGTTCGGTCAAACCTGGGGCGCGGGTTCCTAGTGCTCTTTGCGTCATGATGAAAAATTGCTTGGAATATGTTAGGGACCCACCGCACTCTTCCCGTAACGTCCGGGTTCGGCTATCGTTTCGCTGTGCGGAATCCCCTCAACATCACACACACACACACACACACACTCAATATTTGCTGCTGTTTTGTGTTACTACTTTTCGAAAACATGCAAAACTTAGATTCCCTTGGAATGCTTATAGAAGATATTCTTCCTTATTTACCACAGGCTAATCTGAATATTAATTATCTGGTGGCTGATAACGTTACTTAATCGCTTCTTCTATTCTTAATCCTTTAGTAATGGTCCCATCACAGCACACAAATACTTACAATGCAATCAATGTATGACGTCATACATTTGGGCTTTTTGCGGGTCCTTCAAACCAGTGCTGTAAGTGCATAGTACATAGGTAAAGAAGCTGTTGCACTCCACCCAAAAATTATATATAGTGATTTCATTGGAAATATAAGTTTTAGTGTCCTCGGAATAAAACATGTTTTAGAAAAACTTTTGTAGGTCCATGTACACGAGAACTCAAAAAAGAAAACTGCATTAAATAACAAATTTGATATCTAAGTTCAGCATCTTCCGGGGGTGCGACACAAGATTATCAAGAAAATCCCAAACAACCTCTTACATGCAAAACATTTCAGAAATGTTCATCTTCGCAGAGGTGGCTCTAAAAATTTAGATTGAACTATTGTAAAATAAAAATATTTATATAGAAAATAAAATGTATATCTCGAATTTTCTAGAAATAGCCTTTAAAGTTATTTTCACTATGAATGACTTTTGCATTACTGGTAAACCGTAAGAGAGAGACAAAAAGTTGCGATACAAAAGTGCAGAGTTCGTTAAAATACACATTGTATGTCACATATAGTTTTTTTATGGAGATAGCCAGTTCCGAGATTCGTTGATATTGGTTTCAATTTTAAAATAATTAAACTAGGGAATACATTAGACTAAAGCGATAGTCAAATATTTTAATAGCTGGTAGTTATGTGACACAATTAAGGCTCGGCTTGCTTTACATGGTCCCGTTTGAGAAAAGTTAAGTGTCTTAAAAATGTTATCAATAACAAGGAATATCTCGAAAATGGTCAATATACAAGTAAAGCATATATGATGTAAAATTATTTTTTAACGAGATCTACATTTCTGTGTAGCAAAATTTTGTTTATCACTTGCAGTTTAACCGTTATGCACAATTCTGCAAAGCTGGTCCTGAATAAAGATGTCTTCAGTGACAATTCCCAGAAAATTCCAGATATACATTTTATTTGTCAAGTAATTATATTTAATATACGATTTTTTATTCAAAATCATTTGAGCCATTTTTGAGAAATCAACATTTTTGAAATTTTATCCAAATAAAGGGTAATACCAAGTTTGGTATTTAACACTCTTTTCGTTTTTGAGCTATGCTGACCTCTGACGCACACGGACCTTTTTCTAAATTGTCTTATAACTCAGAAGACCACAAAACAACTTCCGGTGAAATCTCGCTATCAAATTTTTGAATGGAATACAATACCTTCTCTAGTTATTATATACAGTAGGTGTACGTACAGCAAAAGAAAGTAAAAACAATTAATTCGTTCTAAAAATGTTAAAAGGGTTAACCCTATGTTACGTACCATTGAATTATTTGTAGGAACATTTTTCTTATGAATAGTCCAAATCTGTTTGAATTTCTGATTTTCATCTTCAGAAAAGGAAACGAAACACTTTTGAACGTTGTTATCAATCGTAATTACTAATTACCATTTCAAATTGGTACAGCACCTTTAACAATAGGATACAATTTAAAACCGCTAATATGAACATATTTCCACAATTGTACCCAAATCAAACTGTGTTCACTGTGTTGCAAAAAAAGCGTGACATGATATTATGTGCTAATGTTTGATGCAAGGCTTTTTACTTTCTCTACACGTACATACTGTATAGAGAAGGTATTATATTGCACCCAAAAATTCATACCGAGATTTCAGGAAACCGGAAACACATGTTTTAATCACCTAGATGGCCAGGGTTCGATCCCAAGCGACCGCATGTGAGATTTGTGGTGGACAAAGCGGCGCTGGGGCGAGTTTTCTCCGGTACTCCGGTTCCCCCGCGTTCGCATTCCACCGGTGCTCCATCATTATTCATGTATCATCAGTGTCACCGCCTGCGGTGCAATAAGTAGTTAAAGTGGACGTTAAACACTACAAAAAAACTTGTTTTAAGACCCCTTGAATAAAAAAATAAAATAAAATAAAGTATCTTCCAAGGATACGACAAGAAGATTTTCATGAAATTCCTCCCACCCACAACTAACCTTTACATGGAACATTTTTTTGAAAATTTCAATTTTCACAATAATGGCTCTAACGATTTTGATTAAAATACCTTATATTAAAGATATTCACATCACAAATATAATGTAATTTTGAATTTTCTGGAATAGCCTCTTTATTCTGGTTGAATTTTTCAGAATTTTATAACGATTAAATCGTAAGAGCACTTACTATACAAATATGTAGATTTCGTTAAACCACATAATTTATGTCGTATATGTTTTCATTATAGAGTTGACTGTTTTCGAGATATTTCTTGTTATTCCTTTCAGTTTTAAACTATTTTAACTTTTCTTAAACGGGACCATGCAAAGCGAACCGAACCTCAATTGTTTCACATAGCAACCAGCTTTTAAATTATTTGATTATCGCATTAGCCTAGTGTTTTCCTTTATTTCTCTTCTGCATGCAAGGAAGCAAGTAATAAAAGTGTTCTGCTAATGTCTATCTCGATTAGCATGAAATAAATAAAAGAATAACATTTTGTATGAAAAGTTTGAATATGGAATAGCTAGAGAAAGTCATGTGAATGAAACACATCAGATTTATCTTAATGCGGTATTGCCTCACACTGTAAAATGCAGCTTTCCTGTGTAGTTTAACCTTGTTAAATGGCTGAAATATCTTTCTATCTGCTCTTCACCTAAGAATTTACCCAGGAAGTTATTATTAATGTTGCTTTATTATTTGAATTGGATTATAATTTAGATTCTCGTATAACTCTGTTATATGGCTGAAATATTTTTCAATCTGCTCTTCACCAAAGAATTTTTCCAGGAAGTTATTATTAATGTCGGTTTATTTCTTGAATTGGATTTTAATTTAGATTCTGGAGTGTTCCAAGCAATCTAAGTACTAACGCATCTTCAGGGTACTTTTTAAAAGTGCAGTTATTTTCTTTACAACTCCACGCACTGTTGATGTCTGTCACTCTACAACATTTTAACATATTCCATCCGTAATATCTGCATTTTGTGATATATTTTCACATTCCAGCCAAGTAACGAGACAGCTGGATGGAAACAGTGCTTAAAGAAACATGCTGGCTGTACCAATAGTTCTATCGCCACATCAGTAATAATTGATTTCTCCCTGCTCACGGCTCCTGAATAATTTGATTCTCCGTGGGACGACATGGGAGAACATGAGCAGAAACGGTGCACTAGAAATACTCCTAGGGATGGCTGGTCACGCAAGTCTCTCGAGGAGTCACCAAGAAGCCTACGTCTGAATCATAGGCGAATTTTAATTAGTTTTGGGCTACTGAGTCATCAAGCCAACTTTACAGCTTACCAAATTCTACTTCAAACTTTTCTTCATTAACTTGGCTAAATTCTTAGTCTTTTGCTCGGACTTAGTAAGTAATTTTCTGTTTTCTTTTCTTTAATTAACACTAGACTGATGCCGACGCATTTTATTGCATATCCTTTAATTATGTGAGAGCAATGTGGTATTTAATGTGAATTGTAAACTTTTTATCGCTTGTTTCACCTTGAGGAATATATATAAATGCAAGTATATTCGCTAGGCTGTGTTTTCCTTTACATGGAAAATGTTTCCAAAATTCTGATTTTCCAAAAATGGCCCTTATGATTTTTATTAAAATAGAGTACATTAAATATATTTAAATGACAAAATAACAATATATCTATACATATATTGAATTGGGCATAGTCTCTGAAGACCTCTTCATTCTGAATGAATATTGCTGAATTTTGCATCAATAGTAAACTGTCAGAGACAGACAGAAACTTACTCCACAAAAAATATAGATCTCGTTAAAACACAGAATTTCCATCATGTACATTATTTTTTTTTTAGCGGAGTTGACCATATTTTAGGTATTTCTGTTATCGATTTCAGTTTTAAAACACTTAAAATTTTCTCATACCGGAATTTGCCGGCTATGCAAAGAAACGAATTTCAATCACATAGTAATAGGCAATTAAAAATGAATGAATAAGTGTATTTATTGACATAACAGTATCATATATTGAACTTCAATAATCGCACGGGTCCAGACCATACGTGTTTTTGTAATACGCAAAATAATAAGCAATATGAAAACAACAACAACAACAACAAAAAATTAACGGAGTATACACGAAAATAAAAAGACAAATATATTCAAATACAGCAATTTAAATTTACAACATAAAGTACATCTTATTCAGAAGCATAAATGTACACTATTATAATAGATAAATACACTTAAGTAAAATATATACACATAATATATACAAATATATAAAACCATAACACAACAATGGCATAAGTATGACAAAAAATATATGTATGTAAAACTTGTAGACACTTTTGTTTAGTTGTAGATTTAACTATGGCTTTAGAGTAAAGTATTACCGTATTTCCCTTCTACTAACAAGGAAGCAAGTAATAGAACAGCATGAAGTAAATAGAAGAATAAGCTTTTCAGGAAGAATTTTTATAGAGATAGATAAAATCATGTGAATGGAACATATAAAATTAAAAAAAAAAAATGTTTCTCGCGGCTCTCAATACGACCCTCGTATATTGTACATACGTGCTAGAGAAAGTAAAAACAACTAACACAAAGTAGAAAATAAACATGTAGTTTTTTTTTTTTTTTTTTTTTTTTTTTTGTGGACGGTCTTTAACTGCTGTGGTTCTCAGCATCCCATTCTAAATTGGGCGCGAAAGACCGCTTAATTTTTCTCAGAGGCCTCTCTATCAGGCTTGAAGTTCCCTTACGTGCCGTAAATCTACGACACGGGACCAACGGCTTTACTTCCCTTCCTAAGGATTTTTACACCCGAAAAAGTCATCGTCCTCCGCCGGGTTTGAACCCGCGACCCGCGACCTTGGGTACATGAAGTTAGCATGATAACCATTATACCACTTAGGGCGACACACACAAATTGGATAAACATTTATCAAAGTATTTATATGTATACCCCTAACATCCTGTGCAGTAATAAGTTAGCCTTACAATGAAACATTTGTTTTTAAGGAATGTTGCATTTTGACGTGGAGCTACAAAGCTGTAAGACGTGGAGTTGATTTAAGGGAGAAGGAAACCTCAGAGCAAAACACTGACCGATACGTGTGGGAAACAAGTGTGTGGTAGCCGTCTGGTCTTACTCAATTATTCCGATCCGCGGTGGTTTCCCTGTTGCTAAATAATAATTATGTCGGAGCGCAGCATCTGTATAAACAAAGTCAATGATTGGCTTCTCCAATTTGAATTGTTCGCAGCGGCATCAAATAGCCAGCGTTGAAATATGTTATTTCCAGCGCACGATGGGCTTCACTTGTTTCTAGTTTACCAAAACAGCTTTACTTGAGGCAATAGCACATTTTAAATATGTAATTTACTTTTTTGCCTTCCCTAGCACATTTGTACATAGTAGGTAGAGTAGGTACATTCCACCCAAAAATGCGATACCGAGATTTCACCGGAAATACATATTTTTAGGATCTCTGAATAAAATTAATTTTGATACTGTGTGTATCCATCTGTGAACACGTACACTAAAAAAAAAAATAGTCAGTTTTATACCAAACTTCGTACTTAAGTTAAGCATTTTCCAAGGTTTTCAAAAAAAATCTCCCTACCCGAAACTATGCTTGACATAGAGAAATTTTATTTACTTAAGAAAAATTACTTATTTTAAGGAAACTTTTTGATTTTCTAAACAAAATGAGACGATTTGGATTAAAATGGCGTATATTAAATATGTTTACATGAAAAATAAAATATATATATCCTGAATTTCTTGGGAATAACCCCTGAAGTTCTCTTCATTCTAATAACGTTTGCATAAGTGTTAAACAGTAAGGGATATATAAACATTTACCACACAAAAATGTAGAACTTGTTCAAACACACAATTTATGGAATACATTTTTATAGCTAGCTAATACAAATGTATTCCCAGTTACTCGTTTCAATTTTAAAATATTCTTACGTTTTTCAAACGGAAGGTCTTTATGTATTTAATATCTCTTTATGTTTTAGTCCTGGCTATCCAAAGAGAACCGTATTTCAATTGTTTCAAATAACGACCAGTCTTTAAAAGATTTGACTATCTCTTTAGCCTATGGTACTCACTTATTTCTCTGCTACTTAAGGAAAGAAGAATAAGGCAATTTGTTTATCTAGATTAACATGATATAGCTACAAGAATAATATTTTCTAAGAACAGTTTGCTTGCAGAATAGATAGAGAATGTTATGTAAATGGGATATATCGGATATTTTCATTCTGCTCAAGCAAAGAGAACGAAATTTCAATTGAGACTACCACTTTTAAACATCTTCTACTTTATCCAAGCGCATTCTCTTGCGTCCCTTGTAATTAAAAGGAATTAAGTAATGTTTGTGCTAATGTTTACCTCAATTAGCATGAGGTAAATAGAAGAATAAACTGCAGCAAGAATATTTTGTTGCAGAATAAGTAGAGGAAGTTATGTCTGTGAAACAAATCAGAATTTTTTCTTCGCTACTTAATGTATTTTTTTGTCCATTGACCTGATAGTGCTTACCAGAGTAGTCTATAAAGGTTACATCTGGCGCAAATTTTCATAATAATAGGAACAATTAATTTGCATATTCAAATAATTTGCATATCAAAAAATTTGCATATCAAAAATTTCCATATAAAAATTTGAATAATAATTAGAGCAATTTGTTTCAGACACCTATCGATCATTGATGCATATTAATGAGTATGCGGACCACGCCCACGCGAGCCACACCCCTCGAGGACCACGCCCCCTTACAAAAATCGCCAATTATTGAGCTCCATAGGACTTTGAGGAGTCATTTCCAATTGAAATTTACTGAGGATTCTAATTATGGAATCCGATTTTACCTACCACAGCATAATAAAAACTTCATACATTACCCGATTTGAATATTGACTATAATTAATTTAATGGTGAATGAATTAGCATTTCCAGGTATACCATCACAAATTGGCATCACACTTTACCTGTATGAGTATTTAAAACCAACACTTAGTAATACAAAAACCAAATTTCAGCATTTTATTTAGATAAGAAATATAAGCAAAACAGATCTGCAAATTAATAACCCTTATGTCAATTAATGCAACTTATAACTAATAAAGGAAGTACATGACTTAGGGGAGAAAAAAAAACAGGAATTATTTCTTTAATGTATTTATTTTTTATTTCATTGTAGAGCTGAGTATAAACTCGGAAAATGGACTTGTTGGGGGTGTGCAATCATCCAATACTTTGAGAGTGAAATGACTATGAATCATAAGTATGACAAAATTCAAATGAAATGCAATAGCGCTACGAGGAGCAAACACGGTACCAGCGGGAATCGAACCCGGGCCATAAAAACACACATACACAGATACGCATACAGACACATCGGTAAATTCATATATTCAATAAAAAATCACGAATTCGAATGCAATGCAATAGCGCCACGATGAACAAATATCACGACCGCGGGAATCAAACCCCGATCAACGGAACATATATACACAGATACGCACACAGACACATACATAAATTCATATATTCAGTAAAAAATCACGAATTCAAATGCAATGCAATAGCGCTACGATGAACAAATATCGCACAAGCGGTAATCAAACCCTGGACATCAGAACTTACAGGCATACTTGCACGCATACACGCACACTTACACGAGCACACTTGCAAGCATTCACACATAAAAAGGCACAAATCTCATACATACATACATACATATGCATACTTGCACGCACAAAGTCCTTGAATTTATATATGAATGCAACTATGGCAGCAGAGCCGCCTGAACTCCAAGTTGTCCCAGCAACGGCCGAAGCTAAACTAATACCACAAAACAACGTCTTTCCCCGCTTAAAGCGAGACGATCCTCAGCCCCGCCCAGGCAGGTGCGCTCACAAGCGAGACGACCCTCAGCCCACCCAGCTAGGTGTATGACGCTCAGAAGGGGGACCACCCTCAGGATGTCCAGGTAAAAGGAGGGTGTCTCCCCTACATTCAGATCATGGCATTTCGGCTCGCATGCGTTATAATGAAAGAAAACCTTATTGTCAAACCTTTTCCCTGGACAAAAATGTGTGCGCGGGAATTGTGAGCTAAATCTACAGCTATTGTTAACTACAATGAACTGAAATGCAGCTGCTCCACAAACAATTTGAGATGCTTTTCTACTTTACTTTAAAAGCAAACACTCGCAAAACCTAACACCAGCTGCTTTTGAGAGGAGGAAAAAAAGAGGCGCATTCGTTCGTGAGAAAAATATCTTAGAATCTATTCTCCTTTTATCTATACAAGAACGAAATAAAATGGTCCTAACCAAAATCCTCCCCGACCACACACGCACATACATTATTTGAGATGGCTTACGGTTTAAATAAAAGTGAAACCATTGGTGAACTGACAGAACAAAATAAATGAATACCTACTCGTGAGAAAACTCCTAACGAATCGCACAATGGTGTTTCAAGAATCAACAGATTCCACTAAGAAAAGACGCTAACAAAAAGCCTCAGGCACTCCGACAGAGGAATGTGAAATACGAAAATCTCACCGAAAATATATGCGATCTGTCTAAAGAGAAAAATGGACTGCGTTCGTTCATGAGAAGAATGACTTCGAATCTATTTTTCTTTAACCTTACAACCCCCCACCCACCCCCTCATAAATTATTTGAGATGGGTTACGGTAATATGTTAAAAGCGAAACCATATGTGAACTGACAGAACAAAAAAATGAATACCTACTCCTGAGAAAATTCCTAACGAATCGCACAATGGTGTTTCAAGAATCAACAGGTTCCACTAAGACAAAAAGCCTCAGACCATCCGACGGGGTATAAATGCAGACGAAAAATCGTGCTTTCACCAGACTAGTGTTTGAAGCAGTAGTGAAAGAGTGAAAAATGCGCATCAGCCTCACTTAGCAAGGAGCTATACATTCCAGCTTTAATCAAGGTAAGATCTTTACCTTAAAAATATAAAGCGTCCTTTTTTTTAGACTTAATGTAACTTACAGTGACTTTAAGCATAAAACACACTATGTTTTTACTGTTTTTAAGCTTGTGAATCAACGCTAACAGATGCAAAGTGCAAAAACCATGCATGCATATATACAAGCGAATTCAATTACAAGTGGGCAAACACACACACTCACATCCACCCACACCCACAGCAACACATCTTAATATAAGACCATTAATATCTTTCTGCTATGCACACGGGCTCTTTTACTAGAAACTCCATTTATGTAGGATAAAACGCACTGCATTTAACTATATTTGCGATTTATTAAGAATATCATATTGGAAGTCTAGACAAAAACATTTTTCCTCTTAGATACTTTCAACAAACTCGCTCGCACATACACTTACACCCACCCACAAGTGCATACACAATTGCAAATAGGCAAGCACATACACGGATACACACATACACACACATACATGCATAACAAGCAATCACACACACATACGCCCACACACATGCACGCACATGCACGCACACGGATACACGCATGCACGCACATATATGCATACACACATGCACACATGCATTCATACACACATTCACACTGATACATGCATAACAAGCAATCATACACACACCTACATACACATACACACATACGACCACTCACATGCACACAACAGGATACACTCATGCACACACATGCACGCACACGTATACACTCATGCACGCATATATGCATACACACATTCTCATGCACTCACTCATATACACACATGCATGCGCATACACTCACGAATTCATATTCGCATACACACGCAAGCTGATGATCACGCACACACCCCACTTACAAGCATTCACACATGCACACACAAGCGCAAACACGTATACACTCGAATACGATTGTGTAAGAATAAGCATACACCTGATGATGTATAAAAATATATAAATATGCTTCCGAAAAAGCACAATGAGCTTATTATTATTATTATGATATTTTTAAACTTTCAGAAGCAATGGATTATTCAGGGAACAAGAGAACACACCAATGTGACGGTCGGGGAAGAGCAGTAGGGGCTAATCAAGCGGCACAGGCTTATGCTGACTGCGGCTGTAGCATCCTGCTGCATGATTCGCTTCCTCCGTTAACAGGTAAGATATCCAATCTTTATTTCTTAAAATATATAAGCAATGTATACTGCATCACACTTAACATAGATAAAAACTTTATTCTTTTTGTATATATTGCAGAAAACGAAGGTCCGCTTGACTTGACAAAGAGAGGTCCTAACCATCCTGCACTCCCTCTTGATCTGGTAACATGTAGGACCCCTGATGAAGCTCTGGAGCCGCTAGATCTTTTATCAGAAAAGGAGTTCAGGCAAGCCCAGAGGCTGAGGAAACAGCAACTACATCCCCTCCTCCAAAAAACATCGAGGCGGAGGGCGCCCTTTGGGAGGAGTCATCGGGGGACCAGATGTGAAGTGCAGCAATTGCTGCATTGATATATGATGATGCTTTGACAGCGCAACTATCTCGACAGACACAAACCGAGCGTCTAGGTTCTCCAGTTCCAGGACCTTCCAGCAGACCCGACCATTTTGGGATTGCTTGGAAGGATGTCAACAAGCCAACCACCTCAGGGATCACCACAGGAGCAGGGTTTCAAATTGAGATTCCATTTACGATAAATGGGCACAAGAGGGCCCATGACGAGTCATCATCATCTTCCGATGAGGACGAAGGCGCACCCTCATCAGCTAAAATTCAAAAGGTCAATCATAGACATCTTCAATGTCAATAAAAAAATGTCAATAGAAAAAGCATTCAAAGGGCGAATTTTTAATTCTAAAATAGAAAATACACCTAAAAGCACAGACCCACAGGCATTCCTAGAGCGATGCAGGCCTCTAGTTATCAATGAGATGGGCTCAATACTGGATAGATATCAATCGGGATTTAAGACAATTTGCGCTTTGCAAGCTATGTATATGATCCAAGCCACTGATTCTGACCATTTTGAGAATATCCATTTTAATAGTGATACTAAATTGGAACTACAATCATCCGATTTGGATTCTTTATTCTCCACTGTGGTGAATGAAATGCTTGTAAACATTTCAAATTTCCAAGGACAAGCCAGTTCAAAAGCTTTACTGTGTGTAAACTCCCTAGTTAATAGTACAAGCTATTATACACCTCTCAAGGCATCACGCTACATACAATTTCCTACAGTAATTAGCAATAAAAAGGCTGTTGTAAGCATTCATAATGGTGATGAATACTGTTTTACCTGGTGTATGTTGCCTGCAAGATACAGCGTAAAGAAGGATGCACAAAGGATAAGCAAAACCCTAAACATCTACTATTCAGTGAGTTCAATTATACAGACATCGAATTCCCTGTCAGCCTACACCAGTTAAATCAGTTTGAAAAACAAAACCTAGGAACGTCGGTCGCTGTATTCGGCTTAGATGACGACAAATCTGTAATCCCGCTATACAAACCACAAACAAAGCGTGGATTTCATGTTAACTTGCTATTTATCTCAGAGGGGATAAACTCCCACTATTGCCTCATAAAGAACTTACAAAAATGTGTAAAAACCCAATTCACAAAGAATCGTAACAGCCACTGGATCTGTGAACCCTGCATGAGACACTTTAAAATAGGGGAAGTGTACAAGAAACATCAGCTGAGATGTTCCAAGCCACAAATTCTAAAAATGCCTACAAATGACGATGACATCCGGTTTTCATGCTATTAAAAGGGTACACCTGTAAGCTTTGTAACTTACGCTGACATTGAGAGTGCGCTAGCAAAGATCCACTCTTGCGAGTCCTCTACTAATGAGAGCTGGACCCGAGCTATCCAGCATCACAATGCCATGTCAATATTGCTCAAGCCAGTATGTCGTCATGACAATACACTGTCTAAATTTATGCTTTTTAGAGGTCCTGATGCTATTTAACATTTCTTTATGGAGCTTAAAGAGATATCCGACATGGTAATCTCACATTACAGCAAAATAGAGGAAATGAATTGAACAGCTCAGGATTGGGCTGATTTTCATAGTGCTCGTCACTGTCACATATGTAGGAAGGGGTTTGAGGAACATGATCTGAAAGTTAATGACCATGATCATTTATCAGGGTCCTTCCTTGGGGCCGCTCATTCTGCCTCCAATTTAAATAGAAAGGTACCAAATTTCATACCAATCTTTTTTCATTGCCTGAGCAATTATGACAGCCACTTTTTAATAGAGCACCTGGCATTCAATAATAATCCGATTTCACGTATCGCAACCACTTCTGAGCGGTATATATCGTTTTCAAAGCGATACAGGAACATAGATTTCAGGTTTCTAGATAGCTTCAGGTTCCTAGACGATAAGCTATCTATCCTAGCCAACATGCTTGAAAAGGATGAATTCCGGATAACAAATGCAGAGTATAAAGATCCTGAACACCAAGAGCTCATGAGAGCAAAAGGGATTTTTTCCTACTTATATGTTGATAATGAAGAGAAACTGGAAGAAACTCAATTACCTGACGTTGAACAGTTTGATGGTATATCTCAAGGTGAGTATCATCATGCCAAAAATGTTTGGAAGACATTCAAAGTTAAGAATCTCGGCCTATACAGTGATCTATACCTGAAAACAGACACATTATTGCTAGCTGATTTCTTTGAGAAGTTTAGGGACTTCTGTCTGGAAGTATGCAATTTAGATCCGTGCTGGTATTATACATTACCAGGTCTTTCCTTCGATGCTGTGCTTAAGATGACGAAGGTAAAGCTTGACCTCATTTCTGACAAACAAATGTTGGAAATTTTTGAGGGAGCAATCAGAGGCGGAATGTGTAGTGTATTTAAGATATACATAAAAGCTCAAAATCAATATATACCAGATTACCAGCCTGAAGAAAAGTCTGTATATGCCTCCTATTGGGATTTGAATAACTTATACGGAGGTTCAATGATTAATTACCTTCCTAAAGGAAATCTAAGATGGCTGACCAATGACGAAATCAGTTTGATCGATTTCGCCTCTGTACCTTCTGATACACCCACTGGATATGTGTTCCAAGTTGATTTGGAGTATCCTAGCCATATCCATAATGAGCACAACGAGCTTCTTCTCTGTCCACAAAGTCAAATACCACCACATGCTCAATACAACAAATTGCTAGCAACTTTGGACAATAAACAAAAGTACACCTTGCACTATAGAAATCTCCAGCAGTGTATTGATTTAGGTCTCAAATTGCAAAAAATACATCGTGCGGTGGCATATGATCAGTCGGATTGGCTGAAGCCTTATATTAATGTGAATACAGAAAAACGTGCAACGGAGACGTCCAAATTTGGACAAAATCTGTGGAAAAAAATGAATAATTCTGTGTATGGAAAAGTCATTGAAAACGTAAGAAAATATACTGACTTCCGAATTGTATCGTCTTGGAAGCAGGCCAGGAAACTGACTGCCAGACCGATGTACATTAGGAGCATTATATTTAAGAAACATCTTGCAGGAATAGAGTTGAGCAGAAAGGAAGTTCTCATGAATAAGCCTATCTACATAGGGCAAGCAATTTTGGATATTTCAAAACTGATAATGTACGATTTTTACTTTCTCCATACGCACTATGTACATAGTGTATAGAGAAAGCATTGCACTCCACCCAAAAATTCGATATCGAGATTTCACCGGAAATATGTTTTAGGGTCACCAATATCCAAAAAAAGCATTTTCACAAAAAGGTCCGTGTGTGTGTCTATGTGTCCGTGTGCCTGTGAACACGATAACTCAAAAACAAAAAGTCGGTTAAATACCAAACTTGGTATTTAAGTTTAATATCTTCCAGGGATGCGACACGAAGATTTTGAGAAAAATCTCCCAATCACCAACTACCCTTTACATGCAACTTTTTTCGAAAATTTTGATTTTCTCAAAAATGGGTCTAACGACTTTGATTAAAATTTCGGATATTAAAAATATGAAATGTACGAGGGCCGTTCAGAAAGTAGCCTCCGGTTGATTGCAAGAAATTCACCAAGTTAAATAAAAATATTTTAATATATACATCTTACAACTACATCTTTGCACTATTTTTCTACGTAGTTTCCATAACGATTGAGGCACTTATCGTATCTGTTCACAAGCTTTGAAATTCCTTCTGCATAAAAATCACCCGCTTGTGCCTGGAGCCAGCCTGTGACCGCATCTTTCAGCTCTTCGTCGTCATCAAACCGCTGGGACCCGAGCCATTTCTTCATATGCATGAAGAGGTGATAATCGCTTGGCGCCAGATCTGGGCTGTAAGGTGGATGGTTGACAACGTCCCACTTGAAGGACTCAAGAAGGGCTGTTGTTCTGCGAGCAGAGCGAGGACGGGCGTTATCGTGCAAAAAAACGATACCGGAAGTCAGCATACCACGGCGTTTGTTCTGTATAGCCCGTCGTAATTCTTTTAGTGTTTCACAGTACACGTCTTGATTAATGGTCGTCCCACGTTCCATGAATTCAACCAACAACACCCCTTTTGCATCCCAAAACACCGTTGCCATCAATTTTCGGGCAGAAAAATCTTGCCGGGCTTTTATTGGTTTGGTAGGCGAATTTGAATGTGCCCACATCTTTGATTGTTCTTTTGCCTCAGGGTTCACGTACTTAATCCAGGTTTCGTCCCCGGTCACGATTCTGTTTAACAATGGTTCACCTTCGGCCTCATAACGTGACAGAAAGTCTAATGCAGAGGCCATTCTTTGAGTTTTGTGGTGGTCGGTAAGAATTTTGGGCACCCATCGTGCACAGAACTTACGGTAACCCAATCTTGCTGTCACTATCTCGTACAAGAGAGTCTTAGAAATCTGTGGAAAATCAGTAGACAACTGCGACATTGTGAAACGTCGGTTTTCACGAACTTTTGCATCAACTGTCTGAACGAGTTCGTCCGTGACCAATGATGGTCTACCACTCCTCTCTTCATCATGAACGTTTTCTCGTCCACTTTTAAATAAACGTACCCATTCACGGACCACTCCTTCACTCATAACTCTTGGTCCGTACACGGCACAAAGCTCACGATGAATAGCTGCTGCAGAATATCCTTTGGCTGTAAAAAACCTTATAACAGCACGCACTTCACATGTGGAGGGGTTTTCTGTTGCAGTACACATTTCAAACGGCCACAAACACTAAACTAGCGCAGGTACGACTTTCACTCGACCACGGCTTGATGCCGACTGACCTGCTGAGTGCGTGAATGCACAGATGGCGGCGCTACTCCCCCCAATACCCGCACTGTGACCGATCGGAGGCTATTTTCTGAACGGCCCTCGTATATCTTGAATTTTCTGGGAATAGCCTCTGAAGAGTATACTTTTCTCGTACAGGAACTTGTCAACTCCTATCCATATAAAGAAAGGAACTTCATTGACATAGCAACCAGCTTTTAACTATCACTTTAACCTACGGTTGTCCCTTATTTCGCTTCTACTTACAAGGAAGCGAGTAATAATTTCTGCTAATTTTTTCTGATTAGCATAAAATAAATAGAAGTATAAGCTTTTTAAGAATTATTTTTTGCAGGGATATGGAGAAAATCATGTGAATGGTACACATCGGATTTTTTCTATTGAGTCATGAAACCAAATTTAAACGATCTAAACCTGGCCTAAATGGATACCGACTGCTTCATATTTGATACGTCAACAGATATTTATCAATTTATGAAGCGGTACGCACACCTTTTCGACATATCAAATTTTGCAGTAGACAACCCATATGGAATAATACCACAGAGCAAGAAAGTGATAAGTTTATTTAAAGATGAGCTTGGCCCTTGTGTGAATATGTCTGGCTCAGGTCTAAATTGTATAGTTATAGATATGAGGGACAGACAATAAAAAAGGCAAAAAGAATAAACAAAAGTGGTATGACGAATCTAAATTTTGATAACTATTTTGAATGTTTAAATGATATTAGAAAAAACATTTTGGTAAAGCAAATTACATTTCCGAGCTGCAAGCATTCAATTCATACGATAGAGCAGAATAAAGTCGCTCTTCATGGGAGAAACGACAAAAGGAAATTGATTGAAGGCTCAGATTACACTCTTGCCTGGGGTCATTATTCGCTAGCTATGGCTGACACTTGACTTGGAAAAAATGCTCTCTCTGACACCGGCATTGTCTTGTATATATGTAAATAAATCTGTATATATTGATAAATATCTTAATTTATTCTTGTATATATTTGTTTAAATGCTGTATAATTATATACATTATCTCTAGATTATATTCAAAGCCTACATTTAAATTCTATTTGCATAAGCTTTTTTGGTACATATATTTTTTTATTTTTTAACTTATGAATAATTTAATGTTTGTAGGAATTATAATTTGTAACCAAACCGTTACGGGAAAGGGTAAATGAAGGATGTTTTTGACAATAAAAACAGATTATATAAAAGTCAAATGTTTCTTTATTTCAATTCCTTCTACAATACATCTTTCCTGTCAATCCACTGAGGTTTAGGGAAACCGTACCACTTTACAAGAATCCTATTTCCTTGGCTGCGCAAGACTTTCTCAATTAGGTATGTGCTAGGATAAAGTGTTGATTTCAGTTCGTGACCATAGAAAGCTCCTTTAATCTCCTCTCCGCCATTATCTTTTAGAATGTATGTAGCAGGGTTGGTTCTTGTCACGGCGTCGACTTTGAAGATTTCAACACTCCAATTAGCTTCATATCCCTTCTCAAAATGTCTTTTATGTTTAGATATCCTCACATAGTCACCAACTTTAAACTTTCTTGCACTCCTCTTCTCTTTTCGATGATGGTCATAGTTGTATACTGACAGAAGAAGGCTGTTATCATTCACTTCACTAGGCTTCATTTGTATAGTTGGATGGTAAGAATTGTTGTACATTGAGATGATTCGTGGTAGAAGTTCTAGCCACTTGTATGATTCTTGAGCTAAGAATTCCCGATACATCATATTCTTCAATGTCCTTATTAGCCGTTCCACGGCAGCAGCCTTCACGTTGCTATAAGTGCTGTAGTGATTAATGTCGTTGTTCTTCATCAGATTTTTAAAATGTTTATTATAAAACTCTTTTCCGTTATCACTTTGTATATTCCGAGGTGATGTCTGCATCTGTAAAATCTGTAAAATCTCTTCCATAGCCTTTGAAACATGAATGCCAGTCTTATCCTTTAATGCTCTTGCATATGCTATTTTAGAGTAGAAGCTGACGGCGATAAGTATATACTTGCAATTTTTGTGCAGTTTAGCACGGGGGATCATTTCAACCATGTCAATCTGTACAAGATCGTCTAGGCCTTTGCTGACAATCTTTCTACGTAAGAAATTCCTTCTTGCAGGTGCATGAAGCTCTGCTGCTATATTTTTCTTCGCCTCTGCCATGCTATGATCCTATATGACTTTAGTTCTTGAATTATTTCGTTGATTTCCTGGTTGTGATTGTTATTCCCAGCGTCTCTGGATGCTATGAGTAGTCTCAGTCGATTCTCTAGTGTTCTTGGGTCGTTCCAATAGATGTAATCCTGCTCTCTCTCTCGGGATGACGTTCTTTCCATTCCAATCCCAATCCTTTGTGCTTATTGATTAGTGGGCGTATAATGCTTGTATACTTGTAAGCTTTGCTTTGTATCAGCCGTCCTTACCTGACAAACTTTTGTCGGTGCACTTGTGTTGATTCTAGAATCCTTCTATAAGCTTCCAAATCCTCCTCGGTGTAGACATGCATTTCAGGAAATTTCTTAATGATGAGCTCGTTTAATCCTGGTGTAGCATCGAATTTTTCTTGTCCTACTCTAATCTGATTATTTATGAAATCAATAATTTTGCTTCCTAGCATGTACATTCCATTCTCGTATCGCACTCCGTAGAGTGTATCTATTTCATCCTTGTCTTTCTTTCGAACTTGTTTCAGGTAGTTAGAGATGTTCTCGTCTTTAGCCGATATAGAAGGAAGAGGGTTCTTCTTATTCTGAATATCTAATATATCTCGAAGCGGTTTTGTTACAGGTTGAAGTGCTTCACTCATAACTCTCTGAGTTTCGAGTATCTGTCCCTTGAGCTCTCGCAGCTTTTCCCTGACTGCTTTTGTATGTTTAACTACAGATTCTTTAAGCCTTATACTTTGGCTATCCATCTTGAAGTGAAATGATTTGTCCAGCTCTCTCCTATTTATAGTTTGCTTTGTCTAATCAGATCATGTCAATTTATATGCAATTATAAGAGTGATATTTAGAATGTGATCGTCTTTGACCCTTGTAGCATTAGCAGTGAAGGTTAGAGCGTCACCTACTTTAATTGCTATAGGATACCTCTCAATTCTATTATTATTTATTTCAATCATCATAATTGTCTGTGAAGGAGAAGGCGGATGCGATAAAATACTACATTCTATCAGATCCCCATCTACAGGAAATGTATATGAATCGAAACCCGACACTAAAACATATCTTATTGAACCGCCCTTGTATGGTTTTGTTTGTAGTGAAAGGATTAGCTTGCCTCGCATTTGATCTAGTTTGGCATTTATGACATTGACTTGGGTTTTAAGAATGCTGATACTATCCATTGACGTGGTTAGGTGTTTATAAATAGAGCTTTGTCTATTTCCTATGGTCTCCAGATGTTTGCCTACAGTTGCAACAATATCTTTAGTTGCTGCATCTAGAGATTTGTTTAAGCTTGATTGTGCTTCATTTTGTTTCCTTGTGATGAGATGTCTAGCATACTTCTTATTTGCTGCATCTCCGTCGTGTACAGGATCTGCTACTTCCGTTATTCTTCTCTATTTAAATGAAAAGTCGCAATTAGAATCAATTAAAGGAGTTTTCGACTTGCTGTAGTCTGACACAAACTTCCTGTTAGGAACGTCAGTATCATTTTCAGAAGGTAACAAGGCTTTCAGTCTTATTGTATCCAGTATGATATTGTTTTCAGCATCCCTCTTCAAGGCATTTTTAGCAAGGTATGACATTAGACTTTCATACTGAGTTTCTAGAGATTTTTTAATGTGATTCATAAGCATAACTTCAAATTCTCTCATTCGTTGATATGATCTTTTTTCAGCAAACTCTTGCAAACGTTCTTCTGTAGATGTCGAAAACGCATGAATGTAGCGTTTAGTTGCTACATCGTTCTCATCTTCAGGATCTTGAACATTGCATAATCTCCTTTTCTTGAATTGGAATTTGCCTTTTCCGTCTCTGCTTATGATAAAGTGATTAAGAACGCGTTTAACAGAGACCTCTTTCTGCGATCCGAACATGTCAATACTCATTCTGAGCTATGAATGATAGGATTCTTTCTTATCTATCTTAATATATACATCAAACCCGTATCTATACCAACCCTCGCTCATGGGGAATTCTGGAACTAGGACTACAAAGGGTCTTCCTTCTGCTGAACCCTCCCAAACACTTTTGCACAAATCTTTAAATTATTTGAATGTCATATCAGTGTTTACACAATCTTCATATATATGCTTCAAATTTAAATTGTCTTGTCTGAAGAGGATGATCATGTTTGTATTATCTCGAATTAAATGTTTCGGTACCTTGGCATAGGATTGTGCTAAATATAAGCAATCTACATTTCGATGTCTACCCGTGCTGTAAAATGACACAATCTTCCCTTGTTTTTCAGTTATGACGTCATGAAATATAGCAATTGAATTTTCAATAACTTCTGATGGGTGTAGGTCACTTTCTCCATCTTCAAAGGTATTCACTTCTATGCCTTCAATGTTTTCCAGTAGTTTAATCAGATATTGATACTTTGGCTGAGAGAGACTTTGAGTAGATGTACAAGTTTACAAAACGAAGACCATTTTCGTGTAGAATTATATTGAGTAATACATTCGTTATTCCTGCACTTGAACTTCCTAAGATAAGAGCTCTAACGTTGCATGGAAACAACTTTTCGTGACGATCGCATCTTAGATCACTTTCAAAATCTAGAACTTGTATCGGTAGTGAGCACTCTTGCTTGATATCCTCCATTTTATAAACTAAACTATAAATTGAATAGCTAATGAATGTATACCCCCCCCACTCCTCTTTATCCCGTGATATGAATTCCGCTATAAATCCTCGTGTATAAAAGAATGTGTCAATGGGAAGTGTCATTAGTATACAATGGGAGCTAGAAGTGCTAAGATCAAAAGAGGATCTGGTATAATTAATAAGTTCATTAATTTGCTACCATTTGAAGCGCATTTACCAGGTTATAGATATTGTGGGCCTGGAACAAAACTGGAAAAACACCTAAAGAGAGGAGATCCTGGCATTAATCCCTTAGATGAAGTCCGCAAACTTCACGATATAGCCTACGCTGAGCACAAAGACGTTGCTTCAAGAAATATTGCGTATAAGATATTGGCGGAGAAGGCTTGGAGCAGAGTACAATCATCTGATTCGAGCATAGGAGAAAAGCTAGCTGCAAGACTTGTAACTAGCATTATGAAAGGAAAAGTTTTACTTGGTGCTGGCTATAAGAAGAAGAAGAAGAAGAAGAAGAAGAAGAAGCACGGTGGATTTTTACCGCTTATTCCTATTATCGCCGCGCTGGTAGCCGCTGCAGGAGGTGCAGCCCAAATTGCATCTGCAGTAAATAAAAAAAAGCTGCAGACCGTGAAATTGCAGAAATATCAAGACATAACAAAGCCATGGAAGCAAAAGGAAAAGGTCTTCCCAAGCAAAAGAGGAGAGGAGGTTTATTGACAATGCAGCCTCATGCTATAGCTTCTAAAATTGCCAGAAGCTTAAAAAGAAATAAAGATGTTAAAGGAAACGGGTTAAAGTCAAGAAAGAGGAACAATCGCAAGATCAGCAAGAATGAGTCAAAAAACTCGGGCAGAGGGTTATACTTATACCCGAAAAAGCCTTAAGTAATATTGATATAGAGATGTATGCTAAACGCTTGAAAGTCACCCATTTTAGAGGTGTATATATGATAGACAACTTACCTTCAAATGCTCATTTCAATGAGAGGATTATTGTGAATTGGGATCCAACTCACAATGAGGGCACTCATTGGGTTGCTCTAAAAAAAGTTGGAAAGACAGCATTTTATTTTGATAGTTTCGGCAATCTGAAGCCTCCAAAATAGATAGAGAGATACGTCATTGGAGTTAAGATAATGTATAATAGGAATAAGTTTCTGAATTTTAGCTCAGTCATCTACGGCCACTTGCGCTTGCAATTTCTCTCGCAATGAGTTATACTATTGCTGCTAGAGGCACCGATTCAGTGCTCACCACATATGTAAATCCTCCTCTGCAGCTCGATCCTGAAGGATATTATGAGATTATCCTTTTGAACTTTGACACCTTCTATTCCATTCCAAACGTTGACAATGGTAATAATCATTTTCATTACATTTTAAATGATGAGCTAAAGGTAATCAAAATTCCTTATGGAACATATGAGATTGCTGATATCAATACATTCCTGAAGATTAAACTGCGATTGGAAAGTGATGTCTTCTTTGTTAGACCGAATAAGAATACCATTAAGGCCTAAGTGAAATGCCCTTACACAGTGGATTTCTCAAAAAAAACATTCTATTGGTTCGCTTTTAGGCTTCTCAAATACTACTGTTATTCCTCCTGTAAAGATGGTTGAATCCGATTTCCTCGTAAACAAATTTAAGGTCAGCATCATTCGAGTTGAGTGCAGTATTGCAACAGGTTCCTTCAATAATGGTAGGAGCGGACACTCAATTAACGAGTTCTTTCCTTCTGTTGCACCTGGATATCATATTTCTCAAGAACCATCAAATCCGATATACCTGCCAATCATCAATTCTAACTTTATTGATAAAATCACTCTTCGAATCGTCGATCAAGACGGAAACCTCATGAACTTTAGGAACGAGGATATGAGCATAAGGCTTCATCTCCGACGAAATGGGAGTCGATTTTAAGCGCCGTCAGCAAATATATAATAAGCGTGAAATTTATCGTACTCAACGTATTCTGCCTATAGCCATCAGACTGTTAACATCGAGCAATCCCAAGTTCCTCGAAGCATTGGGATATAGAATCTTATGATGGATATCTTCAATGTGAGAGACACGCCTATCTTTGACGACTAGATTACCAAAGAAGAGGAGCATGTGTTTCTACCGTATAATTCAGCGGCTCTTGGTGCTAATGATGAGATTAGGATCCCTTGCCAAGCTGAGGAT
The DNA here is from genome assembly GCA_030762935.1 of Hymenopus coronatus. Classification (NCBI taxonomy): domain Eukaryota; kingdom Metazoa; phylum Arthropoda; class Insecta; order Mantodea; family Hymenopodidae; genus Hymenopus; species Hymenopus coronatus. The sequence continues at coordinate 27,295,314 of CM060896.1, read as the reverse complement.
TTATATACATTGCCTAGCAAGAGTTTTCTCTACATTGAAGGATTGAATGCTAAAGCTGATGGAAGTGTAACTACTGCAAAACTTAGCATTAATGCTATTGCATTCATGTTTGAAGAAATTCGAATGGATATGAATGGTTCAACTATAGATAGAACCAGAAATCCTGGTATCTCAACAACGATGCGCAACTATGCAGCTCTCAACTCAATGGAATCAAGAGCATTGCTAAATTCCGGATGGGCTTACCCTGGCAATGATATTGGCATTGTGTACCCTGCATGCGGAATGTTCAATGCTATAGTTCCGCTATCGATGCTCCTGTGATTCGCTGATGATCACAAGGAACTAATCCTGAATAGCAAGTTTGAGCTGGTGTTGATTCGAAGCAAGGACTCTAGAAACTGTATTGTAGCTCCTACTGGAGCAGAAGACGCAGTTGTTAAACTAACACGAATCGAATGGCGAATGCCTGTAATGCGACTTTCTGATAGTGAAAAAGTGGAGTTTCTCAAGATAGTTAAGGCAGATGGGACCCTACACGTCGCTTTTCGAACAATGGATCTTCATACGCAACCTGCTGTTCCTCAAACAAAATCATTTACATGGAACTTTGCGACAACATCCAAGCCTAAGAAGCCTAGATTTGTTATAGTAGGAGCTCAAACATCCAGAATAAACGATGCAAAAAAGAACTGTTCCCAGTTTGATCGTTGTAATATAACTAATCTGAGACTTTATCTCAATAGCGAATATTATCCTTTTCATGACATGAATTTGGAGTTGGGTAGCTCTAGATTCGCTTCTTTGTATGAAATGTACTTTACGTTTCAGAGCTCGTATTACAATAGAGAGAATTACCCCTTATTGCAGAGAAAAATTTTCTTGTATATGCTCCGTTATTCATTATCGACTGCTCTCACCAACCGGAGGAGACAGTCAACGGAGTTGTAAATATTCGACTCGAAATTCAAGCGAGTGCTAATATCCCCCTCAGACGTCTTTATATTGTTTGATTATTCATGATAAAGTATTTACCTACAAGCCCTTAACACATGTCATGCAATCTCTGATTTAGTGGTATAATTATAAGGAATTGGTTGTGGAAGTTTTGTAAGGTCCTCCTTTTGTGAAATAAAAAACATAATTATGAAATTGTATGTTCACGTCTTTTTATTTTTGAGTGATTCCAGCACATACCTTCTCCATTTCCTTGTTCCTACATAGAGTTCATTATTTACACTAGACAAATTGCGTAAATTCCTCTCAATAAAGGAACAGGTTCTTTTTAGACCATTTATATCTTCGTTGTTTAAAAATACCTTGCCGTCATTTAGAGCTGTATTGAAAAGGCTAATGGACTCATTTTCCATAGTTGCAATAGCATTATATGGGAACACTATATTTTCACTGTATTCTCGATACGCGCACTTTTGTCCTTTGGTAAATTGGTCAAATTCCGGGAGGGTTTTGTAGACTATCTCCCAGTCTAGCAGAGTCATATACACAAATTTATTATTGTCACTTATGATGAAAAGCACTGGCATGACGTAATAAAATCCTACACTGGCTCTATGCATTTTACAGATTGAGACGTCTTGGAACGCGTTTCGATGTATTAATGCAGTCTCCATTGTTCTCTGGACTAGGCTGTTGCTCCGTAATATTCAGCAATCGAGTTTCAAGTGCTCTCAATTTCCTGAGATGAGTTGCAAATGAATTCTTCTCCTTTTTGTGCGTGCGTGTTTTCTTTGTGGATCTGAAACATAATTGTTATCGTTAGAAACAATGCATATACATTCATGTGGGATAGCATACTCAAAGCCCTTCTCAACGTATTACTGCCTTCTTTAATTAATGTTATGAAATGTTCTACGCACCTTGTGTTTGTTTTGGAGTATTCTCGACTAATTGATTATCATGTCTTTGGTCTGCATTGACATCATCATGTATAATGCAATCGTGCCACGGATCTGTAACGCAGACGTCCACTTCATCCACATCAGTCCTCTCAGGATCTAGATATTCTGGAGGCACTGGAGTATGTCCCGAATTCTGAAAGCATGAAAAATTTATATTTAGTCTTATATTAAATGTGAATTTGCTTGCTCTGCTGCCATATTTTCACATTGCACTTACTTTTGTTTCATCTGTCTTCGACGATACACACTGCAGTCGAGATTGCATATATAATATGACGTTATTCTGTCATGCTCTGCAGAGTTTGAACATAACACCACATGAGTGTGTCCATTGCACAACTCAGAATGGTGCTGAGTGTCGTATATGGTTCTGAAGACATCCATTACATCTGCGTCGGCTCCATAAAATTCTGGTGTGAGACGTTCCTTGAAAAATAATTGTTTTCAATTAGTTATTATTATTAATAAATTTTTATGCGAGGTTTTAAAAAAATTATATGCTATACTTACAAAATCTTCCTTTCGTAGACAGGGCAGTTCTCTGTACAAACATGTCGCGAAGATATTTGATCGTGATACGATGGATTGGCGCACACAATTGTATGCATTAGACCATTGCACGATTCAGTGTGGAAGTAGGCGTAATGGTGCGCTTCTTCTCCGCACTCACTCCACAGCTCGTCCATATCCTCAAATGTGTTAACGTCACTTTTAGTGAAACCTTTAAAAGTAGACATAGTTGAATGTTGGCTGTTGTGCTGATGTGTTGCTTATATAGGTCCATGGTAAATACGGATGGCGTCCTATCATGATTTAGCGGTGTGGAGAGGCAGATACATTCCCACGCTTGGATTGGTAAAGGCTGCAAGCTCGAACTTGTCATTGACGTAGATACGAGGGCCGTTCAGAAAGTAACCTCCGATCGGTCACAGTGGGGGGAGTAGCGACGCCATCTGTGCATTCACGCACTCAGCAGGTCAGTCGGCATCAAGCCGTGGTCGAGTGAAAGTCGTACCTGCGCTAGTTTAGTGTTTGTCCGTTTGAAATGTGTACTGCAATAGAAAACTCCGCCAAATGTGAAGTGCGTGCTGTTATAAGGTTTTTTACAGCCAAAGGATATTCTGCAGCAGCTATTCATCGTGAGCTTTGTGCCGTGTACGGACCAAGAGTTATGAATGAAGGAATGGTCCGTGAATGGGTACGTTTATTTAAAAGTGGAGGAGAAAACGTTCATGATGAAGAGAGGAGTGGTAGACCATCATTGGTCACGGACGAACTCGTTCAGAAAGTTGATGCAAAAGTTCGTGAAAACCGACGTTTCACAATGTCGCAGTTGTCTACTGATTTTCCACAGATTTCTAAGACTCTCTTGTACGAGATAGTGACAGCAAGATTGGGTTACCGTAAGTTCTGTGCACGATGGGTGCCCAAAATTCTTACCGACCACCACAAAACTCAAAGAATGGCCTCTGCATTAGACTTTCTGTCACGTTATGAGGCCGAAGGTGAAAAACTGTTAAACAGAATCGTGACCGGGGACGAAACCTGGATTAAGTACGTGAACCCTGAGGCAAAAGAACAATCAAAGATGTGGGCACATTCAAGTTCGCCTACCAAACCAATAAAAGCCCGGCAAGATTTTTCTGCCCGAAAATTGATGGCAACGGTGTTTTGGGATGCAAAAGGGGTGTTGTTGGTTGAATTCATGGAACGTGGGACGACCATTAATCAAGACGTGTACTGTGAAACACTAAAACAATTACGACGGGCTATACAGAACAAACGCCGTGGTATGCTGACTTCCGGTATCGTTTTTTTTTGCACGATAACGCCCGTCCTCGCTCTGCTCGCAGAACAACAGCCCTTCTTGAGTCCTTCAAGTGGGACGTTGTCAACCATCCACCTTACAGCCCAGATCTGGCGCCAAGCGATTATCACCTCTTCATGCATATGAAGAAATGGCTCGGGTCCCAGCGGTTTGATGACGACGAAGAGCTGAAAGATGCGGTCACAGGCTGGCTCCAGGCACAAGCGGGTGATTTTTATGCAGAAGGAATTTCAAAGCTTGTGAACAGATACGATAAGTGCCTCAATCGTTATGGAAACTATGTAGAAAAATAGTGCAAAGATGTAGTTGTAAGATGTATATATTAAAATATTTTTATTTAACTTGGTGAATTTCTTGCAATCAACCGGAGGCTACTTTCTGAACGGCCCTCGTATATTAGAAAGGTAAAGAATGATACCCTATTCTAAATTCTTAATGTCAAAAGCTTTCTAAAGAGCTGGTTAGTATTGAAATGCTGTTATTATTTACATTCTGATTAATATCGATTGTGGCTACAGGAGGGGAGCGATGATTTATAATACTATTTCTTTGTTGGATTCCTTGGACCTCAATTGCAAGTTTAAAGGAAGGAAGGGGGCGTATAGTTAAATTGCGCTTACACATCTTTGGTGTCACGTGACCTCTAACACGTCCAAACAGTTAAGTATGATGCAATCTTGTGATCATACTTGGAAATGAGAAATCCATTCACCATTAAATTAATTAAAGTAAATATTCCAATCGGGTAATGTATAAAGTTTTTATTGTGTAACGAGAGGTAAAATCGGTTTGCATAATTAGAATCCTCATTAAATTTCAACTGGAAATGACCCTTCAAAGTCCTATGAAGCTCAATAATTGGCGATTTTTAAAGGGGGCGTGGTCCGCGAGGGGCGTGGCTCGAGGGGCCGTGGTCCACAGACTCATTAATACGCATCAATGATTGATAGCTGTCTGATATGCAAAGAAATTGCTCTAATTATTAAAATTTTATATGCAAATTTTTTGATATGCAAATTATTTGATTATGCAACTAATTGCTCCAATTACTATGCAAATTTGCGCCAGATGTAACCTTTATAGACTACTTACCGGCCTCCTTATTTCCTTGCTGCACATGCGCAGAGCGTACTCCATTTCACTTATTCGTACAAACAAATAAAATAAATGTAATGCACGATTGGCATGCAGGAGCAATGAAGAACGTTTCAATAACAATTACTTTTAACACCTGAAGCGGTACACTTCTCTGTACCGTGAAGAAGTTTCTACAACACACTGTTATGTACATTACAATTGTAGACACAGTTTACAATATACAAACAGTATTATTATTATTATTATTATTATTATTATTATTATTATTGAGTCAAATGAACTTCAATTAAATACAAATCTAATATGTTCCATTCACATGATTTTCTTTACACCTCTGTAACAAATCATTGTTAAAAAGCTTATTCTTCTATCTACAACATGATAATCGAGATAAACATTAACAGAAATTGTCCTGTTTACTTGGTCCCTTGTAGATAGAAGGGATAAGAAAACTAATGTGTTCCATTCACATGATGTCCTCTAGCTGTTCGACCAACAAATTTTTACTTTCTCCATACGCACTATGTACATAGTGTATAGAGAAAGTATTGCACTCCTCCAAAAAATTCGATACAGAGATTTCACCGGAAATATTTTCACAAAAAGGTCCGTGTGTGTGTGTGTGTGTGTGTGTGTGTGTCCGTGTGTCTGTGAACACGATAACTCAAAAACGAAAAGTTGGTAAAATACCAAACTTGGTATTTAAGTTTAGTATCTTCCAGGGATGCGACACGAAGATTTTGAGAAAAATCCTTCCACCCCCAACTACCCTTTACATGGAACTTTTTTCTAAAATTTTGATTTTCTCAAAAATAGCTCTAACGATTTTGATTAAAATTTCGTATATTAAACATATTTACCTGACAAATAAAATGTATATCTTGAATTTTCTGGGAATAGCCTCTGTAGAGGTTTATTCTGGATGAATTTTACTAAATTTTGAATAACTGCTAAACCGTAAGAGATGGACAAAAACTTACTACACAAAAATGTAGTGCACATTAAAGCACACAATTTATGTTACATATATTTTTTTCGTGGAGTTCATAGTTTTTGTGACATTCCTTATTTTTGCTTTCTGCTATGAAAAACGTATACTTCTCTCATACAGGAACTTGTCAACTCCTATCCATATAGACAAATGAACTTCATTGACATAGCAACCAGCTTTTGACTATCACTTTAACCTACAGCTGTCCGTTATTACGCTTCTACTTACAAGGAAGCGAGTAATTAGACTATTTCTGCTATTTTTTCTGATCAGCAGAAAGTAAATAAAAGTATAAGCTTTTTAAGAATAATTTGTTGCAGGGATATGGAGAAAGTCATGTGAATGGTACACATCAGATTTTTTAATCTATCTACATCATGCTAACTAAGATAAACATAAGCAGAAATAGTCTTATTACTAGCCACTTGTAAGTAAAAGGGAAATAAGAAAATGCGTGGTCTAAAGCGATAGTTGCGTTCTTTAAAAGCCGGTCGCAATGTGAAACAATTGAAATCCCAATCTCTTTACCTTCCAGAAATAAACAAATGAGCAACAAGAAAGATGTCCCACCGTTTGAGAAAAGTTTAAGTGGCTAAAATTGAAACTAATAATCCGGAATATCTCGAAAACGGTTAACTCTACAAAAAACATACATTATGAGTTTTAATGAGATCCATATTTTTTGTAATTTGTATTTAAATATCTCTTAGGTTTGCTAGTTATACAAGAGTCATCCAGAATGAAGGGGTATTCAGAGGCTATTCCCAAGAAATCCAAGATATACATTTCGTTTGTCATAAAACTATCTTAAACTTATGGTATTTTAATCAATTTCGTTAGGCCATTTTTGAGAAAATCAAAATTTTCGAAAAATATTCTATGTAAAGAGTAGTTGGGGGAACGGGGGATCTTCTTGAAAATCTTCGTGTCGCATCCTTGGAAGATATCAAACTTAAATGTCAAATTTGGTACTTAACGGTCTTTTCGTTTTTGAGCTGTGCTGCCCACACACTCATACAACACGCACTCACACACGCAATTTTGCTAAAAATGTCTTTTGGGGGGGTTTCGGGGGGTTCCAAAGCGTATTTACGGTGAAATCTCAGTATCGAAAGTTCGGGTTCAATGCAATACCTTCTCTATACACTATGTACACAGTGCATTTAGAGAATGTAAAAATGAACCACTATTTCTGTAGTAAAACAAGTACCTACCTAGATAAAACGAATTAAGAACTATGTGCGAGCCAGGAAAGTGAATTTTACCTTTGCAGCTCTGCATAAAGGGCAAATAGAGACTTTGAGAAATAATACTACTCAAAATACAACAGGCTACTAGAGGAACTTTTCGATGAGACGTCCAGCAACATCCCTGCAGAGTTTGCACATACAAATAATGAACTTCGCACCACGTAAATATTGCAGGATTGTTGTGAGCCTCACCACAAGGTGCTAAATTTGGTTTTCATCTGACTCAACAGAAATCTGTTGAGCGAGGTTCATAAGCAATGTTACCATATGGCAGCAAAAACCACATGTGCTCTTTCCTTGACGATTACTGCACTTAATGTTGAAATCTGTGTCTTTTAAAAGCAATTTATATTAAAGAGTTTATTGTTTTGGCTTTAGAAATGTAAAGTAACTGCATTAGTGCTACTCTGACGGTGTACTCTTTGAGAAAAACAACAAAATTAAAAAATACAAACTTCAGAGTGGTGTGATCTTTGTACCGCGGGATTCGGTGATCAGCGCTATATAGACTCACCCACCAGGACGTTTTGGCGGAGAGCTGTAACTACATACGATCTGAAATCAACCGAACTGTTTTCAGAGGCGTGCATAGACTCAAAGAACTGGCAAGTTTGCAAAGTTACAAGTCCAACAATGCTTCATATAGTAGTAGTTAAGATAGAGGGGCTCTGGCATAGAGGCTAATGCGCATACATGGGAAAGAGAGGGAATTCAAGGAGGGGGCAAGGAAGTCTGTAGCGAGAGATCAGAGCTAGAGCTAATGCGCATGGATGGTAGAGATAGGGAATTCAAGGAGGAGGGAAGGACCTAATCTAAGCTCAGAGTTTTAGTGTATTTTTCAATCCTCTGGCGTCCCTTTCAAGGTAGTTTGCTTTGTTTATCAGTTATTTTTATGGTTTTTCTCAGAAGTTTAACATGTTTTAATGATTATTTGTATTGCGAACGATGTTTGAGAACCTTTCTATTATTATTATTATTATTATTATTATTATTATTATTATTATTATTATTATTATTATTATTATTATTGTTGTTGTTATTATTACTATTATAATTATTACTTTGTAGTGTATGCTCTACTTTTTGAGTGCTTACACATCATTTATAACACTTCTTGAGGGTTTTTTCGGGTGGTAGGACAGCTGTTTTGAATGCCTTTAATGGCATTTCATACCATTTGGAGGGTGTTTAGATCTCTAGGTCAGCTACTTTCAGAGTACTTATCAGACATTTTAGCTCTTTTTAACTGATTTCAAGCCATTTTGTGGGTTTCTAAGACTATAAAGCAGGTATTTTAGGATTTTTCAGATCTTTTTTCTCATGTTACTTTATTTTAAAGTGTTTCTATTGATTTTTGACGCTTTTATAAGTATATCAGTATGTTATAATATTATTTTTCAGCGACTGACGTGTTTACACATGCATTTTTGGTGGGTTTAGGACTACCACAGTTGTTAAATATGCTCTTGATGGCATTCCATGTCATTTGGAGGATGTTTAGGACTCTAGAATAGCTAGTTGTGGAGTATTGATAAAGCATTTTAGCTCTTTTTTCCACACCCTTTGAGCTATTGTGAATGTATTTGAGATCCTAACACAGGTATTTTAGGCGTTTTGCAATGGGTGTCGCTCCTACTTATATAATTTTGCAGTGTTTTCTAATGCTTTTTAGGACGTTTACAAGCATTTTTGTGCGCTTTGGGACCGTTTTTCAGTGCTTGTAGGCTTTCACATACATTTTTCAGGGTTTTAATGGTGATTTGTAGCTTGTCACTGTTGTTTAGTATGCTTTTAATGTCATGCCATACCATTTTGGGCAGGGTGTTGAGGACTGTAGCACAGGGTATTGATGGGTCATTTTAGCTCTTTTCCATATATCTAGAATGGTTTTGTAGGTATATAGGACTCTAAAATAGGCATTTTAGCCCTTTTCAGGCGTTTCGATAATATTTTGCAGTGTTTTCTAGTGTTTTTAACATTTTTTATAGATATTTTAGCTCATTTTGAGTCTATTTAGTAGAATATTGTAGGCTTTTGTAGTACTTTCTGTCTCCTTACAGATCATATGCGACTTTTAAGGTATTCAGATCTATAGGGTAGTGTTAAACCCTCATACAATAGGTATTTCAACTCACTTTGAATGTATTTTTGGAAGGTGTTTAATAACTTTGTGACGGCGACGAAGGTGTACTGACGACATTTTTGTTTGTTTAGGAACACTTTAAGCGTATTTGAAGCAATACCATTTACATGACGTTTGTAGCCCTTTTCTTAATGTTTGACAGTAATTTAGGTAATTTTGTGCTAGTTTATGTGATTTCTACAACAATTTTATGCATTTTTTGCAGTAATTGATGTCATCATTTCAGTGCTTTAGACATTTTTCACATTATTTACTATGTTTTGTATAATTTTAATATGTTCCAGGATGATCTGGTCGCTTTTATAGATTATGTAGTATTTTAGTTTTGTCATATTTTCCCATAGTTTGCAGCCTTTACGATCATTTCTGTATTCTGTTAATTTTCTTTTTCCTGTCCTTTAAGAGGCATTATATATATATATATATATATATATATATATATATATATATATATATATCCTTTTTGCATACTACTACATGTTCAGATGAAAACTTGTGAAGCGGGGATATGTTTGTATGGTTTAGTCTTTCTTAGGTTGTAAATCCAACATAACCTAACTTTTCGTGTCTTCGTTTTCTTTTTTTTTTTTTTTTTTTTTTTTTGTCTTTTTGTATGATGTCTCTCTTCCTAGGCTGTCACTAGAAGAATGATCTAAGCCTTTGTTGACGAAGTATTAACATCACTTATAGAAAACAAAACCGGGCTTGTTGGCCGTGGTCCACTGGGCTTCACCCTTTGTTCCCCAGACGTGCGCCTGAAACTGCGGCAAGCACTTTCAATGGCGTATACATCTCAGTGGCCTCTCAGTAGCGACTGGTACGTTGTTTTTTGTTTGTTTTTTTTTTTCGAGTGAAGGGGGAAAATCCACCATAAGGACTGACCCCGGCAAGCCCGAAGATTCGGGGTTTAACATGTGGGCATACCGACTAAAAAACCCCTCCATCGTTATTAGCAGGAAGTAAGGAGAGGCGGTACCGCATGATTGCACCCGCGGATTCAAGGTGATAGATATCTAGCTGCAGATTGCAGTCAGGGGAGTGAAATGAGAGCCGGGAGACAGCCTTGATCGAGGCCCAGACTTTCACCGCGCAGGATTCTGGGAGAGAAATGGAGGAATTTAAAGGTGAAGGATGGAGTTAGTGTTGGTCTCTGTTCCTCTCCAACCTTGAAGCCAAGACTCAGTGCTAGTTCTTGTAGCAGCTCCGGTGTGTGATTGGCCCCTGGAGAGGGACCGCTCGGCGGAGTGGAGCTGCTGCGGCTGGAGCTCCTGCTGAAGCTGCGCCCGGACACTGGCTATCAGGTTGGACAACTCAGCGGTGGTGGATTGTAGTGTGGAGATGGCGGCGGTGGTGGCAGCTTGAAGGTCCTACAGGTTTTCTGTGAAGCCACTGCACAGCTCTTCAAGGGCAGCTAAACGAGCGCTGACGTTCAGGATCCTGAATGGAGGTCCTGAATGGAGTCCCGTGTCGCTGCGTTTATCAAGGGTGCAGGTGGCGTGGTGTCTATGATGGTGGTCGGTGGTGATGTAGTCCGGGCTGGTAGTGGTAAAGAGGGCACTGGGCTTGCCCGGTGAAGTGTCCTGTGCCAAAGCAGGTGACAATCCTAACGCCAAGGCAGCTTCAAGGTCAGCCTGGTCCTGCAACTCCACTCGTACCAACGGCGTTGGTTCCCGGTCGCAGATAATAAGGGTGGCCCTCGAACAAGAAGGCCACCGAGCCTGCGCGGTGGTGAGCAGATGCCGGGTGGAAAGGTCCCGAAGGAGCCCCCGTACCACGGCATTGAACCGGGGTGGCGGTGTGGAGCTCGTCGGCGGCGTTGCTGGAGATGGCGGCAACTGCAGCTGTAGTACCGGCGAGGCTTGCTACGACCGGTGTTGACGGAGGTGCTGCTTCTTTAGCGGCTACCGGGGAGAAGGTGTTGGATGCTGCCGTAGCAGTGGCGGCTCTGCGCTGTCTCTTTTTCGCCATGTTGACAACTGGAAGATCAAGTTCCGAATCTGTACGTTGTTTTTTTTTTTCGAGTGGAGTGGAAAAGCCCAGCCTACAGGCGATAGAGGGGATAACTCTGCCAAGTGTGAGGATACCCATAAACTGGCAATACCCACTAAAACACCACTCCACCGGAGAGAATTCAGGTGTAGGAATGCAGCAGTACCGCTTGTTGCACCTGCGGATACATGTAGCGGGTGTTATGGCTGGCCGGGGGCCAAAGTCAGGAGAGAGTGACAGCCAGGATGCAAACATAGCCGGAGCGCTGATTGCGCCCTTGGAAATTTGGTGGTGAGGATTTCATACATATTACATGTGTGTATATCTGCTGCCCTGTAACAAAAAGGACATAGTATAACATTTACTTCCCTTTCGGGTATTGTCGTTAGTGTATTTTGTTATATCTGCGGCCATGTAACATAAGGACATAGTCATTTAAAATATTAAATTTGGAATATATTCTAAGCTAGTTATATTTCTACAACATCTGCTGCTCTGTCTGGCATAGTCTTTAGCTATTAGTTGTGTTCAGCCCTGTAACAGAAAGGACGTAGTCATTTAGTAGAGAGTTCATTGGTTTCGCGTGGCCTACCTTAGTGGTCACCCAACCAAGTAATGCCCAATGCTGCTTTACCTGTAACAAAATCTTATTCTAAGCAAATATTTGTTACAATCTATTAACAATATACAAGAGAAGGTCCATTTATGCTCTGCCAGTTCGCCGCAGATTGAGGGTACCTCATACCCCCAGGGCCGTCTTGACTCGGAGAGTAAGGACTTCAAGGGCTAGCAAACTCACGTTCTTAGACACATTCAAGGGTAATATTGTGGAGTTCTAACTAATGATTCTAGATACTCTTGTATATTTAGATCGGGTTCCCCCAGGCCGAGGGTTCTAGCAAATAGAGAGAGCGGTCTCTTGTGCTTGTTATTGTCTGCTTCTTAGCTGCCTATTTCTTGTATTAGGTCATTACTGTTGTTTGCTTTACGTTTGTACAAGTTGCAACTCTGGCTTTTTATGAACTGCTCAATTTTGTGTTGTTTTAGCTTTTCATGGAGGAGATAAGCCGGCGCTATCGTGGGGGTTGCTTGGCAATTATTCTAACTATTCTATTCTGGAGTGTTTGAAGTTTATGTATGTGCGTTTTTGCAGCGTAACCCCATACAGAGGATGCGTATGTAATGATTGTTCTTAATAGTGTTTTATATAGGGTAATTTCCATGTTCAATTTTAATTGTCTATTAAGATTGATAACGGGATATAGTCTATTTAGTTGACCATTAGTCTTGGCTCTGACCTTAGCTATATGCCTACTCCAGGTTAGACCTTGGTCCATGGCAAGACCTAAGTAGGTCACTGGGTCTTTCCACTCGATAATTTCGCCTTGGTAGTTAAGCGGTTGTAGCATGTTTCTGCCTTTACGGTGATGTATTCTTTTAGTGAAGACTATAGCCTATGTCTTCTTCGCGTTGACTTTAATCCTCGACTTGTTAAATCATGGTCCAAGTGAATTTAAAGCGTTTTGTAGGTGTAAGTGTAAAATTCGCGGCTGAGTGGATTGTGCGGTTATTGCAGTGTCATATGCGTATATGTATTTGTTGGTTCTTACCCATTCTGGCATGTCATTTATATATAAATTGAACAGTGTTGGTCCCACGATACTTCCTTGTGGAACTCCTGCTCCTATTTGTTTGCAGCTTGAGACTGCATCTTCTACCGAGGTGTGAAATTGTCGGTCATAGAGGTAGTCCCTAATTAGGGCTATTGCAGTATCAGGAAATTCGTATTCTTTTAGTTTTCTAGTAGCCCTGCATGCCATGCTTTATCGAAGGCACGCTCAATATCCAAATAAAGGGTACCTGTCAATCTATTTGTATTGAAACCTTTGGTTATCTGTTCAATCATTCTTAAGCGTTGTAGCGTGGTCGAATGATGCGCTCTAAATCCGAACTATTCGAGTATTAGTACGTGTGAAGCTCTTCACTTCAGTATTACTTTTTCTAATATCTTACTCATAGTATTTAATATATTGATTGTCCTGTAGTTAATTGGTAGTGATGGATTTTTGTTTGCTTTTGGGAAAAGTACGATTTTTGCTTCTTTCTATGCAGGTGGAAACCTGCCCTGTTTGAGCGTGTAATTAAATATTTTGGCTAGACTTTTAGGTAGATTCTTTGGTACTACATTTGGTGTATTGTCTGGGCCCGGTGCTTATCTTGCTGGCAGGTGTTTTGTAATCCAACTTATTTCTCCTGCATTTGTTTTCCGCATTTTGTTGTGTGTTCTCCTTTGACCTAAGTTTTGGGCTTTATCCTCGACTTCTTGTGTGAAGTTGTCTTGACCGTTCGCGGGATTGGGAGAAAATACCTCCTCCAAGGTGACAGTTTTGGGCTTTATCCTCGACTTCTTATGTGAAGTTGTCTTGACCGTTCGCGGGATTGGGAGAAAATACCGCCTCCAAGGTGACAGCAGGTGTTGGGGGTTTAGATTTATCGAGCGTGTCGTTCCATTGATTTCTAATGTAGGCCTTATTATTTGCCAGCTCGGGCGCATGATAGTATTTGGTTCAATGTATTACATTCCTAGTTCTCTGCCATTTACGCCTGGTTCTATTTGAGATTTTTGCAACTCGTTTACATCCTGGGGATATCTAGCATTAATATTGTGTTGTCGTTTTAAGGGTACGCATGCATTAATAGTTCTATTTATTGCTATTTCTAGCTTGAGGATCGCTTCGTCATGTTCTTCATTCGTGTTAATTTCGAGTTCTGGTAGGCAGAGATCCACCGTAACTTAAACACTTCCCAGTCCACCTTATTGTAGTTGTGTCTTAAGGGTTTTGGTCTGAAGGGCGCATTAATTGTCAAGAGTACCGCTAGATAGTCTGATGTCAGCTCGTGCAATACATTTACATCCAGGTCAAAGGGGATATTATTAAGGAGTGCAATGTCCAGAATGTCTGGTGTTTGATTGGGCATATGGGACACAAATGTTGGCTCATCAGGGACTGTGTTTAGTAATTTGTGTTATTGATGTACTTTAGTTTCCTGTGCATTAGTGTTTGCGCAGTTCCAAATTTGGTGTTTACAATTGTAATCTCCTACTCCAATTATTCTATGCCCTAATTGCATGATTTTGTCAATATCATCTGTGTCTACCTCCCCCGGGGGATTGTATACCGACGCTAAGGTGGTTTCAGTGTTGCGAATAACAACTTTGATAGCTGTAGTCTCAGTGTCAGTCAATATTGGGGAATTAATCTGATTATGTTCTACGCTTGTGTGAATAGCTATCGTAGTTCCCCCTCCCCTACGGTCGCGATCATTTCTGTATATACGGTATCCGGGAATGCAGAGACGGTCTTTATGATTTATATGGGTTTCGGTCAATAATGCTATATGAATTGAGCGTGTTCTTAAAATATTAGTTAAATCCTTACCCTTTATACGTTGCCGTTGCAATTCCATGTAATTATTCTCAGTGTGCCTGATTTAGCCATGAAGTGTCTAGAGAGCGTATCTATCAGGCTTAACAGGGCGTGGGTAAGGTTGAGTGCTGTGAACGTATCCGCCATACCTCTTATCGCAGAGCTCTGTCTAACCAGTAGTGATTGTGCTATTCTCATTGTTTGTTCATTTATGGGTACCATCATTATTCTTAAGAGTTGGCCCGTTACCACGCTGAAACCTTCTGCTTCTCCTACTGGATTTACCCGGTTGGTCAGCGACGTTGCTGCTGGGGGAGGCCCAGCAGTCTGCTTTGAGGGACCTACTTTCGGTTGTTTTCGGGGGGGGTCGCTCTTCCTTCACTGGTTCTACCTCAGCGCGTGGCTGAGGTTCTCCAACCGCAGAGTGGTCTTTGTAGGGGCTGCGCGTTTCCGGCCTTTACTATTCCCGGTGAACCACTCTGAACTTAATTGTGTAGCAGCCTCTGGGGGAGCTTGCGTTCTTCCTACTCGTGGGTGTCTAGGAGGCTGCTCACACGTGAATTTCCCACATGCTGTGTAATATGCGGAGCAACCGCGCCATGGCCCTGAATCCACATAAAACGCATTTCCGTTCCATAGGTGGAACTGTGCATGTGCCAGAATAGTGGGGTCCTGTGCACTTAGCGCAAATCGGGGTTGGGGACCTGCATTCTAATTTCACGTGAGCACTGCTTGGGCTCTGCGATTGACCTATATGCTTCAACCCTAACTCTAAGGTAAGCCAAATACCTGAGGTCAAGAATTTTCCTATTTTCTACAGTGTCCTGCAATTCTACTAAGAACATGGGCAGGGGGTCCTATATCTATGAAGCCTTCGCATCTGTACAGCCCCAATGGCCCTGAAACCGCACATAGCCAGGTCTTATAGTAACTCTTCTCCGGTGAGCTCGGTGTACAGCCCCTTAATCACAAAGCGTGCAGTTCTCTCCTCGGGTTGTGCTGTCAAATAATGCTGAACGCCGTTGTCTTTCAGATATTTTACCATTAACTGGTAATCATCACCCAGACAGAACGACTTTATGGCAAAGTCACCGGAGACACGCGTTTGTTCAGCAAGACATTTGTGAGTTAGAGGGAGTTTGTGTAGTTGTTTCATTATGTGGTGGAACTTCACAGCCTGGTTTCTGCTAATAAATATAGGCGCCACGTTTGACCTTTCTACATGCATACCGGAGGGTGGTGTCATGTGGGCTGAGGTTGAGGGTGGTGATGAGTTGGGTCCGGCAGAGGAGGGAGTCAAAGGAGAGGGTGTGTCAGGTTTGTCGTTGGGTGTTGGGATAGATGGAGTGAAGGTTTAGAGGCTGGAAGTGGTATGCTAGGAAGTAAGGTGTTTGGTTTGGCAGCGGGTTTTGGGGAAGAAGGAGTAGTGGTTTTGAGTTTAGCAGCCGGTGGTGAGGAGCAGAGGTTTTGGCTTTGATCCTAGTGGTCATGGTGGGAGATAGAAGTTTGGTGGTCGAAGTAGTTCTATCTGTCTTCGCCATATCTAGAAAAAATAGAGAGCATGAAGAAGCTTTAAAGAAATGAGAAAAAAGTTTAAATATTAAAAAGAGGAAAATGAATACTAGGAGAGAAAGATCAATAAGCGAGCGCTAAAATGCACGGGGAAATAGAGGGTTGGACCTCGAAGAGGCGCTTATGCTAGTCTTGCGACTGCTTGCTATAACCTTATTCCCCTACCCGTCGAAGCTGCGGTAGTGCAATGCTCTGAGAGCTTTAGGCTTTGGCTGCTAGAACCGCGAAAATGCCGAGTCGAAGGCTTTGGTTGAAAACCACGGCAATGCGAGTCGTTCCAGTGGTGGCCACTTCTTTGCAGAGGACTTTTTCTTCAGTTGGAGCTTTCCTGGTAGGTGTCGCCTCGTTGAGGTCTCGAAGCGAAGTCCGTCAAAAATCCATCGTCCTCCGCCGGGTATGAACCCGCAACCTTGGGTATACGAAGTCAGCATGGTAATCATTACTCCACGGAGGGCAACGGTACGTTGTCTGGAGCGGCCGGATTATATACAATGGGAGGTACCACCCTCGCATGACCTGATTGGTCCAGATTGCGGTGCCCTGCCGCCATGTTTGTCTGATTGGTGCACGTGTTTTCTTGTTTGATCTGTTCTGTAAGGCTGGGTGCCAAGTTTTATTCAATTTGCATGTTTCTTCTTTTCTATTGCAATTGTTGAAATGCTTATAGATCTCGATCGCTTCACGGTGCAAACGTGTATACTAATGAGTAGTGGATGTCAGTTTCGTCGTAACGGATCACCTGTTACTCCTCTACTCCTAGAGCATGCAGTGCTACCGCCGATTTTTCCGGTTGACCCAGACGGCAATGTCTACGATGTTCTGTAAGTCTGGTATTGATTCTCAATTGGGTGGTACCCACATGTACTGCGCCGCATGAACAGGGGATGCGATACACGCCTGCCGATGCAAATGGGTCTCTGGGGTCTTTGGCCGAACGAAGGAAACTGCGTATTTGTTTGATCGGTTTGAAAATGGTGTCTATATTGTTGGTCTTGAGCACTTGGAAATTCGGTCTGTGATGCATTTAAGGAAGGGGAGATAAACCACTCCTTTGTTTTTGGGATTTTGTTGTTGTATTTGTGTTTGAGGCTGTATTTTTTATGTAATGCTCTTCTTAATTCGTTTTTTCAGTACCCATTAGCAAGGAGGGCCTGTTCTAAGAGCTGTGGTTCACATACTCTGGTTGCTCTGCCCACTAATGTTTTTATCATGACTCTCTTTTGTCTCGTAGAACCTGATGGATTTTTTTCGGGCGTAAAAATCCTTAGCATGGCTTCCTTCGGAAGGGAAGCAAAGCCGTGGGTCCCGTGTCGTAGATTTAGGACACGTAAAAGAACCTCAGGCCTGATAGAGAGCTCTGTGAGCAAAATTAAGCGGTCTTTCTCGCCCAGTATAGTATGGGACGCTGAAAACCATAGCAGTTAAAGAGCGTCCATAAATAACACGCCATTTCCATTACCCAGCCTTACAGAACAGACCAAACAAGAAAACACGTGCACCAATCAGACACAGCACGGTGGCAGGGAATCGCAATCCGGACCAATCAGGCCATGCGAGGTCGGTGCCTCCCACAGTATATAAGCCGGCCCCTCCAGACAACATTCCAGTCGCTACTGAGAGGCCACGGAGATGTATATGCCATTGAAGATGCTTGCCGCAGACGCAGGCGAAACGTGTGGGGAACAAGGGATGAAGCCCAGTGGACCACGGCCAACACGCCCGGTTTTGTTTTCTATAAGTGATTCTAACACCGGCCGTGAAAGCCTTCGAATATTATTGATGTGTTAACAGTTTAGTGAACATTATGTTTCCTCGTGTTTTATTCGCTCTTCGTCTTTTGTTGTTTTTACAGTCTATTTTCTTTTATTCAAGATATTTTTTCCCTAAAATAACGATCTCGAAATTTTTGGTGTTATTGTGCTGCTATCACTATTGATGCCTTAGGCATATTTTCTGTCTCGTTGTTAGTACTTTTAGCTTTCAGTTTTTATATTATGATATATAGTATTTGAGGTTAGGCGTGTCTCCTCTTTTATCTGGGCTTGAGACTAGCATTAGAACTTTATTCTAAAGGCAGAGCTCTCGCCGACCCTCATTCTTATTCTTCTATATTTATGCGTCTTTTACTAGGCGCATGGGAACATTTGCATTGTAAACTTCAAATTTCTTACTACGTTGTCGATAATGAGCAAAGCATATAGTATTCTCTCACGATCATTCACAACTTTGTAGTGAACATAAGCATAGGTTGATATCCCACTGTTAGCAATCACTCTTTTATCATCATGTGGCGATAAACCGATTTTGCGGACTTTTACAGCTGAAACGTTGCTGTTGTGACATGATCAAATTCATAGGAGTTCTTATTATTTCGCTGTTTTAAGATAATCTATAACTATCGAATGTGATGGCCTGCTTAATAGCGCTTCGTTTTATACCTTTACTCTGTTTTGCCATTCCTCCATCTATATCAAGAGCATGCATCTTAGGTCTCAGTCCGACATAACGCTGGATGATTTTTCCGTTACCTTCATCTTTACACTTACCCAACACTTTTTTGTTCCGTATGAAGTGGCACATGTGACTTGCAGGGTAATCAGATGTAGCCAAATGTTTAAGAAATTGCATTTTGTCCTGGTATATCAGCTGTTGTAACTCGATGAATGAAGGAATCAGTATCTTTGTACCTTAGCTTCAGGTTTTCAGTTCCATAATACAGCAATAGCACATCATATTGGTATGAGTGCACGAGGGTTTTGGAGAAATCCAGCACGCTCATTCCGATGTATATTGGCTTGTTGAACATTGTCTGTCATTATACCATATGAACAGCTGCTAGGTTAGGTCCATATATACTTCTGTCTATGAATGTAGGCTTAGAAATCAGCTTTTCCAATGTTTGTCACAAGGCGTATATCCATACGATTTGAAATATTCTGCATGATTTTTCCAAACATAGCATTGTTGAAGAGTTTGTACAGGTCCTTTTCAAAGTAATTTCTAGCCTGTTGTCTCAGCTTATTATTAAACGCTATGTAAGGTTTGAACAGCACGATTGTTGAAATTGTAGCTCATGATGGATTTTTGTTAGTAATAGTCCATGTGAGAGTGCCTGTTTTAATAGCAAGTAAAGTGTACAACATACTTCTTCCTGCTTCCAAGATGTGCAATTTGTTTCACTACAGTTAAAATCTTTTGCTTCAGACACTCAGGCAAGAATGGTTTAGTAGGATAATCCACATCAGGCTCGATTATATATATCTAAGAGGATTATCATCTCTTAACGTTTCTACATTAATACTATCACTGAAATCCTCCATAAGCCAGTGGATGCTGCATAGCCCATCCATATTGGTTATTTGCATCATATCCACTGAAGTTGTGCATGAAGACAGGAACATATTTCTGTGTTTTGCATTCATTATGGAGACCTCCTTGACGTTTGACTTAAACAGCGAAACTCATTGGAGAATGCTTATGATAAGGTGTTGTGTAAGAGGCTTCCAGATTAGACTCGCACGAGTAATACGGACTAAGAGTACTCTCAAAAAATGTACAGATGACATACGGGTGTTTCAGCATCGTTTCCACATTTTTAAACTGAAGGACAGAAGTTTCCTTTGTAGGCATAACTATACTAGCGATAGCATGCTGCATGCAGATAGCAGCACGTTCCTTCAATTTTTGCACTCCACTACGTCCATATCGGTCATCAAAGTGAGTGTGCCTGTGTATATCTGAGTCTGTGGGCAGCTTATCTCAAAAACGAAAAGTCCGTTAAAAACCAAACTTGGTATTTAGGTTTAGTATCCTCCAAGGATGCGACACGAAGATTTTCAAGAAAATACCTTCACCCCCAACCCCTTTACATGGAACCTTTTTTCGAAAATGTCTATTTTCTCAAAAATGGCTCTAACGATTTTGATTTAAATATCGTATGTGAAAGATATTTACCTCACAAATAAAATGTATAGCTTGAATTTTTGGGAATAGCCTCTGAAGACTACTTTATTCTGAATGAATTTTACAGAATTTTGCATAACAGCTAAACCGTAGGACGTGGACAAAAATTTAAAACCCAATAAATGTAGAGCAAGCTAAAACATACAATTTATGTAACATATATTTTTTCGTGGAGTTTGTCGTTTTTTAGATACTCATTGTTACTAGTTTCAGGCTCTGAAAAACATACCTTTCTCATAAAATAATTTGTGAACTCCTGTGCATACAAAGAAACGAACTTCTGCCACATAGCAACCAGCTTTTAACTATCACTTTAACCTATGTTACTCCCTTATTTCGCTTCTGCTTACAACGAAGCAATTAATAAAGCTATTTCTGATAATTTTTTCTCGATTAGCATTAAGTAAATAGAAGCATAAGCTTTTTAACAATATTTTGTCGCAGAGATGTAGAGAAAGTCAATGTTAATGGTACACATCTGATTTTTCCTCGAGTTTCTTGTATTTGTTGGTAAACTGAGGATTCTTTTGAATGTATTGTGCAAGGATAGCTTAGAAAAAGCCGCTCATCACGATGCTTCTGATGGTTCACACACGCTTTCTTTCCTTCTATAGATGCAGGTGGAGTAATATAACTGCTTCCACGAAGGGGGTTGCACTTGCTAATTCGAAGGCGCACCCCCTACACAGGAAGCAGAGTCTAATCGCTTCCTTTAAGTTGTGATTTGTCCATTTCAGCATCCAGTTTCTTGAATTTCGTCTCTAATATTGTGTCTAAATCAGTTTCTAGAAATACTCCCTGATTTCTGGTTTTGAAGTTCTTGTCTGTAGTTTCTCCAAAACTATTTACAATTCGGCATTCTACTAACTGGCTAATCTTCACAGCTTTATGCATTGAGAGGTCTTTTTGAACAGACTGTATAATCCTATGTTTAGCTTCCTACATGTCCTTGCTCGAATTGCATCGGATGAAGTAGGATTTAAGACGTCCTTCAAACGACGTCTCACATTCTTTCATGTCACACTCGCTTACCATTGTCGTCAATAGTTGGTGTCTGGTAGGCTCAGTTTTGGTTTTCTTCCGAGCCATGCCTGCACCGCTATTCTCTTCATTTCACTCCCATTGTAGTTGTTTCGGAAGGTTGTAGCACATTGTTAATATTTGAAGAGTTGACCGCAATTCATTTCATGCCGTCTCTTGCCATAACTCCATAGAAAGCTTTTGCCACACTGAATACAACTATAGTCAGAAGTAGAGTTCGTTGATGCTTTATTGACTGTAACTTTCTGCAATGTCTCCAGTCTGATAAATTCTTCTAGGTATGATTAAAACGTCCAGCACTATTCTCACCGTAACACGTTCTTGATGCAATTAATTTCGCTTAAAAAAAAAAGAGCTGATGGGCTCTAGGCAAACTGCCGCAAAGAAGTTCAATTTTTTTTTAACCGTGGAGAAGGAACATGCATTACGCATTTGACCCCCAGCAAAGTGCAATGGCTGGGAGGAAATGTGATACTCTTTGCCCTGCTGCAGCATAGCGACTAAAAAAAGATCCACGTTATAACACGTAGTTTGCTGATTTGAATCGTGCCTGAAGCCTTGTGCGGTCCCGCAATTACCCCCGCCGGTAGTATGTGGAGTCTGGGATGCTGGCACACTATGTGTTCACTATGGTGAACTTATATATGAAGCGTTCGATTCATGTATCATGGAAGAAATTGGACCCCGCTTCCCTGGCGTTCGAACGAAGCTGGACAGGAGCGTTCCGAAGTTCTGCCTTGTGACTGTGCCCCTCAGCATGTGCAGGAAGATTGGCGGTGTTGAGCTGGCGATTTGACCGTAATAACTCGGCGGAGTAGGCAGCTTGCTGCAGGAGCACCTGTTTGAGCTACATGGAGACGCCTTCCACACGTGCTGGCAAGTCAGCTGCTGTGGACTGAAGTGTGTTGACCGCTGCGGTGGTGGAATCTTGTAGCTCCTGAAGCTTCTCGTTGATGACGCTGGAGTATACCGCTTCCAGCGCAGCTAAGCGGGAGCCGATGCTCAGGATCTCCGCTTAGAGGTCCTGAATGGCATCCCGCGTCGCTGTGTCAGTTGAGGGTACAAGCAGTATTGCGTCCGCGTTGATGGTCAGCGGTGGTGTCGTCCTGGTCCTCGAGTATTGAGGGCACTGGGCTTGCCCCGTGAAGTGACCTGTGCCACAGAACCGGCGGCGGTGACGGAGATCATGCCCAGTACAGCAGGCGGTGGCGGAGTTGGCACCACAATAGTGGCACCGCGGTGGGGAGATACAGGCGTCGGCCGTATGTCTGAGGTACAGCAGCGTCTGCAGGACCTGTGTCATTCCGTTTGGCTGACATCAACGAAACAATTGGTCCTAACAAGGGCAACCCAGTCGCTAAGGCATCCTCCAGATCCGCACGATCTCGCAGCTTGACTCTCATCAGAGGCGTAGGTCCCCGGCTATTTTCGATGCGAGTGGCCCTCAAACATGAGGACCACTGCGACTTCGCTGAGGCGGTGAAGAGCCGAGTGGAAAGGTTTCTAGGGACCCCCCCCCCCGAACCATGGCGCTGAACCGGGGAGTGGAGCTCTGCGCAGTCGGCGACTGCGGCTGCAATCGCCGAGGTGAAGTGCTGCTAGCTGCCGGTGAAGCAACGGTGGCAGACGGTGGTGATGCAGTAAAGGCAGGACTTGCCTCGGGTGTCGGCGATAGTGAAGCATTCCTCGCGGTGGAGTTGGTCTTCCTAGGGCTGCAGCTCGGCATTGCTTGTTCTTCCTCATCGAATCAGAAGACCTGAAGTGGTCCGCTTTTCTTTTTACCGTGGAGGGGAAACATGAATTACGCATTCAACCCCCAGCTGTGGTGCAATGGCAGGGAGGATATGTGGGGCTCTCCGCTTCCTCATGCTCCATACCCACTAAAAACCCCTACACGACTTAACAGTTGATTGCTGAGTTCAACTTGCTGTTTAGCTTAGCGTGGTCCCACTAGTCCACATGTGTTAGTAAATGAAAGGTAGGATGCTGCAGCACGTTGTGCGGTAGCGGATGAAAGGTTGTGTCTAGGCTGACAGCCATGAATCCTGACTGCAGCCTAGGGACTAAAGGTGATAATAGAAAGGAAATAAAAGGTGGAGATCGAGGAGAGATGTGGACGAAGAATTCTTACTAGTTCTATCTATTGCGGTAATGTTCAGCGAAGCTCCGAGACGTCTTCCGTGTGGTCGATTCCTGAAGACCCGCTGTCGGTGCGTGCCTCTCAACCTGGGCAGGAGGAGGAGCAGTGTCGTTCTGCTGTTTTCAATGTCGGAACATGTCAGCAGAGTGGAGTACTTGCTTTTGGCGAAACCGCTTCAGCTGCTCAGTGAGGCCGTCTGCCCGGATGGATAGATCAGCTGCAGATGCTTGAAGAGTGGAGGTGACTGCGGTGTTTGAAGCTTGAAGTTCAAGCAGCTTCTGGGTGAAGCCACTGCACGTGTCTTCAGCGGCAGCTAAGGGAGCGCCGACATTCAAGATCTCCGTGTGGAGGCCCAGAATGGCGTCCGGCGTCGCTAAGTCTATTGAGGGTGCAGGTGGAGTAGTGGCGATGATGGTAGTCGGCGGTGGTATGGTCAGCGATGGTGTAGTACGGGTTGGTGGTGTTGGCGGCCTGTTCCTGGGGTAAAGAGGGCATTGGGCTTGGCCGGTGAAGTGTCCTGTGCCACTACAGGTGGCACAGAACCAGCGGCGACGGCACGGCGGAGATCGTGGTGATCGGCAGTGGTGATATTGGTACCACAGTAGTGGCACCGCGGTGGTGAGGAGCAGACGTCAGCTGTTATGCCCTAAGGAACAGCAACGTCCTTAGGGCCGGTGGCGCTCCTTCGGCTAGCCTCGATGACAAGAAGTCGCCCTCATAGGAGCAGCCCTGACGCCAAGGACGCTTCCAAATCAGCCTGGTCCTGCATCTCCACACGTACAAGAGGCGTTGACCCCCGGTCGCAGTATATGCGGGTGGCCCAAGAAGGCTACCGCGACTGCACTTTGGTGAGCAGATGCCGGGTGGAAATGTCCCTAGGGATCCCCTGTACAACGGCACTGAACCGGGGCGGCGGTGGTGATGGTGGCAACTGCGGCTGCAGTTGCGGCGAGACTGCGGTGGCAGCCGGTGGCGAAGTAAGGCTTGCCGCGACCGGTAGCGACGGAGGTGCTGCCTGCTCGGCGGCTGCCGAGGAAGAGGTGTCGGGTGCTGCATTAGCAGAGGTGGCACTGCGCTGTCTCTTCTTAGCCATCTTCACGAGTCGAAGAAGAAGCTCTTAATAAGATTCGTTTTTTTTACCGTGGAGAAGAAAAATGCATTCCTGCATTCGACCCCAAGCCTTAGTGCAATAGCTCGGGGGATATGTGGAGCTCCCCACATGTGGAGTGCGGTACATCCACATGTTACTCGTTATATAGAGTAGTATCGTACCTACATGCATTAATCGGGTCCCGCATAGCACCCCGTTTAGTAAGTGAAAGATACTTAGCTGGCATGCATTGCATGCGAGTGCGTTAATACTACTTACTGGGATTGTCCATGAAAGCTGAACAATACCAGTGGATAATCATATGTTAATTTTATAAGTGTTTTATTCGAGCAACACTATGTTTTAATTCTGCAGGGTGTACCTGCTTGTCATGCACTGTCTATAGGTAACGTGTTATTCTACATGCATTAAATTTAGTCTTATAGTATATGTTTAGAATTGAGATTTATATACTTGGAGTTATGCTTCTGCGCTGGTGCTTCGGGAGATTTCTCCGTCCGTCAGTATTTGCGCAGCCGCTCGTCGCTGGTGGTAGTAGTACCGGGCTTTTTAGGCCTTCGTCATCTCGTTTACCATGTAGTTGCCAAGGTCGTCTAAGTGACTGACTCCACATTGCAGCTGCCCGAAGTACGCTGCCCACGTCGATCACAATGGGAGGCCCCTTCCCCCGGTCCGCTGAGAGCTGGTTTCGGCTGAACGGGATATACGTATGTTCCGTAGGAGTGTGAATTATTATATCAGAGTTATTTTCAAGGTTTAGTAGGGCCGTGTCTTCGGAGTTAGTCTCGTTGCAGTCCCAAATGAGGTGTTTTGCGTTGAGCCTCCGGCTATTAGTACCCTATTGTTTACCTGCAAGATTGCGTCCGCTATGTTTAGAACGCCTGAGGGGCATATGCCGCCGTGATTAGAACCTTGTTGTTGTCTATGGTGATGTAAATACTAGTAGCTTCTAGAGTTGAAAATTGAGGCTGCGGAGCGACATCATGACCTATGCTATGTTTTATTGCGGCAGTCCCGCCTCCGCATCTGTTTTGATCGTTGCGATGCGTAGGTTAACCTGGAATGTTAAATCTGTCTTTGTCGCTTAAGTGAGTTTCTGTAATTAAAGCTATGTGTATGTTGTTGCGTGATAAGAAGTCTCTAAGTTCCGTCTTTCGTTTTTTTAGGCCGTTGGTGTTCCATGTCATACAATTAAGGTTGGGTGTGTGATAAATAGGAAGCCAGGAGAAGTGAGGAGTTGAAATAAGTCTCGATAGGAGGCCAGGATGCACCGGGTCTCCGACTCCCGCGAAGTGGTCAGTAGTTCCTAGATGTGCATACAGACATCCTGTCTGTCGGCGTCCTTTCAGTGCTCAGCTGTCGCACGTCTGAACATGTTGCGCTGCTCCAGGCGAGGGTCTGCCAGAGTCTCCTCTCTCGTCGGCACTTCCTGCGGGGGTTGATGTGGCCTTACCTGTGGTTGGCTTGGCTTTCGGGTCCTTGGCTCGTTTACCCTCCCACCCCAACGCTAACGACGCCCATCACCGGGCCACGAGGGGCAGGCGGCGCGCGCACCGGAGCCTCTCCACTCGACCTCCACTTCCCGCCTGAGCTGCTGTGCCCCCGTCCCCTGGGAGTTGCGCGCTGCGAATTGAGATACAGCGCGCATTTCTTCTGGGGTGGGGGAAAGTTACAGCTTTGCGAGTCGTGGGAGGCCGCGCACTTAGAGCACACAACGGCACCCGCACTACGTTGCCTCCGTGTGCCTCAGCTGCTGGCATCGATTACACTGTATGGGGTTGAAAGGTCTCCGGTAGGCCACCTTCACACGAAAGTGTAACACCTGCTCCAACGTCCTCAACCGGCCAGGTCCACAACTGTTGCCAGATCCACCAGGTATAACGGTAGAGGAGTTCGGGCTCGGTCGTAACACCTGAGTTGCACTACCCGCAGCACTGAAAAGTGCGTGGAGTGCAGCTCAGCTCTAATGTCCTCTTCCGCGCCGTCAAAGTAGACGTGCTTTACCACGGCACGGAAGGTCTCGTTGTTCCCAGAGGTCCTGGTCAGCGTGAAAGGGACCCTACGTTCCCTCAGTAAGGCAGTCATGCGCTGGTAATCCTCCGCGGATCTAGTGCGCACCATACAGTCACCTGAAATGGGGGCTCTGGATATTACATACCCTCCACTGGGACGCAGGGCGTCGAAATCTCTGAGGTTCTGCAACAGAGAAACACAGTGGCGGGGGATGTAAATAGGAGCTTGGAGTCGGGAAGTAAGAGCTTGGGAGTAGGAGGATGGGGAACTGGGAGGGACTGGGATCGGGTGCACTGGACGCTGGGATGAGGAGCAAGGGACGGGATTAGGTTATGAGGCAGGAGGGTAGAAAGGGGTAGGATGCGGACTAGGGTTAGGAGAGGAAGGACCAGGGATCGGCGACACGGGATGAAGAGGCGGGGTTGGCAGGAGCGGTGAGGAAGCAGAAGAAGAGGCAGCGGAAAGAGACGGAAGACGGATGGAACGAAGAAGGAGCAGAGGAAGGGTGTGTCAGAGGGGAAGATCCGCTATAGATAGCCCTCCTATTTATACTAAGGGCACGGACCGATTAGGTAATGCGATCTAAGCCGGGCCTTTATCTTGTTTTTTCTATGTTTTCAGCACGAGTTAGCCCTCATATTTTAGAACATTTCAAGAGTTAAATTATATGTGAGGCGCATGCTTTTTACAGGTTTTAATAGATGTTAAAGTGTCTATACATGTTATCTGAATAAATCCATCGAGGACTAAGCAAGTACAGTTGAAAGTTCAACATTCATTTCCCGCTATTGTTCCCCATAAAAACCGTCCGACAGTTTAATGCATATTCTTGCCTGCAAAAAACCGGCTTTCATGTTTTAACTCCAGTCTTATTTGTCGCTGCTTAGCATCGCCCCTAAAAACCAGTTTTTAGTTTGTCTATTCTCGAATCATGTGAGACATGCTCTCCTTCACTACCTACGATAGAAGAATTGAGCCAGACCAACTGTATACACTCCCTCCACTAGTACAGTACAGCCATATTTTAGACGTTTTAAGAAGTTAAATTAATACTCAGTCGCGTTTTTTTTTTAATATTTTTTTAACATTTATTTATTTTTATGTGGATAAATCCATACCATTTCATTTAAACCAGTATTTTGCATGTGAAATTGGTAGTCTCTCATTCGTTACCAAGTTGTATCCACATAAACGTTATCCAGTAGGTTAACGCATTTTTCTTCTCCTGCATATCCGGTTTTCGTCATATTTTCACTAATTTTTAGGTTTCTGCTTTCCTATATAGCCCCAGAGCAGCATGTAAGCACACCCCCTACCGCTAAAAGTATTTAGTTGTATTTTCTCCAAGTTTTGGGTATTCGAAGCCTAGACCGTAAAAATTAGGTTGTTGTACATAGCTAATTCAGCATATTGATATATTTATATACGCGTTTTAGGGGTTATTCTGTTTTAAACGTTGCAGTGCAAATGAAATCTTAAAAATTCCTGTCATGAAAGGACGGGAATCGAAACTTTGTTCTTTTTATAAAGGCATTAACCATATTAATATCTCAATATTTGCCCTTAATGTGTATTTATTTAAACTATATAGCATTCTTCGCTTAGAAGCTATAAAACAGATGCTTTATAGACTCGAACTAAGACCTTAATGTTATCTTTTGTTTTATTTGTATCAATATTCAAGAACGGAAGGAGGAGCAGCCGCTTCCGGTTTATTGACCCTCTTCATGTCCATTCTTCTAACAGCTATTCGTCTTGGAATTAGGGAGCATTACAGTCAGTGATTGAAGCGGGTCCTTTAGACTAAGAGGTACTTAGAATCTTAAATGCATACGTTAAATACATCAATTTCCTCTTAATATCGGCCTAGTAGTTGAGAATTACGCTCAAACTTTAAAATATCCTCGAAAGCTATAAATTCCAACCAAGAACCTACAATCATAAGTTATTCTCACAACTGTAGTTGCGTAATAACAACTGTGTCGGAAGCTTGGCCCTATCTCGTTAGGATTAATAGTTCCTGAGATAATTATTTTTAAAGATTTTGCTCAAACACAGGACCTTCAGGTAAATCAGTATATATTTATATCATTGCACGTAAGGCTATATTGAATAAAGTTTATTCGAAGTCTTTATCTAAATTAGTATAGCCCCTATAACAAATTAAAGATTCATACATCAACCTATAATCGACCCTCTAGGTTAAAAATCAATTTATAATCATAGTTCTGTATGCTAAGATCATCAATATTATATCATTTTATGTTAATTTAGGCCCCATAGTTCAGGATACAGCCAAAAACTTAAAAAGTCATCGAAAGTTATTGATTCGAACCAAGGACCCAGTATTATAAATTATAATTTAATCTGATGAAGCATAATAATAGTCACCCTGTGGTCTTTGTCCCATCATGCTAGAACTAACAGTTTCTGAGAAAATACTGTTTAAGTGTTCACATCTAACCCCGGACCCTAAGGTAAACTGGTGTATATTTACAACATTACACTAATTCTTATCTATTGAATGCATTTCACTCGCAGTCTTTATTTAAATTAGTTTAAGAGATATATAAAGCTAAACTTTAATATATCCACCCAGAATCGAACCCAAGTAATTTGGAGCCTCAACGGCAATTGTTCTTGAGCCGCAGTAAGCAGCGAAGTTAATCAATTTTTACCGCATTGTTCTATCCTAAGCAGTTCAGGAGATATAAACCATAATTTAGTAGACATTAAAAACATTGCATAATACTGTAAAATATTATCAAAACGCCTGAAAATGGCTAAAAGGTCTGTTTTAGAGTCCTAGGTACCAACAAAACATTCTAGATGTTTGGAAATGAGCTGAATTAACTCATCAATACCCTTTCCTACAGTCCTAAACAAAATTGTATGGCATGACGACGCTACAGATCACCATTAAAATCCTGAAATATATATGTGAAAGCACTACAAGCACTGAAAAATAGTCGCAAAACGCACAAATATGCTTGTAAAAGTCCTAAAAAGCACTAGAAAACACTGCAAAATAATGTAAATGAGAGCGAAAACCCATTGCAAAACGTTTGAAATACCTGTATTAGGATCTCAAATACCCTTACAATGGCTCGAAGGGTGTGGAAAAAAGAGCTAAAATGCTTTATCAATACTCCACAACTAGCTGTTCTAGAGTCCTAAACATCCTCCAATTGACATGGAATGCCATTAAAAGCATATTAAACAACTTTGGCAGTACTAAAATCACCTTACAAATCCCGACAAATACATATGTAAATCGCTGAAATATAAAACTAAAACATACTCAAATATTTATAAAAGCGTAAAAAATCAATAGAAAACACTGTAAAATAATGTAAGATATGAGCAAAAAGGTCTGAAAAAGCCTAAAATTCCAGCTTTATAGTCTTAAAAACACACAAATTGGCGTGAACTCAGTTAAAAAGAGCTAAAATATCTGATAAGTACCCTGAAACTTGCTGACCTAGAGACCTAAACACCCTCCAAATGGTATGAAATACCATTAAAAGCATTCGAAACAGCTGCCCTAGCACCCGAAAAAAAAGTATGAGAAAAACCATAGAAATACATGATAAACAAAGCAAACGACCTTCAAAGGGACCCCAAAGAACTGTAAAATACACCTAATACTCTGAGCTTAGGTTAGGACATCCCTTGCTCCGTGAATTCCCTATTTCTATCATCCATGCGCATTAGCCCTAGCCCTGATCTCTCGCTAGAGACTCCTCACCTCCTTGAATTCCCTATCTTTCCCATGTATGCGCATTAGGCCCTATGCCAGGAGCCAGGAGCAGGAACTAGTCGCCCGAGTGTACTCGGGCGGGGGCAAATCACCACGGTACCTATCCGCTTTTCTCGATGATTTACCCGTGTGATATAATAGGTGTAGTCTTATGCAAGCGTTTATGTCTGTGTCAAAGTAATGTGGGCTGGGTGTTTCTCTTGGTGCAACCGGCGCGGGCTGGTTTACCTACCGGAGTGGTCACCCACCCAGAGAGGGACCAGGCCCGGTGCTGCTTAATTTGGCCAGCCGCTTGCGGGCTGTCAAGGAAAGCAGTGCCAGCTAGCGGGGAAAACTGAAAGGATGTAGGTAGGGGGTGGGGGAAAGCCAGTGTTGCAGAATCTGGTCGGAGAACAAATTGACGGTCACCCATCTGAGCTGTGACCGGACCCGATGCTGCTTAACTTGGCGGGTGATACTGTAAAGGGAGAGATGTCCGAAAAACTACCATCCCAAGGCGACCTTGGGAAGACGGTAGCTTACACGTCTCCTAGGCAGCGTGTGGTCGCATAGACCGAGAGTGTTCACCTGAGGATTTGGGTGAGGAGCAAGTTTAGTGTATATTGTGCGAGCGCTTTCTCGCACAACGTCCACTATGTAAGGGATTCCGGAATGGGAATGGAGAATGTGGGACGGGAATCTACGGTCTGTGCCATATATCATCCTCAGTGCCCTGTTCTGCACGGTCTGCAGTCTGCGGACGGTGGAACGAGCCACCGAACCCAGACCTTGCAGCCGTACAGCATCAGGGGCGGGATGTCCGCGCGGTACAGCCGTAGCTTTAGGTATGTAGGCATGGTGGAGCGGAAGATGGGAAACAACTGCCGTAAGGCAGCGTGTCCCATACCGACCTTCTCCCTGACATGTGGAGTGAAAGTAAGGCCGCGGTCCAGGAGGACTCCGAGGTATTTGGCGGCGCGGACCCAGGGGGTCCGCCGCCGCCGCAACCTCAGGGACCGCTCCGGCCGCCAGCCACGGACTTTAGCCAGCAGTAGAGCCGAGCTCTTCTGCGGTCTGATGGCCAACCGCCACTGTTCACCCCATCTGCCTATGGCCTGGAGCTGTCTCTGTAGCGGGGGGAAGCAGTAACAGGCGTTCTTGTTACGTGCCATTATGAGGACATCGTCGGCATACTGGCACGTAACAGTGCCGGGATCTGTGGGGAAGTCCGACATGTAGGCGGCAAAGAGTAACGGTAACAGCACGCTACCTTCCGGCACTCCCGCCGCTATGGGTCTGACTGTGGAATGCCTCCCCTCCACCCTCACCCTGAAAGTGCGATCCCGAAGGAAGCTACTAAGCAGGTGAAGGTAGGGGGGCGGGATTTCTGCGTTCTTGAGTTTATACAAGAGTCCCTGATGCCACGTGGTGGCGAAGACCTTTTCCACGTCCAAGAGCACCGCGACTGTTTTGAAGTTGTCCTGGAAGCCCAGGGCAGCTTCCTCAGCCAGTCGCAGCAACTGCAGGTTTATGGAATTTCCAGTACGGAAACCAAACTGGTGATCCGGGAGTAGGAGTCTCTCCTCGAAGAGAGGGGTGAGGCGAGGTAGGAGTAACCGCTCGAATACTTTCTAGACGATCGGGAGTAAGCTAACAGATCTATAGCTTGACGGGAAGACCTTGTCCTTGCGTGGTTTCAAAATGCATACCACCCTCGCCTCCTTCCAACACGTTGGAAAGTGACGGAGGTGTAGGTATGCATTGTAAATCCGCGTCAGGTGGATTACGGCCTTTCGGGGTAGGTGCTGGAGCATAGGCGCCGTGACGCCGTCATGTCCAGGGGCTTTGTTGGGCTTTAGGTTTTTGAGTTGGGAGGCCACCTCTTTCGGGGTGACTAAAGGAATGCGGATCTCCTCGTAGAGGTAGTCTACCGTCGCTTCCACGAGTTCAGTAAAGTCCTCGTCCTGGGGGTCTTCGCGGGGTTCGAATTGAGATTCCAGTTAGTCTGCGAAATCCGTGGCTTTATCCTGGGGCTCAAAAGAGAGTCTCCCACGGGTGCCATGGATGGGATGCTGAAACTGACTTTTGTCTTTCCTGAGGGATCGAATGATCCTCCACGGTTGTTTCTCTTCCAGGTTTACATTTGCCATTGTGTGTTCCCAGGCCGCTTTGTGGTGCGCGCAAAGCAGGCGCCTTGCCAGGGATTTGAACCACTGGTACACTGCTTGGATCCTGGGATGGCGGAAGCGCTGCCATAGCTTCCGGACGGTTGCCTTGGCTTTTAGCAGCTGTCGGAATTCGTTAGGTATGGTTCTCAGGTTAGGTTTGTTAGATGGGATGCGGTAGGTATGCGCGCGTACCACATTCAGGATTTGTCGGGAGAAAGCCGTGGCTGCCGCTTCCAGCGCTTCGATGGAATCGATGCGAGGTCGCGGGTCCACGGTTTGGTTTAGGTCTAGGACGGCTGCGTCCCAGTCGATCTCATTTATCCAGTCTGGTGTTACCAGAGCTGATACAGTCTCGGTTGTATCCACCACGACAGGGTCATGGTCGGAGTCCAACTCGTTTACCGCCGAGAGGTCAAGATAGAATGGTGTTTTCTTGGTGATTATGATGTCAAGAACATCCGGTTTCGCATTGAGATGTCCTGCGATGCATACCACTGGGTGAAGGTTCAGTAGGGTGGTGTAGTCCGCTTCGTGGAAGCGGTGGTTTGGTGGTTCATATGCGGCTATCAGCAGCGCGTCGAGCCCGCCAACGGCAAGCCGGATTGCGCAGGCCTCCACGTGCTGTAGTGCTGGGAGTTGGACAGGAGTATACCAGAATCCCTCTTAACTACTTATAGTATCGGTTGCTCACCAATACTGCATTCCTTCGACTACTGGCATACAAATGAGGCATTCTGAATGAAAATAGGATGGACATGTCCACATTCTTTTAATTTTCGGTCACTGATATGCGTTCCAGAAAACATGCCAATGCGTTGACATTTGGCAAAAGGGACAAAGGTTCCCTATCTCAAACTGTTTATCTAGGGCTCCTCTACAATTCTGCCAATTTGTGCGGTCGAATCTGGGACATTCTGTATACAAGCAAAAGAGCACAAGCTCTCAGAATTTGTATTAAGACTTGCAGACTTGCTGTTGGTAACACAATATACCCTTTCTGCGAAAAAGCGTATAATAATAATAATAATAATAATAATAATAATAATAATAATAATAATAATAATAATAATAACGTTGCCATCCCATATAATGCTAAATACTGTGAATAAAGAAGTATCTGAAAGAGAAAAAATACGATTTGTCCCATTCACATGACTTTCTCTATCTGTTCCGCAAACAAACTATTGTTCAAAAGTTTATTACGTACATCATGTTAATAGAGATAAAGTTAGCAGAGATTGTCTTATTACTTGCTTCCTTGTAAGTAGAAGGGAAGACAGGTTAAAGTGATAGTCAAATCTTTTAAAAGCTGGTCGATATGTGGACAGTTGAAGTTCGGTTCGCTTTCCATTGCCTCAAAAACTAAAGAGAAATGAAACGAAAGTTGACACCGTTTGAGAAAATGTATGTAATGTAAAGTTGAAACCAATAACAAGAAATATCTCGTAAACGGACAACTCTACAATAAACAAACATGACACAAATTGTGTGTTCTATCGAGATTTATATGTTTTGTGTAGCACGTTTTAGTCTTACGGTTTAACAGTTATCCAAAATTCAAAAAAATTCATCCTGAAAAAACAGTCTTAAAAAGTTATTCCCAGAAAAGTCAGTACAAGCATCTTATTAGGATATAAATACCTTTAATATGCTGTATTTTAATCAAAATCATTAGAACCATTTTTGAGAAAAACAGAATGTTCAAAAAAATTTTCCATCTGACAAGTACTTTGGGATGAGGGGATATTCTTGAAAATCTTCGTGGCACATCCTTAGAGGATAATAAATTTAAATAAAATAATAATTAACGGTCTTTAAGTTTTTTAGCTATACTGTTCACCTACACACACAGACACATATATACACAAACATTCCTATTTTCTAAAAATGTTTTTGGACTCAGAGGACCTTGGGTGAGTACCCAAACCTCACTAGGACTTAGCCAGGTCAGGGTCAGTCGCCTGTTGAGCAGCAGAGACCCTGGATCAGAGAGAAGTCAGGATAGGTGATCATCACGAAAGTGAGGTTATGAATGATACGAAGTGACTGAGAAAGGATGAAAATAAAAGTAATTATGGAGTAATTGGTGGACAGAATGGTGGTAGAAGTTGGAGAATCCAAAGAAAGCAGGCCCAAATCCCCCATACGGGTTCCAAACCTGCCTGGCGAAGGGTGAAAGACGGGCGGTGTAACCACTCGCGTACCGCGACACCGTAGAAATATTCCTACTAATCCATATTACTTTCTCTAACACGCATTATATACAATGTACGTAGTAGCGAGAGAATTTATTGTATTCTACCAAAACATTTATGTGGAGATTTCACCGGAAATGTATGTTTTAAAGTCCCCTGACACTAAAAAAATCAGAAAAAGGTGCATTAGTGTGTGTGGGGGAGGGGGAAGGAATACATAGCTTAAAAACGAAAAGATCGTTAAATACCAAATTTGTTAGTTAACTGTCTTTCAAGGTTGCGACACGAAGATTTTCAAAAATATCCCCTCACCCCAGGGAACTCAGGGAACTCAAAATCTGTATCCTGTGAAAAAACCTGTGAAATCTCGATATCGAATTTTGGGCGGATTACAATACCTTCTCTACACACTATGTACATATTACTTGTAGAGGACGCAAGAAAGCCTTATACGGCTGCTTCTCACTAACCGAGATTCGAATTCGGAACCTCTTGAATATGAGGCAGATACGCTACCAGCACAGTAAATGAACTTAAATATAAGCTTGTTATAGAGCTTAATAAGTTTAACAAGTCCTAAGTAACATTAATGAAGAGAATTTAATCATAGCATCTTAATTCACGTAGCCTAGTCCCTTACCATATCCAAGCTTTACATTTATATTTCATTCCTGTAACGCTAGTGCCCTAAGTTTGCTTGATTCCAGAATTAGCAGTAAAATGTAAACAGGCTAGAAGTCAACCTTGCATTTCGTAACTCCTGCTGAGTGTCCGTACTGTAAACATTGCAGTGGTAAGTTGCTTGCCATTCCCAGCGACTAGAGTTGTGTAACTGTTTAAAACCAGAGCTGTTCTTTTGATATATCTAATCCAAAACTGTAAACTGTAAATACGTGGTATCAATAGTAACACTGCAATAAAAATTTGATGTTCCATTCACTTGACTTGCTCTACATCTCTGCAACAAATTATTGTTAAAAAGCTTACTCTTCTATTTACTTCATGCTAATCGAAATAAAGTTAGCAGAAATGGTCTTATTACTTGCTTCCATTAAGTAGAAGGGAAATAAGGGAGCAGCATAGGCTAAAGTGATAGCCAAAAGCTGGTTGATAGTGGTAGAAGTTCCTTTGTTTGTATGGCAAGGAGTTGACAAATTCACATATGAGAAAAGTACAAGTATTTTAAAACTGAAACCAATTACAAGGAATATCAAAACGGTTAACCCTACGAATAAATGCATGTAACATAAATTGTATGTTTTAACCAGCCCAACACTTTTGTGAAGTAATTTTTGTCTATCTTTTTCTATAGTTTACCCGCTATGCAACATTTATCTACAATAAAGCTGCCTTCAGAGCCTATTCCCAGAAAATTCAAGATACACATCTTATTTGCCATGTAAATATTTTTAATATGCGATAATATAATCCAATTCGTTAGACCATTTTCGAGAAAAGCAAAATGTTCAAAATGTTTCTAATTAAAGGGTAGTTCGTAGCAAAGGGATTTTCTTGATAATCGCATCCTTAGTGGATACTGGTGCTAAATACTAAAATTGGTATTAACAGTCTTTTCATTTTTGAGCTATGCTGTTCACAGACACACACATACAGAACATACATACGCACCTTTGTCTTACTACTTATTTCCTTGTAAGTAGGAGGGACATATGGAAGGGAATACACAAGGTTAAATCAATTGTCAAATCTTTTAAAAGCTGGTTCTATTCGGCTTGCTTTACATGGCCTGCAGTAAACCAACAGAGATGAAACGAAACGCCACATCTCTTCCCGCTTGAGAAAAGTTAAAGTAGTTTAAAATTGAAACAAATAACAAGGATATCTCAGAAACGGTCAGCTCTACATAAAAAGCGTATATGACATATATAATGTGTTTTAACGAGACCTACAGTTTTTGTGTGTTAAGTTTTTTTGCTATCTATTAGGTTTAGCCGTTATACATGATTTTACAAAAAACAATCAGAATAAAGTGCTCTTCAGAAGCTATTCCCACAAAATGCAAAATATATACTTAATTTTTGTTGTCAATAAGTTTAATATACGACATTTTAATAAAAAATCGTCAGAGCCATTTTGAGAAAAAAAAAAACATTTTCAACCCATTTTCCATATAAAGTGTAGTTGGGGGTGGGGGATATATGTCCGGTGAAATCTAGATATCGAAATTTTGGATGCAATACAATACCTCCTCTGTACATTATCTACATAGTAGGTGTAGAGAAAGTAATTTTTTTTTTGGAGTCAGGTGAAAACTCGACTTCGAATTTTTGGATGCAATACAATACCTTCTCTATACACCATGTACATAGAACGTGTAGAGAAAGTAAATATCTTTTGTGTTCCATTCACCTGACCTTCTCTACAAACTATTGTTACAAGAGATTATTTCGTTCTCTACACGTACTCTGTACCGAGCCACGTGCTCAGGCGTATCGTCTCTCGGCGGCGGGATGGCGTGGTGGTTGTCTGCGGACTAATGCGGTCTATGGGAACTGAGCCAAGGGATTCTGATGCTCCCCGCGTCAAATTTAGAGCCCCTCCACGACCGTTCTCATCCTGTCCAGATGTCGGCCGCTCTGTGAAATTACACTTACCTTATCCTTCCTCCTGAGGTCCGAAGTACAATAAGCCCACGGCTGCTGTATGGAATGCCCATCCGCCACACACACACACACATACACACACATTGTGTTAATTGTTAAACAATTTTAAAATGGATTCATTATTTTCATCTAAATAGGAAGGAAATTATGTGTTACACTAGGATAAAGCATATATCTATTTATATATTTTAAATATATGTGAAATGATTGAAATTTGATCCACTCTCTACGACCAGAAGCAAAACATAAAAAACGTAAAACTAAAGATGACCTCCCGTTTAAGAGAAGTTTAAGTAACTGAAAATTGAAGCATAAAGAATATTTCGAAAACGGTTAACTCTAAAAAAAAAAAAAAAAGTATATGACATAAATTGTGTGTTTTAATGAGATCTGCACTTTTTATGTAATCTATCTCTTCCGTTTACCAGTTGCAAAATTCATCAAGAATGAAGGGAGGGGTCTTCAGAAGCTATTGCTAGAAAATTCAAAATATACATTTTATTTGTCGTGTAAATATTTTAAATATACATTTTAATAAAGTGTTAGAGTCATTTTTGAGAAAAACAACATTTTCAAAAATTGTTCCATGTAATAGCTTGGAAATAGGCTTTTTTTTTTAAAAACTTCGTGTCGCATCTTTGAAAGATACCAAATTTGGTATTTAGAGGTATTTTCATTTCTGAGCTGTGCTGATAATAGACACACACATACACACACATACACACACATACACATACACACACACACACACACAAACGGACCTCTCTATAAAAATGCTCTACTGAATTTAGCGCATCTCAAAGCAGGTATATTTCCGGTGAAATATCGACATCGAATTTTTGGGTGAAATACAATACCTTTCTGTTGCTACTAATGCATAGTACGTGTAGATAAAATAGTTCGAATAGATAAAATAGTTCGAAATTTTTCCACCAGGACGGAGCTGAAACTCTTCGTATACATCACTATCAAGATGTTGGGGAGGTTTTGCTTATCCCACAAATGCGTGACGTCGATGGAGATAAGCATATCTGGCGCACAACTTGTAGAAGGGGCTTGACGAACAGTTGAAATTGAGAAAAGAATTTGATGTCTAATGAAAAATCTTTTGTTAACATTCACATGACTTGCTCTACCGATTCCGAAACAAACTATCCTTTCAACGATTAATCTTCTAACTACATCATGTTTATAGAGATATACATTAGCAGAAATATTTTAAATATATATTATTTTATTTTCATATAAGGGAAATTAGGGAATACAGTAACTAAAGTGGTTTCTCTTAAGAACTGTTCGCTTTGTGATGACAATGTAGGTCTGAAATCCCTGCATGGCCAGGATATAAAAACAGAAACAAAGGATGATTAGTATTCGAGAAAAATATACTAGAATTGGGAAATTTAAAGAAAACAAGTAATATTTCTGAAATGCTTAACACCATAAAACAAAAAGTATTAAATGTGTGTTAACGAGAGCAACACCTTTTTCGGCAGAAAGATTTTATATACGTCTTACTGTATACCAATTATGCAAACACCATTCAGAATAAAGAGGATTTCATAAACTATTCCCATAAAATCCAGAATATACATTTTTTAGTATATGATACTTTAGACAAAATCGTTCGTCACATTTTTGAGAAAATTGAATATTTCAAAAATCCATCCATGTAAGTGTGGTTAGGGGTGAGGGTATTTTGCTGAAGCACTTCAAGGTGCATCCTTGGAAGTTATTGAAGTTTGGAGGGGTTTTTTTTTCAGCATAATTTTTTGGGTCGCTTTAACATCATGGTCATGTCGCGACCTTTCTAGTTGTACATAAAATATTTTTCTTTTCCCTTTCTGTAGCAGACAGGTACAACATATGTAGAAGATAGAGAAATCATGGTCTTCTACCCGTAAATTCCATGTCGAAATTTCACTGGAAATATATTTTTTAAATCCTATAAATCCAAGAAAGCATTTTTAGAAAAAGTGTCTATAAATCTGTATGTGTGAACAACATAGATCAAAAAGGAAATACAAAACTTTAAATTGATTATTAAGTATTTTACAAGGATGCGACACAAAGAATTTCTAAAAAAGACCTCTGCCATTAAAATTACCCTTTACATGCAACATTTTTCGAAAATTTAGATTTTTTCAAAAATAGCTCTAAGGATTTAGATTGTACCATATGTTTATAATAGTTTCATAAATCTTTCTTCATTCCGGATGACTTTGCTTAACTGCTAAACCGTAAGGGATAGACAAAACTTATTGCACTAAAAATATAGATCTAAACAATTTAAAAAAAAAAAAGAAAAACACTAAATGTTGAGCTTCAAAGGTATGTGAAAATGTGCCTTATATCTTAAATATTTTCTAAGTAGCAGATTTTACAGTGGCGAAATGGAGCTTTTACTCCTTTTAAGTTAAAAGTATCATTAAAAATGTTTCTATTTTTCTGATTTTTGGTAAAATTTTGCGATTTACAAGACCTCATTAGTGCAATCCCTGTTGCGTTCGAACTTTCAGGATCCGTGAGCTAAGTTTTACTTTCTAAATCAAACTTTTATTAAACACGGAATAACTCATGTGTACAAAAGTCACAACTATTTTGATCAAAAATTAGGTTTTATTATGCTTGAGGGGTGGGTTAGAACGAAATTTCTATGGGAAATGCATGATATGGCTTAACATAAATTTATAAAGTAGTCAAATTAAGTAAGAGCCAAACATTATGAAAACTAAACCCAACACAATATTAAATGCCAATCCTCAGAGAAAATATTTTTCTACGACCGAACGTAATTGAGTAGTTTATGAGCTCATTGATCGCAAACTCGATTTTTATGGAATCCACTCGTAAGGAACTGCAGCAAGCTTAAGATGCAAGCCTAAAATAATTTTATTCCAACTTTTCACTCGCCAAAATAATTCTAGATATACGTCGTGACAAACCAATATTATTGTTGTTCTGTGACGTATTTTGAGAAAATGGTACAGTTTGAAAACTATGATAGTTTTAGAGCTGCGAAAGAAGCAGATCAGATTTACTACCTGTCCTAATGCAGCGAAATAAATAACAAACTATAACCCTTGCTGAATGGCTCAAACCTAGCCTCAAATGTATTTCATCTTTCGTTGTTTTTATTTTAATATCAGAAAATTGTCGTAGAATAAGCATTGTATGATATGCTAGCGTAAAGTTTCTTTTTGATTCTCACGTGATTGTGAAACTCGACTACGTTTGTTTCACAATATTGCCGCTTGAATCAAAAACCATAACTTTACACTCTTACATCATAAACAACTATATTATATTTTAAATAGTTATTTTGTATACCAGGTGGCCTAATTGTCCTGAAGTGTGCAGATATCCCTTCGTGCTTTAAGTGAGTTGTAGATCTCAACGGTGCCATTTCAATCTAAACGTTTCAATAAGGAACTGGCCCTCTCAATCAGCGCGACCTGCCCCCCCTGTTGGTGAGCACTGATAAGCAAGGGTAAAACGATGACCGCTCACCGAGTTACTGACCAGTTTTAACTTTAAATAACCTCGTTGAGTACTGCAACTCTCTTAACGTACGCAGGGTTATCTGGGCATATCTGATGCGCGACGATTGGGTCCTCTGGTATATGTGAAAATGTGAAATCACATTAAAGTGGCACCACACAGGACGATAAACTGCCAAATAACTAATTTAATAAATACACAAATGATGTGAATGAGTAGAACATATTCGAAGATGTAAATTAACTCTGGATCAATGCAAAATTTGAAACCATTAGTAATTGTGCCAGTAGAGTAATAACAATATATTTGTATATCTTGATATTATTTTTCATGAAAAAAATCTGATGTGTTCCATTCACGTGACTTTTCTCTGTACCACAAACAAAATCCCCTTAGAAAAGCTATGCTTCTATGTACATAATGCTAATCGATATAAACATTAGCAGAAATGGTCTTACTACTTGTAAGTAGAAGGAAAATAAGAGAATACACTAGACTAAAGGTTAGCCTAATCTTTCAAAATCTGTTGCTATGTCAGACAATAAATGAAATTGGATTCACTTCTGTATTCCCGGGAGTAGGTAAAACGAAAGAGATTAAACGAAAGTTGACTTCCCACTTGAGAAAAGTTTCAGGACTTTAAAATTGAAACGATTAACAAGGAATATCTTGGAAACGGTTAAACTGTACAATACATATAGTATAAATTGTGAGTTTTAACGAAATCCACATTTTTGTATAGTAGTTTTGGTCTATCTGTCAAGATTTAGAGTCACACAAAAGTCATCCAGAAGGAAGATTTCAGAGGCTATTCCCAGAAAATTCAAGAATTACAATACATTTGCCATGAAAATATCTTAAACTTAATTTTAATTTAAAAATCGTTTGAGGCATTTTTGAGAAAATCGAGCTTTTATAAAAATGTTCCACGTAAATTGAAATGGCGTTTTATTTATGGACGTTCTTTAACCACTGTACCATTCTATACTGGACGTGAAAGACTGCTTAACTTTGCTCAGAGGCCTCTCTATCAGGCTTGAGGTTCTTTTACGTGCCATAAATCTACGACACGGGACCCACGACTTTACTCCCCTTCCGAAGGAAGCCATCCATCGTCCTCCGGGTTTGAACCCGCGACCTTGGGAATCTGTGGGTGGGGGTCCGTGGAAGATATTGAATCTAAATACCAAGTTTGGCATTTAACCGAATTTTCGTTTTTTATTTTTTCTACATGTACTAGGCAGATAGTGTATAGAGAAGGTATTGCACTCCACCCAAAATTCGATACCAAGATTTCACCGAAAATATATGTTTTAGGGTCACCGATATCCAAAAAAAAGCATTTTCAGAAAAATGTCCGTGTGTGTGTGTCCGTGTATCCGTGGGTCTGTGAACACGATAGTTCAAAAAGGAAAAGTCGGTAAAACACCAAAGTTAGTATTTAAGTTTAGTATCTTCCAGGGATGCGACACGAAGGTTTTGAGAAAAATTCCTCCACACCAAAATACCCTTTGCATGGAATTTTTTTCGAAAATTTTGATTTTTTTCAACAATGGCTCTAACGATTTTGATTAATATTTTGCATATTAAAAATATTTACCTGACAAATAAAATATATATCTTGAATTTTCTGGGAATAGCCTTTGAAGACTACTTTATTCTGGATGAATTTTACGAAATTTTGCGTAACTTATAAACCTTAAAAGAGGG
Source organism: Hymenopus coronatus (assembly GCA_030762935.1). Lineage (NCBI taxonomy): Eukaryota > Metazoa > Arthropoda > Insecta > Mantodea > Hymenopodidae > Hymenopus > Hymenopus coronatus. The sequence goes on along the minus strand of CM060896.1, from coordinate 27,252,891 downwards.
ACAAAAACTTACAGCACAAAAATTGTAGAGCACCTTAAAACACGCAACTTATCTTATATACATTTTTTCGTGGAGTTGATCGTTTTTGAGATACACATACAAAAACACGCACTCACACGAACATATTTCTAAAAATACCTTTTTTGGATCCAGGAAACCTCGAAATGTGCATTTCTGCTGAAATCTTGGTATCGAATATTTGACTGCAATACAATGCCTTCTCTATCTACTATGTAGAGAATGAAAGTAAAAATCATGTTGGGTATAACAGAGGGAAACAGTCTTGGTGTGGTGTGGTTGCAGCAAAGCAGTAAGGCGCGTTAGAACGTTAAAAATCTGATGTGTTCCATTCACATTAGTTTCTCTACATCTCTGCAACAAATTACTCTTAAAAAGCTTATACTTCTACTAACTTCATGTTAATCATACTAAAATAGCAGAAATAGTCTTATTACTTGGTTCCTTGTTGCTATGTTTGCTTTGTACCATGCTGGTTGCTATGTCACTGCAGTTCCTTTGTTTGTATGGAAGCAGTTGACAAATTCCTGTATGAAAAAAGTATAAATCTTCATAGCAGAAACCAAAAACAAGGAATGACTCAAAAACGATGATTCCACGAAAAAAATGTAAATAACATAAATTGTATGTTTTAACGTGCTCTTCATTTTTCGTGTAGTAAGGTTTTGTCCATCTCTTACGGTTTAGCAGTTATTCAAAATTCCGTAAAATTCATCCAGAATAAAGTAGTCTTCAGAGGCTATTCCCAGAAAGTTCAAGATATACATTTTATTTGCCAGGCAAATATCTTTAATACACGAAATTTTAATCAAAATCTTTAGAGCCATTTTTAAGAAAATCAACATTTTCGAAAAAAGTTCCATGTAAAGGGTAGTTTGGGGTGGAGGGATTTTTTTTCAATATCTTCGTGTCGCATCCCTGGAAGATACTAAACTTAAATATCAAGTTTGGTATTTTACCGACTTTTCGTTTTTGAGTTATCGTGTTCACAGACACACTGACACACGGACACACGGACACACACACACACACACACACACACACACACACGGACCTTTTTGTGGAAATGCTTTTTTTGGATACAGGGGACCCTAAAACATATATTTCCGTTGAAATCTCGGTATCGAATTTTTGGATGGAGTACAATACCTTCTCTATACACTATGTACATAGTTCGTATAGAGAAAGTAAAAATATATAACTCTTTATTGGAGCCAGCAGCTTCGCTGCATCCTTTACTGAGAATAAATTAGTGACTAAAATAGTGAAAAAGTGTTATTATTATTATTATTATTATTATTTATTCAAATATAACACAATTTCCTGTCTCCGAGACTGTGAATTGAGATGGATGTAGTAGATTCTACGTTCCCTCCACTGATTGCGAAGCATAGCGGAGAGCAATACTAAGCAACACAAAATACAATTGAAATCGCATAAAACATATATTTTGACATCCAATATTTCAACAATGTCAAACCAACATAAAACCAAAAGAAAAATCAAGAAAACACAAAATAGCTAGTACTATAACCTAGAAAACAAAAATGGTAAGTGCCCCATTCACATGACTTTCTTTGTCTGCTCTGCAAACAAACAATTTTTACAAAACATTATTCATTCATCTACCTATACGAAACAAGATACAAATTACCAGAAATTGTTATATCACTCAGTTCTTTATAAGTGGTAGTAGGAATATATAATTTTTACTTTCTCTACATGTATTGTGTACATAGTGTATAGAGAAGGTATTGCACTTCACCCAAATATTCAATACCGAGATTTCACCGGAAATATATGTTTTAGGGGTCCCTGCATCCAAAAAAAGCATTTTCACAAAAATGTTCCGTATGTGTGTGTGTGGATTTGTGTGTATGTGTGTGCGTGTGTTAGTGTGTTCGTGTGTCTGTGAACACGATAACTCAAAAACGAATAGTCGGTAAAATACCAAACTTGGTATTTAAGTTTAGTATCTTTCAGGGATGCGACACGATTTTGAGAAAAATCCCACCACCCCAAACTACCCTTTTCATTAAAGTTTTTTCAAAAATTTTGCTTTTCTCAAAAATGGCTCTAACGATTTTGATTAAAATATCATATATTGAATATATTTATCTGCCAAATAAAAGATATATCTTGAATTTTCTGAGAATAGGCTCTAAAGACTACTTTATTCTGGACGAATTTTACGGAATTTTGCATAACTGCTAAACCGTAAGACATGAAAAAAAAAAACTTAACACACAAAGAGTGTAGTGCACTTTAAAACACACAATTTATGTTATATGCATTTTTTTCATGGAGTTGGTCATTTTTAGATATTTTTTGTTTTTGGTTTCAGCTTTAAAGACTTATACTTTTCTCATACAGGAATTTGTCAACTCGTGTCCATATAAACAAAGGAACTTCAGTGACATAGCAACCAGATGTTGACCATCACTTAACCCATGGCACTCCCTTATTTCACTTCTACTTACAAGGAAGCAAGTAATAGGACTATTTCTGCTATTTTTACTTTCTCTCCACGTACTATGTACATAGTGTATAGAGAACGGATTAGTCGCCCTCCGTGGTGTAATGGTTACCATGCTGACCTCATATACACGAGATAGCGGGTTCAAATCTGGAGGAGGACGATGGATTTTTTCGGCTGTAAAAATCCTTAGCATGGCTTCATTCGGAAGGGAAGTAAAGCAGTTGGTCCCGTGTAGTAGATTTACGGCGCGTAAAAGAACATCAAGCCTGATAGAAAGCCTCTGAGCAAAATTAAGCGGTCTTTCACGCCCAATTTAGAATGGGACGCTGAGAACCACAGTTGTTAAAGAGTGTCCATAAATAACAGCCATTTACATTTTCTTGGTGATTTCACCGGAATTACGTGTTTTGGGTCCCCCAGAATCCAAAAAAAGCATGTTTACAAAAAGGTCCGTGTATGTGTGTCGTGGGTGTATGTGTGTGTGTGTGTGTGTGTGTGTGTGTGTGTGTGTGTCTGTGGACAGCATAGCTCAAAAACGAAAAGAAGGATGCGACACAATTATTTTCAAGAACATTTCCTCATCCCCAACTACCCTTTACATGAAACTTTTTCTGAAAATGTTGATTTTCTAAAAAATGGATCTAACGATTTTGATTAAAATCTCTTATATTTAAGATATTTACATGCCAAATAAAATGAATATCTTGAATTTTCTGGGAATAGCCTCTGAAGACTACTTTATTCTGTATGAAATTTACGGAATTTCGAATAACTGCTATACCGTAAGACTCAGATAAAAACTTACTACACAACATTTATGTTATATACATTTTTTCATGGAGTTAATCGTTTTTGAGATGTTCCTTATTTTTGGAGTTAGCTATGAAAAACTTTTTTTTCTCATACAGGAATATGTCAATTCCTGTCCATATAAACAAAGGAACTTCAGTCACATAGCAGCCAGCTTTATACTATCACTTTAACCTATGGTACTCCCTTATTTCGCTTCTACGTACAAAGAAGCAAGTAATAGGACTTTTTCTACTAATTTTTTTTCGATTAGCATAAAGTAAAAAGAGGCATAAGATTTTTAACAATAATTTGTTGCATGTGAAATGAAAGTCATGTGAATGGAACACATCAGATTTTTTTTCGATTAGCATTAAAAAAGTAGAACAAAAATTTTTCAACAATAATTTGTGCAGAGATGTGGAGAAAGTCATGTGAATGGAACACATCAGATTTTTTAAAAAGCTATTGCGATGCCACTGCTATTGAAGTTCTATTCTCTTTGATAGCAAGGAGTAAAACAAAAGCACAGATGACTCTATTTGGGAGATTATAAGTATTATAAAAGTAAAACCAATGAAAGGGAATATATCAGAAATGGTGAGCTCTGCATAAAAAGATATGTGACATAAATTATGTGTTTTAATGAGATCTACATTTTTTCTGTAGTAAGCTTTTATCGATATCTTACGATTTACCAGCTATACAACAGTTATCCAGAATGAAGAGGTCTTCGGGGGCTTTTTCCAAGAAATTACATATTTACATTTTATTTTACATGTAAACATCTTTAATATAGGTAGGCATTTTAATCAAAATTGAAAATCGGAAATCTCGTAAAATGATTCGTGTAAGGGGTATTTTGAAGTTAGTGTCGAATCTTTGTAAATACTAAACTTACCTCACATATACACACACACATTCACTGGTAGTTTTTTATTTAGATTCCCACCAAACATGTTTTTCAACTGAGATCTTGGTACTTCATTTTTGGGCAGAATACCTATTATGTGTAGTCTGGTGCACGAAACCGTACCGATACGGTGAATGGCAGTTTAGGTTGGTAGGCGAATGCCAAGCCCTCTGTTCAAATCCCTGTCAGCTATAGCAAGGTGTGATTGGTAACACGAGCTTGCCCTTTGTTTTGCGATGGTATAGGTGATCCAGACGCCCAGGCAGTTTTAGATGCAGTGAAACATAGAATTCAGAATGCGTCTTATCTTAATTTGATTATATTACCAGCTTGTCGAGGAAAGGGAGCAAAAACAAAATTGCTAATCCTATTCGAATAATGCAAAATGCTAACATTTGTATATTTTTCGGGTAAAGGGGATGGAGCAATTTTATCTGTTTTACTTTATGCATATTAACTTAAACCCCACATTATAAATATTTATTTAGAATCATTTAATTACAAAATAAGGCGGCGTTCATTAACGTTCAATTTACCTACACAAAATTTACCCAGTATATAAAAAGGTTCCTAAAACGTGTTTTCGTTAAGTAGACAATCATAAAGGGAAACTAACAAAAACGATTATGGAACCAAAGTTGGTTAATGTTCTAGAAATTAATTCATCAGGCCCCGTTCCTTATAACAGCATCCATTCTGCAAGGAGGTGGTGTTGACAATCGTTTCACTCGGGTGAATGGTCTCCTTATTCCTGCTCTGGCCATACTCACCTTAGCCACGTCCTTTCTTGTGCCTTGTGTGTTGGACTTGAATATCAACAAATAGAATATTGGAAAACCCAGAACTGTTGTGGAACAAAAATGTTGAAAAGTTTCCGACAGCATTAAACAAAGAAACTTTGTGGCAACACCGTCCAGAATGCGATCGCTCTCATGTTCGCTCTGGTATGCGGCATTGTAGCTGGAACGTGAGACATCGCAGTTCGATGGTAAACAATGGCGCGACGCAAGAGGATCCTTCGGAACGCGAGACTTCTCGCGACTATAGAATAGAGAGTATACAAAAACGAAACTCGAGGACGGTTCCTATGATGTGCATGAAGCCAAGGTTTTTTTTACACGCCATATTGGGACCTAGTAAACGCAAAGCGAAAGCTGTTTATTAAATACGATTTTAAGCAAATTAAAGCGTTTAAAATAATAAAGCAAGAACATATGTAATGAAAATCTCATGTGAGGTATACAAATGACTTTCTCTGCTTGCTCTCCTACAAACTATTTATATGACAGCTTATTCTTCTGTTTCTTGTTAATACTGATATATTTTAATTGCGCATTTCGTTATAGGTATAAACGATAGTCAAATCTTTTAGATGTCAGTAGCTAGGTGATGATGTGAAATCCCATTCTATTAGCATGAACTTGAACAAAGAAAAGAAAAAGGTATGAACGGTGGTTTCCACGTAAGAAAATGTGTATGTATTAGAAAAAGTTTAATTCATAACAGTTGGTATCTCGAAAATGGTTAACTCTACAAAAGATGTACAAATTGTGGATCTGCATTTTCTGTGTAGTAAGATGTTTATCTCTTTCTTTCAGTTGTGATTAAAATGCCATTTGTTTAAGATATTTTTATGACGAACGAAATGTATAACTTGAATTTTCTGGGTGTAACCTATGAGGATCTCTTCATTCTGGAGGACTTTTATATAACTTTTTAATATTGGTGAACCGTAAGAGATAGACAAAAACGCACTACATAAAAATCTGATGTGTTCCACTCACACAAGTTTCTCTAGCTGCTCCACAAACAAATTTTCTTATAAAAATTATTATTTTATCTCGTCATGCTAATCAAGATAAACATCAGCAAAAATGATCTTATTACTTGCTTCCTTGCAAGTAGAAGGGAAATAAGGGATTACATTAGGCTAAAGCTAAATATTTTTAAAACTGGTAGCTATGTGAAACAATTGATATTCAGTTCGCTTTCCATGGTACCGTTGGAGAAAAGTTACTCAGTTTAAAATTGAAACGAATAACAAGGAATATCTCAAAATCGGCCAGCTCTACATAAAAACGTATATAACGCAAATTAGGTATTTTAACGAGATCTAGATTTTTATGTAGATAGTAAGTTTTTGCCTATGTCATACGGTTTAACTGTAATGCAAAATTCTGCAAATCCCAACAGAATAAAGATGTTTTTAGAGGCTATTCTCAGGAAGTTAAAAATATAAATTTTTTTTGTGATATGAATATCTGCAATTTACGATATTTTAATCAAAATGGTTTGATCCATTTTTTGAGAAAATAACAAATTTCAAAAAGTTCCATTTAAGGGTAGTTTGGGGAGGATTTTCTTGAAAATCATCGCGCCATATACTAAACTTAAATACCAAGTATGGTATTTAACGGACTTTTCGTTTTTGAGCTATGCGGTCCACAGACATGCACATGCGGACCTTTTTCTAAGAAGGTTTTTTCGAACTCAGGGGACTTGAAATCATATATTTCCGTGAAATCTTAACATCAAAATTTTGGGTGGAATACAACACCTTTTCTATCCACTATGTACATTGCACATACGGGCAAGGGAAAGCTTAAATGCACAGCTCATTAAAATACACAATTACATCATTTGCATTTGTAGTTGTTGGTTTCAGTTTAAGATAAACTTTTTTCATAGAGGAAGCCATTCCTAGCAAGCAAAGAGAACCAAATTTCAATTGTTTCACATAGTGACCAGCTTTTAAAAGATTTGACCAGCACTGTAGCCTGTGTATTCTCTTATCTCCCTTCCACTTACAAAGAAGCAGGTAATAAGCCAAATTCTGGTAATTTTTATCTTGATATGCAATAATAATAATAACAATCTTTTGTAAGAAAAATTTGATTGTGGAACACCTAGAGAAAGTCATGTGAATGGACTCCGATTTTTGAGACTGTTTTGTTTGCTATTCATATGTACAAAACAAACCCTAGCAATATGCAATTGTGGTTAGGAAAATATGTAGGAAGGAGTAAATAATGGGCTGCCAAGTTTTATTTAATAAAAGAATATAAATGTTTAAGACTTTGAATCAGAATGGGCAATAAATATGATTAGACCAAACTAATCAGTCCTATTATTTAAAAAAAAAACAAAAAAAACAACGTAAAACTGAAGTTTAATGCAAACACGTGATAAACCACATTACTAATTTTGCAGGAGACATTTCATATTGCTTTAGCTTATTAATTGTATTTGCGTTAGGTGCTGAGCAGCATTGGCCGCCATTTCTCTTACTACTGCTCATTATAAGAGCAGAAAGGCTTCAAGAGTCAACAAATATTCTAACTTGTACAGTGTATAATGTACCGTTGAGTAGAATATAAGCCCAGTAGCTAATATACACAATTAATAACATTAATATGTATATTACGAAGTGGGTAACTTCAACAGCGCAGCTGCTTAATCGGTCCCAATAAGACAGAATTTGTGCATGCGCACTGAATTTTGACGCACGGATTACAGTCGAGTTTCCTTTTTGTGTCGCGACACCATGATTCTTCCCATTCGAGATGTTTTTGCAAGCTACGGTTCCTAATATCTTCGATAAATTTCCAGAAATATTTTCACATTATTTTCTCGCTAAAAAAAGGAGTAATAAGCGCATTGCAGGTGTGTTGTGAGTTTTACTGAGTCGTGAATGACTGGAGTGTTAGCGCAGTGTTGCGCGTGTAGCCGTCAACTGTCTAACGTCGAGTGAACTATTTGTAGCACTGAGTTTAAGAGTTGGTTTGTAAATATTTTTGAGTCAATACAGACATTTGTTACAAAACCAAAAGGCACTAACAGCACCGGTACATTTCGGTGCACCTGACTGTACACTGTACATATGTGTTAGAGAACGCAAAAACGGGAAGAACTAGGGAGCGTGTAAATACTGCAATGAGACTAGCATATCGGCAGAATTGCATAACCCCTCCAAATGCGCTCTAATGAGTTTCAAACATGGCGCACGTGTGCGATTTAATTAATTGGATTATAGGAGAGTAAGTTGGCATCCCTGTAAATTACATCTAAATTATGTTAAATAGGACCCAGTATTTCAACGTTAGTTATACGTCTATAAAAGAAAAAAACCCAACTAGTAGTATCCATTTCCGGTGCTTGTCACTTAATGGACGCGAAACTGAGCTTTATGTAACTGCAGTGCATGGCTCATATTAGGGAGCAAAACTAATGGAGCATTGTTGTGCGGCCGAGATTAAACTGCTCGGGGCAGCGAAAGAATTGCCCTAACTAATTGTGGCTCGGTTATTCTGCGATAGCATGCGTTAATTTACCAGTCTCTCCCCTTTCTGCTAATTCATAACTGCCGTATATCGTTTAGCGGACCATGGTTCTACTATGACGTGATATTGATTCTGCCTAGATCTGTCCAAGATTATACAGCGTTTTACGCTGTAGTCCCAAAATAATGGCACAGACATAAACCACGTTTTAATTGCCGAATACCTCTTTAATTAGAGATTATTATCATCATCAACAATCCTCATTTGTTATCCACGGTAAACAGCCCGTAAGAACCACTAGTGGATGGTGTACACAAAGTCAGTGGTTTCCATAGCAACCAAGCATCCCTTACAAACCTTTTATTTGTTGTGTGTTTTAATTTTTCTGCTACGTACAGTAAATAAGAGAAGTATTGTATTCTACCCACAAATTTGATACCAAGATTTTGTCGGAATCTTAAACAGCTAATGTGTTACATTCACATTACTTTATTTACTGTCCTGCAAACAAACTACTCTTAAAAAAGATTATTCCTCTATCTACATCATGTTAATCGAGATAAACATTAGCAGAAATTGTCACATTACCTGTTTCAGTGTAAGCAGAAGATAACAAAGAGAATACAATCGGTTAAAGCGATAGTCAAATCTTTCAAAAGCTATCACTATTTGAAACAATTAAAATTCGGTTCTCTTTGCGTGTCTAGGAGTAAAACAAAATATCTATGAAACGAAAGATCGACTTTTCGTTTGAGAGAAGTTTATAAGTGGTTTGAAATTGAATCTAATAACAAGGGATATCTTGCAAACGGTTAACTCTGCAAAAAATGAATATGATATAAATTGTGCGTTTTAACGAAATCTCTGTTTTTTTGCAGTAAGTTTCTCTGCATCTTTTAGATTTACCAGTTTCGCAAAAGTCGTCCACAATGAAGAGGACCTCAGCGACTGTTCCCAGAAACTTCAAGATACACATTACATTACACATTACATTTCGTTTGTCATCTTAAACATATGGTATTTAATCAAAATCGTTACACCCATTTTTGAGAAAATCACAATTTTCGAAAAATGCTTCAGGTAAAGGGTAATTGGGGGGTTGAGGGGATTTTCGTGAAAATATTCGTCTCGCATCTTTGGAATATACCAAGTTACATACACACACACACACACACACACACACACACACACACACGCATGAATGCACGCACACACTGCATGCAAGCCACAAATACGGACATATTTCTAAAAATTCTTTTTTGGAATCAGGGGGTCTCTAAACAAGCCAGTGAAATCGCGGAATCGACTTTTCTGGTGAAATACAATACCTTCTCTGTCTACTACATACATTATACATGTGCGCTAGAGAAAGTAAAAGTACTCATTTGTAGCTCAGGAGGCCACAAGACTAATATTTACAGGAAAACTCGATATTGGATTTTATGCTTCTCCTTCTTATACGTAGTAGAGAAAGTAAATAAAATCAAAATATATAGATATCAGATAAATACATGCCTGATACATGCACAAATATGAGTTATTCTTCAGAGGAATCTCAAAAAATATCACAAAGGAAAAATAATTACTTCAAATATCATGAAATTACAATTTAATCTGCAATGAGGTCATGTGAGACAACAACACATCCTCATTGATCTGACGTCACCGTTTAGTACGCGGTAGCTAGCAGGAAGAATTTTACTATTCTTGCTGTGCAACGCGCAGTGTTTATTCCCGTTTATACCTTCCCCAATTAGTACATTGTACATAGAAACAAAAGGTATTGCATTCCACCCAAAAATTCAATACCGAGATTCCACCGGAAATACACGATTTAGGGTATTCTGCATAAAACAAAAAGTAAAAGGTCCGTGAGTGTGTCTGTGTGTCCATCAAGACTATAACTCAAAAACGAATAGTCAATTAAATACCAGCTTCATACTTAAGTTTAGCATCATCCAAGGATATGGTATGAAGATTTAGAAGAAATTCTTCCAAACCAAGCTACATGGAAAAAATTTCGAAAGTTATAATTATCTCAAAAATGGCTCTAACGATTTTGATTAAAACTGTGTACCAAAGATACTTATAAATTAATTCAAATGTGTATCTTGAACGTTTCGGGGATTCTCTCTGAAGTCCTCTTCATTCTGAATGACTTTTGCATAAATGGTGAAGCATAAGAGATCGACAAAAACTTACAAAAAATTTACACCTCATCAAAGCACACAATTTGTCATCTTCATTTTTGTGAAGTACGTATGAAAAAAGGATCTTACAAAAAATAATTAGACATTCACTATTAGCACAGTCATTATAGCGCATCGTGCTATACGATGACGTCACAATTCATTCGCTTACGTCAAAATAATAAAATCTTACAATTCAATATTTTTATGTTAATTTGGAAATTTACTTTTCATTATAAATATTTTTAACCTTCGTGCATGTGTCCAATTATGCGTCATAATGCTTTTAGTCATCTTAAAAAAAAAAAATATACCAGAGAATTTTTACAAACATAAATTATGTTCTTGCCAAGTTCATTTAGAATATAAAATGAATATTTATTTCATTTTCATGATTCACTATTCACCCGTTTTAAAATATTATTCTTCCATCTATTTCCAGATAAATTTTCCAATTGAAATTTACCCTTTTCGTTTCAGGATACAGCAAGAATAATAATAGTGAGATACTTAAAGAAAAAATCGCTTTATGTTTTCTTTGAAATGCCTTGGCGAAAAATAAACGAAAACTCTATTCAATAACAAGGGATATCATAGGAATAATGAACTCTAAAAAATGTCCGATGTGTTCTCTATTCACATAACTTTCTCTAGATGTCCCACAAACATCCTAAAAAGATATGTTTTTCTTATCTACATCATAGTAATCGGCATCACATCGACTAACATTAGCAAAATTGATTTTATTACTTGCTTCCTTGTAAGTTGAAAGGAAGTAAGGGAATCCACTAAGCGAAAGCGATAGAAAAATCCTTTAAAAGCCGGTCGCTAAGTAAAACAATTGGAATTCGATTCTCTTTGCTTACTAGAAGCATACAAAAAGGGACGACAAGAAATATTTCTACCGAAGTTTAAGGAGTTTAAAATGGAAAGCAATAAATCGGAATATCTCGAAAAGGGTTAAATCTACAAAAAAAAATTATACACGTTTAATGTTAGTAAATAAAGACATGGGAAGGCAAAATATTAAAGTTCTAGCTCTAGTAGTATCTCGGATAATTGCATTTAAATATTTTAAATGTCTAATGTGTCTTGCGGAGTTACATTTGTCAGAGAAGTATGATAGTAAAAATAACATTTACATGATAAATGCTTGAATAATCATGTTAAATGGTTGGCAATCTTAGAAACTTTATAATTAATAAATGAATTAATGTATATACCAAGAACGAAGCGAACGGACAGTAAAGTCAAAATAAACTTGTTGAAGAACATCAGACATAGGTATATAACAGAACAAATTAGACAAACTCTCAAAAACCTCTTTAGTCAGCACCGGCAGATTAATTTTCAATGGATTAAAGGGGACTTTGGCACATTCGGTAATGAAGCGACTGATAAACTTGCCAAACAGGCGACAGAAGATCACATTCCTCTGATTTACAGCAGGATACCCAAAAACACAATAATAAAAGATGAGAGGGAAAAGCACTGAACAATGTCGGCAGATATGGTCCAGTACAATAAAAGGAGTAGTAACGAAGAAATTCATCCAAACGGTGAAAGACAGGATGAAGGTCACCATAACTTTTACATCAAACATAACAGCGAATCTCAGGTTTTACTACCACCGTTTTGGGATTTTGTAAGTCATAGATGTTCTTGTGATTACGTTGATCATGTTCTATGGGAGTACCCAATATTAGATCAGCAGCAGAGTCTTCAAGGCGAAGCAGTCTTGTTGCGGCGAGAGAACGAGCAGGTACTAGGGCAAGGTTGCTCTTGGGTCTGCGAGTTGTTTACACGCTACGCGTGTAAGGGAATGTGGTTTCCTGCATTTTGGTTGAAATTTAAGTAGAATACACTTACGGAAAAGTAAAAAGGATCAATTAACGATGACTGTGGAAAGGAAAAATACGATAGGTTGTTGTTTTTTTTTTTTTTTATTTTGATCGAGATTTGCCGAAGCCATTGCCATACGAAATGTACGAATTGATTTACGAGGTGTTTCGTTTTGGGTTTTCGAAATGTCAAATTATATCATGTACCTCTGGAACTAGACCCAGGCATTATTAAAGGGACTCTTAGGGACAGTATTGTCACTAACGATTGATTCTTGGGGCTCGAATCTGCGTTATAAAATTCGCAATGGAGTGCGAACGGTTAAAATGGAGTTGAAAAAAACATATTCCTTCTTATATTGACATTGGGAATATTAAGAACTTTGTAAGCTATGAGAGGCAACTTAGTTCGTGTGCATTTGGTAATAGTACGGGTCAATTACGTCCACGACGTAGGATAATAAATCAGACGTCCCGCGGCGAGGATCCGCCAACGTGGGCACAGTTAGATAAGGTTCCCCATTAGACGGGTGCCGGCGGTATTAGCGGAAGAGAGAGGCGGACAACAAACGGAGGTGCTACAACCTAAGGTGGCCCATTAGACTCCGTTTCAGCTCGAGAGCAACAAGAAGATATTGTACGTAGCCGGTCATCGAGGGGGACAATCAAAAAGTAATTTCATACCGGACAAGATTACTGATGTGAAACTGGATCTGCCTACCACTGGGGAGGAGGGTTCAGAGCAGGCTCAGAAAAGGCGGTTGCTGTCATTACAGGAAAACAAGAACGAAAACACGAAAGTGATGGAAATGGAAACACATTCCGCGTCTATAATCGGTGCTATAATCTGTGTCAAGTTAGTTATGTCCTGATGTCAACAACAAGGCGGAGCTGGCTCAACTCGCCACGTGTTAACGGTACATGTACGCACATAAGTTTTGCAACGCTAGCGATATATAGCGGCGCTAGCTTGTTGACAATAAATGGAGTTTAGTAACACATTAACTTATTATATCTATAAGTTGCAGCATTAATGGTATCGTGCAGAAGCATAATGGTTACCTCTAATCGGAATCCTGCAGAACTTCAACTCCTGATAGAGAAGCATACGTACTTATCGAATAGTGTTCTCACATTTTTTACAATGCCTACTAGTTCAAGTTTTAACCATCTCGGCACTAAACTCACACACATGGTCCTGAAGCCACTTAATAATGTCATCTCTCCTCCAAGACATATTGGGGATGATTTCTGCTTTAACACTGTGGTAGCTAGCGTTATCTAATTCGATAACGGGGGTAGGATAAAGTTTCGGAAGGACAGATTGAAGCCACCGAAGAAAAACAGTGATTTCTTCATGAAAGTCCTTGGTGCTTTTGGATTCAAAAGTCAATAAACCACCGTCTACAAAACAGTTTCACTTCCAATATGAATATGATGAGTCTTCTTCCTTTGCCTGTTGGTTTTTTCAGACCTGTGGAGAGACCAGAGAGAAATGTTTTTTATCTCTTACGGTTGTATCACACCAAGCTGAAGAAGCTGTATATTCCTCATTCAGCCAAGTTTCGTCAAAGAGGTAAATGTTACGGCCCTCACTGCGAAAAGGTTTGATCTGGCGCAAATATTGACGTCTCCACATCACAATGCCGTCTCTGTCCACCATAGCTGATTTCCGCCCTCGCGATTGAAATTTAAATCCGATATCAATCAACAACCTGTGGAGAGTACTTCGTGAGAAATGTGGCAATTCTGTGTCAGTTTTTACTGCATGAAAAATGTTATTTAGAGTCGGTGGTTCATTTCTGAAAAAACAATCATGAACTTTACCGCGAATATCACTTTTCGTAAAATCGTCGTATTTCTCCGAACGTTTTTTTACGTTTACGCGATTTTCCCGGTGCTCTTAGGCTTCCGGATGCTTGCTGTTCATTTCTAACACCATGTACACTAAATATACAAACTCCAAGGAGATCACCCGTTTCTTTTTCGATATTCTTTATGGCCGATTAGGGGTTTCTTTCTTTAAGCACCGCGAAACAATGCGCGACCATTCACCTCTCGCCATTTTTTTAAGGCTTGCCTCGGTTGTATTTTATTACGACTGAAGTACCGGTCTGTTCCATGACTGCTGCTTTTAAACTGCATATAGCAAGTCCCCTGGGCTTGTGATGCATGCGAGATGTACAGGAAATACAGTCTTAAATAGCACACTATCTGAAGCGACCCTGCTTTATAAACAATAACAGCTTAATCAGCATTCACCTCGAGAATTACCGGTTGTTTAAGAGAGCTGTCTGGTAGAGGCTCGCAACTTATTGTGTCCTTTAGTAACCAGTGTCCTTTAGTAATATAAGTTAGCTGCATTTTATTTAACAGTAATAAGCTAATAAAGTCAATATATAACTTCACCTGTCTTCTGTCTATATGTTTTTTGTAGAATGTGTACATTTGTTGCAAATATGTCTTTCAGAATTCACGAACCCAGAGCCATCAGCTTGATACATGTGATATGGATAAAATGTCGGGCTATTACCTTTTGTAAGAATTGAAGCATTTGCATACGTTTCTCTCCGAAACTAACTCGCGCAGAGCAGTAATCTGAAAACTATTACAGTACTGTACTTTTAGGAGGCTGTTACAATATGCATCCACGTAAAAGCTAACACCCATTACCTTCTCGGAACCAATCAACAGCCTAACGCTCTTCTTCTTCAGTATCTCTGTCTCTCTCTCTCTCTCTCTCTCTCTCTCTCTCTCTCTTCCCTCCCATGTGTTGACACCAGGACAGAACTAAGTTGACACAGATTACAGTAGCCTAGATCCGAGGCTGCAGATAAAGCGTAAACAGGGGGGGCGATGGCATGTATGAATCAGCTAGTAAGAAAACTAAGAAAATGGCACCAGTGCCAAGTGATGGGGTTACGGTTGAGATAGCCATGCCTCCATGATTTTTATTTTTGCTGTCATGGTATTGTGCCAACACATATCTTTAAATGTGAACTGTTTGAGGAAGAATCCAGTAAAGCAGATGTTATTAAGGGATTTTATTTCTGGTTATAATCCGGACATTGTGTTTTTGCAGGAAGAAAATATTGATAATTTAAGTTTTGTAGGCCCTCGCTATAATTACACTAACATTGGTGAGAATAAAATTGGTACTGCTATAATTTATTAGGCAGGGTTGCCAATTCAGTTAATAGAAAAGCACGAAAGTGGCAGGATCACAGCTTTGTTGACTGCAGATAATAATTTATACTTAAATATTTACTATCTGCCGACTGGAACAAATAAGCGCAAGGAGAGGGAGAAATTTTTTGTTACTCAAACAATTTCTTATTTACGCTATCTATACCACCGCCTAATTATTGGAGGGGATTTTAATGCCGGAGATCAGGTAGGGAGTTTCATCCATCCCTTGCCCTGCGACGATTGGTACAGGACTTAAAACTACAGGATGCTTGGGAGTCTAAATATGGAACCCAGACACGGTACATCCTTTATAGGGGATAGGCTGCCTCTAGGATTGGTCGCTTTTATGTAAATATTCCCGAGCAAGTGCAAGATGTCCAAGTTGTACCCGCCGCGACCAGCGACCACCATGCGATCGCAATGAAGGTCGACTTAGATTGTTCATTTCCTATTTATGGTAGGGGATATTGGAAACTCAGTAATAGGCTATTAGAGACTGATATGACACAATAGGCCTTCCGGGATAGTTGGTAAGCACTGAGGCATAGGTTGCGCCACAGCAAACTATCAGAGCAATGGCTTTTAGTTATGAAACCACACATCCAGTCCTTTTTTAACAAGCTGGGCATAAATAAAGCGAAAGAAAATCGTATGCGCATGAGCTTCTATTATGCACTTTTGCATGATATGCATAGATTGCAAACAGAAGGAAGAGCGATTCACGTGGAACTGTCTCAAGTTAAACACATTTTTTTTTTCTTTGAAAGAAGGCGCCCTAGAAGAATCAAAGCTACGATCTTGTTCTAAATTGATTATAGGGGAGGAGAAAAGATCTTTATTCCATAAATCCTCAGAAATGTAAACAGGCTTTCCAGGCACATTTTACGTCCTTGTTCTCTGTAACCCCACTTTCAACTGCAGCAACCGTGGAGCTACTGAAACAGCGTAAAAAACAGATATCACCGGACCAACAAAAATATATGAAAAGCAATAACGGCTGAAGAAATACGGTATGCCATACAGTATGGTAGTTTGCAATCTGCACGCGCACCCGATAGTTTGACCTATGGCTTCTACAAAGTTTTCTTTTCGGTCATACAGAGCTCATGAATGACGTATTGATATTGAATACTGCTGATAACGTGATAAGGTTCAGTGACGTAATAATAGTTTTGTTTCCGAAAGTTTTGTTTGCTCACGCGCGTTAAATACGTACTTGTGCGGCAACTTAGCAGGAGTCTGAGTTTAATCCAGAAGGTCTGGTACGTTAACACTTATGCGTTGTCGAAAATCTGGTATCTGGCACAAGTTCTACCAATGCCGGAGGAATATGCACAATAAATTGAACGAGCTATAGACTACTACATTTGACGTGGTTACCTTTATAAGATGGCCAGAGATCAACTTCGACAACCACCCTGGAAAGGAGGGCTTGGTTTGGTTTCTGTCCATTTGAAAAGTAAGGCACTTCTTGCGAAAAGGATACTGGAAGCTCAAGCTAGGATTGGAGATGAACAGGATATTGCGAATTGGGCTGCTTTGCAACGGTCACTACAAAGTTTTCGTCCCCAGTAAGGGAATTGCTGAGAGAGTTTCCTGCTTCCATTGAGAGACGTGGTAGCTGGAATACGGACGAGGTTACTTATTTACTCACAAAAAAAGGTGAAATTATCTGGAATTCAGGCAAAGTACCCGAATAATAATTGGAATGCTATTTGGAAGGCGTTTAGAACCCCGTACATACCAACAGAATGAAAGCACATGAACTGATCCATGAAATTATCCCGACCGAAGAAAAGAAGTACCGGCATAATCTGGCGCAGAGTCCATTGTACCAGATGTGTGGAAGGCTTGATACACTGAGGTATCGACTCACCCAATGTGTGGAAGTCCAACAGCTTTGGAACTGGACAACAAAAGAATTTGAAAAACTGTTCCCAAAGCAGATGCGTACAGAACTATATGGCCTATTTCTCCAGTTGTAATCTGGTGGCACAAAATATGAATTTCTGCAAATATGGTTTGCCATGGGGTACCATTATTTTTTGTTTACAGAGACAATTAAGAACGTCGTCACTTTCAAAAGGCTGTCGAGAAAAGAGCGACTACTCTTAGCTAAATTAACGTCTCCCATGGCGAAACGCTGCGCGGCATAGATTGCCTGTCCCGATGTGTGACAAGGAGCAAGAATCTATGACCTTTTACAGGTAGCTTGCGATTAATGTTTTGTTGTTGTATTCTGTACAGAAAAGAGGACTCCATATTACTAAGCGCTAACGACAGATATCACCACACTCCCAGAGCTGTTGTTTCTACCGCTGGGGATGGAGCATCCAAACTAGGGAAAGATGGAGGGCATGGAACCATTTAGCACTAGTGTAACCAGTGTAACTCAGTGAAATTACCATTGTTGTCTGAGTAAATTATTGTTCAGATTTATATCCTTGTTTTTTATACTCAAAATGTTGTAACTTACTTATAAACAGAAATAAAAAATAAAAAAGGCGAGAACCAGAAGTGGAAAGAACTGGCCCATAAACCACAGGACATTGTGAACTAACACTAGGGGCCATTTGCGTAATAAATTAGCTGCATACATTTTGAATTATGGTAATGATTGTTTGCAATAATGGTACACCTATACATATGGTTATATCGTGTATGTGTGTATATATACATACATACATAAATAATATAACAAGTACAAGTCAAACACAAACAAAAATAGTAATAAGTTAAAATAAATAATGAAATACAGCTACATACTATGAAGTAGTGATGAGATTAAAATTAAAAAATGATAATACATTTTTTATGCTTTAATACAGTGAAAATAAATTTAAGGACTTGATTTAAGTTGATGTTATAATTCTAAGAGAAATAAACTGATGCAGGCCGCGTCATTTCTTACATTCATCTCTGTTGACCTTTCGCTGCGACCTATGTTGAGTTCTTCATCGGGCCACTGGCAGAACAATTTTTTATTCTTTTTTTATGGTGTGGCCCCACCTCTTCCACACCTGGGGACGATCTTCCGAAAGGGATCTACATCGCCTCCTCTACCGTGCACTAGATTCGCCACAGTGCTGGATAGGAGAAACTGGGTGATGTGGTGTCCGGTAGCGCTGAAGCAAACCGAAGGTGGTTACTAAGAAAGACGCCTACATACAAAAGAATATGCAAACAGAGGGGTGAGTAGATAGTAACCTTAACAGATGCCCGATCTGTTAGTAGAGGGCCTATTGTTAGTGGAGGTGGTGGGTGCATGCTCATGCAGAAAGAGCGTGGGTTTGCTGAGCGTGAGGTATATTTTACCGTTTTTTTTTTTTTTTAATTTTTTTTTTTAAACAGTAACGGAGTCTGATCAGGACTCCGGTACTGTATCCCTATTTACATTTCCCCCCGTAGGTTTTACTGATTACTGGTTTACTGGTTTTACTGTTTCTTTTACAAACATATACACATTGCACAAACATATAACACCCATGCCCAAGGCGGGACTCGAACCCACGATCCCCAGCCCACGAAGCACCAAAGCGAGACGCTTTAGCGAGCGTGGCCATGGGGACCGGCTCCGTTCGTCGAGGCTTCAACTGGAGAGGGAGTTGATTAGTAGTTCATTCCTCAGCTGGTTGCTGTTGGCTCTGAAACATTAAGTTCTTGGGAAGGATATATACACAGGAAAGAGTATTTTTGTAACACTACGTACTAGCTGCATATGTCAACATATGTATATAAAACTCTGAACTTTTTTTTTTTTGTAATATATGAAGCCCTAGTGAGCTCATATTTATACTCGTGTGCTGGAAGCCCCTCCTCTCTTCTCCTATTGGTTGTTAGTCCGCCGATCCCCTCTCGCTGTCAGTAAGGCTTTCCAAACTAAATTCAGTGGTTTTCCTTCGTCTCTGTTGAATTTGCTGTTTTATTTAAAGATTTCGATGCTCTCTCCTATTATTATACGTGTAACGATTGCATACTGCCAGAATCTTTATATCATCAAAATCTATGTGATGTCCGGTTTTTCCATGTGTTCTGCGAGGGCAGATTTTTCTACTTGCGATTGTTTTATGTCTCATGTGCTCATTTCTGCGGGTTTGAATGGATCTGCCAGTCTGTCCAACATATGAATGCCCATAATCGCAGCATACCTGATACACTCCAGGATTTAGTAGAGGTGGTACTTTATCTTCCTCATAGCTGGTACTTAAGATCGTAGTGTCCTGCTTTTTGTGTACCTGACCTTGAAATAAAGTGTTGTTCTTTACTTAAATTGGTTGGTATTAAATTTTTCTGTTTAGCCAGTGAATAAAGCAATCATAAAATTCATTCTTATACCGCGTGTTTTTCGGCATTAGGCACCAGGGGTTTAAATGCATGACTTTATTTTAGGTAGAGAGCCCCTTGTCTCAAAGGGGAGGTGTGGAATAGCGTCTTGGACTGCAAGCATTACTAACTCCGTAAACAGGTTGATGAACTGCATGGTGCAGAACTGTTTTTCACCAGGACATTTTGTGCGTTCTTTGCACGCAGAATGGAAGTGATCTAAAACATAGAATCGGTATGTTTTCTTAATATATTCTGTGTAGGTTAGTTTTCATTTACTGCTGTGAAGAGTATGAGCAAGCGCTTATTGTATTGGAAATGCTCTGTCATTAAATCCCATTACGTTACCATAAACGTTCATATTTTGAGTTCTCTATCACCATAGATTCTGCGATTGAAAGTTTCCGAGAAGCAAGCAAATATTCCAAACTAGCTGCCTAGCTTCGCACCTAAATGAAAGGAACTCAGACAAAATCTTCCGTTTACAGTACGACCATGCAATGAAATAAAATTGCAATTAAATAACTTGACAATACTTTATTGTAATGCCTTGTAATGTACAATTTTCCTTCAGGAGAGAAAACAAATAGCGCCAATAGTTTTCCAAGCACGCAATGTACAACTTGCCCATGCGAAAAACACGACAATTCAAGGTATATTCCACACAATACTAATGAATGATTTTGGGATTTATTATTCATTGTGAATGCAAGGCGCGCCGGAAAATAACACGCTTAGATTCAAAAGGAAAGTCTGTGGACATTAGTGATATTATTGGAATAAGCATATCCTCGGCTTTTGAACTTTCCTATGTTATAGTAGCTTAAATAAAAAAATTCATAATTTTTTTAACAGCGAGTTTTGTTCCGCGGCATAATTTCGGTTGATTGAGATTTGTAGCATAATTATCACCGGGTCAACCCTGAGCTGTAAATTGTGTTGCAGAAATCCTAACAAATCCAAGGAATCTAGGAATTCGGTTGGATAATTGCCGACTTCATTCGTAATGGAATCGATCGACTTAAATGAATGCGTTTGTCCATCAATTTTACTCTGAATTTTTATATTCAAATCATCTACATTCTTATTAGTTGCTGCTAAAATGGCTTGTTCGCTGAACCAGGCATAGTCTTTGTAATTTGTACTAATATTTGGGAACACTTTCGATATTAGTTCTTCCTTTGACATTGTGAAGTGACAAAATTGATGGAAACGAAATGAGGCCAGTAGAAGTGTCAACAGGAATTTGCCCATTGCCAATGTCGAATAATGTCTTTGCATCTGAAAAGCGCAATGTAGCATATATAGATGGTATTGGCGAAAAGGACGAAGTCAGCGTACCCATAAGGTATTGTGGAAAGCATGACATATGCAGTTAACAGCGTGGGCAACCAAGGATGTCGATGATACAATAACAGAAATGGCGCTCCCATAATCTGGCGGGTAAACACTGAAACAGTTAATGAATTACATTAAGGAGAAAATCATAAAATAACATTCATGCTTCTTGGTTTTAAAATTTAAAATTTTCGGGCTGTTTTGCCGTGGTCTGTAGGTTAAAACATGTTTAGTTAAAATATTTCTACCTAACGTTTCGTCCCTGTCTGTGAGGGACATCTTCAGAGGCAATGCACTCACGTCGCTAACTCGGAAAGAATTACATCAGTGCGGGTTATAGCCAGTATATATATATACACGGGCACTGGTGGACGGGGTCAAGTGGACAGGTTCTGGCCTCACGGAGAAGCTGAACTCCAAAATTTCCTAGATCACCTGAACAGCCAACACGCAAACATCCAATTTACAAAAGAATTAGAGTCCGACGGTCAGATTGCTTTTCTCGATGTATTGATAACTAGGAAAAACGACGGAAGATTCACGTGTGCAGTGTACAGAAAACCAACCCATACGGACCGATATCTTAGTAAACAATCCAACCATCATTCTAAACAGAAAAGAAGCGTAATCAAAAAACTAGTGGAACGAGTTAAAGGAATCTGTGATCCGGAACATTTACCACAAGAATTAAAATATCTACAAAAGACGCTACTGTATAATGGGCACACTAAAAAGGATATCGATCGAGCAATACGTCCCAGAAAGATCAACACCAGACCTAAGGAGGCATCGGCGTATAAAAATAAAGTATTCTTACCATATATAAAAAACATAACTGATCGTATCGGCAAGATTTTAGAGAAACAACACGTGAAACCTATATACATGCCGACAACTAAAATAAAACAGTACCTCAAATCAGCTAAAGACCGACTCGATCCACTTTCAAAATCTGGTGTTTACAAAATCCCGTGCACATGTGGCCAAGTTTACATCGGCACTACAAAGCATAGCATTAACACATGCATTACGGAACATAAAAGAAACTGCCGCCTCAGACAAACAGAAAAATCAGCCGTGGTACAACATGTTTTATCTTTGGATGACCACCGTATGCAATATGATAAGGTAGAGGTTATAGCTACGACTAAAAATGATTTTCCCCGTTTATACAGAGAGGCCATTGAGATTTATAAGAACACCAACAACTTCAACAAAGACGAAGGACTTAAATTAAACTCCACCTGGTTCCCTATACTTTCCCAGCTCCGCAACCTCCAGGCCCAATAAACAAACCAGAACCTGTCCACTTGACCCCGCCCACCAGTGCCCGAGTATATATACTGGCTATAACCCGCACTGATGTAATTCTTTCCGAGTTAGCGACGTGAGTGCATTGCCTCTGAAGATGTCCCTCACAGACAGGGACGAAACCTTAGGTAGAAATATTTTAACTAAACATATTTTAACCTACAGACCACAGCAAAACAGCCCGAAAATTTTAAATTTTAAAAAACCATGGACACCGGCCGTGAAAGCTTACGCGTATATTCATGCTTCTTCCCAATCTCTTTCTTTCCTTTAATGTTCCTCTTTCTTTGTTTTCTCCTATGTCAAAACAGTCATTTTAGAGGGCCAACAATGACACAACTAAAGAGCAAGTAGACCTGGTTGGGCAATTGCTAAGGTTTTATTTGATGATAGCTGCTTTGTGCGCGCTTTGTGTATTAAACTTATCCACTTAACTCAAAATATTACTATTGATCAAATGTATTAAGAGTACGAAATTGCAGTGTGATGGTGACGCGGGTATTTTCAGGTTCTTTAGCTAGCTAGCCAGAGCAATTGGCAGGCTGAGGGCAGCCCAAGGTGTGATAGACGTGTCCCTGTTCTCGGAGAGAACTTAACCACGTTCTGACGGGATTGTGGGTATTTGCAGTATGGCGGGTGAGTGTTAGGATTGTGAAGTGACGGGAGGATGCATGTGTTGCCCCTCGGTGGTTGTTTATGATGGTGCAACGGCCCTTGTGCACCACTGGTGTGTGTTTATCAAAATGTTTGTTTTGAGGTTTTAATTTTGAATCCAAGCAACTCTTGAAGGATTATAAGGAGCTTAGCCGTAGCAGCTGTTGGAGGTGCTCCTTCGTTACCGGGGATGCCCGCAAGCCATGCGGGGAAGCCGGGATCGCCTGAAGCGGCGGTTTGTGGGATTGTAATCCTCAAGAGACCTAACGAGGGCGCTCCGATGGAATGGTAACCCTTCGTTGAATTTTGTTGCCCGACGCCTAATCTCGTCCTCCAGGTATGGTAGACCAGAGGCTTCGTGCAGGAGTCTCGTTGGAAAGCCACGAAGCACAGAATATATAGCCCGAAGACATCTATTCTGTACCCGCTGAAGCAACAGCAGACTGGAGTCTGCCGCCATGCCCCAGATCTCACAGGCGTAGATTAGCAAGGGGATTATGAGAGCCCTCAAAAGGCACAACTTAAGGGGAACCGGCATCGTGGACTTCAGCTTCGGGTTCAAGGAGGCCGTAGCTCCTTGACCCCGACACCTCAGTTCCCCGATGTGCTCCCTAAAAGTGACGCCCCTGTCTAGCTTCACCCCCAAGTAGATGATGGTGTTCCTCCATTGTATCCTTCGGTTGAGGTACGTGAATGTAGGGAAGTTTGCGGGAAAGCGGCGCTTGGTGAAGAGGATAGCGTGGCTTTTCTCCGGATTGATGGACAACCGCCAACGCTCGCACCACTCTTGGATGAGGCGGAGGTTATCTGAATGGGGTTGAAGGCTCTGCGTGGGTGTCTGTTTGTACAGAATAACAGCACGTCATCAGCATACTGGGCTATATTCTCTTGCTGCACTTTTGGTAGGTCGGCCATGTAGACGCTAAAGAGCGTGGGGGAAAGTTCAGAGCCTTCGGGGACTCCGCCTCTTATTGGCCTATGTGTTGATTTGTGTCCCGCAACTGAAACAACAAAAGATCTGTGTTTGAGATATGAGTGTACTATGTGAGTTGGTAGCTCCAGACGGATGAGTTTAAGGAGCAAACCCGCGTGCCGGGTCGTAGGGAAGGCCTTCTCCACGTCCAGCGACACCGCTGCAGTGAGGCTCTGTCCTGGAAACCCAGGGCAGCGGCCACCACCACTCGCAGTAGTTGCTGGGGTGTAGAATGCCCAGGACGAAAACCAAACTGATGGTCAGGGATGGCTCGAATGTCGCCCAACATATGGGACAAGCGGTTTAGCACTAGCCTCTCGAAGACTTTCGAGAGAACTGATAGGAGACTGATGGATCGGTAGTTGGAAGGATGTAGTGGGTCTTTCCCCGGCTTCAAAATGGATATCACCCGGGCCTCCCTCCACTCACGTGGAAAGTGGCACAAGGCGAGACAGATATTGAAAATCTTGGTTAGAAAGAGCACCGCCTTGTTGGGAAGGCAGTGGAGCATGGCGGGGGTTAGACCGTCAGGGCCCGCTGCCTTTTTGGGGTTGAGACGCAGGAGTGCGCCCTGGAGTTCACTGGATCGGATGACAGGAATTCGGTCCGCTTCGTCTGGGGGACGTCGAAGGTATCGACGCACCTCCCGTCGAGCACGGTCCGAGAATGTCTTCGTCCTGGGGGTCGTCTCGTGGCCTCATAGTCCTTTCGAGGTAGTCAGCGAACACATCAGTTTTGGCTTGGGGTTCATAAGCCAGGCCTTGGGTATCTTGGATTGGGGAGGTGATTTGACCTCCGCGGTGTCGGAGAGCTTTGGCAATCCTCCACACGTCGCCATCCTCGAGCCTCAAGCGGGTCATCGTCTCCTCCCACGCTCGCACCCTGTGCTCGCGTAGTCGGGTCCGGACCTCACGGCGTAAACGCCGCAGGAGTGCTCGATTATGTGGCGTTCGGTGACGCTGGTAAAGTCTGCGGGCAGTCCAGGAGCGGCGGATGAGCAGATGGAGTTCAAGGGGAAGGACGTCCGGGTGCAGAGGTGCTGGGGTGTGAACGGTTAGGTTATGAGCAGTTCGCACCACGATGGAGGTGAAGGATTGGACCGCAGCCTCCAGGGATGGGATGTCTGTGATCCTAGGGTTCGGCGGGATGGAGACATTGAGGCAAACCCTGACGCATTCCCAGTCAAAGTCGCGGCGGATTTGAACCGAGACGTCATGGCTGGCAACCCTTGTGTTAACCTCAGCCAACACAGGATTATGATCGGAATGAAGTCCGTTGATCGAAGTTAGAGATGTATGAAAAGGGAATTCTTTGATGATCGCGAAGTCAATAACGGATGCCCGTCCTTGACTCGTGGATGGTGTGTGGGTTGCCAGGGGTCCTCTACTCTGAGTTGAGGGTCCGCATCTACCATGCGTATGATATCATTGCCTCGGGCGTCCGCCAGGGGGCCGCAATGCCAACGCGGATGTTTGGCATTGAAGTCCCCGGCCAGAATGACATTGGGATGAAGGGTTAGGATGGAAAGTAATCGTTTAGTACGAACTGCCTTCGGGGTGGGTGGTAAGCAGACACCAGTAAAACTTCCATACCGTCAAGGTCAATACAGGCAGCCGTGGCTTCCATGGATTGAAGAGGCGGGAGCTAGATGGGTCTATGGACTACTCTGTTCCTCATGAAGATCGCAGTGCCACCTCCTCGGCGGCCCACACGATCCACTCTGAGACAGTTGCCGCCCGGAAGTCGGAAAGGGGTGTCTGGACGGAGATGTGTCTCGCTGACCAGCACGAGGTCTAATGCAAATGAGCCGGCAAAATGTTGGTGCTCACTCCCCTGACCGTTCGGGCCACACGCGTTCCAGAACGCGAAACGAAAAGAGGTACGAGACCTAGTTCGATTCGCCATTCTGGGCGGTCTGGACGATTACGGTCAGGAGGGCAAGTCCCTCCACGGCGACAGCCATCTTTGCGGCTGGGTCGGTGGTTGAGAGGAATCTGACCAGCAGATCACAGATGCGCTGGCCGTGGTTCAGCAGAAGCCGCTGTAACCACGCCATCACGTCCGATAGCTGCAGGACAGGAGGAGAGGCGTGGGTGATGGTTCTAGGAGTGGGTGTGGGAGGAGTGCGTCGGGGTTCTGGCTCGCCGCCAGCCACCTCCTGCCCCTGCTATCGCTCGGGTACGGGAGAACCGTTCCCTTGCGGAACCCTGGGGAAGAAGTTTGGCTGCCTAGCAGGCCAGCGCGCCTTCGCTTGAGTGGGTGGGTTTTGTCTGGGGTTGGCTGGAGCTTGTGTTTTGCGTGGGGGTTGGCGTGTGTTGTACCAGCCCGTGACATCGCAGGGCCACGCGCAACCCTTTGCGCCATAGTGGTGTTGGTGGCGATCCTGTCCTGCGCCGGCTGTCTAGGTCTTGGAGCAGGTGCTGGTGCAGGTGTTGTTTCCGGTGTTAGCTCTGCTTGGCGCTGGTTGGTAGCAGGTGCTGCTCTTGTCTCCTGCTGTGCTACTAGTGGCGGTCGCCTAGCAGCTATGACAGCTAACCTCTTGGGACAGCCACCATAACTTGCGATATGCTCGCCACCACAGTTTACGCATACCGGCTCTATCGGGCAGCCCTCTTTAGGATGGGCTTTTCCGCACCTTAAGCAGCGTAGGTTGCGGAAACAGAAGTGACTGGAGTGGTTAAACCCCAGGCACCTGTGACATTGTCTCATGTACCACATAACGTCAAATAACCAACATCTGCAGTAGGAAGCTAACCTATAACGGATCCCGTCAGTTTGTCATTTTCAGTTTCCAAGAAGGGTTAATAGTTATGTGCTTAGTTTATAACTTGTTCATTTTAAAAAATGACAACAAAAATATACTTATTTCTTTATTTAAATGATATGACCAAGGGAACGATAGCTAATACATAAGAAATAATTTTGATTTTCAGTTATCTTGCTTTATTGTCTCCATAATCGGGTGCATTCCTTTAGCATTGAATGGGGAAGAAAAATATAGCAGTACGTACTACAGCCATCTGGTGGTAAATAAATAAGTACGCCAGGAAAGCTTCTTTATTTTAAACGATAGGAGTAAGGAACAGACAGTTAATACATAAAAATGTATTCGAATTTCACTGCTGCGTTGCGTCATTGTCTCGATAAACTAGTGCGTTATCTTAACATTGAATGGGGAGGAAAAATACTACTTTGGCCATTTAGCGGCAAATAAATACTTACTCTAGGTGTTAGTCACCAGGAAAGCTTCCTTGCTTCTTTATTTTAAACAATAGGTGTAAGAAAAGGACAATTAATATACAAAAAAAGTATTTGAATTTCACTGCTGCGATGCGTCATTGTGTCGATAAACTGAAGCGTTACCTTAATACTGAATGGGAAGGGAAAATATAGCAATACTACGACAATTTAGCAACAAATAACCGTGGTACCACTGCCATATGACGACTATTAACCGGAATGCGTTCCATTGGCAATGTTTTTATTCATGTTACGAGATTTTAAAAACTTTCCCGTACTATTTTTAATTATTTTCTTTTCTACAAACCTTGTCGTGATAATATCGAACAAAAAAAAAAAAGTTGTTCAGTTCGGTGCAGTCGTTCGGAAGTGATGCGCATTTATATATTTTGGCAATTCATTTTTATAAATATATAGATAGAGATGTAAAAATTGGAAAGGTACAATATGTCTTATTTCGCTAAGGTGTCCTCGAAACTTTTGATATTCACCCCTTGTATTCATCGCTTAGTCCTCTGCAAGAGACAATGCGTGATAAACTTGCAGCCTATTATTTATTGACGTCATGCGTGGTGAAAAGGTTGGCGGCAAAGGACGAATAAATCTGAAGACCCTATATTTTTAGACAACACACCTGAGATTGTGTGTGCGATTTTTTTCACAAATCAAAGCAAAACTGAAATAAGGAAAGAGAAATAGGCTAAAGGACAGCATGGGAGATCTATACATATTGCTGGGCTTTTAAAATGTGTAGAATATGAAAAATGTTCTATTTACAAATGTCTCTGGCTTATTTATGACAAATTTTAACAATCAGCAACCTTTCTCAATTTTACCTGAGAACTTAGGTCCCAGAGCGCCTTTTGGTATTTAGCTCACTTTTCGCTTTTGGGTTATGCTATTCAATACAAACGTGTAAAACATGTTTTTCTAAATGCTTATTATTATTATTATTATTATTATTATTATTATTATTATTATTATTATTATTATTATTATTATTATTATTATTATTATTATTATTATTATTATTATTATTATTATTGTTGTTGTTGTTGTTGTTGTTGTTGTTCAAGGGACTCAAAACTTTATTCCGATTAAATATTGATATCCAAGTTTTGTGTGCAATGCAATATTTCTTCTAATCAGTATAGGTTGCATAGGGCGGCTCTAGAATGCAGTAGTTCTACACCCCAAAAAAAGTTATAACCAGCGGTTCACATTACGGTCAACCATATCTTTTCTTACACAGATTCTACAGAGCTGTTAAAATGCCGTTATTTGTAGCGCGCTTGTATGTCCAACTGCGCCAAGAGCAAGAACTAGTCGCCCCAGTGTACTCGGGCGGGGGCAAATCGCCACAGATACCTATCCGCTTTTCTTGCGGATTTACCCGTGCTATATAATAGATATAGTCATTTTGCATGCGTTTGTGTATGTGTCAAATACTGTGGGCTAGGTGTTTCCCGTGGTGCTGCTGGCGCGGGCTGATTTACCTCCCAGGTGGTCACCCACCCAGGAAGGGGCCAGGCCCGATGCTGCTTAACTTGGCCAGCCGCATGCGGGCTGTCAAGAAGAGGTCACCCACCCAAGCTGTGACCGGGCCCAATGCTGCTTAACTTGGCGGCAAAGTTTGTACTGAAGGGTGAAACGGCTGAAAACTACCATCCCAAGGTGTCCTTGGGAAGCCGGTAGCTTACGCGTCTTCTAGGCAGCGTGTGGTCGTATTGACCGAGAGTGTTCATCAGGGGATTGAGGAGCAAGTTTAGTGTAAATTGTGCGAGCTCTTTCTCGCACAACATCCACTATATAGGATATTCCGGAGTGGGAACGGAGAATGAGGGACGAGAATCTACGGTCTGTGCCAACTGCGCAAGCCTTGTTAGCGAAGCCATATACTGCGATATGGGACTTCGAGGGTCAAGTGCGGAAGGAGAGATTCGGAGGTGTGGCTTCGTTAACATAGAGACATATGACGTGTGTACTATTATTACTATTATTATTGCTATTATTATCGTGAAGGAGAAAAATACATTATTGCAATTAATCTCCAGACTAGGTTCAAAGGAAATACTCTTCTACTGTAATAAAATGTAATGAACTAATATGTGTTTACCAATTATCTTTTTATGAATTTATTATATTATTCCATAAACCTGTTTGAAAACTTAGAACATAGATTAACTTTAAACCTTTTACCCAATAATTGTTTTATTAAAATATATAAATTGCAATGGCTGGGAGACTATGTGGGGCTCTCCGCGCGGATGCAGCATACCCACTGATAGTCGTAACATACTGTGTAATTTCGTGCGTTTCATGCATTAGTAGGGACCCGCATAGCAACCCGGTTAGTAAGTAAAAGCTAGGTTGCTGGCATGCATTAATGTTACTATCGGGGATTGTCCTTGAACAATACCAATGGAAATTCATTTGCTATCACTTTTTGGATGTATTAATTGTTTACTTGCTAATGTGATACTGCTTGTGTAGGGTGATCCTGCTTGTCATATATTTATGTCTCTCTTACGAATTAGTTACTAGTCTACTTGTTTCTTTCGTGCGTATAAACTAGTATTATTCCATTAAAATTAAATGTTTGTAATTGATGTGATTTAAGGAGTTGTTTCTGCGCTGAATTTCGCGGGAGGGGAGCAGACTCCCGTTGTTTGTAGTGGATCAGAATATTTGTCCTTCGTAGTCTCATCGTCCATATGACCGAGTCAGCGGCTCGAAGTTCGCTGCCCACGTCGCCCTTTATCCCGGTCAATCTCTGCTGTAGCTGAAGACTTGAGGGTTCTGCAACGGGCTAGAACTGAAAAATAATAAGAAAAATATGCAAATGATGTATAAACAATAGGACGATACTGTCAATTAATGTTTTGCCTGGAACAAACCACTGGCGAAAGAAGAGTAGCTGATCCTTTAATTGCCTTCACCCCCGCGACATTGTTTTCTACATTTGAAATAAATGTCTTTGATACCAGTATTTTTGGTACAGCTTATATTTAAAGGTTTTCAATAATTAATATGAAATTATTTTAATATTAATCCCACTTTAAAGCTTATACTTATCATGCAGTTACTTTTTTTCAGAACGAATTGGGGAGTGGTCACTGTTATTGAGTGTCCATAGGCTATGATAATGAACGAGTTCTTTGAAGTATTTTATTAACCATCCCGAGCTTTGTAAACTCTAATTATAACGCACTACGTTTTTCAACAACAGTTTTTACTGAAACTTTAACATAACTTGGAGAATGCTTTCATTTTCATATGTTTTTATATTGGTTTCTACATTCAATCTTTAGCTATAAGCTCGATTTCATTGAACCCGTAGGCAGAGATGACGTTGTTCAGAAATGTGCTACTAGATAGGCAATAAATTGTCTTTTCAATAAGGTGGGTTTAGATTTTTAAATAAAATCTCGCACTTAATAATGCATAGACTTTTTACATTGTCAAGTATGAATAAAATTATGGATTTCAATTTAAGTAATCGTCATGAATGCTACTCCAAGACTTTTAGTTACCACTGCCAGTGACAGGGAAAGTAATAGGCTTGTTGTATTCGTATATTATGTACATTCAAGGCTAATAAAATACGCTTGGTGCTGTGATTTTGAACGTCTGGTGGGGACTCGAGTCTTAAGACGATTTTCATGTGTGCCATTCTGGCGCAACATACCGCGCGAGTAAGAAAAGGCAAAATCGATGGGCAATGCAGCTCTTAATCCATCAACCCCCACAGACGCTCCCACAGAATAGGTTTTCTTGTATAATATATTAATTTAGTTGACCACGTGTGCGAATTACCTTAGCATTAGAAGTTTAGTATAAAGCATAGAGAAAAGATTAACCTAATTTTGTATCATCTGGTGAGAGAAAGGATTATTGTGTAATCAGGAAGTTTAGGGATCACCAGTTCCCAACCCAGAACTTCTTTTGTCACAAGTTACGTTTTTTGTCCATCTCTTTTCCTTCGGTAACATGGCCGGTCCAATATGCTTTTGAGAACATAGCAAGAAGGGGAAAGACATGGGTGGAGTCACACCTTTTTAGAATTCAATTATTGGAAACCTTTTAGAGAATTCATTTATAGAGTGAACTTTTAATGATTCTTTCTTTGACACTAGGGCTTCTGATACGCTTCGAGGCTCTTTTTGTACATAGAGAGCAAATGGCGGTAATGCTTGGACAAAATCAACTAATAAGCATATCTTAATGCGCACTACAAAGAAGCATATTAGGTGCACAAATAGATAATGTGCACAGTTCCAGCTTAATGACATAAAAACCTACAGGATTAGATTCACAAACAACGTACATATAGGAGCGAAGGAGAGTAAGAGTGTGTGTGAGAGAGAGAGAGAGAGAGAGAGAGAGAGAGAGAGAAATAAAAAGAGAGAGAGAACTAGCTGTGGCATTTACTGTGGTCAGAGGTTAGTACCAGTTGACCACAGAAAATTTACCCTCGGAAATCCGAGAAGTGAAAACGCTATATACCGGAAAGGACGGCATGTACAAATGAAAGCGCACAATAAAGGCGGCTTTGTAAGATTAGTACAGGAAGACAATTAACTGTGTGACATGAATGTGTATATAAAACATTCAAAATTACTACTCGGGGCATTTCTGAAACCATTGCTACTTTTTGCGTGCAGCTTCAGCGAGATTGCAGACCAATACGGAGAGAGAATTTGTATAAAGTGATGGATATTATCAGAAGAAATCGGAAATTGTAATACTGCTTATTGTTTTAACAGGTGGATAATACTACTTAATCTAGCATATATGCTAGTATCAAAATTAATGGTTAATAGAATAACAAAACTAATGGAAAATTTAGTTGGAGAATATCAAGCCGGATTTATGAACGGGAAATCTACTATTCATCTCATATTCATCCTAAGGAACATCACTGAAAGATATTCTGAGTTGAATATTGACCTTCATAAGCGATTTATTGATTGTAGAGAAGCATATGATAGCATTGATAGCAAGGCACTTATCGAGATCCTGGTTCAATTTTATGTTCCTAGGAAGCTAATCCGATTGACACTAATGACACTTACAGGTAATATGGGTAGAATATCTATCCAAGGAGAGTTATGGAATAAATTCAATATCAAACGAGGAGTGAGACAGGGAAGTGCACTATCTACAATATTATTTAATATTTTATTAGAAAGAATAGTTAGGAAAATGGAACTTAACCCAGGTGGTATGATTTACTATAGTATGGCACTGATATTGCCTTATGCAGATGATATTGTTCTAATTTCCAGAACAGTACAAGGACTAAAATTAAGGAGCTCTCAGTTACAACACGAAGGAGCTAAATTTGGACTGAGGGTGAACATGAATAAAACAAAATATATGATTGCATCTAAAGATGAAAGTAGATGGGGTAACAATACTGACATATGTGTACAAGATAGTGATTTCTCATACAATTTCTCTCCAATTAAAAGATTAATGATTATGCAACCTTCGCACAGTCAATATACTGCGGCCCTTCAACAATTTTTCGAGTACATACTTGGATTCTATAATAACAGAAACTAGAACAATGGGGAAATAAGTTGAAGAAAGATTACAAATGGCAAACAGATGATATTGGGAATCGCTTCCCCTTTAGAAATCCAAAGATACTTCCAGAAAGGGAGGGTTAGAATGAATTAAACCAATTGAACCTGTAGTGATATATATATATATATATATATATATATATATATATATATATATATATATATATAGCAGAAACTTAGAATCGCAGTTATGGAAAGAAAGATAGTACGAGAATCTATGGACCCAAGTATGAAAATAGGGAGTGGAGAAATAAAAGTAGTAAATAATTCTATGATGTGAGTTTAATGTGAGTTTAATTATAAGTTCAAGACTTAGATGGGCAGGACATGTAGTAAGAAGGGCTCCCTAGCAAAGATTATAGAAGGGAAAACAAGGTGGAAGAAGGAGCGTGGGAAGAAAAAGAAAGAAATGGATAGAAAATACAGAGAAGAATATGAAGGAACTGAATATAAGACGATGGAGGAGGAGAAGAATGCACGATACAAAAGAATGGGCTTCGATAATCGGGCAGGCTCTATTCCTTCAAGGTCTGCAACACCATCTAGTAATACAAGTATTTGAGTAACAAAATTGAAAAATCTGACGTGTTCTATTCTCATGCTTTTCGCTAACTGTTGCGCAAACAAGCTATTTTTATAAAATATTCTTCATCTATCCACCTCGTACTAATGAGATGGTCTTATTACTTAGTTCATTTTAAGGAGAAAGGGAATAAGGGAATACACTAGGTTAATTTGATAGTCAAAATCTTTTCAAAGCTGTCGCTATACAATCGACTTTGAAAATTAGTTCTCTTTGCACGAGCAGGTGTAAAACAAATGACAAACAGATGACGACTTCCTGTTTGAGAAAGGTTTAAATATTCTAAAACTAAAAGTAATAATATGGAATATTTCGAAAATCGTCAAGTACATAAAAATGCTATGACAAAGTCTGTGTTTCAACCAGATCTACAGTTTTATCTAGTAACATCTTATTACTTTCTCAACAGGTATTGTGCACATAGTGTATATAGAAAGTATTGTATTCCGCCCAAAAATTAAATGCCACTATTTCACCGGAAATGTATGTTTTGAAACCTCCTGAGACCAAAAAATGTTTTAGAAGAAGGTCCATATGTATGGTATATAACTTGGTATTTAAGTTTGGTATCTCTCAAGGATGCGACACGAAGATTTTCAAGAAAATCCCTTTACCCCTAACTACCTTTTATATGGAAACATTTTTGAAAATTTAATTTCTCAAAAATGGCTCTAAAAGATTTAGAATAAAATACCATAAATAAATATCAAGTTTGGTACTTTACCAAATTTTTGTTTTTGAGTTATCGTCTTCACAGTCACAGACACACACACGAATAACACACAAAATCACACACGGGTCTTCTTCTAAAAAATCCTTTTTTTATACAGGAGATCCTAAAACGTGTATTTTCAGTGAAATCTCACTATCAGATTCTTGTCTGGAGTACAACACCTTCTCTATCTGTGTACTATGTACAAAATAGAGAAAGAAAATAACGCACAAACATGTAATGATACAAACGAATGAGCTTTTATAATTTGCTAATGTCATGTGTAATCTGAAAATAATACCAGTAAGTAATAGGTAACAACTCTAAATAAACTTAGTTATATGTTCGAAGGGTGAGTTAGAATGAAAAATGCAATGCCATTGCCGGAACCACGGATCTCCCGGTCTAGCTGGTGTCTCTAGCCACTGAGCTATCATAGTAACATACCAGCACAGCACTAAATTCACCAACTGACTGACACTATACTTCCTGGTAAACCTCAGGGTGATCTCAAATTAATATAAGATGTCATATATTCTATTGGCGACCTACAATGTTCTAATATACTTTAAGTCCCGGGCTTTATAGTTTGAACAATCATTAGGTCAATTAGTGTTAATTAATTGCTAGCACTGAATAAGTGTGGGGGTGTGTCTTTGAACAGCATAGCTAAAAAACAAAAAACCCGTTAAATATCAAACTTGCTGTTTAAATTTAATGTCTTCTAAGAATGCGATACGCGGACATACAAGAAAATCCTCCACCTCTGCATTAAGTAGAAACATTTTCTAAAAGTTGAACTTCTCAAAAAAGTCTCAAAAGATTTTTGACTAAATGCAGTAACTACATGATAAATAAATCGTATATCGTTAAATTCTAGGAAATAATTCTTAAGTTCTTTTCAGTCTAGATGATGTTTTTATAACTGTAAACGTATAAGATAGACCAAAACCTACTTCACAAAAAAAAAAAATTATATCTCGTCAAAACACACAATTTATGTCGTTACATTTTGTGTAGAGCTAACCGTTTCCGAGATATTCCCTGTTATTGGTTTCAATTTTAGAATACTTAAACCTTTCCCAAATAGGAGGACATCCGCGTTTCTTTTGTTTTACTCCTGACTATGCATACAACGAAATTTCAATGACAATTGCATAGCAGCGGCTTTTAAAACATTTACTATCACTTAATTCCCTTCTATTTATAAGGAACTAAGTAATAAGACCATTCTGCTAATGCTTTTGTCGATTAGCGTGTAGTAGAATTTTTTTTTTGTAAAACAGGTAGTAAAATTTATGCGAATGGAGCACCACAGATTTTATGTTTCGGGACACTCAAAGCGTCGAAAAAGTTTGTATTTAGTAGCCGTTGTGTCATACTAGATGGCAGTTAAAGTTTCAGCTATATCCACCATGTGGTTGAAAAAAATAATAAAAATGAAATAAAAAATCTTGTGCTTGTTTAGGAAGATGGGAAACAAACGAGTTTACGGCGGTGATTAAATACATTCTATTTAAGAGGTTTAACTCGGAAAGAGATAAAATCTGAAATGTATGAAGTTCATGGCATATCTATATCTGCGTTTGCAACAATTTACAATTGGTTAAATGAATTTAAACGTGGCCGTACGTCCACAAATGATGAGCATCGTTCCGGATGTCCATTAGAAGTGACTTACTCAGAAATGATTGACAAAATTCAGGATATGGTGATTGACGAATCAAAGTGCGTGAAATCTTAGAGGCCACAGGCATATCATAAGGAACAACTTAGGTCTGACAAAGATCTCGGCAAGATGGGTTTTGCGTTTGCTCTCAATGGAGAATAAACGCAATCATATGATCATTCGGAAGCAGGTTTGGCACGTTTCCGCAGCAACCCTGATGAGTTTCTAAATCGATACATAACTGTGGATAGAACATGGATACACTACTACACTTCAGAGACAAAAATACAGTCGAAACAGTGAGATTTTAAAGGCGAACTGACTCCGAAGAAGGCACACTTGGTAAAATCTGCAGACAAGGTGATGGTCTACTTTTGGGACGCACGCGGAATCATCTACATTGATTACTTGCAGAAAGAAAGAACAATAAATGGACAGTATTATGCATCGGTATTGCACCGGTTGAACGGAGAAATCAAGAAAAAAAGAAAGGCAAAGAAAATTTTCATTTGCCAAAGAAAAAGATTCTCTTCCATCGAGACAATGCTAGGGTGCTCCCCTGAACAATTTCGATGGCGAAAATTGTAGAATTAAAGATCGAATTACTATAGCATTCACGGCATTCACCAGATTTGGCCCCCAGTGACTTTTTATTTCCAAACTTGAAAAGTGGCTGGCGTAAAACGATTCACGTCTAACAAAGAGGTTATCTCCCAAACTAATGCCTATTTTGAGAATCTTCCAAATCCTACTTTTCGGAAGGCTTAAAACAGTTGGTGAAACGCTAAAATGACATTATGTTGAAAAAGCAAAAAGTAATTGTTTATATTGTTTTTCTAAGGGCTCATTGAACACCTCCTGATATTATGTATGTGGTCACATGAGAAGAAAATAAGGAAATCCGGATATTTGCGACACTGGGCTACAGTGGTGAATGAAAACTGAGAATTGGCTTATTAGCAATTCGGTTACTCAGCATAAAACAAAACATTGTTTTTAAAAACTCCACTACATTAACATTAAGATCCTCTCTTAGATGAGGTCAGAAGCGCTAAATCTAATGCTTTGTCTTAAATGCACCGCCACCACATCTCCCCCTAGGTCACATCAATGCAGATAAGTTCAATCTTTCGTAATAGGATGTATACAATATCGCACCTTTGGATACATGTAATCTCTTCCGCTATTAGTTCACTATTAGCAATAGGTCCTCTGCTTCTGCCCGGAAAATGCATTTTAATTACAACATTTACAAACGATCACCAAAGGCTTTTGGTAAAAAGGACTATATGGGTCCCAGGGCCTAACAAATCAGCATTGAAATAAATTTCCCTAATAAAGTTGTATGAAACTGAAGGTTTAATTAACTTGTATTAAGCGGATAATACATTATTGTTCAATGATTTTGGTTTTTGCTATTCATAAGTTTAGAAAATTGCATTTGAGTAACGGCATTGATTCAAAGCATGAAATCAGTGGAGAAGGCATTGAAAAATAACACCAATGATAGATTTCGGAAATGGCTGATGCTACAAAGAAGTTCTGTGAAATACGTCAGTGTTTTAAAGTTATATATTTTTATAGTAATATTTTGTCTAATGGTTTAGCAGTTAAACAAAATTAAACATAATTTATACCGATTGAATAAAATAAAAGGTGTAATTTTAATGTATCGTGTAAATATCTATAATTTATAATAAGGAATGGAGTGTTCCATGTCGTACAGAGAAGTGGGAGGATTTTATTGAAATCCTTTTTTTGCTGTATCTTTGGAAGATACTGAACTTCAATACAAAGTGAGTTTTAACCAATATTTTGCTTTATAGCTTTGCTGTTTTACACATACACACGTTTTGTATTTAACCGACATTTACATTTGAGCTTTGCAATTCTCTCTCTCTCTCTCTCTCTCTCTCTCTCTCTCTCTCTCTCTCTCTCTCTCTCTCTCTCTCTCTTAATGTATCTTCAATTCTTGGGGAATAGCCTTAACGTATTTTTCTACTCATAAAAGTCAAACAATAGACGAAAACGTTTTATAAATAGTGTATGTCTCTTTAAAAGACACAACTTATTCTATATAGCTTTTTTGTACTATTAGTTATTTCCGATATATCTGTCGTTAATGCGTTTAATTGTTCAAACTTGGCCATTCTTGCAAGGTTATTTTCATGTTCAGTTTTTTTTTTTTTTTTTTTTTTGGGGGGGGGGGATAGTATGAAGAAGAATAAAAACGTATGATGTACTACATTCACATTAGTTTTGTGACGTACAATTGCGTCATCAAATTGTGAGACTTTGTGAACTTTTGTATAGAGAGTGAATGTGTTTTTGTATCTCTATGCTTTAACAAGGGTAGAGGGCATTGGTGGGAATGTCTGTGATCCCTCCTACTGGCATGACGTCATATTGAAGACAGAGCAATTCGAGGAAAAAAAGAAAACTGCACATAGAGCAGAGAAGATGGTAGAGAGTGGACTTTCAACCCACGATCGACATAAGCTGTACTAAAGAGATTACTTTACTCTTTACAATGAGAACTTTGACGGCAGCTGAATTAAGTCATTTTCAAGTGATATCATTATAATTCTGCTTCAAAATGTGGTACCGTATGAATAGCATTGCGTTGTCTTAAGTGGTAATACAAACAGATATTTGTTCTCCGTTCGCTTTGGGTATACGTACGTTGATACTAGGCGGTGCCTGGCGTAAATCTTCTTAATGAGCTCGGTCGCGTGGGCGGTATGGATCAACTTTCGAAACTTTACAAAAGGGCGTTCGGGTGAAATATATTAAAAGTGAACGTACCAACACTACTTTCTATTTATAGGTCAATGTGTAACGTTTTGTACCTCAAAGACATTAAAAATACTCCTGAAATACTTATCGTAAGACGGGGTTTTTTTGCTGACTCCGCCCATGTCTTTCTCCTGTTTGCTATGCTTTTAAAATCGTATTGGCTAGGCCACGTCACCGAAGGGAAGGAGTTGAAAATGAAAGTTAACTTGTGACAAATGAAGTTCTGAGACAATACTGGACAATCTGCATTCTTTTCACCGGGTGATACAAAATGAGGTTAAACGCTTTTCTGCGTTATATACTGAAATTCTAATGCCCGCACTTGGTAGGCTAAATTAATACACTGCTTATACAAGTGAACCTGTTCTGAGGGTGTGTCAAGTGGGTCTGAGGTGTGAAGGGGTGGATTGGTCAATAGATTTTGTATTTTTTTACTCGGGTGATACGTTGAACCAATGGCATCAATGAAAATCGTGGAAAGACCCGAGTTCCCGTTAAACGTTCACATTTTCAGTAAAATCACAGTGCCAGGAGTACTTAAATGTCTTTGACTGTACATTATACTTATACAGTGTGCTTCAGGGCCTCTGAGGCAAGCTCTGAGGAGCACTGGATCTTGTAGAGGGGAACATTTTTGTCAAGCAACCATCTCCTCCAACACATCGTTACGCAATTATTCACCTCTATTTGAAGCATATCCAGTTGGATATGTTTTGAGAGGTACAGCCAATATACTATGACTACCTATTTGCAGCCGCTGAATCAAGCGACATTACTTATTTCTTTCCCTTACGTCTAGTTAGGTTTGGTAGGTATGAGACGCACAAATCATTTTAACTCAGCATTTGTTCACAAGCAATGTTGAACCACGTGGTGTCAGTTTTTTCTTTTTCTTTGTCCTACGTACCTTGTCATAAGTAGTAGTAAACAATCATTCAACGAGTATGCCTGACTTTCATTTACCCGAACTTATCGACAGGATAATACGTCACGGAGAGTGGAAGCGGCAGAGCTCTCCGTATCAAAAAGAGCGGTTTCCTGGGAGACGTCACCCACGCCACACAATGTTTGCTCGAATTTATCAACGTGAGATAGTACGCAGGATTAGGGATAAGAAAAACAGCTATTTTATTTAAGTCAATGGTTGTAAACAGAGAGTCAAAGTGTACTGGCTGTATCCCTGAAACCTATCCTGCCCTCACGTTTCAAATAGGGATGAATAACTCCGTAACAATACGTCGTAGGATGGTGGTTGCTTGACAAAAGGTGTTATATTCTTTGAGATCTATCGTTTCTCAAAGTTTGTTGCAGATATTCTGGAACAGCCTCTTGTGCCTGTTTGGTCGGGATCGGGAGTGAAATCTCCGAGGGGTGATAGGAATTTAAAAGGAATCCGATCATCACGCACTTTTGTTGATTTCTACTCCCACTTTAGGTTGGCGAGAGCATGAACGTGTAGTTCACTGCTTTCTCAGGGCGTGGTGTATCCTCATCGACGCCTTTCCTGTGGATTGGGTTCCTGGGTACTGGGTAAAACTCACCATTTACTTCTGCACCAAAACACTGATTTTATTCAAATACGTAGTTACGACCTAAAGTCCGAACCGATCAGTTTCGCATTAGACGCTGTTTCACAAAGAAACTCCGCTCACCACCCCCGTTCCTTACCTGCGTCTTCTGTGCGAGACATGTTTGGGGTTAGGCCTGTTTTTGAAGTCACACGAGTACCTTCACCGACGCAGACTTTCCCTACATGCACAAGCTGAAGCGTGTATTCTTTTTTTTTTTTTTGAAGTCCCACGGGACCTGAACCCGACTCGAACTTTTCCTATCTGCCGTAAGAGCTGAAGTGTTCCCCCTGTCGGAGAGCGGAGTCTGAAATCTTGGAAGTCACCTCCCACTTTCAACATCTTTTCCGAAATTTCTTGAATTTCTTGTTATTGTACAAGATTCTCATTTGCCAAAATTATTATTTCTGTTCTATATTGGCCCAGACATCGCTTGACACTCCCATGGTCGCAAGGCAAAACCCTTATTTCCTAACTGAATATACTCCTCACTTCTGGAGTGATTGCCATCAGCTGAGGAATGCCCTTAAGCGCGTTATCTAGCAAAGTCTGCCAAGCATGAATATTTGCTATTACTTTTAGCATATCTCGCTATCTTGGGATTTTCTTGATTTTACATTTCAAAGCTGTTCGTTATTTTAACATCTGTTCATTCAAGAATATTATTATTGATTTTAGTTACAATTTATAGAAATAAACATATATATATATATATATTGCTTTATTGTGTTTATGTATTTACGTCGTTTATTGTGACTCGTAAATACACTGTATGGTAAGCTACTTATTCAAAGTTAAAGTATATTATAATTTCGAAACTTTATAATGCATGGTTAAATTCAAGGCAAGGCATTTATTTTTCTTATCCAATAGTTAAACGGCTCGATGGTAGAGATTCAGATAATCATGATGATTTCATGATTCCAGTTAATTGCTCTACTCAATTTTATAAAAGGTTGTTAGTAGTTTTGCTAACTCAATTAAACACTGTGCTTTAAAAAGGAGCAGGTAAGCTTTACCGATATATACAAAATATTTCGGTTCTACATTTTCAGAAAATGTTGCATTTTAGGTTAGTTTGAGATGTGGACTTTTAAGTATTTGTGCTGCGTTCTTGGAAGATGCTAAACTTACACATCGAATTTGGTATTTTCGTTTTTAAGCTATGCTGTCTTCAGCCGCACACACATACCCACATAATCGCACGCACATACACACAGACAGACAGACACACACTGACATTTTTCTAAAAATTCTCTTTTGGATTCAGGGGTCCTGAAAACATGTATTTGTGGTGGAATTTGACATCGAACTATTGGATGGAATACAATACCCTCTTTATGCATTATGTACTATATAGTACATCTAGAAAAAATTAAAAAGGATATCCATCAATTACTAAATGTTAATTCAGGTAAACATTTCTATAAAGTTTTTATTTCTTTATAGATACAAAGTATAACGGGACTACACTAGGCTTAAGTGATAGCCAAATCATTTAGAATCCACGCAATGAAATGGTTTAGAATCCGTTTTCATTGCCTGACCAAGGGCAATAAAAACAAATAACATCTCATCTTAGCCGAGTATAAATATTTTTAAACTGAAGTTAATAACAAGAATATCTTGGAAAGGGTTAACACCACGGTGCGTTTTAACGTGATCCACATATTTTATGAAGTAAGTTTTTGTCTATCTCTTACGGGTTTTCAATTACGCAAATGTGAGCCAGAATGAAGAGGGCTTCAGAGGATATTCCCAGAAAATTAAAAATACACATTTTATTTGTCATCTAAATATTTGACGTAGGACCGTTTAATTGAAACCGTTAAGAGTCATTTTTGAGAAAATCGAAAATTTAAAAAAAACTTCAACTTCCACGAAAAGAGTGCTTTGGAATAGGGAGATGTTCTTGAAAACCTTCGTGTCGAATCTTTGGTATATATTAAACTCAAATACCAGGTTTGGTCCTTAACTATATTTTTTTTTTTTTTTGGATCATGCTGTTCACAGACACAGACAGACAGACAGACGGAGACACACACACACACACACACACACACACACACATTAGGGCATTAGTCTAAAAATGATGTTTTTGGATCCGAGGGTCTTCAAAACATGTACTTTTTGTGATATCTGGGAATTAAAATTTTGAATGAAATGTTGAACCTTAATTAATATACCTCATCTACCTACAGAGTGTCTGCATTGTGCATTGTAGAGAAAATCATTAAAGCTAGTATAAATAAGTCCAGTTGTTGCGATACTCTCTTTGTATCTATTTCTGCAAGGATTTATTTCAATTAAAGTGAAGTGAATAGAAATATAAACTTTCGTAATAATGGTTGCTGTACGTACTGATAAACGAGGGAGATGTTATTAGAATACCTTAGAGTTTTGAAATATAATTTTGGGTTTCAGGAGCCCTCAATACTGTATTTCCGGCACAAGGTATCCTGATATGGAAATTTTGGGTGGAATGCAACATTTGGTCTACTTGATAGGTAGAGAAAGTAAAAATCGCGATTATTCAAACACTTTATATTCAAATGAAACCTTAAATTCCATATAGTTTCTCTATACGTAGAAAGGCATCACAACTTCTGAAAATGCAAATCTGTCGAAAGCAACACTGCGTTATGTACATATTTACTTTAATATTATCGAAGCGCGCTTTCCTCTCAACACCATGCACTCCTGACAGTGCTCATAAGCTTCAAAAGACGCTTGTTTGTACATAACACCAGCACTTCCTTAGCAATTGCACTTCCGCTACAAGAACTACACGGTTTACTGATGTGCAATATGGAGTTTCATTTTTGTAATTTCAAAGTTTTGTAAAGTTTAGCGTCTGCAAAAGCAGATAAACTTATTGAGTATAACAAAGACTTCTCTAAATTACGGCCAAATTTGCACGTAATAGAAAGAGGTATGTTCATCAAGTCCATTATTGGTTCTAAAACAAACCAGCCTCACATATAAGCTACACACTTACAATTCGAGCGGTAAAGGGACGGAGGGAAGTTTGGCACGGAAGCCGTATTGAAGCAAGATATTATTATTATTATTATTATTTTTTTTTTTTTTTTTTTTTTTTATACCGAGGGAGATGCCTCAGGCGGAAACGTCTGTGGACCGCATTTGGAAGATCGTGGGTTCAAGTTCCCTTGGACGTCTTAACTCTGGAGTTCTTTCGTGGATTCTCTTAGTCACAGAGGCAAATATCGAATTGAATAATTAATTATATGAGCCAAAGTTCCACTTTCAGACTAAACTAATAGTGACAATACGGTGTGTTCCATTCTACATGTCTTTCTCTATCCGTTCTGGAAAAAAAAATCTTGCAACAGATGATTCTTTTATCTACAGCATGCTAATACTAAACTTTATATGTTCTGCAACCAAACCATTCTTACAACATATGATTCTTTTGTCTATATCATGCTAATGATTAATATTACTTGTTCGGCAAAAAAAAAGACAAGAAAAACAAAATAAAAACACATTCTTACAACAGATTATTCTTTTAACTACAGTTTGCTAATGATAAACATTACCTGTTCTACAAAAAATCAAAAAAATCAAAACAACACACATTCCTACACATGATTTTTATCTACATTTTGCTAATGATAAACATTACCTGCTTTGCAAGAAAAAAATTCTTACAACACATGATTCTTTTTTCAACAGGGGAGTAAGGTAATACACTAGGCTAGCTATGGATTGGCATTGAAATCCAGTTCTCTTTACATGACCA
The DNA here is from genome assembly GCA_030762935.1 of Hymenopus coronatus. Lineage (NCBI taxonomy): Eukaryota > Metazoa > Arthropoda > Insecta > Mantodea > Hymenopodidae > Hymenopus > Hymenopus coronatus. The sequence continues at coordinate 27,208,672 of CM060896.1, read as the reverse complement.
GAGGAAAAGAAAAGAGAAATGAAATAGATGACGGCTTCCCGTTTTTGGTAATGTTTAAGTATTTTAAAATTGAAATCAATGACAGAGAATGTCTTTGAAATGGTTAGCTCTACAAAAATAATACTACTAATAATAAATAAACCATATAATTTAAAAAAAATAAAAAGACATAAATAGCGTAGCTTGTTTTTTCTTACGAGATCTACATTTATTGTGTGAAAAGCTTTGTCTATTTTTTACGGTTTACAAGTTATAACAGTCATTCATATTAAAGAGGTTCCCAAGATATTAAATTAAGTATATACACTTTGTCACATAAATATATTTAATATGTGGTCATTGTTGACAGCCGTCTCAATTGATTGCAATTAACCTCTTAATGCTAGAATTATGATATGTAGGGAAAAGATATTCCTGACTGTTTTCAGGTTAGTCGGTGTTGCAATAAAGACTTTTAGGTTTTGAAAGGAAATATTTTTAGAAATTTCAAAAAAAATTAGGTTTGTAATATATATGATACAATGGGCGTCAAGTCAAATGATATATTTATATCCTAATGAAAGATATCTACATTCAGTCATATAACTTTCTGACGTATGAAATTGAGCGAAACAATTTCTTCCTGTTGTGAAGCACAAATGTGTATGACATTTGCAGCACTGTACTGCTGTCAGTCCTTTACAACCAGTTCTTTTGCACATTTGGTTATTTGTGTCTTGTCGGAAAATACCCTGATGTTGATGTTGAATTCCGGCACTGGTTTCATTGGCCATTTGTGTCTTTTCTGCTGAATTTTATTTTGAATTTCATCAAAAGAAGGGCCCTTGAGGTTTGCCGGCACTGCACAAGGCTGATGATACATGTGTTCGAAATTCCAAAAAGAGCAATTATGTCCTTATTGCTGCAGAGATGAATTTCACAGTGCTGTCTATACAGCAGTCAACCATCGATTAAGGCCATGTTCATGAGATGAAAAAACAATCTATGGTATTATTTTTTTGAACGGATTGAAATGCTGTAGTAGGATATGACCCATCTAGTATATCTACTCCGCCCATAAATGAATTGTATGTTTTGATGGCATTTGTGCAAAATATCATGTTTGCTTTATGCTTTCTGTCAAAACGTTTCACTTCCAACAAAGGTTCAGCACTATCAAAAGTTGCTGCAATTGTTACTCCTCGATTATCAAACCATTTCAGAGCCCTTACTTCCTTTCCAGCAACTTCAGTACCCTTTTCTTCAAAATATTCTCTTGCTTTATTTTTCATGGCACTGTCATTTGAAAATTGCTAGGAAATCTGTTCACTGTAACCGTTCAAGAGCTTCAATCTCAAGTTTAGAGAGCGTGATGAACACTTTTAGTGAAGAAAACCAGTTATCAAAATATAACAAATGTCATTTACCTGTAGGAATGTGTTCTATCATTTTCAAAACAATGCTTGAGCTCGGACCTAAATCCGGAAGACCAGCAACTGGAGTGATGGAACCAGTGTACACTTCAAAGTTGTGAACAACACCTTTTGAATCGCAAAGTACAAAGAGCTTATATCCCCATTTGGGGGGGGGGTTATATTGTTTGAGAGACGAGTGACATTCGAATGGAACTATCTGATCATCAACACAGAGCATTTGATGGTTCAAAGGTTATGATTTAAAAATAATAGTTAATTTATCCACCAGAGGACGAATTTTGAACACCTTGTCACGATTTGGGTCGTCTTGGAGAGGCATTTATTACTGTCGTTGAATTGAATATTAGCTTTTATGCACTCCCATCTTTCTCGGGGCATGGCACTAGCAACATTGTCTACTCGAGTATTGACTGCACAGTACATGCGTGATCGGGGTAATCCATAGATTGGCATGTATATGCAGCATTCCATAAACTGTTCAAGTTCATTTGTGTCCAGGCCAAGGGGTTTGTTTATGTTATTTTGCACCGCATAGAGATTAGATTATTGTATTATGAATTCCAAAAGGTTTTGATCAAAAAACTTTCTAAAATAGTCAATGGGTGTGTCAAATTCAGCATATTGTATGCTGCCAGACCAAACTGGGAGTTCTTGACTGGTACGTCGACCTCTAACATCATGCCACTGCACATTAGGTTGTTGCCCAGATCCTCCAGTGGCTAAGTTTTGTTCTTCTTCCTCTCCATCAGACCTATCTTCTGAATCATCTGAAAATATAAATATATAGGTACATATAAACAATTTCGTAAAAATACCTCTTACCTCCAAAAGCCTCCAGAAAGTAACTAAATAGGTTGCACCACTAATGGCTGGCTTGCCACGGAGTAGCTATATTTCTCTTTGAAACACAGTACATAAAAAACATGCAGAGAGCAGCACCTTATGGGGTACTTGAGATAGGAATATAACAAATATAATACAACAGACAAAAGCAGTTTTTAGCCAATTAACAAGCTACAAGGTAAATAAACTTACTTTGTAACATATATGTTACAGTGGGCGTTAAGATGTTAATAAAGGAAAATCGACAATGTGGAACGTACAGTTAATTGCTGACAGCCGTCTGAATTGGCCAAATGTGACGACTGTAACTGAAAACTGAAAACCGAGTTTCGTGCTGTTATTAAAACAAATTCTTAAAACAGGTTAATTTGAACTGCCGCAACATAACTATATGAAGTTTGCCCGGACTCTTACCATCCTGGAAGACCATTTATTTTTGAATTAATAAATTTAAACGTGATTGGACAAGCACCGAAGACCGTCCAATTGAGGTCATTACACAGGAAACCATTGACAAAATCCATGATATGTAAGACCACCGAATAAAGATCCTTGAGATTGTTGAAACTGTAGGCATCTCAGCTGAGCGAGTGCATAGACATATCTAGCATGGATAATTGACTAAGAAGAAGCTATGTGGGAGGTGGGGGCCGCGATTGCTCACAGTCGGCCAAAAACAGTTCAACATAATGTTTATTCGCGATCTTTATTCGTAACTAGTATGACTTTTTGCGCCGGTTTGTGACTGTTGATGAAACCTGGTTCCTGGATCCACCAGAATCAAAACGGCAGTCAAAACAATCGACAAAGGTTAGTGAAAGAGCACCGAAGAAGGCAAAGACAAATTTGTCAAACTGATAAGGTGATGGCCACCTGTTTTAGGGGGAGGGGGGATTCCCAAGGAATAGTCATCGGAGATTTCTTGGAAAATTGCAGAATCATAACTGGACCCCATCATGCTTTATTGTTGGGTCATTTGAAATCTAAGTTGGCTGAACAAAGACAAAGGTTGGCATGCAAAGAAGTCCTCTTTCACCAGGATAATGCACCGTCCCACACATCAGTGGTAACAATGGCGAAAGTGCATGAATTGGGCTTTGAACTAAGTCATCATCCCCTATTCACCAGACTTAGGCCAAGTGACTTCTTCCTATTCCCTAACTGAAATTTTGGCTCGGTGGGAGGAAATATCCATTGAATGAGTCAATGGGATAGTTACAGTCAAAGACTGCAGGATTTGACAGAACTTATTTTTCCGACGGGATGAAAAAGCTGGAGAATAGCTGGACCAAGAGAATGTCCCTCAAAGGAGACTATGTCGACAAATAAAGTGAGTTCTTTACGAAACAAACTTTTCTCTTTCATTTTAGCAGAGTTATCAAACCACCCTATATAGTCGTGAATAAAAATGTTCTGTCATGTGCTGGGACAAAACAAACAGCACTCATATTTAATTATGTCAATTTGAGGCAGTATTAAGAACGGCAACTATAAATATGATACCAAACTTTGATCAAGTAGTTAGGCAAAAATAAATGTAATGTGTTACTCTGAACTACTAAGAATAGGTGTAATATTTTCATCTTTAAATACTCTCAGCACAATTTGTTTATACCTAAATGTTTTTGCTGTGAAATGTTGCAATATATATATATTTGTAAACATTTTATATAATTTTAATTGAAACATTGAAAAAGTATTAATATAAATAAAGTAGAGCCTCGTAATTCGAACCCCGATATTTGGATGTTCCGTATACTTCAAGTTGGTCTTAGGAAAATAAAATTTTGCATACCACTAGATTAAAATCTCGTTTGTATTCGTTGTCGCCATGTACGTATTGATTTCGATTTCAATTCAATTATGTTTTATTTAAAATTGATTTTTATTGTTTTTTTTTTTTTTTTTTTTTTTTTTTTTTTTTTTTTTTTTTTTTTTTTGTATATCAAATCGATTTTATATATTACATTTTGTACTCCCATTTAGTGTTGCCGCATTTCCAAACGTTAACTTTTTTCTTTCTTTCAATGTTCCATGTGCTATACAGGTCTCTCTTAGAGTTTTCAATCATAATGCACAGAAATAACCTTGGCCTCGGACTGCTAATGCATTTCCATTACAGATTGAAATGTACCGGTAAGTTTGGAGAAGTGCGCTTGTTCTTTCTTTGTCGACCCTTCACTAATTGGGACTGCACGTCAATCAATTGCACAGTAAATACCATCCTTTCTGAAAGAATACTGTATAGGTGATCATTAAAGTACGCCTAAGTAAAATTAGGTACACACTTCACAGTAGTAACAGACTTAATTGATGTAGATGCTACCTGTGCATTATGCAATGAGACCACCTGTGTCACGTTAAGTGTTATATTATCTTCCCATTGTGTGAGTCCCTGACATGTGAAAATATCTTTAAACGTAACTTATGGTTTTGCAACTTGGACATGCTTGTCCATATATGAACATACAACACAGATATGTACTATTTTTGTTTTTATTTATTAATTTCAACCATTATTATGCTCATTAAACATTTATTCATTATTTGCCCATTGATTTAGTATCATTTCTGTATAATCAGAGTTGTTTTTTTTTTTTTAAATTTTAACTCGAATTATCGAACTCTACTGTATTAATTTGCATTCACTGCGAAGTGTAGTAGATCTGCTAATAGAACCATCACGTTTAGCTGTAGCATACTGATATAAGATTTAAGGTCCTCGGTCGGGAAGTAAAAATTAAGTTCGCCCCTCAAAGATAATCAAGTGGTGCTGATCTGGTCAATAGGAAGGGCTGACTGAACTCTGCCATCTGACTATGGATTATAGAGGCAGGACTAGAGACCATGATGAAGGTGTCAACGATTGTGCTTCAGTGCAGCGTAGAAGGGCAAAGGTACTATATTGGAACTCTCGACGTTTTCCAATCTTCGGCTGCTTGCTGGGTTTTAAGGACCTTTCCGGGACGGAGTCCCCGGTCTGCCCCCGACAACAGGGAAGTCTCATATGGTAACTGTAGGGATCTTGTCATTGCTGCCCTGTCCGGCTCTCATCTCCCTCCTTCCCAGAGGTGTTCTTTCATGAAACGTAGGAATCTCACCGATTCAGTGTCGAGGTACTACCTCAGCTATATGAAAATAAAACTGTATACGAAAGAAAGTAACTTACTACATCTACTCAGCGGATTGACTTAGGTGGTTCCGTTGGTGACCATTCGAGAGGTCGCGGTTCGAATCCCGTGTCCGGCCTACATGACCCAGAAGCATTTTCGGGGGTTCCCAGGGTCGTTAGGCGAACGCTTCATAGCTCCATTGTATTTCTGAATTTTCCGGCCCCTCATTATCTGTACCCAGACATCTCTTTCAGGGTTGAAGGATCAGGCGATAGGGCTCGGCGAGTTGCGTCTGGATGATGGCTTGCACATTGTAGAGATATATCGTAGCGTTGTTGCTTGATCGGGACCCCACTTCGAGTCATGGACCTCGGGGAAAATTCCTGGAGGCTCAGAGCTCGTGAGGAGGGGCCAGCCAGTTCCATCTGTAGGCGAGAGGGACTCCGTCTTCTGGATCTGGTTACTCTTCAAATCTTTCCCCTCATCCCACACTGGGGTCATGTAAGAGGTAAAACGCTACAAGGGCCAACGTTCAGTGCTCCGCCCCAGTCTCCTGAAGGCCCCACTCTAAATGATATAACTGCATTTAATACAAAATAAACTAAATGAAAGCATTTATTAAAGAAAACGAAAATAATAAATAACGAAGAACCAAGGAAGTTATAAATATGGTTCACCCAAATATTGTTATTAAAACATCAGTACGTTTTGATATCTCATACCAACAGATGTTCCAAGACGAACATGTTTTACCCCAAAGAATTAAAAAAACTGCAATTTTGGCAGTTAATTGTTTAATATTGACATAAGGAAGCGAATTGGCATAAAACAGGTACTTAATTATTATTTTTTTTTTTTACTGACCCTCTAATACTATGCTGGTCATTTATAATTTAACAGCAAATGACAAGTAAATAGCACTGAAGTGGGTCCTATGACACCATTAGCATATGCACAATGCCTTCTAATAATATAGAAAACATCTTACGTGTTCCATTCACATAACTTTTTCTCTATTCTGAAACAAATACTGCTAAAGAACTTATTCGGCTATCTCCTTCATGTTAATCGAATCATGCTAATTAGCGAAAACTATTTTTATTTCTTGCTCCCTTGTAAATAGAAGGGAAATAGGGGAACACACTAGGCTAAAGCGATGCTCAAATCTTTTAAAAGGCGGTTGCTATGTGGTAAGTATTTTAAAACTGAAATCAATAACAAGGAATATCCGGAAATGGTGAGCTCCACGAAAAAAAATTGGCATTGTGTATTTTAGAGAGATCTAATTCTTTGTGTAGTAAGTTTTGTCTGTCTCTTACGGTTTATCAGTTATACAAAATTCAGCAAAATCCATCCAGAATAAAGAACTCTTCAGAGGCTATTCCCAGAAAATCCAATACATTCATTTTATTTGTCATGTAAATATCTTTAATATGCGTATTTCAATCAGAATCGTTAGAGCCAAAATTGAGAAAATCAAAATATGCGACATTTTTTCTATGTAAAGGGTAGTTTGGGATGGGGAGATTTTTCTAAAAATCTTAGTTTCATGTCCTTGGAAGACACTAAACTTAAATACCAAGTATGGTATTTTACAGACTTTTTGTTTTTGAGTTATCGTATCCAAAAATGCTTCCTTTAGGTGCAGGGAACCAAAACGTGTATTTCCGGTGAACTCTTGATATGGAATTTCTGGGTGGGGTGCAATACCTTCTCTGCCATGTACTATGTAGAGAAAGTAAAAAGAAATTAACAAGATAAAAAAAAATTAACAAAGATTGCGGTGAAGTTTAAAACAAGGCTAAGTGCATACAAATGATATATAAATTAAACAACTGAAATGAAAATAAGATTAACAAGTTTGTAAATTATAAATTGGAACGTGTAGCTGTATTATTGATATTAACAATATAAAAGGGAGAAAATATATCATTGTTATAAATTAGGTTGAATCAGTCTTGTTTTCGGTAATGAGATGCCTTAAGGTAATTTTCTCTTTTGTCTTAGTTGTTGACGTCTTCTTTCTCCCAATTTGACACCAGAGCTCCTGAAACGTTAAGTAATTTAGAATATAAGTTTTGAGAGAGATCTACTTTTTTTTATTATGATAGGCAAGTTGCCAAACTCTTGATTTAGTTTACTGTTTCTGATAAACCAAGGAGAATTAGTTACAACCGAAAAATGTATTTTGAACAACTGAAGTTTATGAATATATGTTTTACTAGCTGATCCCCATACGGGAGAAGCGTACGTGAGGAAAAGTGGACTAAAGATTTAAACAGAAGAATGGAGCAATCAAAACCTATTCTGGAGTGTCTATATATTAGAGGATATGACCTTGTAATAGGTGCCTCAAATGTCTCCGCATTGAGATGAATGCTCTAGCAAGCTCATTCATAACATTTCGGTTGGTAACGGAATGCTCTAGTTATTGCAAATTGAAATTACTTACCTACCACTGCCTCAGAAGGAGTTGGAAATGCTGTCCTCATTCCTGTAGGCAGAGTCCGAATGTTCTGCCCTTATTTTGGAGACTTTTATAGGGTTTTCCATTAAATGTGTCATGTGTCAATTAGTTCGTCATTTTTATTTCGGGACCACTGTACGTTTATAGGGATGCCATTTCATTCCCTTACTAGCGTCTCCTGTTCTGCCTGTACAAAAACAATTGTTTTTTGTGGGTTTGCATTTAGTTCGTGGAATTCTGTTCAATTTAGTCTGTTATAAGTTTAGGCTTAGTGATTTTCGGTGCATCATTCTATTTCGGAGAATTTGGAATTTACTAATTAAATATCACACACTATCTCGATGAAGTCGTGCCAAATGAGCAAAACGTTTTTACGTTCTATATTTTTTGATATCGTTTCACTATTAAGGAATATGTCCTGAACAAATTGCTCTCTTTTGAATTGTTAATATTTTTACTTCACTTGATAAGCACAACCAGACAATATGACTTGAAGCAAACAGTTCTCACAGTATTATTCAAACATAAATATTGCTCCTCTTCCATAACTCCGTTCCCAACTTAGCAACAGCCACAAGTGTACGAATATACTGTGCAGCCCTTTTTGAGACATCCGTTTCTTCTAGAGGTAGCAAGCGCCTCAATGCGTTCTACGTGGGCGTTCCATGTTAATCTGATGTCAAATAATACGTCAAGATATTTAATAGGAGCAATTTTTCATTGACAAATAATGTTGGTACAGTGTCAGCACAGAGAGAATACTGGAGAGAGTTGACTGTTAAATTAAGATTAGAATTAGAACAGAGCAGTATCATCTGCACACATAGCCACACAGCTAGGCTGCAGTTGGTGTATATCATATGTGAGTATATTAAATAATAAAGGTGCTAGTGTTGATCCTTGCAATACTCCAGCAGTAATGGTCCTGGGTGCTACTATGAATCCATGGATGCGAACTACAAACAGGCGTTCCGTTTAAAAACTCTTGATAACATGGATGAGGTAGTCCGGTAATTCAGTTTTGTACAATTTAAGTTCCAAAATATGTCGAATGCTTGAGCAATGTTCAAGAAAACAGCTGCAGTGCATTCTTTATTTTCGAAATCCATAATAACTGATGTATTGAAGAATGGTTAGACGGAAACGAAATTGATAATCTGGATTAATATTATTATGAAATACAAAGTTGGGAAGACGTTTTTTTTATAATCTAATTAGTACATGTTTCCTAGGTAGAAAAGGTATTGCATCCTACCCAACAATTTGATACCGAGATTTGACCGGATACCGTTTTAGGGTCCCCGGTATAAAAAAAATTAGAAAAGGACCCGTGCGTGTGTCTGAGAACACGATAACTGAACTGTTATTTAAGTTTAGTAAATTCCATTAATGCAACACGAAGATTTTGAGGAAAACATCCCCAATCTATACTACTTTTATATGATGAAATTTGGAAAACTTTGATTTTCTAAAAAATGGCTCTTATGATTTTAATTAAAATCTTGTATATTAAAGATACATTACAAATAAAATGTGAAACTTGAATTTTCTGGGAATAGAATCTGAAGACCTATTCATTCTGGGTGAATTTTACTGAATTTTCTATAAGTAGAAAACTGCAAGAGATAACATTTATTCCACAAAATATATAGATCTCGTTAAAGGATACAATTTATGTCATATACGTTTTTCGTAGGGTTTAATTTTTTCGAGATATTCCTTGTTATTTCGTTTTAAAATTCAACTGTTCATACGGGAATTTGTAAATTCTTTGACATGGAATTAAACGGATTTCAACACATGGCAACTAGATTTACAAGATTTGACTATCGCTTTAGTCTAGCATACTCCGTTACTTCCCTTCTACCTACAAGGAAACAAGTAATAAGACCATTTCTGCTAATCTTTATTCGATTAGCTAGAAGTAGACGGAAGAATAGATTTTTTAACAATAATTTGTTGCGGAGATGTAGAAAAAGCTACGTGAATGGAAGACATCAGATTTTTAAACAATTCTGATATTGGTAATAAGCTGAACGGTCGATAGCTAGATGGCAGATGTTTGGATGTGTTACGTTTATAAAAAACAATTCCCTAGTGAGTTTCCATGTCTGTGGAAAATAGTCAATCCTCAGAGAAGCGTTGAAGATTGCCGTTAAGTATGCAACTGCTTTCTTCAGCATAAGTTTACAATCAGATCGTTTCTTTTATTAGATAGTTGCCTAATAAAAGAGATCATTCATGCACAGAAAGAAGAGAAATTTTGTTTCGTGCATTTGGTTTGTTGACTTGGTAATGAAGCTCCTTTATGATTTTCATTTTTGGTCTGTTCATTAGTATTTTTATTAGGAGTAATATGTGTTCGTAATTTGAAGCAAGTATGTTGGATTTTAAGCTTGCGCCAGTAATAATTTGTGCAATGACGGTAATGCTGGTATTATATTTGGTGCTCGCAAAATCGGTTTTGTTGTTTGCTGGAGTGCGTTATCATTTTTGGAAACATGGCAAGTATGCCTGATGTGTATCAAATCGATACTGATCTAACTCGTATTTAACTGTTCGAATGAGATCGTTAAGCTTTGTTCTTAACCACGGTGTCCTTGCTCGTTGCCATTAACGACGAACACGGTGTTTCTCTTGAATTAATTTCAGAATAAACGATGATAAGTATAAGCTATTAAAGAATGTCATTTATTCCTTGATGCTGGTACGAACATTTTGGTGAGGTGTGCAAGATCATTATCAATATCCATTTAGGCTATTAAGCGATTTTCGGTTTGCAAAGACGATTCTAATACTGATTGTTAGTGAATAGTGACTGTAATGCAAATTCAAAAATTCCCCAAAATCGTTTATTTTTTCTTCAATGAATATGAAAGTGAAAAATATTTTATTTTTAGGTGTTGGTATGGTCCATGACGACACTTTATTTAAATTTTCATGTAATAATAATTGTTGTCTTTGTTTGGTAACTAGTTTATGTGTGTATACATGTTCGTTTATTGCATTTGATAACGTCGGCAACGGAGCACGTTTGAACATAAAATTTTGTGGTTTGTTAACACATCCCTCCTCAGAGACATTGAGAATGATGGCAGAAGCTTATAGTGAAGCATCAATGAAGAAAACTCAGGTGTATGAATGGCATAAACGATTCTGTCAAGATTTTCGAACGCTGAAGAAATTATTATGATAGAGCATTACGACAGGTATCTGAAAATGGGGTCCAGAAGTGTTTCCAGTCTCTTTACACGCGCTGGTAGACGTGTGTCACTGTAGAGGGGAACTATTTTGAAAAATGTTGAGTAAATTGTCTTATGGTACCTTCTTTCTGTTATTTACATATTTCGGGAACTTTTTGAATGTAGTGTGTAAAAGGAAATCCAATGAAATTAAAGTAATATTTAAAAATACTGCAAATAAGAGCTAAGAGATGTTCTGTGAAGAATAAACACATTCTTTTGAATCTGTGAAATTTGGGAAATTCACAGTATGTAGATATCCAATTGAAATTTATATTTAATAACAGAGATATTTTTGCTTAAAAATTCTAGCTAGCCTTTGTTATTTAAATGACTCATTTACTTTCTCTACACGTATTATGTAAATAGTGTAGAGGTATCTTCTTCCACCAACAGTTTCGATACTGATATCTCGCCAGAAATATACGTTTTAAGCACCCCTGAGTTCAGTAAAAACTTTTAGAAAAGGTTTGCGCGCATGTCTGTGGACAGCATAGCTCAAAAACGAAAAGACCGTTGAATATCAAACTTCCCATAAGTTTAGTACGTTTCAAGGACGCGACAAGACGATTTTCGAAAACACCTTCCCCCGCCCTCGTATTCTTTAACTGCCCATTACATGGAAGATTTTTTTAAAGTTTTGTTCTTTTCAAAAATGTAACTAATGATGTTGGTTAAACTACCGTATATTAAAGATATTTACATTGCAAATAAAATGCAATGGATGAATTTTGCAAAAAACTGGTAAATCGTAAGATAAGTTGAAAACTTGATGTACACAAAATGAAAATTTCGTTAAAACATATAATTTTATGACATATTAATTTTTTTATATTTTTGTAGAGTTGACGTTTTCAAAATGTTCCTTGCTTTTAATTTTAATTTTAAACTATGTAGCTTTTCTCAAATGGGGAGTAGCTCTTTCGTTTTACTGCTGGTTGTGCAAAGCGAACCGACCTTCAATTGTTCACACAGCGACCAGCTTTAAAAACACTTGTCTTTGTTGGGCAAGTTTAGTCTTTATTTTCTTTATTTTCTTTCCCTTCTGCCTAGAAGAAAGCAAATAATAAGCGAATTTTTGCTAATGTTATCTCGATTAGATGATAGATGAAAGAATCATTTGTAACAATAATGTGTTTGCAGAACAGACAGAGAAAGTTTTGTGAATGGTACGCATCAAATTTTTACTGTTCAAAATCATTGTTCTAATACAAATTACCCACGAGATGCATTTTAAATATATTCGCGTAAAATATCAAGTTTAAAACTAGAACTATCATATCCTATTTTTAATTTCTCTAACATAAATGAATATAATAGGTAGAAAAGATATTGTATTCCACCCAAAAGTTCAATTCCGAGATTAAGACTTCTGAATCGCAAAAAATAATTTTTCGAAGAAGGTTCTATCTCTCTCTCTCTCTCTCTCTCTCTCTCTCTATATATATATATATATATATATATATATATATATATATATCTATCTATGCGTGTGTGTGTGTGTGCGTGCGTATCTATGAGCCAAAAACGAATAGTTCGTTAAAATCAAACGTGAAGTATGTTCACAATCTCCCAAGGTTATGCCAATTTTCAAGAAAATCAACCAACCTAAACTACCCTTTTCGTGGAATATTTTTCGAAAATTGTATGTTCTCAAAAATAAGTTTAGTGATTTTGATTAAGATATTTTATGACATGAAATGTACGTATATCTATATTTTTTTAGGAATATCCTCCAAAATCCTCTTTATTTTGTATGACTTTTTCATAACTTGTCAAAATGTTAGTGACAGTCAAAATCTTAGTATACCAAAAAATGTAGATTTTTTTAAAGCACAGAATTTAGGTCATATACATTTTTGTTTGTGAGGTTAACCATTTCCGAGATATTCTTAGTTAGTGGTTTTAGTTTTAAAATATTTATATGTTTTTCAAATGGAAGTCGTGATTCGCATTTATTTGTTTACGTTTTGCTATACAAGTATAGCCATACCGTTTAATAATATTTTACAATTGTTTTAGCTTTGTGTATCGCTTATTTTCTTTCAACTAACAAGGAATTAAGTGATAATACAATTTCTGTTAATGTTTATTTATCTGCTTTGAGCAGATAGACGAATAAATACTTTATAAGAATTTGTATGTGCAGTACAGGCAGATAAAACATGTGAAAATCATTATAAACAATGGAATACATGGATTTTTTAGTATCTCAAAAATGCATATTACACTTTGCAGGAGGCTGCCTCCGTGAGCAAGTGGTCACCAAGCTGACTTCTCACCTCGAGGTCCCAGATTTGATTCCCGGCTGTTTTGGAGAAATTTTTCATCAAACAGAATTATTTTCTATCCACCACAAAGTCTGAAAAAGTACATGTGAGAAGAATGTGTGAGTGTGTGTAAATTTAAAGATATAAAATTACTATTCTAACGACTACAATCTACAGCTATATACGAGTATTTTCATAAGTAAAAGCTCTCGATATGACCATAAAAATTAAAGAGTGCTACACAAATGGGGAGGGGGAGAATCAATAAAATGTCACAAGTTTCAGATATTTTCATGACAATAAATATAAATTTACTTTATAATTGGTAAATACTTGTATATTCCCTTGTATATACTTGTATATCCTGTTATACAGGGTGGCACAAAAGTCACTGGACAAAGTTTTTTTTTAATCAACTGTCGAGTGCCTTTGTGTGTACACGTCAAGATCACAAGTCCTCTGAGTGACATAACTGGTTAATGTTACAGTCAGCCACTGCTACACGTGTTGCCTTCGGCTACTCAGGAATTTTGGTTCGGAGTCAATGGTAGAGCATGTTTTTTTGAGTCACCCAGGGGAACCAAATGGGAATACACATTAAATTAACTTAAAAGAACACATAACACAGAAGTGCTACATATTCTACTTTATTAAGCTGAAAATAGGGTTTGTCGTTGTGTAGCACAGTTTTTGGGACAAGCACTGAGCTTACAATATTTCAAAGTTTCGGACTTTAGTTATTACTGCGCGACACTAGCACATTCACTCTTTCACACTCCGCATAACCAACCGGACCCTTAGCACGTCACATCTCAACTCCCGTCTGTCCTCCTGCCTTGCCAGGAGCCAGGAGCCAGGAGCAGGAACTAGTCGCCCGAGTGTACTCGGGCGGGGGCAAATCACCACGGTACCTATCCGCTTTTCTTGCGGATTTACCCGTGTGATATAAAAGATGTAGTCTTATGCAAGCGTTTTTGTCTGTGTCAAATTAATTGGGCAGGGTGTTCCCTCTGTGCAGCCGGCGCGGGCTGGGTTACCTATCTGAGTGGCCACCCACCCAGAGAGGGACCAGGCCCGATGCTGCTTACCTTGGCCAGCCGCTTGCGGGCTGTCAAGGAAAGCAGTGCCGGCTAGCGGGGAGACCTGAAGGGATATAGGTACGGGGTGGGGGAAGCCAGTGTTGCAGATCTGGTCGGAGTACAACTGGATGGTCACCCGTCCGAGTCGTGACCATGCCCGATGCTGCTTAACTTGGCGGGTAGAACAATAAAGGGAGAGGCGGCCGGAAAACTACCATCCCAAGGCGTCCTTGGGAAGGCGGTAGCTTACGCGTCTCCTTGGTAGCGTGTGGTCGTAAAGACCGAGAGTGTTCACCTGGGGATTTGGGTGGGGAGCAAGTTTAGTGTATATTGTGCGAGCTCTTTCTCGCACAACGTCCACTATGTAAGGGATTCCGGAGTGGGAATGGAGAATGTGGGACGGGAATCTGCGGTCTGTGCCGTATATCATCCTCAATGCCCTGTTCTGCACGGCCTGCAGCCTGCGGATGGTGGAACGAGCCACCGAACCCCAGACCTCACAGCCGTACAGCATCAGGGGCGGGATGACTGCGCGGTACAGCCGTAGTTTTAGGTGTGTAGGCATGGTGGAGCGGAAGATGGGAAACAACTGCCGCAGGGCAGCGTGTCCCAAACCGACCTTCTCCCTGACATGTGGAGTGAAAGTAAGGCCGCGGTCGAGGAGGACACCGAGGTATTTGGCGGAGCGGACCCAGGGGATCCGCCGCCGCCGCAACCTCAGCGACCTCTCCGGTCGCCAGCCACGGACTTTAGCCAGCAGTAGAGCTGAGCTCTTCTGCGGGCTGATGGCCATCCGCCACTGTTCACTCCATCTGCCTATGGCCTGGAGCTATCTCTGTAGCGGGGGGAAGCAATATCGGGCGTTATTGTTACGCGCCATTATGAGGACATCGTCGGCATACTGGCACGTAACTGTACTGGGTTCTGTGGGGAAGTCGGACATGTAGGCAGCAAAGAGTAACGGCGACAGCACGCTGCCTTCCGGCACTCCCGCCGCTATGGGTCTGACTGTGGAATGCCTCCCCTCCACCCTCACCCTGAAAGTGCGGTCCCGAAGGAAGCTACTAAGCAGGTGAAGGTAGGGGGGAGGAATTTCGGCGTTCTTGAGCTTGTACAAGAGTCCCTGATGCCACGTGGTGGCGAAGGCCTTTTCCACGTCCAAGAGCACCGCGACTGTTTTGAAGTTGTCCTGGAAGCCCAGGGCAGCCTTCTCAGCCAGTCGCAGCAACTGCAGGGTTGTGTAATGTCCAGTACGGAAACCAAACTGATGATCCGGGAGTAGGAGTCTCTCTTCGAAGAGAGGGGTGAGGCGAGGTAGGAGTAACCACTCGAATACTTTCGAGACGATCGGAAGTAAGCTAATAGATCTGTAGCTTGACGGGAAGACCGGGTCCTTGCCGGGTTTCAAAATGCATACCACCCGCGCCTCCTTCCAACACGTTGGAAAGTGACGTAGGTGCAGGCATGCATTGTAAATCCGCGTCAGGTGGATTATGGCCTTTCTGGGTAGGTGCTGGAGCATAGGCGCCGTAACGCCGTCATGTCCAGGGGCTTTGTTAGGCTTTAGGTTGTTGAGTTGGGAAGCCACCTCTTTCGGGGTGACTAAAGGAATGCGGATCTCCTCAAGGGGCGGCGGGGGCTCCTCTTAGAGGTAGTCTACCGTCGCTTCCACGAGCTCAGTAAAGTCCTCATCCTGGGGGTCTTCACGGGGTTCGAATTGTTGTATACAGATAGCAAACATATACCTGTTTCCTGATTGCTTAAAATGTTACAATGCAATTTCGGGGGTAGGGGAGATCCGCTAGTCGACGTTGTAAACAGTTTCCCTTAGCTTAAACAAAGAGATTCTGCCTGGCTTCATCCCTCTGTTCGTCAAATCCTGCATTCCCAAAGACGTCTTTAAACAGACGTTTATACATGGGAACAAACAAATATTATATAAATAATTAATATATCCGTAATTGGTTATGCTTCTAAATGTTACCGTTTCAATCTCATTCAAGTTCACAATTTAGTCCAAATACAAATGTTTGTGGAGTTAGTAATTTCCAGAATATTCTGTATTATTTGTTTAAATTTCAAAATATTTTTTTTTCTTTTCTCGACTGCAAATCGAAATTACTATTCTTATCTCTTTCTTTATTTATTTTTTGTGTTAATGCAAAGAGGCGTTTTAAAGTCATTACATTGCGCCCTGCATTTGATAATTACTTTAGCTTTATCATACGTCTTCTTTTTAATACCCAGAATAAAATTGGTTAATAAATAATGAAGATTTATTTGTATTAAAAATATAACTTAGAAAAAAATGTTTTAAGAATAGTTTGTACAGTCTTGGAAAAATGATTGAGCGCTGTAACCTTTCAGTGTCACTTCGGCCTCACGGAAGCACACAAAGTTACACAAGCTGGGTTGACACGTGCACGTGCACTATGCTATAAAACATGCTTTTATACAGCAAGGTAAGACGTATTTTATTGCTTTATCAAAATAATTATTTGTCTCTAACATGCACAGAAAAACTAAACAATAACCCAAACTTTGATAGTGGAGCTGAGCGGTGCAGTTGTTTATAAACTGGGAAAAGAGTACTAAGAGTACAAATGGATGAGTTCTAAGTGCTCCGTTTGAAACTCAATGTGATACCTACCGCAGGTTCGAATCCAGTAACCACCAGATTTGTTTTTAATATTTTGTTTTTCAGTTCATATTAATACTCTTTACAACCGATGTAGATTACGTTATATAAAGCATTCACTCTGTGAAATGTGAAATCATTTATTTGCTGTTTTCGCAAACTAGAAACGAAAACAAAAACACTGCAACCTGATCTCCGGTTGCTTTTAAATGCAACAAAAGGCTAATAAAACAAGAGAAAACAAATGTTAATACTTTGTGTGGCCTCCATTATTTGCTATCACTGCATGGAAACTACTGGCGTTTGAAAATAATTAATGTATTCTGCTATTGAACCCCTAGTGTCTGTCATGGCACACCAAAGTTGTGTAGCATTATTCAATCTGAGACCTCGAGAAAGCATCTGCTTTACTTTCGTCCAAACATGTTCAACTGGGTTGAGATCTGCTGACTTTGTAGACCACGGTATGTGCTCTAAGATATTCGTGTGCTCCGAAAACGACTTTTGAATTCTGGCCGACTTGTGGACCGAATGATTATCCTGTTGGAATTTAACAATACCTTCAGAATAACGCTCTTGGGCAGTTGGAAGTAGAACATGCTCTAGAATATAAGAATAGGTTTCCTTATTCCGCTTTCCATGATCACGTTCCAGCATACCTGCACCTTCCCGAGATATTCATGCCCAAGCAGTAACGCTCGTTCGACCACTCTTTGCAGCTATTGCGACATTTATCAAGAAAATTCTGCAGGAGAAACATGAATGAGTATGGTAAAATAGTGATATCAAATCAAAATAGAGGTCGCGCCGTGGCCGAGTGGTCAGACAACTCACCTCTCACCTAGACAGTCCGGGTTCGATTCCAAGCGACCGCACATGAGATTTGTGGTGGACAAAGCGCCGCAGGGGCGGGTTTTCTCTGGAATCTCCGGTTTCCCCCGCCATCACATTCCACCGGGATTCCATGTTCATCGGTGTCATCGCCTGCGGTACCAGAGCAGTAAAAGCAGTAAAAAAAATCAAAATAAAGGTAACTCAAACTGAAGTAATTAAACAGGAAAAATAAACACCGTAGTGTCATCGTCTATTGAAGTAATGCCTCCAGCAGTTCCAAGAGACGTAATTATATGTAACGAGAAGTAGGAGTTTTTAGTTAGAGAAAATCCAGCTCCCACACAGAATGGTGCCTTTGAAAGATTTTCCCTTAATATAAAAAAAAATTCCTTGCACGAGTGCCCAAATACCGCATATCATATCGAGTACAACTAGGTCTGTAAACAAACACAATCGATTTCACATCTGCAGTAGAATAGCTTCGTCGGAGAAAACTACGTCGCTCCAATCGAAGTTCTCGTACTGTACAGTAAATGCCAACCTGTCAATTTTGTGGACTTCAGTTAGCATTTCTTTTACTGCCGCACTTATAAGCCAAATTCCAGCATCTTTACAGTGGTTGCTAACCGTCCACCCGGGAATAAAGTTAAAGGCTTGTATCCATGGGCCGTCAGAAACGACCTCTGCTATGAGAGACCTGTCTTCATTCTCGGTAGATTCACGTGAGCGACCAGTGCTCCTCCTTACAGCAAACTGTCCCTCTTCACGATATAACTTTGCCCACCTCCTCGCAGTGGACTGAGGAACATCACAAATGCTACCCTCTCTGGCGGCCGTATAACCCTGTGAAACTAGGGTGAGAACATAAGAACGTTTAACAACGGTCATTGGCATTGCTAAAGTATGAATGAGTGCGTCGTTGTAGTAGTGATTGGGGACCTCTTTTGGTGAATAATGGAACCAAGCACAAACATTAGACCAACAAATAAAGAAACAGAATATGGACAAAGGAATCAAGCTTATCACCAGTAGTTGTAAACTTTGACTATTATACATAATATATCTGCATATTATCCAATACTCAAATTACAACTAATGTAGCGGAAACTCTGAATTAGTATAAAATAAGAATGTGAAATAGAAAAGATGATAGAAAAAACAACATTAATGGGGGAGAAAAAATGTATGCTCTTGCAGAGATTTGAATTTAGGTTCGGTAATTTTGAAAGCGCTTGAGTTACCCCTGAGCTATATTCGTTTGGCCCAGAAGACGTCTTCTGCCACATTCATAATGCGCTGTATTACTAGTCTTGGTTCTTATGATAACGTGAATCATTTATCGTACTTCAGGGTACTTCATTGCTTCTGAACCAGCTCATTGGTTGATTCACTTGATTGGGAATTGACTATATGTATAACTACCAATGAGCATAGCATCAGGAAGAAACACTTTTGGGTTTGTTTGGCTAACGAAGAATGTTGCTTGTTGCCGAATTCTTTATCAGGAGCCAATACAGATGCGAAATACGGTGCAAGACTCAGCCTGTTAATGTATTCGACAGGCGATAACGTATATCGCAGACACTGTTAAGTAAGTCTAGCTGCATATCGGAAATAGCAACCAGTGTAAACCTCGCTGCGATACGAAGTGGGACTGAAATTTTCTGCTCTCAGAGTGCGCTCAATCACTTTTCCATGACTGTATATGAGTAAGAAGTGAATCTAGTATTAATGTAACATTTTAGGTTTTTATTAACATAAAAACAAACAGAAAAGGTAATTTGACCAAAAAAAATCTGATGTGTTCCATTCACGTGACTTTCTCTACCTCTCTGTAACAAATTATTGTTAAAAAGCTTGTGCTTCTATTTACTTCATGCTAATCGAGAAAAAATTAGCAGAAATAGTCTTATTACTTGCTTCCTTGTATGTAGAAGCGAAATTAGGGAGTACCATAGGTTAAAGAGATAATCAAAAGCTGGTTGCCATGTGACTGAAGTTCCTTTGTTTGTATGGACAGGAATTGACAAATTCCTGTATGAGAAAAATACAACTTTTTCAAAGTTAAAATAATAGAAAAGGAATACTTAAAAAACGATCTACTCCACGAAAAAAAATGTATAACATAGATTGTGTGTTTTAATGTGCTCTACGTTTTTTATGTGGTAAGTTTTTGTCCATCTCTTACGGTTTAGTAGTTATGCAAAAGTGATCCAGAATAAAGTAATCTTCAGAACCTATTCCCAGATAATTCAAGATATACATTTTATTTGTCCATGTAAAGGGTAATTGGGGGTGGCGGATTTTCTTGAAAATTTTGTGTCGTATCCTTGGAATATACCAAACTTAAATACCGAGTTTGGTATTCAACGGTCTTTTCGTTTTTGAGCTATGCTGTCCACAGACACACAGACACACACAGGGACCTTTTTCCAAATATGTTTTTTTTTATTCAGGGGGACTCAGAACATGTATTCCCAGTGAAATCTCGGTATCGAATTTTTGGGTGCAATGCATTACTTTCTCTATACATTAGGTACATAGTACGTGTAGAGAAAGTAAAAATAACAACTGAGATTTCAGTTTTTCGCCAGTCATTTCCCTTACCGAATTTTTTAATCCCTCAAAAAGCTTGTCACTCAAGTGGCTCATTTGGTTAGGCCAGCCCTGGTGAGCTGTTAAACGGAGAGGAAGTGTAACGTCTCCCCATTCCATCTAGATTTACTATTAAGACCTTGTTCGGCATGTAAAGTTCAGTGGCGAAGCCAGTCAATTTTTTAAGGAAAGTTTCCGAGTACCAATATATGTCATGCAGTCTTTCTTCCTGAAATTGTGCTTTACAAACCTCTTTTCAGATATACAATAGAACGCTGACAGTTTTTTTCGGCAAAAATGTATGAATGTCACACTTAAAATGATTCATCAGTCAAATTTGGAAAATCCGCAGTGTATAAGATATCTTATTTAAATTTATACCAGCTATTCTACATAGTGATAGTGATATTTTTGCAATGTATCAAAATTCTATCGTGAATGGTTATTTAAATAATAATTGTATTGTTAAAATGTATTATTGTAATGAAATGAGTTACGTGATGCATTTTTAAGTTATTCACATAAAAATTCAAGTTTTCCAGTAAATGAGTTTGCAAAGTTACTTGAAGGGTGCAGGGGATGAAGGGGGAATGTCAAAAAAACTCAAAATTGAGATTATTGCACCATATATTGCTCATGTTGGTAAGCTTCCAGATACACAATTCAAACAGGCAATGAAGGCGCATAGTTCCAAGAAAATCGCATTCTAAGTTTTACCATACTGGCTAAGACATTCCCCCAATGTCCGCGCGTAAATACTATGAAGGGGGAATGTCAATCAACAATGCGAGTTTGTCACGGTAGCACCTGTTGTGTTGTCACGTAACACAATCTGGTATGTCGAGTATCGAGTTCTTGCACTAATTTTGTGGTGTTAGGTATTTTAATTACATTCTAAATAGTAAAAAATGGAGGCCTCTGATGAAAACAGTGACCGTAAAGGACATAGTGGATTCAAAAGTGAAAATGACATTAGGAAAAGAAAGAAATCTGGTAGAATGTCTGACATAGGGCCACGGAGGGAAATGAATTCCAGCCACCTAACCATTTATGTGAAGGTGAACAACAATAAAAATAATAATCTCAAAAAATTGATTATTTTAGGCAATAAAAGGGTAATCCGCTAAAGTTATTTTCTTTCCTTTCTAGATTTTTTTCCTGTATCAAAGGAAAAGTATGTTGATGTGAATCACTTGAAGAAATTTTGTGGTAAAGAGGCCCAATTATACTTTTCGTTTCTACCCCACAAGGAGCAAACATAGAGATGTTACTTTCACATTCTTAATTTGTATGGAGGTTAGTAACAATATCTTAGGAGAAAAAAGTACATAATTTGCACAACAGCCAAATAATAATAATAATAATAATCGTAACAACAACAAAAGTATTTCTCTCCTTTCTACAGGCTGTTCCTGTTTCAAAGGAAAAACATATTGCTGTAAATCACTTGAAGACATATTTTGTGTAAAAAGGCCCCATAATGAGTGAACTTATAGACGCTACTTCTCACATTTGTAATAGTGTTTGAATAAGTGCTTGTTAATTAATGCTAGAATAATATTATAAAAAAGGTCGACATTCCCTCTTCTTGCTCAAAATACTTGAACAATATTTTGTAATTTCACTTTTAAATTATATCTCTGTGTTCGGTACTTACTGTCCCATGTTCTTATTTCATTGAAAACACAATGATTCATTATTATATGTAATAATGTGTTCATATAATTGTAACAAACCAACATTTGGAGTACTTAAAGTTTGAAAATCGTCTCCGGTAAAATTTACTTTTTCTGGTATTCCCCCTTCATTCCCTGTACCCTTCACTTGTAATATTCCATTTTTATATAACCCCAATTACTGTAGAAAACGTTTTAATTTTGCACTCAACAAAACTTTATTTTTCAAAATGTAATAATTTATTTCTCAATTGGAAGACTATTTTGGAAAACTGTGTGACTCCATTCTTTAATGAGCCTTTTAGAATAAGTATAACATTTTGAAACAAATTAGCTAAAAATCGCATCGTGTGGAGGAATTTGTGCATGAAAAAGTTTTCGAAAAACTTTGCGAGAAAACAAACTTTAAAGTTGGAAATGCCTGTCATTAGCACGCGCTTACACTTTTAAAGCTGTAGTTAATTGGCATTTAAGTGCGCTAAGTGAGAAAACGATATAATGTTTTAAATTTAGCTTTCACCTTATTTTATTATGACACTATTAATCACGGAAACCTTAATGGTAGACACAGAGCGTCTTAATATTGATTGACAGAATGGTATTTTTCATTTCAAATGGAGCGTTATCACTTAGAATAGTTAAATTTGTTAATAATCATGCCTAGATGGTTGGCTTTTCCATTGTTACGTGGACACCCATACACTATGTTATTTGGGAACGGTTGGACAAAGGAAGATAGAATTACCATCATGTGTAAATGAAAGATCCAGCATCCATTTTAACTATATATATTTAAATAAAGGATTACAGAATATGGGCTGCAATATAGATAATTTAGTAATAATTAATAAGTGGCTAGGGCCCAGTCAATTCTGATGCAAAACTATTAATAAATGTAACAATAAATATAATAAGAATAACTTTAACAATATAATAAATTGTAACAAACCAATATATTCTCAACAATTTATGGCTTGATAATTCTTAACAAAGAGGCTTAGCCACTCGCAAATAAATAACAAAAGCCCATTCAATATTTCTCAAAGAATTACAGTTTCAATCATTATGATTGCAAAGACATGCATTCCTATGAAAATCCAGCCGGCGGCAATATAACAAGGAAGTAGCCGGCTGAAGCCTATAATGAATATCTGGATTCAAGCACAATAAATATGTATGTGTATATATATACATATTACAACTACAGAAAAATAGGGTGCTGGTTCCCACACATGCTCACGCAAACTATTTAAAATTTAAGGGTATTAAATTCAATACCCTTTCATGTAAGGCAAAGCTCAACCCAATACACGTCGGATAATAACTCCAACGTAATCCGAAATCTGTTTCGGTTCTCACTTACACTGCCCAATTTCACTGTCATCGAACCCATTACAATCCATCGCATTCGCAATGAAATTGGCATTGAACACAATAAATCACCCCACAAGTTACTTAAATCCCAGGTTTTGCAATACCTGTACACCTTTAAAACATTTCACGCATGCTACAATATCATTCATACAAAGCCCCACATGAATAAATAAGAAAAGACCTCACCGGTTTTCACACCGCCCAAAATGGCTTCCGTGTGACCTGCAAGTTCATAATTGCGAGCAAGATGACTGGACGCGCGGAGGGGAGGGCAAGCGTAGCCAACTTGAAGAAAAGTAATTTCTGCCTTACGGCCAGCGTTACGATCTCTCGCAAATTCAGGTCGCACGGTGCCGTGACCAGGTTCCGTCACAACTGATTAATATATTAGAATTAACATGTCTGGTATAATTTTTCACGTAGCACAACTGTTTGTGTTTAGCCTTTTTACCATTCTGAGCGCAGAAATAAGCAATTTCCCATTCTATTCGAAATTTGTTTCTAGCATTTTCGTGTGCCTTACTGAATAAAACGTCACTGTCGGTTGTTATTCGTCATGTACACAGCTAAATAAGCACATCAGAGTGAGTGATGAAGGGGTGGCCTTCTGGTCCCAAGATCTAGATTCTAACCCAGCCAATACCGATGACATTTAAGTGTGTTTAAAACGGACAGCTCTATATCAGTAGCTGTCATGAAAAACAATACGCTGATATGAATCTGGCTGTTAACAACGTCTTTAAGAAACATCCATAAATCCTTTTCAAAATCTTTGTGAATAATTTACGTTTCTATAGGATTTAACGCCCGCTTTTACTACATAGGCACCGTAGGCGATGACCCTGATGATACATGGAATGAAGATTGGAATGTGATGCTCGGGAAAACAGGAGAACCCAAAGAAAACCCGCCCCTGTCCCGTTTGGCGCACCAAAAATCCCACATTCTGTTGCCTGGGAGCGAACCCGACTCGC
This sequence comes from Hymenopus coronatus, assembly GCA_030762935.1. Classification (NCBI taxonomy): domain Eukaryota; kingdom Metazoa; phylum Arthropoda; class Insecta; order Mantodea; family Hymenopodidae; genus Hymenopus; species Hymenopus coronatus. The sequence continues at coordinate 27,184,152 of CM060896.1, read as the reverse complement.
TTTTGTAAGAGGCAAGTGGTCTAATCACTCGGCCACGCCACTGCCAAGTTTCATTCTGTAGAGGGTTCTACGCTGCAGCCACCATGGACTTATTGTAGGTCAGAATTCAGGAGGATAGAATGACTTGGGAGTAACCAGCGGGCAGCCGAAACCGATCGCGAGGAAAGACTCGCCGTGGTGGGCCCCTAAATTACTGGGAGCGGTAGGAGCCCGCACTCTGGGCCTGACTGAACTCTCCAAATCCTACACACGACTCCAACGCTACTCTGCTGCCGAGTACTGTATTTCCAATGAATTCGCCACCACCACCACCACAGCCACACCGACATTTACAACCCCCAAAGAAACTGGTTAAGATGAGATGGAGATGAAATAAAGGTATAGCGAGTCTGCGGAAATGATGATTCTCTCCACTGTTGACCTAAGAACACTCCGAAAAGAAATCATGGGGCAGAATTAACATGACTCAGTAATATTTTTGTAGACTTAAATCATTTTCAGTCTGCCCGTTTGCTTCACATCCAAGAGGTCCCGGGTTCAAATGTCATTTAGGGTGGGTTACCCAGGTTAGTCTTTCCCCCTTATCCTGAGAAGACAAGTGCTGAGTAACTCTAAAACCTGTGGGCCCAGGGCTTATTTGAGCATTATTTCACCAGTTTCATTCATCGCTCGATTGACCTACTAGGTTAAAGGATATTAAACTACGAAATAAATAAAAATCTTATGTGCTCAATTCACATGACTTTCCCTCTCTGTTCTACAAACAAACTATTCTTACAAAATATTGTTCTTATATCTAAATAGTGCTAATCAAGAGAAACATTAGCAGAAATTGTCTTATTACTTGCTTCTTTGTAAGTAGGAGGGAAACAAGCGAACACACTTGGCTAAATCGACAGCCAGATGTCTCTGTGGATTGTCATTGAAATTTGGCTCTCTTTCCACGCCCAGCAATCGGATGAGGTCCTCCCGTTTGAGAAAAATCGCTAATATTTTACAATTGAAATATATAGCAGAGAATTTCTCAGAAATGGTTGCCTTTAAACTGTGTATAACATAAACTATGTGTTTTGACAAGATCTACATTTTCAGTCTAGTAAGTTTTTGTCTATATCTTAGGTTTACCACTTATGCAAAATTCACCCAGAATTAAAAGGACTTCGATGTTATTCCCAAAAATGTCAGGTTCTGTATTTTATTTGCCATGTAAATACCTTTAATATACAGCAATTTAATCAAAATTATTATTCATTTGTACTTTTTCTACATAGTATATAGTGCTCTACCCAAAAGTTAGATACCGACATTTCACTGGAAATACACGTTTTAGGATCACCTGTATTCAAACAAAAAGTATTTTCGGAAAAATATCCGTGTGTGTGTCTATGAACACGATAACTCAAAAACGAAAAGTCAATAAAATACCAAACTTGGCATTTAAAATTAGTATCTTCGAAGGATGCAACATGAAGATTTTGAAGAAAATCTTCTCACCCCAAACTACCTTTTATATTGAAAATGTTTCGAAAATTCTGATGTTCTCAAAAGTGGCTCTTTTTATTAAAATACCATACCTTTATTAAAGACATTTACATAGCAAATAAAACGAATATATTGATTTTCTTTTGGAATAGCTTCTGAAGACCTCTTTATTCTAAGTGGATTTTACTCTGTTTTGCTCTATTAGTAAACTATAAGGGATAGACAAAACGTACTACATAAATAATGTAGATCACGTTAAAACAAACAGTTTATGTCATATACATTTTTTCGTGAAGTTGACCATTTTTAATATTCCTTGTAATTGGTTTCAGTTTTAAAAAACGTAATACTTTTCTCATATGGAAAGTTGTCAACTCCTGGTCATGCGAAGAAATGATTTCTCACATAGCAACCAGCTTTTAGAAGAGTTGACTATCACTTCAACCTAGTCAATTTCCTTTTTCCCTTCTACTTACAAGGAAGCAAGCATGATGTAGGAAGAAGAATAAGCTTTATAACAATAATCTGTTTCATGAAAATGGAAAATATCACATTTTTTAGAAAATAGAAAAAATAGAAAAATATATCATGTAAAGTATAACTGGGGAACGAGATTTTCCTGAAAAACTTCGCGACGCATCCTTGGAAGATTTGGAACTTAAATACCAAGTTTGGTATTTAGTAGTCTTTTCGCTTTTGGGCATTCCCCTTCCACAGCTACATCACTGTTGGTATCTACTTACGTTACAGAGAACTCCAGAACCAAACTTACTTTACAACTTTCCAGAATGTTGTAATATGCAACTTTGCTGCGATCTCACCAGATAGTGTAGATGCGATCTCACGTGAAGAGTAGAATCATTCATCTTACGCTATATTTTAGCAAGCCATCGTGGGAGAACACAAAGTCAGTTCCGCTCGGAACATCGCCGTGGGACAGTCTTCTCTTTAATAAGCCAGGTTGCTGCTTAGTCGCCTAGGGAGGCAAATTTAGGGTTTCTTTCGTCTTCGATAAAGTTGGGAGTATTATACTTTCGGTAAGTCAAAATTTTGTAATTGTGAAAATTCACTTCTTCTCGGAATAATTATACGTTTGGATAGTTAGGGTCAGATTGAAAAATTCAATGTGATAGCCGGGATTTGAACAACGGATCTGCCGATCTCTAGCCGGTTGCGCTTCCACTGAGCTGCCATGGCAACATGCCGGCATAGAATTGCATTCCTAAACCATCTCAAATGTTTCCCAGTAAACCACAAGGTGTTCTCAATTTTTTTGAGATGACAACCCCAATGGCAACTTGCAATGTTGTAAGTACTTAAATAATTCTTGGTATCATTATATTAGTAATGACTGTTTCTTAAAAAAAAATATTCAAAATAAATATGATGAAACTCTGTCAGTGTTCTTTTGCAGTTTCCTAGAAATCTATCCCTAGGTATTTTAGAAGCTTGTTTTCGTAAAGATTCCCTCTGGGGGTTTACACGTATCTTTTTCTAATTCGTTTTTTTTTATTCAGGTGCCATGTATTTGTGGTGAAATATCGGTTTCGAATGTTTGGGTGGATTACAATACTTCTCTCCCTACTATGTTTTAAGAAAGTACAAACCCATTCTCTTTGAAAACTTAAAGAAAAACAACTTAGGCATTTAACTCATCCTTTCTAACACAAAGCTTAGGAGAGATAGCAAATTAGTAAGTTTTCTACTGAGACGAGAAAAAGTGTAAGGTGAAATAACGGTGAAAAGCAGAAGTTTTAATATTGCAGTTTCAAAAGAACCGGTTTTTCATACTCAAAATAAAACGACGGCGATAAATCAGTTTTGCATTATAACGCAGTGTTACTTGCTTCAAATAGCTTCAACAATATTTTATAAAAAGACGCTGCCTCTTTTTAAGGGTGGTGATTTCCAGATCCTCTCAGTAAACCCCCCTATTCACAAACAGGGTGTGATTTACTAGGAGAAGGGATAACAGACGGACGTCATCATTCAAAGGACGGGAAAAGAGGCTTTTACTCAAGAAGGAGCAAGGGTAAGCGCAACTTTTCTCCCCGGATAATGAAATTGGTAGAAGTGCCACTCCAGTCGAGCTGCTGAATTTAGAATTCAGCGAGAGGAAAGGTCTTTATACTCACGCGCTTTTCATTCAGCTCTTAATGGCGGGGTTGGGGGGGGGGGGTTCCCCTTTCACAGCACCTGCCACAGTGTAACAATACAACTGTTTATGATCACGCGGCTATTCATATGAAAATATTATTCAGCATATGACTGACTCCTCTTGTGAACAGCACAGTTATGACAATGAGCAATTTTATAAAATAGTAAAATGTTCCACATCATGTATCGTTATAGCTATTGGAAAATACAAGTTGAACCACTCGCATTGCTGCGCGCAGGTGGTTTCCACGGCTTTCAATTGTTTATACCAGGTGGTCCCATGTGCTGTATTCAGATATTTCTTAGTGTTTTAAATGAGTTGTAGAACTCAACGGGGCTATTCCAATTTTCTCTCAGGAGGAACTGGCGAAGGCGACCTTCGTTTTACCCCAGTCGCTGGCCTGAAACTGAGATTCGGGAGTTCTTGGGTTCGATTTCCGCCGCCGATATCTCTGATCCATGGGTTTTTATCGAGGGTCCCGCTCGCAAGGCGAATGCTGAAGAGGTTTCTTCATTTCTCCGAAATTCCTTTCATTTCACCCCCATTTCATTCGATCCGGTGACTTTCAGGGTTGTAACTATTGGCCAGGACCGCGGTTGTGTATGCGCTTTGGAAATACAGCTATCGGAGACCTGATAGCGTTAAAGTGTCTAAGGACCTGGAGCGTTCTGTCAGATCTAGAGATCGGGTTCCTAACGCTCCCCACATTGAGATGAAGGACTGCTTAGAGTAAGTTACGTACCCATCACGTTGACTGTTTCCTCGCAGTCCAGTTTTGGCCGTCCGTCGATAATTCATCTTATATCACCCTATCGCCCTGGGGTATGATGCATAATAAGCCCATGGTGGCTGCAGTGTGGAATCCCATACCAAACAACCACATCAAATACGGGGTAGCTGGGGCCACCTGGTAGAACGAATCGACCTATTTTGGTGATATACAAGGTGGTTCCCTTGTTCCTTATTATTTTTGGAGATAGACAACACTTCAAACTCTAAAAGTAATAAGATCGAAATTACGGTGATTGTCGGTCATTTGGTAACCATGCTCTTCATCAGAAAATAGACCTAAGCAGCAATAGTACGTCCATTACAAAAACATGCGCCTAATAACTCCTGTTTCAGCACATGTTATATCAATAGGATAGCAATCATAAGTTCCACAACGTAAATTATAATGAATGAATGGCTTAAGCTACAAAAAGGAGTCCACAACAGTTATAAAGAGATCAGAAGTGGAGAGGGAGACATGTGTGATACTATACTTACAAGTTTTAACGCAGCAAGCGGGCGCAATGATTGCAGCGCAACTAATTAATTTCGTGTTCCTCATCACCTTCAGCGTGTCGGCGTTCGAGTCCAACAGTCTGTATGCACTTTTTTTCTTCTTTATGTATTATCCATCGAGGTGCAAAGTTAGTTCAGTGTTTGTTACTCTAATAATTTTAGGTGTAAACAAAAAGGTATACGAATGAAGAACAAACGGCAGTTCATTTTAGGTGTTCTGCAGCCTTTGATCCTTAGTTTTATTTCTAATTATTTTGCAAAAGAAACTTCACTAATACTTTAAATAATAAAGGTAATTTTCAAAAGTTATTTCAAAATACTAGAACACCTAACATGTTATCGATTGTTCTTCATAGTTACAGAATGTTCTCTACAAAATTTTGGCAGCTGGAACTCTCGGTGGCTTAGCGAATACTACCGGAAGACTCTTTAGATCTAGACATGCCCCATTAAATACAAATGCACGAAGTAAATGTGTAGGTATGTGCTATACCTGGTTGTCTTTGCAACATCGCGCACAACTCTGAATCAATGAAGAAGAACAGCTGCTACGCTAAATGAAAACGTTTCATCACTAAGTTTCATATCGGAAACATTTTATCTAGTGGATATTGAGAAGTCTATTGAGTTATTGGGATTAAACCTAATTTTATTTTCAAATGAAAGTATTGGTGAATACCTATGTATTTGGCACAGTTTGTAATCGTCAGGCTAGGTATTTTGTATATTTTTCATTTTAGAGTTACCCTGAAAATGGGTCTTGTTCTATTGTAGTATCTGAGATACCTATGTTGGTTTTAAAACATTGTATTAATATCTACAAATTTAGAAGAAAATAAATGTGCCTCAAATGTTCATTTTCATTGGTATTTCTGTAACTGGACTGATTAAGTTAGAATAAACATAAATAAAGACAACAACAACAACAAAAAAGAAACAAATAAGCAGGTTAAAAATGGTCAGATATCCCATCTAGCTTTGTGTCAAAATCAGGAAGAAAGAAAGCGGGGGGGGGGGGGAATTGTCAGCATTTTGGCGTAATTCGAACCTGAATCAGGCATCTTGGAAATCATGCTAACACCACGAGTTAATCAAATACGCTACTGTTCAGCCATAACTCGCAGCGTCAAAGTCTATAATGTTAGTTTGGTTAGTTTGCAGAGGATGGGTCTCGGGAACGATGCTTTCAAGTTAGACTGTAATCTGCGGGTTCCATAAAACCAGAGAAAAAGGACAGGTGAACCACCTTATATATATATATATATATATATATATATATATATATATATATATAAATCTATTGATATATTATTTCTAGACTGATACTAGGAATTTCTCAGGACTATTTTTGGTCATTAAGATTCAATTCAACACATGTTTTATGTGAATATACATCAAACGTTCTTCATTTGTATTGGTAACTTTCTTGTGCTATGTTAAATCATAATTTCAGAGGAGCCAGTATGTTTCGTCAAAGTCGTTTGAGTAGCTAATTTAGGTCTAGGTTAGTGTGTGCAAAATACTCTTTTTCATGCAATTACGTACCAACTTAGCAGTTTCACTCCCTGTATTTCGTTCTGATATGTTAGTAATTTAAATGTAGGAAAAACATTGCCAACATAATAAATATCTTTATAGTTGGCAATAAATGTATTAATATTACCCGAATACAAAGCACTTATGAAGAAAAGTGGCCATTAAGAGAGATGTACCGGTTGGTTGAACCGGATAAGAAATATATATTCAGTTGAAGGATTGAATGTAATACCGCCATGTTGTTACAGTAACTCAATGGTTAGAGCAACCGCACGGAGAGCGGAAAAACTGGATTCAAATCTCGGCTAAGGCATTGAATTTTTCAGCTGGTTCTAATAATCAAGGCTGGTGTTTAACCCATTTTTTGTGTTTGAGTTATCACAAACACACGCCCACACACACAGGTACCTTTGCCTAAAAATGTTATTTTTTTATTCAGGGGAGCCCAAAACGTTTGTTTCCAGTGAAATCTTGGTATCAAGTTTATGGTTGGGTAGCAATATTTTCTCTATTTCTCGTATGTGGAATGCACGAAGCAGCCGGTCCCCATAGCTGCGCTCGTTAAAGTGCCTCGCTTTGGTGCTTCGTGGCGCAGGGTATCGTGGGTTCGAGTCCCGCCTGGGCATGAGTGTTTGTGTGCTTATAAATGTGTCTGTGTATGTAAAAAGAAAAACGGTAAATAAATAGGTCAGCAAAGGAAGTGTAGGAAATTGAAAAGAAAAGATAAATAAAATACAGGAAATAAACAGGGGAATTTATAAGATGTGGTTTCTGATTATTGAATGCGTCCAAGCTGCTTAGATAGTATACATAAGTATAGTACAAAACCTAAACCTCGCTCGGTGTATTCGTCAGAGCCAATGCCGGCTAGTTCACACCCCGCTCTGCCGACAGTCTTACTGCCATTCGCTCACCAGGTGTTCATGAAGTCAGTAATTCGCTTTCATAACATAACAATATGGTTTATTCACCGCAAGAATTCAAACAGACCGAGCCAGGTGGCTCAGGAGGTTTCGTCTGTATCGGGCATTCGCTCCCCGTCGACCGCGCACTCTAGCCCTGGGTTTTCCTGTGGCTTTCCTAGGCCGCTTAGGCAAATGCTGAGGTGCTGTCATTTCAGTTCATTTCCTTTCGTCATCTTTCAGGTAGATGGCAGGTGTGGCTCGAGGCTTTGCAGGCAGATGGCACGAATGCTTGCTCCGAGCAAAATTCTCTTACCCCCGGTTGCGCTGGTTGAGGCTAGGTGCCGTTGTAGTGTCACCCTTCCGACGGCCTCCCGGCGCCTTTATAACATCCGTGGAGCACCAGGGCTGCCATCTGGTGACAGGGGCGTCCGTGCGTCAATGCGAGTGGGTCCGTCTTATCTTGTATGCAGGCCTATGGTTTCCCCTCCTCACAGCTCTTCCCCGGGGCCGGGGGATGGTAGGCCACCATAGTTTCTACTTGGTCGCAGTTGCCGAGGTGTCCCCATTGCTAACATACTCATGCCTCGTCAATAAAAAGTATAAAAGTCAACATACATATATACAATTCACAAGTTTGTATAAGATGCAATAATACATTACAATGACATACTGATACACGTGATACTAGGGGTGTTCAATAAGTCCTAGAAAATCCAAGAAATTACAGTCAAAACATCGAAAAATGCTTGTATTTAGTAATCCAAGTTGGTAGTTAAAGTTTCAGCTATATCCATCTCATCGCTTGGTTTCATTGCAATAGGCGATTGAATCAACAATCTTTTCTTATTTAGAAAGACGGAGAAAATACTAGTTTCATGTGGCGATTAAACACGTTTATTTAAAAGACTTAACACCGAAAGAGATAAAAGCCGTATTAAATGAAGTTCATGGCACATCTGCACTTGCGTTTGCAACAATTTACAATTGGATAAATGAATTTAAACGTGGATGTACATCCTTAAATAATGAACATCGTTCTGGACGTCCAGTAGAAGTGACTTTCTCCGAAATAATTTACAAAATCCAGGATATGGTTTTGAGTGATTAACGAACAAAAGTTTGCGAATTAGTAGAGGACACAGGCATATCACAAGGTAAAGTGTTCTCAATTTTACACCAAAAATCAGGACTGACAAAGTTTTCGGCAAGATGGGTGCGGCGTTTGCTCTCAATGGAGAATAAACGCATATCGTGTAATCGATTCGGAAGCTGGTTTAACACTTTTCCGTTGCAATCCTGACGAGTTTATGCGTCGACACATAACTGTGGATGAAACATAGATACACTAGTACATTCTAGAGGCAAAAGTACAGTCGAAAGGTGAACCAGCTCCGAAGAAGGCAAAGGTGGTGAAATCTGCAGACAAGTGATGGCCTCAGTTTATTGGAATGCACGCGGATGAACACTGATACTTGCAGAAAAGAAGAGCGACAAATATGGAGTATTATGCATTGTTATTGCACCGGTTGAACGGAGAAATCAGAAAAACGTCCTCATCTGTCTTCCATCAAGACCATGAAGGGGTGCACTCCTGCGCAGTTTTGATGGCGGAAATTATAGAATTAAAACCTCCACCGTATTCACTAGATTTTGCCATCAGTGACCTGTTTTTATTTCTAAACTTGAGAAAGTGGCTCGGCGGAAAATAATTCACGTCTAACGAATAGGCTACCTCCCAAACAGATGCCTATTTTCAGAACCTTCCGAAACCCTACTTTTTTCAGGGCTTTTTCAGGGTTGGAGAAACTATTGTATTGAGCTAAAAGGAGATTATGTTGAAAATAAAAACTATAACATTTACCAAAAATGATTTGTTCTTCTATCCTTTTCTAAGGACTTATCGAACGCCCCTTTAACTTCTGATTTTGCTCTGGGTTGAAGGGTGGTACATTCTTGAAAGAAGTTTAGCTTCTTTTATTTTCAGCCTCCTGGATCCTGTGAACAGAAATTAAGAAGCAGAGTGTCTCGACAGCAGCATCAGCTGCTACCATCCCTAGTGCTTTGTCATATCAGAACAATAGTTATTAAAGTTTTCAACTGCGTAGAACTGCTTTGAGAGTAGGACATTGTTTAATTCAGTTTTAAATTGTGTAATTGTTTTGTTTTTTTTTGTTACTTAGATATAGTGGTGAAGCATTATAGGAATAATTTTAAGCAAAGATGGAAGGGCAGTTATATTTAGATCAACGTATATTTTTATGTAAATGATTTTTAAATAGGAATCGATTCTTGACTTTCATGAAGTTTCCTGTATAATTGCCACCTCCCAGAATTTCAATTCACGATTTTGTGAATAAATTTTCTTTAGTGTTTTCCACAAATGGTTTGAGGTTTGTAGTGACAGGCGAAGGTTTGTAGTGACAGGTTTGTGTGATACGGCAGGACAGTGGATTTTGGCTATGTAGCCCTTGAGGCACAACTACGGCGCTCTTCCTATAATGTTTTGTCTAATCCCAGTTGTGGATGGCCAAGCCAAGACTAGTCGTCAGGATTGGTTCCACTATGGAATCATTAGGGGCCCTATTCCTTCTAGCGCACATTGCAATTGCTGTTGTGCTCCTGTTACTGGAAATTATTTCTTTCATCGCCCATCCCTGCCCAATCTTCACGTTACAGAATGTGACCAATGTATCAGATTTTAACTTAATGAACTTCTTACCACCATAACCACTTGAATTTAAATTAAATGTAGTAAATCTATAGAATTTGCATTTTACCTTCGCCAAAATCAACAAATTAAATTTCGTGAATGTAAATGATTAAAATTAAAATTGTATCATTAATATATTTATATTTATATATTTATTTCTGCTTATTTTGTTCAGGACTTACACTCTTACACCCAGCGGAATAGCTCAGGCGGTTTCCTCTATGACCCGCATTCGGGAGGTCGCGGGTTTGATCCACGTGGTCGGCCCATCTCACTCAGGGTTTTCTTTTTGTGGGGGATTTCGAAGTGTGCTGGATAGGTTTCTGTCACCCTCCCTGAATTTCCTGTTCCTTTATTCGTTTCCGTTGTCATTTCTTTCATCACCTTAGTTTCTTTCAGGGTTGGAAGTGTTGGCGATGATCCTCGGTGCGGCGTGACAGGGAAAAAGGATATTCAAAGTTACTATCTCCGTCCCCTGACTTCGGCTGGTTGCCGGGATGAGAAGTGCTCCTGGCGGGGAGGTTGGGCCCCATGTGGGGCGTGGACCTCTTCTTCCCGGGGACGCCTCCGCGTGAGGCATAGGTACAATAACCCCAGATTCGGTCCCGAGATTCCTCTGACCGTATCCTATCCTGCCATTCGTCTGTTTCCAATCAAGGGAACTCAACGATACATCTGGCTATTGTTCTTCCTATGCTTCTGAATAATTTTGGTTTATGGTTTAACAAAACAGAGGGCAGTCTATTGAAACCAATTCTTTTTACGCATTCATACCAGTATATGTTAAATATAGGTGTTATATCTACAATGTTAAATATATTTAAATCCTTTCTAATTTGTTCATTCTTATTTTGTCCATAAGAGTCACTCCTGCCACAGAACGTAAGAATCTCCTCTTCGCCATCTCAATCATTCTTTGTGCTTTCTCTAGTATGTATGTATGTATGTATGTATGTATGTATGTATGTATGTATGTATGTATGTATGTATGTATGTATGTATGTATGTATGTATGTATGTATGTATGTATGTATGTATGTATGTATGTATGTATGTATGTATGTATGTATGTATGTATGTATGTATGTATGTATGTATGTATGTATGTATGTATGTATGTATGTATGTATGTATGTATGTATGTATGTATGTATGTATGTATGTATGTATGTATGTATGTATGTATGTATGTATGTATGTATGTATGTATGTATGTATGTATGTATGTATGTATGTATGTATGTATGTATGTATGTATGTATGTATGTATGTATGTATGTATGTATGTATGTATGTATGTATGTATGTATGTATGTATGTATGTATGTATGTATGTATGTATGTATGTATGTATGTATGTATGTATGTATGTATGTATGTATGTATGTATGTATGTATGTATGTATGTATGTATGTATGTATGTATGTATGTATGTATGTATGTATGTATGTATGTATGTATGTATGTATGTATGTATGTATGTATGTATGTATGTATGTATGTATGTATGTATGTATGTATGTATGTATGTATGTATGTATGTATGTATGTATGTATGTATGTATGTATGTATGTATGTATGTATGTATGTATGTATGTATGTATGTATGTATGTATGTATGTATGTATGTATTAGTATGTATGTATGTATGTATGTATGTATGTATGTATGTATGTATGTATGTATGTATGTATGTATGTATGTATGTATGTATGTATGTATGTATGTATGTATGTATGTATGTATGTATGTATGTATGTATGTATGTATGTATGTATGTATGTATGTATGTATGTATGTATGTATGTATGTATGTATGTATGTATGTATGTATGTATGTATGTATGTATGTATGTATGTATGTATGTATGTATGCATGCATGCATGCATGCATGTATGTATGTATGTATAATAAATTGAGCAGATAATGTATTCCACCTAAAAGTTCTATACCGATATTTCACCGTAAATACATGTTTTGGGGCCACTAAATAAAAAAAGAATATTTAGAGAAAAGTCAATATGTGTGTGTGTGTGTGTGTGTGTGTGTGTGTGTGTGTGTGTGTCTGCGGACAGCTAATTCAAAAACGAAAAGCAGGGTATATACCAAACTTTATATTTACGTCTAGCATTTTTAGTTTCTGCAAATCCCCTCACTACCTTTTACTTTAAACATTTTTCGAAAAGCTTTATTTTCTCAAAAATAGCTCTTACGATTTTGATTCAGATACCGTACGTTTTAAATGTTTGTTTGACAAACGAAATGTGTATTTTGAATTTTCTGGAAATACCTCGAAAAACCTCTTCATTCTGGAAAAGGTTTGTATAACTCGTAGACCATAAAAGATAGTCAAAAACTTACCACACAAAAATATAGATCTTATTAAAACACACAATTTATGATATACATCTTTTTGTAGAGTTTACGTTTGCGATATATTCCTTAATTTTGATTTCAGTTTTAACTACTTAAACTGTTTCAAGCGGGAAGTTAAACTTTCGTTTCATATCTCTTTAGGTTTACTCCTGAGCACCGAATTTCAATTGTTTTTTCACAAAGCGACACGCTTTTAAAAGATTTGAGTATGTCTTTAGTCTGGTGCATTCCCTTATTCCTCTTGATTATAAGAAATTAATTAGTAAAGCCATTTCTGCTATGATTTATGATTATCTCAATGTGTATGAAGTTGAAAGAAGAATAAACTTTTATAAGAACAGATTGTTACAGAATAGTTAGAATAAGTCATGCCCAATGTGTTAAAGCAGGTAGATGTTAAAAGAGGTATTTCTAGTTTATTTATAGCTTGTGAAACATGTTATTTAAAATTCCTACATATTTTAAAAATGTTCTGTGTTTTAAATGTTTGGCTTACCGAGTGAGAAGAAGCAGCGGTAACATGTGTGACTGCATTTGAAAATTTCGGGTTCGATTCACGGCAAATATCCACTCTGATCTATTGTTACTCTCTCTACATGTACTATGTACATAGCATACAGAGAAGATATTTTATTGCAGCCAAAACTTCGATACCAAAATTTCACCGGAAAGATATGTTTTTAGACCACCTCAATACAAAAAAGTGTTTTTAGAAGAATGTCCGTGTGTCTACTTATCAGTGTGTGTGTGTGTGTGTGTGTGTGTGTGTGTGTGTGTGTGGATAGCATAGCTCAAAAACGAAAAGACCTTAAATACCAAACTTAATATTTAAGTTTGGTATCTTCCAAGGATGCGACACGAAGATTATCAAGAAAATCCCCCCATCCCAAACTACCTTTTGCATGGAAAAAAATTCACAAATTTTGGTTTTCTCAAAAATGACTAACGATTTTGATAAAATCTCTTATATTTAAAATATGTATATGCCAAACAAAATGTGTATCTTGAATTTTCAGGGAATATCCTCTCTTTATTCTTGACGATTTTGTTGAATTTTGCATAACTGGTAAGCGGTAATAGATAGACAAAACCTACTACAAAAAATGTAGATCACGATAAAACACACAATTGATGTCATTTACAGTTTTTCTTGGAGTTGGCCGTTTTTGAGATATTTCAGTTTTAAAATACTTAAACTTTTCTCATACGGGAATTTGTCAGCTCCTGGCCATGCAAAGAAATGGATTTCACACCCATAGCAACCACATTTGAAAACATTTGACTCTCTGTTTAGCCTAATGTATTCTCTTATTTCCCTTCTACTTATAAAGAAACTAAGTAATAATGCTCTGCTAATGTTTTAGTATTATAGAAGAATAAGCCTATTAACAATAATTTGTTACAGAGATGTAGAGAAAGTCATATGAATGGAGCTTCCCCAGATGAATGCAGGGATAGATTCTCATATAGTATAATTTCCTTTCCATCGTTTCCCTCATTCCGTCTCCCTGACAAATTTCAGGTAGGCTTCCAGGTTCGTGGTGTATGACAGTAGGCAGATGGCGCTTAATGCAAACATATTTTGCCGTAGCCGAGTGGTTAGACCGCTCACGACTCACCTAGGTGGGCCGGTTGCCATCCTAGGGGACCGCATGAGTGATTTGTGGACGAAGAAACGGCATTCGGGCAGGCTTTTTCGCGTTCTCCTGTTTCCCTTGTAATTCACTCCATCATTTGTTCCAAAATCGTCTTTCCTGTCATCCACTTCATCATCATTTCATATCATCACACACTTCTAAAGTTTCATACCAGACATCGGACTGATCACCCATCCTGACTTCTTGATCCACAGCCTCTGCTCCTCAACAGGCGTCTCACGAGGCGCTGGCTTGTGAGTCTAGGGGGCACGTAAGTTCAACATTCGAGGAGGGTAAACACAGAAAGAAAGAATGAAGAACTGGCTGCCAGGTCGACGACGGGTCGCCTGCACGCTCTCTTTCTCGGACCGACAGTGGGATAGGTCATCGGACCTCATCTGATTCCTTCACCTCATCCCAGCATCCTGAGGGGTATTAGTCACAACAGTTATCTGCGAAGGTCGCAGTGCGTGAGATTTTCCCCTGTGGTTTTATTACCTTTATCCTGTACGTTTTTACTTTCTCTATATGAACTATATACGTAGCATAGAGAAGAACAGACACACAGACTGACTGACAGATCAACAGATCGACAGAGAGATTTTTTTATTGCCAAAGTACGTACATGTTATACAAGTAAATCATAATAACAAATATGACCAATCAATTGAAAAGAATTCCTGACTTTATAAAGAGCATTATTAAAACAGTTATCAGCCTTTTAAAATTGAAATCCTTGTAGAGTAATTATTGATGTAATGAGTAAATCATTTTGCAAATTTTTCTTAACAAATCGAAGGCAGTTCATGACATACAATAAGGTAAATACACTAAGCTCAACAAATAGTGGTTTACACTGGGTGTTTAGAGAGCTCAACAGATAGTCAAATCTCTTTTGTAAAATTAGCATGAATTATTATTATTATTATTATTATTATTATTATTATTATTATTATTATTATCATTATTATAATTTGTATTCCACCAAAAATATTTCAACGTAAATGTATGTTTTAAGATTCACTGAATCAAAAAAAGCATTTTTAGAAAAAGATGCGTCCGCGCGTGTATGCGTAAGTCTGTAGAAAGCATGACTCAAAAACGATAACTTGTTTAAATCCCAAACTTGATAATTAAGTTCAGTATCTTCCAAGGATGCGACACGAGAGTTTTCAAAAAGTCTCCGACCCAAATTACCCTTTTCAAAAACTTTGACTTTCTCAAAATGGTTCTCAAGATTTCATTAAAATATCGTATTTTAAATATATTGATATAAATAAAATGTAAATCTTCAATTTTCTGGGAATAACATCTGAAGACGTCTTCAATCTGGTGACTTTTACATACCTGGTAAACCGCAACAGGTAGACAAACTCTTACTACATAAAAATGTAGATTCGTTAAAACACACAATTAATGTCATATATATTTTGAGAGATTCAACATTTCAGAGATATTCTTTGTTATTTGTTTCAATTTTAAAATACTTAAAAGATTGTCATTCTTGTTTATTTTGCTTTACTTCTGGCCATTCAAAGATAAATAATTTCAATCACAAAGCAACCAGCATTTAAAAGATTTGACTAGCGCTAGTGTACTTTCTTATTTCCTTTCCACTTACAGGGAACTACGTATTAGCATCATTTCTGCTAATGTTTATTTTGATTACCATGAAGTAGATGGAAATATATTTTTTTAAGAATACTTTGTTGCTGAATAGATATAGAAAGTTATGTGAATGCAACACATCAGATTTTTAAAAATCTGTTTTCAAATTGTTTTGAAATGACAACTCCAAATCAAATATTATTGAAAATGCAAACCATGTGTGAGGAAAGTAATTCGACTTAATGCTATTTTGAAATGGTCCAACTACAAATTACTGTTACTGAAACTGCCTGAACAAGAGCCCTTCAGGAGCACAAACACATGCATTTAAATTGCCAACAATTGCACTGTTCTCTGAGTAAAGCAGAAGCAATCTTCTGTCAGTGGGACGACCACCAAAAACAATTAAAATGTAGCCCTGCAGCAAAACTTGTTAATCGCCACACAACAACAATAGAGACATTCACAGAATGCAATCATGATTTGAGATGAAGAGATGTGATCTCGGGAAATTACACTGCAAAGTGACGATAACCTCTACAACTATCACCTGATATATATGATGTGTTCCATTCACATGACTTTCTCTAGCGGTTCCACAAACAAACTTTCCTTACAAAACATTATTCTTTTATCTACGTCATGCTAATCAAGATAAACCTTGCCAGCACTGGTCTTATTACTTCCTTCTTTGTAAGTAAAAGGGAAAAAGAGAATATACTAGACTAAGCCATAGTCAGATCTTTTAAAAGCTGGTCGCTAAGTCAAACATTAAAATGCGATTCTCCTTGCTTGCTAGGAGTAAACAAAAGAGAGACGGAAATAAACATGTTTCCCGTTTGATAAAACGTTTAAGAACTTTCAAGTACCTTAAAACTGAAACCAACTTAACTCGAAAACGGTTAACTCTAGAAAAAAATCTGATGTGTTCAATTCACATGACCTTCTCTACATCTCTGCAACAAATTTTAGTTAAAAAGCTTATGCTTCTATTTACTTCATGCTAATTGAGAAATATTAGCAGAAATAGTCTTATTATTTGCTTCCTTGTAAGTAGAAGCGAAATGAGGGAGTACCATAGGTTAAAACGATAGCCAAAAGCTGGTTGCTATGTAACTGAAGTTCTTTTGTTTGTATGGACAGGAGTTAACAAATTCCTGTATGAGAAAAGTAGGTTCTTCAAAGCAGAAACGAAAAACCAAAAACATCTTAAAAATGATCAACTCCACGAAAAAAATGTATATGACATAAATTGTGTGTTTTATCGCGAGCTACGTTTTCTGTAGAGTAAGTTTTTGTTCATCTCTTAGGGTTTAGCAATTATGCACAATTCCGTAAAATTCATCCAGAATAAAGTCGTCTTCAGAGGCTATTCCCAGAAAATTCAAGATATATATTTTATTTGTCAGGTGAATATCTTTAATATACGATATTTTAATCAGAATCGTTAGAGCCGGTTTTAGAAAATCAAAATTTTCAAAATTTTTTCCATGTAAAGGGTAGTTTGGGGTGGGGGATTTTCTTGAAAATCTTCGTGTTGCACCCTTGGAAAATACTGAACTTAAATACCAAGTTTGGTATTAAACGGTCTTTTCGTTTTGAGCTATGCTGCCCACAAACATACACATACACACAGACGGACAGACAGGCACACAAACACGGGCATTTTTCTAAAAATGTTTATTTTGGATTCAGAGAGTCTCAAAACATGTATTTCTGGTTAAATCTCGGTATCGAATTTTTGGGTATAATATCTTCTCTATACACTATGTATATAGTTCTAATAGAGAAAGTAAAAATGTATATAACATAAATTATTTCTCTTAATGAGGTCTACAATTTTGTGTAATGACCTTTTGTCTATCTCTTACGTTTATTAATTATACACAATTTAAACAAAAGTCATCCAGAATGAAAAGGTATTTTGAGAAAATTCAGAATATATATTTGGGTTGTCATAAAAATATCTTAACCATTAACATTTTAAAAAAAACGCTAGACCCATTTTTGATAAAATAACTTTTTTGAAAAATATTCCATGTAAAGTGTAAGTATTTTCTTGAAAATCTTCGTGTTCTTAAAACAAACAATTTATACCTTTTTTTTGTGGAGTTGTCCGTTTCTGAGATATTCATTTATGTTGATTTCAGATTTAAAACATTTCAAATGTTCTTATACAAAAATTTTTCAGCTCCTGGCCCCAAGGTAGGAATTTCAATCACATAGCAACCAGCTTTTAAAAGATTCGACTATTGCTTTAGCCTTGTGTACTCCCTTATTTTCCTTATATTTACAAGGAAGGAAGTAATAAGAAGATTTCTTAATGTTTATCTCGAATTAACGTGCAATAGATAGAAAAATAAGATTTTTAACAATATTGTTACAGGTATGTGGAAACAGTCATGTAAGTGGAACACGTCAGATTTTTTTTTTATTTTTATACAAAAAATGCACCATACTTGCAATATTTTATTCTCCTAGTAACACATCTTTTGACACCATTTTATGGTGTTGCGCTGGTTGAATTACTCTATTATTTCAAACTTTAAAGCAATTTTATTTGTTTTGTTATTTTCTCTTATTCATAGTATATCTTCTCCCCAAAAACAACAGCTAGAATTCTTTAAAATTCACCAAAAGCACCGCACAGCGTGAGTAATAAAACCTCTGTTTATATGTTTGATATCGATTGTAGATTGCTAATTTAAAAAAAAATTAAAATAATGATGCACTGCTTTGCAGTGTTTTTGTTTAAAAATCTGATCTGTTCCATTCACATTAATTTCTCTACATCTCTGCAACAAATCATTGTTTGAAAACAAGTTCCATGTAAAGGGTAGTTTGGGGTGGGGGGATTTTCCCAAAATTTTCGTGTCGCATTCCTGAAAGACACTAAACTTAAATACCAAGTTTGCTATTTTACCCACTTTTCGTTTTTGAGTTGTCGTGTTCTCAGACACAGGGACACACACACATATATACATACACACGCGCGCGCGCGCGCTCAACTTTTTCTAAGAATGTTTTTTTTGGATACAGGGATCTTAAAACATATTTCCAGTAAAATCTCGGTATTGAATTTTTGGGTGGAGTGCACTATTCACTATGTACACAGTACGGGTAGAGAAAGTAAAAAAAAAAACTATTTATTACAGGAAAATGTCAACATGGCAATTCTTTCCAAAGGTGTTAAGGAATTTGAATTCTATTTTCTCTAAATAGTACTTGATACTTAGGTAGAGACGGTATCTAGCTAAATGTTGCATAACTGGTAAACCGTAAGAAATAGACAAAAGTTTACTGCACAAAAAACGTAAATCTCATTACAATACACAATTTATGTCATATACATTTGTTCATGAAGTTCATCATTTTTAGATATTCCTTTTTATTGGTGTCAATTTTAAAATACTCAAAACTTGTCTCATACAGGAATTTGTCAACCCCTGGCAATGCAAAGAATTGAATTTTAGTCCTATGGCAACAGGGTTTTAAAAGATTTTACTGTCGCTTTAGCCTAGTGTGTACCCTTAGTTCCTTTCTACTTATAAGAAAGCAAGTAATAAGACCAATTCTGCTAATGCTTATCTGGATTAGCATGAAGTAGATAGAAGAATAAGCTTTTAACAATAATTTGTTACAGAGGTGTAGAGAAAGTTTGGTGAATAGAACACATCAGATTTTTAAGAATGGTATATGTAGCTCAATATCTGTAAGAGATGCTAGATTTTGTTTTTTGCTAATTAGGTAAATAAGATAAACTAGTTAATATTTCCAGAATGAATATACTTATTCGAATGAAACTTGTATCGCTGCCAGTAATACCTACAAAAATTATATCTCTTGCTTTGATAATTTAAGAAAATTTGTATCACTTCGGTTCCCCTTAAGTACTTGTATTTAGGTATGTCTATGAACAGTATAATCCAAAACTAAAATGGGGATAAGGTTAGTAGTTTTGAGGATGTGGCAAAAAAAATAATAATAATCATAATACCCCAAATTACCCTTTACACTAAATATTTTTTGGATTTGTTTTTTACTTCTCTAGCAGGAGAGGATACTGTATTGCACCCAAAAAGTCTATGTCGATATTTCATTAGAAATATATCTTGAGGTCCCCTGAGTCCATAAAAATATTTTTTAGAAAAAGGTGAATGTGTGTATGAGTGTGTTTTTGGACGTAAAGTTTAGTATGTTTCAAGCATACAGTAGAAAGTTTTTCAAGGATTTCCCCCACACTAAACTACTCTTTACATGGAAAATTCTTCAAAAACTCTCAAAATTGACTCTAACGATTTTGATTAAAATACCGTATATTATTTATGGATTATAGATACTTATATCACAAAAAAAAAATAAATTCCGTAATAACTTATAAAGTCCTGTTTTTTTCTGAACTAAATTTGCTGTATACTGCACAACTGGTAAACCGTAACAAACAGACAAAGACCTATGTCACATAAAACGCAGATATTAAAACACACAATTAATGTTATATGAATGTTTGTTGTCGAGTTGTGCGATTCCAATATTGCTTGTTGTTGGTTTCAGGTTTAAACTATGTAACCTTTCTAAACCGAGTTAAACTTTCCTTTCCTCTCGCTTTTGTTTACTGCTGCCCTTAAAAAGCAAATCTAACTTCAATTGTGCACATAGTTGCCAGCTTTTAGAAGATATGGCTTTCGCTTTAGCCATATTTCCTTTCTGCTTAAAAGGAATCAAATAGTAAGAGCATTTTTGTTAATACTTATCTCGATTAGCATGATGTAGATAAAGGAATCTCTTTTGTAAGAAAAGTAGACTTCGTAGTGTTCTTCATTTTGAAGGAATGTTGAATCAATTTGTATGGCGTGTAAATAATAAGAAACAAACGAAAACGTTCAACAGAGAAAAAGTTAATCTTTCCGGAACACAATTTATTTCGACTAACTTGTTTAGGGAGGCGTTCAGTAA
Organism: Hymenopus coronatus; assembly: GCA_030762935.1. NCBI lineage: Eukaryota > Metazoa > Arthropoda > Insecta > Mantodea > Hymenopodidae > Hymenopus > Hymenopus coronatus. The sequence goes on along the minus strand of CM060896.1, from coordinate 27,163,494 downwards.
CTTTGGTATAGTCACCAAATAAACTGTCATCATATCTAATCATCATTAATATCTCAATTCATTCAATTTCACTTAAAGTATAGAAATTTTTTGTTAATTTCTAGAAATAAGCTGCATCAATAACACCAGGAAATTCAGCTAGTTATATGACTACTTTAGTAACGTTTGTTGTATAAAACAATTGATAATTTGTGCGTATAATCATACATAAAAAAGTATTTGATATCATATAGAAAACTATTAGGTGTGACATTAAGAATGGTTTGTGGCTGGGGAATATATATATATATATAGCTTGATTTATCCTGCTTTTTTACTTTCTTAACCACGCACAATGTATGTAATAGGCTGATAAGATGTTGCATACTACACAAAAAATCAATACATCGGAAGTACATGTTTTGAGGACAGCGAAGTTCGAATAAGCATTTTAAGTAAACAGTCCGCGGGCACTTTTGTTTATGTGCGTGCATGTGTGTGTGTGTGTGTGTGTTTGTGTGTGTATCTGTCCGTCTGTGAACAGCAAAACTCAAAAACGAAAAGCCAGCTATGTATCAAACTTGATATGTAAGTACAGTATATTCCAAAAATGTGACACAAATATTTTCGGAAATTTTGTAAATTTTCAATATTTTTAAAAAATGGTTAACACGTTTTATTAAAATGCTATATACTAAAGACATTTGTATGACAAATAAAATGTATAAATTGAATTTTATTGAAATTGTCTCTGAAGTCCTTCATTTTGGATGACTAATGCATAAATAGGAAGCTATAAGAGATAAATAAAATCTTACAACTCAAAAAATGGAGATCTCGTTAAAGCACACAATTTACGCCACAGTCAGTTCTACACAACTGTATTGGTTGGTTCCGTAGGTCATTCGGCAGAGCTCATCCTTTCTAAGTGGGGTCCCAGATTCGATTCCCCGCTTGGGGTAGGGGTTTTTCACTAACCCAGACTATTCCCTACCTTCCCAGAGTCTGAAAGTATGAATGGGAGTGAAATGTGTGAGTGATCCAAAGAATAATAAAGAAGCACAGAGAGCCAACGACATCAGTACACGAGTTAGACCATTGCCGTTAGGAAAATGCCACCGTTAGGACCATTCAGTTAAAGGCGGGGAAGAAATGTACAATAAATAAATTTAATGTGCTCCATTCACATGAAATCTATTCTGCAAACAAACTATTCTTACAAATGGTTTATCTACAGTGTGCTAATCGGGATAAACATTACCAAAAATGATCTTAATACGTAGCTGCTTATAAGTAGAAGGGAAGTAAGAAAATGTACGAACACTTCCCGGTTGAGAAAAATATAAGTATTATAAAATTGAAACGTATAACAGGGAATGCCTCCGAAATAGATAGCTCTACAAAAAATGACATAGCGTGTGTGTTTTAATGAGATCTACATTATTTTGTAGCAAGTTCTTTTCTATCTCTTATGACTTACCGATTATGTAAAATTAATTTAGAATGAAGAGTAGTTCAGGGGATATTCCAAAGAAAGTCAAGATATACATTTAAATGCCATTTAAGTTCTTTAAGCAAACTCTTTTAACGAAAATCGTGAGAGCCATTTTTACTTTCTCTATACATACTATGTACATAGTGTATAGAGAAGATATTGCACTCCACCAAAAAAGTCGATACCAAGATTTCACCGGAAATATACGTTTTAGGGTCCCCTGTATCCAAAAAAAAGTATTTTCAGAAAAAGGTCCGTATTTTAGTTGAGTATCTTCCAGGGATGCGACACGAAGATTTTGAGAAAAGTCCTTACACCACAAACTACCCTTTACATGGAAGTTTTTTTCGAAATGTTTTACTTTCTTAAAAATGGCTTTAATGATTTTGATTAAAATTTCGTGTATTAAGGATATTTACCTGACAAATAAAATGTACATCTTGAATTTTCTGGGAATAGCCTCTGAAGACTACTTTATTCTGGATGAATTTTACGGACTTTTGCATAGCTGCTAAACCGTAAGAGATGGACATAAACTTGTCATACAAAAACTGTAGAGCACGTTAAAACACACAATTTATGTTATATACTTTTTTTTTCGCGGAGTTGATCGTTTTTAACATTTTTTTTTTTTTTTTTTTTTTTTTTTTTTTTTTTTTTTTTTTTTTTTAGTTTCAGCTTTGAAAAGCATACAGGAATTTGTCAACTGCTGTCCATACAAACAAAGGAACTTCAGTCGCATAGCAATCAGCTATCACTTTAACCTATGGTACTCCCTTATTTCGCTTCTACTTATAAGGAAGCAAGTAACAATACTATTTCTGTTATTTTTTTCTTGATTAGCATGAAGTAAATAAAAACATAAGCTTTTTAACAATAATTTGTTGCAGAGATATAGAGAAAGTCATGTGTATGAAACACATCAGATTTTTTAGAATATCGAACATTTTGAAAAATGTTCCATTAAAGGATAGCTCAGTGTATGGGAAGTTTCCTGAAAATTTTAGTATCACAGCCTTGGAAGCCTACTTACATACCAAGATTGGTATTTAACGGACTTTTTATTTTTGGGTAATGCTGTCCACAAAACGCACACATTTACTAGACCTTTTCCTAAAAATGACTTTTAGTTTCGGGGACCTCATAACATGCATTTCCGGGGAAACTTCGGTATCAAATTTTTGGATGGGATACAATAGTTCTTTATCTATTATGTACTCTGTACCATACGTGCTAGAGAAAGTAAAAACTATACTTCTGGTGAATGTCAACCGGTTCTTCGAAGATTCACATGTGAAATGAAGACAATAGCTATGACATCCTTCAAGATAAGAACTTATAACAACGAGTTTAATATCCTGAAAACAATGATAAAGATGCCAATCGAGTTTATTTAGCTAGCGAAAACGCAGCAACATATAAAAAAATACATAATCGTTGCTGTTCAACGGAAAGCGAGTGCGAGCAAGCATAACCCAGAAAAAGTCGCTGAATATCATCGAACCTTAATGATAACAATAATAATAATAATAATAATAATAATAATAATAATAATTTGTTATAATTAGGTTACATTTTCAATTATTTTAAATTCATGTCCTGTTGCTTAAACTATATTTTTATTCTAATGTGCAATTACGTTTGAGTTACTTTCGCATATCTCCCTAACTGCTAGCAACTATTCCTATGGTTTGTGCTATCTTTTCATTCCATTCTTTGTGTTTTCTCTGTTGCTCTCTCTTTATTTATTTATTTATTTTATCCAAGTTTCTTTCACGTTTTCCAAATATTGGCCTACTTCTATGTCTTCTCTTTCCCTTGCCATTCAACATTTTCATAACTACAGTCTCTCCTGGCTTGCTATCTCACGTGTTTTCAATTTTTTTTCCTTCAATTTCTTACTTCTTTACATTCAGTTAAACACTGAAAAATAGTGTATTTCTCCCCGCATGCAATACAACGTTGTAGTTCATTGCCCCTCATCCCTTTCAAACGTAATGCTGCTGTTCTCATACAGGCTAGTCCTTCCCTGTCTTGTTCATTATCTATATCTGCATAAGTTTCTCTTGACCAAATTTTCTTTAATTTACGTATAAGCAAAGTGATTTTATTTTCCAGTTCATCCTAAATTGTTTATGCATTATATCCTATTTCTTATAGACTTCCAGAAACCTTTTTCATTTTCCTCTCCCTTCCGCTACATGTCTCCCATCCCGATTTTTGTCAAGATTTGCTCTAGCTGCTCCCACCAGCTCTTCTCGTTCTTAATTATTTTGAGATGTTTCACACATACGTTTACCAAATATCCCATCTTCGCTCTTTATACACATATGACATATTAATATGCGCTCTAAGATCACTACATTTCTTCCTGGTCTTCCTAATTCTACCATTTCTACCCCCTTTCGTACTGCTCTGTTAGCCATAAAATTTCTTTATTGAATTTTCTATATTACGATCTAATTTTTCATATGTCTGATACCCCCATTTCCGATACTTACTACATTTTTACTTTCTCTACGTGTTCTAAGTGTATAGAGAGGATATTGTATTGCACCTAAAATTTTGACGTCGAGATTATTCCGGTAATTAGTTTTAGTCCAAGAAAGAAAGCATTTTAGAAAAAGATCTGTATGTGTGTTTGCGAACAGCACAGATTAAAAACTAAAATATCGTTAAATATCAACCTTATTATTTAAGTTTAGTATCTTTCAAAGATGCGACACGAAGATTTTCAAGAAACTTCTCCTCCCATGCATAAGATTTTTTTTTTTTTAAATTTTTGTTTTACTCAAAATAGGCTTTATTTTGATTAAATTTCCGTTAATTAAAGATGTTTATATCATAAATAAAATCTATATATTACATTTTCTGGGAATGGCCTTTTAAGATCTGTTCATTCTGAATAAATGTTGCTAAAATGTATATATCTGGTAAACTGTAAGAGCTGGACAAAAGTTCGCTACACAAAAAAAGTAGATCTCGTTAAAGTACAAAATTTATGTTATACACAATTGTTCATTTCCGAGATATTCTTTGTTATTGCTTTCAGTTTTGAACTATATAAATTCTGTCATACGAGGTCACCTTTAGTTTCACCTCTCTTTTGTTTACTCCTGGCAATGGCAGCGAACCGAACTCCAATTGTTCATATCACAATCAGTTTTTAAAATATTTTATTATCGGTTTAGTCTAGTATATTCCATCATTTCCCTTCTTGTTACAGGAATGAATTAATCAGACTATTTTTGCTAATATTTACCTTGATTAAAATTATGTAAATAATACCCTTGTCTAAGAATAGTTTTCTCACAAAACAGTAGAGAAAGTCGTATAAATGGAGCACATCATATTTTTCCTTCTACTATTACCTCTAAACACTTACCGTTCATCTCTGGTAAAGCTCATAGATAATGAAATACTTTCTGACTAGGAAAATAAGTAGAAACAGGGAGATTTCACTGAATCACTTCATGATCATTTACAAACCCTCATTTGGTTGTAAAAAAGTACTATTGTCTTTACTGTTTTCATTGTTTTAAACCTGAAGCAGTGTTCCTTGCTATTGCATCACAGTGAGACGAGGATACAAATTTGAATGTTAAGCGGTACCTACCATCTCATTCATATGCATCGCCGATTTCTTGCACTTTCTCGATTGCCATCGTTAGTTGGATTTTAGCCCTCTAATGCATAGTATAGTTACTGGAAACAAAAAGGTTTAGTAAACATTTAGGAACATTTCTTTAGCTTTCTCTACGCGTACAATGTACATAATAGGTACCCAAAAATTTGATGTCGAGATTTCACCGGATATATATAAAGGTGTAAATATTTCAGAGAATAAACAGGGTTCTTAAATAGTAATTGAGATATGTGAGCTCTGGTCTGTCTGTAAAATATGGAAGTTACGGCTATAAATTTCTAAAAGTACCATTCAAAAGTACCATTCAACCCCTAATTGATGATGAAACACTTCGAGAACACAGCAACAATAAATCTGATGTGTTCCATTCACATGACTTTCTCTACATCTCTGCAACAAATTATTGTTAAAAGTTTATGCTTCTATTTACGTCATTCAAATCGAGAAAAAAAATAGAAGAAATAGCCCTACTACTTGCTTCCTTGAAAGAAGAAGCGAAATAAGGGAGTCCCATAGATTAAATGATAGTCAAAAGCTGGTTGCTATGTGACTGGAGTTCCTTTGTTTGTATGGACAGGAATTGACAAATTTGAGAAGTGTTAAGTTTTTCAAAACTGAAACTAAAAACAAGGAATATCTCAAAAACGATCAACTCAAAAAAAAAATGCATATAACATAAATTGTGTGTTTTAAAGTGCTCTACAATTTTTATGTTTTACGGCTTAACAGTTATCAAAAATTCCATAAAATTCATCCAGAATAAAGTAGTCTTCAGAGGCTATTCAAGATATGCATTTTATTTGTGAGGTAAATATATTTAATATATGATGTTTTAATCAAAATCGTTAGAGCCATTTTTGAGAAAATAAAAATTTTCGAAAAAAGTTCCATGTAAAGGGTAGTTTGGGGTAGGGGGATTTTTCTCAAAATCTTCGTGTCACATCCCTGAAAGATACTAAACTTAAATACCAAGTTTGGTATTTTACCCACTTTTCGTGTTCGCAGACACACGGACACGCGGACACACGGACACACGGACACACTAACCAGTAACACACGGACACACTAACACACGGACCTTTTTCCGAAAATGCTTTTTTGGGATACAGGGTACCCTAAAACATATATTCCCAGTGAAATATCGGTATCGAATTTTTGGGTGGAATGCAGTGCCTTCTTTCTACACTATATACACTATGCACATAGTACGTGTAGAGAAAATAAAACAACGAAGGACCGTTGGAGAGCGCACCTTAGTGTTGTAATGGTTGTAAGATCAACTTCGCACAATAGGCAGTAATATTTTCGAGTTAGAATCTCTCCACAGAGCAGCACTTCTTCGTATGGTCCTAAAAGAAGAAAAAAAAATCTCATGTGTTCTATTCACAAGACTATCTGTTCTTCAAACAAACTATTCCACCTAGACCGATGGGTTTTAAGTGTGCTTAAAAGCGACAACCCCATGACAGTCGATTTACTGGCCTGTAAAAGAATTGTGGGACAGAATTGTCTTATTATTGGCATCCTAATAGCCGAACGAAAATAAAGAAATACATTAGGCTAAAGCGATAATCAAATCTTTTAGCTATGCGAACAATTGAAATAAAGCAAAAGAGAGATGAAACGAAATGTGACTTCCCTTGTGAGCAAGGTTCGTATTTTACAATTGAAATCTATAACAATGCATATCTCAGGAACAGTCAGTCATTCGACATAAAATGTATATGACATAAATCATGTGTTTTAACGACATCTACACTTTTGTGTAAGTTTTGGTGTATCTCTTACGGTTTAACAGTTATGCAAAATTCAGCAAAATTCATACAGAACGAAGAGTCTTCAGAGGCTATTAACAGAAAATTAAAGATATGCATTTCTTTGCGATGTAAATGTCTTTAATATACGGTATTTTAATCTAAATTGTTAGAGCCATTTTGAGAAAATCTAAATTTTTAAAAAGTTTTCCATGCAAAGGGCAGTTTGGAATAGGTATTTATTTGAAAGTCTACGTGTGGAATCCTTGGAAGATACTAAATTTAATTACCAATTTTGATATTCAACGGTCGGTATTTTCGTTTTTCAGCTATGCTGTCCACAGACACAAACACTCACAGGGACTTTTTCAAAAAATGTTTATTGGTCCCATGGGACCTCAAAACATATTTCCGGTGAAATCTCGATATCGAATTTTTGGGTGGCATACAATACCTTCTCTACCTAATATGTGCATAGTACGTGTAAAGAAATTAAATTAGGCATATAGCAAAAAACGGACGGTTTACAACATTAGAGGATTTTCATTCCTACCATCATTCTCTTCAAGCAAGTACGTTAGTCTTCAATTATGAGAAATATCTATATTTTTTGTGAAGTAAGATTTTGTCATTCTCTTACGGTTTGCAGTTGCAAAAGGTTTCCAGAATGAATAGGTCTTCAGAGGCAATTCCCAGAGAATTCAAGATATAATCATAATGTTTTTCCTCATGAACATATTTTACACATACGATATTTTAATAAAAAACGTTTAGAGACGTTTTGTCAAAATCTAAACTATCGAAAAAAGTTCGATTTGAAAGGTAGTTTTGGGTGGTTGGATTTTCTGGAAAATCTTCACGTCACATTCTTGTAACATGTGGAATTAAATTTCAAGCATGATATTTAATGGACTTTTCATTTTGGTGTTTTGCTGTTCACGGACACAAAGGCACATTGACACACAGAAACACACATATGGGTATTTTTCTAAAACTGCATTTTTTTATTCAGGGGACCTAAAAGCTAGTATCATCATTGAAATTTCGGCATCGAATTTTTGGGTAGAACGCAATATCTTCTCTATCTACTGCATACATTAATCGCGGTAGAATCAGTAAAATTAACAGGAATCATTAGTGACAATTGTTTGAAAAACAAAAAGGAGCACGTTAAATGAAAAGAAAACAAAGTAAAATAGGTTTTAAAATACAGTACAATATTACGTTTGGTGTACAGCTAATGGAAGTGTGATACCTAGGGCTCGGATTTTTAGGTGCTAAAAACTTGTTAAATATTTGTTACTTTCTCTATACGCACTATGTACATAGTGTATAGAGAAGGTATTGTATTGTGCCCAAAAATTCGATACCGAGAGTCATCGGAAATATAAGTTTTGAGACTCCATGGATCCAAAAAAAAAACAAACGATTTTTAGAAAAATGTCCGTGTGTGTGTATCTGTCTGTCTGTGAGTCTGTGGGCAGTATAGCTCAAAAACGAAAAGCCCGTTGAATACCAAACTTGGTATTTAAGTTTGGTATCTTCCGAGGATGAGACACGAAGATTTTCGAGAAAATCCGCCCACCCCAACTACCCTTTACATGGAATTTTTTCGAAATGTTTTATATTCTCAGAAATGGCTGCAACGATTTTGATTAAAATATTACATATTAAAGATAGTTAAATAAACAGTATATCTTGAATTTTCTGGGAATAGCCTCTAAAGACTATTTTATTCTGGATGAATTTTGCGGAATTTTGCATAACTGCTAAACCGTAAGAGATGGAGAAGAACTTACTGCACAGAAAATGTAGATTACATTAAAACACAAAATTTATGTTATATACATTTTTTTCGTGGAGTTGATCGTTTTTAAGATATTCCTTGTTTTCGTTTCAGCTTTGAAAAACTTATACTTTTTTCATACAGGAATTTGTCAATTCGTGTCCATACAAACAAAGGAACTTCAGTCATATATCAACCAGCTTTTGACTATCAACCTATGGTATTCCCTTATTTCGCTTCTACTTACAAGGAAACAAGTAATAAGACTATTTATGCTAATTTTTTCTCGATTAGCGTGAAGTAAATAGAAGCATAAGCTTTCTAACAATATTTTGTTGTAGAGATATAGAGAAAGTCATGTGAGTGGAACACATCAGATTTTTGTTATGCACTAAAAATGTTCAAAATATGTGCCTAAACAAATAAAATATTTTCTGAATGGCTGATCTAATAGAAATATACGTGGTACTCACCAAACATCATTCCGGAAAGGGATCACCAAATTACAGTTACAGTATAAGAGCACATGCCTCCTCAAATTTTCCACCCCGGAATATTGACGATTGTCAAGAACAAGTGTCTTGAATTTCTAAAATGATCGCTCCAGTCAAGCGTAATTATACCATGGAAAGTCACTTACATCAATAATTTCTTCATGTTGCCCATCCAACACATTTTAAATTTTACATATTATGTTAAATCCACATTATGTTAATTATTTTCGAACACTTCCTTGCATTTTCTTTTTAAATTTTCTACTGCAAAACCAGAAAGAAGTTTTTTCCCACATCCTGAACTACTTGAACTGCTTAAACACTATTGGACATCAATGATATTGAAGTTACAAATATTCAGATTTTTAAGATGTTGAATTGTATTCCAGATTTTATTCTCAAAAATGCCAATAATGCTTTGGTTAAACTATCGTATATTAAAGATATTTACATCACAAATAAAATGTATACATATATTGAATTTTCTAGGACTTATCTCTAAAGACCTCCTCATTATAGATGATTTTTTCTGAATGTTGCACAACTGGTAAACCGTAAGAGATAAAGTAAAACTCCACAGAAAATATATAACTCGTTAAAACACATAATTTATATCATATATATTTTTGTATATTTCACAGTCTTCAAGTCATTTCTTTCGATTCGTTTCAATTATAAACTCGCAAATGTTCTCAATAATAATGTCAATATGCTTTTCGTCAAATCGGTGCAGGGGCAGGTTTTCTCCGGCTTCCCCCTGCATCATGCTACCGGCAACACACCTTATATTATCAGTGTCATCGTCTGCGGTGCCGAATGTAGTAAAAGCGGGCATTAAATACTTCCTGTCTGCTGGCAAGCAAAGGGAGCCGATTTCAATTGTTCCACATAGCGGTCAGCTAGTAAAAGATTTGACTATCGCTTTAGCTTAGTATATTCCCTTATTTTCCTTCTACTTACAAAGAAGTAAGTAATAAGACCATATCGATTAGCTTCTAGTAGTTATAAGAAAACATTTTTGTAAGAATAAATAGAGAAAATCATGGGAATAGAACAAAGGTTTTTGTTTATGTTGTTCACATACACGCGTTCGCGGACCTTTTCCTGAAACGTCTTTTTTATTCAGGGGGCCTCAAAACATATATCTGTGAATTCTGAAATTATACATTTTGGGTACCATACTTCCCCAAAATCATATTAGGATGCAATAAATAGGATTATGCCACCAAATGTATATTCGCAGTGAACCGGTTTGGGAGGAAATGAAATGTTTGTTTCAGAATTACCAGTCACGGCGTTATAGGAGCAGGAATTAGTTCAATTCAGCTAACAAGAGTAATCCATATTTTGTTTACCCCTGATTGTAGGATCTGCTTTGCAAACAGCCTGAGCTCCTGAATCATGAATACCTACTCATCCAGAGGTGCATTATGTAGGCTTTATAAGGCAATCTCATGCCCTTACAGTCTAAGGGATTAGTAAATAAAGTTCGTCAAACACTTGAGATAAGCCGCATGGATTAGTAGGAGATAAGATGAAGCGCTTACATCGATAATCCGCAAACTCCTTTACGAAAGCAGTGGCGACTTGTAGGCTCAACGAGAGAATGGACAAAAGCCTGCGCTGAAATTCATATTGTTAACCAGTAGCCAGAATCGAGTCAAAGCGATATACTTGAATTATGCTTAAATCACGTTTAACTTTACATACGCTACTTACATTTCAAAATGTTTACAGTTTATTTCACCTTAGGGGACACCAACGTGCTAGAAGTAATTTTCTAAGTATTAGAGTCACAGCTTTTCGTTAAGGAGTTTGCGTTTAACATTTTTAACGTCATCAGCCCTTGATTTCATCAATACAAAATCTGTGCTAAGCATGGTAGAAAATGTTGTTCTGTAGGAACTTTCATACCAAATTATAGACTTCGCATCGAACTGTACTCACGAATCAGATAGGAATTAAAATATTCAGTCTTGAGAACTCTCAAACCAAATTGTATGAATTTACCTATATAACCATATATGAAGTTGCAACATTTCACAAATAAAATCGTAGGAATTAACTTATCAAAGTGGGCTTCACATATTCAAACATACCTAAGAATTCTCAAATTAAATTGTATAAATTAATATGTCAGATAGAAATTCACATCTGAAGTAACAATTGGCATATTAAATAGGAATTTACATACAAAATAGGAATTCACGTATAAAATAGGGATTCACATATGAAATAAGAATTAGCACATCAAATAGGAATTCACATACTGTATAGGAATTTTAAATATCGAAGAGGAGTTTACATGCGAAATACGAATTTATATATTTTAGATAGGAATTTTATTTACATATCAAATAAGAAAACACATATCAAATGAGAAGTCAATGTAAAATAGAAATTCACCTATTAAATATGAATTCACATATCAAATACGAATTTATACATCAAATAGGAATTCACAAATTAATTATGAATTCACATATCCAATAAGATTTCACATATAAAATAAGAATTCACATGTTATTTTTAAATTGTTTCATTATTCTTTAACTTCAATGGTCATATCACGGGCTTTTAACTTGTGAAATAACTCGTATTACAGTAGGTTTATAACATTAGGTTAATAAATTTGTATTACTAAAATACTCGCTCATTCACTCTCACATTCATACTTCCAGACGCTGTGGGGGATAGGGAATAGTTCTTGTTAAAGAAACATTTCCCGCTGCAGCCAGGAATCGAACCCGGGACCTCCAGGTGAGAAGTCAACTTGCTAACCACTCAACCTCGGAGGCCATCAAACTCCTATTTTATCTAATAGGAATTCATTTATCTAACAGGAATGCACATGTCTGAAGGAAATTTAAATATAAAATAATAATTCACATATTATATTGGAATTTACATGTCAAATAGGAATTCACATGTCTCACGGAAATTTACATATCAAATAAGAATTCACATATTAAATAGGAATTTATATGTCTAATAAGAATTCACTTATCAAATAGAAATTCACTTGTATAATAGGAATTCAAAAGTCTAAAGGAAACTTACATATTAAATAAGAATTCACACATTAAATAGGAATTCACATATTAAATTGGAACTTATATGTCAAATAGGAATTCACTTATCAAATAGAAATTCACTTATCAAATAGGATTTCACATATCAAATAAGAAATCACACATTAAATAGCAATTTACATATCAAATAGGAATTTACATATTAAAAATATAAATTCACATGTCTACAGGAAATTTACATATCTAATAAAAATTCACATATTAAATTGGAATTTACATTTCAAATATGAAATTTATATTTCAAATATGGAATTTATATTTCAAATATGGAATTTATATGTCGCATGTCTAAAGGAGATTTACATATCAAATAATTCACATATTAAATAGGAATTTATATGTCAAATAGGAATTCACATGTCTAAAGGAAATTTACATATCAAATAAGAATTCAGATATTAAATAGGAATTTATATGTCAAATAGGAATTCATATATCAAATAATAAATCACACAACAAATAGCAATTTACATATCAAATAGGAATTCACATATTAAATAGGAATGCACATGTCTGCAGGAAATTTACATATCAAATAAGAATTCACATATTAAATAGGAATTCACATATTAAATTGGAATTTATATGTCAAATAGGCATATACATGTCTAAAGGACATTCAAGATTTACATTTATTTTTCATAAATATATCTTCTAAAAATCGTATTTATTCCATTCACATAACTCTCTCTCTCTCTCTCTCTCTCTCTCTCTCTCTCTCTCTCTCTCTCTCTCTCTCTCTCTCTCTCTACATCTCCCTAACAATTTACTGTTAAAAAGCTTCTTCTATCAACAAATAAACACTATGAGAAATGTTCTTATTACATGACTCCCTATAAGCAGAAAGGAAATAAGGGAATACACTAGGTTAAAGCGGTAATCAAATATTTGTGAAGCTGATTTCAATGGGGTTGAAATTTGTTTTTTTGTTTTTTTTTTTTTTTTTTAATGCTTAGGAGTAGGCAAATTCCTATATGAGAAAAGTTGTTTAAGGTTCTTAAAGCTGAAACCAATAACAGGAAATATCTCAGAAATCGTCAACTCCACAAAAACCATGTATACTGCATAAATCATATATTTTAAAGAGATTTATATTTTTTTGTGCAGTAAACTTTTGTATATCTCTTAGGGTTTACCAATTATGTAAAATTCATCCAGCAATAGCCTCTGAAGAGGTCTTCAAAGGCTATTCCCAGAAGAGTCTAAATATGCACTTTATTTGTAAAATATCTTTAATATATGGCATTTCAATCAAAATAATTGTAGCCATTTTTTAGAAAATCAAAATTTTCGAAATGTTTTCCACATAAAAGATAATTGGTGGTGAAAATCGTCATGTTGCATCCTTGGAAGATAATGAATTTAAATACGAAGTTTGGTGTTTAATGCACTTATCGTTTTTGAACTAAATTGCCCACAGTCTCTCTCTCTCTCTCTCTCTCTCTCTCACTCTCTCTCACACACACACACACGCACACACACGAATACTTTTCTAAAAATGCTTTTTGGACTTAGGGTGTCTCAAAAAGGATATTTTCGGTGAAATCTAGATATCAACTTTGGGAGGAATATAATACTTCCTCTATACACTATGTACATAGTAGGTACGTGCAGAGAAAGCAAATATGGTATAGATTATATAGAAATATGGCTACACTTAAAGACAGTAAGAAGATAGGATAATACTTAAATAAAGGGAAAAATTCTGATGTGTTCCATTCACGTGATTTTCTCTACATCTCTGTAGCAAATTCTTCTTAAAAAACTTATACTTCTATCTTCTTCATGCTGATAAAGATAAACGCCAGCAGAAATTATCTTATTACTTAGTTCCTTATAAGTAGAAGAGAGATTAGGGATCATGTAAGGATAAACTGATAGACATACCTTTTAAAAGCTGGTTGCTATTTGATGGAAATTCAATCTCTTTGCATGGACTAGAGTTAACAAATTCCTGTATGAGAAAACTTAGTAGTTTAAAATTGAAACCATAAATTAGGAATATCTGGGAAATGTATAACTTTACAAAACATGATATATGATATAAATTGTGTGCTTAACGAGTTCAGTTTTTTTACTTTTCCTAGCACGTACGTACAATACACATACTGCACAGAAGATACGAGGGGCGTTCAATAAGTCCTTAGATAAAGGTAGAAAAACAAATTGTTTTTGGTACTTTTTTAACATAATCTCGTTTTAGCTCGATACACTTTTACCAGCGTTTCTTCAATTATTTTAAGCCTTCCAAAAAGTAGGATTTTGAAACGTCCTCAAAATACAAGGGACGTTCAATAAGTCCTTAGAAAATCCAGGAAATTACACTAACAGCATCGAAAAAAGTTCGTATTTAGTAACCATCGTCTCTTACTATGTGACAGTTAAATTTTCAACAATATCCATCACGTGCTTTCATTGCCGAGTTGAATGAAGTTCATGTCACATCTGCTCCTACGTTTGTAACAATTTACAGTTGGTTAAGAGAATTTAAACGTGGCCGTACATCCACAAATGATGAACATCGTTCCGGACGTCCAGCAGAAGTGACTTCCTACCTATCCAGGATATTGTTTTGAGTGATCGACAGATCAAAGTTCACGAAATAATAGAGGTCACAGGCATATCAAAAGGTACAGTCTTCTCAGTTTTGCGCTAAAAATTAGGTCTGCAAAGGTCTCGGCAAAATGGGTGCCGCGTTTGCTCTCAATGGAGAATAAACGCCATCGTGTAGTCGATTCAGTAGCTGGTCCGTCGCAATCCTGACGAGTTTCTGCGTCAATACATAACTGTGGATGAAACATGGATACACTATTACATTCCAGAGACAAAACTACAGTCGAATCACTGGGATTTTAAAGGTGAACAGGCTCCGAAGAAGGCAGAGTTGGTGAAATCTACAGACAAGGTGATGGTGCCAGTTTTTTTGTAATGCACGCGGAATCTTCTACATTGATTACTTACAGAAAGAAAGAAAAAAAGAAAGAAAGAAGGAGAAATTGCGAGTATTATGCTTTGTTATTGCACCGGTTGAACAGAGAAATCAAGAAAAATTTGCCCTCATCTGGCAAAGAAAAAGATTCTCTTCCAAGAAGACAATGCAAGGGTGCAAACCTGCGCGATTCGATAGTGAAAATTGCAGAATTAAGGTTCAAATTACTACAACATCCACCGTATTCACCAGATTTTATAACCTAGTGATTGTTGTTTATTTCCAAAATTGAAAAAGTGGCTCGGCAGAAAATGAATCACGTCTTACGAAAGTCATTTACCAACAAGATGCCTACGATAAAGTACCATATTATTAAGATATTTTCTTTAAAAACGAAATGTATACATTGAGTTTTCTGAAAATGGCCTCAGAAGAACCTTTCATTCTGAATGACAGTTGATATCTGGTAAATCGTAAGCGCTAGACACAAACGTACTACACTAAAAGTATATCTACATGTCGCTAAACTAACAATTTATGTCATATATATTATTTTCCAACATATTTCTTTTATTAGTTTCAATTTTAAACCTCCTACTTTTCTCAAATGAGAAGGTATGTTTAGTATTACACCTGGCCACGCAAAAAAACAAATTTCAATTGTTTCACACAGTAACAGCATTTAAAAGATTTGACTATTGTTTAGCCTAATGCATGCCCTTATTTCCCTTCTGCTTACAAAGAAACAAGTAATAAAGATGATTTCTGCTAATGCTTATGTTGATAAAAGGATAATATTTTGTAAGATTAGTTCTTTTGTTGAAGAGCTAAAGGAAGTCATGTAATGGAACGCATCAGATATTTTTAAAGTGAACTTTGTCTATGTCTTATAGTTTACTAGTTATGCAAATGTTATTCTAAATAAAGAGGACTTCAGAGGCTACTCCTATAACATTTGAGATATGCATTTTCCTATAAGTATCTTTAATATAAGGTATTTTAATAAAAAATGTTGCAGCCAGTTTTGAGGGAATCAACATTAGCCTTGTAGTTTATAGTGTGGGGATTTTCTTGAAGATCTTCGTGTCGTATCTTTGGAAGGGGTGGGGATTCAGAGGACCATAATACTTACATTTCCAATGAACTCTCGCCATCGAATTTTTGGGTGGAATACAATATATTCTTGACCTACTATGTACGTGCTAGAGAAAGTAATAAATTTATAGAGACAATAAACAGAATCAAAGGAGACAACAAACATTTAAGAAATTATTGTAAAGCGTATGCATGACTGGTAAGTATCTAGTGGTAAACACACGTATAACTGGTGAACACCGGACATATTCACTTGTACATAGTTAAAATAAGTACAGGGTTATATGTATTCACACAGGTACTTATAGCAGGCAGGAAGATTCATATAAAGAGAATCTGTTGCAGGTAGCGGCTACAGATGCGGACATCGACCGGCCCACAAGTCTGGTGTACTTTCTCACAGGCCAGGGTGTGGACCCCGATAATCCCAGCAACAGCAAGTTCGACATCAACCACAACACCGGTGAGATTTACGTCCTCAAGGTAAGTTCAAACAAACCACATTCTCCCATCTGCTCTTGCCGCTTCACAAAAATTGCTTCATTAGCGTTGCTGCTACCTAATGTAATAAGCGAGAAGGAAATGAATGTTTTCTACGATACATGTTATGTGGCTTCAATTTCTAAGTAACTTTATGATGCTACTATTAGCTGACGATCAACTTATAATAGGAAATCTGAAGACGATGTCGAAATACCAGTACAAGCGTGTTTCAAAAAAGCAGGAATTTTTATTGCTGGAAAACACTGCTAAACTTTATTCAAATTCTTTTATAGACCTTCAAAATATTCTCTCTCTGATATAATACAGCGGTTCCAGTGTTTTGTTCATTGTTCAATACATCCCCTGAAGCAGCTTTTGCATAGTCTGTTTAATATATCCGAAATTGTATTACTTAACTCACGTTCACTGTGAAAATTACGTCCCCAAACCTTTTTTCACTGTAGGAAATGGGTGGAAGCCACACGGGGTTAGGTCCAGTGAATAAGGTATATATGGCATCACCTCAATGCCTATTTCCGTGTTATTTTTGAGTCTTCATAAGGGACCTACCCACTTTGCTGCAACCTGCCAATAGCCTAGAACATTTTGTACAATGTCTTCAGTTGGTTCATATGAAAAGTCGATGTCTAGTACAGTTAACACGCTTTTCTGTTTCACCTATTTCCCTCCATTTGAGGATCGCCAGGTGAATGGCGCGCAAGGCATTTCATCACTCAAGACAGACTTTTCCAGAGCTACCAACAGAAAACTCCAGCTTGGTTACATAGACATGCAAATAATTCCGGTTTTTTGTTATACACCTTCGTGCAAAAGTTGGGTAAAATTGTTATTAATTGGGGCATTGATATGGTGCGACAGTATTTTAGTACGACGTACATATTATTAGTTTAATCATTAGTTTGTAATATTTAACAAAAGAAATATATATGCTCAGTGGAACGCAGTGCCATGGAGGGTAGAAACTCCCTTTTGCTACGGGCTTTGTTGAAAATAACACAAATTTTAATGCATTAGGACCTAAGTAACAACCCTTAAGAGGAGGTTAGGTACTCTCCCTTTGGAACTGGAGAAAGGGAATTTTGCATTGTAGAACAAGGTCACGTGGGTGTAAAATAAAGAAAAATCCCTGATAATCTCGTTATAACGCCCTTTTTCAGTCAATCAGAAAGGAGAGCAAAACTCGGACCTTTTTGTATATAAGTGATGTGCGGACAAGAAATCAAGATAGTAAGATTCACAATGTAGCTAACAGGATTCAGAAGATTCACAAGAGACTCACAGGCTCTTAAAGTAAGACACATTATGTAGGAAATCACACGCCGAATACTGCAGAATGTAAGTGTTTCATAAATTAATCTGACGGGCAATCATCATCGTGAATTTTACATGGACCGAGAAACTCCAGATTACAGTGATTAATGCAAAGTTATAACAACTCCGTAAAAGTGGAATTAGCACGTAAGGAAAACTGCTTTATCAAGGTCGTGATCGGTTATGTCGGGAGTCATTCGTAGGGTTAGTGCCTCAAACGAACAACAATTCACAAATAAAGGAAGTCTACAGTGAATAAAGTGAAACTTCTATGTTATTTGAGTCTACCAACAGTGTTACATACCCTTGTCATTCTTTCCCCCCTGAGTAAGAGACAACTCATGGTCTACTAGAACAAACTTCGCCGGTGCAACCAAGGGAATCTGCAAGGTATGTACACCTAATGTAGAGAAATTCACTAGCATTAACCCGCGATCAACTCCAGGTAGACTCACTGACAACGTCATACTGACACCAGATCAATACCACGACAATTTGGCACCGGAACGTTGACGCTACTAAAACAAACTACGACAATGGGAAAGGTAGTCTCTGCGATAAACAAAACAAAAATGTATCAGGGGAAGTAAAAATAAATTAATGCACACTTGCTTAGCAACATTGTACCAGTTTGATATGGAAATTATATAGGCACACATAGCGTTACTTGTAACATTTGAAAAGCTACCACAAATATCTAAAATCACATTTTCGAAAAACATGAAACAATAATTATTGCTGAGCCATACTCATCATTAATGTTATGCATACATTTAAATAGTAAAATAGATTATGCTTTTCATCTACGAAGTAAAAAAAAATCTTAAGTGTTACATTCACCTGACCTTTCTCTAGCTGTTGCACAAGGTAATTCTTTTATCTACGTCATAGTATTCAAGATAAACATTTCCAGAACTGGTCTTATTACTTACTTCATTGTAAAGTAGAAAGAAAATAAGGGAATACACTATGCTAAAGCGATAGTCAAATCTCTTCAAAACCGGTCGCTACGTGAAGCATTTGAAATTCGGTTCTCTTTGCTTGCTAGGAGTATACAAAGGAAAGTCGAAAAGAAAGTTGTATCCCACTTGAGAAAAGTATAAGTACCTTAAACTGAAACCAATAACTTGGAATATCTCGAAAACAATTAACTTTATGCAAAAAATGTATATGACATAATATATGAGGTGTACATGTTTTTTGCGTAGTAAATTTTTGTCCAACTCTTACGGTTTACTAGTTATACAAGACATCCAGATTGAAGAGACCTTCAAAGACTATTCCCAGAAATTTCAAGATATACATTTCGTTTGGCATGAAAATATTTTAAACATATGGCATTTTAATAAAAGTAGTTGAGTCATTTTTGAGAAAATCGAAATTTTATAATAATTTTCCATGTAAAGGTTTGTTGGAGTTGGGGGGATTTTCTTGAAAATATTCGTGTCGTATCCTTGGAAAAAAAACTTACACACCGAGTTTGGTATTTAACCGAGGTACGCTGCCCATAGACACACACACACACATACACACACACTCTCTCACACACACATGGACAGTTTTCTAAAAAAAAAAAAAATTCTAGTCAGGAGGTCTCAAAACATATACGTCTGGTGATATCCCGATATCGAACTATTGTCTATCCACTATGTACATTGTATATACGGAAAGTAAAAATCTCACTTTTTAGCATCACGGATGACCGTCTTATTTCATGGCGTTGCAAGAACGGCAAATTAGCGACTGACATTATATATAAATGTACTAAACAGAATTTTCGTTTTTTTTTTACACCAGTTAATCCTCCTAATGTAAAAATGGAAATATATCTTAAAGCTAATAGGAATGCAGGGCATAATTGTCAGGCTTTCGAAAGAAGCGCACATACAATTTTTATTGTTCTCTTTAGAAAATAGTATATTTTTGAAATAATGCCTTTATTCAAAGATTTATTTATGTTAAAAATATCGGAATTTTTAAGGCTATACTGCCACTTTACATTACATTTCCGCATGCCAAACTATATGGTCGTGACTATTTTCAATAAGATATGCAAAAGTCTAAATTTGGAACCATACAGCTTAGAAAGGTGTTTACAGACATTTCTAGAGTACGCATTACAAGTGTTAATTACATTTTTCTCCACTAGTGTACCTTAATATTCTGTTTAAAGGCGCGTTGAAAAAGATCCAATTTATAAAATCTGTTTATTTTTTTCATTTGTTTATTTGTTTGTTTATTTATTTATTTTTTTTAGATTTTATTGTATTTGCTTTTTCTCACCAGAGGAACATGCATTAGCAAGGGCGGGATCAAGGGAGGGCTATTGGTATTATTATTTTTTGTTTATCTTTATTTCTTTTCATTCATTTTGCCTTTCTTTGTTGTTCCTATTTCACATTTTGGTGAACTTTGTTGGTTTCTTTGGTTGTGTTTTTAATTTTGTAGAATGAGTCTTCCTCACAGCAGCGGGAAGCCTAAGACAACAACATTGCCCTTCGTTTTCTTAGTATTGAGGTGGTATTCAATGGAGGAGCCAATAATATTATAGTTGGGTGATAAACGACTGCATATTGCCGATAAATATGGACTTCATCAACTTCCATCTTTCTTGTCTCAGGAAGCCGAACCAATTTTCCTCCCTCTTCGCCACAGTTCGGATCTTTTTCAAGAATCAGTAGAATGTGCCTCGGTACTAACCAAATTACATAGTGTTGTAAGTAGGTATTCTGGAAACGAAATTCCAGGCGCCAGAGTATTTTCAGGCTCGGCAGAGCCTCCGGTTGGCACCATTTGATTAGATAGTTCTGAGTACCAACCAAATGCCAGAAATCTGCCGACAAAATATAATGCGATGTTCCAAAATATCATTTCGGAGCAGAGTGTTCAGAAGTTAGATTGTGCACGCCTATGTCGTCAGAGTTTTCTGCTGTCGGTATGGTCTCGTTTAACACTTCATAAGCCGCCTCCGGCCAATCAGTTGGAATATGCTTACAGAATAAATTCTGCCATATAATGTTCCATCACCGAGCATATTTTTCTTCAATCCTGGGGGGGCAAGCGGACAGCAGTCAACAGACGGTAGTGGTTCCAGGTTTGCTCAAAAGTTGTTATATCCGCACTTGTGCCTTGAAGGGGCTTCAAATGTGTGATGATGAGTTTAAAGCCTGGGAGTATCAAATGAGGATCCTGAAATTGCTCTTCCAGAATGCTCTATCGAATGAAGAACCATTAGCACAGAGTGTCCGGATGGTAGTTTTTCTCAATAATTTCGGCCCACTAATTCACATCCAGTTTTGGATCGTGGCAAGCTAGTTGAGGTATCTTCACTCTGTGCACTTTTTCAGTTCATAACAAGTAACCGATGAGTTATTTTATTTTCTGTTCGTTTGGTAATCGGCAGAAGCTGTGCAACAAATTCAAGTTCCAAGTCGGCTCAATGGATAAGGAGGATGGTAAGTTGTTGATTTTATCCCTCCAGTTAAGAGTAATGGTGTCATCCATATTTCCCTTGAAGCAGATATACTTATAGTATTCGTGTGGTGGAGACAAGATTCGTGCCCAATGTATTAAGCTGCTCAGACCAGTTTCCTACTACCAGTACTATTTTGCCACGTTTAACATTGTACCTGACTTTCCCTTATACCCTCCTTACTTCTTTCGGTGTAATTTTGCCATATCGAGGTCATTAGCAGCTACAATTGCCACATCGTCAACATAGGCGGTGACAGTGAATCGCTCATTATACAGGGTTACTACAAAAGAAATAGACAACTTCAACTGCCTGTAAATCAAAAATAGTTAAAGATAGCAACCTAATTATTTTGGAGGTATGTTAAGAAACTCTCAAAGTTTCGTATGTTACTATTGGTAACACTGTAGTGTTTTGTTTGTTGTTGCAGAAGCTGAACTGGCGGAAAATCCTGTGGAAAAGGCATATTGCATGTTGGAATTTGTTAGAACACAATCAGCAACTGTTGTCCAACGACATTTTAGAACACGTTACCACATACATAACTATCGAATCTTATTATACTGCTTAATGGCGCATCGTTTTATACCTTTAATATTTTTTATCATTCCTCCATCAATATCGAGAGCATATTACTGCAGTCTCAGTCCGACAAATCGTTGTAGAGTTTTCTCGTTAGCTTCGTTTTAAACTTTCCCAACACTTTTTTTATCTGTGCGGAGTGGCACATGTGGCATGCAGGATAATCAGATGTATCCAAATGTTCAAGATTTTGCATTTTGTCGTGGTAAATGTCAGCTGTTGTAACTCGATGAATGAAGGAGTCCGTATCCATGTACATAACCTTCCGGTTTTCAGTCCCATAATACGGCAATAGTACATCATATTGATATGAGTACCAGAGGGCTTTTGAGATATCCAGCACACTCATTCCTATATATATTGGCTTGTTAAATATAATCTGTTTTGATGGCATATGAACAGATGCTAGGTTAGGTCCATATATACTGCTGTCGATGAATGAAGGCTTAGAAATCAGCTTTTCCAATGTTTTCTCGTTTGTCACTAGACGTATATCCGTGCGATTTCGTATATTCTCCATGGTTTTTCCAAACACAGCATTGTTGAAGACTTTGTACAGGTCCTTTTCAAAGTCATTTCTAGCCTGTTGCCTCGGCGTGTTATTAAATGCTATGTAAGGTTTCAACCAGCACGATTGTTGAAATTGTAGCACACGATGGATTTTTCTTATTCGTAGACCAAATGCCAGTGCCTGTTTTAACATCATGTAATGTACAACATACTTCTTTCTACTCCCAAGGTGCGCAGTTAGTTTCTTTACAGTTGAATTCTTTGGCTTCAGACAGTCAGGTAAGAATGGTAGATCATTATGAAGATCGTGAAGCTGAGTAGGATAATCCACATCAACTCGAATATATATCCAAGATGATCGTTTTCTTTTAGTATTTATACATTAATA
Source organism: Hymenopus coronatus (assembly GCA_030762935.1). Classification (NCBI taxonomy): domain Eukaryota; kingdom Metazoa; phylum Arthropoda; class Insecta; order Mantodea; family Hymenopodidae; genus Hymenopus; species Hymenopus coronatus. The sequence goes on along the minus strand of CM060896.1, from coordinate 27,140,457 downwards.
CTATCAGGAGAAACCAACTGAAATCCTCCATAAACCAATGGATGCTTCATAGCCCATACATATTGGTTATTTGCGTCTTCGTATGTAGTAAATTGAGTTGGTTTATTAGGATCAAACTCCTCCATGTAGGTGTCGTTAGCCTGGGCCTACCTGACATTACCCTTCTCTTAGGCCAGATTCTACAATGAGAAGCTGCTCATAATCGAATAGCAATTCTAGCTCAATCCCGGTATACATAACCATAGCATCCCAAGTAAGCCCCGGAGATGTAAAGTAATGTGCAGGATCAACTTTATGAGTATTTAATGTTTGCTCTCTGAAGGCTTCAAAAACATCTGCGAGTAGCAGAACATCTGAGGTTAAGTAGAGATCACTGCATTCTCCCAAATTTCGGATATTAAACTGCTCCCAAACATTTTTAACATGTTCTTAGTCTTGATCATTGATTTCCACTTCATTTAGTCTATTGTAGAGCGCTTCCTTTGGAGGTAAGCATGTTTCTTCCAAAATATGCCACGACATGATGTAATCATAGAGAAATACTCCTTTACGCGTTGCCAAACTAATCTTCTCTTCTACAAAGTATTTGCATGTTTCAGGAAACTATGTTAGGGTTTTGTTAGTTTATCCAAACTTGAACTGAGGAAACGATATGTATCCACAAACCAAAGCTTAATATCTCCAACATGCTTCGAGAATGAAATATACTTTTCTTCGGAGCACGGAATCACCTCCACCCTTTCACTTGTACAACCTAACTGTTTAACGATGAAATGAGAATCATATCTGCTTAAGTTGTACATGAAGACAGGAATATATTTCGGTGTTTTGTTTTCTAGATTGCATTCATTATGGAGACTTCTTCGACGTTCGCCAGTCAAATGGTCATGATCCCTAACCTTCCAATTTTCTGCAGTGAATTTTGTATTACACAGGTAGCATTCAGTAGAAGACTTCAAATCCTCCTGTTGTTGTCCCTTTAGTTTCAAGGGTGTAGCAGATTTGTATATATTGCTAATCTTATTTGCAAGAGACATTAGATAATCCATAAATTTCTCAGCAGCATCATATCCTCTGTATACATATGAATATCAGTCTGTAGCTGCTCAACAGATAACGCTGGTTTGACGTAAACAGCGAAACTCATAGGAGAATGCCTCTGATAGGGTGTTGTGTAGGAAGCTTGCGGATTAGACTCGCATGAGTAATACGGACTAAAATGCTCTCAAAATCTGCATAGATGACATATGGGAGTTTCAACATGCTTTCCACATTTTTAAACTGAAGGATACTTGTTTCCTTTGTAGGCATAACTATCCTAGCGACAGCATGTTGCCTGCAGATAGTAGCATGTTCCTTCAATATTTGCACTCCACTACATCCATCTCGCTCATCAAAATGAGTGAAGCTGCGTTTACAGGTGTGCACTTGTCCTTCATATTTTGTCTTTTGTTCTTGAATAAGTTCCCAAAGTTCTTGATGTATACATAATGACGCGTACCACTTCTATCACTCAGAAGGAGGACGCGGTGATCAGATAGTTCTTCCTCTACAATCTTTATTGGAAACACTGGTTTCTTTTCATCCAGTCCAAACACGTTGATAGATATGTCATTTTTCTTTTCAAATGTCGGTATTTCTGACAATGGCGTAAGTAGTTTCTCTCGCACTATTTACAATCCGGCACTGCACTAACAGGTTAATTTTCAAATATATGTATGGCAAGCTCTTTTTGAACAGATTGTATAATCCCATGTTTAGCTTAATATACGTAAGTCTTCATGTCTTTGTTCGAATTGCATCGGATGAAGTAAGATTTTAGACGCCCTTCAAACGATGTCTCATACTCTTTCATGTCACACTCATTCTCCATCGTAGTCAATTGTTGATGTCGGGTATGCTCGGTTTTTGTTTTCTTCAGAGGCTTGCCTGCTCCGCAATGCTCTTCATGACGAATTCCATTGTATCCGTTTCTGAAGGTTACAGCACAATGCTTACATTTGAAGAGTTCTCCACAGCTCATTTCATGGCGGCTCTTGTTATAGCTCCTTTGAAAACTTTTTCCGCACTTAATATAACTGTAACCAGAAGTAGAACTCGCAGATACCCCGCAGAATGTAGCTTTCTGCATGTTTCCAATCTGATAAATACTTGTAAGTATGATAAAAAAAAGGACAGAAATGTTATCGCCGTAACTCGTTCATCTCGCCATTGGTAGCTAGTTTCACTAAGAGGAGCTAATAAATTCGACTCGAAGCAAACTGTCGCAATGAAGATCTGCTATAGACATCCCCTCTTATTCATACCAACGTCACGGACCTGCTAGGAGGTCAGGTGATTTAAGCAATGCCATTTTCTGGTTTTTCCGCGTTTCCTGCTCGAGTTTGAACTCACATTTTAGAGCCTTTAAGAAGTTGAATTGTGTATCAGATACGGTTATTTCATATTTAATAGATTTCAATTAATTATGCAAATGATTTAATTATGCGAATTAATTGCTCTAATTATTATGCAAATGTGTACCAGGACCCACCTTTATAGACTACTCTTTGATTGCTTTATATCTCCTGAACGGCTTAAGATAGAACAATGCGGTAAAAAGTGATCAACGTCTGTGAATACTGCGGCCCAATTGTAATTGCGTTTGAGGCTTCAAATTGCTTGGATTCGAATCTGCGTGGGTATATAAAATTTTAGCTTCATATATCTCCTAAGCTAATTTATATAAACACTTTGAATAAAGCGCATTCAATAGACAGAAATTGGTGTAATGTCACAAACATACACCACCTTACCTTAGAATCTTGGGTTTGATGTAAAACCTTAACTTTATTTTCTCAGAAACGTTTAGTCGTAGCATGAAAAGACGCAGAATATACGGTATCTATTATTGCGGTAAATGAGATTAAATTATAAATTGTAATCCTGAGTGCTTGGATCGAATCCTAACCTTTGATGGATTTTTAAATTTTTTGCTGAAACCTGAAATATAATGATTAATTTAACCTAAAAAGCATATTTAGCATCTCAAACTATGTTTATTGATTTTAACACGAAGGGTCTCGGTTGGATTCTAGATTGAAGTATTAAACTTTAGTCTCATATAGGAGCTATACTAATTTAGACACTGACTTCGAACAAACTTTATTCAGTATACAATAAAATGTACAATGCTAAATATATATATAGATTTACCTCAAGGTCCTGGGTTTGAGCAAAATGTTTTAAAATAGTTATCTCGGGAACTATTAATTCTAACGAGACGAATTAAAGCCTCCACATAGTTATTGTTTCGCGCCAACATTTTTGAATATAAAGTATGATTGTAGGTCCTTGGTTCGATTTTATAACTTTCGAGGACATTTTAAGCTTTTAGCGTAATTCTCGACTACTAAGCCGAAATTACCACGAATGCGTATAAATTGATGCTTTTAGCACATGCATTTAAGATTCTAAGAGTACCCGCTTCGAACGCCGACTCTTATTTCCAAGGTGATTAACTCTTAAGAGGAATGCACTTGAAGAGAGCGAATAAACCGGAAGCGGCTGACCCTTCCTCCGTTCTTGAATATTGATACAAATAAAAAAAAATTGCATTAGGGACTTAGTTCGAGTCTATAAAGGGTCCGTTTTTTTAGCTTCTAAACTAAGAGTGTTATATAGCTTAAATAAATATGCACATTACGGGCAAATATTTGGATATTAAACTGGTTAATAACTTTATTAAAAGAACACGGGTTCAGATTCCGACCTTTCATGACAGACCTTTTTAGGATTTCATGTACACTGCAACTTTTAAAGTTGAATAATCCCTGGAACGCATATATAAATGTATTAATATGCTGAATTAGCTATATACAACAACTTAATCCTTATGGTCTAGAATTCGAATACCGAAAACTGGGAGAAAATACAACTAAATTAAATAGTACTTTTACTGATAGGGAATGTGTTTACAATGCTGTCCTGTGGCTGTATAGGAAAGCGGAAAACCTAAATATTAGTGACAATGTGACGAGAACCGGATTTTTAGGGGAAGGTAGATGTGTTAACCTATTGGATATCGTTTATGTGGAAACACCGGGAAAATAAAACAGAGGCTTCCAACTTCACATGTAAAACACTTCCAAAAATGAAAAGGTATAAATTTATCTGTAAAAGGTATATAAACGCTAATAAAGACACTAAAACACACAAAAACCTGCCAATGACATATAATTTAACTTCTTAAAACATCTAAAATAGGGTGTGTTTCACTAGTAGGGAAACCGTATGTAATTGATTTGGCTGCTATCCTTCTATCGTGGGTAGTGAATGGTATGGAAAAAGACCATGTCTGAACATGATGATTCAAGAATAGGCATGCTGAAGCTTTGAAGATTAACCTGTTAATGGAGTGCCGATTTGTAAATAGTGCTGGAGAAACTACTGACAAGCCCTTCGAAACCAGGAATCATGCATTGTTTCTAGAAACTGATTCAGACGCCATGATGGAGACCAAATTCAAGAAACTGGATACTGAAATAAAGGAATCACAACTTAAAAGAAGCAATTGGGCTCTATTTGCTGTGGAGGGGTTATGGCTTCGAATTAAGAAGTACAACCCCCTTCGCGGCGGCAGCTATATTCCTCTACCTGCATCTATAGAATAAAAAAAGTGTGTGTGTACCCTCAGAACCATAGTGATGAGTGGTGCTTTTTGTACGCTATCCTTGCACAACACATTCAAAAGAATCCTCAACGTGTCAACAAATACAAGTAACTTATAAAAAATTTGACTTCTCGTGCATCACGTTTCCCACGCCATTGTCATAAATACCGACATTTGAAAAGAAAAATTATATATCTATCAACGTGTTTAGACTGGATGAAAAGAAGCCAGTGTTTCCAATAAAGGTTGTAGAGGAAGAACGGTCTGATCACCGCGACCTCCTTCTTCTGAGTGATGGAAATGGTACGCATCATTATGTATACATCAAGAACTTTGGGAAACTTATTTGAGAACAAAAGCCAAAATATGAAGGACAAGTAAAGCTGCTTCACTCATTTTGATGACCGACATGGACGTAGTGGAGTCAAATATTGAAGGAACATGCTACTATCTGCAAGCTTCCTACACAACACCCTATCAGAGGCATTCTCCTATGAGTTTCGCTGTTTGCGTTATCTGTTGAGCAGCTACAGACTGATCTTCTTATTGCCCCCTATGTATACAGAGGATATGATGCTGCTGAGAAATTTATGGATTATCTAATGTGTCTTGCAAATAAGATTAGCAGTATATACAAATCTGTTAAAACTTTGAAACTAACGGCACAACAACAGGAGGATTGGAAGTCTTCTACTGAATGCTACCTGTGTAATACAAAATTCACTGAAGAAAATTGGATACATCTGATTATCCTGCAAGACACATGTGCCACTTCACACCGATCATGACCATTTGACTGGCGAATATCGAGGAAGACTCCATAATGAATGCAATCTAGCCCGCAAAACAACGAAATATATTCCTGTCTTCATGCACAACTTAAGCGTATATGATTCTCATTTCATAGTTAAACAGTTAGGCTGTACAAGTGAAAGGGTGGAAGTGATTCCGTGCTCCGAAGAAAAGTATATTTCATTCTCGAAGCATGTTGGAGATATTAAGCTTCGGTTTGTGGATACATATCCTTTCCTCAATTCAAGTTTGGATAAACTAACAAAAATCCTAACATAGATTCCTGAGACATGCATATACTTTGCAGAAGAGAAGATCAAAAAAGTGTTCGGAAATTTTAAAGATGAAGTTAATGGGAAAACTTCCCAACGATTTGTCGGACTGAGACCTAAGAGGTATCCTCTCGATATTGATGGAGGAATGATCAAAAATATTAAAGGTATAAAACGATGCGCCATTAAGCAGTATAATAAGATTCGATAGTTATGTAGATTGTGTTAAGAACAGCGAAATAATGAGAACTCCTATGAATTTATCAAGTCGTAACATAACGTTTCGTCTGTAAAAGGCAATAAAATCGCTCTATCGCCCCATGATGATAAAAGAGTGATTGCCTATGATGGAATATCAACGTATGCTTATGGTCATTACAAAGTTGTAAGCGCATAATGAGAGAATGCTACCATCATCGGTAGCGTGGTAGCAGAAAATTTAAACTTAAGACTCCAAACACTCCCATGCATCTAGGAATGGCATACAAAAGAGGAGAATAAGAAGAATAGGGATGAGAGGTGGCGGGAACTCTGCCATTAGAAACAATTTCTAATGCTGGTCTCAAGTCCAGATAAAAGAGGAGAGACACGTAACCTTTATATAAAAACAAATAAATATAAAAAAAGCTGAAAAGACTGGACAGAACACAGAAAATATGCTAAACGCTTCAACAGAAACAACAACAAATGTCGATATTATTATTTTATAGACATCTTGATTAAAATAGAAAGGTTGTAAAACAAAAAAAGACGAATAAAACCTGAAGAATCATAATGTTCACTTAACTGTAAACACTACAACTACAAAGGCTTAGTTCATTCTTCTAGTGACATCCTAGGAAGAGAGACATCGTACAAAAAGACAAATACAAAAAATAGGGACACGAAAAGTTAGGTTATGTTAGATTTACAACCTAAGAAAGACCCATACAAACATATTCCCTCGCTTCACAAGTTATCATTTGAACATGTAGCAGTATGTAAAAAGGATATATAATATGAATCTTAAAGGACTGCAAAAAACTGTAACAGAATACAGAAATGATGATAAAGGGTGCAAACTATGGGCAAATATGACAACTATAAATCAGATCATTCTGGAACATTAACATTCTATAAAAAGCCATAAATAGTGTGCAAAATGCTGCAACACTGAAACGATGACATCAATTACTGAAAAAAAATATAAAATTGTTGTAGAAACCACATAAACTAGCACAAATTTACATCAATTACTGTCAAGTATTAAGGGCTACAAACCGACATGTCGCTTCAAATACGCTTAAAATGCTCCTAAACGAACAAAATGTCGACAGTACACCTTCGTCGCCGTCACAAAGTAATTAAAGAGGTTCCAAAAATACATTCAAAGTGAGTTGAAATACATAGAGCCTGAGGGTTTAACACTACCCTATAGTTCTGAATACCTTAAAAGTCGTAAATGACTGTAGGGAGACAGCAAGCTACAAAATTCTGCTACATAGTCTTAAAATGTGTAAAATGTCTATAAAAGCGTTAAAAACATTAAAAGCATCGTATAATACTGTTACATATTACTAATACGCCTGAAAGGGCATAAAATATCATTTTTAGAGCCCTATATACCAACCACACGATTCGAGATGTATGGAAAAGAGCTAAAATGTCTCATCAATACCCCGTCCTACAGTCCAAAAGAACCTCCGCAAATGGCATGGCATTAAAAGCATACAGAACAACAGCAACATCTCTAAAATTGCCATTAAAATCCTGAAAAATGTATGCGAAAGCACTACAAACACTGAAAGATAGTATCAAATCACGAAAAAATGCTTGTAAAAGTCCTAAAAAAGCATTAGAAAACACTGTAAAATAATGTAAATATGAGCGAAAATCCATTGAATAACGTCTAAAATACCGGTTTTAGGATCCCAAATACCCTCAAAATGGTTCGCAGGGTGTGGAAAAAAAGGACTAAAATGTTTGATCAATAGCACACAACTATCTGTTCTAGGGTCCTAAATACCCACCAAATGAAGTGAAATGAATGTCATTAAAAACATTCGAAACAGCTCTGCTGGCACTCTAAAACCTACAAAATTATTGTTAATGATCTGTAAGCGCTCCAAATCAGAGCAACCAATGCAAAATAATAAAATAAAGGACTTTAAACGGCACCCCACAACACTAAAAATCGTTAAATATTTCAAAATTCTGGGTAAAAACCGTAAAAATAAATGTAAAATAAAGCAGCTGATCTTGAAAAAGACCCCCCCCCCCCATAAAGGACTGAAAAAATACGCCTACTACTCTGAGTCTATTATAAGTTCCATCTCCTCCTAGTATGATCCCTTGAATTCCCTATCTTACCCATATATGCTCACGCTAGGGTATACACCCTCCTTGAATTCCCTATCTTTCCCATTTATGCTCACTTGACCCTGTGCCAGAACCGCTCTATCTTAACTACTTATGTCTAAAATAATAAGCCACTCTCTGTGTTGATTCAACATCATTAAGAGAAGTGAACAAAATGTTTGTTACATGCGCGCAGCAAACCAGCGACCCACGAGTCACAACGATACAGTGAACACACATGCAAGTTTGTAGGTTTAGTTATGCCATATAAGTTTAGTTATGCCATACAATACAAACTGTATCATGTTTTGTGCCAATATTTTATTTAGTATTGAGTAGCTAGCTAATAGTTTGTAGGTGAATAAGCTTAAATTATGTATTTGATTATGATTATTGATCATAAGAGTTAGTAATATTAAGATTTCGAACTTCTGACAACTTGTTACTGTTACTGCACAACTGTGTCGCGGATGATGTACACAAGGTACTGTGCCGTATTAAACGAATTTGACGTTTCAGACATGACTTCTTTTTTTTTTTTTTTTTTTTTTTTTTTTTTGTGTTTTTTGTTTTTTTTTTTTTTTTGTTCAGAGATGTACATAGTACGTATAGAAATAGTAAAAATCGACATTTTTCATTTACTGCCAAAAATATTCTTCACAAAAGCATAAAAAAATCTCAAATTCACGAAAAAAAATAAGCCTTTACATCATTTCACAATAATGTAAAATGCATGGAAAACATTTTACATTAATTGTATTTCAACAATTTATAATTTATCTTTGAAAACGAATATTCCTGCCTCAGCTAATAACCAATGAGCAAGTTTTTCATAAACTAAACGTGTCTCCTAGTAATTTTTAGAATTTCTGGCAAACGATTTCTATTACAGGAAAATTATTTGAACAGGCTGCGTATTATAAGGAACTATATAGATTTACAAGAATCAATATATCAATTTTCGGCATACTCACGCAAAGAAAACTACATGCGGCTGGCCGCTAACAATTAAATACGAGACGCCATAACACCCACATTTAAGAAATCTTGAGATCGGTAAAAACAATTATCTACAGCTGCCTTTAGGCTAATACCATATTAATACAAATTTATTTCAATGATAATAATTTTAATCAGCTCGTAAACAATTAGTATTAATATTAGCCCATAACATCTCCAGGGTTATGGGCCTCTCTCCGAGAGGTGGCTTAGTTTGGCAATCCTGGTTAGCCATTCCAGGAAGAATCCTCCTTTTGATCTTAGTTTGTTGCAAATAGCATGATATTTCCTATTATAAAGTATGTCATTGTTTTAAGAGTTAATTTACCACGTTTATTGCTCTATAGTAAGCACCTAAGTGCTTGTCTTTTGTTATTGTTTATTTTTCTACTGGTTAACACTGGTTATCTTTGTCAATGCACTTGTGTTCCGTGTAGCCATCTTGATCAGATGTTACCATCTCCTTCTGTCTTTCGCTGTGGTGGTCCATACGTTGCCGAATGTTTTCATGAGATCGTCTGATCTTCGTCCTGTTCTCAGTTTCCATATCGTTAGTCTGTGGTTTCATCGATTGGGGTCTTGTCTCATGATGTGTCCTGCCCATCCATTTTTTGTATATATTGCTCTGTGCTGCGTCTCTTATTTGTGTTCGACCTCTAATTATGTCGTACCTAATTCTGTCTCTCCATATGAGTACTAAGATTTTCCTTTTAATTTTCCTTTGGCAAGTTTGTATTGCTTTTGTCTTTTTTTTTTTTTTTTTTTTTTTTTTTTGCTGTGCTACTAGTTTGTGAGCCATGTATCAAGGTAGGTAAGGTAAACAGTATAGACTCTAAATATAATAAATTCCGAGCTCCAATCAGTATAAACTTTAAACAACAAAATACAATAAAGCACCAAAATCCCTATTAACATATAAAATGCTACAGTCCTTTCTTTAAAATACGGCCTAAAACCCATAATAAAATCTTAATTAAATTTAAAGAGTCTTGGCCCCGTTTGACCTAAATACTCACCGTCCCCATTGGCACGAATTAAAGTAGCCGATTTGGAAAAGACAGCCAAATTACATAACTAAGGCGAAGGTTCGTCAAGACCTACCGAGCCCTCGTCACACGACTCAGAACGCCAGGCACACACTAATGCGCACACGAGCACAAACCCTGACCCAGAGGGAGTAAACAAAAGAATACTCGCCAGTTACCACACAGAAAATAAAATTCAGGTGATATGTATATGAAACTAATAATACAGCCGTAAACGGTGCAATCCCGATATAAAGCTCAATAGTTTGCGTTGGTAAAGAAATACTAAACCGTCTCTACCACGCCCTTTACCTGCTTCTAACATTCCACTGAAGATGCATCTGTAAAATTTAGAAATTTCACATTATGTAAGATATCTTATGGAAATATATACCAGATTATTATACACAATAATAGTGATATTTCTGCCATTAATCAAAATGTTACCTTCCATAATTATTTAAATGATAATTTTTAATGAAAAACTTTCTAACAAAAAATCTGATGTTTCCATTCACATGACTTTCTGTAAATTGCGGTAATAAATTATTCTTCTATCTATTTCATGTTAATCGAGATAAACATATGCAGAAACGGTCTTATTACTTACTTTCTTATAAGTAGGAGAGAAATAAGGGACTACATTAAGCTAAAGCAAAAGTCAAATCTCATAAAAGCTGGTTGTCATGTGGTCCAATTACATAACTAGGAGTTGAAATTTCCCGTATGTGTAAAGTTTTAAGTGTTTTAACATTGAAACCAATAACAAGAAATATATCTAACAATGTTCAAGTCTGTGGAAAAAATGTGTATGACATAAATTCTGTGTTTTAATAAGATCTACATTTTTTGTATTAGGTTTAGGTCTATCTAGATTTACCAGTTATGCAAAATTCAGTAAAAACATTCAGAATAAAGAGGTCCTCTGAGGTTATTCCCAAAAAATTCAAGATATGCATTTTATTGGCTTTGTAAGTATATTTAATATACGTTATTTTAATCAAAATCGTTACAGCTATTTTTTAGAAAATAAAAAAAATCCAAATTTGTTTAATGTACACGGTAGGTGGGAGTATTTTCCTCAAAATCTTCGTATCGCATACTTGGAAGATACTACGTTAAATATCGTTTAGGATTTAACCGATTTTCGTTTTTGAGTAATTGTGTTTACAGACACACGGACACATACACACAAACTTGGTATTTAGTTCAGTATCTTCCTAGGATGCGACAAGAAGATTTTCAGGAAAAACCCCCACCCCAATTATCTTTTACATGTAACATTTTCCAAAAATTATGATTTTCTCAAAAATGTCTCTACCGACTTTTATTAAAATATTATATGTTTAAGATATTTTCATTACAGAAATGTATATCTTAGATTTCTGGCAATAGCCTCTGTGAACCCCTTCATTCTCGATTACTTTCATACAAATTTTGTATAGCTGGTAAACCGTAAGAGATACACAAAGCTTACCTTACAAAAAAATTGTAGATCTCATTAAGACACCCAATTTATGTCATTACAGTTTTTTTTTTTTTTTTTTTTGTAGAGTTGGCCGTTTTAGGAATATTCCGAGTTCAGATACTTTTCTGAACGGGAAGTCATTCCTAGCAAACAAAGAGAACCGAATTTCAATTATTTCACACTCTGAACTGCTTTTAAACGATTTGACTAGTGCTTTAGCCTGTGCATTCTCTTATTTCCCTTCTACTTAAAAAGAAGCAAGTAATAAGAATACCCATTCTGGTAATATTTATCTTGATTTTCAGATAAAAATTAATGTTTTGTAACAAAAATTTGTTTGTGGAACATCTAGAAAAACTAATGGAGCACATCAGATTTTTTTAAAGATATTCACATAAAATGCAGTTTTACAGCAAATGAGAATTTACAATAGATCTGTAATATTATATTTGTTATATTGGCTCTAATTAGTGTAGAAAAAGTATTACTTTACGTACTCACTAAAACGCTTGATTTTTCTAACATGATAATTTATTTATTAAAATTGGAGCATTGTTTCGAAATAGTATAAAGTATAATGGTTTCCTTTAATGCGTTTTTTAAATGGAGTATACAAGTTTTGAAACAAATTAGTGAAAAATTGCATCATGTGGAACATTATGAGTATGGAAATGTGTTGCAAAAAAGTTTTCCAGAAAAGCTTAATTTTGGGAGGGTCTATTAATAAACATGCGCCTATGCATTTATAGCTTCAGTTAATTGGTGGTTAAATTGCTATAAGTGAGTAATCGATGTATTTCCTTAAATTTTAGAATTCATGTCATTTTATTATGAACAAATTTTTAACTGTTCACAGTTTTAGCACAAATTTCACAGATGATGATGAGTGACGTTAAAGGGGGCTCCACTTCGTAATTATCAGCGTCCTTCAAAAATAAATGTGCCTAAAACCAAGAAATAAAAACCATAGGTAAAACGGCGGCTAAAGAAATAAAATCCAGGTTAAATACAAACTGCCCTGGGGAAAACCAGAGGTATACATTAGTCGATAAGAACCAGTGAAATCAACGCAGCTAAAACGAATAAAATGCTAAAACTAAAGCCTTATCTAAGGCATTTGTTTAAAGGGTTAAAATCACATTTACCGCTCCACAATAACAGTCACGGTATCTATAAATAAAATACAATAAAAGCCAATAAAAACTAGGCACTCTAAAATTCAATTGCATAAAGAATTTAAAAACCCTAGCCACAGCTATTTCATTGTCCGCCAAAATCTCCGCGAGAGTAGCTGGCATTTACAGAGCGAAGCTGACATTTACAGAGCGAAGCGCATGTGTGCTAGAGCAAAACACTCCAGCAACACATGACAGACCCATAATGTCTCCCTAAAGAACAGATAGGAGCAAGATCTTTCTTAAAAATATTACTTGTGTAAAAATACAGTGCCCACTTCCCAAGTCGCAAACGAGCCAATATCACCTCCCCCACGATATTTATGAGAGAAGGTTACCTAGTTTACAGGGTGATCCTTCACTTCCCTGAGTTTGTTCCCGCGGAGAGACGACCATTCTTTATGCCAGCAAGAAACCACCGCTCTCCGAAACATAAACCAGAAGTTCGCAGTGGTTACCATAGAATGTAGAGTACTGGAATGCGTTGCTGCCGTCTTAGCTGCCGAATCCGCCAGTTCATTACTCTCTAAGCCGATCAGGAATGTAGGCACACTCCACATTAACACCGGAAGTGCGTATAATGTGGAGGAGGTCCTGGATCCGCTGCACGATAGGATGGCGGTTGTAAAACTCGCGAACACTCTTAGAGGCACTAAGAGAATCGCTCATTAGGTGGCGGTCACCCAATTTCCGACGGTGAACATAAAGAATAGCTCAATAGATTCCCTACAGTTCAGCAGTATAAATGGATGTGTCACTATGTAGACCAAAGGTGTAGGTCCCAGTAATAAATGCACATCCAACACTTATAACACACTTACTGCCGTCGGTGTAAATACAAATGCGGCCACTGTAGTGGGATAAAAATTCTAAAAATTAAGTACATATACTAAATTCAGGCATCGCAAATCTCTCGTAAACTGCCAAATCCACGTGGGATGTAACACGTAGCCAAGGAGGGTACTTCCTCTCTCCAGTGGAAAACATGCGAGGCAGTGCAATATCGTGTTTCTGAAGCAGCTCGCGGAAACTTAAACCTGTAGGCCTGGGACTGAGTGACAAGTTCCCGTAGTGTTCGTCCTGCAAGTTGGATACGAAGGCATGCTACTAAGGCCACAGCCATAATTATCCAACAAGACATCACGTCGACATCGCAGAAGGAGTTCAGTCGATTCAGTTAGAGGCTAACAACTGTGCTAGAAGGAAAAGTCCCAAAATCCACATGGATACCCTGGTTATGGAATGTGTCAAGTCGTCTCAGCACAGATGGTCGTGCTGAAGAATACACAACGCAACCATAGTCTAACTTGGATCGAATCAGCGCACGATAAAGACGCAAAAGTACTGTTCGATCTGCTCCCCAAGAATTGCCACTTAGTATCCGTAAAATATTAAGAAAACGGTTATACCGTGCTGTGCTGTATGTGGTGATCAGCATAGCTTCCGATCGAATATCAACCCCAGGAATCGCAATCATCCGCGAAGGGAAGTAAATCTGGCCCGTGTTGAAGAATAGGAGTCATTCGCCACCAATGGCGCCATGAGTTAACGCAGACGGTCTTCTCAGGTGAAAAACGTAAGCCGTGGTTCAAGCTTCAATCATAAAGAAGGTCCAAATACCACTGCAGACGGCGTTCCAAAAACTGTGTGCGCTGAGTACAGAAGATGACAAGCCGGATGAGACACCTGGGGATACACATTGCGATATAGAATTAATTGCTATAGCAAACAGTGTCATGCTTAGTAACGAGCCCTGCGGCACTGCGTTCTCTTGAATAAAAGGGTTAGAAAAAACCGAGCCGACCTTTACTCGAAAATTGCGGTCCCGCAGAAGCCCCCGAATGAACAACGGTAGGCTCCCACGTGGAGAGACCGTAATATCCCCGCTCTGCAACAGGTATCATAGGCCTTCTCGAGGCCAAAAAATACTCTAACCGTTTGGCTCTTCTTAAGAAACCCTTCCATGATTTGAGTTCACAGAGAGACATGGTGGTCAGTTGCTGAACGATGTCGTCGAAAACTACACTGCGCGTTAGTCAGAAGATTGTGGGATTCCAACCAGCACACCCACCGTCCATTGATCATACGTTCCATCACCTTGCATACGCAACTGATGAGGGAAATAGGACGGTAACTGGAAGTAAGATGGCGGTCCTTTCTAGCTTTAGGAATGGTTATGATAGTGGCCTCCCGCCACTTGTCGAGAAAAGTTGCGTCAACCCAAATACGATTATAGACCTCGAGTAAGAAAGCCTTGCCATCGGGAGGGATATGTTGCAACATTTGGACGTGGATACCATCTGGTCCTGGTGCTGAGTGTCGCGAAGATGATAGTGTATTGCCTATCTCTGCAATGGTGAAAAGGCGATTATAATCATCAAGGTTTCCACAATGAAAGGAGAATCCTTGAGATTCCACCTTAGTCTTTAGCCTTTAGAAACTCAGAGGAATAATCGTCTGAGCTAGACACCTGAGCGAAAGCACTGCTAAAGTGTTCGCCACGTCAAACGTATCAACAACAGCTCCGGCAGATGTTGTGAGACCAGCGATGGGCATACGGGTTCGATTTTCCAGTCACTCGTCTTAAATTATTCCATACGACAGAGGAAGGCGGATGTCGTAAAAAGGAACCTATTCCACGACATATTTTTGCTATCCTTTATAACCCGTCTAGAATGTGCACGCATCTGCTTATAGTGTATCAGGTTATCAAGTGTAGGAAGGTGCTGGGAAATCCGTAGAACACGCCTACGAGCTCGAATAGCATTCCGACATTCATCGGTGCCCCAAGATACTAGAAATCGATGGGTTTGGCCAATCAAACGTGGAATGGATTCCTCAGCAGCAGCAAGAATGTTTCCTGTGAGATGTTAGACCAATTGGTTCACAGAGTCGTGCTTGTCGTAGCTAAATTCTGCCAAGCGGGAAAACAGTTTTCAGTTGAGTTGATCTAGGCGCCAGATGGTAAACGAATGGAACATATAGCGTGACTCAAGAGACTAATAAGACAAGGAAAGTGGTCACTAGAGTGCAAATCCAAGATGATATTGCAGCATAACTGGATTCCTGGCTGAGATGAACAAATTGCAATATCAATATGCGAAAAACTACGAAAGGCGTCAGAAAGAAAGGTGGGCTCTCCGGTCTTCAGGAGAGCAAGATTCGTACTATACAAGAAGTCTGCAATTAGTTGGCCTCTCGCACAAGCTGAAGGTGAGTCCCAAAGTGGGTGATGGGCATTCACGTCACAGGATAAGTCACATCGTACGGAGGAGTACTGCCTGATGGTAATGGTGTCCTGTGGACGCAGCTTTGACTCTTGTAAGCATACGACCAACGGTTGATACTGTTTGAGCAACGGTTCTAGCTCTGATAGACGTGGTCTAATTCCGTGATTGTTCCACTGTAGGATAGCCATTGTCTATATTATGGGATAAGGTTTAAATCGAAAGACGTTTCTGCAGATTGGGCTGTGCTGATCGGTTCAATTTGTTCTTTTTCGGAATTGGGCTTGTACTGTTTTCAAGAGCAGCATCCTGCCGTTTTCGTGCTGTCCGTCTAGCAGTGGGGGCAGAATCCTCCTGTTCCATCTCATACATGGGAGAAGACCCCTTTCCAATAGAAGGTTTCGGTTCGAGAACCTCAAACAGATTAGAGGTGCTCATTGACGTCGATCTATGCTCTCACTAGAAGATTCTCCCGAAGAGGATTTACTTGGAGATGGTCGTTGACTTTTCCTTCCCTACAATGGTTTCGGAGGAGACTTTACATGGTATTTTAAGAAGTCTGTCCTGACATAAGTGATCTTAAATGCCTTTGCTGGTGTAGAACAGGCGGCGGATAAGCCGGTCTTGGTGTCCGAGGTCGAAGGTTTGAGTGACGCTTTCTGTCTACTACGCTTTAAATTTGCGGGTTTGGCAGATCTTGATGCTAGAGCAGAAGTAGAGTGGAGAATTTTGGGTGTGATGTGGCTATGAGAATCTTATCATAAATTGTGGCCCCGTTAATATCGCTAGTCTAGTTACGATTTCCCGCCTCGGTACCGGTTTAGCTGCAATTGAGTTGTAGGTACCATAGCGCGGGACAAAGGCTTGGCGGGTGCGCAGGGGCTTACGGGCTTCCAAGGACGCTTTCTCTTTCACCCATATCTCCTGGATCGCTCTCTCCTCTGCATAACGGGGACAGTGGCGAGAACTAGATGAATGTTCGCTGCCGCATTTAACACACGATGGAGGGGAAGTTCACGCTCCATCGTTCGTGGCGTCTCAAGAGATGGCTCATTGCGACTGACCAGTACAGAATGGACTTGTGTGCCCAAAGCGCTGACTCTGGTAGCATCACACTATGTATCCAGTTGTTGGTGTTTTTTCTTCTTGTCTAACAGTTTTCCCACAAACACATCACATAACTTCCTGCCTGATATATTTGCACGTTCGTAACTGTGCCGCGAAATGAACAATGCCTTTCAGTATAGACTATCCGTTTTCTTCACGTGTTTGCACTTCAAAACCTATTACCATTCCAGGTGGAGATCATTAGCCTTTCAGAAAGCAGCCGAGGTAACTTACACATAAAAATAAGCGATGAATGTATTGGAAATACAACCATAAACATGAATTCCTCAACTAAATGTACTTAAGCTTCCATTCTCTTGTTCTTTCAGAATTTGGGCACGTAAGATCGTGACTGATTCCTCCATTTGTTAGACGTCGACATTCGTTATCGTGAGACATGCCACTCTGTAACACTCACAAACTCCCTCCCCCCGCGCTATCGGAGAAAATACATAATCTATGACTTGTGTGTGCCACGCCTTAGAATTACTAACCAACCTGAAAACATATTAGTATTGATAACTAAAATGATAATGTAGAAAATATTTATGTTATATTGTGAAATAAAATCAGTTGGCGGAGGGGACATCTAGCAACATCTAGCAACCAATCTTTTATGCCTGCACCCCCGGGGAGGAACGAATGAGAGCAAGAATTGACTGCAGGATTCGGAAAGAATTTTGTATAATCTTGATAAACGTTAAGCATGCAATTAACGCACACAATTTATTTCAATATAAGATTTTTGTGGCATACACCGTTTCCGAGAAACATGTCCTTTAGTATTGGTTCGAATTGTTCAATGCATCTTACTTTCTTTAGCATGTATATACATACAGTGTACATAGTAACTAGAGAAGGTAGGTATTGTATTGCACCCAAAATTTCGATGTCCAAATTTCACCGGAAATATATGTTTTGAGGTCCCTGAGTCCGAAAAAACATTTTAGAAAAACGTCCGTGTGTGCGGACAGCATACCTTAAAAACGAAAAGATCGTTAAATACTAAATTTAGTACTCATATTTAGTCCCTTCCAAGCTTGTGACAAGAAGGCTTTCAAGAAAACCCCCCAGCACAAATTACCCTTTACATGGAAACATTGTTACCCTTACTCTTTTACATCGTTATAGCCATTCCTCAACAATGGCTATAATGATTTTGATTAAAATACCATAGATTAAAACTATTTACATTACAAATACAATGAATATTTTGAATATTTTTGGAATAGCCTCTGAAGACCTCTTAATTTTGGATGAACTTTATACAACGGTTAAGCCGTAAGAGATAGACAAAAATGTACTACGCATATTTATGATGATATATAAGTTGTTCTTATAGAGTTGGCCATTTTCGAGATATTTCTTGATACTGGTTTCAGCTTTAAACTACCTATCTTTTCACAAATGGTATCATGCAAAGCAAACCGAACCTCAATTTTCACATAGTGACCAGCTTTTAAAGGATTTGACTATCGCTTTAGCCCAATGTGTTTGCTTTATTGCCCTTCTACTTACAAGGAAGCAAGTAATAGAACCAATTCTGATAATGTTTATCTCGATTAGCATGTTGTAGATATAATAATAATCTTTAATGAGAATAGTGTTTATATGGAACAGCTAGAGAAAGTTTTGTGAATGTAACACATGACATTTTGCATTCTTTCATAGTTTTCTCGATAGTGGTTTCTCGCAGGTCACGGTATGAATTTGGAATTTTGAAAGCTGCATATGGCGTCCAGCTCTTAAACATTTGACTATTACTTTTTGGGAAGATTTGCAACGAAATGCCGAATGAAGTAGACATAATATGTCTGGTATGTTCCATTCACAATACGTTCTCAAGCCGATCCACAAATAAACTTTATTTACGTTACATTAATCAACATAAACATCAAAAGAACTTGTCATATTATCTGCTTCTTTGTAAATAGAAGCGAAATAAGCGAATACACCAAGCTTAAGCGATAGTTAAATTCTTTAAAGGCTGATGATATGTAAAACAATTGAAATTCGTTCTCTTTGCTTGCCAGGAGTAAAATAAAGAGATGAAACTAAACATGACTTCCCATTTGAGAAAAATTTAAGTATGTAAAATGTTTAAAATTTAAACCAAAATCAAAGAATATCTCGGAAACGGTTCAATATATATTATATATATATATATATATATATATAAATTGTATGTTTTAACAAGATCTACATTTTTGTGCAGTAAGGTTTTGTCTATCTCTTATAGTTTAAGTTATACAAAAGTCTCCAGAAAGAAGAGAACTACCGGGATTGTTCGCAAGAAATTCAGGTAATACATTAAATTTGCCATGTAAATATCTTTAATGTACGGAATTTTAATCGAAATGCCATTTTTGAGAAATCGTAAATTGTGACAATTTTTCTATAGAAAGAGTAGTTTGGGGTGGGGAAAATTTCTTGGAAATCTTCGTCACATCCTTGTAAGATAAGTTAGTATTCCAATAAGTCCAAAGTGGAGCATGGGGTATATGTTTTGCTGATATGATTTGTATTTCTAGTTTGTGAATTTGCCACAAGGCGCCATAGTAACGAGGGGTCATCTCGTCGCTCACAGATGACCACATGACTACTGTAGGACGAAATCAGGACTTACGGACGCGAAATGGCGGAATTTCGCCAAGAAATCATCTTCTTTCAAGGTAGATATGGGTTTTTTTTTTTCTCCATGCAAATAAACATTATGTGGGCACACCGGCTTTTATTTCCCTTCTGAATGAAGCCGAGCGATTTTGCGTTCGAAAAAATTAATTATCCTCCGTCAGATCTGAACCTGTAAGCTTGGATTTTAGAGGTTACCTTGGTAAGCACCACACTACAGATGGCGATATCCTTGGAAGATACTTAAATACCAAGTTTGGTATTTAACCAATTTTCCTTTTTGAGTTATGCTGTCCACAGGCACACACACAAACCTTTTTCTAAAACTATTTTTTTTTTTTTACTGAGGGCATGAGAAACACGTATTTCCGGTGAAATATAAACCTCCATTCGAATAGCTTTTATAAACTCTAATAAACGTTAAAGGACAGAGAAAGTCATTAGAGTGTAATACATTAGAACTTTATATCAAATTAAAGAAGAAATATCAGAGTACAAAAGCAGCCCTCATTGCTATATTTCATTTTATCTGAAGGGAGAAAAAACACTCGCTAGTAAATCCGCTGTCTAGGTAGAATAATACCGAACTGATTTAAAGGAATTTCATATAGCTTTTTGCTGCTTCAAACATCATGTAGCAATGGTATATTTCGTTCCTGTAGCAAAAATGGGAAATTGTTCTACTGCGTTACGTAATATTCTGTGTTTATTACCCCTGGGAGCTGTATTTAATTTCCCTCCAAATGCAGCATTGGTTGTTCTGACATCGAGAGCTCTGAAACATGTTAAATCCAAAATATTCGTACGCAGCGAGTATAATTTCCTCGCATGAAGCGTGTTTATTTTATTTGAAACGTTAAACGCTGGTCTAGTCCTGTCATCAACGTTTCTCGCCCCTTTCCCTCCCTTTTGCTTGTAGCGTGCAACACCCGCTTGAATGTGTTTGTACTAAAGATATCTATGTTAAATACTACGTACTTCATGACGTGAGCCGTGCTTTTATTATTCTCCCTGAACACAAATATTGCTTTTGGATTTTAATGACTGTCAATGTTATTAGCAAATCTTACTTTTATATCATATTTAGTTCTTAAGACTGTGAATTACGAATTACTACTTTCTTTCCGTTTTGAATTCTGTGACAAATTCAGGAAGAACATGACTTTCTCTACCTATTCTGCAATAAAATATTCCTACAAAAGCTTACTCTTCTATATAAAGAAGTGGCGTGGGGTATTTTCTGATTCTATTCAGTTTTATTCGCAAATTTTGGTAATGATTTTGAATACGTTTCTCCTGCCGTTAGCTGCGTTCCTTGACCTCTCTCAGAGATCATTTGCACTTGAGTACAGCTAGCACATTCCTAAAAAAGTTGTGTTCGTGTTCCTTGGTAAAAAGGAGGGCAGAAAATACCCACCCAATCCATCTCTCCCGCTGACAATTGTATGTCTCCTTCAGCATACATGTACACCATGCACAATGTACATAGTAGGTGGAGAAGGTACTATATTCTACTCAAAATCTCGATGCGTCTGTGTGTGTGTGTGTGTGCGCGCGCGAATGCGCGTTCGAGCGCGCGCGAATGCCTGGGGACACCATAACTCCAAACTCGATATTTAAGTTCAGCATCTTCCAAGGATGCGATATGGAGATTTTCACCCCAAACTACCTTTTACATGGAACATTTTTCGAATTTTCTATTTATTATGTATGGTATTTGTTTTTAGCCTAACGTCTTTGAAAACTGGTAGTTCATATTGGACAATGAATTAACTTTTTAAATGATCTCGGGTTCAAGGACCTTAGTTATTCGACATTCAACTTCTCAGGATAAAGTAAAACTTAATAAATAAATAAATAAAAAACTTAGCCAGGTAACTCAACCTAACCGAGATTCGAACTCGCGACCTTTTGAATGTGAGGCAGACACTACCAATGCGGCTTATTCTTTTTCTTTCCGATTCATATTACTTTATACAAACATCACTGTGTAAACTACTTTCTTACCAGGAAATGTTATTCTGTTAGAGGTAATGAGATGTTTATGACTCGCCGCTTGTAGCAACCACAAGTACAATTCCTCGGGGTACACAAAAGTTAGTGCACGCAGATTTGCGGAGTATCAAAATTAATCAAGAACGTGTATTTCCCTGACGGTTACGATACAAATATAATGTGTTCTCGGCATTAATCCCATATTGGCCGCCTTTACTTTGAATTAATTACCTACTCCCTCTCTATTGAGAAGCAAAATAAAGGTTTTCCTCATGCGATCTTGGAAGTGTCTCTTCTCTCTTGATTTGTTAATTTTCCCTCTAGCATCTGCCTATTTTTACTTTTATGTAGTAGGAAGAGAATATATTGAATTCCACCCGAAAATTCGAAGTGGAAATTTCACCGAAAAAAAACGCTCGTTTAGAGAAAGTTCCGCGCGCGCGCGCGTGTGTGTGTGTGTGTGCGTTTGTGAACAGCATAACTCAAAAACAAAATACCAAACTTCTAAACTACCCTTTACGTGTAAAATTATTCGAAAATGTTGATTTTCTGAAAAATGGCTCTAACGAGGTTTATTAAAATAACGTATATTTAAGATATTTTCGTCACAAACAAAATGTATACCTTGAATTTCCGAAGACCTCTTCATTCCGAATGACTTTTGCATAACTAGTAAACCGTAAGAGATAGACAAAAACGTACAGTACAAAAAATATACAGCTCGTTAAAACACACAATTGGCCAAAATCTCTCTTCCCATACATATGGACAGAGGGAGAGAGAAAGAAGGAGGGAGAGAGAGAGTGAGAGAGAGAGAGAGACAGAGAAAGTTAACCATTTTCGAAATATTCCCTGTTATTTGTTTCAATTTTAAAACACTTAAAAACTTTTCTTAAATAGGAATATGTTATTCGAATCATATCATTCGTTTTATGTATCTTTTGTTTTACTCCTGACCACGAAAAATAACCGAATTTCCATTCCAATAGCATGGTGACAGTATTTAAAAGATTCAAGTATCGATTTAGCCTAGTGTATTCCTTATTTCTCTTCTACATACAAGGAAGCAGGTAAAAAGGCCATTTATTCTAATTTTATCTTGATTACCATAAAGTAGACGTAAGAATCTGTGGTAGAAAATAAGGTAGTATGCAGAATATGTAGGGAAAGTAGTTCTTACTACGTACTGTGTATAATACTTAGTAGACTCGAGAATGCATTATACTTCACCCAAAAATTCGATTCGAGATTTTATTGGAAATATATTTAGATTATAGAAGGCCCGCCCCCTGCAAACAATCATTTCTAGAAAAATGGTGTGTGTGTGTGTGTGTGTATGTGTGTGTGTATGTGTCGGAGAACAGTGTAACTCCATGGATACAACACAAACATTTTCAAACTACCCTTTATATGGAAATAGTTCTAAACATTTTATTTTCTCAAAAATTGCTCTAACGAGTTTTATGAAAATACCGTACGTATGTTTAAGATATTTTCGTTACACAAAATATACATCTTGAATTTTCTGGGAACAGTGTCTAAAGTCCTCTTCATCCTTTGTGACTTTTGTATAACTGGTAAATTGTAAGAGTGAGAGAAAAAAAAACTATACAAAAATAAGTGCATCTCGTTAAAATACACGATTT
The DNA here is from genome assembly GCA_030762935.1 of Hymenopus coronatus. Taxonomy (NCBI): domain Eukaryota; kingdom Metazoa; phylum Arthropoda; class Insecta; order Mantodea; family Hymenopodidae; genus Hymenopus; species Hymenopus coronatus. Next base: position 27,117,132 of record CM060896.1, on the reverse strand, counting down.
GTACCATATACACTTGCTGTGAAGTTAACTATTTCCGAGCTGTTCCAGGTTTTTGGTTTTAAAATGTTCAATATTTAGAACATTTCTGAAAAGTGGTGTTATTCACTGTTTTTAAATCCTTGTCAGGCAAAGAGAAGGTAATTTCAATTGCATCACATAGCGACCTGATTTTAATAGACTTTTACTATAGCTTTAACCTAGGGTATTCCCAATTTCCCTTCTATTTACAAGGAACTAAATAATACGACCATTTCTGCTAATGTTTATCTCGACTAGTATAAACTAGAGTTTTGTAAGAATAGGTTGTAGCTGAACAGGTTAAGAGTGTCATGTGATTGGAAGACATTAATTTTTTTTATTCTTTCACTTTTATTTTATTTATTTACAGTTACTTTAACTACTTACCTATATCACGACGGATGTGGTAGGTGAGATATTCGTTGATCCGTATGTGGTGTTCATCTCATTTCGGTAACATTCTACTATCGCTTCGCGCCACGCAGATGGCGTTTATAGTATCATCCATCTAGTTGACTTCACCACCTGTAGTAGGACGGAATATAGTTAGCCATAGAAATCTCATATCTTTGTATCAAACCAATTCGGTCCTCGAAAAAGAGATGGCGTTAGGGTGCCTTTCAGTCTAATGTTTTGTATTATCTGCATCTATTTTCAGTTTTACTATCGTTTTCGACAGAATGTGTAATTTTGTGTAAGGGTATAACTATACAATTCGTATTTATTGAAGACTGAAGAAAACCAGGAAAGGAAGAAGAAAGAATAATCCAGAATGGTCGGAGCACGGCATTTGAACTCACGACCGCTTGAATTCTTTCAAATGATTTGCTTGCGAAAGTAGTACTTCCATTCGTTATTTCGACCTAACGGGTTTGCTTAACAATGAATATGTTTACCCACAGGTCAAAGGTACGGTTTATGTACTCATTTCATTCCTTTCTACGTTATAAATCATTTGTGCATGTGTTGTAGGTATTACTTTATGTTTCAAATCATATAAATGGTTAAATCTTAATGATTTTTGGAACTATTGAATTTCTTTTCACTTCTTTTTTCTTCTTCTATTTGTGTTTTGTTTTTTTGCAGGCCAGTTTTGTTTATAAGGCTTATTTCGTGATATTTAATAAGCAAAAAATGTGTGCCGATATGAATTTTTTTGTCATTTTACTTTACCTACACGAATTATGCACATAATGGGTAAAGAAGGTATTGTATTCCACCCAAATTTTGGAATGCCCTAATTACACGGGTAATATATATTTGGAGGTCTACTAATTCCAGAGAAAACAGTTTTAGAAAAAGATCCGAGCGCCCACGTGTGAGTGCTTGTGGGTGGTACAGCTCAAAACCGAAAAGACCGTTGAATATCAGACCAGATTTCTGTGTTTACTAAATTCTGAGAGTACGAGACAAAGATTTTCAAGAAAATCCCCCCCCCAAACCTTTAAATTAAAAAAATGCTTGAACTTTTTGTTTTTCTCAAAGTTGGATTGTAACGATTTTAATTCTAATACCATATATTAAATATATTTACACCACAAATTAAATATAAGTCTTGAATTTTTCTAGGAATTGGCTCTGATGACCTCTTCATTTTGGAGGCTTTTGCTGAATTTTACATAACTGAAACCGTATGAGATAAACAGACAACGTGATACCTCAAAAATGTTGAATTCATTAAAACACACAATAAATCCATATATTCTTATTTTTTGAGTTGATATGTTCTTTGGTATTGGTTAAAAATTTAAACTGTAACTTTCTCAAACGGGTAGTCACGTTTCGTTTTATCCTTATTTTGTTTTACTACTGGTCATGAAAACCGAACCGAACTTCAACTGTTCACATAACGACTAGCTTTTAAAAGATTTTACTATTTACTTAAAAGATTTTTTACTTTAGCCTAGTGTAGTTTCTTATTTTCTTTCCAATTACATGGAAGCAGGTAATAAGACTATTTCTGCTAATGTTTATCTCAATAAACATTATATAGATAAAAGCATAATCTTAAGTAAGTGTATTTTGTTTGCAGAACGGGTAAAGAACATCATGTGTTTGTAACATCAGAATGTTTCTATTTTTCCTAGGCTTTTATGGTATTTTACGGTTTGAATCCCGCTTCTGTAGCAAAAGTCGTGTGAATATAACACATCGCATTAATTTTACATGAATAATTTTAAGGAATATATTCAAATTAGCAATGACATGTAATCCCTTTCTCGATTTTTTTCCTCATTGTAATATTTGTTGGTTCACAAGAGACATAGTAACACTATATTGTCTTTCATAGGCATGAGAATAACATTCTCACTGCTGCGACCTGTGCTCATATCAATTTGCTCACGGTTCGTTATTCCCTAACGTACAATACGGCTGCTGACGGTTTGTTATGCTGTGTTTTACAGACGTGATTATGCCTGTGTTCCTATTGTCTTTTGAGTACAAGCTGCGCATTAGCAGACAGCGGTGTGACAATATCAATTCGCTTATTACGTTTTCTGAGATTGTTTCAAATGACCATACGCTGTTCCTGTTAGTGAAAAAGTACTCCGTACTTGAATTAGCTTTGCAATTGAATATGTGAAGCACATGTTATCAGGCCAGGACAGGTCAAACCACTTTGTACGTTATAAAATACCATTAATCGCAATAATGCATCGATATTTTTTAAATATAGAGTATGTAAAATTTCTTGTTGAAATTTATACAGGTTACTTCATACAATAACATTAATATGTTTGTCATATTTTGAAATTATAGCTGTTATGGTTATTTAAATCACAACTTTTATTGTCTAAATACATATTCTAACAAAAATGCCCCACACGATTAATTTTTACGTTCTCTATGTAACACTTGATACGTAGGTATTGTACTCCAACCAAAAATTTGATATCCAGATTTCACCGGAAATGCAATTTTTAGGGTCTCTTGTACAAAAAAAAACATTTTTAGAAAAATATCCGTGTGTTTGCATGTGTCTGTGAACACGATAACTCAAAAACGATAGGTAGGTTCTATACCAAATTAGGTATTTAAGTTTCATAACCTTCAAGGATGTGACACGAAGATTTTGAGAAAAATTCCCTCACCCCAAACTACCTTTTACATGCCAACATTTTGAAATCCTTTATTTTCTTAAAAATGGATCTAACAATTTTGATTAAGCTTCCGTATATTACAGTTATTGACATCACATATAAAGTATATATTTTGGATTTTCTGGGAATAGTTTCTGAAGATCTGTTCATTCTGGGTGAATTTTCCTGAACTTTGCAAAACTGATAAACCGTAAGGAGTAGACAAAAACTTACCGCACAAAAAATGTAGATCTTGTGAAAAAACATAATTTATGTCATATACCGTTTATTTTCTCTAGCCCATATGTACCAATGTACACCGTGGATAGAGAAGGTGCTGGTATTGCACCCAAAAATTCAGTACCAAGATTTCACCGGCAACACATTTTTTAGGATCATCTCAATCCAAAAAATATCCGTGCGTGTGAGAGTTTTTAGAATTTAGTTTAGAATTTTCTGGAAATTGTCTTGCAGACCTGTTCATTTTGGATGGCTTTTGTATAACTTTTGTGTAGCCGGTAAACTGTAAGAGATAGACAAAAGCTTACTACACAAAACATGCAGATTTCGTTAAAATTTAGAGTGTATATCATATATATTTTTGTTATATAATTAACCGTTGCCAAGATATTCCACGTTATTTGTACCAGTTTTAAGCTACTTATATTTTTCTCAAACAGGAAGATATATTGTTTTTCATCTCTCATTTGTTTACTGGCAGCAAGCGAACAGAACCGAATTTGAAATGTTTCATATAGCGACTGGCTCTTAAAAGATTTAGCTATCGCTTTAACCTTATGCATTCCCTTATTTCCCTTCTACTTACAAGGAAGCAAATAAGACAAATTATGCTAATGTTTATCTTGATTAGCATTATGTAGATAAAAGAGTGATCTTTTGTAAGAAACTTTTGTTTTCAGAACATATAGAAAATTCATGTGAATGGAACACATAAATTTCCTTTTAGAGTGGACCGTTTTAAAGATATTCCCTGGTATTGGTATTAGTTTTAACTTACCTAAAACTTTTCTCATACGCGAACTTTTTTACTACTGGTCATGCAAAGAAATCGATTTCAATCCCATAGCAAACAGCTTCTGAAGGATTTAACTAGTGCTTTAGCTCAGTGTACTCCATTATTTCCATTCTAATTACAAAATATCAAGTAATATGACTATTTTTGTTAATGTTTATCTCGATTTAATAAAGTAGATAAAGGAATAAGCATTTTAATTATAATTTGTTACAGAGATGTAGAAAAAGTCATGTGATTGGAATACGTCAAATTTTTTTTTAAAATGTTCACACTAAAAGTTCAATTTTTACAGTAAATTAGCTTACTAGTAGATCTCTCATATCAGAGTTTTTTTTATAATTATCCCCTAATTGTTGTCAAAAACTTATCGCGTTTTGTATCCTTTGTGGAAATGAAGCATAACCCAGGCAAATCATAAGAAATGAGCGAAAGGCAAATTATCGCGTATTGTTTCAAGTAAACATCGAAACGAAATCATTATGCTATGCAAGGTAATAGTAATTATATAGCATAAGGATTTAATAAGTTGCTAGTAATATCTTACAACTACTGCAGCTACAAAACTTAACGTGTACATTATAGCATCAAACACGTGGCGAGTTGAATCCTCATCTCCTTGTTACTTTCTCTAGCCCGTATGTGCAATGTTCATACCTGGTAGAGAAAATATTGTATTCCACCCAAAATGTGATACCGAGATATCACCGGAAATACATGTTTGAGACCCCTGGAGTTAAACAAAAATTTATTTTCTCTAGCCCGTATGTACAATGTACATAGTGCATGGAGAAGTTATTGCATTCCACCCAAAATTTCGAATGTCGGTATTTCACCTAAATGTATGTTTTGAGGTCCTCTTTTTCAAAAAAAAAAAACAAAAAAAAACAGAAGAAATTCGTGTGTGTCTTTGAACAACATAGCTCTAAAACGGAAACACCGTTAAAAACCAAACTTAGTACTTAAGTTCAGTATCTCCAAGGATGTGAAATGACGATTTTGAGGAAAATATCCCCACCACTACCCTTTACACGGGAAAAATGTTTGAAAATGCTGTTTTTCTCAAAATTGGCATACATCTCACATAAAATGTATATTTTGAATTTTCTGCGAATAGCCTCTGGAGATCTCTTTATTCTGGATGATTTTTTAGAACTTTGCATAACGGTTAAACCGTACACACAACCTACTACCATAAAATATAGATCTCGTTAAAAACACATAATGTATGTCATATACGTTTTTATGTAGAGCTGGCCGTTTCTGAGCTATTCCATGTTATTGATTTCAATTTTAAGTTACTTAAACTTTTCCAAACGGGAAGTGAGTTTCGTTTCATGTATCTTTGTTTTACTTCAATTGCTTCACACAGGACCAGCTTTTAAAAGATTTCACTATCAATTTACTCTGTGTATTCCCTATTGCCCTTCCATTTACAAGGAAGCAAATAATACAAATTCTGCTATTAATTAACTTGATTAGATTGTCGTAAAATAATAGTCGTTTTTAAGGAATGTTATTTTTGTAACAGATAGAGACAGTCATGTGAATGGAACACATCAGATTTTTAGATACATTTCCGTGTGTCTGTGTGGAGTGTGTGTATATATATGTGTGTGTGTGCGCGCGCGCGCGCGTGTGTGTGTGGGCAGCAATGCTAAAAACGAATAGTAGGTTAAATTCCAAAATTGGTATTTAAGCTCAGTGGCTTCCAAGGATGGGACACGAAGTATTTCAAGAAAATCTCTTCACCCCAAATTACCCTTTACATGGAATATTCTCCGAAAATTTTGATCTTCACAAAAGTGGTTCTAACGATTTTGATTAAAATGTCATATGTTTTGGATATTTTCATGACAAACGAAATGGGTATCTTGAGTGTTCTGCGAATAGCCTCTTTGTTCTAAATGAATTTTGTATAACTTTCGTATAACTGGTAAACCGTAAAAGATAGATAAAAACTTACTGCACAACAAATGTAGATCTCATTTTGTTTGTAGAGTTAACGATTTTCGAGATTTTCGAGTCATTTGTTTCAGCTTTAAGGCACTTAAATGTTTCTCAAACGATAAACATATTTCTTTTCGTCTCTCTTTTCTTTTCTCCTAGCAGGCAAAGAGAACAAAATTTCAATTGTTTCACTTAGCAGGTGGCTTTTAAAAGATCTGACTATCGCTTTAGCGTTGTATATTCTCTTATTTCGTTCTACTTATAAAGAAGCAAGTAATAAGACCAATTCTGGCAGTCTATCTTGATTAGCATGACAAAGATAAAAATACTCTTTTTTAAGTAATTTTTTTGTATAACAGCTAAATAAGGTCATGTGAATGATACATATAAGATTTTTGTTTATATTAGAATGATCCTAGCTGAAACTGAGTATAACTTGCTGCCCGGTAATCGTTGCACGTGTGCTAGTGGTTTACTTTGGCAAGCTTGTAGTTTTATTATTGCACGTGTTTGGTCGGCTTTCTTTAAGTAGCCACACGCAATGTCGTAGGAGTCGTAAAGTCAATACGTGAAGAGCGGCCGCAGAACTTCAAAGTCTTGGAATGCCAACTAGGGGCGATGGGCAGGTGCTAGAACGCTATAAAAGGAGGGCTGCAAAGGTCTTTCGTCTCGACCTCTGAGAGACCCGAGGCGACGCCCCCAGCACTCCAGCACGTACCAGTCGCGGAAGCTCCAGCAGCCCCCGCCACAACCCCAGCAGCATAGGCTCCAGCGGTAACCCCGCCGGTAGCACCCGCTGCACCTACGACTACAGCGGCTTCCTCGGCCTTTTCAGCGGCCATCCCACAGGCGGACCTGGATGAACTTCAGGACCTAGCCCTGTGGTTCGGTGACCTCCTAAGTTAGGTCCTACCTATACTGCGAAACTTTAAGTTGCAGTATAGTGACCCCAGACTCTCCCCCCTCCAGAAACACACCCTGTTCCTCCAAACGTTGGAGCAGTTGTACCCGGGTTCCGCTAAGCAATGGCCTCTAGATTCGTTCGGAGACCATTGCGACTCGCATACTAGAACGCGAACGGCATCCGGGGACAACGTCCAGGCGTTCTTGAGTTTGTACAATCGTACGGAATTGACATCCTGATGGTTTGTGAAACCCACCTGGTTGCTGTTACTGACTTCTCGCTGCCTAGTTACGTCACCCATCGGTCTGATCGGGTCGTCCGACAAGGTGGCGGTAGAGCTATCTTCATTAAGAACCACATAACCCATACTCCTGTTCAACTCCCAGCACTACAGCACGTGGAGGCCTGCGCAAACCGGCTTGCCGTTGGCGGGCTCGACGCGCTGCTGATAGCTGCATATGACCCACCAAACCACCGCTTCCACGAAGCGGACTACACCACCCTACTGAACCTTCACCCAGTGGTATGCATCGCAGGAGATCTCAACGCGAAACATGCCCTCTGGCATAGCCGCACCAACAACCCCCGAGGCCGCGGGCTCTACCGCCTCATCAGCTGTAATCCCAGCCTTGTCGCGCACGGACCGAGAGGACCTACGTGTCATTCGGCTCGCGGCAGACCGGATGTTCTTGACATCATAATCACCAAGAACATACCATTTCATCTTGACCTTTCGGCGGTAAACGAGTTGGACTCCGACCATGACCCTGTCGTGGTGGATACAATCGAGACCGCATCAGCTCTGGTAACACCAGACTGGATAAATGAGATCGACTGGGACACAGCCGTCCTAGACCTAAACCAAACCGTGGACCCGCGACCCGCGTCGATTCCATCGAAGCGCTGGAAGCGGCAGCCACGGCTTTCTCCCGACAAATCCTGAATGTTGTACGCGCGCATACCTACCGCATTCCATCTAACAAACCTAACCCGAGAACCAAAGCTAACGGACTCCATCAGCTACTAAAAGCCAATGCAACCGTACGGAAGCTATGGCAGCGCTTCCGCCATCCCAGGATCCGGCAAAACACCTGCTTCGCGTGCACCGCAAAGTGGCCTGGGAACACAAAATGGCAAATGTGAACCTGAAAGAGAAACAACCCTGGAGGATTATCCGATCCCTCAGGAAAGATAAAAGTCAGTTTCAGCATCCCATCCATGGCACCCGTGAAGAGACTCTCTTTTGAGCCCCAGGATTAAGCCACGGATTTCGCAGACTATCTGGAGTCTCAATTTGAACCCCGCGAAAACCCCCAGGACGAGGACTTTACTGAACTTGTGGAAGCGACGGTAGACTACCTCTACGAGGAGCCCCCGCCGCCCCACGATGAGATCCGCATTCCTTTAGTCACCCCGAAAGAGGTGGCCTCCCCACTCCAAAACCTAAAGCCTAACAAAGCCCCTGGACATGACGGCGTCACGGCGCCTATGCTCCAGCAACTACTCCAAAAGCCGTATTCCACCTGACGCGGATTTACAATGCATGCCTACACCTCCGTCACTTTCCAACGTGTTGGAAGGAGGTGTGAGTGGTATGCATTTTGAAAGCCGGCAAGGACCCGGTCTTCCCGTCAAGCTATAGATCTTTTAGCTTACTCCCGATCGTCTCGAAAGTATTCGAGCGGTTACTCCTACCTCACCTCGCCCCTCTCTTCGAGGAGAGACCCCTACTCCCGGATCACCAGTTTGGTTTCCGTACTGGACATTCCACAACCCTGCAGTTGCTGCGACTGGCTGAGAAGACGGCCCTGGTCTTCCAGGACTACTTCAAAACAGTCGCGGTGCTCTTGGACGTGGAAAAGGCCTTCGCCACCACGTGGCATCAGGGACTCTTGTACAAACTCAAGAACGCAGAAATCCCTCCCCCCTACCTTCACCTGCTTAGTAGCATCCTTCGGGACCGCACTTTCAGAGTGAGTGTGGAGGGGAGGCATTCCACAGTCAGACCAATAGCGGCGGGAGTGCCGGAAGGCAGCGTGCTGTCGCCGTTACTCTTTGCCGCCTACAAGTCGGACTTCCCCACAGAACCCGGCACCGTTACATGCCAGTATGCCGACAATGTCCTCATAATGGCACGTAACAAGAACGCCCGTTACTGCTTCCCCCTTCTACAGAGACAGCTCCAGGCCATATGCAGATGGAGTGAACAGTGGCGGATGACAATCAGCCCGCAGAAGAGCTCAGCTCATCTCAGCTCAGCTCAGCTCTACTGCTGGCTAAATTCCGTGGCTGGCGGCCGGAGAGGTCCCAGAGGTTGCGGCGGCGGCGGATCCCCTGGGTCCGCACCGCCAAATACCTCGGAGTCCTCCTCGACCGCGGCCTTACTTTCACTCCACATGTCAGGGAGAAGGTCGGTATGGGACACGCTGCCCTACGGCAGTTGTTTCCCATCTTCCGCTCCACCATGCCCACACACCTAAAACTACGGCTGTACCGCACGGTCATCCTGCCCCTGATGCTGTACGGCTGCGAGGTCTGGGGTTCGGTGGCTCGTTCCACCATCCGCAGACTGCAGACCGTGCAGAACAGGGCACTGAGGATGATATATGGCATACACCGTAAATTCCCGTCCCACATTCTCCATTCCCATTCCGGAATCCCTTACATAGTGGACGTTGTGCGAGAAAGAGCTCGCACAATATACATTAAACTTGCTCCTCACCCAAATCCTCAGGTGAACACTCTCGGTCTTTACGACCACACGCTGCCTAGGAGACGCGCAAGCTACCGCCTTCCCAAGGACGCCTTGGGATGGTAGTTTTCGGCTGCCTCTCCCTTCTTTACAGTATCACCCGCCAAATTAAGCAGCATGGGACTCGGTCACAACTCGGATGGGTAACCGTCAAGTTGTTCTCCGACCAGATTCTGCAACACTGGCTTTCCCCCACCCCCTACCTACATCATTTCAGTTCTCCCCGCTAGCTGGCACTGCTTTTCTTGACAGCCCGCAAGCGGCTGGCCAAGTTAAGCAGCACCGGGCCTGGTCCCTCTCTGGGTGGGTGACCACTCCGGTAGGTAAGCCGGCTGCACAAAGGGAAACACCCTGCCCACATTACTTTGACACAGACATAAACGCTTGCACAAGACTTCATCTTTTATATCACACGGGTAAATCCGCGAGAAAAGCGGATAGGTACCGTGGTGATTTGCCCCCGCCCAAGTACACTCGGGCGGCTAGTTCCTGGTCCTGGCTCCTTTCGTCTTGGATCACTTTGGAGGAAGGAGCTACAGCAACATGGGCAAAGGCAGCATCGACTAAAGAAACCTGCCGCACCGGCAGCCGACAACCCACCCGCAGATGACTCTGTGGTTGCCGGCAACTGCATCAACCGTGCCGCTTCCAGCCTTCACCGCACCGTCACCGACTCTTCAGCAACAGCTCCCACAGCTGGACACCGTCGATGGAGACCGCGCTACCTTCCCGCCACCAGTTGAGGACCACATCGAACGCTACGGCACCTTTGGCGCTGTAGCTGTGGGCGTTCATCACCAACTGCTAGAACTACTGTTTCTGGAGTACGCTTAGCGGCACTGGCCTACGGCCTACAAGGACGACCGCATTCGCAACGGGCATGGACCGACCGGACTTGTGCGCCGTTTCTTCAGAGATCAGGCGCACTTAGACGACGTGCTCTCCAACGGACTCAATTTTCTGGGACAGGCAAACCGGTTTGATCCCAGCCGAACTTCTTGGACGACACCTTGCCGCCGCGTTGCCTCTACGGTCAATCTTTGGCAAGCTGCACATCGCCTCCCGCGGTCACTACTGCAGGTCTTCAAGGCAATTTCCAGAAAATTTCTAAATATACATTTTATATGTCATAAAATATATTAAGCATATGCTATTTTAATCAAAATAGTTATAGCCATTTATAAAATAATAACATTTTCGAAAAATGTTAAATGTAAGAGGTAGTTTGGATGCGGGATTTTCTTGCAAATCTTTGAGTCGCATCCTTGGAAGTTACTGAACTCAAATACAAAGTTCAGTATTTTGTTTTTTAGTTATTTTATTCACTCTCTCACGCACGGATATTTTTTGGATTGAGATGACCCTGAAACATGTGTTTCCGGTGAAATCTTGGTATCGAATTTTTGGGTGCAATACCAGCACCTTCTCTATCCACGGTGTACATTGGTACATATGGGCTAGTGAAAATAAACGGTATATGACATAAATTATGTGTTTTCACAAGATCTACATTTTTTGTGTGGCAAGTTTTTGTCTACCCCTTACGGTTTATCAGTTTTGCAAAGTTCAGGAAAATTCACCCAGAATGAACAGATCTTCAGAAACTATTCACAGAAAATCCAAAATATATACTTTATATGTGATGTCAATAACTGTAATATACGGAAACTTAATGAAAATTGTTGGATCCATTTTTGAGAAAATAAAAAATTTCAAAATGTTGGCATGTAAAAGGTAGTTTGGGGTGAGGGAATTTTTCTCAAAATCTTCGTGTCGCATCCTTGAAGGCTATGAAACTTAAATACCTAATTTGGTATATAACCTACCTATCGTCTTTGAGTTATCGTGTTCACAGACACATGCAAACACACGGATCTTTTTCTAAAAATGTTTTTTTGTACAAGAGACCCTAAAAATTGTATTTCCGGTGAAATCTGGGTATCAAAATTTTGGTTGGAGTACAATACCTACGTATCAAGTGTTACATAGAGAACGTAAAAATTAATCGTGTGGGGCATTTTTGTTAGAATATGTATTTAGACAATAAAAGTTATGATTTAAATAACCATAACAGCTATAATTTCAAAATATGACAAACATATTAATGTTATTGTATGAAGTAACCTGTATAAATTTCAACAAGAAAGTTTACATACTCTATATTTAAAATATATCGATGCATTATTGCGATTAATGGTATTTTATAACGTACAAAGTGGTTTGACCTGTCCTGGCCTGATAACATGTGCTTCACATATTCAATTGCAAAGCTAATTCAAGTACGGAGTACTTTTTCACTAACAGGAACAGCTTATGGTCATTTGAAACAATCTCAGAAAACGTAATAAGCGAATTGATATTGTCACACCGCTGTCTGCTAATGCACAGCTTGTACTCAAAAGACAATAGGAACACAGGCATAATCACGTCTGTAAAACACAGCATAACAAACCGTCAGCAGCCGTATTGTACGTTAGGGAATAACGAGCCGTGAGCAAATTGATATGAGCACAGGTCGCAGCAGTGAGAATGTTATTCTCATGTCTATGAAAGACAATATAGTGTTACTATGTCTCTTGTGAACCAACAAATATTACAATGAGGAAAAAAATCGAGAAAAGGATTACACGCCATTGCTAATTTGAATATATTCCTTAAAATTATTCATGTAAAATTAATGCGATGTGTTATATTCACACGACTTTTGCTACAGAAGCGGGATTCAAACCGTAAAATACCATAAAAGCCTAGGAAAAATAGAAACATTCTGATGTTACAAACACATGATGTTCTTTACCCGTTCTGCAAACAAAATACACTTACTTAAGATTATGCTTTTATCTATATAATGTTTATTGAGATAAACATTAGCAGAAATAGTCTTATTACCTGCTTCCATGTAATTGGAAAGAAAATAAGAAACTACACTAGGCTAAAGTAAAAAATCTTTTAAGTAAATAGTAAAATCTTTTAAAAGCTAGTCGTTATGTGAACAGTTGAAGTTCGGTTCGGTTTTCATGACCAGTAGTAAAACAAAATAAGGATAAAACGAAACGTGACTACCCGTTTGAGAAAGTTACAGTTTAAATTTTTAACCAATACCAAAGAACATATCAACTCAAAAAATAAGAAGAATATATGGTATTTATTGTGTGTTTTAATGAATTCAACATTTTTGAGGCATCACGTTTTTTGTTTATTTCTTACGGTTTCAGTTATGTAAAATTCAGCAAAAGCCATCCAAGATAAAGAGGTTGTTAGAGTCAATTCCTAGAAAAATTCAAGACTTATATTTAATTCGTGGTGTAAATATATTTAATATATGGTATTAGAATTAAAATCGTTACAACCCAACTTTGAGAAAAACAAAAATTTCAAGCATTTTTTTAATTTAAAGGTAGTGAGGTTTGGGGGGGGGGGGAGGAATTTTCTTGAAAATCTTCGTCTCGTACCCTCAGAATTTACTAAACACAGAAATCTAGTCTGATATTCAACGGTCTTTTCATTTTTGAGCTACACCATCCACAGACACTCACACGTGCGAGCTCGGATCTTTTTCTAAAACTGCTTTCTCTGGAATCAGTAGACCTCCAAATATATCTTCCTCTAGGGGACTGATGTGCAATAAGTCTATGGCTACAGTTTGGAATATCTCTCCGTAAAGTACACACACACACACACACACACACACACACACACACACACACACACACACACACACACACAGGCACACACGCACACTATGCTGAAGTGGTACTCTGACACACTGTAACAGTTCATTTCACCATTTCGTCCTGCGTGGTCTAAGAGTAACAAGTTAGGCACTGGTTCTCAACTTCGCGGGTTAAACCCGATGGAGGACGATGGAGCGTAATTTTCCTTAGCATGGTTTCTTTCTGAAGGTTAGTAGCTTAGTAAGGTAGTTTAGGAAGAAAGTCTTTTGTTTAATTTTACTCAATACACGCTTTACCAACCGAAAAGGTAGAAGATATATTATTATTGTTCTACCAGTATTTCCTAAAATTGTTAATAAAAGGGGAGCTACAATTATATTAGTGGCTAATTGGATTGCTAAAATACCATTTGTCCAGTGTCGTGGATTTTCGGCACGTAAAAGAACCTGCTGGCTGATAAAGAGGCATTTGAGCAAAATTAAGCAGTATTTTATTCCCAGTACAGAATAAGATGCTAGACAGCAGTTAAAGAACGCTCATAAATAAATCTCAATTTCACTATTCCTCCGAACAAAAATGTTCAAAAATTTACAAAGGGTGTTCTTAAAATTAAGCTACAGACCATATCCATTTATGTTGAAGCTTATTTGGTAGGAAAATATTGGTACCAACATCTCAGCACTTCACCCAAGTAACAAAATGCTGTAATCATTTTATTTTAAAAAATTTTATGTGCTCATTCACATGACTTCTCTACATCTCTGAAACAAATTATTGATAAAAAGTTTATGCTTCTATTTACTTCATGCTAATCGAGAAAAATTAGCAGAAATAGTTTTATTACTTCCTTCCTTGAAGTAGAAGCGAAAAATGGGAGTACCATAAGTTCAAGTGATAGTCAAAAGCTGGTTGCTATGTAACTAAAGTCCCTTTGCTTGTATGGACAGGAGCTGACAAATTCCTGTATGAGTAAAGTAAGTTTTTTTAAAGCTGAAACTAACAACAAGGAATATCTCAAAAACGATCAACTCACGAAAAAACTGTACATGACATAAATTGTATGTTTTACCGTGATCTATATATTTTGTGAAGTAAGTTTTTGTTTATCTCTTACGGTTTACCCGTTATGCAAAATTCAATAAAAATTATCCATAATAAAGAGATATTTAGCGACTGTTACCTGAAAATTCAAGATATACATTTTATTTGTCATATAAATATCTTAAATATAATAGATTTTAATCAAAATCGTTAGAGCTATTTGTGAGAAAATAAATTTTTTTTCATTCAAGGGGAGCTTGGGGGGGGGGGAATTTTCTTCAGAATCTTTGTATCGCTTCCTTGGAAGAAACCAAACTTAAATGCTAACTTTGGCGTTTAACGCTCTTTTCGTTTTTGAGTTATGCTATCTGTAGAGAAAGTAAAAATTGGTAATAATTTTATTTTGAATTTAAAAATTCACAACTGCTTAAACAGCGGGTTTACTTTAAATGTTTGAGCTTCACATAATTGGAAAGTTCAAAGAAATAAATTGACGTAATAAGTCGCTTAAATACTAAATTTGATATTTAATTTCTGTATCTTCCAAGGATGCAACACGAAGATTTTCAGGTAAATCCCTCAATCACCAGCTACCCCTTAAATGGAACATTTATCGAAAATTTTGATTTATTCAAAAATAACTCTAACGATTTTGATTAAAATACCGTATGTTTAAGACATGTTTTTAATAAATGAAATTTATATCCTAAATTTTCTGAGAATAGCCTCTGAAGACCTCTTCATCCTGAAAAACTTTTGTATAATATTTGTATAATTTGTAAACCATAAGAAATGGACTAGACCTATTGCATAAAAAATGTCGATCTTGTTAAAACTCACAAATGTCAAATGTTTTAATGGGTATCGCTCTGGAATTGACGTTGATGTTCGGTTCTCTTTCCATGGCCAGGAATAAAAGAAAAGCGATATGGAACGCATGAGGAATGCTCGTTTGAGAAAAGTGTAAGCAATTTAAAATTGAAAACCAATAACAGCGAATGTATCAGAAACAGCTCTGCAATAAAACTGTATATGACATAGATTGTGTGCTTTAAGAGGTACACACTTTTGTGTAGTATCTTTTGTATGGCTTAAGTTGTGTAAAACTTCCAGAATGAAGCGGGGTTCTGAGGCTATTTCCAGAAAATTCAAGACATACTTACATTCCATTTGTCATAAAAAAAATTTTAATTACAGAGCATTTTAATCAAAATCGTCGGAGCCATTTTGAGAAAATCAAAAATTTCTAAAACTGTTCCATGTAATGGATACCTACATTTTGGGGTGGGGTAATTTTCTTCTTGTCACATGCCTAGAAAATTATGAACATAAATATCAAGTTTGGTGTTTACTGACTTTTTGTTTTTCAGCTATGCTACTCACATACAGATACACCTGGACTTTTTTCTAAAAATGCTATTTTTGAATTTATGGGACCTCAAAACATATCTCATATTTAATCGCGACATGAAGTTTCAGGTGGTTCTACACCTACTATATACAGATCATACACTACTATAGAGAAAGTAAAAATCTAAAGTATTTCATCACATAACTTTCTCTACATATCTTAATAAATGATTGTTAAAAATCTTATTCTTCTATTTACTTTTGATAATCGAGATAAATATTCATAGAAATGCCCTTATTACTTGCTTTACTTGTAAGTAAAAGAGAAATAAGGGAGTACACTACGCTAAAGCGATATTCAAAATTAGATTACACACTCTTTGTATGGTCAGGAGTTGACAAATTCCTGAATGCAAAAGTTTAAGTATTTTAAAATTGAAGCCGTTAACAAGGAGTATATCGAATATAATTAACTCTACAAACATTGTGTATGAATAATTTAGTGTTTTAGCGACCTCTAAAATTCTGTATAGTAACTTTTTGACTATCTGTTATTTTTAGTTATGCAAAAATCTTTCAGAAGGAAGAGTACTTCAAAGGCTATTCCCAAAAATATTCGAGATATAGGTAAATTTTATTTGGCATATCACTACTTTAACTTACGGTATTTTAACCAATATCGTTAAAACCAGATTTGAGAAAATCAACATTTTCTAATCTTTTTCCATGATAAGGGTAGTTTAGAAAGGGGAAATTCCTTGAAAAAATTCCTGTTGCAACATTGGAAATGCTGAACTTAAATGTCAAATTTGGTATTCAGCGACTTTACTTTTTGAGTTATGGTGTTCATAGACTCACACACATACCCACACTCACGGAGCTTCTTTTAAAAATGTTTTTTTGATACAGGGTACCCTAAAGTGTGTGCTTTTTGTTCACTATGCTAAGATCACCAAAACATTTTTAAAACATTAGATAAAAAATATAGATTGCTTTATGCCAATATGTATGGTACCTTATATGGCCCGAACAGCCGTTCAAAATAGAGGTGAAGACGCTTTCCAAATTTAGAAAAGCACTAAATATATTTTCCGCCCAATCTTACTTCACCGGTAATGTAATGTTGCAATGGCTATGATTGGTTGCTAAAAGTTTTGCTGCTTTTCTCCATCACAAAATAGTTCCTCTTAAATTGCCGAGTGAGTACAAAAATATCGTATTAAACTATGCAATGTTATCTAAATAATATAGTATTATTGATTATGGAACAAAATTTACTGATCGTTTAATCATTATTTCTTTATGTAACAATGCATATCCATTATGGAGTTCGTTTCTAACGGTTGCTTCTGATCAGACAGTAATGGCTGAAACATGTAATACCAGTACTAAGCAAGGAAAGAATATTCCTAATGTATTTATGATAAGTTTTGTGAAAAATACTTTACCTTTTTATTCAAGAATATTCTTAACTTAACGATAGGAATTTACGGGAGTTTCCAAACGCAGTATAAAGTGTGCAAAACTTTTAAATTAACCGAGGTGCGACATCTTGTGCCAGCTGTTTTACAAGTGAAAATGCAGTAAATGTGTATCACACATTGTTCGGAAGAATCAACAGAGGGAGATTTGGAGAGAATGATGGACATTGTCGTTGGAACGCTATATCAACGCTCCGTGATGATTCAGTAATGGTGGGAAAAGATATTCTTTTTGCGAAACAGTTTAATTTTGTTTCTGTTGCAACAACGAAACAGTTTCGAAATAACAGTTTCCTGCAACAAAAATTTCCTACACTTTTGCAATGTATCACCAAATACTATTGAGATAAATATAGTCCATCGATAAAATCACAATGCGCCAAATGCAACCGCTCACTAGGTACACCGAAGGGGGAATTATCAAATTACGGAAGCAAAGCATTGTTGCGAGATAATGAGAGGAAATGAGTTTAATTAGTATATTCGAATTCGGATAATATCAGGCCGCGCGCTACAAAGTACAAAGGCGGTAAGCAATGACAAAATATTTACGCTATTTGAACACAACAACCGCACATAGTAACTGTTGCAATAAGTGAAACAGCTACTCAGGCGTTGCTGTTATTGTTGTATGGATTTGTTGCGGGGAACCTATATATGAAAGAACAAGACAATGCACGCAATTTCCAGAAGTGTTGTATGAAACAGTTTTAGTGGTGAAACAGCTTCAAATAGTTGTAATTCTAGCGAAACTGTTTCAAAATAGTTGTGTTTTCCCCACCACTATGATTCAGACAGTTTGATTGCTACTACAGCAAATGTCTCGTATCTGGAAGGAGTGGAACCAGTTCTATCTTCAGATTACCTTTTTTGGTAAGTCACTACATTATGGCATACTATTAAAGAAATGTGCAGTGTATGGTTGTGCATGTGCAATATTAAATTCACAGAAACGCTGTAGTGATGTACGTATGCAGTACTTCAGTAAACTTTCAAAACAAAATGCCTGCATTGTATAATTTTAGGACATTTCGTACTGAATATATAACGAATCTCTTACTTGTTTTATTTATTCTACATTTAATAGAGGTAGCCATTATCTGTGAACATGAAAGTAGGTAGCTATTTTTTTTTTTCCTGCCAAAGTATATTTTCTGAGAAAAGTAATACAGTTTCATCTGTTATGTAGTTTATTTTAAGGGAGAGGTAAGCTATTGCGCTTCTAGTGTTGCTTAAAACAAACACATTTGGCACCGAAACACAACTGATTAGCAATAATTTGCAATAATTTAAGTGTACTCCACAGCTTTACAATTGCTGTATTTAACCATATTAATAATTTTATAGTGTAAATCAGAGAACTAATTATAAGAAAACATGCACGTAAAGTGATGAAGTAGAAAACAAGTTACTAGTAATTCAAAATCTTCTCGGGCTTCTAGCCAGGTAATACCTGGCTAGAAGCCCGAGAAGATTTTGAATTAACACGTCGCCAGGAAAGCTATAGTTCTTATTTTAAGTTACTAGTAGTTCATCAACATGACGACATGGAACCGCCGTATAAACAGCTAAAATGGCGCAGAATTACTGAAACAAAACAAACGCGTGCTGCCCTCAAATTAACAATTGACCTAAAGATTACACTATACTTGCCTATGATTCAAATCACAATTAATATGAAAATAGAACATGTTACTAATCATAATTAAACTGAAATAGAAGCTGGAACAATCATAATTAACCTGAAATACAACCAGATAATAACATTGTTTTGAAGCACACAATTTGAACTGTTAAATTGTGCAACTCCATAGAAAAGCTGAGGATATAAAGACCGAAACAAGTAAGCAAATCAAAAGTAATCTGCAAAATAAAGCTATACAAAACAGGTATGGGGGAACAAATGCCACATTCCAACCAACAGGGCCAAGGAGCGGTACTTGACATAATTAATCACTTCCCTCTCGCAGTGGTAATGCGATTCTTACATAGCTTCAAAAACATCTTACGTGAAAATGCCTATTGGAATACAATGAATACATTAACTAACAAGATCAAGTGGGTTTTTCATTATTATTAATAAAATAAAGATTTGAAACTCAAAATATTTCATACTTCTTATCAAATTAAAAGATTAATTGATGTTGCGCATAAACCTCCAGGAAGAATTAACAACCATACCTAATACTTACAGATTTAACAGTAAATAAATATTATCTTACTTCAACTGACGTTTTTGGCCTCACTAATTGCAGCCACGGGTACTATCACATACTTTTAGTACCATTTTGAAATTATAAGTTAAAAACCATGTATTATATCAGTGGACCTTAGTGTGATTAAAATGTTACTAACAATATTGAAAAATCGTTTTATGGTGCATAAGCTGAATTCTCTTATATAAAGTTGTTTATTATAGACAAAGGCAATTCTTAAAAGTAGACAGACAGGTTGGGTGGGTGGGCAGGAAGCTGGGTAAGTGGAGAGTCAAGGGGGCAGGTACGCAGTTAGTATTCAGGAAGTACTTCAGTTATACATTAGTATGGTTTAATCGTATGTTTTGTGTTGTTTTTTTATGATACCTCCTGTTGGGGGAAACTAATTGGTAACATATTCTACGAATGTAAACTGTGATCTTACCACCTTGAATCCTTCAGGTAGATACGTGACGTAAAAGCATGTCTCGAGCTTGTGGTTTACATCAAAGCCCTACATTGTTACATTCGGTGTAACTTCTCTACACCTGCGTTTAATGTACACGTGTAATAATGACCACTACTTTTGGAAATTTGTTGCTACGTCTTCGAAAGTATATAAACGAGCTCGCAGGCTCGCAGTCAGTTTAGAGAGAGCTCCAAACTGCAGTTGAATTAGAGATAAAAGTCGACAAAAGTTTACGAGCATCGAAGCGACGAAAGTAAAATTGCGTTACAGTATTACAATAAAGACATGTATTTGATTTTTATTATTATCGCAATTATCCTTTTTTACTTTGTTTAACAAGTATGTACAAGGCTATAGTACATAGAAAATTTATTTTATTCCATCCAAAAATTCGATACCGAGATTTATTCAGAAATGTTAATTGAGACACCCTGATTAAAACACACACACACACACACACACAAAAAGAATTAGATTTTTAGAAAAATATTGGTATATGTGTTTCTGTCAGCAGCATAGTCCAAAAACGGTAAGTTTGTTAAATACCAAACTTAGTATTTCAATTCAGTCTGTTCCAATGATGCAATACGAACTGCAACTGCCCTATACATGCAACATTTTTCCAAAGTTTTGATTTTCTCAAAAATGGCTCTAACGATTTTCATAAAAGCGAAATGAACATGTTAAATTTTCTGGGAATAACCTCTAAAGACCTCTTCATTCCTGATGCCTTTAGTATAACTCGTAAACTGCAAGAAATAGACATAAACGCACTGCACAATAAATGTAGATCTCATTAAAATATCTAATTTTATGTCATATACGATATATACTAGCTGTCAGCTCCGAAGCACGGGTGGTGTACATAATGAAAAACCTGAGACAAAATCTTTCGTTTACAATGCGACCATGCAATGAAATAAAATTACAATTAAATAATTTGGCAATACTTCATTGTAATGCCTTTTAATGCACAATACTTTATTGTGATGCCTTGTAATGTACAATTTTCCTTCCGAATGGAAAATTAATAGCGCCGATGATTTGCCGACTCTTGAGCACGCAACATACAACTGCCCATGCAAAATCACGGCCTGATAGGATTCTCCTCCCTCTCTTACATATACAACTTGGGATGATGAAGAATTTTGTTAAGGCAGTTAACGAGGACGGTAGTGGATTTACATATTTGCAAGGCAAGTTTCCACAGTTAGCTTATGCAAAATTGAAAGAAGGAATTTTTTTTTGGACCTCAAATCCGAAAACCCTTAGAGGACGAAATGTTTGAGAAAACGTTACAAATGGTGGAATAAGCAGCTTGGCAATTATTTACACGGGCTAAGCGTGGTTTTCTTGAAAACATAAAGGGAAAAAAAACAATAAAACCTTGATCTTAAATCTGTTGAAATGCTACAAAGACATGGGTTGTAGAATGTCTTTGAAAATCCATCTCCTCCAATCACATCTAGACTTTTTCCGGAAAATCTGGGTGGTGTTAGTGTTGAACAAAGGGAACTGCTTCATCAGGACATTTCAGACATGTAGAACAGGTACCAAGGTTGTAAGGACCCAGTAATAACGGGGGATTATTGTTGGTTGCTTGTGACGGAAAGCAGGCAGGGGTACAAGAGGCAATTTACATGCTACCAAGCAATTTTAAGCAGAGCTACAGGTATTTATCTTAAATATATAGTATAAATATTATTGCATGCATGAAAACAACATTTTTAATTAATCTTAATTCGCCATGATATATAATACAAATATATAATTTTATATACCATATAAAATTATATCACAATAATAAATGTAACATACATAATAATTGATCTGAAACCTCGTGAGAACCAAAAGATCCTGACGTGATAGGAGATTTCTGTGGCAATTTTCAAAATCAGCATATCTTTTACCTTAACAATCACCTACTTTAATCAGAGATATGAAACAAGTTTTTTTTTGGGGGGGGGGGGTAGTGTAATTTTAAAGTGATACTCCTGCAATGTAAATATGAACTTTTATTACAACATTTTGAAAACTGCAGCCAAGTAGTTTTTTTTTTGTTTTTTTTGGTAGAAGAGTTAAAGAAAATAACAATATTTTTCTCTCTAAAACTATTTGACGCATGTGCCTCAAAATTTCAGAATTAATTACGCATAACAATAAAGGTATGTACTAAAAAAATGAACATAATTGCTTAAGAAACACTGAATTGGAAATTTTCATAAGTTGGTCTCCTGTATGACCATTTCCTTTTTGAGTTACGCTGTTCTCACACAGACTCACTCACACACACACACATACACACACACAAACATTCTCACGTGCACATGCACACGGATCTTTACCTAAAGGCTTTCTGGATTCAGGGGGCCTCTTACCATATTTCCGGCAAAAAGATGGCATCTTTCAGCTGCCGTGGTTTGTGGATATGTCGTGAAAACTCGTTCTTTACTATTTAGCATAAATAAAATCTTTTGATCTAGATTTTAATATGTTATACGAATATTTAGGAGCTCTCTCCATAAGCACACATTTTCCTCCTACTCTTTTCATTTTAATTTTAGCACATTCCTTTGCTAATTCATTTGAGAGGCCTAAATACTCCCTACAAAACATCCTGTGCACCGCATTCAAACTTTCCATTCACTATCTAATCCCCATCTTCCCATTCTAATATGGAATTTTAGTTATCGGTATTATATATTTATTATTGTTATATATTGTTGTAGTCACTTAACATTTATAACTAAGTATATAAACTCTCAAAACTTGCCAAGGCTTCTTTCTGTTTTGCCAAAGTCAAATTCTTCTGTTTCTCCTATTTTCCACCCTAATCAATTTTGTCCCCTAAATAAATAAATCTCTAACCACTTTATAATCTTTATACTCTTTTTTTCATTTTGTTTCTTTCCTTCTTTCTTTCTTTTTTCATATTTGCTCAACTTAAACCCTTTATTACACTATAATGTGAACATTCTCCTGCTTTATCTTCAAGTTCCGTTCATTACAGTACTTGTCTTCTTGCTGTGAGGTTTGCTTTGGAACAATTGTTGAGATGAACCTTATAACTAAATCCTCTGAAAATATTAAAAACTGGGATTGTCTTATTGTTAATCTCTGGCAAACAACTACTGTATTTTCCTACCACTGTTAGTATATCGTTGATGGAAAGATTGAATAGCATCAGATCTAGCTTACGCTCTTGCCGGAACCCCTAATTTTGATTTATTTATCTTGTAGTCATTCCTGCGCCATTCCACAAAATATCTTCTCCTTACATAAGGCTTTAAGAATATTCACCATATGCTGCTTAAATAACCATTTTAAGTCAATTTGGTGGTACGTTTTCTTCAGGTCATCAAATATCATATACTATTTTCTTCTTTTATGTTTAAATATTTGTCTAATAGTGTTTTAATTGTGAGTAAATCATGTGGGTTGTAAGTGTACGCCACCAGAGTATGAGATTTAGTGTGCTGGAGAGAGAAAATAAGTTATATCTTATATGTGAGTAGAAGTAGGGGAAAGGGAGAGGATGTTCTGGTAAGGTAACGCTAGTGTGCGAGCGAGATTTTGGACGAGAGTTTTAACCGAGGGAGGGTACGAGCATAACAATTTAGCTTGCCAATGACGAGTGGGGGATGACTCATGAAATGCTAGTGACTAGACGTAACAACTGATATGGGACGTCGAGGACACTGTCAAATGTAACATCAAAACGTCGAACAAACTTTTATGTAATATTTTCATAATTACGTTTCTAATTTCAACAAGAATGTGTGACAGTTACTAAGAAGTACAGTTTGAATGAATGTTTTATATTGTAGCGTGGTGGTACAATATTTATATTGTAGTGTGGTGTATTTCTCTCCGTAATGTTGCAAATCTACCTACGTAGGAATATAGTGAAGCAAGAAGTAAACGTTTGTGTGTGTTTGTTTCCGTGGATGGGAAAAATCACACCTAAGAACCTTACAGAGAGGCTATCGCGGGAAAATCACTGAGAGGTGCAATTTTATGTAGGAGTATAGTGAATATACAACTTTAGAGGAACACTATATTTTGAACCTTGGCAATACTGATTGCTGTAGATGCCATCTGGTGTTTTCTTTAGAAAGTTTGACATTGTTGATCTTAACCTACTTAAGATATTTTGTCAATAGAGCGCTATTTGTGTTGTTTACGGTGACTTTAAAATTTATTTCAGCGAAAAGATGGAATTAACTCGTGGAAATGTTCATGCGACGATTTATTACAGCTTTCGACGTGCATTATCCAGACAAGAATGCATTGATCAACTTACTAATACATTTAGTGATGAAGCTCCATCTTTTGCCACTGTGAAATGCTGGTACAGTCAGACTGATTATGACTGCTGTTTGCTCACTGACGAAATTCATGACGGTCGTCCGAATTCAATTGTGCCAGAAAACGTTGATGCTGTGCAAAAACTGATAGTGCAAAATCGTCATGCCACATACTGTGAGATGGAACAACCCTACGCATTAATTCCAACAGCTTTTATAAAATATTAGGGATAGCCTAGCTATAAAAAGGTTTGCTCTTGTTAGATACCACACAATCTCAAAGGGATGCTTATGTCATAAGGATTGGCGCATTCAAATGCTCAAGAAATACAATAGTGGGGCTTCAAAGGACGTATATATGATATAAAAGTTATGTATATAAGCCGGAAAGTAAACTGCAGTCGACAGTATGGGTGTTACAAGATGAACCAAATACAACAAAAGTGTTTCGCACCCTTAGCATTTCGAAACAAATGGTTGCCTGTTTTTTTTTTTTTAAAAAAAACTGGCCATGTGGCAACAGTGCCTTTAGAGGAACTTAAAGCGGTCAATTATGAATAGTACACAACCATTTTTTGCTAGAAGTCTTCGATTAAATAAGGAAAAGAAACAAGTGCCGCCGGATCGTTTTTCATCAAGACTATGCGAGCACCCATGCATTTCGTCTATCAACCGACACTCAAAAATTCGAATTTGTGACTCATCCACCGTTAAGTGCTGAGTTGGCACGCAATGACTTCTTTTTGTCCCTGAACATCCAAAATAAGATGCGTGGATAACAATTTCGTCGGCAGAAGAAGCCCTACGTGCATTGAAAAACCATGTTTTGAAGCAGATTGGAGTAAATCTGACGTGTTCCATTCACCTGACTTTCTCTACATCTCTGTAGAGAAATTATTGTTGATAAGCTTATTCTTCTATCTATTTCATGCTAATCGAGATAAATAGAAGAAGCGGTCTTATTACTTAGTTCCTTTTAAGGAGAAGAGAATATATTAAGCTAAACTGACAGTAAAATGCTTTAAAATGTGTAGCTATGGGATTGAAATCTGTTTTTCTTTGCGTGGCTAGGATTTGAGAAGTTTCCGTATGAGAAAAGTATATTATAACTAAAACCTACATTAAGGAATATCTCTAAAACGTCAACTCCATTAAAAATGTATATGACAAATTCTGTGTTTTAATGTGATCTACAATGTTTACAGTTTACCAGTTATGTAAATGTCAGAAAAATGTAATCAGGAATAAAGAGGTTTTCAAAGGCTTTTCCCAGAAAATTCAAAATATACATTTTAGTTGCCATATAAATATCTTAAACATAAGAGGTTTTAACCATAATCGTTACAGCCGTTTTTGAGAAAATAAAAATGTTAGAATTTTTTTTCCATGTAAAGGGTAATTAGAGGTGTGAAGATTTTCTTGAAAATCTTCGTGTCGCATCCCGGGATGATATCGAACTTAAATATCAAGTTTGGTATTTAACGAACTTTTCACACGGACATTTTTCTAAAAATGCATTTTTTTTGGACTCAAGGGTCCCAAAACATGTATTTTCGGCGAAACCTCGGTATAAAAATTTTGGGTGTAATACAATACGTACATAGTACGTGTAGAGAAAGTAAAAACATTGTTTTTATACAGTAGACCCTAAAACGTGTATATCCTATGAATCTTGGTATCGAATTTTTGGGTGGAATACAATACGATCTCCATACACTATGTACGTGTATGTTTTTAGCTGATATGTACAATCACATTCGGTAAAACACCAAGAAGGTGGAACAATTTGGTTCGTATTTTCCATAGCCATAATCACAGATGCATTTGTATAACTAACTTAATTGCAGTAGCTTTTTGACACAAACTAATATAACAAGTTGGCAAATGCTCCCTTGTACTTTACATGCTAGAAAAATTGCAAATGCAATGAGGTTTTCGGAATGTTTGCTGGACGTAGGTTGAACTTCTGTATTTATATTAACTACTGGTGTAACATTTCAAAGCGGTAACAAATTCTTTGTAGACGTTAAAACTTGGTAAATATATTTAATTCATTATATGACCACATTAACACGGTAAACCACCCAGGCACTCGTGCTCCCGTGATTAAATTTACTTTGGAAAAATAATAGGAAAGGGAGAACATATAAAAAACAAACGAAATGGTAAATCACAGGCGCTTTGTTGCTGTTTGTTATTCTAAATCAAGCAAATATATTAGGCTGTGTGCTAGAAAGTGCAGTAATGCTTTTTGAAAGCATTTCAAAGTAAAAGCTTCATTTTATTGTAGGAGAGTTTATCGCTGGCTATTTACACTAAAACAGAAGAATAAAAACACTTGGCAGTTACGACAGTTAGTGTTAATTGACTTTACTTTCACGTTCGCTATCTACCCTCCAGCTAAGTTATATATTGTATTACCAACATAAAAAAAAGTCCTGCAATGTAATTTGTAATCCTAAATGTTGCGTGGCAAGATCGTAGATTCGAGCAAGACAAATCGCAAATCGATATTAAAACTTTCCTGTAAACTGCCACTTTCTTGCAACGAACTTTATCTCTAAGAAATGTTACTGCTACCAGTGTTGCCATACTTACAGCAATATTGTAGTGTTTCCCACATGTTTACTTTCTCTTCATAGCAGGTAGAGGAAGTATTACATTGCATGTTAAAAATCTGATACTGAGATTTCAACGAAAATAACTTCTTAAGACCTTCTGAATAAGAAAAAAAAATATCTAAAGTTTTCCACTCATATGACTTTCCACAAAGAACTTCTCTTATAAAAAAATATTTTTATATACGTAATGCTAATTGAGATGAACATTATCAGAATTTATGTTATTAATTGCTTCTTTGTAAGTAGAAGGAAAATAAGGGAATACACTAACTAAAGCGATAGTCAGATATTTTAAAAGCCGGTCGCTAACTGAAACAATTGAAACTCGGTTCTCTTTACTTGCTAAGAGTAAACAAACAAGAGTCGAAAAGAAGATGTCTCTCGTTTGAGAAAAGTTTAAGTACCTTAAAACTGAAACTAATAACTTGGAATATCTCGAAAATGGTTAACTCTACAGAAAAAGTGTATATGACACACATTGTGCGTTTTAATGAGACATACATTTTCTGTACCCACATTTTTGTGAATCTCTTACGGTTTACCAGTTATACAAAGTTATTCAAAGTATCTAGAATGAAGGCCCGGAAAATGCAATATTAATTTTATTTGACATATACGATATTTTTTTAATATACGATATTTTAATCAAAATCGCTAGAGCCATTTCTGAGAAAATAAAAACATTCAAAACTTTTTCCATGTAAAGAGTAGTTGAGGGTAGGGGATGTTCTTTAAATTCGTCGGTCACATCCTTCAAATATACTGAACTTAAATACAAAGCTAAATACTTTGGAACTTTGAGCTATGCTGCCCACAGACACACACACACGGACATGTTTCCAATTTTTTTAGATTCAGGGATCTCAAAACATGTATTTTCGGTGAAATCTGGGAATCGAATTTATGGGTGGATTACAATACCTTTTCTATACACTATGTACTTAATACTTTAGAGAAAGTAAAAGAAAATTCTGATATGTTTCATTAACATGACTTTCTCTATATGTTCTGAAAACAAACTATTGTTACAAAATATTATTCTTCTATCTACTTTATACTAATCAAAATAAATATTCAGAAATGGTGTTGAAATTGGCTCTATTTGTATAGTCAGGAGTAAATAAAGAACGAATAACGACTTCCCGTTTGAAGAAAGTATAAGTATTTTAAAACTGAAAGAATAACAAGGAATATCTCGGGAGTGGCTAATTCAAAGTATCTGTGTAAATTGTGTGCTCTAACATTTTTTGGTAATAAGGTATTTTTTGTGGTTTGCCAGTTAAGCAAAAGTCCTACAGAATGAAGAGGACCTCAGAAGCTATTCCCAGAAACTAAATATACAAGATGGGCCATTTAAGTTGAAACTGTACAATATCTCCAAAACTAGGTATTGTAGAAAGAAACGTCTTTAATAAAAGTTGCTTGATATTATATGGGAAAGTAAATGGTACTATTTGGAGGACGTTATGACAGTCATTTTAGGGCCAATTTAATTTTGCTAATGGGAAGTTACCTTTCTTATGTTTTTTTTCGCTTCTCATAAAAACTAAACCGTATTTGTATAAAGCACTTTGCGGTGATGCTTTACATGTGACGCGAGGAGGCTAGTCATTTTTTTTAATCCTAAGGTTCCTCATTGCGCATGCCCAAGCAGAATAAACGACAGGTGACTCAAATCCTAATTCTTCTCGCATAGCAGCCAAGGTGGGCTTCTTTTGTCACGATGGTAGCCAATCTGTGCAAATAATCCCCCGACATCTACTCAGCAAATAATGTGGAAGCGATTAACAGTCGGTCATTTTTATCAAGTCCTGCTTTCTCTTGCGTTTTATTCATATTGCTTTACAAACATTCAGATGAAAATCGAGCAAAATCTATTGTAGTGTGAGAAGTGCAGGTTGTTTGTCCTTGGCAATATTCTTACAGATTACATATAACAGTTTCAGAAGTAGCTTGCCCGATTAATGACAGATTTGTCGGTTTACCTCAATGATGCAGAGGTATCTTTATTTTACGAGGATCTGCTGAAATTAAGAATGCTAGGCTGTGAATGTAATATTGTCCTGCACCTCATTAAGAGATGGGAGTGCACATTTCCCGAGTTTTGCTGCAGGTAGCATAATATTAAAATCGATTCCTATTCTTATGATTTTTTGCATGAACAATTAACTATGTTTATTACTCTCTTTTAAAATTGGACATGGAAACTCGCACGTTTTATATGACCGGGCAAAACTATTGCCCAGATATTTTCTTTTCCTCATTTTCTTGACAAGTAGCCATATGAGGTAATGGGCATCAATGTTACCACCGTGAAGTAATAATAATAATAATAATAATAATAATAATAATAATAATAATACGCTTCAGTAGCGTGGCAGTAACATGTCCCTCACATTCAAGAAGTCCCAAGTTCAAATCTCAGTAAGGGTGAGTTACTCGGATAAGGCTTTTTCCGGTTTTTTCCTTATCCTGAGAAGACGAATGTTTTGCTACTTTAAGCTCCATATACCACGAATTTATTTGACCATCAATTCACCCATTTCATTCATCGTCCGACATAACCTTCCAAATTAAAGGATAATTAATAATAATATGAATTATAATTATTATAATAATTATTTTTATTATATTTATTATTATTATTATTATTATTATTATTAGCGTCTATGCAGGTGCAGCATTCGATGGATATATTTGATGCTCACATAGTACGAGTAGAGAAAGTAAAAAAAAATCTGATGTGTTCAATTCACTTGACTTTCTCTCTTCTGGAAACAAACTATATTCACAAAAGATTATTATTCTATATATTTTATACTATCAAGATAAATATTGAGAAATGTCATAGTGATACCAAAAATCGTTCAGGAGATCCTTTCCGGCAACTTGTGGCAGACATAGCGATTATTTGATTAGTTTAGGCTAGGCTTAGTTAATGCATTGTACATAGCAAGTCATTGTAATTTGGAGACAGTGTACATGTAGTTACAAATTAGAGTAATTTATAAAAGAAAAAAAACCCTTTGACACCATTGCGTTAAGTGGTACAAGATAGACAATCTGGCTACACTGCAATCTTCGGTATGGCCCCACGAGCAGAAAGTAAATAAATAGAGGACATATAGGACTTAAGTTATGTTCTCCGGTGTGAAATCATAGTAAAAAGAGATTTAAGTACATATTAGATACAAAAATAGAGTCGTACTTCGAAAAAATATTCCGCTCACGTAGGACTTAGAAAAAATTGTGCGTCACCATGACTGTTCTTACACTAATTTAAATAACAAGGAAAATTCTGAATGGCTCAGTACGAAGAGCTCAATGAAATATTTTAGAATATCAACTTAAATGGTGCAGCCTGTATAATTGCAGTTGCCATCTTTAAAATACGGTACTTAAATTAAAATCATTACAGGTATGTTTGAGAAAAGCACAATTTTGCAATATTAGTGGCGGCTCGTGGCGTAAACGATAGCTTTTCAAACTCAAAATAACATAGGCTAATGTTATCTATTTATTATACTTATATTAAGTTCAAAATCTTCTCGGGCCCGAGAAGATTTTGAATTAATACGTCGCCAGGAAAGCTTCAGTTCTTATTTTATATTAAGTTGTTCACTTGTTTTTGCATTGGCCTTATTTCCCAATAATGTCGTCGGCTGCCTTCCCACTAGGTTTCCATTTGTGTGGAAAAAAGAAAATTGATGTGTTCCATTCACATAACTTTCTCTAGCTGTTCCGTATACAAACTATTCTTGCAAAAGATATCTCTTCTATATACATCATGCTAATCGAGATAAACATTAGCAGAGCAACCGGCTAGAGATCGGGAGATCCGTGATTCAAATCCCGGCTATGGCACTGAATTTTTCAGTCTGACCCTACCTATCCAACTCCTGGCCTACACACGACTTGTGTGAAAAAACAATTATTCCATACAAATTGACCATAATAGTTGGCCATACTATGAATCCTGGGTCTAAAGTACTTGCAGCATTGTGTCATTGACATCTCAAAATGAATTTGAGATCACCTTGTGGTTTACCGGGAAAACATACGAGTCGGTTGAGAAATTCAATGCTATGGCGGCATGTTGCCGTGGTAGTTCAGTGGCAGAGCAACCGGCTAGAGATCGGGAGATCCGTGGTTCAAATGCCGGCTATGGCATTGAATTTTTCAGTCTGACTCTGCCTATCAAACTCCTGGCCTACACACGGCCTGTGTGAAAAAACAATTAGTCCATACAGATCCCGGCTATGGCATTGAATTTTTTCAGTCTGACTTTACCTATCCATATAGATACTCACTCATGGACCCTTTTCTAAATACTCATTTGCTCCATTCAAATGCCTTTCTCTTCTTGTTCTGAGGGTATTCCCAGAAAATTAAATATATATTGTAAACATCTTTAATATGGCATTTTAATCAACATTTTAGTGGATTTTTATGAAAATCGAAAATTTCGAAAACTCTGCCATGTAGTTTGGAGTGGCGGATTTTGTTGAAAATTTCCATGTTGTATCTTTGAAAAATTCTGAACTTAAATACCAAGTTTGTTTTTTAACTCACTTTTCCTTTTTGAGTTATGCTGTTCATAGACGCATACCAGGTGCTATAGCACCTTTTTCTAAACATCTGATGTGCCACATTCACATATATATTTCTCTACTTATGCTATAAGAAAATATTCTAATAGAAGCGTATTCTTCCATTTACTCCGTGTTTATCAATATAAACTTCAGCTGAAATGGTTTTATTACATACCTATTATTTCCTTGTGCAAGAGAAATAAGGAAGCACAATAAGCTAAAGCGATAGTCAACTCTTTTAAAAGCCGGTCACAAAGTGGTATTATTGAAAGTAATTTCTCTTTGCTTCACCTGGATGGAACAAAAAAATAGTGTGCTTACGCTCTGGGCCGTAATCGCCGAACATGTGTGTGTGGCTTGCTTTTTAAGTCATAGATGATTGTTGATATCAATTGTTA
The DNA here is from genome assembly GCA_030762935.1 of Hymenopus coronatus. Taxonomy (NCBI): domain Eukaryota; kingdom Metazoa; phylum Arthropoda; class Insecta; order Mantodea; family Hymenopodidae; genus Hymenopus; species Hymenopus coronatus. Next base: position 27,085,267 of record CM060896.1, on the reverse strand, counting down.
CACACTTGTGTTAGTGAACACCTGTGCCACGGTAAGTATTTTTGACATTGCAGCTGTGATTGTTACTCCTGTGCGTCTAGACACTATTCTTTCGGATGGTTCTTTGACGTCGAAGCCGCGCATTGTTACTGTGTGAGTTTGTACCGCTGCATGCTTTCGCAAGTGCGACTTTTCTAGAGGTTGCCAGTGACGTAACCAACACACCCATATTATATATATATATATATATACACACACACACATACACACACACACACACACACACACACACCGTCCATCGGGACTTCAACACCAAGCGAAGACCACACCACAACTTCACACCGATCTTTCTATACACCGCAAAGAAACACGACGACGACGACGACCACCACCACCACCACCACAACAACAACAACAACAGCGAAGCATATTCCCGGCCCTGGTGAAGGCCGTCAGAATATACAATAGAGGGCCGATGCTGCTCATCCGATTCATCTTTCAGAACAAGCAACAATACACCGCAGCATACAAACTGGAATGCCGTTTCTTGGGAAAAAATTACGAACAGAGAAAATCCACACAAGGACACCACCATACAGAAGATGCTGCCAGTACAGACACACCGCTGAAAACTGCTCCTCAACACCACGCTGCCACTATTGTTACTTAATTGATGAAAGTATTAAACTCACAGTAACACTTAAAACTATTGGACATCAATGATACTGAAGCTATGAATATTCATATTTTTTAAATTTTGAAGTGAGCCTTAAATTTAACACCACTTTGTAGAAAGCATGATCTCACCCAACGCCACCGATAATGCTCCACCTGCGCAGATACGATCACTACACTGCCAATAATACAAGATACGCAAACACCACAAAGAATCTTCGACCTACATCCACAAGACAGGAAGCACACACAACAACTGAGGATTAACGCAAAAGGAACATCTCCACATCTGAACCAGTCACCAATCAGCAGGACCGCAACCATCAGTAAACATACACCACGAGAACTTCAAAAACGTCTCTGCAACAATGGGGATGCACAAACTACGATAACATTGATGTCTGTTTAAAAACCTACAAACAGCACTGCATGAGATACAAAAAAGCATCAAGAAAGCATAGACCAGCATTAAAGACCTCACGACTGTCATCTCAACACAAACACCCACTAAGAGCTTCACCAAAGACGAAACAGACAAAATAAAAAAACTAAACATCTCTTACACCAAGCAAATCATGGACAAACTCAATACGATACACACAAGCAACTGAAAAGGCTTCAACTAAACGATAAAGGGTCACTATGCAATACATGAACTCCAAGAAATGGCCAGAAACAACCAAAAAAGAAAATCTATGTGTTCCATTCACATGATTGCTCTACATATCTGCAACAAATTATTGTTAAAAAGTTTATGCTTCTATTTCTTCATGCTAATCGAGAAAAAAAGGGCATAAATAGTCTTATTACTTACTTCCTTGTCAGTAGAAGCGAAATAAGGGATACCATAGGTTAAAGTGATAGTAAAAAAGCTAGTTGCTATGTGACTGAAGTTCCTTTGTTTGTATGGACAGGAGTTCACAAATCCCTTTATGAGAGAAGTGCAAGTTTTTTTAAAGGTGAAACCAAAACAAGGAATATCTAAAAAAACTTACCAAATCCACGAAAAAGATGTATTCAATATAAATTGTGTGTTTTAACGTGCTCTACATTTTTTGTGTGGTAAGTTTTTGTCTATATCTTACGGTTCAGCAGTAGAGCAAAATTTAGCAAAATTCATCAAGAATAAAGAGGTCTTCAGAGGCTATTCCCCGAAAATTCAAGATATACACTTTACTTGTCATGTAAATAACTTTAATATACGGGGTTTTAATCAAAATCGTTGGAGCCTCTTTGAGAAAATTAAAATTTTCGAAAAAAGTTCCATGTGAAGGGTAGTTGGGGGAGGGGGATTTTCTTGAAAATCTTCGTGTCACATCCCTTGGAAGATACCAAAGCTAAATACAAAGTTTGGTTTTTAACTGACTTTTAGTTTTTGAGCTATGCTGCCCACAGACACACACACACATACACACACACAAACACACACACACACAGACATGGACATTTTTCTAAAAGTGCTTTTCTGTGTTCAGGGGGAATCAAAACATGTATTTCCGGTGAAATGTCCGTATTGAGTTTTTGGGTGCATTACAATACCTTCTCTATACACTATGTACATAGTACGTGTAGAGAAAGTAATAATACAAAATATGCTCTACCAAACAAATGTATTGTATTAATATTTTGAAATAAATAAACAAAAAAGAAAAAGTGTCTGCCGGACTAGACGAAGACTTACAGGACTAAACTATCAATAAATTAATCGCCGCTGAAGAGGAAACATCTCTAACACAGCCGTGGGTAGAACCCTAAACCCCGGTATGCTCCTCTCTGCCGCAATTTTCATTATGAATGCAGTGCGCGCAACAGTTGAGTGAGTTCGACGGGAATTTCATAGCGAGTTATTTCACAGCCGCAACTAACGTTGAAAAGAAATTATACGGCAGAATTGTTACGAAAGTCAGTTATTTTTGAGTAGATTGTAATCAGCTTCTGCAGAGCTGTTGGACAAAATATATTTTTGTTACAGTATGAAACTGACTCTCAAAATGTATTTGACATAAAAATGTGTTTTGATGATATTGGAATTGTTTATTTATTACAGCAAGTCAGCCATTTTAATTGCGATTGATCAGTGACGCATACAAATACTCATCCAAGTTGTGGAATCTTTTATTCGTTTAAATAGTGTAAGCTCTGTTTCTTAAGCCTAGAAGAGCGTCATCGTCATGTTCTTGGCAGTGGACAATTATGTCAGTGATGAAGTTTTGACGGGAATATGGGAAAGTGGAAAATAAAAAGCGTATAGATTGGCCAAAAATGGTCCCACCGGTTTAGAATGGCAATCGTGTTGTAACAGAAATACACAGTCCACAGGGCTTAAGTCCGTCCACATTCACTGACAGAGGCAATCAACTGGCGATCGCTTTACCGGATATTGAAATCAAAATTGAAATTACATCCTTATAAGTTGAACACGTTACGTCCTATGACCGACGCGATAGTATAATATTTTGTCGAGCTTCAGGTAATAATTGCAGATAATAAAATCTGATAAGTACAATTCACATGACTTTCTCTATCGGTTTTACAAACTAACTTCTTACAAAAAAATTATGCTTCTTTCTGGACTATGCTAAACGAGATAAACTTTAGCAGAATGCACTCATTACTTAGTTCATTAAAAATAGCAGTAAATTGAGGGAACATACTATGCTAAAGCGAGAGTTATAAGTTTTAAAAGCTGTCGTTATGCGATTGTCATTGAAGTTCGCTTCTTTGCATGGACCGGAGTAAAATGAAAGTAACACGGACGAATTCCTGTCAAGTGTAAACATTTTAAAATTGAAACCTATAACAAGGAATATCTAGGAAACGGTTAGCTCTACAACAAAAATGTAAAGGGTATAAATTGCGATGTTTGACGAGATCTATATTTTTGTGCAGTAACTTTTTGTCTTTCTCTAATGGTTTACCAGTTATGCAAAAGTGATTTGGAATGAAGAGATCTTCAGTGGTTATTCCCAGTAAATTCAAGATATACATTTTCTTTGTCATGTGAATAGCTTTAATATGCGGAATTTTAATAAAATCGTTAGAAAATCAAAATTTTCGAAAATATATCCATGTAAAGGATAGTTTAGGTGTTAAGAGTTCTTTTTCGTGTCGTATCTTTCAGAGATGCTACACTTACGCACCAAGTTTTGTATTTAGCGGAATTTTCGTTTTTGAATAATGCTATCCTCACACACACACACACACACACACACACACACACACACACACACACACACACGTTCACCTTTTTCTAAAACTGCTTAATTTGCATTCAAGGGGTCCCAAAACATATATTTCTGGTGAAAACTCGGTATCCAATATTTGGTTGAAATACAATATTTTCTCTACCTACTATATACGTTGTAAGTACACATGCGCTAGACAAAGTCAATTAGGAAATTTCTCGCTTTAGTGACAGTTAGTGGGCATATAAATCCTCTGGAGTAAGTAAGTTTCAGATCTGTAAGTTCCAGATTTCCTTCTTGTTGGACACATCAAGGTAAAGGTATTTTCCACTCGCAAGGAAACAATTGCGCAATTAAAATCTTCCATTCTTCAAGAAGTTGCAGACATCTGTTTGACATGCTGATAAGTGTGATAGAAGCTTCCTGAGGTGGCTACATACATACTTGTAAAGTGAATAGAGAGAAAGGAGGACATTTAAGGGATGTACTTTTCAAAAGTAATCTGTTATAAAATGGACAAGTATGGACATTGTTTTCAATCAAACTGCGTTTCTAGATATGGAGTCATTCTTCTTTAATTCATTGTTCTTTTTTTTATTTTCTCTTGCACGCTTGCACAATGTACATAGTAGGTAGAGAAGGTATTGTATTCCTCCGAAGAATTCGATACCGAGATTCCACGTAAATATATATTTTGGGGACCTCTGAATAAAAACGTTTTAGAAAAATGTGTATGTATGTGAACACCGTAATCAAAAACGAAAAGTCGGTTAGATACCAAGCCTGATATTTAAATTCAGTGTCTCCCAAGGATGCGACACGAAGTCTTTCGAGAAAAATCCGCCATCTTAAACTACTCTTTACTTGGAGCATTTTTTTAAATTTTTTATTTTCTAATAAAGACTCTGGCGATTTTGATTAAAATGCCGTATATTTAAGATGTTTACATGGCAAATAAAATATCTATCCTGAACTTCTTGGGGATAGCCCTTTATTCTGAATGACTTTTGTATAACTGGTTAACCGTAAGAGAAAGACAAAAGCATACTACACAACTGTAGATCTCGTTAAAACACACAATTTATGTCATACACAGTTTCTTTTTGTTTTTGTGTGTGTGTTTTTTTTTTTTTTTTTTTTTTTTTAGCTGGCCTTTGCAGAGATATTACATATTGGTGGTTTAGTTTTAAAATCTAATAGCAACAGAATTTAAAACATTTGGTTGCCGCTTTATCCTAGTGTATTCTCTTATATCGCGTCTACCTATAATGAGTTAACTAATACTGCTGTCTATCTCGATAAGTGGATATTAGATGAATGGAGATTTATGCAGCCAAAGCAATACCCCTGGAAGGAAATAACAGAACTTCAACAATTTTATTTACTGATGTCCATGTCTTAATGACAAGGAGGGAGGATGTGTCCAAACTTAATAGTGTTTTAAAAACATACAATATAGAAATCTTTTGCACTAAAGCAAAAATATTAGTGATGGAGGGTAAATGTACAAGAAGAACAAAAATCGTAATTGAAGACCAAATTATAGAGCAAGTGCGAAATTTTAAATGTCTTGCGTGTAATTTAAGTATCGATAAAATAAATCTTAATGTAGAGGAAGATATACAGTAGTATAAGAGAATAAATAGAATAATAAGAAAAAAAATTTAAAGTATGTGTCAAAAGTGTTAAAATAAGCTTGCATAATATGCTATGAAAATCTGTACTTCAGTATGGAAGTGAAATACGAAGTTTGAGAGCCCAAGATAAAAACCTAATTGAAATTGCAGAAATGAGGTTTCTCAGATCTGTTGAAAAAAATTATCTTACCACACAAAATTAAAAACAAATAAATGCGAGATAAATTAAAAACTGAAAGTATAACGAAGAAAATTGATAACTATCAAAGAAAATTGTACCACCGTGTGGAAAGGATACCATTTTACACACTGCCAAGGCAGGCTTTGTCTTACCAACTTGGAAAGCGTGCGTGACCTGGGTCGACCAGAACACGATGGAGTGACAGCAATTACCCAGTCCCTGATGGGAAGAAGAAGAAGAATCATCTTTAATAAGAATTTTTTTTTCAGAATAGATGGAACAAGACTTGTGAATGGAACATGTTAGATGTTTCTTTTTTTTTTTTTTTACTCCCTCTAGCGCATATGTACATCGTACGTAGTAGATGGAGAAGGTATTGTAAGACAGAGAACGAATTATATTTCATCCAAAAATTCAATATCGAGATTTCACCGGAAATGCTATCTTCAACCGAAAATAAGCATTTTTAGAAAAAGGCCAGTGCGTATATCTATGTGTGTGTGTGCCTGTGTGTGCACGCGCGCGCCTGTGGACAGCATAACTCAAATATGAAAAGTCCGTTAAATACCAAGCTTGTTATTTAAGTTTAGTATCTCCCAAGGATGCGACAATAAGATTTTAAGAAAATCCGCCCAAATTACCATTTATTTTGATTCTCTCAAAAATGACTCTAAGGATTTTTATTAAAATACCACATATTACAGATATTTATATGACAAATAAAATGTAACTCCTGAATTCTCTGGCAATAGGTCATTCTGGATGACTTTTGTGTAATTTTCATACATACATACATACATCCATACATCCATCCATCCATCCATCCATCCATCCATCCATCCATCCATCCATCCATCCATCCATCCATCCATCCATCCATCCATCCATCCATCCATCCATCCATCCATCCATGAATCCATCCATCCATCCATCCATCCATCCATCCATCCATCCATCCATCCATCCATCCATCCATCCATCCATCCATCCATCCATCCATCCATCCATCCATCCATCCATCCATCCATCCATCCATCCATCCATCCATCCATCCATCCATCCATCCATCCATCCATCCATCCATCCATCCATCCATCCATCCATCCATCCATCCATCCATCCATCCATCCATCCATCCATCCATCCATCCATCCATCCATCCATCCATCCATCCATCCATCCATCCATCCATCCATCCATCCATCCATCCATCCATCCATCCATCCATCCATCCATCCATCCATCCATCCATCCATCCATCCATCCATCCATCCATCCATCCATCCATCCATCCATCCATCCATCCATCCATCCATCCATCCATCCATCCATCCATCCATCCATCCATCCATCCATCCATCCATCCATCCATCCATCCATCCATCCATCCATCCATCCATCCATCCATCCATCCATCCATCCATCCATCCATCCATCCATCCATCCATCCATCCATCCATCCATCCATCCATCCATCCATCCATCCATCCATCCATCCATCCATCCATCCATCCATCCATCCATCCATCCATCCATCCATCCATCCATCCATCCATCCATCCATCCATCCATCCATCCATCCATCCATCCATCCATCCATCCATCCATCCATCCATCCATCCATCCATCCATCCATCCATCCATCCATCCATCCATCCATCCATCCATCCATCCATCCATCCATCCATCCATCCATCCATCCATCCATCCATCCATCCATCCATCCATCCATCCATCCATCCATCCATCCATCCATCCATCCATCCATCCATCCATCCATCCATCCATCCATCCATCCATCCATCCATCCATCCATCCATCCATCCATCCATCCATCCATCCATCCATCCATCCATCCATCCATCCATCCATCCATCCATCCATCCATCCATCCATCCATCCATCCATCCATCCATCCATCCATCCATCCATCCATCCATCCATCCATACATACATACATACCCACATACACACACATACATACATGCATACATCATACATACATTCATACATTCATACATACATACATAATACTACATGCATGCATACTTGTGGGCTATAGTTTCAATTTTAAGCTCCTTGAATTTTTCTCAAAGTAGATGACAGCTTATTTTTTTCGTCGCTCTTTTTTGACTCCAAGCAAGCAAAGAGAACGGAATTTCAGTGTTTCACATAGCGAACAGCTTTAAAAAGATTTGACTATCGCTTATTTTCCTTCTGATTACAAACAGACAAATAAAAATATCAATTCTCTTTACGTTTATTTCGATTATAATGACGTGGATAAAATAATATTTTTTTGCAAGAAAAAATTGTCTGGGGAACACCTAGTGAAAGTCTTGTGAATGGATCACATCAGATTTTTTAAATTATTATTTTGCATTAGGTGTCCTTAAAAATGTATTCCCGGTGAAATTTCAGTTTCCAGTTTTTGGGTGGATTGCAATAAGTACATTCACTACGTACTATTTACATTGTATATGGTACAGAAAGAAATAATGCCCTTGCTTATATAATATAAGAATTTTAGATTTTTAGGAAATGTTACTACATTTGTTAGAAAGCAAAAGACGCCAGGTTGCGCAAAGTAGCTACATATTAGCCGTGTAGAATTGAAGGTGTAATAAAGACCCTCATTAACTCTCGTCATGACTTTTGGGCCACATTAACGATGCTAACTACATAATTAACATTTTTTTTTGTCTGTTATATTTATGAATGAGGCTTGCTATGAAGAAAACAATAAAGGGCGTCCTGTGTTTGCCGCGCACTCTGTCTGTGTTCGGAGTGGCACTAATTTCTCGCATGAAGGTTTTATTGCACCCCCATACTACACCAAACATGGGGTGAATTTTCATGCAAAAAGCGACATGAATGAAAATATGCGAGAGTTGTTGCTCTTGTTTTTCCCCCCACCACAGGGAAATTTATGCAGCAATGTTATAGAACCACACTCAGCCCTCGCTTGCTGTACCCGTTGTCATTAACGAAGAATCAAGATATACATTTTATCTGTCAGGTAAATATCTTTAATATACGAAATTTTAATCAAAATCGTTACAGCCATTTTTGAGAAAATCAAACTTTTTAAAAAAAGCCCCATGTAAAAGGTAGTTGGGGGTGGGGGGATTTTTCTCAAAATCTTCGTGCCGCATCCCTGGAAGATACTAAACTTAAATACCAAGTTTGGTATTTTACCGACTTTTCGTTTTTGAGTTATCGTGTTGACAGACACACGGACACACACACGGACCTTTTTGTGAAAATGCCTTTTTTTGGATATTGGGGACCCTAAAACATATATTTACGGTGAAATCTCGGTATCGAATTTTTGGGTGGAGTGCAATACTCTCTCTATACACTATGTATATAGTGCGTATGGAGAGGGTAAAAAGGGCAGGCACTAACAGTGCTAGAATTGCTACATGAACTTCAAACCGTGTGCAAGTTTCCTTACAAAAGGTATTCTCTTAGGCAGTTAGTTGTTTGTGAAGTTATGGTTCATAGCAGCTCCTACTCCTGTATCTGCATTAATTCATTCTGTAACTTCGGTTACAGCTAGTTTATTTATTAATTCGGTTCAGTAAGGCTTTTCCTAGATGTTTATTAAAGTTCTTAAAATTTCCTTGATGATCATTAAAATGCTTTCGCATATTAAATAAAGAGGTGCGTAATTCAAGCCCCCACACCTCTGGCTGCGCAGAGAGCTATGCGTATCGGAAATAGAAGATTTTCTTGGAGGGCAGAAGGCGTGCGAGGTCGCGCGCAATACATTGATTGCAATGGGGAAACAGAGAAATTTAAAACAGCTATGATTACGTCATGAAGATACCTGATTTGGAAATAATTGCGAAAACACGTTCTTTATGATCATCAGCATTTATGCACATGGATTAGACCTTGAATGTCCGGTTGGGGATTGAATAAAATCACTTCATTGACTAGAAGGAATTTCATCCCACAACTGAACAAAACAAAAGTAAGTATTATAATTAGAGTTGAATATCGCATACTTGCGTATAAAGTGCTTTACAAAACGGGATGTAAGCATCACCGAAAGTATAATTCGACTTTAATTCTGTTTTTCGCAGTTTCTTCTCACTGATTCCATGTATACTGTCCGCTTTTTTACTTTCTCTACACGTGATGTGCCTACTTAGCGTATAGAGAAGGTATTGTACTCCACCCAAAAAAGATACCTAGATTTTACCAGAAGTATACGTTTTAGGGTCCCCTGTATAAAAAAAGGTCCGTGTTGGTGTTTGTGTCCATGAACACGATAACTCAAAAACGAAAAGTCGGTAAAAACTCTAACTTGGTATTTAAGTCTAGTATATTCCAAAGATACGACACGAAGATTTTGAGGCAAAAGCCCCAGCCCAAACTATCCTTTACGTGGACAAATTTCGAAAATTTAGATTTTCTAAAAAATGGCTTTAACGATTTTGATTAAAATACCGTATATTAAATATATTTACATGCCAAATAAAATGTATATGTTGAATTTTCTGGGAATAGCCTTTGGGACCTCTTTATTCTGGATGAATTTTGCATAACTAGTAAACCGTAAGAGATAAAAAAAAAAAAACACAAAGAAACAACAATAACAAAAAAACAACTTGCTGCACAAAAAACGTAAATCTCGATAGAACCACAATTTACTTCATATACATTTTTTCGTGAAGTTGAGAAATCCCTTGTTATAGGTTTCTGTTTTAAAATATTTACTCTTACGGGAATGGGCCATCCATCACCTAGCACTTTAAAGAAACGCATTTCATACATATGAAACCAGTAAGATCATGTCTGCTAATCGATTAGTATGAAGTAGATAGAAGAATAAACTTTTTAACAATAATTTGTCAAGATATGTAGAGAAATTTATATGAATGGAACACATTGGATATTTACTTTAATACTCAAAGTCTCAACAAGAATTATAAAGATGAGTCAAGTCTGTAGTAAAGCGGTCAAAATGCTGGATTAAAAATGCAAAATATGCAGCGCTCGATTCTAAGCTGAAGAAAGAATTCTTATTTAAATATTATTCCAAGAGCCTATAAATATGAATGCGATAGTTAATGTGTGTTTAGTAAATCGAGAATGTATACTTCAACAATTTAAGCAGTTGTTATAGTAGGTCAAAATGGTGATACTGCCATATTACCTAAGGTGTATGTAAATAAAAACAAACATAAATAAAGCGCTTTAGCATAAAAAAAACGCATGCGATACTGGATTTACAGAGACAGTATATGCACAGTATAAAATTAAAATAGATGGGAAATTAGGTACCTGTATTCCTCTTCAGTAAATTGTATTCAATACGTTAGTAAGCATTTGTGGTACATTTGTGATAGATGGATAAGATATATAAATATAACATTCGAACTAATTACTACTTAATGTAGTACATTTTATGCAAAAATAATTAAACTTGCTAACCTATTGATTCATGATCAAATTGATTTAAAGAGATGCTGTCTGACTATTTTCTTGTGCAGTACATTACTGTAAGATTTTGCTGCTTGCTAACACCTGAGTTTTACATAAAAGTTTACCACCAAGTTCTTAAAATGTGGTTTTCGGGGTACAGAAAGCCTTTTCAGCGTACTGAACATATGGCAAAAAGCATGCTCTGCCCTCCAGTTGAGATTTCGCGAGAGGTTTCAATTTGCGGCGGCGACACTAGCGCCGACGGTGTGTCTAGGTAATTAATTCCAAGTTCTTTGACATAATTATGGGATCAGCAAGTTTTGTGGCATGGAGATATCGGTATTGAGTAGACTATCGTATTACAGGCACGAAAGGTATCATATAGTTTATTTAGATGAATCTTGGTAGGATACTCATGATGTAAGAAAAGGTTCAGATGACGGCAGTTGTTCTTGCTGCCGTTCAGCTGCTGTGTCACGTGGAAAAAGAATCGTGTTCTTGCATGCAGGCGGTAACCAAGGGCTGGACAGATGGCTGCTTATATTTGTCTTGTAAAAATATTCGGGAATCTTTGGCTGACTCACATCCAAGATGAATGCTGAAATATGTTAAGCTTGGTTCAAGAACACACTTTTGAGAGCCATTTTTCCTAAGAATGTTATTGTGTTAGATAATACTATAATCTGTGTCAAGTTAGTTCTGTCCTGATGTCAATAACAAGGCGGAGCTGGCTCAACTCGCCACGTGTCAATGGTAAATGTGCGCACATAAGTTTTGCGACACTAGCGATATAAATCAGCAACCTGTGGAGACTACTTTGAGAAAGGTGGCAATTGTACTGAATGAACTGCATGCAAAATTTTATTTAGAGTCGATGGTTCATTTCTGAAAAAAACAATCATGAACTTTACCGCGAATAGCACTTTTCGCAAAATCATCGTATTTCTCCGAATGTTTTTTATACTTACGCGATTTTCCCGATGTTCTTAGGCTTCCGGATTCTTGCTGTTCCATTCTAACACTATGCACACTAAATGCAGAAACGCCAAGAAGATCACCCGTTTCTTTTTCGATATTTTTTATGGCCGATTCGGCGTTTCCTTCTTTAAGCACCGCGAAACAATGCGCGACCATTCGCCTCTCGACACTTTTTAATGGCTTGCCTCGGTTGTACTTTATTATGGCTAAAGCACCGGTCTGTTCCATGATCAAAAGCTTACTGCTTTTAAACTGCATATAGCAAGTCCCCTGGGCTTGTGTGACATGCGATATGTACAGGAAATGCAGTCTTAAATAACACATTACCTGAGGCGACCCTGCACTATAAACAACAACAGTTTAATCAGCATTCACCTCGAAAATTGCCGGTTATTTAAGAGAGCTGTCTGGTACAGGCTTGTAACTTGTTGTGGATATAATACCAAAGTTGTTTAGTAATATAAGTTAGCTGCATTTTATTTAACAGTAATAAGTTAATAAAGTCAATATATAATTTCGCCGGTCTAATCTATATGTTTTTTATAGAATGTGTACGTCTGTTGTAAATATTACTTTCAGAATTCACGAACCCAGAGCCATCACCCTGGTATTACCTTTTATAAGAATCGAAACATTTGCATACGTTTCTCTCCGAAACTAACTCGTGCAGAGCAGTGATCTGAAAACTATTACAGTGCTGTACGTTTAGGAGGCTGTTACAATATGCATCCACGTAAAAGTTAACACCCCATTACCTTCCCTGACCCAATCAACAGTATAACGCTCTTTTGCTTCAGTATCTCTGTCTCTCTCTCTCTCTCTCTCTCTCTCTCTCTTCCCTCCCATGTGTTGACATCAGGACTGAACTAACTTGACACAGATAATAGTTATCATTCCCGACTAAAGATAAAAATTCTCACAATGTCCAGCAGAAAAGACGAGATGATCAGTTTCATGAAAGATTCACTAGATTTACCCAGTCCAGTACCAATAAAAGAAATGTTTTTGGAGAAAATTTGGCAAGCCAATATACAGAAACTGTATGTAATATACGAAATGGCAAAACATCATGGCCATGAAGTTCTCAGGTTACCACCATATCACTGTTGTTTCAATCCGACTGCGCTGATATGGGCACGCCTTAAACTTGCCGTTAGAAAGCGAAATGTGATTCCCTCAATAATGTGTCAGTGTATGCAAAGTTTTGAGAGAATGTATACCAAATATAGATTCGAGTGTGTGGGAAAGATGTGTTCAGCACACCATGCAACAGGAGCGAAAATTTCAACTGCGGGATGTTTCAAACGACAATTCACTTGCTAATCTAAGAAATAAATGTCCATAGTGTAACGCGTGTTTACTTGGAGAAAACGTGACGGTGTTGCTTTCTGTGTCACTAAATACCTGCAATCTTATCGTAGCCGCGCATGTTAACAGTTTCAGCAGCACGATAATAATTTTCTTGTTTATACTGGATTACTTATAACACAGAATTGCGACTTCATTACCGCGTTTTCACTGAACGGCTTTAGTTCATTAACGATCGTTGCTATTCATTTATTATGTGAGGTCAAGTCATGCATAATAACAAAAAGAAGAAGAAGGTGTGATGAGTTTATGAAAACTGCTTTGTGTAAAAAATAGCATTGCAATCAAACTGCTAGAGGTTAGGGTGCTACTTAGTACTGCATTGTCTAGAGTCTAGACCAGTATTTCCCAGCCTTTTGAAGTCACGGCACCCTTGGGAATAACATTAAATACTAGGGGCACCCTTCCTTGAATCAAAAGAAAATTAAGCTTAATATGTTAATTTATTGAAATATTATGTAATAATAACGTACACCATAACATAATACAGTAAACTTTACAACAATCACTGGGTAAAAATACATCAATAAATTTTGTTCGATTAATGATTAATGTGAAACTTGTGATTGATGTTTAGAGCACAGATATGTGATGTCGGGTCTTACAGTTGACAGTGAAACACGCAAATCATCCTCAAGGTTATTCAGTCTATTTCTTGCTTTGCATTTTATTATCACCATAGCAGAGAAGGCTTGCTCGCATAGATAGAATGTTGAAAAAGGCAAAAGTGCGTTAATTGCTTTCTTCATTAGTTTAGGGTACTCCTCTCTCTGTTGAAGCCAAAAACTAGCCACCGACGCCTCAGTCTTGGTGAACTTACCTTTGAGTGTGGAATCAGCGCAAAGATCAATAAATTCATCTCGTTCGTAAGCAGTGAAATCTATTTCCTCTGCACTATCTACGAAATCAAATGGTGAGACAACCCAGTCGCGATTCGTAGTGCAAATAGTTGGAAAGTACGCATATATTGCATCTTGCAATCTTGATAAGTGATCACAAATGCGGTCTTTCAGCTTACCCAGATCTTTATCTCCTGCCACATTAAGAAGAGATGGAAAGTTCGACAAATCTCCTTTTGGAACTGCAGACTTCCAAGAACCAAGTTTTCTTTTAAAACCTTTCATTTTATTGGTTGAGGAGATTATTGTTTCATGTCGACCCTGCAGCGAAACATTCAGTTCATTCAGCCTATGAATAATATCTGCCAGATACGACAGTTCAAAACACCAAGAATCACTTAGTAAGAGCTCAAGAAATGTGTCTTGATTTTCATCCTTAAAAAAAGTTTTTAGCTGTTCTTTAAGTTCGAGAAACCGGTTCAATACACGACCCCACGACAACCACCTTACTTCTGTGTGAAGTAACAATGAGGTATGAGCTGCATCCGTTGCGCGACATAACTGTTCAAAAATTCTGCACTTTAAAGGTCGAGACTTCATATAGTTCACCATTTTCACAACTTGGTTAAACACTTCAGCAAAATTTTCATTACACGCTTTCACGACTAATGCCTCTCTATGCAGAAAACAGTGAGTTATAATAATGGATGGATTTTCATTGATAGCCTTGGCAGTACAACCTTTAATTTTTCCAGACATAGATGGTGCACCATCTGTACATATACCACAACAGTCTTTCCATGAAAGATCATGGTCATTGAGATAGGAATTAATAGAAACGAAAATATCATGGCCTTTGGTTGTAGTCTCCAGCGGTCTACAGAACAGAAACTGTTCACTAATATATGTTTCATCAATATATCTGATAAAACCAAGGAGTTGCGGTTTGTCACCAATATCGAGACTCTCATCTACTTGCAAAGCAAATGTTCTATAACTTTTTATTTTCTCCGTGACTTTTCCGTTGATATTGCATGCCATGTCAGAAATCCTATGCGGCTGATTGTGTTGTTGGACAGAAGAACTTTCGAAATTTGATTAGCTGCTCCTTCGCCAAGTATTGTTGAAACTATAACTTGACATGCAGGGCCAATGATTTCCTCTCCAAGAGTATGAGGTTTCTTTTTTTTAGCTATCAGTTCTACTACTTTAAATGAGGCTTCAAGAGCAGTATCACCTATGGTCATTCTCTTTACCATTCGCACAGCTCTTTTCTTCTCCCCTTCTAATGTATGTGAAAAATACATTACACTTTTCTGTGACACACTAGGATGCTTTCTTGTAAGATGCCGCTTCATTTGGCTAGGTACCATGGCCTCGTTGCTAAGTGTTTCGCCACAAACTAAACACACAGGGATAGGGTTTTCCTCGTTGTTATTCCACTTAAATCCATACGCTAAGTAACTGTCCTGGTATGTTATTTTCTTTCGTTTGTCTTCTTTGTGTGGTGAATTCGACGGTCCCGGGAGAAACTGTAAGATTTGGCTTCTTAAAGCAAGCAGTAGGAGCCGACTGTTCACTTTCACTGTCCTGGCGTTTACGTTTAACAATGAACTTATCCATAGCTAAACACTGTGAATTAACGTGAGCAAGACAACTGAAAGCGCCAAGCGGCTTACACTTTTATATATTCATCTGTCGAAGTCTCGGGAATGTTCGTGAGGAAGCGAGTAGTCTCGGGAATGTTCGGCAGGGTATAGCTGTAATGCCATCTGTGGGATACTAGTATAACTGAATTATTGAAATGAATCGACCACTATCACCATCTGCCGTGCATGAGAGTAATTGATTTGACTTATTTTATTTCAAGACCTTACAAGACTTAAGGCTTCAGTAGAAGGCATTTTTTTATCTCAATATCTCGCGGCACCCCTTAGCCAATCACACGGCACCCTAGGGTGCCGGGGCACACCGGTTGGGAACCATTGGTCTAGACAATGCAAAACGAAGTAGCACCCTAACCTCTAGCAGTTTGATTCCAATGCTATTTTTTACACAAAGCAGTTTTCATAAACTCATCACACCTTCTTCTTCTTGTTGTTATTATGCATGACTTGACCTCACATAATAAATGAATAGCAACGATCGTTAATGAACTAAAGCCCATCAGTGAAAACGCGGTAATGAAGTCGCAGTTCTGTGTTATAAGTAATGCAGTATCAACAAACAATTATTATCGTGCTGCTGAAATTGTTAACATACGATAAGATTGCAGGTATTAAGTGACACAGAAAGCAACGTTGTCACGTTTTCTCCAAGTAAACACGCGTTACACTATGGACATTTATTTCTTAGAATAGCAAGTGCATTATCGTTTGAAACATCCCGCAGTTGAAATTTTCGCTCCTGTTGCATGGTGTGCTGAACACATCTTTCCCACACACTCGAATCTATATTTAGTATACATTCTCTCAAAACTTTGCATACACTGACACATTATTGAGGGAATCATATTTCGCTTTCTAACGGCATGTTTAAGGCGTGCCCATATCAGCGCAGTCGGATTGAAACAACAGTGATATGGTGGTAACCTGAGAACTTCATGGCCACGATGTTTTGCCATTTCGATATTACATACAGTTTCTGTATATTGGCTTGCCAAATTTTCTCCAAAAACATTTCTTTTATTGGTACTGGACTGGGTAAATCTAGTGAATCTTTCATGAAACTGATCATCTCGTCTTTTCTGCTGGACATTGTGAGAATTTTTATCTTTAGTCGGGAATGGTAACTATTATCTGTGTCAAGTTAGTTCAGTCCTAATGTCAACACATGGGAGGGAAGAGACAGAGAGGGAGAGAGAGAGAGAGAAAGAGAGAGAGAGAGAGAGAGAGAGAGACAGAGATACTGAAGCAAAAGAGCGTTATACTGTTGATTGGGTCAGGGAAGGTAATGGGTGTTAACTTTTACGTGGATGCATATTGTAACAGCCTCCTAAACGTACAGCACTGTAGCTGTTTTCAGATCACCGCTCTGAACGAGTTAGTTTCGGAGAGAAACGTATGCAAATGTTTCGATTCTTATAAAAGGTAATAGTCCGACACATACCAAGCTGATGGCTCTGGGTTCGTGAATTCTGAAAGTAATATTTACAACAGACGTACACATTCTATAAAAAAAACATATAGATTAGACAGAAGACCGGCGAAATTATATATTGACTTTATTAACTTATTACTGTTAAATAAAATGCAGCTAACTTATATTACTAAACAACTTTGGTATTATATCCACAATAAGTTACAAGCCTGTACCAGACAGCTCTCTTAAATAACCGGCAATTTTCGAGGTGAATGCTGATTAAACTGTTGTTGTTTGTAGTGCAGGGTCGCCTCTGATAATGTGTTATTTAAGACTGCATTTCCTGTACATCTCGCATGTCTCACAAGCCCAGGGGACATGCTATATGCAGTTTAAAAGCAGTGAGCTTTTGATCATGGAACAGACCGGTGCTTTAGCCATAATAAAGTACAACCGAGGCAAGCCTTTAAAAAGTGTCGAGAGGCGAATGGTCGCGCATTGTTTCGCGGTGCTTAAAGAAGGAAACGCCGAATCGGCCATAAAAAATATCGAAAAAGAAACGGGTGATCTTCTTGGCGTTTCTGCATTTAGTGTGCATAGTGTTAGAATGGAACAGCAAGCATCCGGAAGCCTAAGAACACCGGGAAAATCGCGTAAATATAAAAAACATTCGGTGAAATACGATGATTTTGCGAAAAGTGCTATTCGCGGTAAAGTTCATGATTGTTTTTTCAGAAATGAACCATCGACTCTAAATAAAATTTTGCATGCAGTTCATTCAGTACAATTGCCACCTTTCTCAAAGTAGTCTCCACAGGTTGCTGATATATATCGCTAGTGTCGAAAAACTTATGTGCGCACATTTACCATTGACACGTGGCGAGTTGAGCCAGCTCCGCCTTGTTATTGACATCAGGACAGAACTAACTTGACACAGATTATAGTATTATCTAACACAATAACATTCTTAGGAAAAATGGCTCTCAAAAGTGTGTCCTTGAACCGAGCTTAACATATTTCAGCATTCATCTTGGATGTGAGTCAGCCAAATATTCCCGAATATTTTTACAAGACAAGTATAAGCAGCCATCAGTCCAGTCCTGGTGTTATCATGCAGCAAAATCTTACAGCAGTGTGCTGCACAAGAAAATAGTCAGACAGCATCTCCTTAAATCACTTTTGTTCATGAATCGATAGGTTAGCAAGTTAAATTATTTTTGCATAAAATGTACTACATTAAGTAGTAATTAGTTCTAATGTTATATTTATATATCTTATCCATCTATCACAAATGTACCACAAATGCTTACTAACGTATTGAATACAATTTACTGAAGAGGAATACAGGTACCTAATTTCCCATCTATTTTAATTTTATACTGTGCATATACTGTCTCTGTAAATCCAGTATCGCATGCGTTTTTTTATGCTAAAGCGCTTTATTTATGTTTGTTTTTATTTACATACACCTTAGGTAATATGGCAGTATCACCATTTTGACCTACTATAACAACTGCTTAAATTGTTGAAGTATACATTCTCGATTAACTAAACACACATTAACTATCGCATTCATATTTATAGGCTCTTGGAATAATATTTAAATAAGAATTCTTTCTTCAGCTTAGAATCGAGCGCTGCATATTTTGCATTTTTAATCCAGCATTTTGACCGCTTTACTACAGACTTGACTCATCTTTATAATTCTTGTTGAGACTTTGAGTATTAAAGTAAATATCCAATGTGTTCCATTCATATAAATTTCTCTACATATCTTGACAAATTATTGTTAAAAAGTTTATTCTTCTATCTACTTCATACTAATCGATTAGCAGACATGATCTTACTGGTTTCATATGTATGAAATGCGTTTCTTTAAAGTGCTAGGTGATGGATGGCCCATTCCCGTAAGAGTAAATATTTTAAAACAGAAACCTATAACAAGGGATTTCTCAATTTCACGAAAAAATGTATATGAAGTAAATTGTGGTTCTATCGAGATTTACATTTTTTGTGCAGCAAGTTGTTTTTTTGTTATTGTTGTTTCTTTGTGTTTTTTTTTATCTCTTACGGTTTACTAGTTATGCAAAATTCATCCAGAATAAAGAGGTCCCAAAGGCTATTCCCAGAAAATTCAACATATACATTTTATTTGGCATGTAAATATATTTAATATACGGTATTTTAGTCAAAATCGTTAAAGCCATTTTTTAGAAAATCTAAATTTTCGAAATTTGTCCACGTAAAGGATAGTTTGGGCTGGGGCTTTTGCCTCAAAATCTTCGTGTCGTATCTTTGGAATATACTAGACTTAAATACCAAGTTAGAGTTTTTACCGACTTTTCGTTTTTGAGTTATCGTGTTCATGGACACAAACACCAACACGGACCTTTTTTTATACAGGGGACCCTAAAACGTATACTTCTGGTAAAATCTAGGTATCTTTTTTGGGTGGAGTACAATACCTTCTCTATACGCTAAGTAGGCACATCACGTGTAGAGAAAGTAAAAAAGCGGACAGTATACATGGAATCAGTGAGAAGAAACTGCGAAAAACAGAATTAAAGTCGAATTATACTTTCGGTGATGCTTACATCCCGTTTTGTAAAGCACTTTATACGCAAGTATGCGATATTCAACTCTAATTATAATACTTACTTTTGTTTTGTTCAGTTGTGGGATGAAATTCCTTCTAGTCAATGAAGTGATTTTATTCAATCCCCAACCTTACATTCAAGGTCTAATCCGCGTGCATAAATGCTGATGATCATAAAGAACGTGTTTTCGCAATTATTTCTAACTCAGGTATCCTCATGACGTAATCACAGCTGTTTTAAATTTCTCTGTTTCCCCATTGCAATCAATGTATTGCGCGCGACCTCGCACGCCTTCTGCCCTCCAAGAAAATCTTCTATTTCCGATAAGCATAGCTCTCTGCGCAGCCAGAGGTGTGGGGGCTTGAATTACGCACCTCTTTATTTAATATGCGAAAGCATTTTAATGATCATCAAGGAAATTTAAATAACTTTAATAAACATCTAGGAAAAGCCTTACTGAACCGAATTAATAAATAAACTAGCTGTAACCGAAGTTACAGAATGAATTAATGCAGATACAGGAGTAGGAGCTACTATGAACTATAACTTCACAAAGAACTAACTGCCTAAGAGAATACCTTTTGTAAGGAAACTTGCACTCGGTTTGAAGTTCATGTAGCAATTCTAGCACTGTTAGTGCCTGCCCTTTTTACTTTTTCCATACGCACTATATACATAGTGTATAGAGAGAGTATTGCACTCCACCCAAAAATTCGATACCGAGATTTCACCGTAAATATATGTTTTAGGGTCCCCAATATCCAAAAAAAGCATTTTCACAAAAAGGTCCGTGTGTGTGTGTGTGTGTGTGTGTGTGTGTGTGTGTGTGTGTCCGTGTGTCTGTCAACACGATAACTCAAAAACGAAAAGTCGGTAAAATACCAAACTAAGTATTTAAGTTTAGTATCTTCCAGGGATGCGACACGAAGATTTTGAGAAAAATCACCCCACCCCCAACTACCTTTTACATGGAACTTTTTTCAAAAATTTTGATTTTCTCAAAAATGGCTGTAACGATTTTGATTAAAATTTCGTATATTAAACATATTTACCTGACAAATAAAATGTTTATCTTGAATTTTCTGGGAATAGTCTCTGAAGAGTAGTTTATTCTGGATCAATTTTACTAAATTTTGAATAACTGCTAAGCCGTAAGAGATGGAGAAAACTTACTACACAAAAAATGTAGAGCACGCTAAAACACACAATTTATGTCTTATACATTTTTTTAATGGAGTTCGTCGTTTTTGTGACAGTCCTTATTTTTGGTTTCTGCTATGAAAAACGGATACTTTTTTCATACAGGAACTTGTCAACTCCTATACATATAAACAAAGGAACTTCATTGACATAGCAACCAGCTTTTGACTATCACTTTAACCTACGGTTGTCCCTTATTTCGCTTCTACTTACAAGGAAGCGAGTAATTAGACTATTTCTGCTATTTTATCCTGATTAGCATAAAGTAAATAGAAGTATAAAGTTTTTAAGAATTATTTGTTGCAGGGATATGGAGAAAGTCATGTGAATGGTACACATCAGATTTTTACTTTTTGTACACGTACTATCTACATAGTGTATAGACAAAGTATTGTATTGCAACCAAAAGTTCTAACCCGAGATTTCACCGAATATACATGTTTTGAGAACCCCTGAATAAAAAAAAAACAGAAAAATGTCCATGTGTGTCTCCGTGCGTGTCTGTGGGCAGCATAGCTCAAAAACGAAAAGTCCGATAAAAACAAACTTCATATTTCGTTCAGTATTTTCAAAGAATGCGACATGAAGTTTTTCAAGAAAATCCCCCCACCCCCAACTACCCTTTACATAGTAAAAGTTTTGAAATTTTTGATTTTCCCAAAAATGACTGTAATAATTTTGTTTAAAATCTCTTATATTTAAGATATTTAAATGACAAATAACGTGTATGTTTTGAATTTTCTGGAAATAGCTTCTGAAGACCTCTTTATCCCTGATTAAATAATTAAATTTGAATTTTGCATAACTAGCAAACCATAAGAGATACTCAAAAAAATAATACACAAAAAAATTGATCTCCTTAAAACACACAATTCATGCCATATACATTTTTTCGTAGAGTTGACCGTTTTCGAGATAGCCCTTCTTATTTGTATCAGTTAAAACACAAACTTTTTTTCATTCGGGAACTTAACTCCTGACCACGCAAAGAAACAAGTTTTCCATAGCAACCACATTTGATTGTCAGTTTAGCCTATGTATTCTCTTATATATCTTCTACTTTTAAGAAAAAGTAATTGGACCGTTTCTGCTAATGTTTATTTCGATTAGCATGAAGTAAATAGAAGACTAAGCTTTATTAACAATATTTTGTTGCAAAGATGTAGAGAAAGTCATGTGAATGGAACACTCAGATTTTTTATGAAACCTATACACCTCTCTATGAACTATGTCACAGGTGAAAGTATCAACCTTCTCTAACTTTGGTTTCTTGTTGCCCTTCCTGTTGTTCATTACCCAAAATAGGAATTCTCCGTACAATTTTACTGTTTGTCTGCTTAAACCTACTGGTTTAGCAGGTTCAATGATAGATTTCTTCCCCATTTTATTGGCTTCCATGTACTGAAACATATTGCGTATTATCTGCTGGGACTGCTTAATTAGTGTTCCTTAAGGTGGAATGCTTCCTTTTCCTCTTCCTTCACTTGCTGCCCCACTAGCGACACTAGAAGTAGAAACAACATTACTGGCCCCACTAATGTTATCACTACGAGAAAAACTAGCTGAATTATTGACACTATTACTATTATTTCTAGCATCAAAGTTCGATACGTCCCAAAGCCTCTACATATTTAAGAATACACAGTAAATGCCACTAGCACCTGTGAAGTTTACAAGGAAACTACATGTATGAGATGAATGAGAGTGATAATAGCAAAGACGTTGCAACGCTGTGTTTTACTTCCCATGTAGTCAACGTCTATCTGTCATCTGTGATTTATATGCATTCACTGGCTGAAAAGACGCCCTCATTGGTGCACTGGAAAACGTCGGCGACTTCCGAGAACAATCAGTGCGTTTTCTGAGATGTTTCTGTTAACAAATATAAAATGCATGCTAAGCTTTTCAGCAGCACGATAATAACCTCCCTGATAAGTTAGAATGATAAAATGATAAACTAAGATGCGCCATTGCCTGATAAGAGATTAATTTGACTGAAATACTTTGAATGTAGAGAATACATTTTTATTTAACTATCAACTAGTTTCTATGACCGTATGCCTTTATAAGTCCAGCAGCCAATAACAGAGGATATAAACATGTCATATTATTGAAATGCAGGCCAAGGTAAAGCAAACCATATGCAACTTTTATTTATATATATATATATATATATATATATATATATATATAAACACACATACACACACCCTCCCCTCAGATAACCATAATCAAATACATAGTTATGAAGAAGTTAACGTCGACCGCTTGCAGCACACAGACAACTATCAGCTCACTACAATTTAATGACAGACATTTCGAAACCATATGGCACAACTTAGCAAAAGTCGCGGTCAGAAAATATCTAGTTAGAAAGAATGGATTCGCCTTAAACTTAACTCCATGGCAGACAGTCCACAAGGGACCAAGGCCAAAAACCAAGGCGTTGCATACATACCCCCAACTCGGCCCGAAGGCGTCATGAATGGAGTGCCGGAGCAGTGCTGGAGGGTGAGACGTGATCAGCGCCTCGATTCTCTCCCGGCCGGTTAATGTGGTCTTTTCGATCTGGAGCTGCTATTTCTCAATCAACTAGCTCCTCAATTGGACTTGCAGGTAGCTCTCGAGGCTGAGTGCACACCGGACCAGGACTCCCAGTGGGGAGAAACTCCCCACGTGTGTACTGGCAATTAAATCCTGTGGCGGCCGGTCATAAGGGGCACAGGGGCACGTGCCCTCCCTACAAAAGTTTTAAAAATAATTTCTTCATAATATTTTCAGCAAAATGCTATAATGTAACTATTTTTTGTACAAATGTAAACTTTCTGTAAAGTCTTTGAGCAGTGCACAGTAGTAGTGAAAGTGGCTGCCGGTAATATTAACCAGCTGCATTTCTCGGACACAGAGGATTTTGTGGCCATTCTATGCGCAGGCGCAGAAGAGCGCAATGCTTTTAAATGTAGTTAGTTTGTCGGTGAAGGGTGCGGGAGGTTGAGAGGGGAACGTACTCTTCGGGCACGTGGACCTGCGTGGTCATTTGCCGCGCATGCGCAAAGAGAAAATAAGAACCGACAACAAGCAAAAATTAAAGTTTGAGCCAAGTTCGTGACATAATATTTAGCAAAGGATATCTTTATATATAAGACTAAAAATTAGAAACGAACCTATAGTTCCAATGGCTTCTTTATTTGAAAACAAATTCGATACCTAAACCTCCCGAATTAATTACATAAGAAAATGCTATGCGGTGAAAATTTACAATGTTGATATTCGGTAAATCCAGCAGAAGAAAACATGCATCACAACAACTGCAATCAGTGCGGTTCACTCACGTGTTTTGTATCTCCGTAAAGCTGAGAGACGAAATAGATCCACGATGTTTCAATATTTCTTCTATTTGAAGTCCGTTAGAGTTAAGATTAATGTTGATTTCCTAACGTTCTGCATTTTAAGTTTCATTTGAGAAGAGAGAAAGCTCAACTAACAATGATTAAGTAATTAGGTAGGGCATATGTATTGAATTATTGTTGGCATGTAAGCGCGCCATGGCAGCTGCCATTAACAAATATAGCTATTTTACTTGTGAAAAGTGACGCGGAGTGAAATAGAGTGCTGACTGCTGAGAGTTTCAGAACAACGAAGCCAAGAGCAAATGGATAAGAAGTTGTGATAAAAATATTTTAAATGTATTTTACAAGTTCATGAAAATAATCCAATTGTGCTGGTGAATAATTTAGTGGAATTAACTGCAGGGTATGCAGGTATTTCAGTTGCTAGCGTTGAACATGTCCGCAGACCGCAACCCGTAGAAACAAATTGGTAGTGTTAAAATTTGCCATAGGAGGGAAAAGCCTAAATTGTGTTCAGAAAGTAGGCGGCTTTGTAAAGTGTAGGATTCGTACTAGCGAGAAAGAAAGTATTTAAGATAGTTAATGGTGATCGCAGTTTACCTTACGTTAAGCCTATGGGTAGTTTCCATAATTTATTTATTGAGAGAGACGGGAGCTTCGTAACACGTGCACAAACTATTTAGATCGTGTGGAGCAGTTTTGACGGCTAGGTTCCTCATAATGAATCTTTCAAACTGAAGCTGGTATCAACTATTAATCACCTTGCTGATAAGTTGTTGATACTTTTACACGATAAACATATGAGACTTTAGAGTGAAGTCAGCCAAGTTGGTGGGAATTCTGCATTACCTGCAGCGATGACGACGGAATCCTGCTAATGTAAGAACACAGTATATGTATGTATTTTGAATTCCCAACTTTTATTCATTAGATTTAACGAACTTCATGCATGAGTATAAGCAGTAGCGTAGCCATAAATATATTAAGTTGATGCATTTGTGCAATTTTGAAAATGCACAATATATAAGATACGTTATTGAAATTTATATCAGTTATTAAGCGTAATAATATTAAATATTTTCGTCACGTATCTAAATTCTAGCTTGCAAGATGATTTAAATAATAATATTTTACTGCCTAAATTCATTGTTCTAATAAAAATGAGCTACACGATGCATTTTTCAAAATATCTTTATACAAAAATCTAGTTTTACAGTACATGAATATAGTAGTAGATTTGTCATGTTACTTTTTTATATTAGCCCTAGTTAGTGTAGAAAAATTATTACTTTTCGTACTTTCCAAAACTCTTCAGTTTTCAAAACTTAATAATTTATTCATAAAAATCAGAGCATTATTTTGAAAAAGCAATATAACCATTTTGTTTAATGTGGTTTTGGTTGAAAGTGTAAATATTTTGAATCAAATTACTGAAAATTGCAACGTGTGGAACATTTTGAGCGTGGAAAAGTGTGGGGAAAAAATTACGAGAAAATACGGTTTAAAGTTGGGAGTGCGTGATAATAAGCATGCGTCTGCGTGTCTATAGCTTCTGTTAGTTATATAAAGTTCAACAAGTAGGAAAAAACATTTTCTTTAAGTTTAGAATTCATATCATTTTATTATGAGGCAAAGTAATTTTTGAAATTTTCATCATTTTTGGTAATAGTTCACAGGGAGAACATGTCCATTTCTTTTTAAAACAATTTGAAAAAAATCAAATAATAAATATAAATTAGTCCTGTGTTGAAATATTTTAAAAACACTTAATTCTATATTTACATATTAAGGTGCAGTGATTGGAGTTAAAATTAGAATTTGCTATTACTTTTTAAAACTTTTTAGCAAAGGGGGAGAAGAATTTCATTCCCTAAAATCCCTCTAAAAAAATAAATGCATAGGCAGGAACATTTAAATTACTCCTTTAAAAGTAGACTATTTAAGCAGATATTGATAATGCATTCTCGCATTAGATATGAACGAAAAATGTCTCTTGTTACTAATTGTGCGAAATACTTGCGGTTCTCCGCATGCTCTGCGGATTAATACATTAATGGTGCTTGCATATGTTAGTGTGTTTCTTTAAAATAGCTACGGGAAAACCATGGTCCTCATTAAACCGTTACATGTGTTTTGGCGTCTTTATTAGTGTTACGCTATTGGTCCCAACACCATTCAAAGTGAATTACAGTATAATTTCTCTAGAGTTTAGCTCTATTCGTGTGAAGAATATTAGCTCAATATGAATAAAGTCAGTGAATTAATTGGAAAACAATTGAATTTCGAGACTAGAGTTGATGACAAAGCTTTAGGTCCGCCGCGGCCGGACATGATTATTGTGCAACAGACGGAAGGAAAAATTAGAAATTTTATCAGAAAATTTAATAGTGGCATGTATGATAAAGCAAAATGGCTTTGCGAATGCGAAGAGAGAAATGCTCTTTTTTGCTTTTCTTGCATTCTTTTTGGTGGTGATGATGTATGGAGCACAACGGGTGTAAAAGACTTAAAGCACTTGAATGAGAAACTAAAAAAACACAGTGAATCCAAGAAACACCTAAATAATGAAATGGATCTCGCGCTTCTAGGTGAGGTGGATATAAGGATACAATTAGACAATGGCTACAGAGCTTCAGTTCGTAAACAGCATGAACAGATATAGATATATTTTATCTCGCTGATAGATT
Organism: Hymenopus coronatus; assembly: GCA_030762935.1. Classification (NCBI taxonomy): domain Eukaryota; kingdom Metazoa; phylum Arthropoda; class Insecta; order Mantodea; family Hymenopodidae; genus Hymenopus; species Hymenopus coronatus. The sequence continues at coordinate 27,058,074 of CM060896.1, read as the reverse complement.
GCGTGAAGTTCTGTGATGCGTTTGAACTTGCGCTCCGCGGCCATGACGAATCCGTTGAATCAGACAATGCTCGGTTTAGTCGATTTCGTAGCCAGTTTCGATATTGCGATGAAAGAACGTTTAGAAACTGCAACTGTTTTTAAGGGTACGTCGAAGACCATCCAAAACGATATACTTGATGCTATGCTCGCAGAGTGTCAAAGTTTCATAATGAATGAAATTAATGCAGCTGATCACTTAGCCATCCAAACAGATGAGACAATAAACAATGCAACAAAAATGCAGGTGGTGCTTATATTTCGCTATCATATTGATGGCGAAATACACGAGCGATTTTGGGGTTTCTTTCAAGCGCTCAGTCATACGGCCGAAGGTATGAACTCCGGAATTTTGAGTGAACTAATTAAGTTAGGAATTGTAAAACTCCTGAAAAACTAATTTGTCAAACATTTGATGGTGCAAGCGTAATGAGTGGTGCGCAAACTGGTGTACAAGCGCGCACTCAAGCTAATTTTGTTCACTGTTATGTGCATGTTGGAAATTTGATCATGCAGAAAGCTACATCACACATAACAGAAGTGAAGATATTCTTTAGTGATATTCAGGGCATGTCGTCATTTTTCAGCCGTTCTAGTAAGCGCACAGAAGTGCTAGATAGAGTTGTTAAGCAACGTTTACCAAAAGCAACTCCAACGCGTTGGCATTTTCAGGTGCGCGTAGTTAATACGGTGTTTGAAAATAGAGATGTTCTTATCGAATGTTTCCAAATATTCTGCGAAACAGAAAACGACCAAAACACTGAAAGACAGGCTTCTGGTTTCATCAGATTGCTCAACGATGCTACCTTTGTGTACTGGGTGAACTTCTTCCACAGAGTAATGCCGCACGTGGATATTCTGTTCTCCCTAATCCAAACGAGCAATAGTGCTAGTGTCTGAATTCTTATCAAACGTTGTTCACAACATTAAAAGAATTCGATCAGATTTAGGGGAAACTGATGACGGAACTCCAGTTCCTGCCAAGCGGCAGCGAACTATTGAGCAACGAAAACGAATATTGTATGTAATGCAGAAGAAAGATTTCGTTTCACGGGTCATTTAGCAGCTGCCAAGCTGTTCCAGGTATCAAATTTTGAAGGATTTTGCAGTCGGTTTCCGGTTAAGGATTTTGCGGCAAATGTAAAAACATTCCCGAAAGTGAACAAAGCCGCACTCAAAACTGAGCTATATTCAAGAGTAGACTTGCGTGTGGCAGATGGGGCTGCAGCGCTTTTGCAACTTTTTCTGCGTAATAATATGCAAGATACATTCCGTGAATGTGTGTATTTATTAAGCATTATTGTTACAATTCCAATGTCGACAGTAGAAAGTGAAAGCTGCTTCTCTACTTTAAACCGCATAAAACCATTCCTGAGGAATACAATGAGCCAGGATAGACTAACAGCCTTGGCTATGCTTTCCATTGAAAGTAAAATGGTGCGTTCGATGCCTGACTTCAACCAGCGAGTTATTGATGTTTTTTCTCAAGCAAAGGATCAAAGGATGGAATTCACCTACAAATAGAAAGGTTAGTATATTTATACAGTCAGCATGGCATTTTACCACTGACAGTTTCTAGTATAAACTCATTTTAGCAAAACCTTATATTGTGCCCCACCAGATAATTGACCATGAGCCGCCACTGATTAAACCCGGTCTCCCGCTTGGTAAGCAACCGCGCTAAGGAAACGAACAGGTACGGTTTAACTCAAGCCATTTTAGCTTACTCCTCGAGAGGTTGGTATGGAGAGACTAACGTAAAGAAGCCTGCCTCGGCAGGGTGAGGGTAGCGTCTGCCTTACATTCAAGAGGTCGTGAGTTCGAATTTCGCTTGAGGTGAATGAAGTTTTTTCGATGTTTTCCCTATCTTAGGAAGACGAATGTCGGGTAGCTTTAAGCACCAGGAAACACGAGATTATTTGAACATCATTTCGCCGTCTTCATTCATCGTCCGCCATGACCAACCAGGGCAAGAGAGGTAAATTCTTTTACATATGCTGTTAATGAAATACACCCAAATATTTTCAGAGCAAGTGGAGATAGCTTAAACAAGTAATTTGAGATAGGAAGAAAGTTGTGCCCATAGGTTTCGAAAGTGCCAGTACATCACTGGCTAATGATTGAGTGCACAACACACGAAAATGAAGAAACGTGTCAGACATATCACCCTCTGACGCAATGGTTGTGGCACTGGATTTCAAGTTAAAGGTAATGGAGTTCAAGTCTCATTCATTTCTATGTCTTGTTTAAGGTTTTAATTTCTAAATGCATGGTTTTTATTTCAACATACGTAGTACAATGTATTAGTACAACTAATTACAATTCGTTCTTGCAAAGGCTGAATCCTGCATAATACAATTTTCACATGCTGTATTTCAAAATAGGAGGTAGTTTAAAGGGCGAACGAACGTAAATAAAATGACAAATATTAAATGCAAGTCTTTACATCTGTTTTGTAGGAACCTCTCGAAATTATGACCTGCGTTTTCAATGCAAAGTTGACAGTGGCGAAGGAACTATTGTCGTTCGCTATCCAAAATGTCTTGTGTTTGTCGAATAACCTCACATGTCTGCTATTATTCGGGGAGCTGGGTCCTATTCTGAGGTGATGGGTGTTGCATACACCATGGAATTGAAGTGACCCTTTAAAAAGAAAGCAATTGGTTTGAGGTCGGGAGAGCGAGGTAGCCATACTACAGTTGGACTCCCCCTTCCGATCCATCGGGCAGAATAAACATGGTTCAAACACTCTCGCACAGCCAGGGAGAAATGGGCTGCAGCTATATTTCATGTAGCCACATTCGACGACGAATATGAAGGGGTACAGTTTCTAATTAAGAAACAGGTAAAATGTCCGTAACACATGAAGATAAACATGTCCATTTAACCAAGGGGAAAGAAGATGTTGACCAATGATATGGTCTGAAATAATTCTAACCATATGTTCACTGAAAACGGCTGCTGGTGACTCTTCTCCATGGCAGCATGTGGATTGACATAGTCCCACCTATGGCTGTTTCTTGAATTGAGAACTAGACCTTCCCTGGTGAACATGTCCTCATGAGCAAGCAATACTGATGAAAAGAAATCTGGCTGCTGGAGTAAAGCCCATCAACAAAATTATAGCCAAGGGCCAAAATCTACCGGCCCAGTGCTTGCACCTTCTGGCGCGTAATGGGAAAGTAATTCTTCATGTAAGGCTTTGCGACCGTATTTTAGTACGACGCATATATTATTAGTTTAATCATTAGTTTGTAATACTTACCTTAAATATATAATTAGGGGAACGCAGTATCGTGGAGGGTAGAAAATCCCTTTTGTACTCGTCAAGGCAACAGGCTTTGTTGAAAATAACACAAATTTTAATGCATTTGGGACATAAGTAACAACCCTTAAGAGGAAGTTAGGTACTCTCCCTTTGGAACTGGAGAAAGGGAATTTTGCATTGTAGAACAAGGTCACGTGGGTGTAAAGTAAAGAACAATCCCCGATAGTCACGTGATAACGCCACTTTACGTGCCCTTTTTCAGTCAACCAAAAAGGAGGGCAAAACTCTGACCTTTTTGTATATAAGTGATGTGCGGACAAGAAATCAGGATAGTAAGATTCACAATGTAGCTAACAGGGTTCGGAACGTTTACAAGAGACTCACAGGCTCCTAAAGTAAGACATAATGTAGGCAATCGCGCGCCGTGTATTGCAGAATATAAGTGTGTTATAAATTAATCTGACGGGCAATCATCATCGTGAATGTTACAAGGACCGAGAAACTCCAGACTACAGTGATTAATGCAAAGTTATAACAGCTCCGTAAAAGTGGAATTAGCACGTAATTATTGGAGTATACCAATTGTTACATACCCTTGTCATTCTTTCCCCCCCCTGAGTAAGAGACAACTCATGGTCTACTAGAACAAACTTCGCTGGTGCAACCAAAGGAATCTGTAAGGTATGTACACCTAATGTAGAGAAATTCACTAGGATTAACCCGCGACCGACTCCAGGCAGACTCACCTGACAGCGTCATACTGACACCACAACAAAGCCACGACATATTGGCACTCGAACGTTGACGCTACTAAAACAAATCTAAGACACCTTGCCATACGCTAACATTGTTAGTGCGCAGTGAACGTGCAATAGCGCGCGTATGGTAGATGGCTCTTCTGCAATACTACGCAGAGCATTCTCCTCAAATTGCACTGTGCGGCGAGTTCGTGCTACACCCGTATCGCCCCTCTTGTAAAATGTCTATCGAATGGATTGGAACCTTATGTGTTGTGTTTGGCCCCTGTGCAGTGCGGCGGCTAACCCATTACATCTTTATTCACCGTAAATAAGGTGCATAATATCTGCTAGTTTGGAAAAGCTACATTCATGCTCCATGTTGTCCTGCAAGCAATCCTCGGCACACTAACTACATATAAAAAGACGAAGAAAAAAATATGACTAAAGGTGATCGAACCGATGACCTAAGGTATATCAGCTTTCGGCGTTACAGACTACCCCACCAGAACAGTTAGAAAAAAAACTTCCAGAGTAGGCTACATAATACAAGAAGACAATGTTCATTGTCACACTGCCAGGTGATTAGTCCGAGATTTGAGAGATATTTGTGGCATTAAATCTTAAGAACAGTAATGTTTAGCTGCTGAAAATCGATATTTCTACGCTCGAAGAGCATATTTAGAGGCACTCTAAGTCGATTTTTCACACCGAGTTATCAGCATCTGAAAGCAATACGTTTAATACTATTTAACTGCGTTATGTTTAAGCCGCGGACCATAAATTGCATATCTCAAATTACTTATATCAGTCACATCTACTATCTCTCAAGTTATTTCAATGAAATTTATGTATGTGTATATATGTAAAATGAATCGCTGAAATGTATGTACGCGTTTCACTTCCGAACGACTGCATCAAATTGAACAATTCTTTTCTTGTTGTGTTCATTATTGTCACGACAAGGTTTGTGGAAAAGAAAATGTTTAAAAATAGGACGGAAAAGTATTTAAAATCCTATAATAAGAATAAAAACCGTGGCAAGTGAACACATTTCGGTTAATAGCCACCAGATAACAGTGGTATCACGGTCATTTGTTGCTAAATGGTCGTAGTACTGCTATATTTTTCACTCCCCATTCGATGTTAAGGTAACGCACCAGTTTATCGACACAATGACGCAATGCAGCAGTGAAATTCAAATACATTTTTATATATTAACTGTCCTTTCCTTACACCTATTGTTTAAAATAAAGCAGAAACGAAACTTTCCTAACCATGAACACCTAGAGTAAGTAAGTACTTATTTATTTGCCGCTAGATAGCCGTAGCAGTATTTTTTCTCCCCATTCAATGTTAAGGTAACGCAACAGCTTATGAGGCAATGATGTAACGCGGCAGTGAAATTCAAATACATTTTATGTATTAACTGTCCTTTCTTTACCACTATGGTTTAAAATAAAGAAGCTTTCCTGGACGAACACCTAAAATACGTACTTATTATTTGTCACCAGATGGCCGTAGTGCCTACCGCTCTATTTTTCTTCTTCAATGCCAAGGAAATGCAATCGGTTATGGAGACAATGGCGCAAGATAACTGTGAAAATCAAATATATTTCTTATGTATTCAGTATCGTTCCCACCTTTTAAATAAAGAAATAAGTATTTTTGTTGTAATTCTTCAAAATTAACAAGTTATAAACAATGCAATAACCATTAACCCTTCTTGGAATCTGTAAATGGTGGAGAAATAAAGGGATCCGTTTTAGGTTTAACTTGCAATTGCAGATGTCGATTATTTGACGTTATGTGGTATATCAGCTAGCTAAAGAACATGAAGATACCCGCGTCACCATCACACTGCAATTGCGGTGCTCTTAATACATTTGATCAAGTAATATTTTGGGTTAAATGGATAAATTTAATACACAAAGCTAATGAATTGCCCAACCAGATCTACTTGCTCTTTAGTTGTTAGCCTTAGAAATGGCTGTTTTGACATAGAAGAAAATAAAGAAAGAGGTGGAAAATATTAGGAGTAAAGGAAAGAAAGAGATTCGGAAGAAGCATGAATGTTACTTTGTGACTCTCTCCTTAATGTAATTCATTACCTATGACAGCGTATACCCGCCACACTATGCATGCGCTGCCATTATTGTTATTATGCAAACGACATCTTGGTTGCCCACGCTGTTAGCTGCATATGTCATCCTTTCCACACCACTTTATGGGTGATCTCACTTCGTCCTTTTCATAATACTAACTATATATGCTACATTGCGCTTCATGGCGATTTTCAGATGCAAAGGCATTTTTTGACATTGGCAATGGGAAAATTCCTGTTGACACTTCTACTGACCTTATTTCGTTTCCATCAAAATTTTCTCACTTCACAACGTGAAAGGAAGAATTAATATCGAAAGTGTTTCCAAATATTGGTGCAAATTACAAAAAATATGCTTGCTTGAGCGAACGAGTTTTAGCAGCAACTAATAAGAATGTAGATGATTTGAATATAAAAGATCAAAGTAAAATTTGTGGACAAATGCATACGTTTAAGTCGATCCATTCCATTACCAATCCAAATGAAGTCATCAATTATCTAACTGAATTCCTAAATCCATTGGATTTACCAGGATTTCGCCACACAATTTACAACTTAAGGTTGACTCGGGAATAACTATGCTACACAATTTCAATCAGCCGAAATTATGCAACTGAACAAGACTCGATGTTAACAAAATTATGAAAATGTTGATCTAAGCTACTATAATCATAGGACAGTTTAAAGGCGAGGATGTGCTTATTCCAAGAATACCACTAATGTCAGCCAACTTTCCTTATGAATTTAAGCGTGTTCAGTTTCCCGTGCGCCTTTCATTCGTAATGACAATAAATCCCAAGGTCAATTGCTAGAAATGTGTGAAATATACCTAATGGTGTTTTTTTTTTTTTTTTTTTTTTTCCCATTACTCTGACCTGGGACATTTTCCTACCGTTTGCCCCATTGTTGTACCACATGATGTTTTTGCGTATAACGGCTGTCCTATAAACACAAAAAACAACAATATTTTGTGAATCCCCATGTAGCTCAAGCAGCAAACTAATTACTTTAAGGTCACCACCTATTTTCCAACAATAGACCTCATATTTTAAAACATGTACAATCTTGGCCACACTTTCACAACTTTCTTCAATGACTATGTAATGGAAAACTGAAACAGATAGAAGTTCGTTACCATTATAAATTAACACAACTGAACTTTGATGGTACCTAGGTATAAATTTCAACATCCGGCTAAAAGTCTCTACCTAAATTTCACACTTTGCAGTGTCTGCTTCTTTAGGAATACAGTCAATGTAAAACTGGAGTAACTGGCAAAGGCTTGCTTAATTGTACAGCATGTTTTCATCTTTAAATTTTGTAAGTTTCTGCGTAAGTAATCGTAGGGTGGGCAACCTATGACACGCGTGTTACCGGCTGGTTCGCAAACTCGTTTTCGATATTGTATATCTAAATATCACGCTGTGTCACTTTGAGCTTCATTTTCAAATCTATTTGTGAAAATGAACTAAAAACACCTATTACCTTCGCGGAGGTAAATTTCATTTTGTTTAGTGTTATCATTAATTACATATGACTGCAGGAAAATGTTTGATAAATTGTTGGTTCATGCTGTTTTCATTAGTTTTGTGGATTCATTAATTTTGTTAATACAAGCACATAATTAATTTTACTTACTTAGAAAATTAATTCAATACGTTTTATTTAATGATTTTTAAGGTTCTCTGGCAGAAAATCAAACTGCACCGTAAGGGGCATTTTGAACATTTACATGCGTTGCAAAATGCATTTAGAGAAACACGGCTTTCTTCGAAGTGCCATTTGTTATCATTAAATCTTTCATTTAAAAGGTCACGTGACAAGAGTTTAAATTACAAGTGACTGAAATAGCTTCGGTATATAAATCTTTGAGGACCATGCTATATTAATGCGTTGAAATCCAAAAATTAAACTTTTTATGAATTTTGGTGAATTTTCATTTTCCTTAAACCCCAAACTTGAAATTTAAATTTAACGTTTTCCAGGGGAGTGAAATAAAGATTTGCTCAAGAAAATACTCCCACCTAAAACTACCCCATTAAATGGAATGTTTTTCGAAAACTTTGATTTTCTCAACAATGCCTCTAATGATTTTAATTAAAAATGTATGATTATAACATATAAGTAAAGTATAAGTAAAATAAGTAGAGTCTTTAAAATGGGTCAATCCTAAAATTTAAAACTTCCTAGATAATATACAATTTCAGATAGAAAAAATAACTTAAAAGTATTGTTAAACAATGGGGTTTGCAAATCATTAGGAAGATGTTTACCGGTCAGGCGTAGTTGTAGAGTTTGGTCAGAAAATGACCCTTTGACTTTATTCCATCTAAAAGTTACTGCATGGTGTGGTTCCACTTCATAACTCATCATTGACTCATATGTCTTCGAAAAAGACATTAATGGAATAAGACAGACTGTTGCAGTAAACGGGGAATGCTAATACAGGTTACAGAACTTCGTCATCCCTAGCCTGAATAATCACGATATGGAAAACATTTTCATGCAGGATGCCACACCTACACCCATGCAACGGAGCCGGATGGCTCAGGCGTCTCGTCTGGGACTGACATTGGGGAAGCTGTTGGACCGGTTACCCGCGGTCGTCACCATGGGTTTTTCGGGGTTTTCCCGGGTTACTAGGCGAATTTAGGAGAGAATTCTTCATTCCCTGAACTTCCTGCCCTTTCATTTCATACCAACGCGTCTCTTTCAGGGTTGAAAGTATCCACGAGGACTGCGCAAGAGGCGTCATTCCTTGGAGGTGATTGCGCTCTGGAAATGCAGCTCTCGGTGGCGGGATGGCACTGGTGATTGAGCACTCAGGTGCCGCTCTTCGCGCCGAGATTCTAAACTACTTGTGGACTCTTGGGGCTCCTCCACGACGGCTTTCTCTCTACCCGAACGTCGGCTGCCCTTTGAAACTACACTCATCTCATTCACTTTTCCAGGGGTCTGTCGTACAATAAGCCAAAGGCTACAACACGGAATACCCCTCCGTAACATGCACACCCACGCGCACACACACACACACACATACCTGCAAATCAATTAATTACATGGATGTTTGGCGATCGTATCATCAGTAGGCACTTCCTATTAATGCAGTCTCGGGATTCTCTAGATCTCAATCCGTCCCACTTTTAGTTGTGGGATTGTCTTAAAATACGCGTTTTCCTAACAAATCAACAATCCCACTGCAACTTAAAGATACCACCTCGTAAGAAATTGCCAATATTCCAAGGCAGAAAAATCCTCTGCATGGTGTCGCAGACAAATTGCTATACGTCAAACAATAGAGCAGCACAAGTCTTCCCAATGATTTGCAACCCCATTGTTTGCCCAACAATATGGTGTTTTTTTTGTTTTCCCTATCTCTGATATAATATTTACAACCGTTTCAACACCCTATAAATTTAGTTTATAATTACAAGATCTTAATCTTTGGCATTTAATCAAAATCGTTAGTCATTTTGTGATAATCAAAATTTTCGATAAAAATAACATGTAGACTAGCATATGTAAAGTATCACCCTACGCCCGCTGGGTGTCTCCTTAGAAATGTGTCCTCAACCCTTGGTGGAATGAAGCAAACCCCGAAAATCAGACCATTTGGAGAGCATTAGAAAATACGCACATGCACAGGCAGATACACCCACATGGGCAAACATGGATTATAGGCTTATATAAAAACTGAATTTTAACATTTAAATCTTACATGACTTTTACTTCCTTTTTATATCTATGTATTTATTTACAATTTAATCCATATCACTATGCGTGAGCTGTAATTATTTAAAATTTTAAGTTCATCAACTGGGCATGTATAAGAATTTCCCATTTACTACCAAACTTACTGTCAATGACTCTACTGCTGTAATTACCGTGTTCAATACCTGTTAGAAATTCATTTTACTTTCTTTTAATTACCATTCTACATTACACTATCATGAAGAAATAGTGTGATCACTTATTCAGCAACGACATATATTCCCTAAACGCTAAATAGTGTTTTGTGTGCTCAAAGTACATGAACACACATATATTGTTAATATTTTATTCATTAAATTGAATACGGCTTTAAATGAAAAATAACAAGGACAACAGTTTAGAAGCATTGAAGGGTACATTTTATTTTAGGTTGCAGCGTGCATTATATTACGGTTGCATTCATCTCTTAGGTATACTTAAAATTACAATAAAGCTTAAAAGTGAAAAGGTTTCACGATAATTCTTTGCTAGAAACTAAGGAAAGTCTCATGACTTTCGCTGCCTATTCTGCCACAATTGTTGCATTTCTTATAAAAGCTTTTACTTTACGTTAACCGAGATAAATATTTGCTGAAATGGTCTCATTACTGATTCTCCCTGGTCTCTATATAATAACTTAAATTATGCTCACCTTGCATGGCCCGCTGTAACAAAACCGAATCACGACTTGAGATTATTATTATTTGAGAAAAGTATACACATAGGTATAACAAGAAATATTCATCCGATATCACCAACCAGATTAAAGGATGTTAACCTTAAAAAAGTATAGGAAATGGTTAACTCCATAAAAAAAATGCATTGACGTAAATTGTGTGTTTTAACATCTACATTTTTCTGTCGTAAAATCTTCCCTGTCTTTTACGGTTTTCCAGTTGTGCAGAAATTATCTTCAGTAAAAAGGGCTTTAGAGGCTATTCTCAGAAATTTCAATATTTATATATATAATTTGTAATGAACATTTCTTCAACATATATCAATTTAATCAAAACCATTAGAGCCATTTTTAGATAATAACATTTTGAAAAACGTTCCATGTAAACGGTAGTTTGGGGAGGAGGGCTTTTCTTGAAAATTTTCATGTCGCATTGAAATTAGGTGTTTACCTAAATTTACTTTTTGTTTCTGAATTGTATTCACACAGACATACACTTATACTCGTAAACACGGACCTTTTTTTAAATGCTTTTTGGGTTCAGGGGAACTCAAAACCTATATTTCCAATGAAATCTTGACATCGAATTTTTGGGTAAAATACAAATCTTGCCCTACTTACTGTACGTAGTATAGGAAGTAAAAATCTGTTTGGCTGAGAATCTTTCTGTGCAAAAGACACACTGATAAACTCCTATGCCTCCTTATACGAGGGCTGATCAACAAAGACAGACTGATTTTTTCCTGTAGCTTCCGTGATAGTTTCGTATCTGTAACATAAATATTTTAAAAGAGCGGGTTTTTAAGTATAATGTCAGTAGTGGTAGCACTCTCGTATCGGTAGGTTGGTCAGTCTACAAATGTAGGGTCTACAAATCAACAAAAACACATTAAAATACTGAGCAATGCAAATGTAATACAACGGTGCGATCTTGCATCTTCAATTCACCTAACGGTATGTTATAGCGGAGCCCTCTAGAAATTGCAAATGATCTGAAGTCAACCAAACGGTCATCGGTGGCGTGCACACCCTCGAAATGTTGCCTAAATCGCAAGTCCAATAATTTTAATTATAATGTTGATTGTGCACTAATACTCCTTCGACTGCTACCATACAAATAAGACATTCTGAATGAAAATGGTACACACATGTGCAGTTCTTTTGATTTACGGCCACTGATGTGTGGTCCAGAAAAGTATGTCATAATTTGGGCATTTGGCAAAAGGGACAATAAGTTCCCTATCTCAAACTGTTTATCTGGGATACTCTACAATCCTGCCAATTTGTGCAGTTCAATTCTGGGACATCTGTATATACTTGTATGTGTTTATAGAAATATTTACAAATTTTATAAAAACGTCCGCGCGCGAGTTGTGTGTGTGTGATTATACACACACACACACGACATAAATTGTGTGTTTTAATCCCATTTTTGTGGGGTAAAATTTTTGTCTATTCTTACCCTTTACCAGTTATAGAAAAGTCATCCAGAATGAAAAGATCTTCAGAGGACATTTCCAGAAAATTCAAAATAGCATGTAAATAACTTTAATATACGGTATTTTATTATGAAATCTTATAGCCATTTTTGAGACAAGCATAATGTTAGAAAAAGGTTCCTATTCTTTGAAAGATATTAAACTAAATACCAAGTTTGATATTTAATGAACGTTTCGCTTTTGACTATGCTGTCCACACACACACACACACACTCACACATACACACTCATATAAAACTCGCTCGTGGACCTTTTTCTAAAAATTCTTTTTTTGATTCAGGAATCCCTAAAACATGTTTTTTCGGTGAAATAAAGATATCGAATTTTTGGGTGGAATACAATACCTTCTCTATCTTTTTACTTTCTCTACACTTAGGTATTATGTACATAGCGTTTAGAGAAGGCATTGTATTCTACTCAAAAATTCGATACCGAGATTTCACCGGAAATGCATGTTTAGAGACTCCCTTATTCCAAAAATATCTGGTGTGTTCCATTCACATGACTTTCTATACATCTCTGCTACAAATTATTGTTAAAAATCTTATTCTACTTTCACTTCAAGGTAATCGAGAAAAAATTAGCAGAAATAGTCTTATTACTTGCTTTCATGTAAGTAGAAGGGAAATAAGGGAGTACATAGGCTAAAGCGATTGTCAAAAGCTGGTTGCTATGAAATTGATGTTCCTTTTGTACAGGACAGGAGTTGACATATTCTCATATCAGAAAAGTATAAGTATTTTAAAGCCAAAATCAACCAAAAAACAATATCTAAAAAAACGGTCTACTCCATGAAAAAAAGGTATATAAAATAAATTGTGTGTTTTAACGAGCTCTACATTTTCTATTCAGTAAGATTTTGTCTATCCCTTACGGTTTACCTGCTGTGAAAAATTCCGCAAAATTCATTCAGATTAAAGATGTCTTCAGAGGCTATTCCAAGAAAATTCAAATTATACATTTTACTTTTCGTGGATTTATCTTTAATGTAACGATATTTTAATCAAAATCATTAGAGACATTTTCGAAAATTTTTGCATGTAAAGGGTAGTTGGGGGGGGGGGCATTTTCTTTAAAATCTTCACGTCGCATCCTTGGAAGAGGTTGACTTTAAATACCGAGTTTGGTATTTAATGGACTTTTCGTTTTTGAGCTATGCTGCCCACAGACACACACACACACACACACACACACACACACACACACACACACACTTACGGATATTTTTCTTAAAATTATTATTTTGTTTTTGATTCAGGTGAAATCTCGATATCAAATTTTGGGTGCATTACAATACCTTCTCTATGCACTATGTGCATAGTACGTGTAGAGAAAGTAAAGAAGCATTTTAGAAATATGTTCGTGTGTCTGTGTGTTTCTTTGGGCAGCATATCTCGAAAACGAAAAGTCGGTTAAATACCAATCTTTGTATTTAAGTTGAATATCTTCCAAGGATGCGTAGATTTTCCAAAAAATTTCCTCACCCCCAACTACCGCTTATGTGAATTATTTTTCGAAAATTTTGATTTTCTGAAAAATAACTAACGATTTTTATAAAAATTACACATGTTTAAGATATTTTTATGACAAACGAAATGTATATCTTGAATATTCTGAGAACAGTCTCTAAAGACCTATTTGTTCTGGATGACTTTTGCTGAATTTACTGGTAAACCGTAAGAAGATAGACAAAAACTTATTACATAAAAACTAGAACTCGTTAAAATACAGAATTTATGTCATGCGTATTTTTTCGTGGAATTGACCAATTCTGAAGTATTACCTGTTATTTGTTCCAGATTTAAAACACTTAACTTTTCTCACACTGAAATTATTAAATTCTTGGCCTTGCATAGAAACGGAATTCAACCACATGGTAACTATTTTTAAAAAAATTAACTACCGTTTGTATTCCATTATTTGCCTTCTACTTACAAGGAAGCAAGTAATTAAGACAGTTTCTGCAAATGTTATCTCGATTATCATAAAGTAAATAGAAGAATAAGCTGTTTCACAATATTTTTACAGCGATGTAGAGAAAGTTATGCGAATGTAATGCGTCAAATTTTTATTCATATAAATAGAGTTCTATCTGCAATGTTCTCTGCTGCGACTTAAAAGACTTCTAGGAAGATAATCCTGTAGTCATTTTGTTCCGGTGTTAGCAGCTCGCTTCCAGCAGCTCAACGGAAATCCCTGCAACTTTAAACGACTACCACTTTTTCTACACTTAGCCAAGTTTCGGATAAAGAAAGAAGTGGAGTAAATCCGTTCACTAGGAAAATCCATGACATCTTGCATGACATTTAAAAGTTATGAGCAAGAAAAACTCCCACCTCATCTGATCTATATGTTTAGAAGAATTGATGAAATCTCGGTTTACTTTCCCTACTGATTACATATACTCGTAAGTAGAGGAAGTCTTGCCAAGATTTCACCAGAAATAAAGGGAATTTGAATAAAAACATCTCTATATGTGAAAATCATAAACTCATAAACATCAAACACATATGCTTTTTATTTTCTCTTGCATGAATGTACACAGTACATAGAAATGGTATTGTATTCCACCCAAAATTCTACACCGAGATTTCACCCGAAATGCATGTTTCGAGACCCTCTGAATAAAAAGGAAAGCTTATTTAGAACATGTCCGTGAGTGTATCTAGGCAGCGTAGCTCAAAAATGAAAAATCTTTTAAATGCCAAAGTTGCTATTTAAGTTCAGTAATCTCCAAGGACACTTAGATTTTCAATAAAATCCACCCACCTCCACATTTTTCCAAATTTTTAATTTTCTCAAAAACGGTTCCAACGATTTTTAATAAAATAACATGTTTTAAATATTTTCATGACAAACGAAATGTATATCTTGAATTTTCTGGAAATAGGCTCTGAAAATCTCTTCATTCTGGATGACTTTTATGTAACTGGTAAACCGTAAGAGATATACAAATGCTGACCTGCTTCACAAAAATATAGATCTCGTTAAAACATAGATACAATATATGACTTACATATTTTTTCATAGAGTTAACAGTTTCCAAGATATTCTTGCTATTGGTTTCAATTTTAGACGACTTAAACTTTTCTCAAGCGGAAATTCTACTTTCACTTCGTCTCTTTTGTTTTACTCCCAGAAATGCAAAGGACAACCGAATTTAATTGTTGCACATAGCGATTAGCTTTTAAAAGATTTGACTTTTCACTTTAGCCTGTTGTATTCCCTTTATTTCCCTTCCGCTTACAAGGAAGCAAGTAATAAGGCCATGTCTGCTAATGTTTATCTCGATTAGCATGAAATGGATAGAAGAATAATCATTTGTAAGGAAAGTTGGTTGAACAGATAGAGAAAATCATGTGAATGGAACTCATCAGATGTTTTTATTTAGGGGGTCTCAAAAATGTATTTCCAGTGATTTTTTGTTTTATGTTTAACGTTCTTTAACTTCGCTGGTCATATTTGTCAGTGAACGAAATAAAAGGTGAAATGCTGTTCAAATGATCTCGGGGTCCACTGAACTTAAACATTCTCGACATTCGCCTTCTCAGGATAAGGGAAAGGCCCGAAAAAAACCTTATCCGGATAATTTACCCTAAGTGAGAATGAACTCGCAACCTGTTGAATATGAGGCAGACATAATACCATCACACTACCTAGGCGGGCAGTGAAATGTTGGTAATGAATTTTAGGTGGAATATAATACTTCTGCTTTTTATACACAGTAGATAAAGTAGGAAGAAAGAAAATGAGTCACCTAACCGAAATTGATGATTGGTTTACTATTGAAAAGTCCTATTATGTTTTATAACCATGCATTTAAAATAACGCATTTCAATTAATGAATTACTAAACGACTACTAAAGATTTACAAAATATTTGTTGAAAATGTCATGAAGTGAATTATTTGGTTTTACTCCACAGAAAAATAAAAACCAAATACATTTTATTAAAAGCTATATGCATACTGTGCGCGTACGTTTTCTTGGACGCTCGACTCCCTAGTCTTCAATTTCGGAAGCAGAACAAAAGCAACAACATTGAAACATGAAATACATTATACACCCAGATATCTACCTGGGTTCAATGCTAAGGTTTGATTCTGTCTGTAGATCCCAGAGCTCACGCACCTGCAGATCACTGTGTTTCATTTAATAATTCAGCGTTAGCGGTAAATTAGATAACCTATGGCCTCATAAAATTAAATTTTTTGGTTGACAATACTGCGGAAAGACTTCTCTACTTCCTCCTCGGTCCTCGCTACCCGCAAAACTAGGGAAAGAAAAGGAGCATGGTCATGATATAACAGTTAAGCAAACATAATGTGCAGCTTAAAATGCCTCAATCAATCTTATTTATGACGGTATGAATGCTGTGCTATATCTACATATATCTTTAACTGTCATGAATCACATTTTGCATAAATGTATTTAATGAAAATTACATGTCCAAAGCTCTGAGTGGCGTTTGTTCTGATTCTACAGATGTGTACAAGTATCTAGATGCCTAAACCTTCTAATAACCATTGGATAGGCAGAATCAGACTGAAAAATTCAATACCATAGCCGGGATTTGAGCCATGGTCTCGTGGTCTCTGACCACTAAGCTACCATGGCAGCATGCCAAAAGGGTATTAAATTCCTCAAATAACCGGCTAGAGAATGGGAGATCCGTGTTCAAATCCCGGCTATGGCACTGAATTTTTCGGTGTAACTCTACCTATCCAACTCCTGTCCTACACACCTACTTGTGCAGAAAAAAATAATTAATTAACATTTCTAAGAACCCTTAAGTAAGAAAAATTTGAAATAATAGAAGAAAGAAGAAGAATTTCAGCATATAAAGATGATGTAAATTTACAGATCTCCAAAACTGATGCTGTAATGAAAAGTCATGAAAAGGATAAGGAAAAGGGAAGACAAACAATGGATCAACGCACTAAGAAGAAATATGGACAAAAAAGAGCTTACAAAAGATGCAATCTATGGAAGAATAAACTTTCCTTGGTTTGTTTCCTTACAAAAAGCTGATATGTTCCCATCATTAGATTTTCTTTACCTGTTCTGTAAACAAACTATTGTTACTATAAAATATTATTTCATATACATGATGTTAATCAAGATAAGCATTAGCAGAAAAAAGTCTTATTGCATACTTATTTCCTTGTAAGGAGAATGTACATAAGGCAATGCACTAAACTAAAGCGATAGTCAAATGTTTTAATACTGGTTGCTATGTGAAACAATTGAAATCCGATTATGTTTGCATGGCCAGAAGTAAAACAAAAGGGATATGAAACGAATGAGGACTTCCCGTTTGAGAAATTGTTGGGATATCTTGGGGTATATAATGTATATGACATAAATTGTGTGACTTTAACGAGATCTAAATTTTTGTGTGGTGAGTTCTTGTCTATCTCTTATGTTTTACCGGTTAAACAAAAGTCATCCAAAAAGAAGAGGTCTTCGGAGGCTTTTCCAAGAAAATTCAAGATATACATTTCTTTCGTTATTAAAACTTCTTAAACATATGGTATTTTTTGCAAAATCGTTTTAGTCATTTTTGATTATTCTTGAAAACCTTCGTGTCGCATCCTTGGGAGATGTTGAACTTAAATATTACGTTTGGTATTTAACCGATTTTCCGTTTATGAGTTATGCTATTCCACCTCACACACGCGCACGTGCGGACACACGAACATGCAGGGACTTTTTTTAAAAGTTTTTTGAATTCAGGGAACCTCAAAACATACATTTCGGGTGAAATCTCGACATGAACTTTTGGGAGAGATAAAATACCTTTCCTTACTTTGCACATAATACGGGTAGAGAAAATAAAAGTCGAACAAAAAATTGTCTATATTGTGTGCATATGTTATTCCTTTGAAACGTTCAGATCTTATGATGCAATTATAATAAAATATTAAAACTAATTAAAACATGTAACATACTTTCCTATTTTACTTTAAGAGAGATATTTAATTAAAATGACACTAACTATAATAACATCCATAATTAAATGCTCTAGCTGTTCACAAATGAATTGCTATTGACAAATTAGTAATTGTTTCGCTGTGCAATTTAACAGAAACAGGTCGCGTGGGTTTTACGCTTTGTTCTGTTAGCTCATGCATTTCACAAATTAAAAGCCTACAACATTGCTACGTCATACCATAATATGTAAAACTTTTAAAAAATATCTGATGTGATCCATTCACATGATTTTCTTTAGCTGTTTCTTAAGCAAACTTTCTTTACAAAAGATTATTATTTTATTTAATTCATGCTAATCGAGATAAAACTTAGCAGGAATGATATTATTATTATTTACTTCCTTGTAAGTAGAAGAGAAATAAAGTAGTACCATTGGCTAAAGCGATAGTCAGATCTTCTAAAAGCTATCGCTATGTGTAACAATTGAAATTCGGTTGTGTTCATTCCTAGGAGTAAAACATAGGAGATGAAACGAAAATTGACTTCCCACTTGAGAAAAGTTTATGTAGTTTAAACTTGAAACCAATAACAAAGAATATCTCGGAAATGGTTAACTTTGCAAAAAAAAAAAAAAAAAAAAAAAAAGTATGACATAAATTGTGTGTTTTAATGAGACCTACATTTTTGTGTACTGAGTTTTTGTCTATCTCTTAAGTTTGTTAAACTATACAAAGGTCATCAAGAATAAAGAGATCTTCAAAGGCTATTCTCAGAAAATTCAAGATGTGCATTACTTTGTCATTAAAATATCTTAAGCATACAGTATTTTAATCAAAATCATTAGAGCCATTTTTAAGAAAATCATAATTTTCGAAAAATCTTCCATGTAAAGGATAGTTGGGGGTGGGAGGATTTTTCCGGAAAATCTACATGTCGCATTCTTGGAAAACATGAATTTTAATACCAAGTTTGGTGTTTAAAAGCCTTTCTGTTTTTGAACTATTCTGCCCCCCTACACACACACACACACACGCACACACACATACACACCACAAATAGAGACATAGGTTAACATTGCATAAATCGCACCACGTCTATATCACAATATTTACGTCAGAATGCATGTGTCATCTACGACATTTTTGCAAGTACTAAACCCGCATCAACTTGTACAGCAACTTGGTGAAGTTTATGATGTTCTGTTTCGTTTCTGTATGAATCTGAAGGTTTTGCTCAAATGTTGCAGTTTTTCAACACCCGTCTAAGCACTCTGTCTGTTGGTTAAGTCATTTATTATATGCTTACTTAGTTTTTGGCCATAGATGCGTGTTTTAACTACTTTTTACTATAAATTCTTCGCTAAAGTTACACGTGGCTAAGAGTAGCGGAGACGAAACCATAAATTGACTGCTTGGCCGAAATCGCACTTTACTGTGTGCTCAAGTCGCACCGCCGTTGCGCCATGTTACGATAATTAATACTATCTATTATTATTCAATGATTGCAGATTGTGATAGCAGGGAAGAAAAAAATGTGGTAAATGGACGGCAGAAAATATGGACCTGGCAATAAAGGATTTCAGTGAGGAAAAAGTCAGACTAAATGAAAAATTTACAAAATATGAAATACTTAAGAAAATATTCCTTAGGCATTCCTGGCGAATTGGCGAGAAATTTTAAACGCCACCTCATTCTTCAGTGAATGGGAGAGAAACGGCTCTACCCGCAGAAGCCGAAAAAAGAATTAGAAGATTCAGTGCTAATGCACCTAACTAGAACAGAATTGCAAATACTAGCTTACAGCATATTAAATGCGAATCCGCATCTTAAAAAAATACATTCAATCAGGAAAGCAGAGGCAAGTACTAAATTGTACTATTCCTTTATGAAGCGCCATCCTCATTTGAGTTTAAGACAACCAGAAAATGTTTCTGTTGCTAGGTTCAGCAAGTGCAATATTGTGCTTTTCTTTGATGTTCTACAAAATATTATTGATGAAAATCAGTTAAATGCTTTGAAGATCTATAAAGTTGACCAAATGGGAATTTCAACAGCTCAAAACAATTACCCAAAATAGTTGGGGAAAAAGGACAGTCCAGAATTGATCAATTAGCTACAGGAGGAGAAAGAGAAGTGAATACTACAGCAGTTTGCTGTTGTAGTGTAGGCGGTAAATTAGTACCCCTAATGTTAATTTTTAAAGGAATGAGGAACTGCATAGATCTCAAAATCGGAACACACGAGGACAGTCTTGTTGAAGTATCTCAGACAGCCTACATGAACTCTGACTTGTTTATAAAGTGGCTACGGCATTTTATAAAGGTATTAAGCCTTCAGAAAGTCTTGTGTGTGCTCAATGATCATTTGACATATTCAAAAAAACCTGGAGGCTGTCAAACTGACTAAAGAGAATGGCGTCAGCCCCTTGAGGTGTCTTTCTTCCAACCTCTGAAGCTCTCGTATATTATGATGAAGCTGTAACGAAACATCTGCGGAAAGAGGAGAGGGTCACTCAGTTCAGTGTGGCAGGGCATTTTGCTGAAGCCTGTGCTAGAGCAGCGTGCATGTCAAAGACACAGACGTTTTGCACTTAATGTTCTAGCATCAGCTTCCGACTCAGTGGAAAGAAATCAAATGCCAGAAAAAGCCGCCAATGCCGTAGATTGTGTCACTTGTGGACAGGTCTCAAGAATTAGAAAAAGTAGGCCTGGAACATGAGAAGAATGGCAGATGTCCTAATATTTCAATGATGGAGATGAGTCCTTTGCCCCAAATCACAACAAGCAAGGAAAACGTTTGTCAAAAGGTTCAGGGTGTTAACAACAACACCCTATAAACTACTACTAGAAGAGAAAAACGAGGCCGCAAATAAACGACTTGAGAAATTCAAGAGAAAACTCACCGACTGCGAAACAACAAGGCAGGAACAAGTGAAAATCTAAAAGGATGCCCAAGAAAAAAGTTTGCCAAAAACAAGGAATCGTATTTTGCTTCATTTATGAGGAGGATAAGGGAAAACATGGTTCAGTGCCAAAAGTGGGTACATGAAGAATGTGCTAGCAACTACAAAAAGGACAGTTTTTCTTTTGTGACTCTTGCTAACTGTAATATCTGACATTTTTCCTTTGATCATTTTTATGTATTATATGTGTCTTTATTTGTGTTTCATGCGTATTATGTTGAATATTAGATTTAAGAGCCCAATTAAATGTTTAAGTAGTTGAATTCAATGCTAATTAGCGACGTAAAATTTTGTCAACCACAAGTGCAATTTCGGCAATTTCTTAAATAGCACTAATTGCAACAAAAATTGTTCCAGTTTTTAATAATATTTCTTACTGATTAAAAATTTGAAAAAATAGACAGAATCCCTAAGTACTGAAAAGTTGAATGAGCAATATTTCCGGTTACTGTTTTGTGTGTTTATATAAACTGGTGCGATTTAGACCAATTTACCCTACATACACAGACACTCACACTCGGACATATTTCTAAAAATGCTTGTTTTATTCAAACGGTCTAAAATTTCGTATTTCCGGTGAAATCTCGGTATCGAATTTTTGAGTGGAATATAAGACCTTCCCTATCTGCTGTGTATATTATACACAGTTGCTAGAGAAAGTAATATATGAATATTTTATTTCAAAATAACATGTTCTTTAAAACTTCATAAAGTACGACGTTAATTCGGAAAGTAACGCAAAATAATATTTTTCTGCGTTAGTATTGTGTCTGAAACGTTGAAGTTTCACCAATATATAGTTGTAAAACTTCCGCTATAGACAGTATTTTCTCATGTGAGCTGTAGCGAGAGAAGCGTGAACTATGCAACAAAAATTGCGCATATGTTACTGTCGTCCACTTGTGAAGAGCAACAAAATGTAGTACGATTTTTAGGGGCTGAAGACATAACCCAAATGAATTTCAGAGAGACATGTGTGGCGTGTATGGGAACGACTATATGGACCTTAGCAATATCTCCAGTTGAGGTGAATTTTTTAAAGACGGCCGTGATAACTTCTGTGATTTTTTTTCTTTCTTTTTTTACAGTACCAGAGTCTGGTCAGGACTCCGGCGCTGTATCCCCTGTTTACATCCCCCCCCTAAATTTACTGTATGATTACTGGTTTTACTGTTCCTTTACACAAACATATACACATTGCACAAACATTTAACACCCATGCCCAAGGCGGGACTCGAACCCACGATCCCCTGCCCATAAAGCACAAAAGCGAGCGTGGCCATGGGGACCGGCGATTCGGACAGCCGGCTATAGCTGCAACCATGCAGAATGTCAGAGCCATTGTGGCGGCAATTTTGAACGACCGGTCTTATTTCAGCAGTTCAATATTTCATATCTTGCGGTACACGATATTGCACTTGACACATTGTAGTTTCGTAATGTAGTGTTCGCTGGATCCTAAGAACCTGACAAACGATCACAAGGGTTAACGAATAATAACAAGCTTGGATCACACCTTACACTGCTGAAGGGCATGCCTTTCTAAAGGAATTCGTGGGCGTACCACTACACGCCCGAAACACATTAGACCTCTATGGAGTGAAAACATGATGCTTCTCCAGTAAAGAAAAAATCTGATGTGTTCCATTCACATGACTTTCTCTACATCAATAGCAATAACTTATTGTAAAAAAGCTTATGCTTCTATTTACTTCACGCTAATCGAGAAAAAAATAGCAGAAATAGCTTTATTACTTCCTACCTTGTAAGTAGAAGCGAAATAAGGGAGTACCATAGGTTAAACTGATAGTCAAACCTGGTTGCTATGTGACTGAAGTTCTTTTGTTTGTATGGACAGGAGTTGACAAATTCCTGTATGAGAAAAGTATAAGTTTTTCAAAGCTTAAACTAAAAACGAGAAATATCTTAAAAACGATCAACGCCACGAAAAAAATTTCTTAACATAAATTGTGTGTTTTAATGTGCCCTACATCTTTTAAGCAGTAAGCTTTTGTCCATCTCTTACGGTTTAACAGTTATGCAAAATTCCGTAAAATTCATGCAGAATAATCTTCAGAGACTATTCCCAGAAAGTACAAGATATACATTTTATTTGTAAGGTAAATATCTTTAATATACGATATTTTAATAAAACTCATTAGAGCAATTTTTGAGAAAATCAAAATTTTCGAAAAAAGTTCCATGTAAGGGTAGTTGGGGGTGGGGGTATTTTCTTGAAAATCTTCGTGTCACATCCTTAGAAGATACCAAACTTAAATACATGGAAGTTTGGTATTTAACGGTGCACACACATGCACACACACGCACACACCCGGACATTTTTCTATACATTATGTACATAGTGTGTGTAGAGAAACTAAAAAAATTCTGATGTGTTACACTCACATGACTTTTTCTAGCTACTCTAGATACAAACTTCTTATGAAAGATAATTTTTCTTTCAACATCATGCTAATTCGAGATAAACATTACCATAATTGTATTACTTAGTTCCTTATAAGTAGAGTGGAACTAAGGGAATGCACTAGGCTAAAGTAATAGTCAAATGATTTAAAAGCTGTCGTTATGCGATTATCATTGCAAATCGCTTCTTTGCTTGGCCAGGAGTAGAACAAAAGAAAAACGGACACTTCCGTCTGAGAAAAATATAAGTACTTCACAATTGAAACTAATAACAAGGTATACCTCGAAAACGGTAAGCAACACGAAAAAATCATATATGACATAACGTGTATATTTTAACAAGATCTACATTGTTTGTACAGCAAGTTTTTGTCAATCTCTTACGGTTTACTAGTTATACCAAATTAAGCAAAATTCATCCACAATAAAACATCTTAGAAGCTATTTCCTGAAAATTCAAGAGATTCATTTTATTTGTGATAGAAATGGCTTTAATACCTATGTGGTATTTTAATCAAAATCGTTACAGCCATTTTTAAGAAAAACATTTTTTATTTTTTTTAATGTAAAGTCTTCGTGTCGCATCCTTGGAAGATACCAAACTTAAATACCAAGTTTGGTGTTGAACCGTTTTTTCGTTTTTGAGCTATGCTGTCCACAGACACACACACCAACACACACACACACACCCGGACCTGTTTCTGAAAATGCTTTTGGGGGGGGGGATCAGGAGGTCCCAAAACATGTATTTCCGGTGAAATATTGACATCAAATTTTTGGGTGGAATACGATAAATCTGTATCCATATGTACATTATACATAGGGGATAGAGAAAGTAATTAAAGAGACTCAATCTGCTCGTAAAGTGCTTGTAAAGTATTTTGGGATATGAAGGCGTTATATTGGCGAACACTGGGCCATTATGAATATGCTGCAACCTACATTAAAACATTGGTAAGGTTGCGTCATGCCCATCGCAACTTATGCCGTAACATTGATGATGTGACACTTCTTCTTGGCAATGCTCGTTCCCATGTTGCTGCAACTTTTCGTGAGAAAATCAACAAATTTGGTTAAGACGTCCTCCAGCATCCTCCACACAGTTCAGACCTGGCACTGACGGACTTTAATTCGTTTGGTCTCATAAAGAAATATTAAGCCGGTAAACCGGTAAACGCTTTGCGTCAGATGCAGAAGTGAAAACAACAGTATACTCCAACCAAACGGATTTCTATGATCAGAGTATTTTGAAACTGTTATTACAATGGGAGAAATGTGTTGCGAAAGTTTGCGACTATGTAGAAAAATGGAGAAAGCATGTCCCTTCAGTTGTTTATTTGTTTGTAAAGGTATCTATTAAACTTTTGGTATTAACAAATTTGGTGCACTTCTTTCAGATTCAGTTGTGCAGTTTCTTCTATAACCTGGTGAAGTGATTAAATTTTTATTTTCTCTACACGTATGATGTACAAATAGAGAAGGTATTGTGTTACATACAAAACTTCGATACCAATATTTCACCGGAAATATTTAGACTCCCTAGTATCCATAAAAAGCCTTTTCAAAAAAGGTCTGTAAACACGATAACTCAAAAACGAAAAATGTTAAAATACCAAACTTGGTAAATAAGTTTAGTATCTTTCAAGTATGCGACAGGAACATTTTGAGGAAAATCTCCCCACCCTAAACTGCCCTTTACGAGGAAAAAAGTTGAAAATGTTTATTTTCTCAAAAATGGCTTTAACGATTTTAATTAAAGTACCATATATTTAAGATATTTATGTGTAAAATAACACGTATTTTGAGTTTTTTTGGGAATAGCCTCTGTAGACCTCTTTATTCTGGATGAATTTAGCTGAGTTTTGCATAACTGGTAAAATGTAAGAAATAAGCAAAAGCTTACTGCACAAAAAATGTAGATTTCATTAAAACACACACATTTTTCGTAAAGTGACTCATTTCTGAGACATTCCTTGTTATTTTAAGTTTTAAAATATTTTAAAATTTTCTCATATGGGAATTTGCCAAATTCTGGCCGTGCAAAGAAACGAAATTTAATCACATATCAACAAGCTTTTAAAACATTTGACTATCGCTCTAACCTAGTGTATTCTCTTATTTCTTTTCTACTTAAAAGAAAGCAAATAAAGACAATATATGCTAATGTTTATCTCCATTATCATTAGCTAGATAGTAGAATAAGTTTTTAACGATAATTTGTTACAGAGATACAGAGAAAGTTGTGTGAATGGAACACATCAGATTTTTATTTCTTTGTTATCTGCAATCACATTCTAGATGGCCTTGATACATACAGGGGTTATGTAACAAAAGGATTATACAAAAAAATCATACTGTGCTTACAAAATTAAATGTCGGTATGTTTACTGTAGTTTTTGTTCAAATTTTACGTCTCTAATACTAAGTAGAGGAATTAATGCAATCCAACCAAAATTTTGATGTCGAGATTTCGGGGAAATATATGTTTGAAGTCCCGC
This sequence comes from Hymenopus coronatus, assembly GCA_030762935.1. Classification (NCBI taxonomy): domain Eukaryota; kingdom Metazoa; phylum Arthropoda; class Insecta; order Mantodea; family Hymenopodidae; genus Hymenopus; species Hymenopus coronatus. The sequence continues at coordinate 27,032,186 of CM060896.1, read as the reverse complement.
GAATTCAAAAGAACATGTTATAAAAAGGTTGTGTAAATAGCATATTTAAAAACCGGAAGCTCCGGCATTACCAACCTTGGTATTTAAGCTAGGTATCTTCTAAAATGTAGCGTAGGGGGTGTACCGCTTGCCTCTACCTAGGCGTCCCGGGTTCTATCCCAAGGTGCCATAAATGTGGTATTTGTTGTGGACGAAGCAGCGTGTGGGCGGATTTCCCCCGCCATTCATTACATCAATTCCTCCATACTCGTCTTTCTTATCATTCAGTTCAACATCGTTTCATATCCATTCCTTACTTTCATACCAGGCACCGGGCTGATCACCCATTCTGGCTTCTCTCTGATCCAGAACCCCTACTCCACAACAGACGTCTGACCCCAGGCGCTCCCTTGCCAGTCCTGAGGGTGTGCGTCCTACAGATGAGAAGGATAAACAGGTAAAGACAGAAAGAAAGAATCTTACAAGATGTGGTGCTAATAGTTTCAAGAAAACCCCAACACCACAAACACCCTCTACATGAAAATATTTCCATTTTCTCAAAAATGGCAGTAACAGTTTTGATTAAAGTACCAAAACATATCTTCATGGCAAATGTAATGTATATCCTTAATTTTCTGGAAATATCCTTCTGAAGACCTCTGGATATCTTTTGCATAACTGGTGAATCGTAAGAGATACACAAAATATACCTATATGCAAATGATTAAAACGTAAAATTTATGCATTCTTTTAAGGAGCTATTGCAATTCCGAGGGTGTACCTTGTCATTGAATTTTCCAATACTTTAACTTTACAAAAATGGAAACTCATCATTCGTAAGAGAACCGAATTTCAATATCGTCACATGGTGGCCAGCCTTAAAATCTGGTAAAATATCTTATAAAACGATGCTTGTTTATGTTTATCTTGATTACATAAAGTAGAAAGAATGGTGAACTTTTGTAAGAATAGTTGGAAAGGACAGACAGGAATGAATTTTCCGTCTATGTCATTGACATACTCTGTCTTGGACTGATAACGTCGGTAAAGCATTAACTTCCCCATCTGACTCGAGATTATTTAAGTACACCGCAACTTTTAAAACATAGTTTGTAGCAAAAAAGCTAGAAAGTCATGTGAATGCAACATCAGATTTTTTATTGTGTTAATGCAAATAGAACATAATTTCAATCCAATAGTGGCCAGCTCTTAAAAGATTTCACTATCGCTTTAGCCTAATGCATGCGTATTCTCCTTGAACCTATAAATAAAAATAATAAAAAATATCTGATGTGCTCCATTCACTAATTATTGTTTAAAACATTATTCTTCCCAACTTCATGCTAATCGAGATAACCATTAGCAAAAATGGTCTTATTACTTGTTTCCTTGTAATTAGAAGGGGAAAAGGAAGTACACTAGGCTATTTTTTTAAGCTATTTATTTATGCATAATCGTAAAGTTGTGTGATGAGTGCTTCTAGTTATAGCTTATACTTCAATGCTGAAATTATAGCTTAAGGTTGAGTGATGTTGTAGGCTGTCCAAGTGATTTGAAGCAATGGTAACTGTCGTTTTTGGTGTGGTATTCCCTCTTTGAGATTTATTTATGCAGAATCGCGAAGTCGTGTGACGAAAACTTCAATGCTGAAATTATAGCTTAATGGTGAGTGAAGTTGTAGGCTGTCCAAGTGATTTGAAGTAATGCTATCTGTCGATTTTGGTATAGAACCGAAAGTTCTGCAAATACAAGTATTTTTATATAAGTCATGCCTGAGAGCGTTTTTATTGTACCCAAATTTTAAGCGTTATTTCATTTTAATTAGCGTTGTTATTAATATTTCTTGGATGTGTGATTGCGCAAATGAAATGTTGGGAGGGTGTTAAATAAGTAAGATTAATGTTCCAATAATTCACCTTCATTTGTATATTTATTTAAGCTATAAACTGTTTTTAATTTTGGAGTTATAAAAATCGGAGCCTTAATAGATCTGAGGCAAATAGCTAATGATAACTATTTATTTGTATCGATATTCAAAGTTGTCGGAGGCGTAATCGTCTCACTTTTATTCGCCCTCCTTCTGCCCATTCCTCTAAGAGTCATTCTCCTTGGAATTAAGATCCATCAAGTCGGAGGTCGAAGCGGGTCCTTTAGGCTATGAAGCACTTAGAATCTTCAATGCTATTACTAAATGCATCAATATGCAGTTTTCCACGTTACTGACCGTCTAATAGTTGAGGGTTACGCTAGAATCTTAAAATGACCTCAACACTTATAGATTCGAATCAAGGACCTACAATCAAATTTATTCTCTCGCGTAATATTACCGGTGTTGAAAGCTTGGTCCCGTTTCGTAAGGATTAACGGTTCCTGAGATAACTATTTTTAAAGGGTTTTTTTTCGAGCCCCTCCCCCCCGAGCCTTCAGATGCATCAGCACATATTTAAGTCATTTTTGCCTTAAGTTCAGTCATGAAGTCGGTTTTCTTTGGATGTTACACGGGATCGATAAGCGCTGCTTGTTATTTCACTTTAAAGCAACTCTATCAGTATTTATTGCATAGCTTAAAAATCTGATACGCTATTGAAATGAGGAAGCAGGATAATCTATTTATGATGTCCGGCCTTCATCTATCATAATTGCATGAATTGTTTTCGGGGTCATTGGTTATTAGTAAATATACACTTTCACTCGCCAACACCTGTAATCTGGAAGTTATTCCTCTAAGTGCACTTTCAAAAGATGTTATTTCGAGTGTCATCTAAAAGCGTTCTATTGTTTGAGACAGAAGCTTACATTTCTTATTTTGACATGTTCACCGATTTATACAATTATCTTTGTAATGTTGGTCAAGGTTTTGTTTCTAAATATTCATTATTTCTCGTTTAAGTCTCTGATCAGTATTTCATTGTAAATGTTAAAGAGCTGCATGGTTACAGTAGCCAGGAATCAGCTGGTCTGTCCCCTTCCACTGAAAACAATGTAATAGTTGAGTGTATGGTCATTTAAGCGTATTGCAATTATTAGTATTCTATTTAACCCAGGATTGTGGTAGCTGCTTGCTCCGGTGCTACGATATAAAGTAATTGTAAGGGTATTTTTACTTTGTCTTGGTGTCTCTTTATAATTATTTGCGTTAATTAGGAATGTTAACACGTTTCATTGTCATGTTCCGTTATTTGTCTCTGCCGGTTTTGTTGAAGTCCAGATATGCTATGACTAATTATAATTATTCATTTTTTTAAATAATTTCCTGTTAATGTACATGTATTTTTTGAAAAGAAATGACGTGAATCGCTCTTCTATAGAGGCTGATTTGATGTGGGCGTTATTGCTGTTTTTATAAGCTGTGGCTGTAAATGGGAACTTTGATTGTTATGGGTTATAAAATGGTATTTATCTGTAATTATTTCCCCATTAAAGATATTTATTAGTTGTTTAGCAAATATCGAGTGTAGTGTTTGTCTCACAGTACATAGCTACTGTATATTTGACCCATGTTTAGGAATAAGAAGGTCATTTTTATCTAGTATATCGCGTAATTGCAATTCGGATTTTCTTAATTATAATTAACAGAATTCTAGGTCATGTATTAGAAAGATTATTCATTATGCGGGCAGGCTTGTTATCTCGAGTTTTTTCTGCTGAGATAAATGTTTCTTATTTGTATACAAGCTCCGTGGCAGGTGTTCTGTCACCTCCGCCATATTGCTTTTTTTTTTTTTTTTTCAGGATTGTCAACTATGATTAAAAGAAAATTCAGAGTGTTAAATGTTTACCAACTGTTCAAGGTCTTACCCCTTTTCCTAACTAGCCTACTTTCTATTTCGCAAACATCCTGTTTCACACACACACTTCCCAAGGCTGTTTCTGAACCGGCCTCCTATCTTTATGGTATAAAACTGTTTTACTGTTTTACTACTGGTGCTCCCAAAGATGTTTGTAATCCGGCCTATATACCCTACTTCCATGTATGTGGTGTCTGTAATAGTATAACTCAAAAACGAAAGGTCGGTTAAGTGCCTAACTTGGTATTTAAATTTAATATCTTCCAAGGACGCGACACGAAGATTTAAAAGAAATTCACAACACCCCAAACTACTCTTCATATGGAAGATTTTCGAAATTGTCAATTTTATTAAAACACAGGCGTTTCCCGAAGTTTTAAGGTTTATGCCTACAAAATTCATTATTAGGTTACATCTTTCCAAAAGCCTTGCGTTTCTTTTAATTAACATGCTCAGACGTATAGTACAAAGAAGGGGAGAAAAGCTATTAACCTCAAATATTACAGTTGTTTAATGATAATTCCTGATTAACGCAGCCAGGTGGCTTCCAGCTTGTCATATTCGGGCTGCCTTGTGGTTGGTTGCAAAGAAAATATTAGTTTCCGGAATTCTGTTTAAGTAACATCAATATAGAAGTCGCGAGGCGAGACGAGCAAAACATGAAGCTGCGCAATGGCAACTCTTTACCATGAAGGACTGATGGTGGGAGAAGTTGCGCTAACATGTATGCGCAGTAGAGTTGGGTCGAGCGATTCATTTCCAGTAACCGATTCATACGATTCGTTCATGCAATATGAATCGATTCATACGATTCGTTCACGATTCATTAATCATCCCATGCCGCCTGTGTGTTCATGTTAAGCTATAGCATAAAAACTGTAATTTATATAAAACGCTGTACTCTTTTGCAAACATTTCGTAAAATGTCCTTCATTAAACGAAAAAAAGAAAAACCATATAAGAGTTTGTTTAAATCTAAAATTGACACCTAAGCTTCGATTGCATGGCGCCTGACGGTATTTGTGTAATGTTAGTAAGCAGAGTAATTATTATTCGTCACTGCCGCGGTTGCACGCTAGTAAGTCGTATAATTTTTATAAATACATCATTATAAGGCTACTCTAGTACCCAGAATAATTATTATTTTCTTCCGAGGTAGTTTTAATATTAGAGGTAAGATATTTCTATACCTGCATTTAGTACAGGTTATAGTATATAAATCAATGCCGTTAAATTATAATTTAAACTTAGATATCAATTTATTTAATCCTGGAATTCTAAAAGTTCTGTTTTTCCCTCCATTAACAATTTTGGTATATCTACAACATACAGTCACACAATACAATACAATGTATTAGATATTTAATAATGTTCAGTAAAATAATTACTGAACTTTAATCCTTTCCTTATATGTGGTGCTGTAGTTTCAATGGAAATGTTTACGATTCGATTTACTGCGCTTTCCATTATGCGCTATTGTCTTTAAAAAATTAACCATCATCGTTAACTCCGTATCGTCAGAACTCAACAATATTCTATTTAATGGTAAGTGGTTTTCTGTTTTCGCTAACCAGAGCCAGACAGATGATAGAACATCAGAATCCATGATAATTTTCAGTACTCACTCGGCACGGCAGTCACGGAATGTCGACCGTGCTCGGCAGTATTCGGCCGCACTCGGCTTGGCAACTCACTTGGCTAAACGCAGTAAGCTTATACACAGTTTGTTCATGAATCGTCCCGTCTTTTAGCCTGCCCAGGTGCACGATTCACAATTCGTTCCTGAATCGTCGCCTTGTCTTTTAGCCTGCCCAGGTGCACGATTCACAATTCGTTCATGAATCGTCGCCTTGCCTTTTAGCCTGCCCAGGTTCACGATTCACAATTCGTTCATGAATCGTCGCCTTGTCTTTTAGCCTGCCCAGGTGCACGATTCACGATTCTTGGATGAATCGCCCTGCTATGCAAACAACCTTGTAATCTCGACTTTGTTATTACGATAGGGACTAGGAACTTTTTTTTTTTTGGCATAAAAGAAAAATAATGTAAACCTGAACGCATTCTTTCCCCATTATTATGGAGTTTTCTGAATTTTACAATAAAATTGCTCTGTGAAATTCCACTTTAGTTGTGTTACATGAGATATATTGCAAAGTATATACATTTATTATTATTATTATTATTATATTATTATTATTATTATTATTATTATTATTATTATTATATTACTATTACTATTATTATTTAACACCTGTTAATAAGATAATGTTAGAACACAGAGTATTGTATCGATTTCCTTTCATCAAACTCCAGGAATCTCTTATAAATAATTATTTAGATTGTGTTCCTCTTTACTTTCTCAACCATACACTCGTACATATTAGAGAATGTATTGCAACCCACTTAAAAATTGGAAATGGTGATTTTACCGGGAACATCTTTTGAAGCCCCGTTAATTAAAATGAAAAATGTGTGTGTGCGTGCGTGTGCGTGCGTGCATAGTTAACATTTCCTACATATTTCTGTTATTTTTTCAGTCTTCCCATATTTATACTTTTCTCAAATGGGAAGTCGTTATTCGTTGTTCTTTATGCTGGTCAAACAAAGAGAACAAAAAAGGTTATTGCTTTAGCAACGCTACAATAAAAGTTATTTGTAATATGTTGGAGCATTTTTTTTTCTTTCTTTACGTAAAATTAGTTTCTGAAGTCTTATATCTTGCTAACATAGTGACGATTTACCTGTGCATATGTTACATTTAAGATTCTGCAAATATATATATATATATATATATATATATATATATATTCTTTGTTTGGCAGCTGTAGACAGCGGACTTTTTAGGCGTGGTGTGAAGTAACGACAAATTTTGACCTTTTATATTTTACCTATAATAATGTTAATATTAATTTTCTAATGGGCAAAAGACTCAGAGGTACCACATCCCGAGGGTTAAATATGTTTCTTATAACTGACCTCAGCATTATCCTAATAAGGCATAGCTGACATCGGCAGCCAGAAAACAGGTTCACACAAAATACGAGGGCCGTTCAGAAAGTAGCCTCCGGTTGATTGCAAGAAATTCACCAAGTTAAATAAAAATATTTTAATATATACATCTTACAACTACATCTTTGCACTATTTTTCTACATAGTCTCCATAACGATTGAGGCACTTATCGTATCTGTTCACAAGCTTTGAAATTCCTTCTGCATAAAAATCACCCGCTTGTGCCTGGGGCCAGCCTGTGACCGCATCTTTGAGCTCTTCGTCGTCATCAAACCGCTGGGACCCGAGCCATTTCTTCATATGCATGAAGAGGTGATAATCGCTTGGCGCCAGATCTGGGCTGTAAGGTGGATGGTTGACAACGTCCCACTTGAAGGACTCAAGAAGGGCTGTTGTTCTGCGAGCAGAGTGAGGACGGGCGTTATCGTGCAAAAAAACGATACCGGAAGTCAGCATACCACGGCGTTTGTTCTGTATAGCCCGTCGTAATTGTTTTAGTGTTTCACAGTACACGTCTTGATTAATGGTCGTCCCACGTTCCATGAATTCAACCAACAACACCCCTTTTGCATCCCAAAACACCGTTGCCATCAATTTTCGGGCAGAAAAATCTTGCCGGGCTTTTATTGGTTTGGTAGGCGAATTTGAATGTGCCCACATCTTTGATTGTTCTTTTGCCTCAGGGTTCACGTACTTAATCCAGGTTTCGTCCCCGGTCACGATTCTGTTTAACAATGGTTCACCTTCGGCCTCATAACATGACAGAAAGTCTAATGCAGAGGCCATTCTTTGAGTTTTGTGGTGGTTGGTAAGAATTTTGGGCACCCATCGTGCACAGAACTTACGGTAACCCAATCTTGCTGTCACTATCTCGTACAAGAGAGTCTTAAAAATCTGTGGAAAATCAGTAGACAACTCCGACATTGTGAAACGTCGGTTTTCACGAACTTTTGCATCAACTGTCTGAACGAGTTCGTCCGTGACCAATGATGGTCTACCACTCCTCTCTTCATCATGAACGTTTTCTCGTCCACTTTTAAATAAACGTACCCATTCACGGACCACTCCCTCACTCATAACTCTTGGTCCGTACAAGGCACAAAGCTCACGATGAATAGCTGCTGCAGAATATCCTTTGGCTGTAAAAATCCTTATAACAGCACGCACTTCACATTTGGCGGGGTTTTCTATTGCAGTACACATTTCAAACGGCCACAAACACTAAACTAGCGCAGGTACGACTTTCACTCGACCACGGCTTGATGCCGACTGACCTGCTGAGTGCGTGAATGCACAGATGGCGTCGCTACTCCGTGTCTCAGATTTACATATAATGTAAGGTTGCTACAGAAAATTTAAAAATATTAGGGTAAAATACAAAATGAAATCGTTGCATCACGAAGTACGAAGCAAAAAAGAGGCCAAAAATTAATATTTGAAGGTTCCCACAGAGAAAGAAACCCGCGGCTTACAAAAATTGAGAAACTATAATAATAAAAAATTGATGAATGCATATAAAATAAATAATAAACAATGCACGTTTGCGTTCCTTAATGTATAAGTCAATGTCAGAACATCAGATTATGATAGCAGAATGTACGGATATTAACATCGACTTGTTATCTCTCGTTAGCAATATTTGAGCGCCATAGAATTTTTCGCAGTCAATGCGATTATATTGGATCCTTTTGTTGTTTTATTTCAAGCAAGCAGTAAATAGTCATATGAAGATAAAATAAGAATAAGAACAAAAAGAAGAAGAAAAGGTATTTTACCTGCGCTTCATGTTATTACACTCTAATAAAATTAATTATAACAGTTCGAAATTTTGTTAATTTTTCAATCATGCCAATGTAGAGCAAGCATTATATGTTTAAGAAACTATTTATTATTATATCAATTGTAAGATATTAGATCAAGGAACAATATGTGAAGTCGCTGTTTCTTTGTTATTTTGTGAGCTCGTGAAAACTTAAGTAATTGTTTTTCTTATATTCGGAATGTTCGTACCCTTACATTGTGTTTTCTAAATCCCTATCTCCGAGTTTTCTTTGCCATCACCCGAATAAAACAACACCAAAAGTATTAATGCAGCTGTTGCATTAATGGTTCTATTATTTTTCAGAGAATATTAATTGGTAAAGGTGGATTCCGAATAGTACTTTCAGGGAGGAATGGCTAAACTCCGGTCATTTACTAACAACTCCTTAACTTGGTTAACACCATTGCAATCACTTTGTATTGCCAACAGCATGAGAATTAAGTTGTAACAAAAAACTTTTACACATAGCAGTGAATATGAACAGACCCCTTGGTAATTAATTGGGATCGAGCACAGTTTGAAAGAAATGTTCTTCTCCTTGATAACTGTCGTATTCATTTCCATGGGTTGCATAATGATGTTGGAAATTGAATTTTCTGAGCAAGCTCTGCGCTGCTTTCTCATTAGTCTGACAGGGTTTAGCGTCGGCGGCCAAAATAGGTAAGAGAAGCGATTAGGGGTTTAAATATGTTTCTTAAAACAGACCTCAGCATTACGATAGCAATATCCTAAAAAGCCGTAGCTGATATCGGCAGACGGGAACCAGTTTCACACAAAAAGGCTATGGTATGGGAAATTCAATCTTCACCAGGTGAGCGGTAAATTAAGCTTAGCCAATGTCTAGTCCCACACCGACAGCGGAAATCTGGCTTTCTGTTATCGCGCCAAGAGAGAATTAAATATTATTATGGAAACATATAAATACTAAAATGTAATCGTCACTGTAACACAATGACGCACACGTATTATGACAATAATTTCAAAGCCATTATACAGTTTTTAAAAATGTGACTATCGCTTTAGCTTACCCTATTCTTCTTATACTACAACAATATGTAATAGAAGTTTATGTCGATTAACAAGAAGTAAATAGAACAATTTTAGCAAGCATTTATATGATAGAGAGTAGAGAAAGTAACCTGAAAGCCAACAGTAAGATTGTTGTAAAACGTTAAAGTGTGCTCATGTCCGGAGTGTTTCCAATACTTAAATAGGCTTACTACAAACGCTAAAGTATAAAGCATAGCACTCTCTACAAAATGTATTTTTAACATCAGAAAAGTAGCCAGTTGTTGGTTTAAATTGTTTTCTATGATAATATAACGCTATATATACCAACAACTGCCTATTCCTTGCTGCCATGAGGCATTTTGTTGTGTTTGTGTATGTGTGCACGTGTTTCAAAACGTCACTAAACAAATGTGTTATGGTATGGCTCATCCTGAGTAATGTTAATATATAGTTGCCAATAAGAACACATCAACAAAATGCCTCATGGCAAGCAAGGATTAATTAGGCAGTTACCCGTAACAAAACTGAGTGCCTGGCCCGCGCTATCAGAGGTAACGCAGGTAGGTGGTTGAGGAACACCTAATTACGTGCTTTAGTAGTGATTTCATAAGTATGCCGACACCTGCACAGTGGTTAGATAGCATTAAGGGTACACCGCTAGTTATTTGTTTATTTTTGCAACATACAGTTTAATCAAATAATGAGTGAATGGAGAAGACCGGGAACACGTTTGTGTATTTTTGCCTCGCCTCTAATACGTACTATTTTTAGAGACAATTTAACCTTAGTGATAGTGAGAATGGAGGCAAAAACTGATAAACACAACAGAGGCAAGAACACTATCAGAATACTACCAATAATTGAAGATAACAGTTAAACAGAAATAAATCCCTTTTGCAATGAGAGAAGATAATATTGTATTATCTTAATACTGAATGAACAGCCATTAATAGCAAGTTCTTGTTGATATTTGCAGTAAGTTGGCGGGAATTTATTATTAGGTTAATTAGAAAGCGATTAGAATAATAAGTACAAAATATCCGTGGTTAGGCAAACTACATATTTTTGTATTCAAAAGTAACCTTGATACTGTCCCAGTCATAATTACTTATAGCACTTAATTGGCCTTTGTCCCTTTACTATTTTGCTGATAACGTATAAGAAGAAATCCATTAGCCTTCATGACACGCACCTGCCAAGAACACCTTATGATATATAACAACCTGTATATGTTTCTTGTTTTTGGTATTTAGCCCCTTTGATCTTTCAGGCTTTAATTTTATACAACCTCTCAATACAAGCGTTTGTCTGCTAACTATCGAACGCCTTCAGATTTAGTTTTATGCGCTTTAAAGTATACGTTTTACTTTAACCGTTTTAAAACATTCTCATAAATTTATTTTTAGTAAGATATAGTGCATATTTGCATATGAGATAGATACCAAAAGTTGGTTGTTTAATACACATTATACAATTTAATGACAGAAAAGAAGCGGGCATGTTTTCTCTTTAATCTACTCTGTTATGAGGATAAAAATCTTTCATCGTCTTGTACGTTAATCAAATTTTTATGCTTTAAAATAAGCTGAAGTTTGTATGAGTCGATGCTTTTTTTAAATTTAAATAGCATTTCTTAAGTGTTCATTGTCAGCATATACTGCCTCCTTTCTCGTCCCTTTTTATCTTTTTAACTGTATTTTGTTTTCAGGCATGAATTTTAACTTAGCCCTTATGGAAAAGATCAGCAAGTTTCAGTGTCAGTCTAACGCTCTTTTCTTTTTCCACTCTTTTTCTTTGCTTTGTACTTGCCTCTTTTTTTTTTTTCGGAGCACGAAGATGAAACAAATGGCTTGAGAAAACATGAATTATGCGCGGCAGAGCAAGTGCAGAAACAAAAGACTTAAGGTTCGGGCTCCGTCGGGGTTAATCTTTATACATTCCTTTGCATCGCTAATTGCATAGTAAGCAACACACTTATTCATTTTACAACAGTATGAGTACTGTGCTTGGAAACAAATCACATTTTGCTTAGGGTAGTGTAAATCAAGCTGTTGACAACTGGAGACAAGTATAACGGAATCAGGGAGATAGTATATATTATAAAGGAAATGCCTAGATAGGCCAGATTTATTTCTAAATCCACAAATGGGCAGATCTTTGAATAAAATCATGGTAGAAGCCATTCCGCTAGCATCTTCGCTTGTCCGAGATATCGTGCCAGGGGCGGCTAACCTGTTATAGCATTTAGTTAGATGACATAAATTTCTGTTAATAATTATTTTTAGTATTACCTATGTAAAATTTCGTAAACTATCCAAGTAAGTATAGATGTAGGCCGATGTTTAAAAGTCATTAACTTATTCGTATTTTAATTTTATTTCAAAAGAACAACATAATTTTTACTTATTTTCACATTTTTTGCCACGTACCTACATATAAAATAGAGAAGATGTTGCATTCTACCTATAAGATTGGTGAAAAAATCTGAAATATTCCATTCACATGACTTTCTCTAGCTGTTTCATAAAAAAATGTCCTTACAAAAGATTATTCCTTTACGTTTGCAGATCATTGCACATTAGTGCAATGGATTTAAGCACCATAAATCAAGTTTACACTTTTTTAGAACATACTAATTGCGATAAACATTAGCAGAAGCTGTCTTATTAAAATACTTATTCCATAATATTTAAATAAATTATAATAATAACTTACTCTATATGTAAATAAAATTCTTGTTCCATAGTAAGTAGAACAAAAATAAGGGAACACACTAGGCTAAAACGATAATCAAATCTTTTGAAAGTTATTGCTAAATGTTTTTTTTTTTATTTAATCTAATGCTCAGGCTGTTGAACAATTGTCATTAGCTTCCCAACACAGTTGTCCATTTGATTTGTCCCAAAATTACTGAAGAGCAGAGCATGCATTAAGATGTCCCCAGATCTAGATGGCATCTTCTTGACACAGCATGCAGTTCGGTAAGTTAAGAATTTGCATCCGGTGTATATGGTGTGCCAGACAATCATGTGTTATATTTCTGAATGTTGCAACAGTTTCATTTCGAGGTAATTCTGGTATAGGTAGAGGCTTTATTGCTGAGGATGCTGCTTAGTTGAGTGATGAATTTAGTTCTTTCAAATCTGAAGGATAATTTAACTTTTTCCCGAATGAAAAAAATAAAACTATTTTTATTATTTAATAGTTTTGTTCCGTTATTTGCCAAACTATTAGCTTCTTAATTTCCTTTTAATCCAATGTCAGAAGGGCTCTATTGCAATTTAATTTCCATTCCCTTCTTTCCAGTTTTTAAGTAGATCTTTAATCTCTATCATTTTTTATGATGTAGGGTATTTATACATTGCTATTCTTGGATTGTGAGCTTGAATCACAAAGTATAACAGCTTTTTGGAATGAGCTCATTCAGTTATGCAGTTAGAATTTATACTTCAATAAAATTATTTTTCTCTAGTAAGTAGAACGGATATAAAGGGATACACTAGGCTAAAGCGATAGTCATATCTCTCGAAAGCTATTGCTAAATGAAACAAATGAAATTCGGTTCTCGTTTGTACTCTAGGGAGTTAAACAAAAGAGTTAAACGAAAGTTGACTTCCCGCTAGAGAAAAGTTTAAGTAGTTAAAAATTGAAATCAGTAACAAGGAATATCTTGAAAACGGTTAACTCTACAAAAAATGTATATGACTTAAATTGTGTGTTTAATCAATTCTACTTTTTTATGTACTAAGTTTTTGTCTATTTCTTAGATTTGCCACTTATACAAAAGCCATCCAGAATGAAGAGTTTTTTAAAGTCCATTCCCAGAAAAATCAAGATATATATTTGGTTTGTCACGAATTTATCTTTAAAAATGTGGCATTTTAATCAAACTCGTTAGCGCCATTTTTGATAAAATCAAAATATTCGAAAAAGATTAGGGATGGAAGGTTATTCTTGAAAACCTTCGTGTTGCTTCATTCAAAAATACTGAACTTAAATAACCAAGTTTGATATTTAGTCGACTTTTGGTTTTTGAGCTTTGCTGCCCACAGACACACTCAAACATACATACGGTCATGTTCTTAAAATTATGTTTTTAATCCAAAACATACATTTCCGGTGAAATTTCAGTATTGAACTTCGGGTGGAATACAGTACCTTCTCTATCTACTATATACAATGTACATAGGTTCGCGTAAGAGAGGGTAAAATAGGATGTGTTCAATTCGCATGACTTTCTCTACACATCTGCAACAAATTATTGTTGAAAAGATTATTCTTCTATTTACTTCATGTTTATCGAGATAAAATTAGCGGAAATTGTATTATTACGTGCTTCCCTGAAGTAGAAGGGTAAAAAGGGAGTAAAATAGGCTAAAGGCGTGTTGCTATGTGATTGAAGTACCTTTGTTTGAATGGCCAGGAGCTGAAAAATTCCCGTATGAGGAAAGTATACGTATTTTAAAACTGAAGCCAATAACAAGGAATATCTCAAAAACGGTCAACTCAACGAAAAAAATGTATATAGCATAAACTGTATATTTTAACAATCTATACATTTTTGTTAAGTAAATTTTTGTCTAACTCTTAAGGTTTACTAGTTATGCAAAATTCGGAAAAAATATATACAGAATAAATATGTCTTCAGAGACTATTCCAGAATATTCAAGGTATGCATTTTATTTGTCATATAAATATCTTTAACATACGATATTTTAAATAAGGGTAGTTAGAGCCATTTTAGACACTTAAAATTTTCGAAAATGTTTCCATGTAAAGGCTAGTTGGGGGTGGGAGGATTTTCTTGAAAATTTTCGTGCCGCATCCTTGGGAGATACTGACTTAAATACCAAGTTTGGTATTTAACGGACTTTTCCTTTTGAGCTATGATCACACACACTTACACACACACACGCACACTGACAGACAGACATACAGACGAACATTTTTCTAAAAATTCTTTTTTGGACTCAGGGAGTCTAAAAACATATATTTCTGGTAAAATCTCGGTATCGAAGTTTTGAGTGCAACACAATAACATACAATATACACTAAGTGCATAATTCGCGTAGAGGAAACAATATATATAAATCGGATTTCATCGGTAATTATGTGGACACCCCTTAATTCATTGAAAAACAGGTGCCAAGTCACAATAAATGGCATGACAGCAATGTCAATTATTTGAGAAATAGAGTACCGTACTCTAACTTTGCAAATAACGTTTTAAAATGTTGATATTTTTCGTTATTATTTAGTTATACCACATTGTATTACTACTAATATCAGAAGATTTAGACATTCAATATTTAAAACCCTGGTCATCTGTGTCCATTTCTTTCACAAAGTTCTTCCTAAAGCCGAATTTCGGTGGCAACAGCAGCTGTCTTTATCTACAAGGAATCCATGCGACACATTTTTTCCTTCTCTAACACGTATGCCCAATGTACAAAGTAGATAGGGAAAGTATTGTATTCCACCCAAAAATTCGATACCGAGATTGCACCGGAAATATATGTTTTGAGGATCCCTGAATCAAAAAAAAATCAGTTTTAGAGAAAGGTCAGTGTGTGTGAGTATGTGTGTGTATGTGCGTGTGTGTATATGTAGACAGCATAACTCAAGAACAAAAAGTCTCTTAAATATCAAACTTGGTATTCATGTTTAGCATCTTCTAATATTTTCATAAAAATCCCTCCAACCCAAAACTACCCTTGGCATGGAACATTTCTCGAAATTTTATGACATGGCCCTACGATGTTGTTTAAAATACGTATATTAAAAATATTTACATGACAAATGAAATGCTGTCCTGAAGTTTCTGGGAATAGCCTCTGGAGTCTTCATTCCGAATGACTTTTGACAGCTGGCATACCGTAGAATATAGACAAAAGCTTGCTACACAAAAAGGTACATCTCGTCAAAACGCACAATTTATGACATGTACATTTTTGTTGTGGAGCTAACCATTTCCGAATATTCCTTGTTATTTGTTTCAATTTAAAAAAGAAACTAGGTATACTTTTCTCAAGGAGGAAGTCATCTGTGTGCCTTTAGCTTTATTTTTGACCATGCAAAGAAGCGAATTGCAATGATAAGCGAATAGTGATTAGCCTATTATATTCCATTATTCTTTTCTGCTTATAAGGAACTTATTAATAAGATTATAAAAGCTAAAGCTTATCTCGATTAGCATGGAGTACAAAAAAGTCTTTTGTTAGAATTTTGTTTACAGAGCAAATAGATAAAAGCATGTGAATGGAACGCATCAGATATTTTTAACCAGCCTGAAGTTTTCTCTCAAAGACTGACTACATAATTGTCTTTCTTGCTCAACTCTTCCAATGACACAAAAACATTTATTACTTTCTCCACGTTACTATGTAGATAGTGTATAGAGAAGGTGTTGTATTACACCCAAAATTCGATATCGAGATTTCACCGGAAATAGATGTTTTGAGACCTCCTGATCCCAAAAAAATACAAACAAAAGCCTTTTTAGAAATATGTCCGCGTGTCTGTGGGCAGCAGAGCTCAAAAATGAAAAGTTCCTTAAATACTAAACTTTAGTATTTTCCAAGAATGCGACATGAAGATTTTTAAGAAAATCCTTTAGATATATTTTTTTTTATTGTTTCATTTTAACATCTAGGGTCATATCGGGGGCTTTGCACTTGAAACAATTCGTTGTCTGAAGGTTCTTTTAAGTTTGGTTTAAATTATTTTATTTTCTTCAAACACACGCACATTCACTCTCACATATATGCTTCCAAACTCTGTAGGGGATAGGGAATAATTCTGGCTAAAGAAAAATTCCCCGCCCGAGCAGGGAATCGAACCCGGGACCTCCAGATATTTCTTGTTGTTGATTTAGGCTTTCAAATACTTTCTTATATGGGAATTTGTCAACTCCTGGCCATACAAAACAACTTCTATCTCAACTGCTTATAAAAGATTTGAGTACCACTTCAGCCCATGATACTCCCTTATTTTCATTTTGCTTATAAGGAAGCAACTAATAAGACCATTTCCGCTAATTTTATTTCGATTAGCATAAAGTAGATAGAAGAATAACCTTTTTTAACAATAATAATTTATTACAGAGATGTAGAGAACATGTGAACGATCACATCAGATTTTATTTATTGTAAAATGCCTGCATTCCTTGAATTAGTCCAAGTACTTTGAGATCACCGCAGATTTTATATTTGGATTCGAACTGCCGTATACTTCAGAAGTGACCTCATGTTAACGTAGATTTCCTTTAATTGACCTGAATTTGCGGTTGGTATTGAAAGTTTCTTGTCTACGTTATGCTAAACATTGCATTTTGAGTAATCTATCTTCGTCTATCAATCACCCCAAATTCTGTAAGCAATCCCTTCTATGTCATTACAATAGACCAAAACTTCTGTCATAGAGAAAAAAGTGAGTAGACCAAGCTGTCGTTTACTTTCTTTCTCGTACTATACACCTAGTAGGTAGAGAAGGTGTTGCATTGCATCCAAAAATTTATGACGATATTTCACCTGAAATATATGTTTTGAGATCTCCTGAATCGAAAAGAGAGAATTTTTAGAAGAAGGTATGTGTATCTGTATGTATGTGTGTGTGTTACGTATGTGTCTTTGGACAGCATGGTTCAAAAAAGTAAATATCTTAATTACCCAATATGGTATTTAAGTTTAGTATCTTGCTAGGATACCACACGAAAATTTTCATCGAAATCGCTCACCCCAAACTACCCTGAAAAGGTTTTTGAAAATCTTGTTTTTCTTAAATTATGGATCTAATGTTTTTCATTAACATACCAAATGTTTAAGACATTTTTATGATAAAATAAATACATATATATCTTAACTTATCTGGGAATGGCCTCTGAAGTCCTATTTATTTTTGGATTGCTTTTTGCATAACCAGTAAGCCGAAAGAGATAAACACAATTTTACTACAAAAATGTAGATCTCATTATGCACATACATTTTTTTGTGGAGCTAACCATTTTCGAGATATTCCTGGTTATTGGTGTAAATTTTCCAATACTTAAAATTTTCTCATGCGACAATTCGTTTTTTCCCGATGATTAAATTCTCGTCATGCAAAGAAAACCGAACAGGACCAGCTTTTGCATTGTGACCAAGCTCCCTTATTTCCGTACTACCTTATTTCTCCTATACGTACAAGGAACTAAGTATTAAGAAAATTCTGAAAATGTTTATTTATTAGAACAAAGTAGATACAAGAATAATCTTTTGTAAGCGTAGTTTTTTTTTTCTCTTTCTTTTTTTAACTTCAATACCTCCTCTATCCGCCTCTCGCCTTTATGATGTGAATGTGAGAATGGCGTGCCTATTTCACATTCAAGAGTTCTCGAGTTCGAATCTCTGGGGTAGGGCGAGTTACCCGGATAAGATTTTATTCTCATTAGAGTATCGAGCAACTTAAGCTCCATGTATCCCGCGCTCAATTAGGCATCATTTCACCGATTTCTTTCATCGTCCGATAGGGCTTCTGGGTTAAAGGATGTTTAACTATCTCCCCCTAAAAAGTAAAAATCATGCATATGCATACTTTTTCTACTCTCCAAGTGGATATACAAAGTATTATTCCGAAAGTTTATTTTGCTATCTAACGCTCATTTTTAACGAGATAACCTTTCCAGAGATAACTGCGTTAGACCGCTCTTTATAGGTACATAGAGTCAGTTGTTTTAGAATTGAACAATATGTGTTGGTATTAAAATTCGATACTGTTTCCATGATATCGCAAGAATCAATTGAAAATTTAAAAGACTTGAAAATGACAATACATATTGAACTATTAATTGACCATTAATAATGGAAATCTCAGAAATGTCTGATGCCATAAAAAACGTTATTTGAAATAATCTGTTTGATAATAAATAGATGTACATTTTTGTGTAATACGTTTCCATCTATTGCTTAGCGTTTATCACTTATACAAGATTATATAGCTCGCCTGGGTAGTGTGGCTATAGCGTGTCTGCCTCACATTCAAATGGTAGCGAGTGCGATTCTCCCTTAAGGCAAATTACCCGTATAAGGGTTTTTCGGGGTTTTCCATTATCCCGAGAAGAAAAATATCGTATAACTTTAAGGTCCATGGACTCCGAGAATATTTGAGCATCATTTAACCGTTTTCCTTCATCGTCCGTCATCACAGGTTCGACCGTCCGTCTGTCCCTCCACCCATCCATCCATCCATTCATCCACCTCATCCCATGTCATTCCCCTAATGAAGACTTCACAGCCGAGTTCTAGAAAATGAAGGCTATTCATTTTGTTTTTTACTGAAATATCTAGAATTTATGGAATTTTAATCAACATTGTTAGAGGTATTTTTTCTAAATATCACAAATGTCAAATATTTTTCAGTTATAAGACAGTTTATGGTGAGAGGATATTCTTGTAAACCTTGGTGTCGCTTTTTTTAGGTATTTATCCAACATTTCTTTTTCTTGGTATAGACAGATACACCGATTCAGATAACCACTCCGCGCGCGCGCTCACGCACACATGGGCTTTTTTCTAAAATGTTTATTCAGGGATACTCAAAATTCGTATTTCCGCTGATTAAGAATGTTTGGGGAATGCACTAGATAGGATAGAAAACGGTCGGAGGTAACTCGATACTAAACCTGAGGTTGTTGTACCTATGACCCCTGGAGGGAAGGATGAGGTTAGAGAATACACCGGGTGGCCGGAACCAGTAACGCCGGCTCCGCAATAACAGGATTCCTACAGTTTCCAGATTGAAGCACTCCGATTGTTGGACAGGTACACGGGGGACCCACCCCACATAGCATCCAAAGCTCCCGCAGAACGGTCCTTGACGAGCTGAAGTCGGAGGACGGAGAGAGTCACTCTGAGCAACCGTTTTTTCCTGCCACTCCTCACTAAGCACCATCTACGACACTTCCAAACCTGAAAGAAACCAACGGGATGAAGGATGAATGAAAATAACAATAGGAACGATATGGAAGGATGAAAAAACTACCCACCATTCGCCTGGCGATACAAGGAAACCATGGGTAAGGTAGGCTGGCCACTGGAAGCGAACCCTCGACCTCCCGAATGCGGGACACAACTGAAATAGCCTGAGCTATACCGATGGGTAAAGAAAGTAAAATTGGAGGTACTTGGATTTACTGAAACACTTCTTCAGAATACTATGATTGATTAATTGGACAGGTAGAGTCAGACTGAAAAATGCGATGCCATAGCCGGAATTTGAACTACGAATTTCCCAGACTCTAACCGATTGTTCTACCATTGAGCTAATATGGCAACATGCCGCCATGGAATTAAATTTCTCTCTCCCATATTTCCCGTTAAACCACAAGGTGATCTCAAAATATTTTATTCACGTACCTCAATTAGTGTCATAAGTACTTTAAGTTCCGGGCTTCATAGTATAGCCAACATTAGGTCAACACTTGTTGATTGATTGACTGCTTGACTGACTGACTGATGATTGATTTATTGATTGGATGATTGATTGATTGATTGGTGGATTGATTGGTTCATGTTAAATTAGTGTTTTCAAAATGTTACTCCAGCCGGAGATCGTTTATGGTAGCTCTATTTAGCTTTGACATCGCGCAAATAGAATTCAGGCAATCACGTATCGAACCAATATAGCAAACAATAATGCTATGTGCGAAAGAAAACGATTTCTGTAAAGTTTGAAAATGGGAATATCGGAGCATAAATAAAGACTGGTGTTGCTATCTGTGTCTAGGAAAGGGACCAGAAAACAAAAGAAGAAATAAAACGGCGATATAACGACTTGTTTTGTGCTGGAATAAATTGCCGTCATCTCGATATCAGTTGCATCCCCCCACTTCGCTGCTGTTTTTCTTTTTCATTTTCCTTTTGACAGTAACTCGCCCGTGACTGAGATGAAAACCGGATAGCAATATACGGGAATTGTCGCTCTAGCGTTTAACTTGCTTTTTTGTTCTATCTTTCGATCCGTTCTTTTTTCACTTCTTTGTTTTTCTAAGTTAATTGTTTGAGTTTTTGCTTCATTCATTCTACATTTTCTCCTCCATCCTTTTCATCTCCTCACTCTTATTTTCGGTTAAATACTCTAACCACCTTAAGTTGTTCACATTTCGTTATTGCTTTCTCATGTTACATTTATGATTAATTTTATTATAGTTCATTTCTTTATATTCATATTTTTCTTTTCCTTTCTTCTTTTCCTCCCTTCATGCTCATGTGCATACTTATTTGTTTCCTCTCGGTTCAAATTGCTCACCATTCAGTAGTTGTATTTAATCATATGAATCAGTTGTTTTTCTTTCAAATGCATATTTAAGGTTAAAAGGATTCACAGAATAGTTTCTTTTTTAATTACCGTAAGATGGGATAATATCGGACGGAATTTAAATAGTCTTTAAGGTAGGTTCCTAAAGAATATTCAATTCACACGACAAAAAGTGTGAAATATTTGAGATGAACTTAAAGAATAATCGATCAAAGAACATGAATCGAAAATATGACATAGGTAACCAGATCCTAACTAATAAAACTGTCCGATGTTACCCTGTGATGGGATAATTTCGGACACGCATTGAATTTCAATCCGAAGTTTCGCATTTCCCTCTAATGGGATAATTTCGGATACACGCCATCTTTTTAACAAATAAACATGAGTAGAAATTCTTTCTACACTTTTAGAAAAAAATATTTACACTTCAGAGAACATTTACAAATGTTTAGAAAAATGTTGGCACACATATTCAGAAAATATTTCATTGATAATGACAAATTACTGATGGCTCAAATCTACAATATGTTCTCACTGAATAAAGGCTTCCCCTTTTCTTCTCTAGGAGTCTATTACGATTCAAACTGCCTGTTTAGTTGTTTCCTTCCAATCACGTGTGGATAATTAACAAGAATAAAAGCCTCCACTTCCAGAAATGCTTCCTCTGTTCTGACCGTTTCTTCACCAGTGGATATACATAATTAACAGGCAATCAGGTACTGATTCAGCATTACCTCTATTTCTCATATCGATGAATTTTCCTAGAGCAACATGTAGTTTTAGTTTTCGTATGGCATTAGCTTTATTTTTTGCTCCATATCGAACATTCTGAAGCATCTCTTCAAAACAATACTCTTCCAGAGAGTTGTTTTAAGAATTTTCTCCATCAGGCAATTTTCTAAGGGCTCTTTCATTGTTAAACGGAAAAAAACCCTTTTGTTATTTTCTTAAAAATGGCCCTAACGATTTTTATGAAAATGCTCAACCTATTTTAAAGATATTTACATGACAAATAAAATGTATGTCTTGAATTCTCTGGTAATAGCCTCTGAAGAACTCTTTATTCTCAAAGCATTTTTCTGCGTTCTGCAAACTGGTAACCATAAAAGAAAACTTCCTGCACAAAAAAATGTAGATGCTGTTAAAACATACAAATTATGTCATATACTTTTTTTCGTGCACTTTGTAATTTTTCAGATATTCCTTGTTATTGGTTTCAATTTTTTACTTATACATTTTCATACGGAATTTCTCATTTCCTGGCAAAGTAAAGAAACTTGTTTCAACCATATGACAACCAGATTTTAAAACATTTGATTATCGCTTTACCCTTTATACATTTCCTTATTTTCCTTCTTCTTATAAGGAAACAAGTACTAAGACCATGTCTGCTAATGTTTATCTCAATTGGCATGAAGTAGATAAAGAATAAACTTTTTAACAATAATTTGTTACAGAAATGTCATGTAAATGGATCACATCAGATTTTTTATATTGTTTATGTGCATACTGCTCCTTTCGAATATTCATGGACTCGAATATACCTACTTGAGGGTATTAGTGAAGCCACAACGTTTTTTTAAAACGTGAAATGAGGTTTTTGTTCCTCCCAAAAAATTTCAAAACGTCAAGTTTCAATAGGCAAAAAATAAATAATTATATAAATAAAAATAAAATAATAAAGGGGCAGAAATACCATTAATTTATACATATTGTTCTTAATGAGAGTATGCTATACTCGTATTATGATATACTCTTATCAAAAGTCATAATTTTGTATTAAAAATAAGTATTTTATTCCCCTCTTTTTGGTACACTGAAAGACATTAAAAATACGTCTAGAAATACTCATTTAAGACGGGGTCTTTTCGTTGACCCCGCCCATCATTCACCTTTTTGTTATGTTTTTAAAAGGGTATTGGACAGACCAGGTAACCGAAGGGTAGGGGATGGACGTGAAGCATAACTTGTGACAAACACTTTCTCCAGCACCTATGTACAATGCAAATAGTAGGTAGAGAAATTAGTGTGTCACCCATATTTATACTAAGATTTCACTGTAAATGCATGTTTTAAGATCCACTGAATCCATAGAAAGCCTTTTTGAAAAAGGTTAGTGGTATATGTGACTCAAAAAACGAAAATTCCGTTAAATACCAAAGTTGATATTTAAGTTTAGTATCTTCCAAGGATGTGTCACGAATATTTTCAGAAAATACTTCCACCCCAAACTAAGCTTTACATGGAACATTTTGATTTTCTCAAAAATGTTTCGAACGATTTTGATGTATTAAAGATATTTACAAGACAAGTTAAGTGCATATCTTGAATTTCCATGGAACAGCGTCTAAAGACCTCTTCATTCTAAATGACTTTTGCATAACAGGTAAACCGTAAGAGATAGACAAAAACTTACTACACTAAAATGTAGAGCTCCTCAATGCACACAATTTATATACGGTACATTTCCGAGATATTCCTTGTTATTGGTTTCAATTTTAAAATACTTAAACTTTTTTCAAACAGGAAGTAGTTCGTTTTGTTTTTGTTGTTTTTTGTTGTTGTGCTTTTTTTTTTTTTTTTTTTTTTTTTTTTTTTTTTTTTTTTTTTTTTTTTTTTTTTAACTCCTAGCTATGGAACGAATTTCAACGACAATCGCATAGCGACAGCGTGTTAAAGATTTCACTGGTATCGCTTTAGTGTCCTACTAAGTACTAAGATCTTTCAGCTCGTGTTTATCTCGATTAGGATGAAATAGGAAGAAGAAGAATATTTTATAAGAGTTTACTTGCAGAGCAGGTAGAAAAGGTAAATTAATTGACACATCAGTCTTCTTCCTGATAATATGAGCCATATTATAGAGCTCCTCTAAGCAAAAGTTTTGTACATAAATCCCACAAGTGACACTTATGAGCTTTATGAACAAACCCCAGTTCAAGAGCGATTGCATTCCCTACTGAGATTATGCTCTGATTTTGAGATACATACACAAAATATAAGACTATCTAACCGCAAGCGTGCGTGCGTGCGTGTCTGGTAGGCTCGTGGTGAGCCTGGGTGTTGTTGCTGTGTACCTACCCTGGTAAGGGTTTAACCACAGGAATGAGGTGATGCTTAAGGTTTTGTTTGAGGTTTCGAGTGTTGGTGTTAAGGAGGTAGCGCTGGTAGGCTCCTCGAGCGGTTGCATTTTCAGGAGCAGCATCCCTTCCTCTGCTCCGCTGGTGTTTATTTATTTAAATATGGTGGTGAATTTTGATAGACCTGTCCCTATGGGAGGGGGGGAGTGCTTTGTTCAGCTATTACGCTGTTGGCTGGTTTAAAGCCGTTGTTACCGGGGGTGCCCACAAGCCATGCGGGGAACCCGGAACCGCCTTTTTCGGCGTTCAGAGGGTAAGTACTCCCCCAGTGATCTGACAAGAGCGTTCTCATGTTCGCCCAATCTGGCGTAGAATTTTTGAGCCCGGCGCCTAATAACATCTTCCACATATGGGAGGGCCGAAGCTTCATGTAGTAGCCTTAAAGGGAAACGTCGACATACAGAATATATGGACCGGAGTCCTCTATTCTGCACCCGCTGTAACCAGAGAAGCCAGGAGTCTGCTGCCATACCCCACACTTCGCAGGCATAGAGCATCAGGGGGACTATAAGCGCCTTGAAAAGGCGTAACTTTAAGTGAACCGGCATCTGGGAGGCCAGCACAGGGTAAAGGGAGGCTACCGCCCCCTTCGCCCTGTCCGACGTTCCCCGCACGTGTTCACGAAAAGTTAGGCCCTTATCAAGAATGACGCCCAAGTATTTGATGGAATTCCCCCACTCTATCCTTTGGCCCTGATAGGAAAAGTTGGGTATCTGGTTTATTTCGGGGCGTTTTCTGGTGAACAGAACAGCATGACTTTTGCCCGGATTAACGGACATCCGCCACTGTCTGCACCAGTCCTGGACGAGACGGAGGTGTCTCTGTATGGGGTTGAAGGCTCTGCGTATGTTCCTGTCGGTGCGGTAGAGCTTGACGTCATCAGCAAACTGGGCCATGTTGACGCCCTGCACCGCAGGGAAGTCTGCCATATAAAGGCTAAACAAGGTGGGTGATAGTACAGAGCCTTCTGGGACTCCGCCTCGTAGGGGTTTAGGTGTAGATGTTTGCCCCGCAACTGCAACTACAAAGGTGCGCTGGTGTAGGAAGCTGTGTATGATGTTGATTAACTGTGTGCGTAGGTCAATCTGGATAAGTTTAAACAGGAGACCCTCATGCCAGGTGGTTGAGAAGGCCTTCTCGACATCCAAAGACACCGCCGGCGTGAAGGCCCCGTCCTGGAACCCCAGGGCGGCAGCCTCCACCACCCGCAGCAGCTGTTGGGTTGTCGAGTGCCCAGGACGGAATCCAAACTTATGGAGAGAGATGGCTTGAATGTCGACTACCTGCGGCGACAAGCGGTGTAGAACTAACCTCTCGAAGACCTTCGAGATGGTGGGTAGGAGGCTAATGGAGCGGTAGCTGGAAGGAAGTGCAGGGTCCTTACACGGCTTCAAAATGCACACCACCCGTGCCACCTTCCACTCGCGCGGAAAGTGATCTAAGGTGAGGCACATATTGAATACCTTGGTGAGGTACAGCACTGCTCTGAATGGAAGGTTGCTGAGCATGGCGGGTGTCAGCCCGTCCTGCCCGCCAGCCTTTTTTGTGTTGAGACGCCGGAGTGCGCCTTGGACTTCACTAGGGCGGATGATTGGTAGGGGGTTCTTCGCTTCATGAGGCTGTTCCCGCAAGTAGCGGTCCACATCCTCATGAACGCGGGCAGTGAAGAGTACGTCCTGGGTGTCCTCTCTCGGCCTGCAGGTGTCCTCTATGTAGCTCGCAAGCACATTTGCTTTGGCTTGTGGTTCGTAAACAAGGCCAAGATTGCCTTGAAGCGGGGAGTGGTACTGATTACGTTGGCGTCGGAGGCTTTTTGCGATACGCCAGACGTCGCCACCCTCCAGGTCTTGCACGGCCATTGTGGCCTCCCACGCTTGCACACGGTGCTCGCGTAGTCGGACACGAACCTCCCGACGGAGACGCCGCAAAAGACCCCGATTGTGTGGCGTACGGTTCCGCTGGTATAGTCTGCGGGCTGCCCAGGAACGGCGGATAAGAAGTTCAAGTTCTAGGGGAAGGACGTCTGGATGTGATGTTGGTAGGGTGCGGATGGTGAGGTTGTGAACCGTTCTTACTACTGTGGTAATGAAGGTTTGGACTGCTGTCTCTAGGCTGAGTATGTCTGTGATTTTTGGGTTGGCTGGAATAGATGCGCTGAGGCAATCCGTTACGCATTTACAGTCTATTTCTCTGGTGTGTCCTGAGAAGTCGTGGCTGGCAACCCTGGTGTTGATTTCTGCCAACACGGGATTGTGATCGGAATGAAGTGCAGCGAGTGATGTGAGCATGAGATGGAAGGGGTAATGTTTGATGATCGCAAAGTCGATGACTGATGGTTGTCCTCGACCTTGCGGATGGTGTGTGGGTTGTCAGGGGCCCAGAACTCTTAGCTGGGGATCCCTATCAATCATGCGAATCATTGCATTGCTTCTAGGATCCGCGCGGGGGCCCGAATGCCAACGCTGGTGTTTGGCATTAAAGTCCCCGGCGAGGATCACGCTAGGATGGAGGTTGAAGAGGGATTGGTAGTCAGCAGGTAAGAACGGCCTACCGGGAGGGTGGTAAACAGAGACTATTACTACCTCCGTTCCTCCGAGCTCAACACACACTGTCGTCGCCTCAAGGGCTTGCAGGGGCGGAATGGGGATGGGTTTGTGGACCACGTTTTGCCTCACAAGAACCTCAGTGCCGCCTCCAGGGCGGGGCACCCGGTCACTGCGATGACAAACGTATCCAGGTAGACGGAAGGGGATGTCAGGACGCAAATGTGTTTCCGATACTAGAATGAGGTCCAGGGCATAATGGGCAGCAAAGCGCTGAAGCTCATCCCTATGATCCCTCACTCAATTGGCGTTCCAAAAGACGAATCGGAAAGAGGTACGAAGCCTAGTTCCGTCCGTCATTTTGGGACAATGGGGCGAGGCTGAGCATGAAGGTGAGGCCCTCAAAGAGGATCATCGACTTGCTGGTTGGATCGGTGGTCTGGAAGTACCTGGTGAGGAGGTCCCGGATTCTCTCGGCATGGTTCAGCAGCAGCTGCTGAAACCATCCCGGGAGGTCCGCGACATCCAAAGCAGGTATGGTGGTGGTTGTGGTTAACGCTGGTTGGTTGGATTGCTGAGGAGGCGGAGTCACCACCGCTGGTCGTTCCTAGCGGGAGACACGCGACGGTACCGGTGCTGGACCGGTTGCCGCAGGCACCTCCCGCTCGGTATCGCTTTCGCGGTCAGTTCTCGGCCTCTTCAGACTGGGTTTCGGAGGATTAGGTTGGCTATGTTGTGTGGCAGGGGTTTTTGGTGATTTCCCTTTTCCGGAGACCCTATTTGAGTATAAGGAGCCCCGTGGTGCCGGTGTGGGTGCCTGTCTTGGTGCCTCCTGATGTTCTGGAGGCTCCTGCCTCACCGATGGTCTGGCCTTGTTGTTCTGGTCCGTCGATGTCTTCTGACGCTCCTCCCTACTCGGAGGTGTGGCCAGTTTAGGCTCCAGGGGGGCGGGCCTCGACGACGCGATGACTTTCAGCCTCACAGGGCACCCTCCATAGCAGGCGATATGTTTCTTCCCGCAGTTGGCACAATTAGGATCGTCCGTCAAGGAGCGCGGGCAGAGCTCTTCGGGGTGCTTGTCACCACACCTAAGGCAGCGTAGTATCCGGTGACAATATTGGCTTGAATGGTTGAAACCCAAGCAACGGTGGCATTGTGCTGGGCCGCCAGGGCGTCGGGATGCTTCCATGGTGACCCGGAGATAACAGATCGAGGAAACCCGATCTATCTTGATCTCCGGATCATTTACCCGCTCCACTATTACTAGGAAGAGGGGGAGGGGGATTTTTGTGACCGTGCGCCCAGCTGGAGAGGGTTTGGTGAGCTGCTTCACCAATTTGGGGGTTATGCCCTGGCGGATGAGGTCCTCCTCGATCTCCTTGACGGACGTGTCCGCCGGTAGGCCCCTTATGACTCTCTTAAAGTCTCTGGTTTTATCGAGACCAAAGGTAAAATGGGGAATTTTCTTCTTACTGAGCTCGCTCAGTAGCGTGAATAGTCCTCCGGCGTCCTTGCCTGGAAGACATAGCGGCTTTTCCTCCTTGTCACCGTGCACTCCTGACAGAGCGTTGGCATAACTGTCCTGAGGAAGCCTACCACACCCTCGAAGGATTCCACGATGATTGGTGGAATATGGCGCTTCTTCTGTCCTCCGCAGGCGGGGCTGCTGGGTCCTGCGCTGGTCTGGTGTGCGGGAGTTACGGGTTTCCCCTTTTTACCCACAACAAGGAAATCATCACTGACTTCGGGAGGTGCAGCGTGACTTTCCTCGTCCTGTCCCATAGTGGATGTGTGGTAGGAAAAGACCGAAGTCTTATCCGAGTTGGTCGAAATGCTTGTGACTACACTGTCACAATCTGAAAAGTCCTGATCGGACGATTTTCCTAATCGGATAGGAGATCTCTCTCGAGATCCACCCTTGTCAGAGATGTCGGTCGAAACCGAACGGAGTGAAGTCCCTTTTCCGCTCTTGCGTTGTCGGGACTTCTTTGGTTTTCGGCTGCTGCCGAGCCCGGAGGCCTTGGTTGCGCCGCTGGTGACACCAGTGCTGGTGCTCGGAGTTGGTTCCTGCTCCTTGGCAGGACCGCTGGGTGCCTCGCTACTGGGAGCAGGCTTCATGTTGGGTTGGGTGTTAGGGAAAAGGTAGGTACACGTACGCTGCACACAAGTGTGCAGTGCACACACAACTAGCCTAGTTCACCACTCACCTACAGGCAGCAGGTGCTCTTTAGCGTGCCGAAACAGGGGACCGGACACCGAAGTGCGCCGTACCTAACCGTAGGAAAGGTGGCTGTGGCATTGTTCGGCTGCCCGCTGCCGGCACTTCCTCTGGCCTGGAAGTCCGTAGGTTCTTACTGATTGGCCGGTTGGCTTGAAGCTACCCAATAGGGTCGCTTCCTGAAGTGGCGACCGACGAATCAGGACTCAGATGTTTGTTCGACTGTTGGTTGTTGATCTCTGAAGACCGGAGTCTTCGTAGTTGATGATGATGGTTGTGGACTTCTGCTGCTGAATGGTGCTAAGAAGCACGATCCACAGGCTTCCGTCTTTTGGCGCTAATAAGCACCTGGGTTTGCTGCTCATTGGAGACACGTCCTCTTCCGATCGCTCCTAGCTGCAGAATGTGAACCGCAAGCAAAAAATATATTTAGAATATATGTATTACAACTTCACATTATCTCCTGCGGACTTCAAAATGTTCAAGATCTACAAACAGAAATGTATGGGGATCTGTTGCATTATTCATAACAAGTTCCTTACCTTCTTTTTACTTTATATTACCCGTGTATATATATATATATATATATATATATATATATATATATATATATATATATATATATATAACCTACATAGGAGAGGGAGAAGTTATTGCATTCCACACAAAAATTCGATATAAAGATTTCACAGTAAATACAAGTTTTGAGGTCCCTTAAATAAAAAACATGGCCGTTTCAAATAATTGTGGGTGTTAACAATATCTATCTTTTTGGAGTATACTTATGTAATCCCATTACTTAGAAGTCATCCAGGATGAAGAAATATTCAGAGGTTATTCTTAGAAAAGTCAAGATATACATTTTATTTGTCTCGTAAATATCTTGAATATGCAGTATTTTAATTAAAATGGTTAGTGTCAGTTTTATAAAACCAAACTTTTCGAATTTTTTTCCATGCAAATTGGGCATGTGGGAATTTTCCTCAATATCTTCGTGACGCATCCTTCCAGATACTAAACCTAAATAAAAAGTGCGGTATTTCACAGACTTTTCGTTTTTAAGTAATCGTGTTCACAGACACAAAAACGCATATACACTTACACACTTTTTCCTTTAAAGTGCACCTTTTGGATATAGGGGATCCTATAACGTGTGCTTGTGATGAAATCTCGGTATCGAGTTTTTGAGTGGAATGCAATTATTTCTCTACATATGTGCTATGTACTAAGTAGAGTAAGTAAAATGACTCAAAGAATGTTGGTTAAATATCTATATTTAAGATGTTTGATGTAAAGTAAAATACATTTGACTTTCCCGTGTATATTCTGTAACAAGTTCTCTTTATTCGGAAATATTTATAATTTTGTATAACGATCAAGCTAGGTGAACAAAACATTCAGCTATAAAATGTAGATTTGTTTAAATCCCAAACGTTATTTCAAATATAATTGGTATTGCTATAATTTGAACCTTTGTTTGCTGTAATTTCATTTTTGAAATACTCCCAACTTTCAGTTTCTCTCAATGTAATGCAAAGAACATTGTAATTCAAGGGCAGTAAATAGCGAACTATTTTAAACTTCTGACAATTGTATATACTTCTACCTCTAAGAAATCTGTAATAAAATTATTTATACAAAGTTTCAATTGACTTGATGTAGACAGAATAATAGGCTATTGCAAGAAGCAAAAAGTTATTGTTTTAGAAGCTATTAAAACAAACTATGGTGGATAAAGAAAAACATGTGAGAGCAACATTCAGATTTTATTCCAATGATACATCTTCATTCATTTTCTCTCTGGAATTTCAATCATGACAGATGCTTGTTTTACATTATTTACTATAATAACTAAAGGAAATATTGTATTTTACCCAAAGTTCAATGTCGAGATTTCAACAAATTATGTTTAGAGGGCCCCAGAATCCAAGAATACCAGTTTTAGAAAACGATCCGTGTTTGTGTGTGCAGCATAACCTAAAAGAACGAAAAGACAGTCAAATACCAAAACTTAAATATTAAGTTCTTAAATACTACGTAAGTTATCCATCTTCAAAACATGCGACATTAAGATTTTCAAGAAAATCCCCAAATTACCCTTTAGGTGAAAAAATTTCCTAAACTGTCGATTTCTTCAAAACGGTCTCTAATGATTTTATTTAACTACTAAATGTTTAAGATATTTTGTGGCAAATGCTAGTGATATATGAACATTTAAATCGCAAGGAATGAAGCCCTCTTAATTCTGGATAATTTTTACATAACTGGTAAACAGTAAGAGATAGAGAATATCTTAATGCACAACAAAAGAGATCTCGTTGTTACACAATTTATATCAAATACATTTTTTGTCGACTTAACAATTTCCATGATGTACTTTGTTATTGGCAAAAATACTCCATTACTTATACTACTTTTCAGTACTGGGAACTCTTTATTCGTTTTTCTCTTATGGTCGTGCAAAGCATGTGGAGAACGAGATAGATAATAATTATCAACAAAAAATTTTTTGCCCAAAAACAAGTATATTCTCACTATATACCGGCTCTTAAAAGATTTTATATTACTTTAACCTGCTGCATGCCCTCATTTCCCTTGTATTTACAATGGATTATGTAGTAAAACCATTTCTACCAATGTTTATCTGGATTATCATAAAGTTGATAGAATAATAAGCTAATGTAATGATATTTAGTTTTAGAATTAAAAGAGAAAATCATAGGAATGCAGCACTTCCTATTTTAGATCTGGCTATCCTTTTAGTCTGCTGTATCTATCTTGAGGCAATGTCAAAATGTGTAATGAAAGTTTATCTGGATTAGGAGTATGTAGAATACTTAGAAGACTGAGTAGAGAACCTACAGCTATAATATTATTATTATTGTTATTGTTTTGTTAATATTATTGTTATTGTTGTTATTATTACTGTCATTATTGTTATGGTTGTTATTGTTGTTGCTATTGTTTTTATTGATGTTCTTATTTATGTTGTTATTGTTATAATTATTACTTATTATTATTACTTTTATTATTTATTATTATTACTATTATTATTATGATTATTAGTAGTATTATTAGTGTTGTTATGATTAGTATTATTATGATAATTATTCTTAGTAGTAGTTGTAGTATTAGTATTATTATTATTAATATTATCAGTAGCAATCGTATTATTATTATTACTACCATTACTATTACCATATTTGTATCATTATTATTATTATTATTATTATTATTATTATTAGTAGTAGTAGTAGTAGTAGTAGTAGTAGTAGTAGTATCAATTATCATTATCATTATCTTATCCTTATCGTTATCGTTATTATTGGTATTATTATTACTACTCTTATTACTATTACTATGACCATTATTATTATTATTACTACTACCATTACTATTATTATTGTTCTTGTTATTGTTATTATTGTTATTAATTATTATTTATTATTATTAATTATTATTATCATGATAAGCATCATTACTATTATTATTAGGATCGTCATCGGCATTGTCATTGCTATTGTTATTATTATTGCCATCATCATTATGATTATTATTATTATCATTATTATCTTTATTATTATCATCATCATCATCATCATCATCAATATCATTATCACCATTATCATTATTATAATCATTATCATCATCGTCATTGTTATTGTTTTTGTTATTATTATTATTATTATTATTAATTCTTATTATCATCATTATCATCATTATTATAATTATCAGCATTATCAGCATTATCACTATCATTATTATTATTTATTCTTTTATTATGGTTTATTATTATTTATTTTATCAGTATGATTATTCTTATTGTTATTATTATTGTCATTGTTATTGTTGCTTTTATTATTGTTATTATTATCAGTATCATTATCATTATTATTATTATTCTTATTATTATTCTTGTTGTTCAGACCGATGGACTCTCTGAGTGAAACCAGGATTGGCAAGCCTGATAGACTAAAAAATGTGAAGAGTAGTGAATGCATTATAGCGGGCTGCTAGACGTATTGACCTACTTAATTTGTTGTTATAAGTTTAAATAGTTATTGTATTGTGTTTTAAAGGTTTCACTTGTAAGTATAAATGAGATTGAATATACAGAGCTTATGTGTGTAATCATCCGGCAAGATAAACTGTGTAATAACAAAGTAAAGTGAT
This sequence comes from Hymenopus coronatus, assembly GCA_030762935.1. Classification (NCBI taxonomy): domain Eukaryota; kingdom Metazoa; phylum Arthropoda; class Insecta; order Mantodea; family Hymenopodidae; genus Hymenopus; species Hymenopus coronatus. The sequence goes on along the minus strand of CM060896.1, from coordinate 26,999,210 downwards.
ATGAAATGCAGTGTAGATTCTTTGTCTGGCAATGTGTGTTTCTAATGCTTGTACATTCTATTTTAGGTGTGTTTAGTTATAAATGAGTACACATCTTATACCAAGAAGCAAACATTTACTATTATTATTATTATTATTACTATTATTATAATAATTATTATTGTTATTCTTATTACTATTGTGTTTGTTATTATACCATTATTGTTATTATTTTATTATTGTAGTTATTATTAACATTATTATTACTACTACTATTATTACTATTATTGTTATTGTTATGGTTATTCTTATTATTACTCTTAAAACTACTACTATTACTACTACAATTACTATTACTATTACTACTATTACTACTACTATTCTTACTATTACTTCTATTATTGTTATTATTGTTGTTATTGTTATTATTACTATTGTTATTACAATTACTATTATTGTCATTAATTATTATTGTTACTATTACTTTTATTATTGTTATTATTATTGTTGTTATTGTTATTATTATTGTTGTTATTGTTATTATTATTACTGTTGTTATTACAAGTACTATTATTGTCATTAATTATTACATTTATTATTATCATCAATATTATTGTAAGTAGTAGTAGCAGCAGCAGCAGCAAGGAGCAAGCAGTAGCAGCAGCAGCAAGGAGCAAGCAGTAGCAGTAGCAACAGCAAGCAGCAAGGAGCAAGCAGCAGTAGCAAGCAGCAGCAGCAGCAGCAAGAAGCAAGCAGTAGCAGCTGCAGCAGAAGCACTAGCAGTAGGAGTAAAATAAAAATGACTATTTCATACATAGTGGCCTTAATTTATCATATGCGGTTTATATCCTGGTCGTTATTTTGTTTTGCATCATCTATCACTAGGGCTTTCTATTTAGTCAGTGTCACTATGTCAGGTATATAGTACATAATAGATAGAGAAGGTATTGTATTTCACACAAAAATTCCATACCGAGATTTCACCGGAAAACATACCCACTGAAATAAAATAAAAGTTTACAAAAGGTTGTGTGTATGTGTGGATGGATATACAGCTTAGCTCAAAATCGAAAAGACCGTGTAATTCAAAGTTCAGTGTCTTCCAAGGGTGCGACACGAAGGCTTTAAAAAAAATCCCCCGCCACAACCTACCCTTTGCATGGAAACATTTTAGAGAATTTTGTTTTCCTACAAAACGGCTTTAAGAAATTTTATTCAAATACCGTATATTACATTTATATCACAAATAAAATGTATATTTTGAATTTTCTGAGAATAACCTCTGAACTACTTTTCAAAAGTTGATGACTTTTATATAACAGAAAACATAGGAGATAGACGAAACTTCGATGACTCACTACACAATAATGACCTAGATCTCATTAAAACGCTATTTACCTAACATGTATGTGTGTGTGTATAGAGGTATTGTTTCTATAGAGTTAACTCTTTCCAAGATGTTCTTTCTTGTTATTGGTGTCAATTTTAAACTACTTAAACTGCTGCTGCTATTGCTACTGCTGCTGCTATTGCTCCTACTGCTACTGCTGCTGCTGCTACTGCTACTGCTGCTGCTACTGCTGCTATTGCTCCTACTGCTACTGCTGCTATTGCTCCTACTGCTGCTGCTACTACTGCTACTGCTCCTACTGCTGCTGCTGCTGCTATTACTACTGCTGCTACTGTTCCTACTGCCGCTGCTGCCATTACTACTGCTACTGCTGCTGCTGCTATTGCTCCTACTGCTGCTGCTGCTATTACTACTGCTACTGCTACTACTACTGTTACTGCTGCTATTGCTCCTACTGCTGCTGCTACTACTACTGCTACTGCTGCTGCTACTGCAGCTGCTACTACTACTACTGCTCTTATTGCTGCTGCTGCTGCTGCTGCTGTTGCTACTATTACTGCTACTGCTACTACTGTTCTTGCTCCTGCTACTGGGATACGCTAGGCTAAAATTATAGTCAAACCTTTTAAAAACTGCTTGTCATGTGGTTGAAATCCGTTTCTTCGCATTGCCCAGGAGTTTACGAATTTCCGTATGGGAACAGCTTTGTATTTTAAACTGAAACCAACAAGAAGATATATCTCAGAAATCGTCTACTTCACGCAAAAATGTATATTTTAAAGAGATCTGTATTTCTTGTGTAGTAAGTTTATGTCTATCTCTCACGGTTTTCTAACTACGCAAAAGTCAACAAAATTCTTCCAGAATAAAGAAGTATTCATAGGCTATACCCAAAAAATTAAATATATGCATTTTATAGTTATGGAAATGTATTTAATACATAATTGTTAGAGCCATTTTTGAGAAAATCAACATTTTAGAATTTTTTGTCATGTAAAGAGTAGATTGGAGTGGGCATTTTTCTCAAAATCTTTGTGTCGCATCCTTGAAATATATTAAACTTATATCCAAGTTTGGTATTTTACCGAATTTTCGTTTTGGAGTTACCGTCATCACAGACACACAGACACACAGCCTCCTCTAAAATTTTTTTTACACAGGGGACCATAAAACGTGTATTTCCGGTAACATTTCGGTATCAAATTTTTGGGTGGATTAAGTACTTCTCTATACTTTGTGTACATAGTGTAGAGAAACACTAAAAATAAATCATGTTTGATACTTATCCAGATGAATGGCGAAATCATTGCACACTGAAGTTACGACTCAGTAACGAGCTGGTGTTTTATGCTATGAAACCGCAATTATTGATCGACATCTAAGGTATGTTTATACGTTATTGATCAGTATCTAATGCAATGAAATTGCAATAAGTTGGCATGTGATTTTTTTTTTTTTTTGTCATTTCTACTTTAAGCCGAATATGAGTGCAAAAGAGTTGAACACTAATTTTGTTCAAAACTGGAGTAACTATAAAGTGCTTCACATGCTTTGGCAACTTTGTTTTGCTCTGTGAATAACAACTGCAGAGCTGCCAACATATTTCACCAAAGCCGTTTGCGCTATTTTAGGCCTAAGTAGTGTGTGTGTGTGTGTGTCTGTGTGTGTGTGTGTGTGTAAAATGAAATTGCGTTTTATTTATGGGCGCTCTCTAACTGCTATGGTTCTCAGCGTCCCATTCTATGTTGGGCGTGAAATACTGATTAATTTAGCTCAGAAACCTCTCTATGTGTATGTGCGCGTGCGCGCGCGTAAATACACGGGTTTTGTGCAATAAAGGTACAAATCTAGTATTACGTTCGCAATTGCGCAATAGCGGAAAATTGTTGTGATTGCCATCCCCATAATGTATATGGGGATATTTAACACTGAAGCTACGGCGTATTGATTCAAAAAGTGAGAAAAATGGATAATTAAATAACGATTTATTTTTAATGCCTTAATTGTCCTAAGACATTAATGGAATGTACCAAATTTTATTACTCAATCCATTTAAACAGTGACTTAATTAAAACTCTCAGGACAAGAAAGAAGCTATTGCATATGTCCTTGACTGTTACAAAATGAATATATATTTCTAGTTTACTTTGGTAAAATCTGAAACTATCATAAGTAATATGAGTGTTATCATCTTGTCGATAATTCACGACCGGAGCTAAGCGACGAAGTGATTTATCCTAAGAGATGAAAACAGGAGTTGTATTTGATAAGATATTTCAGAAAACTAGAACTATTAATAATTTATAATACAAATAATAATTGTTTTCACTCCTTTTTTTAACTAAATACCAAGACAGGTGATTAAACAAACGAACGTCAGGTGCGAACAATATTTCAAAGAAATGAACATCAGCTGTGATAAGATGTTTCGACAATATCGCTCCAGTCAGATGACTGCGATTGGTTGAAATTTCCTAATCTCGGCCATTACATTGGCGCTTAAATAGTTGAGCTAAATTGTCATAAGTAATACCACGAGTGTTTCAATCTTGTCGATAATTCACGGCCGGAGCAAAGCGACATAAGTGAATTGTCCTAAGTTGTATTTCATAAGACAATTCAGCGAAATAGACTATTAATAACTTATAACACATAGGTTAGGATTGTAATACTTACATTAGTTCTCAAATGGTAGATGACGCATTCGACCATGTTTATTTACTCTTTAATTTTCTTTCTTCACTGCCACCTGAATTGTGATATGGCCAACCGTGTCCCAATGTACGAATATCGATAGCAACAATAGAATTAGGGGACAATTATTTTATTTCAGCTTTTAATAAGTAATACATGAAATGGAAATAAACGTTATTTTATTTAATTATTTTCACTTCTTTTTTTATCTAAATACTTTTAGAACTGGATAAAGCTTTAAACAAACTTTGTAATTGAATAAATTAAAAGTACAATTGTGGTACGGACAGTTACTAAAGGGGAACGTTAGCTGCCTGGATTGTTACTTTGTTACCAATAACCAAGACAGGAGATTAAACATATGAACGTCAGATGCGACAAGATTTTAAAGAAATGAGTTCGCTGGAGACACCACAAAAAAAAAAAAAAACACCTCATCATGGGGAAGACCAGAAGAGGAAGGAGGAAAAGAAGAAAAAACAACACCAATGAAGACACCGACAACGAACCACAACACTCCGCATCAGCATCAAACACCTCCTCAAGGGCACAATCACCAACACCCAGCGAAGAACAGACCACATCACGTCAAATCTCAACACCACAAACACCACTAAAACACCAGCGAGAAACCCCCGGCCGTTTAGGGCGCTTTAGCGCAGTCGCGGTTGGCGTGCATCCTCAGCTGCCCGCACTGCTCTTTTTGCAGCAGGCTCAGTATATCTGTCCGCATTCACAGTGTAAGAGGACCGACACCACTCATCCGCTTCACCTTCCACGACGCTGAACAATACGACGCAGCACTTCAAACCAAGGTTTCTTTCCTTGGAAAAGACGTCCTGATCGAAGAAAGCCACACCACCTGGACTCCATCTTGCAGAAAATGCTGCAAGTACGGACACACCGCTGAAAACTGTTCATCTACACCACGCTGCCACTACTGTGGAGCACCAAACACCACAACTAGTTGCAGGCAACATGACCTAACCAGACGCCGCCAATATTGCGCCACATGTCGCCGAAATGACCAATATACCGGACAATAGTCCTGCCCGTACTACCCTCCACAAGATACATGAACGCAATAAACTCAGCGAAGAACATCTACAACTCAAGAAGTACATACAACTCTACGTAATACAGAAAAACAAACTCCACATCTCAAACACAGCAGACTTCACAAGCAACGCAACCAACAAGAAGATACCTACAGGAAACTCAAGACACAACTACAAGAGGACCACCACAGCCGAACCAATCACCGCAGCCCCCGCCGATATCACAAGAGAAAAAAACAAAAAAGAAAAAAAAAAAAACATACAAAGATGGCACGCCAAGGGAGAAGAAGGCCACAGCACAAAAGAAGACCCTAATTGAGAGCTACTAATTGCATTACAAGGAATACATTCGAGCATCAATGAGTTCCAGTCCAAACTACAAGATCTCACAACAATCATAGACAAACTCAGCAAGATCACGGAAACACACGCCGAACAACAGAACAACTCATGACAGACACCAAAAGCTTCACAGAAGTCAACACCTCAACCACCAATCAAATTACCGACTGCATCCTAGAAACTCAAACAGCCAATGAGGAAAGAGAAGAGGGCCTGAGAAATCGACTTTCTGATATCACCTCTAAAGTCATCAATCTATCACCAACATTAAACGATATCAGTAAAGACCTGGAAAATTTCAAAGACTTGCACATAAACATCAACCAGAATATGGCTCAACAACGAGAAAACACAAAAGAAGACATCACCATAACACTAACAGAATTCCTACACACCAAAAAACGAACATAACTATTTATACAATGTTTCTATAAAGAAATCCCTAACCCAAAAAAAGGCAGGTCAGTGGAAACAACGCATGATGGCCATTTCAAAAACAACTAATAAAAACAAAGTCCAATGGCTGAAGAGGGAAAATTACGCCCTAAAACAGCTCTGGGTGTGAAATAAATCCTTAAATCCCCTTGTTGCTTGCTTGCTGCGATATCGCTCCAGTCAGATAACCTAATCTTGGCCATTCCATTGGCACTTTAGTAGTGGAATTGAATTGTCTTGGTAATGTTGCTTTTGAGGACATGTAATGGTGTACGTTTTTTTTTTGTTTTTTGTTTTTTTTTTTAAATAAGCTAACGTCCTTTAACCTGGTTGGTCATATCGGACGATGAATTGAAATTGGTGAAATGATGCTCAAATGATCTCAGGGTCCATGGAGGTCAAAGTTACTCGACATTCATCTTCTCAGGATAAGGGAAAACCATGAAAAAAAAACCTTATCCGAGTAACTCATCCTAAGCGAGATTCGAACTAATGACCTTTTGAATATGAGGCAGAGACGCTACCATCACACTACCCAGGCTCGCTCGCACGTTTTTCACGAGCAATGTAGCTACCAATTACCAACTACCAACTATTAAGCCTAAACATTGCTGTGGCCAAAGAAAGCGTTGAATAAATTGGTAGAATTTCACAATTCTACATGCTACAGTAATAGAAAAGCGAGAAATACTAAATAAATACAAAACAAGGCGCAAAGCGTAAATAATTGTATCCTTTCAGGTGTAAAACCTTTTCTTGCACCTTTAAAATTAATGAATTTTAAGCGTATTATACTACTATGTCTTCTAGACGTTTCGCTGTAGATAATAACGTCTATATCGGTTCTTAAATGCCCTAAATATGTATCTATCCTTTCCTTGCTCTATTCCTTTAAAACAAACGTATTAACATCTATTCCTTTCACGCGCAAAACTATCGTTTCCTTGCACCTTTAAAATTAATGTATTACATAACTTATTTAACATCGTGGCTTCTACATACACAAATATGAGTTATTTAATACTTTATTTTTAAAATATTTAATAGGTATCCATACTTTTAAAAGGAATTAGTGGATAATAAGGCCACATATCGTCTGAAATGCGTTATATTAGCTGGTAGCTAATGTAAACTGTTACTCAATATGTATGCAAAAACCACAAATACTAGGAATGAAATTGAGTGACCTGCAGGTATACGGTTGGCCTGTGGCTGCTTATAGAGACAATTTCAGTTGGTAAGAAATAACAGTTTTAGTAACGTCTGCATTACCTTGTTTATTGTTAGTAAATACGTGCATAGAAATTAAATAACATACAAAAGACAAAACAAAAGAAAGAAAAAGTTAATATACAAATTTGTCACCATTGCATTGTTAAACACATAGCTATCCTTGTCAGCTCTGTTAGCATTAACATAAAATTAAATAATTAGTCCTTGAAATGTGGTAAATTTCGAATTTTAAGCTAGACAATGATTTTCACCTTGTGTCAACAGGCGAAAGTTGGTCGAAATCGGCGCAGTGGTATTAATTATTCTTATAAAAACTTATTCTTCTATATACTATCAAATTAAATCAGGAAAATATAAAAAATTGTCTTAAAGTTAATTTCTAGGCATGTACATGCAAAATAAAGGACTATACTAGGCTAAAGCAATAGTCAAATCTTTTAAAAGCTTGGTCGCTAAAGAATTGACATTGAAATACCGCTTATCGCTACTTCACCCTCACAATGAAAAGCGAATTCTCATTTGTGAAGAATGTAAGTATGGTAAAATTGAAGCGAACAACAAAGAATATCTTGGAAATGCATAACTCTATAAACGTGTATTTGACACTAGTTGTGGTTTGACGAGATTTGCATTTTTGTGTAGTCATCCAATATGAGGAGAGCTTCAGAGGTTACTCACAGAAAATTAAATATTACATTTAATTTATCATGAAAATATATGAAGCTTATGCTACCTACATAAAATCGTTAGAAGCTTTTTGAGATACTTAATGTTTTAAAAAACAATGTCCATGTAATGCATAATTTGGGGTGTGGGGTTTTCTTCAAACCTTCATGTCGTATCCTCGGAGGATTTGAAGCTTAAATACTAAGTTAAGTATTTAAGGGAAATTTTGCTTCTATGCAGAGGAGGGAAAGTTGAAAATGCTATGCCTAATCTGTAACAAGGAAAATTAAATTGCCGAAATTAAAATATCATGTTTTCTTAATTATGTATTTAAAAATGAAGCTGTATGTGCTTGCTTGTTGGTATTAGTCCCAAATATAGCATGTCCAAAACACATTATTCCTCCCTTATTTATTGCAGCATTATCTGCAGTAATAAAATGAAAAACTATATATTAATCCAACCTAAGACAGGATTTTTCATATTTTTGATACAACAATCTATAAATAATAAGAACTAAAGCTTTCCTGGCGACGTGTTAATTCAAAATCTTCTCGGATGATCATCAGTTCACCCTGAAGACGAGGAAGATGCACTTCTTCGAAACGTTGGTGTCAAGCCAAGTTTTTACCTGGCTAGAAGCCCGAGAAGATTTTGAATCTATAAATACTTTAGAAAGAAATCATGAAGACGTGTAATTCCACAATAAGTGCCATTTCTTAAGCGTAGTCGTACTCATGTGAGTCAACTACTACCGATATAGTCGGTAATGCGGCTAATGCTTTTTCCGACACAATAGCGTCTCTCCTGTTTTGGGCAATCGGAATGAGTTGCAACAAAATTATTAGATAGTTTCCATCAGTAACCGATGATTCATTCGTTTTACCGATTAGAGCGATGTTTTTTTTCATTCGGGAGCAAGGTTTTGGGATTTTACTCAACCAATAAGCGTGACAACACAATGCTACATTTAAAACAACACTTGAATAACAAATATGAAAGAATGTAATTACCACGGTAAATTCCCATCCAATCAGGAGATCGTAACTGGGATTAAAAACTATGTTTTAGTCCAATCTCTCTCAATTTCTTGATGTTATTTCACATGGTAAGCTATAAAAAAATTACAGGATGAAAAGTTAAAAATATAGTTTTTTACAGCCGAAAAATTGTAATTGAAAAGCTTACGTACTTACTTTTAAAGCACTGCAACAATTATTAAAATTTGAGTTGTTCCATTCACGTGACTTCCTCTGTAAGATCTGCAAACTAGCTATTCTTACAAAATAGAATTATTTTATTTGCACAATCAAGATAAACATTCTTATTACTTAATTCCTTATATGTAGAAGGGAAATAAGGAAGAACACTAAGCTAAAGCTGTCGCTATGCCATCGTCATTGAAATTCAGTTCGCTTTCAATAGCCAAAAGTAAAATAAAAGAGATAGGAAACAAACGAGGGCCTCCCATTTGAGAAAAAAACACAAGTTTTTTAAAAATCAAACCAATTACAGTTTTAACATGATTAGCTCTAATAAACAATATATGAGATAAATTGTGTTTTTTAACAACATCTGCATATTTTCTATAGTAAGTTTTTGTCCATCTCTTACGGCTTACCAGTTATGCAAAATCTCTCTGAATGAAGAGGTAATTCAGAGGCTATTCCCAAGAAATTCAGGATAGGATTTTAATTTCCAAGTAAATATATTTAATATAGAGCATTTTAATCAAAATCGTTTGAACCATTTTTAGAAAATCGCAAATTCCGAAATATTTTACATTTAAAGGGTAGTTTATTTTTTCTTCTGAAAACCTTGGTGTCGCCTCCTTTGGAGATACTGAAACTAAATACCTAGTTTGATTTAACCCACTTTTCGTTTTTGGGTTATGCTTCCCATAGACGCACACCGCGCTAGCGAGATTTTTCTAAAGGGGATTTTTTTATGCAGGGGTGAGGGGACCCTAAAAACATCTATTTCTGGTGAAATTTTGGTTTTGAAATTTTCGATGGAATACAATACTTTCTCTGCGTACTATGTGCATTGAACATACGCGCTAGAGAAAGATAGTCTGATCTCCACTCACATGACTTACTCTGTATCGCTGTAAAATGTTATTCTTAAAACCTTTCTTATAAAATAGGAGGGAAAGAAGAGAATACACTAGGCTAAAGCTGGTTGCTATGAGATTAAAATTACAAGGCGAGAAGTTGAGAAATTCCTGTATGAGAAAAGGCTAAGTATTTTAAAATTGAGACCAATAACAAGGAATATCTCGGAAATGGTTAGCTCCACAATAAGTTTTATAAGACATAAATTGTGTGTTTTAACCAGTTCGACATATTCTGTACAGTAACTTTCTGTCTATCTCTTACAGTTTACCAGTTATGCAACATCAGCTGTGACTTATGAAACAAACTATACACACAATCGTTCGGCTATTATGCCCGCAGAGTGTAGTCACGTTATCAAGTTTGTATTCAACCGACTTTTCATCTTTGAGTTATGCTGGATACACACACACACACACACACACACACACACACACACACACACACACACACATACAACTACACACACATAAAGATGTTTTTCTAAAAATGCTTTTATGGATTCATGTGTTCTCAAAACATGTGTTTGAGGTGAAATGTCGGTATCGAATTTATGCGTGGAAATACATTACTTTCTCTATTTACTACATACGTTGTACATACATGATTTTCTCTCTCTCTCTCTCGCTCTCTCTCTATACTCTGGAAACAAGGTATTCTTACAAAGCTTATTCTTCTCTCTACTTCATGCTAATTAATATAAACATTAGCAGAAATGTTCCTATTGCTTGCTTTCTTGTAAGTAGAAGGGAAAAAGTGTAAAATCTTTTAAAAGATTTCACTATGGGACTGGAACTTAAATTCGCTTTTCCATGACCTGGAGTGAAGCAAATCATGAAACGGCTAAGACTCTTTACTTGAGAAAATTTTAAGTATTTTAAAACTGAAACACATAACAGTGAATATCTTGGAAATGGTTAGCTCCACAAAAAATCTGCATATGGCAATTTCGAAAAATGTTTAATGCAAAGGGAAATGTGTGATGGGAAAGTTTCTGAAAATCTTTATGTTTCATCCTTTGATGATACTGAGCCAATGTGATGCAACCGTAAAATTTTAGCAGTAATTGTGAAGAATTGAAAATATTATTTTCATAACAAAGTGATATGATTTCCAAACTTTAAGAAAATGTATCTCGAAGCACTTTAACTAGCAAGTAACTGAAGCTATAAACGTGTAGATGCATGCTTATTAATAGGCACTGCCAACTTTATTTTCTCGCAAACTTTTTTCCAACACTTTTCCATACTCAACTTGGCAGCCAGCAATATAATTGTTCTGTAATTGGTTTCTAATAATTTTACTGCCTCTTAAAAGCACACAAAGAAAATGTATATGCCGTATCAAAATAATGCTGCAATTTTGAGAAATAAATTATTAAATTTTGAAACTTCCAGTGATTTCAAGAGTAACAGTCTTTCTATAGGCACACTAACTAAGGCTAATATAAGAAAGTATTATGATAGCTATATTTGTAAACTCATTTGCTGTAAAAAAGGGTTTTATTATGTGCATATTTTTAAAAATCCATCACGTGGCTCCTTGTTATTACAATAATAAGTTAGGCAATACAAATGTATTATTTAAATCTCCGTGTAAACTAAAATTTAATTCATGGGGTTACTATTGTGCATAGTAACTGGTGTAAATTTTAACGAATATCTTACATATATACTGGTAATGTTACAAACTTCACAGATGCATCACATTAAGTACCAAGTCTGGTATTTAACTGGCTTTTCCTTTTGGAGTAATGCTGTCAATAGACACACATATGCACAAACACACACACGAAACTTTTTCTAAAAATGACTTTTTTATAATCAGGGGTCTTCAAAACATGCATTTCCGTGAAATCTTGGTATGGAGTTTTCGGTTGAAAAAAATACCCCATATTTAAGTTTAGTATTTTCCAAGGATGCGACACGAAGATGTTCAGGATAATCCCCTCACCCCAAACTACTTTTTACATGGATTATTTTTCGAAATCTTTGAATTTCTCAAAAATGTGTCTAATGATTTAGATTAAAATAACGTATATTAAAGATATTTACATTATATATAAAATGAATACCTTGAGCTTCCTGGGAATATTCTTTGAAGTCCTCTTCAATCTGGATGGCTTTTGCGTATCTGGTAAACCGTAAGAGATGGTCAAAAACCTACTACACAAAAATCTGATGTGTTCCATTACACATGACTTTCTCTACATCTCTTAAACAAATTATTGTTAAAAGCTTATTCTTCTATTTACTTCATGCTAATTGAGAAAGAATTAACAGAAATAGTCTTATTGCTTGCTTCCTTGTAAGTAGAAGCCAAATAAAGGAGTACCATAGGTTAAAGTGATAGCCAAAAGCTGGTTGCTAAGCAACTGAGGTTACTTTGTTTTTAAAACAGGAGCTGACAAATTCCTGTATGAGATTAGTATTTTTTTAAAGCTGAAACCAGAAGCAATGAATATCTGAAAAACGATCAACTCCACAAAACAAAATTTATATCACATAAATTCTGTGTTTTAATGTGCTCTACATTTTTGTGTGGTAAGTTTTTGTACATCTCTTACATTTAGCAGCTATACAAAATTCCGTAAAATTCATCCAGAATAAAGGAGTCTTCAGAGGCTTTTCCCAAAAAATTCAAGGTATACATTTTATTTGTCAGGTAAATATCTTTAATATACGATATTTTATTCAAAATCGTTAGTCATTTTTGAGAAAATAAAAAATTTCTCATTTTTTCTCATGTAAAGCATAATTTGGGATGAGCGGATTTTCTTGAAAATCTTCGTGTCGCATCCTTGGAAGATATCAAACTTAAATACCAAGTTTGGTATTTAATGGTCTTTTCGTTATTGAGCTATGCTGCCCACATCCACACACACATACACACACATACGCAGACAGTCAGACAGACAGACATACACACACACGAACATTTTTCTAAAAATACTTTTTGTATTCATGAGGACCTAAAACATGTATTTCCGGTGAAATCTCAGTATGAATTTTTGGGTGCATTACAATAACTTCTCTATATACTATGTACACAGTATGTATAGGGAAAGTAAAAATGTATATCTCGTTAAAACATGTAATTTATACATCTTTGTCGTGAGGTAACCATTTCGGAAATATTCTTTTTATTGGTTTGAATTTTAAAATACTTACTCGTATAATTTTCTCAACAGGAAATCCATCCCTGTTTTCTTTGATTTACTCCTGGCCTTGCAAAGGAAACCAAATATCAATGTCAATCCCATAGCGACAGCTTTAAAAATGGTTTATACATATGACTTTCTCTATCTCTTCTGTAATAAACCATTCTTACAAAAGATTATGTTTTTACCTATCATGCTAATCAAGATTACATTACCAGAAATGGTCTTATTACTCAGTTCTTTATAAGTAGAAAGGAAACAATGGAATATGCTAGGCTAAAGAGACAATGAAATCGTTTTTTTTTTTTTTTCTTTTAATAAAGAAATACAGTTCCGGAGGCTTGTCAGGACTCCGGCGCTGTATTCCTTTTTTCTCCATTTTTTCCAGTTTCCTATATATCCTTAGTAGACCTTACTCTTTACGTTTTCCTTTTACTTATACATACACAAACATAGACACATTCACAAACACAGAAACACCCATGCCCAAGGCGGGACTCGAACCCACGATCCTGTGCACCACGAAGCGCCAAATCGAGACACCTTAGCGAGCGCGGCCATCGGGATCGGCAATAAAAAAAAAAAAAATTAAAAAAAAAAAAAAAAAAAAAAGCTATCGCTGTGCATTAATGTGCGGTTCTCTTTCCATGGGCAGAAGAAAAAAAATAAAAGAGAGATGAAACTGACGAGGGCTTCCCGATTGAGAGTTCAGCTATTTTAAAATTGAAAAAATAAGAAAGCATATCTCTAAAATTGTTAGATATACAGAAGATGTTCGCTTTAAGGAGGTCTGCAATTTTGTATAGTAAGTGAGTATACATTTCTTATGGTTTAACACTTATGCTAAAGCCATTCACAATTTAGGCGACTTCATATATTTAATATACAGCATTTTAATCATATTCGTTATAGCCATTTTTGAGAAAATAACAAATTTCGAAAAATGTTTAATTGTATCTTCCAAGGAGGCAACATTAAAGAATTCAGGAAAATACCCAACCCGAAACTATCCTTACAAAGCAATGGTTTATGAAATTTTATTTTTTTAAAATTGCCTCTAACGAACTTGATTAAAATGTCATATATTAATAAATAAATAAATAAATAAATATCGTTAATTTCTTAGGAATAGTTCCTGAAGTCCTCTTCATTCTGAATGGTTTTAACATAACTGGTAACCCGTAAGAAATGGACAAAGGCTTACTATCAATAAATTTAGATCTCTTTAGAACATCTGGTTGGTAAGTAGTTTATAACATGATAATTTTAGTGATATTCAATGTTATTGGTCCCCGTAATAAAATATTTATATTTTTCTCAAGCGGAAGTCTTAGATGTTTCATATCTTTGTTTTACTTTGGTCGTGGAAAGGGAGGCGAATTTCAATGATAATCACATAGTGACTCTTTTAAAATATTTGACTATTGTTTAAGCTTAGTGCATACCTTTATTTCCCTTCTACTTCAAAGTTCAAGGAAAAAATAATAAGACCATTTCTGCTAATGTTTATCTCTATTAGCATGGTGTAGATAAAATAATAGTATTTTGTAGAATACGAGATAACGTTTATATCGATTAGTATGATGTAGTTAAAATAAAGATATTTTATATAATAAGAGATAATGTTTATCTCGATTTATATGGTGTAGTTAAAATATTAATATTTTGTAGAATACGAAATGTTTATCTCGATAAGCATGATGTACATAAAATAATAGTATTTTGTAGAATACGAAATAATGCATGTCGATTAGCATCGTGTAGATAAAATAAAAGTAAGAATACTTTGTTTCCAGAATAGATAAAGAATGTTGTTTGAATGGAACAGGTGAAGTTGTTAGTTTCTATAGCACATCTGTGCAATGTACACAGTAGATAGAGAATATTGTATTCCACCCGAAAATTCGATGGTAAATACATGTTTTGAGAATACCTGAATCTAAAAAAGACATTTTTAGGAATATAACCTAGTTGGTATATCGGACGATGAAATCAATGAGTTGATACTCAAATGTTCTCGGGGTCCATGAAGCTTAAAGTTACTCGACATTCATCTTCTCATGATAAGGGAAAACCCGCAAAATACCTTATCCGGGTACCGTTCCCTGAGTGGGCTTCGAATTCGAGGTCTCTTGAATGTGAGGCAGACGCGCTACCCCCTTTCTGCCGAGATGGACTGTGGGTTTGTGTATGTCTGAGAGAAAGAGAGAGAGATCATAACTCAAAAACAAAAGCGTCTTTGAATATAAAAACTTGGCATTTAAGTACAGTATATCCGAAGGATGCGACACGAAGATTTTCTAGAAAATTCCTCCACAACAAACTATACTTTTTCGAATTTAATTCTGACAAAAATGTCTAACGATTTTGATTAAAATACTGTATATTAAGGGTATACTCATATATATACAATTTCTGAACGATTTTTGCATAACTGGTAAGAAGGATATAAAGGTATGTTCTGGACCACATTTGTATAATGATTGGAGCAATTAATTTGCATAATTAATTAATTTGCATAACTAATTCATTTGCTTATCAAAAATTCCCATATAAAATTTTAATAATTAGAGCAATTTATTTGCATATCTGGCATCTATCAATCATTGATGCATATTAATGAGTCCGCGAGCAACGCCCCCACGGACCACGCCCCTCGCGAAAAAAAATCTGCAATTATTGAGGTACATGGGACTTTGAGGGGTCATTTCCACTTGAATTTAATGGGGATTCTAATTATGCAATCGGATTTTACCTATCATTGCACCATAAAAACGTTATACATGTCCCGCTTTGAATATTTATTATAATTTATTTAATTGTGAATAAATAGGCATTTTAAGGTATAAGATCACAAGATGGCATCAACTTTACCTGTTTGGACATGTTAGAGGCCACATGACACCAAAGACATGCAAGCGCAATTTAACTATACGCCACCCCCTTCCTTCCTTTAGACTTATAATTGAGGTCCAAGGAATATTAACAAAGAAGTAGCGTTATAAATCATCAGGCCCATTCTGCAGCCACTACCGAAAACAATCAGAATTTAAAGAATAACAGAAATTCAAAACCAACTAGCTCTTTAGAGAGCCTTTGATATTAAGAAATTAGAGTAGTGTCGCATTCTTTACCTTTATAATATATCTACGTCAATGACAAGCTGGAGCCTGCAGCCTTTACCAATCCAAGCGTGGGAATGCACCTACCTACCCACACCGCTAAATCAAGATAGGATGGAGCCCCACCTTTTCGCTTTTAAAGAAAAAAAAACATGTTTAGACATGTAACTATATAAGCAACTCATCAGCACAAGCGTCAACACTCAACTATGTCTACTTTTAAATGTTTCGCTAAAAGTGACGTGAAAACATTGGAGGATATGGACGAACTCTGGAGTGAGTGCGGAGAAGAAGCACACCATTATGCCTACTTCCACACTGAATCGTGCAATGGTCTAATGCATAACAAATTGTGTGTGCCAATCCATGATATGACGATCAAATGTCTTCGTGACATGTTTGCACAGAGAACTGCCCTGTCTACGAAAGGAAGATTTTGTAAGTATAGCATATATATTTTTTTAAAAGTCTCACACAAAAAAAGCCATTAATACTAACTAATTGAAAACATTTTTTTTTCATGGGACCTCTCACACCAGAAATTTATGGAGAGGACGCTGATGAAATGGATGTCTTCAGAACCATTCATGACACTCAGCACCATTCGGAGTTGCGCAATTGACACACCCATATGGTGTTATGTTAAAATCCTGCAGAATATGACAGAATAACGTCATATATGTGCAATCTCTACTGTAGTGTGTATCGTAGAAGACAGATGAAACAAAAGTAAGTGCAACGTGAAAATATGGCAGCAGAACAAGTTAATTCACATTTAGTATAAAACTAAATATAAAATTTTCATGCTTTCAGAATTCGGGACATAACACCAGTGCCTCCGGGATATCTAAATCCTGAGAGGACTGATGTGGATGAAATGGACATCTACGTTACAGAACCGTGGCACGATTGTATTATACAGAACGATTTCAATGTGATCAAGGACATGATAATCAATTAGCCGAGAATACTCCAAAACACACAAGGTGCGTAGAACATTACATAACATTAATTAAAGAAGGCAGTAAGTAATACGTTGAGAAGGGCTTCGAGTATGCTATCCCGCACGAATGTACATGCATTATTTCTAACGAGAACAATTATAATGGTTCAGATCCACAAAGGAAACCCGCCAGCACAAAAAGAGAAGAATACCTTTGAAAATAATCTCAAGAAATTGAAAGTACGCACTTGAAGCTCGAATGCTGAAGATTAGGGAGCAACAGTCCAGTCCAGAGAACGACGGACACGGCATTAATACATGGGAACGAGTTCCAAGACGTCTCAATCTCTAAAGTGCATAGGGCTAGTGTAGGACCTTATTACGACATTCCAGTGCTTTTCATCATAAGTGACAATCATAAATTTGTGTATATGACTCTGCTAGATTGGGGGATATTGTACAGAAGCCTTCCAGAAATTGAGAACTTCACCAAAGGACAAAAGTGCGCGTATCGAGAATACAGCGAGAATATACTTTCTCATATACTGTTATTGCAACTATGGAAAATGAGTGCATTAGCCTTTTCAATACATTTCTAAATGATGGTAAGGTATTTTTAATAAACGAAGACATAAATGGTCCATAAAGAACCTGTTCAATTATAGAGAGGAATTTACGCAATTTGTCTATTGTAAATAATGAACTCTATGTTGGAACAAGGAAATGGAGAAGGTGTAACCTGGAATCACTCAAAAAATAAAAAGACATGAATATACACTTTCATAATTGTGTTTTTTATTTCACAAAGGAGAACCTTACAAAACTTCCACATCCAGTTGCTTACAATTATATCACTAAATCAGAGGTTGCATGACATGTGTTAAGGGCTTTTAGGTAAACACTTCATCATGAATAATCAGACAATATAAAGATGTCTGACTCGCTTGAATTTCGAGTCTAATATTTACAGCGCCGTTGACTGTCTCCTCCGGTTGCTGAGAGCAGTCGATAATGAATAACGGAGCATATGCGAGAAATCTTTTCTCTGCAATAAGGGGTAATTCTCTCTATTGTAATACGGGCTCTGAAACCTAGAGTACATTCCATACAATGAGGCGAATCTAGAGTTACCAAAGTCCAAATTGATGTCATGACAAGGATAACATTCGCTTTTGAGATAAAAATCTCCGATTAGTTATATTACAATGATCAAACTCGGAACAGTTCTTTCTTGCACGTTTACTCTGAATGTTTGAGCTCCTACTATATCAAATCTAGGCTTCTCAGGCATGGATGTTGTCGCACCGTTCCATGTAAATGATTTTGTTTGAGGAACAGCAGGTTGCCTATGAACATCCATTGTTCGAAAACCGATGTGTAGGGTCCTATCTGCCTTAACTATCTTGAGAAACTCCACCTTTTCACTATCAGAAAGTCGCAATATAGGCATTCTCCATTCGATGCGTGTTAGTTTAAAAACTGCCTCCTCGGCTCCAGTAGGAGCTACAATACAGTTTCTAGAGTCCTGGCTTCGAATCATCACCAGCTCAAACTTGCTATTCAGGATTAGTTCCTTGTGATTAGCAGCGAATCCCAGGAACATCGATAGCGGCATTATAGTATTGAACCTTCCGCTTGCATGGTGCACAATATCAACATCATTCCCAGGGTAAGCCCATCCAGAATTTAGCAATCGTCTTGATTCCATTGAGTTGAGATCTGCATAGTTGTACATCGTTGTTGAGATAACAGGATTTCTGGTTCTATCTATAATCGAACCATTCATATCCACTCGAATTTCTTCAAACATGAATGCAGTAGTACTATTGCTAAGTTTTGCAGTAGTTACACTTCCATCAGCTTTAGCATTCGATCCTTCAATGTAGAAAAAACTCTTGCTAGGCGATGTATATAAATCCTCAGCTTGGCAAAGGATCCTAATCTCAGCATTGGCACCAAGAGCAGAAACACATGCTCCTCTTCTTCGGTAATCTTGTCGTCAACGATAGGAATGTCTGTCAAATTGAAGATATCCATCATAAGATTGTATATTCCAATGCTTCGAGGAACTTGCGATTGCTCGATGTTAACAGTCTGATGGTTGTAGGCAGAATACGTTGAGTACGATGAATCCCATGCTTATTATATATTTGATGACGGCGCTTAAAATCAATTCCCATTTCGTCGGAGATGAAGCCTTATGCTCATATCCTCGATACTAAAGTTGATGTGGTTTCCGTCTTGATCGACGACTCGAAGAGTGATTTGATCAATAAAGTTAGAATTGATGATTGGCAGGTATACCGGATTTGATGGCTCTTGAGAAATATGATATCCAGGTGCAACAGAAGGAAAGAAATCGTCTATTGATTGTCCGCTCCGACCTTTAATGAAGGAGCCTGTTGAAATACTGTACTCGACTCGAATGATGCTGAGCTTAAATATGTTTACGAGGAAATTGGATTCAACCATCTTTTCAGGAGGAATAACAGTCGTATTTGAAAAGCCTAAAAGCGAACCTTTTTAGAGAAATCCACTCTGTAGGGACATTTCACTTCGGCCTTCATAGTATTATTTTTCGGTCTAATAAAGAAAACATCACTTTTCAATCCCAGTTTAACCTTCAGGAATGTATTGATATCAACAAACTCATATGTTTAAGATGGAATTTCGATTACTTTTAGCTTATCATTTAAAATGTAATAAATTCCATTTGGAATGTAATAGAAGGTGTCAAAGCTCAAAATGGCAATCTCATAATATTCTTCAGGATCGAGCTGCAGAGAGAATTTAGATAAGTGGTGAGCACTGAATCGGTGTCTCTAGCAGTAATAGTATAACTAATTGCGAAAGAAATTGCAAGCACGAGTGGCCGCAGCTGACTGAGCTAAAATCTTGCAACCTATTCCTATTATACATTATCTTAACTCCACTGAGATATCCCTCTATCTCTTTTGGGGGCTTCAGATTTCCGAAAACTATCAAAATAAAATCTTGTATTTCCAAATTCTTTAACAGCAGTCCAATGAGTGTCCTCATTATGAGTTGAATCCAAATTCACAATGATCCTCTCATTGAAATGAGTGTTTGAAGATAGATTGTCTCTCTTATATACACCTCTAAAATGAGGGTTCTTCAAGCGTTTAGCATACATCTCTTTATCAATATTGCTCAAGGCTTGTTTGCCCGAGTTTTTTTACTCACATTTGCTGATCTTGCGATTCTTCCTCTTTCCTGATTTTAGCCCGTTTCCTTGAACCTCATTATTTCTTTTTAAGCTTCTGGCAATTTTAGAGTGGTAGCCAGAGGCTGCATTATCAATAAACCTCCTCTCTTCTTTTTCTTGGGAAGACCCTTTGCTTTTACTTCCATAGCTTTGTTATGTCTTGACATTTCTACAATTTGACGGTCTGCAGCTTTTTTTTTTCTTTTCTATTCACTACAGATGAAATTTGGGCTGCACCTCCTGCAGCCACTCCCAGAGCAGCGATAATAGGAATCAGCGGTAAAAATACACCGTGCTTGATTTTCTTCTTCTTATAGCCAGCAACAAGTGAAACTTTCCCCTTCATAATGCTAGTTACAAGTCTAGCAGCTAGCTTTTCTCCTTTGCTTGAATCATATTATTGAACTCTGCTCCAAGCCTTCTCCGCCAATATCTTATCTGCAATGTTTCTTGAAGCGGCACCTTGTGCTCAGCGTAGGCTATATCGTGAAGTTTGCAGGCTTCATCTAAGGGATTAATGCCCGGATCTCCTCGCTTTAGACGTTTTACCATTTTTGTTCCAGGACCACAATATCTATGACCGGGTAAATGCGCTTCTAATGGTAGCAAATTAATGAGTTTGTTAATTATAACAGATCATCCTTTGAGCTTAGCACTTCTAGCTCTCATTTGCCATTGACACATCCTTTTATACATGAATATTTAGAGCGGAATTCATATCACGGGGTAGAGGGGGGTCGGAGGGGGAGGCGGTATATATTCAGTAACTATTCAATTTATTGTTTAGTTTATGAGATGGAGCTTATCAAGTAAGAGTGCTCACTATCGATACAAGCTCTAGATTTTGAAAGTGATCTAACATGCGATCGTCACAGAAAGTTGTTTCCCTGCAATGTTAGAGCTCATATCTTTAGGACATTCCAGTGCAGGAAAGACGAATGTATTCCTCAATATGATTCTACACGAGAATGGTCTTCGTTTTGAAAACGTGTACATCTACTCAAAGTCTCTCTATCAGCCAAAGTATCAATATCTGATTAAACTACTGGAAAACATTGAAGGCATGAAGTGAATACTTTTGAAGAAGAAGAAAGTCTCCTTCATCCATTAAAAGTTAAGGAAAATTCGATTTTTATATTTGATGACGTCATAACTGAAAAGCAGGGGAAGATTGCGTCATTTTTTAGCATGGGAGACATCGAAATGTAGACTCCTTATATTTATCACAATCCTATGCCAAAGTACCGAAACATTAAATTCGAGATAGTAAAAACATTATCATCCTTTTCAGACAAGACAAATTCAACTTGAAGCATATATATGAAGATTATGTAAACATTCATATGACATTCAAAGAGTTTAAATATTTTTGCAAAAGTGTTTGGGAGAGTTCATCAGAAGGAAGACTCTCTGTAGTCATAATTCCAGAATTCACCATGAACGAGGATCGCTATAGAAACGTGTTTTATGCATATACTAAGATAAATAAGAAAGAATCCTATAATTCATAGCTCAGAATGAGTATTGACAGGTTTGGATCGCAGAGAGGCGTCTCTGTTAAAATCACTTTATCATAAGCAGAGACGGAAAAGGCAACTTCCAATTCAAGAAAAGGAGATTGTGCAATGTTGAAGATCCTGAAGATGAGAGTGGTGTAGCAACTAAACGGTACAGTGATGCGCTATCGGCATCTACAGAAGAACGTTTGCAAGAGTTTGCTTAAAAAACATCATATCAACGATTGAGAGAATTTGAAGTTATGCTTAGGAATCACATTAAAAATCTCTAGAAACTCAGTATGTAGGTCTGATGTCATACCTTGCTAAAAATGCCTTAAAGAGGGATGCTGAAAACAATACCATACTGGATACTATAAGACTGAAAGCCTTGTTACCTCCTGAAAATGATACTGACGTTCCGAACAAGAAGTTTGTGTGAGACTACATCAATTCAAAAACTCCTTTAATCGATTCTAATGGCGATTTTTCAGTTAAAAAGAGAAGAACAACGGAAGTAGCAGATCCTGTATACGATGGAGATGCAGCAAATAAGAAATATGCTAGACATCTCATCACAAGGAAATAAAATGAAGCACAATCAAGCTTAAACAAATCTCTAAGGGCAGCAACTAAAGATATTGTATATTGTTGCAACTGTAGGCAAACCTCTAGAGGCCTTAAGGGGGGAAAAAAAAAGAGCCCTATGGATAAATACCTAACCACATCAATGGATAGTATCAGCATTCTTAAAACCCAAGTTAACGTCATAAATGCTTTACTAGATCAAATGCGTGGCAGGCTAATCGTTTCACTACAAACAAAACCATACAAGGGCGGTTCACTAAGATATGTGTTAGTGTCGGATTTCGATTCCTATACATATCCTGTAGATGGGGAACTGATTGAATGTAGTATTTTATCACATCCGCCTTCTCCTCCACAGACAATTACGATGATTGAAATAAGTAATAATACAGCAATTAAAGGAGGTGACACCAACACCTTCACTGCTTATGCTACAAGGGCCAAAGATGATCACATTCTAAATTGCATATAAATTGACATGATCTGATTAGACAAAGAAAACTATAAATAGGAGAGAGCTGGACAAATCATTTCACTTCGAGATGGATAGCCAAAGTATAAGGTTTAGAGAATCTGTAGCTAAACATACAAAAGCAGTCGAGGAAAAGCTGCGAGAGCTCAAGGGACAGAAGTTCGAAACCCAGAGAGATATGAGTGAAGCTCTTCAACCTGTAACAGAATTGCTTCGAGATATGCTAGATATTCAGAATAAGAAGAACTCCCTTCATTCTGTGTCGGCTAAAGACGAGAAAGACTAGAACATTTCTAGCTACCTGAAACAAGTTCGAAAGAAAGACAAGGATGAAATAGATACACTATACGGAGTGCGATACGAGGATGGAAGGTACATGCCAGGAAGCAAAATGATTGATTTCATAAATAATCAAATTAGAATAGGACAAGAAAAATTCGATGCAGGATTGAACGAGCTCATCTTTTAGAAATTTCCTGAAATGCATGTTTACACCGAGGAGGATCTGGAACCTTATAGAACGATTCTAGAATCAACACAAATACACCGACAAAAGTTTGTCAGGCAAGGACGGCTATGACAGAGAAAAGCTTACAAGTATAAAAGCATTGTACGCCCACTACTCAATAAGCACAAAAGATTCGGAATGGAATGGAAAGAACACCATCCCAAGAGAAAGCAAGATTACATCTATTGGAACGACCCAAATACACTAGTGAATCCACTTGGACTACTCATTGCATCCAGAGACGCTGGAAATAACAATCACAACCAGGAAATCAACGAAATCATTCAAGAACTAAAGTCATCTAGGATCATAGCATGGCACAGGCGAAGAAAAATATAGCAGCAGAGTTTCATGCACCTGCAAGAAGAAATTTCTTACGCAGAAAGATTGTCAGCAAAGGACTTTACGATCTGGTACAGATTGACCTGGATGAAATGATCCCATCATTCTAAAGTGAACAAAAACTTTCAAGTATACACTGATCGCTATCAACTTTACTCTAAAATGGCATATGCAAGAGCAATAAAGGATATGACTGGCATTCAAGTTTAAAAGGATATAGAAGAGATTTTACATGAGATGCAGAGATCACCTCGAAATATACAAAGTGATAACGGAAAAGAGTTTTATAATACACGTTTTAAAAGTGTGATGAAAATCCACAACATTAATCACTACAGCACCTATAGCAGCGTAAAGGCTACTGCCGTGGAACGGCTAATAACACTGAAGAATATGATCATAGGGAATTCTTAGCTCATGGAGCATACAAGTGGCTAGATCTTCTACCACGAATCATCTCAATGTACAACAATTCTTATCATTCAACTATAGAAATGAAGCTTAGTGAAGGGAAGCATAACGGTCTTCTGCCAGTATACAACTATGAGCATCATCGAAGAGAGAAGAGGAATACAAGAAAGTTTAAAGTTGGTGACTGTGTGAGGATACCTAAATATAAAGGACATTTTGAGAAGGGATAAGAAGCTAATTCAAGCGTTGAAATCTTCAAAGTCGACGCAGTGCAAAGAACCAACCCTACTACATACATTCTAAAAGATAATGATGGAGAGGAGATAAAAGGAGCTTTTTATGATCACGAACTTAAATCAACACTTTATCCTAGCACATACCTAATTGAGAAAGTCTTGCGCAGGCAAGAAAATAGGATCCTTGTAAAGTTAAACCTCAGGAAAGGTATTTTGTAGGAAGAATTGAAATAACGAAACATTTGACTTTCACCTAAGGTGTTTTTATTGTCAAAACATCCTTTATTTACCTTTTCCCTTAACATTATGTTTAGAAATTTATAATTCATACAAACAAATTATTCATAAGTTAAAATATATACACAAAACGCCTATGCAACTAATAATTAAAATGTCGGCTTTGAATATAATATCGAGATTTAAACAAATATACAAGAATAAGTTAAGATATTAATTAAAATATACAGATATATTTACTAATATAATGCAGGTGTCAGAGAGAGAATTTTTTCCATGCTAAGTGTCAGCCATAGCCAGCGAATAATGACCCCAGGAAAGAGTGTAATCTGAGCCTTCAATAAATTTCTTTTTGTCTTCTCTCCCTTGGAGAGCAACTTTATTCTGCTCTATTGTATGAATTGAATGCTTGTAGCTCCGAAATGTAATTTGCTTTCCAAAATGCTTTTCCTATATCATTTAGACATTCAAAATAGTTATCGACAAGGTTTTCCTTAAATATAATGCCCCTAATGTACGTCGGTCTGGCAGTCAGTTCCCTGGCATGCTTCCAAGACGATACAATTCGGAAGTAAGTATATTTTCTCACATTTTCAATGAATTACCATATACAGAATTATTCATTTTTCCCAAGATTTTGTCCAAATTTGAACGTCTCCCTTGAACGTATTTCTGTATTCACATTAATATAAGTCTTCAGCCAGTCCGACTGATATATGCCACCACACGATGTATATTTTCCAATTTGAGACCTAAATCAATACCCTGCCGGAAGTTTCTCAAGTGCAAGGTGTACTTTTCTTTATTGTCCAAAGGTGCCAGCACTTTCTTGAAGTTGACCATGTGGTGATATTTGACTTTTTGGACAGAGAGGATGCCGGGTGTGTTCTTCATGGATATGGCTAGGATACTCCAAATCAATTTCGAACACATATCCAATGGGTGAAATCAATCAAACTGATTTCACCTTGGATCGGCCATCTTGGTTTCCGCTTGGAAGGTAATTACCTTCCAATAGGAGAAATATGCAGGCTTTTCTTCAGGCTGGTAGTCCAACATATATTTATTTTGAGCTGTTATGTATCTCTTTGATACATTACTCGCCCCACCTCTGATTGCTCCCTAAAAAATTCCAACATTTGTTGGTCAGAAATAAGGTCAAGCTTTACCTTCGTCATCTTGGGCATTGAATCGAAGGCAAGACCTGATCATGTATAATACCAGCACGGATCTAAATTGTATTGGCCTAGATCGTTAATTTTCAATGTTTTCCAAACATTTTGGGCATGTTGATACTTCTCTAGAAATATACCACCAAACTGTTCAATGCCAGGTAATTGAGTTTCTTCCAGTTTCTCTTCAGTATCAACATATGAGTAGGGATATACCACTTTTGCTGTCATGAGCTCTTGGCGTTCAGGGTCTTTATACTCTGCATTTGTTATCCGAATTCATCCTTTTCAAGCATGTTGGCTAGGCTAGTAGCTTATCGTCTAGGAACCTGAAGCTATCTAGAAACCAGAAATCTGTGGCCCTCTCTCGCTTTGAAAACGATATATACCGCTCTGAAGTGGTTCCGATACATGAAATCGAATTATCATTGAATGCCAGGTGCTCTATTAAAAATGTGGCTGTCATAATTGCTCAGGCAATGAATAAAGATTGGTATGAAATTCGTTACCTTTCTATCTAAATTGCAGGCAGAATGAGCGGCTCAAAGAAAGGCCCCTGGTAAATGATTGTAACTTACAGATCATGTTCCTCAAACCCCTTCCTACATATATGACAATGACGAGTGCTATGAAAATCAGCCCAACCCTGAGCGGTCAAAATTCATTTCCTCTATCTTGTTGTAATGCGAGATTACCATGTCGGCTATAACTTTAAGCACGATAAAGAAACGTTTAATAGCTTCAGGACCTCTTAAGAGCATAAATTTAGATAGCGCCTTGTCATGACGACATACTAGCTTGAGCGAGATTGACATGGCATTATGATGCTGGATAACTCGGGTCCAGCTCTCATTAGTCGAGGGCTCACAAGAATGGGCCTTTGCTAGCGCACTCTCAATGTCAGCGTAAATTACAAAGATTACAGATGTACCCTTTGAATAGGATAAAAACCGGATGTCATCGTCGTCTGTAGGCAGTTTTAGAATTTGTACCTTGGAACATCTCAGCTGGTGTTTCTTGTATATTTCTTCTATTTTAAAGTGTCTCAGAACCAGTGTTTGACACAATTCTTCGTGCATTTTTATCGTGTCTTTGTAAGTGCTTTATGAGGCAATAATGAGGGTTTTCCCCCTCTGAGGTTAATAGCAAGTTAACAGGAAATGCATGCTTTGTTTGTGGTTGGTATAGAGGGATTACTAATTTGTCGTCATCTAAGCCAAACACATGTTCCTAGGCTTTGTTTTTCAAACTGGTTTATCTGATGTAGGCTGACAGGGAATTTGATGTCTGTATACTTGAATTCGCTGAATAATAGCTTTTTTAGGGCATTTGCTTGTTCTTTCTGCATGATTCTTTACACTATATCTTGCAGCCAGCATACACCAGGCAAAGCAGTATTCATCATCATTTTGAATGTTTATAACAGACTTTCTATTGCTAATTACAGCAGGAAGTTCTATGTAGAGTGATGCCTTGAGAGGTGTATAATAGCTTGCACTATTCACTAGGGAGTTTACAGATAGTAAAGATTTTGAACTGGCTTGTCCTTGGAAATTTGAAATGTTTACAAGCATTTCATTCGCCACAGTGGAGAATAAAGAAGCCAAATCGGTTGATTATACTCTAAATTTAGTATTCTCAATATGGTCAGAATCAGGGGCTTGGATCATATACGTAACTTGCAAACAGTAAATGATCTTAAATCCCGATTGATTTCTGTCCAGTATTGAGCTCATCTCATTAATAACTAGAGGCCTGCATCTCTTTAGGAATGCCGGGGAGTCTATGATTTAGTATTAAAAATTCGCCATTTGAACGCCTGGTGGTTATGACTGACCTTTAAAACTTTAGGTGACGAAGGTGCGTCTTCGTCCTCATCGGAGGATGATGATGATGATGATGATGACTCGTCATGGACCCTCTTGTGCCCATTTATCGTAGATGGAATCTCAACCCGAAGCTCTGCTCCTGTGGCGATCCTTAAGGTGGTCGGCTTGTTGGTGTCCTTCCAAGCTATCCCAAATTGTCGGGTCGGCAGGAAGGACCTAGAACTGGAGAACCTATACGCTCGGTTTGTGTCTGTCAAGGTAGTTGCGCTGTCACAGCATCACCATATATCAATGCAGGAATTGCTGCGCTCCACATCTCATCACCCGAATACTCCTCCCAAAGGGCGCCCTCCACCTCGATGTTTTTAGGAGGAAGGAATCTAGTCGCTGTCGCCTCAGCCTCTGGGATTGCCTGCACTCCTCTTCTGATAGAAAGATCTAGTGGCTCCTGGGCTTCATCAGGGGTCCTGCATGTTATCAGATCAAGAGGGAGTGCAGGCTGGTTATGAGCTCTCCTTGATAAGTCAAGCGAGTCATCGTTTTCTGTAATATATACAAAAAGAATAAAGTTTTAACTATCTTCAGGGTGATGCGTTATACATGGTTTATATATATTTTATCAAATAAAGATTGGATACCTTACCAGTTAAGAGAAGAAGCGAGTCATGCAGTAGGGATGCTGCAGCCACAGTCAGCATAAGCTTAATTAGCCTCTACTGCTCTTTCCCGACCATCACATTGCTGTGTTCCCTTGTTCCCTGAATGATTCATTGCTTCTGAAAGTTTAAAAATATCATAATAATGAGCTCATTGTACTTTTTAGAGAGTATGTTTATATATTTTTATAATTTATCGGGTGTTTATCTGGTAACTTGTCTGTGTGCATGCGTGTATGCGTGTGCGTGCATATGTGTGTATGCATATATGTGTGCATGAGTGTAAACAAGTGTGTGCATTAGAGTGTATGAATGTGTGTGCATGAAGTGTATGAATGTGTCTATGCATGTGTGCAAGTGTGTACATGTGTGTATTCATGAGTATATGTGTGTATGCATGTGTGTGCATGAAAGTGTATGAAGGTGTGTATGCATGTTTGTGAATGTGTGCAAGTGTGTGCATGTGTGTATTCATAGTGTGCAAGTGTGTATGCCTGTGTGCTTGAAAGTGTATAAATGTGTGTATGCATATATTGTGTGCATGTCTGTGAGTGTGAACGTGTGTAAGTTGTATGCACATGACTATGAGCAATTGTGTATGCACGTGTGGGCGTGTGTATGTAAGTGTAAGTAGATGCGAGCAAGTTTATTGAAAGTCTCTAAGGGGAAAATGTTTTAGTCTAGATTTCCATTATGATGTTCTTAATAAATCACAAATATAGTGAAAATGCACTGCGTATAGTGAAAGGCGTTGCTAATAAAAATGCATAAAATAAATATATTAGGGGTCTTATATTAAGATGTGTTGCTGTGTGTGTGTGAGTGAGTGTCTGTGTTGCCCACTCGTATTTGCATTCGCTTGTATATGTATGTATGGTTTTTGCAGCCTGCACCTGTGAGCGCTGATGTACGTGTGAATTAGTTTGTTCATCACTCTCTCTCTCTCTCTCTCTCTCTCTCTCTCTCTCTCTCTCTCAGAGGAAAACGGATTTGTTTAAATTTGTATTACCACAAGCTTAAAAGCAGTGAAAACTGTGTGTTTTATGCTAAAGTCACTGTAAATTACATTTAATCTGAAAAAAGGATGTTTTATATTTTAAAGTAAGGATCTTGCCTTGAATAAAGCTCCGAAATGTATAGCTCCTTGCTAAGTGAGGCTGATGCGTATTTTTTCACACCTTTCACTACTACTTCAAGTAAGCGATTGCTGCAAGCACGATTTTTTCGTTGGTATATATACCCTGTTGGGTGGCCTGAGGCTTTTTACTAACGACTTTTCTTAGTGGAATCTGCAGAATCTTGAAACGTTGTTTTGCGATTCGTTAGGAATTTTCTTCGCTTTTAACATGTTATCGTAAGCATCTCCAATAATTTATGAGGGGATGGGATTGTAAAGCTAAGGAAGAATAGATTTGAAAGCATTATTCTCATGAACGAATGTAGCCCATTTTCCTCTTTAGACAGCTCGTAAATATTTTCGATGAGAATTTCGTATTTCATATACCTCTGTCGGATGGCCTGAGGCTCTTTGTTAACGTCTTTTCTTAGAGTAACCTGTTGATTCTTGAAACACCATTGCGCGATTCATTAATAGTTTTCTCACCAGTAGGTATTCATTTATCTTGTTCTGTCATTCCCCAAATGATTTCACTGTTAACATATATCGTAAGTCATCTCAAATAATTTATGAATAACAGTTGTTTTTCTCTTCGGTTTTCTATTTGTCCTGTCAAAGTTATAAGAATCTTCTCGTGAATAACGTACATTTCTCTTAAAGACAATTCGTGTAAATTCTGGGCGGGGTTGTTTCGCTTTTAAAGTAAAGTTGAAAAGCTACTAAAATAATTTGTGAGGCAGCTGCATTTCAGTTCTGAATAGTTAAGAATAGCTCTAGATTTAGCTCGCAATTACCCCGCACACATTTTTGTCCAGCGAAAAGGTTTTACAGTAAGGGCTTTTTTCATTATAACGAATACCACCCGGAATGACAAAGCCTGAATCTAGGGGGGAGACACTCTCCTTTACCTTGACTTCCTGAGGGTGGTTCCACTTGTGAGCGTACCGCTACATCTAGCTGGGTGAGTTGAGGGTCGTTTCGCTTCGTCGCACTTTAAGCGTTGGAAGAAGTTCTTTTTGTGGTATATGTCCATTTTAAACTTAGTATACAATCGGATGTTGCTGGAACAACTTGGCGTTCAGGTGCCTCTTGCTGTCTTAGTAGCATTCATATTATGTCAATTCAAGGACTTTGTGTAGATGTGTGCATGTGTGTGCGAGTTCGTTTCCAGTGATGAGAATATATTTTTTCGGTATGAATATACATGTGAGTATATGTGTGTCTGTATGCGTATCTGTACGTATATTCTGATGACCAGGGTTCGATTCCCGCTGGTGTGATGTTTGTTCATCGTAGCGCTATTGCATTGCATTTGAATTCATGTTTTATTGGGTATATGAATGTATGTATGTGTCTGTGTGTGTATGTGTATGTATTTTTTGATATCCAGGGTTCGATTCCCACTGGTGCGATATTTGTTCATCGTAGCGCTATTACATTTCATTTGAATTTTGTCATACTGATGACTCATGGTCATTTAATTCTCAGAGTATTGGATGAATGCACACCCCCACCAAGTCCATTTTCGGAACTTATACTCAGCTCTGCAATGTAATAATAAATAAATAAATAATCCCTGTTTCCCTAAGCCATGTATTTGCTTTATCAGTTATAAGTTCATTAAAACACTTAAGGGTTAAAATATTTGAAGATATATTCTGCTTATATTCCCACCATTTGCAATTTTGGCGATTTTAAGCGGATTTCGCAAATAAAAACGCTGAAATTTGGTTTTTGTATTACTAGGTGTTGGTTTTAAATATTTATAAGCATTTTCATGTCCAAGCAGGTAAAGTATAATCCCATCCTGTGATTGTATACCTTTAAATGCCTATCCATGCACCATTAAATTAATTGTAGTAAATATTGAAATCGGGTAATGTATAAAGTTTTTAGTATACAGTAATATGTCAAATCCGATTCCATAATTAAAATTCCCATTAAATTTCAGTTGGAAATGACCCCTCAAAGCCCCATCTACCTCAATAATTGCCGATTTATTCGCGAGGGTCGTGGTCCGTGGGGACGTGTTCCGCGGGCTCATTAATATGCAAGATGATTGATAGCTGTCAGATATACAAATAAATTGCTCTAATTATTATTCAAATTTTATATGGTTTTATATGCAAATGAAGTAATTATGCAAATTAATTGCCCTAATTATTATGCAAATGTGGCCCAGAATGTACCTTTATATCATACTCTGGTAAATAGAGCTCGGATCTGGATTCTAAAATTGCGGATTGAGGTTCGGTACATACAGAATATAACTATAATGTGATAGAATAGTTGTTGCCTATCTACAGTGTTGCCTATCTAGCATTGCTCACTGCCTTGTATCGTTCAGTTCCTGCGAGTAGATAAAACCAGTGAACATTGAAAGAGAGTGCAGATTGAAAAAATGTCGAAAATACGAAAGGGTAAGCGTTCGTCACTGAACAGAACTTGATGATTCAGACATATTTTGAGTGACAGGAGGAGAGCCTTTTCTTTCAGTACAATTACGATGTATCTTTTAATTCACTGCAATGAATTCTGACTGAGATTGGTTGATTTATGTTCATTGTCTTTTCAAAGCCCTGCAGACTATTATCCTTAATTTTTGTATAAAGCTTTATATTCTTATTTGTAAAAGTACAAGGCGTTTTTATTTACTAATCATATTATTAAATAATTGTTTTAATGTGTCACTTTCTGAATTACAATGATGCACATGTCAATACAAATAATAGCTACTTTTGGAAATGATTGTACCTCAACGTGTGCATATTTACGCTACAAACTCCTCCCCACTATACGCCACAAACCCCTCCCTACTACCCTCTCTATACCGCTGTCTGATGTGTGTGCTCGTAACTGTTTGCGCTTCGGAACCTAAAACCTAGCTCTACTGCTTTTAGGCATCTCTATGTAAGATATATACAAAAACTTACAACACAAATATGTAGATCTCGTCAAAACATATAATTTATGGCCTAAATATTTTTGTTGTGGAACTATTTCCGAGAAATTCATTTTTATTGATTTCAAATTCTTTGCTCAAACAGGACGTCTTCCGTGGTTCTTATGTGTTACTCCTGGCCATTCAAAGAGAAGTCTGGCTCCGATCCAAGTTCAATGCAGGTTCTCCGGTTTCCCACGCCATTTTTCTAACAATTGCTTCGTAATCATCGATCCTGACCATCTCATGGTCACTTCCTTTCATCCATTCTGGGGCGGTAACGGTTCGTACCCCGGGTGCGGACTTGGCTATTAGAAGTGTGGAGATGTGAGTGCCCGATCTCTGGATTTTGCGACCATCGAAACTCTTTTTTAGGGGTGGTAAGACACAAGCGATTTATTCATTTAGTTCGGCCTTTTTCCGCCGTCGAACACACACGCATTCCTCCTAAATTTTCTACTGTGAAACTATGCTTTACGCGACCGCGACTATTATTGCTTATTAATTTTGATGCAGTGATTTATTCCGTACTCTGGCCAGTAATAAAATAACTATTTCCCTCGCAACTAACGGTAGCCTCTTTCGGCTCCACCACGGACTCACATCTTTGCTCTGCCGATGTTGTACGCCAAGTGCCCCAAAAAGTGTCAGCTGACCAGCGGGAGCATTGTTTTCTCTTTTCCTGTTTTGTTCTCCTCGGCTAGTATACTCTCACCCCCTTCGGTTCAATGCTCTAACCCTAACGGAACTGTGCTACCAGCACGTGACAACTCGGCTACTTAGACGTGTTTGAAATCTTTCTTCCCTTCCCATTTTCAATGTACATTTATATTTCCTTTCTTGGTATAATTTATATTATTAGCTATGATTTATCTTTCCCTTCTGAATAACTCTTAGTCCCGTGACAAGACATGTGCTGTCTCATATGCCCCACAAATAAAAGTATTAACGCCAATTAAATGCAGTTAGTGTTTTTCGTTTGTTAGTCCCTTTCAGATTCTTAATACGTAGTTATTTTACAAAATAAGTCATCCCCATGATGTTTGTGAACATGATGCATCAGCGTTACTTGTGCGTGTACGTGTGTGTTTTTAGGCGCTACATACTGAAATTCTCACATTACATTTTACACTTGTATATGTTACCCCTTATTGCTTATTATTATGACATGAATACAACATTTTCTCTAATTCCCTTACACATCAAAGAGTTCTTTACATTTACATGAATACATTCAGAATTACATACAAAATTACTTCATCTTTCTCTCCAGTAATAGTTACATATACATCATATTACATATAGCATTCCTACCAGAATTACACTCATACACTATACATATTACATGGTTACATTAACATTATTATTGTGTTATATTTCTCTTTACCTATTTTTAATTCATTTTAATCATATTTTTGACAATGTTCCAAAAAGTATTGGTATAATATTTTTCTTTATTATAATTATTTTTTTATTATCACTATAAAGCATATCTAATTCCCTTTTCACTAATGCACTTCACACGATGTTTGTCTCTTGGTGCTTATTCCAATCACTTAAACTATTATACATATATTTACAATTTTATTAGTATTTCAGTACAATTTCCAATAATATTGCTCCTATAACTACGTTTTTTTTTTTTTGAGACCTTGTCTGCGTTATATACAAATTTGCCTAAAGAAATTTTAAATTTGTTTTATTTATTTATTTTTAAAGTTTTGTGCAAATCTATGTTTGCCGCGTAGTGTAGACATCACCAAAATTACATCCTAGCTCACTGCCTCCTTACACGGTTTCATCAGAGCAATAATTTTATTCGTTCTAACACAAATTATTTCAAAGGTCCCGTCACCCAACTGTTTTACAATTTTACCTGGGCCCAACCATCGGTTTTCCATTCGGCTATATCTTTTGTTTAACGCAAAGGATCTAGCTTTGTTCTTCACGTAAACTTTGTCTCCAAAATGTAGCGCCATTTTGCCTTATATCTCCTCGCGCGTTTTTTTCAAGCTTCCGCCCTTTTAGGTAACTTCACGTGCGCTTTTCTGATCATTTCATCATCGTATCCTGGTGTTAATGGCTTCTGGCACGCCTGGTATAATGTTTTTCGCCTCCCTTCCTGTATGCAATTGTAAGGGGGTGTATCCTGTTGATGGACATGGCGTATTGTTGATGACGGTTTCTATATAGGGGCAATATTGCACCCAAGACGTATGCCGTCTATTACATATAATTCTTAAATAAATCGTCAGAAAGCGCATGGTTCGTTCGCAGGGATTGCTTT
This sequence comes from Hymenopus coronatus, assembly GCA_030762935.1. NCBI lineage: Eukaryota > Metazoa > Arthropoda > Insecta > Mantodea > Hymenopodidae > Hymenopus > Hymenopus coronatus. The sequence continues at coordinate 26,964,595 of CM060896.1, read as the reverse complement.
CGGGATGGTGGACCGATGAATTATAAATGTTTATATTAGCCTCCCGCAGTCTGTACAGAAACGCTTTCCCCTTATGAATAGACATATTATCAGCGATAATTGCCTCTATGTGACCATATCGGCCATGTACTCTCCTACGATTTTGACAGCGCATGCTGCACTCGTTAGTTTTCTCATGGGGTAGACGCGCACCAGCTTACTGAAGACGTCCACCATGACATATGCGAACCTCATTCCACCCCTTCCTTGCGGCATAGGTCCTGGCTATCCAGGCTATAAAGGCTCGCAATCTAGGCTGTGGTGGTATGTCATATTTAATATTCATAGGTTTTGCCCTCTGGTACGTGTCACACGCGGCTATCATCCTTCTTGTTTTGTGTTGCAATAAGCGGATATACAAATGTTCTCTAATGGCTAACGACGTTTTCTCGCTACCTGCATGTATTAATGCTAAATGGTATGCTTCGATTATCAGGTGCTGGAGATCAGTCGGGACATATACTTTCCATTTTGGGGTTTCTCTCTCATCTAATTTGTATATTATTACATTTCTTTTACCTATGACCCCTAATATTTCGACGTTTATTTCGGGTGCTGTTGGTAGAAGCCTCGCCAAACGTTTATTTCCTTGGTATTCCTTTATCCTTTTCAATTTCTCCGCTACCTGCTGGTTTAAACTTAGGTCAAGTTTTAGGATTGCTACCTTTTGCTCTCTGCCCCCAAGTTTTTCAGGTATGTTTTGCCCTGCATTTAGCCTTGACAAGACATCGCTAAAGACATTGCTGCTACCAGAAATATGTTTTATGGTCACATCGAAAGACAAATGGCGTGTATAAAATGTCCGATTTTTAACTAGTTTGCAGTTCTTAATAAAGGAAAGGCTGATGTGGTCAGTGACGCGGTTATAGGTTTGAATTTTTATAACGCGTAATAGACTGCCGCGATCTCTTGTTGCATGATGTATGCGATACGTTCTGTTCTTGACACAGCTCGCAAACAGGTAGACATCACATGGGTTTCTCCGCGTTCGTCCGTCTGTGCGAGAATTCCGACGTACCCAAAACTAGACGCTTGACAATAAATTTCGAATGGGAGGTCCATTCGTGGTCGTTCGAGCAAGCTCAAATTTGCAAACAATCCTTAATGTGCTCAAATGCACTCCTCTCGGTATCTCCCCATGTCCAATTTGTACCCTTTTTTAACAACGTTCTGCAGCTTAATTTCCGAGGAATCTAGTTTGACGTTGCACCATGCCTAAAAATCTGCGCAGTTGTTTCAAATTCTATGGTGTCGGTATTTTGTATAGCGCGTTCACCCTTTCAGGATCTGGACAAATGCCTGTTTCTGAAATGACGTAGCCGATGAAATTTATCTCCGTCGCAAAGAACTGTGATTTTTCTAGGTTTATTGTCAAACCACATTCCGCTAGCTGTGAAAGTGCAAATCCAAATGCTGGATGTTCTGTCTCATATCATCATCATACAATCACCAATACACTGAGTATATACCGAATATTTCATGCAACATGCGAAGGATCTCTTACAATTTACCAGTTGTGCAAAATTTATTCAGAATGAAGAGGTCTTCAGAAACACTTGCCAGAAAATTGAAGATATTCAATTTGTCATGTAAATATCTTTCATTTACAGTATTCTTATTAAAACAGTTAGAATCATTTTTAGAAGAAAAAAAAAACAATACTTTCTAAAAGTGTTCACTGTAAAGCGTAGTTTGGGATGGAGGGATTTTCGTAAAATCTTGGTGTCGTATACCAAACTAAATTTCGCTTTTGTCGGCCTTTTCGTTTTTGAGCAATGCTGTCCACAGACAGGCAGACAGACAGACAGACAGACACACACTAACACACACACACATACTCATACACTCGAACACGGTTTTTTTTTCAGGTGTGTCAAGACATGTTTATGGTGAAATCTCAATATCGAAGTTTTGGGTGGAATAAAATACGATTTTGATTAAAATGCCGTATATTAAATATGTTTACAAGGGAAATAAAATGTATATCCTGAATTTCTTGGGCCTAGTCCCTGAAGTTCTCTTTATTCTAAATGACAGTTACATAACCGGTAAATTGTAAGAGATAGAAAAAATCTTACTGCATTAAATTGTAAATCTCAAAAAACACACCATTTATGTCATAGATGTACAGGTATTATGTAGAGCCGTCATATAAGATACATTCCCTGTCATTGATTTCAATTTTAAAGTACTTTTAATTTTCATTAAGCGAGAAATCCCTCCTTGAATTTTTTCTCCTGACCATGACAATCACATAACTACAGCTTTTAAAAGATTTGATTGTCGCGTGCTAATGTATTCTCATGGTCTTTCTACTTTTAAATTACTAAGTAATGGGTTAATTTCTGGTAATGATTAGCATGTGGTAGACAAAAGAGTAATCTTTTGCAAGAATAGTTTGTTTGCAGAACAGACAGAGAAAATCATGTGAACGGAACACATTAGACTTTTTTAGCATAGATTGCATATCTCTTTGCACAAATTACTGTATACTATTCGCTAACTGAGACTCAGGTTCACTCTGCGTGTTTTGGAGTAGTAGCAATTTTTTGCATCTACAGTGGCTGTCCCAGAAGTACCTGACCTGATGTATATATAGCGATTGTTTCAAACAATAACAGTAAAAGTACTAACCTTAGAAAGCTTAAGTTTGAAGTTTGACGACTTTAGATTGTTTAGCGTTTGTTTGGCAGCCATCATTAGTGAATGCTCTCAGCGAATTTGTAAACATGGATAAAACTGGATATCGTTATGTGATACAATTAGAGCCGGTCAAAACCCGTGCTGCTCTCTCTCGTTACTCGTATACCACGACACTCTCGAGAGTGTGGCAATGAGAGTCTCGTGTATCGAGAACTAGTGCTTACGAGCGAGGCGACTCGGGAATTCTCGAACTACAGGCGGAGTAGTTGTATGATCCGTGGAATAAATTGGTTACGTAATAACTAGGGACCGGATTTTTAGGTTTCATTCTATTTTCACTTTCTCTATAGGCACTATGTACATAGTGTATAGAGAATGTATTGCACTCCACCAAAAAATTCGATACTGAGATTTCACCGGAAATATATGTATTAGGGTCCCCTTTATCTAAAAAAAGCATTTTCGGAAAAAGGTCCGTGTGTGTGTGTGTGTGTGTGTGTCCGAGTGTCTGTGAACACGATAACTCAAAACTGAAAAATAGGTAAAATAACAAACTTGGTGTTTAAGTTTAGTATCTTCCAGGGATGCGACACGAAGATTTTGAGAAAAATCCCCCCACCCCCTACTACCCTTTACATGAAACTTTTTTCAAAATTTTGATTTTCTCAAAAATGGCTCTAACGATTTTGATTAAAATTTCCTATATTTAAGATAATTACCTGACAAATAAAATGTATATCTTGAATTTTCTGGGAATAGCCTCTGAAGAGTAGTATATTCTGGATGAATTTTACTAAATTTTGAATAATTGCTAAACCGTAAGAGATGGACAAAAGCTTACTACACAAAAAATTTAGAGCACGTTAAAACACACAATTTATGTTATATAAATTTTTTTCGTGAGTTCGTTGTTTTTGTGACATTCCTTATTTTTTGTTTCTGCTATAAAAAACGTATACATTTCTCATACAGGAATTTGTCAACTGCTGTCCATACAAACAAAGGAACTACAGTGACATAGCAACCAGCTTTTGATTATCACTTTAACCAATGGTACTCCCTTATTTCACCTCTACTTACAAGGAAGCAAGCAATATGTCTATTTCTGCTAATGTTTTACTGATTAGCATGAAGTTAATAGAAGTATTAAGTTTTTAAGAATAATTTGTTGCAGGGATATAGAGAAAGTCATGTGAATGGTACACATCAGATTTTTCCTATTGTAAATTAGAAAGCTGCAAATTACTTTTATGTTTCAAGGGGTTTGGGTACTAATCTTATTCAGCCTAAAAAAGCGGAATGAGACATTAAGAAATAAAACTCGCTAAACTTTAGTGCTTTTTTATCCTCAGCAGAATATTTATCACTTTTTTCTTCAGTTCGTTTGAATTAGCCATTTTTGTTAGCAATTCGTTTAGTTTTGTTTTGAGTGTACATGTGCGGTTATCCAGGGAAAGAATGCTCTTGGTATAGAAATTACGCGAATGAAGTATGCGCCAAAGACATCTTGCATCTAGGAATATATTAAAAAATCTGATGTGTACCATTCACATGACTTTCTCTATATCCCTGCAACAAATTATTCTTAAAAAGCTTATACTTCTATTAACTTCATGCTAATCGGTAAAACATTAGCAGAAATAGCCATATTACTTCCTTGCTTGTAAGTAGAGGTGAAATAAGGGAGAACTATAGGTTAAAGTGATAATCAAAAGCTGGTTGCTAAGTCACTGAAGTTCCTTTGTTTGTATGGACAGCAGTTGACAAATTCCTGTATGAGAAATGTACATGTTTTTCATAGCAGAAACCAAAAACATGGAATGTCACAAAAACGACGAACCCCACGAAAACAATGTATATAACATAAATTGTGTGTTTTAACGTGCTCTACATTTTTTTTGTAAGTTTTTGTCCATCTCTTACGGTTTAGCAGTTATTCAAAATTTAGTAAAATTCATCCAGAATAAACTACTCTTCAGAGGCTATTCCCAGAAAATTCAAGACATACATTTTATTTGTCAGGTGAATATCTTTAATATACGAAATTTTAATCAAAATCGTTAGAGCCATTTTTGAGAAAATCAAAATTTTCGAAAAAAAGTTCCATGTAAAGGGTAGTTTAGGGTGGGGGGATTCTTCTCAAAATCTTCGTGTCGCATCCCTGGAAGATACTAAACTTAAATACCAAGTTTTGTATTTTGCCTACTTTTCGTTTTTGAGTTATCGTGTTCACGGACACACACACACACACACACACACACACGGACACACACACGGACCTTTTTTCGAAAATGCCTTTTTACTTTCTCTATAGGCACTGTGTACATAGTGTATAGAGAATGTATTGCACTCCACCAAAAAATTCGATACCAAGATTTCACCGGAAATATATGTTTTAGGGTCCCCTTTATCTAAATATACCATTTTCGGAAAAAGGTCCGTGTGCGTGTATGTGTGTGTCCGTGTGTCTGTGAACACGATAACTCAAAAACGAAAAGTAGGTAAAATACCAAACATGGTATTTAAGTTTAATATCTTCCAGGGATGCGACACGAAGATTTTGAGGAAAAAAAAACCCACCCCCAACTACCCTTTACATGGAACTTGTTTTATAAAATTTTCATTTTCTCAAAAATGGCTCTAACGATTTTGATTATAATTTCGTATATTAAAGATATTTACCTGACAAATAAAATGTATATCTTGAATTTTCTGGGAATATCCTCTGAAAAGTAGTTTATTCTGGATGAATTTTACTGAATTTTGAATAACTGCTAAACCATAAGAGATGGACAAAAACTTAATACACAAAATATGTAGACCACATTAAAACACACAATTTATGTTATATACATTTTTTTCGTGGAGTTCGTCGTTTTTGAGACATTCCTTATTTTTGGTTTCTGCTATGAAAAACGTATACTTTTCTCATACAGGAAGTTGTCAACTTCTATCCATATAAACAAAGGGACTTCATTGACATAGCAGCCAGCTTTTGACTATCATTTTAACCTAAGCTTTTTAAGAATAATTTGTTGCAGGGATATAGAGAAAATCATGTGAATGGTACACATCAGATTTTTTAGATAAAGGGGACCCTAAAACATATATTTCCGGTGAAATCTCGGTATCGAATTTTTTGGTGGAGTGCAATACATTCTCTATACACTATGTACATAGTGCCTATAGAGAAAGTAAAAACAGCAGAAAAGTTACAAATGTGGCTGGTTGTGTAGAGCAACAGTGCTGCAAAGTAAACTTTATTTTATGTGAGTGCTATATATTAAAAACATGCGGTTGATATGTTAATTACAATGTTCTAGCACGCGTTTACTGTGAAATACATTGCTTTAAATTACTGTACATACTAATAGCATGCTTCCGTGAAGTAAAATATGTTTCATATTTTTACTTTCTCTATAGGCACTATAGAGAATGTATTGCACTTCACCAAAAAATTCGATACCGAGATTTCACCGGTAATATATGTTTTAGGGTCCCCCTTATCTAAAAAAAGCATTTTCGGAAAAAGGTCCGTGTGTGTGTGTGTGTGTGTCCGTGTGTCTGTGAACATGATAATTCAAAAACTAAAAGTAGATAAAATACCAAACTTGGTATTTAAGTTTAGTATCTTCCAGGGATGCGACACGAAGATTTTGAGAAAAATCCCCCCACCCCCAACTACCCTTTACATGGAACTTTTTTCGAAAATTTTGACTTTCTCAAAAATGGCTCTAACGATTTTGATTAAAATATCGTATATTAAAGATATTTACCTGACAAATAAAATGTATATCTTGAATTTTCTGAGAATAGCCTCCGAAGAGTAGTTTATTCTGGATGAATTTTACTAAATTTTGAATAACTGCTAAACCGTAAGAGATGGACAAAAACTTACTAAACAAAAAATGTAGAGCACGTTAAAACACACAATTTATGTTATATACTTTTTTTCGTGGAGTTCGTCGTTTTTGTGACATTCCTTATTTTTGGTTTCTGCTATGAAAAACATTTTTCACACAGGAATTTGTCAACTGCTGTCCGTACAAACAAAGGAACTTCAGTGACATAGCAACCAACTTTTGATTATCACTTTAACCTATGGTACTCCCTTATTTCACCTCTACTTACAAGGAAGCAAGTAATATGACTATTTCTGATAATGTTTTACTGATTAGCATGAAGTTAATAGAAGTATAAGCTTTTTAAGAATAATTTGTTGCAGGGATATAGAGAAAGTCATGTGAATGATACACATCAGATTTTTATTACTTTCTCTATACGCACTATGTACATGGTGTATAGAGAAGGTATTGCACTCCACCAAAAAATTCAATACTGAGATTTCACCGGAAATATATGTTTTAGGGTCCCCTGAGTCCAAAAAAGGTATTTTGTGTGTCAGTGTGTCCGTGTGTCTGTGAACACGATAACTCAAAAACCAAAAGTCGGTTAAATACCAAACTTGGTATTTAAGTTTAGTATGTTCCAGGGATGCGACACGAAGATTTTGAGAAAAAAACCCCACCCCCAACTACCCTATACATGGAACTTTTTTCGAAAATGATGATTTTCTCAAAAATGGGTCTAACGATTTTGATTAAAATTTCGTATATAGATATTTACCTGACAAATAAAATGTATATCTTGAATTTTCTGGGAATAGCCTCTGAAAAGTAGTTTACTCTGGATGAATTTTACTGAATTTTGAATAACTGCTAAACCGTAAGAGATGGGCAAAAAGTTACCACACAAAAAATGTAAAGCACGTAAAAACACAATTTATATTATATACATATTTTTCGTGGAGTTGATTGTTTTTTAGATATTCCTTGTTTTTGGTTTCAGCCATAAAACACATACTTTTATCATACAGGACTTTGTGAACTTGTGTCCATACAAACAAAGGAACTTCATTCACATAGCAACCAGTTTTTGACTATCACTTTAACCTATGGTACTCCCTTATTTCGCTTCTACTTACAAGGAAGCAAGAAATAAGACTATTTCTGCTAATTTTTTCTCGATTAGCAGGAAGTAAATAGAAGCATAAACTTTTTAAAAATAATTTATTGCAGAGATATAGAGAAAGTCAATTGAATGGAACACACCAGATTCTCTATATTATGTTTAAAAGGTTTGCTTAAATAGCTAGGAAAAAGGCCGGAGCATTGCTTAAAAACCTAGAAAAAGCAAGGAAAATTGTTTATAAACCTAAAGAGGTTAAAAGAAGCCGTTTGAATCAGCGATATTAATGTTAATGACACACCTATCATTTGTGTTGCTACGTATATAACTTATACTCAAACTTCAGATAAAACCGAAAATAGAATTACTTCATTCAACATAAACTTCTTAGTAATAATAAAATATGTACATGCTTATTTGTAATAAAAGTGGACACCAAGTACATTTATATCTGCAGATTCTGTGATACCACATTTCGTTTTTAACTCGTTCTGTAGAGTGAGTTATTGTCATCCCTGTCTTGGTAGGCTATTTAAATCTCAAATCATTTAAACAGACGAAATAATAGAAGTTATAGATCTTAGGCAAATATTGCTTTAACATATGTTCTCATTTAGATAAACATGCATAATTTTATCAACTTATAGCCCATTTTAACAATTTTATAGACGATTTCCTAAATCTTTACGATGTTGTAGAATCACCAGAAGGGATGCTATAGATTTGTCTACTTTGTCTACTGGCTGCGAGAGGCGCGGTTAGCGGCAGCGAGAAACGAGCGAGGTTGAAAGCTGACTTGACCGGCTCTAGATACTTTCACTTGAAAGGTCTTAGTCCAACTAATATTAAAACTGAGCTAGGTTCTACTTTGGGGCAATTTGCACCTTCCTGCACAATAGTGAAATATTAGGTGGCAGAGTTCAAGAGCGGCCGTACGAGCTGCCAAGACGAACATCGCCGTGGTCGACAATGAGACCAGCCCAGAAATTGTAAAGAAAATCCACAAAATGGTATTGAATGACCGTCGACTGAAAGTGCGCAAGCTAGCATACATTGCAGGCATTTCAAAAAGTTCTGTACATCGCATACTGACTGAAAATTTGGATATGAGAAAGTTGTGTGCTAGGTGGGTGCCGCATTTGCTCACAATGGAACAAGAATGACGTCGTGAGGATGTTGCAGTCGAGTGTTTGGCAATGTTTCGCTACAATAAAGCTGAGCTTTTCGTCGATTCAAAACAATAGATGAAACCTGTGTCTTCACTTCACATCTGAGACGAAGGAAGAATCAAAACAGAGGATTGAAAGGGGAAAATCGGCTCCAAAGAAGACAGTTCCATTTGCAGACAAGGTCATGACGACAATTTTCTGGTACGCACGCGGGATAACTTTCATAGATTATCTCAAAAAAGGAAAAATAATCACTGGGGAATATTATGTAAACTTGTTACAGCGTTTGAGTGACGAAATCGAGCAAAACTTTAGAGAAAAAAAAAGTGTTTTTGCCTCAAGACAATGCAGTTCACACGTTCATTATCGCCATGGCCAAAATCAATGATGATGATGATGATGATGAGTGGGACTTAAAGGTGTTCAACTTTGTGGTCATAAGCGCCCTCGCCAAAATCAATCAGTTAAAAGTTGCAATTCCTTCCCCATGCACCCTAATTGCCAGATTTAACCCCCTCTGATTATTTTCTGTTTCCAAACTTAAAAAAATGGTTTGGTAGTAGATGATTTGCTAACAACCTGCAATTTATGGCTATTTCGCAGACCTCGATAGTTCTTACTATAAACAGGGTATCGAAATTATTGAACATCACTGGGAACAGTGTACTGTCACAACTAAAATTGGACACAGGGGGGAATAGCTATTTGAGGGTGGTAAAAGGAAGGCAGATGGTAGAGCAATGATAACAACGCAAAGGGAATCCTGATACTATAAATATATTGAGAAATAGCGTACGAAAGGCAAATATACTTTACAATAAAATAGTAAGGTGTCGAGCGGGAACTAATTCCAAATACGAAAGGCAAGAATTGGTAACATAGTTGACATTCAACAAAAGCTTCTTACCTTTTAGGTTGATTAGCTCGACGAGAAGAAAGATGTGTGTCGGTGTGCTAGTGACCCGGGGTGGGGCCTCGGACGTCCCTCGGGCAGCGAGTCTGCCTCTTTCAAGTACTGAGAATCAAAAGCGCCCGGAATTCAAGATTCCAGACAATTTTATACAAGAAAATTGTCTCTAGGGGATTCTTCAGAATCTACGCCCAGGCTCTTAATAAATCCATCAATCAAAATACAGTATTTAAAAATAATACAGAGCTTCCTACATGACGTGCTTGGGATTAAAGTCACGTAGGTTCCGGGAAGTGGTTGAAAGCCCACACAAGCTCAAAAGTTGTAAAATGTGGTAAAATGTTGCATTAATCAGAGGAAGACACATCCGTTTATAATAACAAAGAAAACCATAAAGCTTCCTCTTATTCAACCCAAGAATCCGGTTGTTAAGAAATACAGAAATTTATAAGAAAATGGAATTCTAAAACATTTACAATAATGTGACTTAAAACAAACAATAAGCTAATTTGAAAATACTCGTCAATCACATAGATACGTGACAGTATCGAGCTGAAAGGAGACTATGTAGAGAAATAAAGATGTTTTCCCCCAAAATGTTTGTGCTTTCTTTGTTGGGTCGGATACTACTGGGATAGCCCTCATATTATCATTATTGTTGACAATTATCCTGTATGTAGTAATGGACTATTTTCCATGTTGCAGCCCCTGGATCGAGACCTGCCAATTGGACGTCCACAGTGGAAGTTCACAGTGTTTGCTCAAGATGAGGGAGGGGAAGGCTTAGTGGGCTATTCAGACGTAGTAGTCAACCTCAAGGATATTAACGATAATGCCCCAATCTTCCCAGAGGGCACGTACCTGGGAAACGTCACAGAAAATGGCACAGCTGGTATGTTTTAATATTTTATATTTGTGTCTGTACTCTGTAAAAGGGCAAGTACTTTATTTCAAAATGATGTTCATTATTTAAGGATGCACATATAATAATTATATTGTGAAATAATTGGCTCTTCTACCTCAACCGTATACAGGATCGGAGCTGGAAATTTAGAGATAAACTGAAACTTTCAATACCATAGCCGGTACTTGAATTACGAAACTCCTTATCTTCACCCAATTGCTCTATTCACTGAGCTACCATGACAATGATGGATAAAGATGGAACGTGTCTCAAACCTTGTAATTTTTGAGACGCGTCTCACTTTTGTATGAAAACTCGACAACTCAAGACCTTGATCGCGACCAACGTAATTAGACGCGTCTCAGGTTTTGGAATGAATAAAAAGAAGCCGCGTCTCACTTTCGTGATTTTTAAGTCACCTCAGAAGGTGTCTCAACACGTGAGACGCAGCATCTTATAACAAATTATAGGCAGATTTGGTACCAGTTTAGTTGTTTTTTGAGCGCAGAAGGAAGGTTTATTAAATAAGAAAGGATTCTGAATAACTAAATTATAACGAACTTCAAGATTTTGTTTTCCTCAAAAATGGTTCTAACGATTTTGATTAAAAATACCGTATATTAAAGGTATTTGCATCAGAAATAAAATATATATCTTGTATTTCCTGGGAATAGACTCTGAAGACTTCTATATTCTGGATGAATTTTGCATAACTGATAAAGAGATAGACAAAAAATTACTACACAAAAACCGCTTAATTTTTCTCAGAGGTCTCTCTACCAGGATCGAGGTTCTTTTAGTGCCGTAAATCTATGACACGGGACTAACGGCTTTACTTTCCTTCCGAAGGAAGCCATGCTAAGGATTTTTACATCCGAAAAATCCATCGTTTTCCGCCGGGTTTGAACCCGCGACCTTGGTCTTTCACACCCAGTTTAGAATGGGACGTTGAGAACCTCAACAGTTAAAGAGCGTCCATAAATAACACGCCATTTACATTTTACTACACAAAAAATGTAGATCTCGTTGAAATACATAATTTATATAATATACGTTTTTCTTTTAAAGTTGACCGTTTTCCAGATATTCCAAGTTATTGGTTTCAATTTTGAAGTAAGTTAACTGTTCTAAAACAGGAAGCCTGCTTCGTTTCGTCTCTCTAGTTTTGCTGATTGCCATGCAAGGCAAACCGAAATTCTGTTTCACATAACGATCAGTTTTTAAAGGTTTTTACTATGCTTAGCCTAGTGTATTACCTTATTTCCCTGCTACTCACAAAGAAGTAAGTAATAAGACTTCTGCCAATGTTTATATCGATTAGCATGAAAAAATGGTTTGTGTGTGGAACAGCTAAGAGAAAGTCATGTGAATGGAACATCATTTTTTTTTGTTTTATTCTGCTTTTCACATTATTTATTTTCCTAAATCAAATGCCATTATAATCCCTGACAAGGTTTTTCCTAAATATTGTTTACATCCGGCCATTGTGAAGTTTTAATTTTCTGTCAATTACTATTTTATTAAATAGCTTTTTAAAACATCCGCGAAACACAATTAAAAAGTAATGTTTCCTTCTCCATTTTAAATCGTATACATTGAATCATAAATTCTGAAATAGACTTTTCGATACTTGCAACAATACATTGTTGACCTGTTTGCACACAGATAGCAACTGTGGTGAAATCAGGTAGCGCGTCCCACTTCGGAGGGGAAATTTTTATTCATACGAAATTAACGAGACTCGTCTCAAAACTAGCTGCATTTCACATTTTCTGCTAGTGGTGTCCCATAAGTAGAGCCAGGATTTTTATGTAATATCAAGGTGAAAAATATGTACATATTTATGTAACAAAAACATCAAAATATATAATGAAATATGTAATATCAACAAAATATGTAAAATTATGTAATATTCTAAATACTGAGATTACCACCTCAAATCTAAATGTAGACTGTAAATTACCAATAATTTTGTAATTTCAGGGTCTGTAAGTACGTAAATTAATTACAATGAGTTAAAATTTAAAGACTAAATATACAATTAATTATAGGGAAAATGTTTTGTTTTATGCAGAATTTACCTAAAATTTATTTTCAAGTAGGTAATTACAAAATAAAAAATATGGGTTTTGGATTATATTTATTAAAATTACTCATTTCACATTATTATTTACTTAAATTTTAGACAGTTAAGCAATGTTGCAATACCGAACCAATGTATCAATGAATGAAACAATGAATTCAAAATAATTAAATTTTATATTCGGCATGCATTTTCAGTTTTCTATCTCTTGACATACAATGAACAACCAGGCATTATAATTTTAAATATTTTGCTTCTTTCAAAGTACAGTGAATAACCATATACTTTGTTCTAATAAACAGAGAAGCTTCTCTCCACGTCACACGAAGTAACAGGAACATATTTTAGCATAGGAATCTGATTTGCAGAGAAATGCTTTGGTAAATAGATACTGTCGCCGTTTAGCACTTTAGACACGGACACAAGCTTAAGAGTACCTGTTTAGCACAGCTTTGAATGTTTCACCTTCCTTCCTACATCTCCTGTAACTACACTAAGCTTCTGTGATGCACGTTCCATTGAATCCAATAGATTCGTGAAGAAGGGAACCTGATGTTTCCAACTGCTTGATGGTGCTAGGCAACCAGCCGAAGTTACTTTTGATGTAAGCACAGGAGCTTGCCACTTTCGGATCTTTAAAGATGTTCTGAGATTCAGTATGGAAACAGCTACGTCTGAAGAGAACATGTTCACCACTGACTGGACTCCTTCAAAATGTTCACAATAGAAGTTCACAGCTTCTAACCACGTACCCCATCTTGTAAGTACCGGCTCAAGAGGCAAAGGGAAATGATTTCTATTGCACTCAATTCTGTGCGGTGCTTTCATGAAGACCTTTTTGGTTGCCAATATCAATATTCACACAGGAAAAATTACTTCTTACATATTCAGCAACACGTTGTAATGCATGGGCCAAGCAGGTGAAGTGATTTACATTTGGGAAGAAAACCTTAAGAGCAGTAGCAGCTTTAAGCATGTACGTTGCGGCATCTGAATATATAATTAAAACCTTTTCCTCACACATACCCTCTGGCTACAGAATCTTCATCCCATCATTTAGGAATCTTGCAATTGTAGAATGATTTGTTTGTTCTAACATCTTGCAACAGATTAGAAATGGTTTTGCTGGACTTTCGGAATCTAGTTTTCCTGCTACTAAATTTGCTATGTACCGACCCATCATCTGTAGTTTCATCGACGGCAAACCAAATATAGGAGTCTCCAATTTCATTCCGTATATGACCAACTGCTTCTTCATAACATATATGAATATACTTTTTCCTCAGAGTAGATTCTTCAGGAATAGCCTTCTTGCAATATGTTTCTAGAAAGAAGCGAAATTGAGGAGTTTGAAATTTATGCCACGAAATATTAGCTGCAACCATTGCACTGTACAGGTCTTTAATAAAATAATTTCCGGACGGCTCCTGTTGCATTTCTGTCAACAGAACTTACTTTCTAGAAGACCGTAGGTGTTTGTTGATTTTGTGAAGAGCACTCTTGATATGTGGTTCCAATTGAGATTTCATGGAACAGCCAATTCTTTTACCGCACGCTTGACAGATTATTATTTTTCCGTCAATTGTAAAGGCGCTATCTAATTTCACTCATGAATTCAACTTGCATGATAGCGAGGACGCAATTTTTGTTTGTTTGTTGTTGTTTTTTTAATTGTTTATTTTTTATATAATTTACAATGAAGTTTATAAATATATATCACTTTAAAATAAGAACTAAAGCTTTCCTGGCGACGTGTTAATTCAAAATCTTCTCGGGCTTCTAGCCAGGTAAAAACTTGGCTTGACACCAACGTTTCGAAGAAGTGCATCTTCCTCTGATCAGTTCACCCTGAAGACGAGGAAGATGCACTTCTTCGAAACGTTGGTGTCAAGCCAAGTTTTTACCTGGCTAGAAGCCCGAGAAGATTTTGAATATATCACTTTGATATCAAACATTTTACTGGTTACAAAAACATTACTGTATTGTATTTTCAGTTAGTAAATTTAAATCAATCAAAAAGTTTTTATACATCTTATAAAAGTTTGCACAGTAAATATTACAGAAGAGCTTGGCATGCTCTGTTTTCATATAAATTACATACTCCATTAAATTCACGTATTCATAATATTGCAACATATAATACATTGTATTTACTGTTAATTACAATGCAAACTTATCTCTTAATGATTGACTTAAAACAAAATCTGGTCGAAAAAGAATATTTGCAGTACATCATTTATAATTATTTAATCGTAGTTTCTTCAGGGAATCCATAAAATGAATTGAATTGAATTTCCTGTATAGCAGGACAACCTATGTCTTCTCCGTTGCATTTCGGGCATTTACCAGAATCAGTGAGATGAATTTGATGTAATCTACTACGAGTGGGTAGGATATCATGTACAACTTGAAACCATAAGGATCTGATTCTAGCTGGAAGATGTTTCAAGGATATATTGTGAAATAAATGAGAAAAATGAGTGTCCGGAGGCAAAATCTTCATTATTCTCATTTCAGGTGCATTACAGTAAAGCATGAGCGTATAATAGATTGTCTTCGATTTACAGCATTGTTCCGGAGGTAGATAACTTCTTTCTTGAATATAAAGGCGCATGTAATTAAAGTTGTAGGTATTCTTCTAATGTCTACTGGATTATCTATTCCTACAACATCAATCCAGTGTTGTAACCATTTACTAGAAAATACACCATTACATTTTGTAATGTGTTATTCCGACTGATGAAAAGAGCTTTGCATTTCGTCTCTAGGTTCCAAAGACCAATACCACCTTCTCGCGGTTGAAGATAAAGGGTTGTTGCAGGCACTTTGAATATATTTCCCTGTCAAATATACCAACTAACAACAACAGTAATTTGACGATGATGTTGCTTCGTAATGGGAAGTATTTGTGCTACATACCACAACTTAGAAAGCACATAAACATGTATAGCCCACATTCTTTCATACAAATAAAGTTGTCGATGATACATGTCTTTACAGCTGGATTTTATTTGCTGTACTATAGGAGCCCAATTTACAGACTGCATTTCATTTATATATGCAGTATAAATTATTCCCAATATTTTAAGTTTTTTAACAGTCTTTTAATGCTGTAATTCAGGTAGTACTCTCAAAGGACCTATTGGAAATATGCAAGATTTATCCTCATTAATTTTTAATCCAGATACTTTTCCAAAATTTTCAATAATAGTTGTCAAATTAGTAACATCCAAATCAGTGGATAAAATAACACTAACATCATATGCATAAGCTGAAACTGAAAATTTATATCCTCTCAAATTTATACCAAGTATTTTATCATATAGTTGATATATGGATTTATCGCTAAAGAAAACAGAACCATTGAAGCTGGACAACCTTGACGAATATAACGTTTAATTGATATCTCTTCAGTTAGAAACCCATTAATCTGTAAGGTTTAAGTGATACCATTATACAAACATTCAATAAAATATATAAAATTATCACTAAATCCATGCCATTTCAGAACCTGAAACAGGTGTCGATGGTATAATGTACCAAAGGCATTCTTAAAGTCTAGAGAAGCAATAGCTGCTTGTTTCCCCACTATAACCACAATGTGCCACAGTATCGCGTAAAGAACAGGTAAGGTCATACACATATTGAGCGACCCGAAGGACCGCATGCTTGTGCTGGATGAATTAATCTACTTAGCAAGGGTCTAATTCGGTTAGCTAATATCCTCGCTAATAATTTATAATCATAATTTAACAATGAAATGAGTCTGTAATTTCTAACTTTATGTTTGTCACGTTGCTTACTTATCAGCACAATAACACCCTTCCTTAGTGATACAGTCAGTAGTCTATTTTGTAACATACAATTGAAAATGTTGACTAAACCATCCCCAATAACAATCCCAAATTTTTCGTAGAATTCATGCGGAATGTCTTCACATCCTGGTATTTTTGACGTTTTTCCTTGTATTAATGCTGCAAGCAACTCAGCCTTTGAAATAGGCTGCTCCAAGGCATTGTTCTCTTCCAAAGTTACTCTAGGCAGAGATTTCAGATTCGAGTTATCAAATGAAATCTCTTCCCTACTTGGCTTATTGAACAAAGTAGAATAGTGACTAAAGAAGGTATTACTAATTTCTCTCTGTGACGTTGCCACACGCCCATTTGTATGAACTTTTAAAATCAGATTCCTCTTACGTCTCTTATGCAATTTCATGAGATGATATAAGCTTATACTCTCGTTTGCAATTACATTTTTATCTCCACTTCTAAGTTTAAGTCCTGCCATTCTTTTACGATAAATAGTGAGGATTTTAGCTTTGAGTTGTCCTAATTTCATGCCTCTTGCTGCTGTTGGTTGATAATTGGTTTGTATTTCGGTATGCAACGAAAATAAAAAGGTATTAATTGATCATCGTCTTTTCACTTTTCATACAAATACTGTTTAAAAAGCAATTTAATTTTGGGCTTAACTAGGCGCTCCCACCATCCTGCGTAATTTTGGTAGGATTTTAAACGCAATTTCCAATTCATCCACTCTACTTCAAATTTGTCAATCACATCACAATCATTTAATAAATTAGATTTCATTTTCCAATATGAGGGTCGGTGTGGAATGAAGTATAAATTTACTGCATATGTAGACTAACCACCTCATGATCACTAAATGCTACAGGTAGATGTTCAACCGCTTGAATCTTATTTTGTAAGATTTCTGAAATATATATGCGATCTAGTCTGACAGCAGAATTTCCTGTAAAATGGAACCACTGAATGAGTTAGGATCTATACGTCACACATTTTTATCGACGTTACAAACTCTTTTAATGTAATACTAGGGCGATATTGCCCAGTGCATTCTGTTTCCCTCAATACACAATTAAAATCCCCAGTAAGAATGTAAAATTGTGGTAAAGTACGTAAAAGATATGCAAGATCCAACTGAAAAAAACATATTCCTTTCCTTGTGCTTGTTTGAGCCTGATGGCGCATATATATTAATAAAAAATAATGATTATATATACCACTTATTCCTCTTCCTGAGGGCAATTTTTCAATTGAAGCTAATTCAATTCCCGATTTCGTTAACATGGCAGTGCCTAACGATTCACTTCCCATGTTAACATATGCATTATAATTAATTATGGAAGAAAAATCAGTAGCTTTTATTTTCTGAAGAAAGAGCACATCTATGTCGTGTACGTTTAAAAAGCATTGTAGCATAGCCATTTTCGTTGGGGAGTAATTGCCATTGAAATTTAACGTTGTCACCGTTAATGTGAGTTCCATCAATAAAATCAAAAGAAAAAAGAACTAATAAATAACAACAAAACAATACATTTAATACGTAACTGTAATTACCTTTGTATTTCTATACCTATTCTTTCTTTTTAAGCAGTAGAAAATCTAATTTAATTTCCTTTGCACTATAGGGAAGCACCGTTTGTTGTACTGAGTCTCCAAGTTGTCCAGGCTATATGGGGTCATCTGCTTCTCTTGTGTGTGGTGCATGATTTCCTTGCCAGCTGTGGCTTCAACTTCTTCAGGCTAAGTCTTAGTTTCTGTTGGAACTTTCTTTTGTTACATTGGGTCACGTGTAATTTCAGAATTAAAGGTGTACGTGTGTGTCTGTAGACAGCATAACTCAAAAACGAAAAGTCGGTTAAATATCCAAATTAGTATATAAGTTCAGTATTCCAAAGCTGAGACACGAAGAAGTAGAGTATATTTAGGGTTTCTGGAATTTAGGCATATAGGGCTTCTGGAACTTAGTCATATAGGGTTTCTGGAATTTAGGCATATAGGGCTTCTGGAACTTAGGCATATAGGGCTTCTGGAACTTAGGCATATAGGGTTTCTGGAATTTAGGCATATAGGGCTTCTGGAACTAAAACATAAACGGGTTCTGGAACTTAGGCATATAGGGCTTCTGGAACTAAAACATAAAGGGGTTCTGGAACTTAGGCATATAGGGCTTCTGGAACTTAGGCATATAGGGCTTCTGGAACTTAGGCATATAGGGTTTCTGGAATTTAGGCATATAGGGCTTCTGGAACTTAGGCATATAGGGCTTCTGGAACTTAGGCATATAGGGATTCTGGAACTTAGTCATATAGGGCTTCTGGAACTTAAGCATATAGGGCTTCTGGAACTAAAACATAAACGGGTTCTGGAACTTAGGCATATAGGGCTTCTGGAACTTAGGCAAATAGGGCTTCTGTAACTTAGTCATATAGGGCTTCTGGAACTTAGTCATATAGGGCTTCTGGAACTTAGTCAAATAGGACTTCTGGAACTTAGGCATATAGGGCTTCTGGAACCTAGTCATATAGGGCTACTGGAACTTAGGCATACAGGGCTTCTGGAAACAAAAACATACACTGGTTTAATAGAAGAAAAACTTCCGCTAAATATAGGAGCTTATTTTGGAACAACTTTGTAGGTCAGGATGCTTGCGAAATGGAAAGTAGGCTAGTTAGGGAAAGGGGTAAGACCTTGAGCACTGGTAAATATTTAACACCCTAAAATTTCTTTCGATCATAGATAACAATCAACACCCCCCCCTTGCTGAAAAAAAGAAGCAATATGACGGGGGATAACAGAACATCTTGCCTCGGAGCTTGAATTATAAGAAATATTTATCTCAGCAGAAAAAAAAAAACCCGAGATAACAAGCCTGCCAGCATAGTGAATAATCTTTCCAATAAATTACCTAGTTTTGTGGTAATTATAATTAGGAAAATTCGAATTGCAATTTCGCTTTTCAATAACGAATCAGATTGTTAAGCTATTCAATAAATACTGATAGAATTGTTTTAACATAAAATAACAAGGGGCGCTTATCAATCCCGTGTAACAGAAAAAGAAAACTGAATTCATGACTGAACTTAAGGCTAAAATGACTTACATATATGCTTATGCATCTGAAGGCCCGGGGGGCTCGAAAAAACTTTAAAAATAGTTATCTCGGGAACATTATAAGTACTTTTTAACCTAAAGAACCCGCTTCAATACCTGACTGGATGGGTTTTAATTCCATGGGTGAATAACTCTTGGAGGAATGGGACAGAAAGAGAGCGAATAAAAGTGAATCGCATACTCCTCCGTCAACTTTGAATATCGATACAAATAAATAGTTATCATTAGCTACTTGCCTCGAGTCTATTAAGGCTCAGTTTTTATAACTCCGAAATTAAAAGCGGTTTATAGCTTAAATAAATATATAAATGAAGGTGAATTATTATGCCATTAATCTTACTTATTAAACACCCTCCCAACCAGTACAAGTATTACATTTGCCCTATCACACATCCAAGAAATATTAAATACACTAATTAAAACAGAAATAACAATTAAAAATTGGGTACAATAAAAGCGCTATCAGACCTGACATATAAAAAATACTCGTACATGCAAAACTTTCGGTTCTATACCAAAAACGACAAATACCATTGCTTCAAATCGCTCGAACAGCCTACAGCTTCACTCAGCATTAAGCTATAACTTGAAGCACTCATCACACGACTTTACGATTGTGCATAAGTAAATAATTTAAAAAAAATGAGAATATTTAGCAGCCTATTATAACAAACACTGAATAAAAAATATGCATGCTCGCTCATTCTTGGCTAACACAAACGATAAGGGAAGAAACGAATCATACTGTTACAACAAAATGATCTGACTTGCCTCAGACAATGAAGAACAGACACCACAGAGGAAACACAATTCCAAACTGCAATAATACCTAATTATGTTAAATACATCAAAAACACGCAACGAATACAATTTGAATAAAAAAAGGTATATACATATGTATCAATAGCATTAAAAACAAGCTAATAACATTATAAAACAACAGAGATTCGATCACCCTCTTTTATGAGAGGACTAATAAGGAATTCTTATACATGTAAGCATTGATTACACTTTCATCTTCCATTACCATTTGAGTCTGCAAGAATGAGCTAAATAATTGAAAGTTTCTCAAAAAACCGAGGAAATTTCCATTATCTGACCATTCTTGCATTCCGGAAGACACCTGAATATGGTATATGGTGAACTTATTTTTTTTTTTCAGCACAACTAGCAAAAGAAGAAAAGATTAGCCCTTCTTTGGATATGCACAACAGATTTAGAAATATATCTGTTCTCGTCTCGCACAATTAGTGGTGATGATGACGATGATGATAATAATAATAATTATAATGAGTTAGATAATAATAAAGAGAACGTAGGACATGTTAATTTGAAGTGTCTGGACCTTTCCAGCAGTGTGGATAAAATATGTAAATTAGTTTCTTATGGCAAAGCAATTGCTATGGCAAATCGGTTACGATTGTTAATGTACAGCGTACAATAGGGATCACTCAAAGAAATCTTGAGTTTAAAGACTCTGGTGTAATAGAGTGAAAAATTATCAAATAGGCAAATATGACTTTTGCAGTGTATTCCTATAACAAATGTGACGGCTCTGATGTTGAGAATTCACGTGCGATGTTAGGCTGGTTTATGTTAGGCTGGGCGAGCTAGCTAGGGTTAAACTTTCGTGCTCTGTTCAGAGCATGTGACGGCTCTGATGTTGAGAATTCACGTGCGATGTTAGGCTGGTTTAAGTTAGGCTGAGCTAGCTCGGGTTAAACGTTTCGTGCTCTGTTCAGAGCATGTGACGGCTCTGATGTTGAGTATTCACGTACGATGTTAGGCTGGTTTAAGTTAGGCTGGGCTAGCTTGGGTTAAACGTTTCGTGTTCTGTTCAGAGCATGTGACGGCTCTGATGTTGAGTATTCACGTACGATGTTAGGCTGGGCTAGCTCGGGTTAAACGTTTCGTGCTCTGTTCAGAGCATGTGACGGCTCTGATGTTGAGTATTCACGTGCGATGTTAGGCTGGTTTAAGTTAGGCTGGGCTAACTCGGGTTAAACGTTTCGTGCTCTGTTCAGAGCATGTGACGGCTCTGATGTTGAGTATTCACGTGCGATGTTAGGCTGGTTTAAGTTAGGCTGGGCTAGCTCGGGTTAAACGTTTCGTGCTCTGTTCAGAGCATGTGCTGTTTTTTCTTCTGTATTCTTGTATAACTATTCGTCATGCAGATAGCTATTCGCCACATTTTCACTGCATGTGTTAAAAATTAATGTCTTCTATTTAGATTGTCGGGAAAGTACTGGGATTCGGTGTTAAGGGTGTAAAATGATAAAACTTCTGTTAATTCTAAGTGCTATTTATTAATAAAATGATTGTATGCATTGCATTGTGATACAATATTTTTTTTTTAGGTTTCGTTTTTAACTTTTTATAATAATTAATAAATATGTTCACTGACCAAAATTAGTCGTGAAACAGAAAAATAATTAATGAACTGTGAAATTAAAGAATCATATAGCATACATATTAAAAGTTTGTGTCTAACGAATGTGTGAGATGTGCTTTCCACTATAATAGGAAATAATAATATAGATTAATAAAATCGAAATATTGCATTGCAATTTGGTTTTTGTCTTGAATGAAGATTTAGTGTTCATTTAATTTCATTTGTTGCTACTGTATTTTGTTTTCTGATGGACTCTCAATTCTATTCTTTGAATCAGAATTGGGCTGTTGAGTTTCTTAACTAAATAATTTAATGTTGCTTTATACACATAGTCAAAGCCTTCACGCTTGCTTATTATTACGCTAGCATTTTGATGAGTTGAGTTTCTTAAGACTATCGTGGAGTGACTATATATGACGTTTGCAGCTCGGCATGGAGTTATCCTTAGGTTATTATAACAGCTCTCATACAAATCCAAAAATGTAATTTTTGCTCTTGGATTGCAGTCGTGATTTTCCCTGAAATTTGACAAATTAATAATAATCATCATCTGCATAAGGCGCTAAAAATATTCCATGTTATAAAGCGAGCATATAAGAATATAATAGCAGTCACTCTTGAATGTATGTGCTCCTTAGAAATAGTTTGAGTTATGTGCATTGTAATTATATCTCATGAAGCAGTGTTACAATATACCTATATTATTGATGGAGCCTGATTGGAAAACATTCATATTATGTGCTTCTTATGCTAGTCTTGGATCCGTATTGTATCGTGCCGATGCTGATATCTGATGTTTGCTAATGTTAAATTGTGTCATTAGAAGAAGTTGATTTATTTGTCAAAATCATGTGATCGCGATATAACAATATCTTTTCATTGCGTGATTTGTATAGCCCCTTTAACTTCTGTGGTCATATAGGGCGGAGGATTTTGAGCTATGAACCCCCTCGCATTACTGTAGGTTTAGAACGTTAAGTTAATAAATTCTATATTACTATACTCATGCATATTCATTCTATCCTTCATAATTTCCAGACTCTGTGGGGGATAGGGAATAATTCCGGATAAAGAAATATTCCCACACCCACAGCCTGGGAATCGAACCCGGGATCTCTGGGTGAGATGTCAGCTCGCTGATCACTCGACCACTGATGCAGTCTGTTAATATAACTAAGTGCATTGAATGTTAAATAATTGTTTCTTGTGTTGATTGCATATCTGATTAGAAGTGATGATTGAAGTTGTATCATTTAAAAAGGCGTTGTTGTCTTACCTATATCAAAAAGAATTGAATTTCCATTTCTTCCTCTTCTGTGCACTTTTAATGTAATAATGATGTCGACATGCAATAATTCTGTAGGCAACCCGTTATCCCGTGCTAGGTATTCCTTTCGGTGTGATATATGAAAGAAATATTCATTAGCGGAAATATAAAAATGTACGTAAATATCCTGACAGTCAAAATGAACATAAAAATGTCTATCAAGCTTTATTTCTGCTGTTTACTTATGCTATTCAAGGTTGTTTTTATTCCATTGCTCCTTATAAATATCGAAATTAGTGGAAATCCCTAGGTTAAGTAGATTTTTTATAATGTATTGCCATGCAATTGTCATTGTATCTCTATTTTCTTTGCATTGTCTTGAGTAAAGCAATAAGAGGGAAACGAAACGTCGCTTCCAGTTTGAGAAATTAGAAGTAGCTTAAAATTGAAGCAAAAACCGGAGTTTTTGAGCTATACTATCCGCGGACATGCGTTGGTTGAGAGGTTTTCAAAACATGTATTTTAAACGACAAATAGATTTTTTAAGGGATTCGAATACTTCCTCTACTTACTAAATGGAAGCAGTTGAGAAAATACAATTCTGTCATGTTACATTCCAAATGTCTTTCTTTACCGAATGATATTTACCGGCATACCGTTTTTGTTGCTTTCTTTCTTTGTTTTTTTTTTTTTTTTTTTTTTTTTTTTTTTGAGTTATTGTGTATACTGGCATATGAACATACAAATCCACTGACCTGTTTCTCTGAATATACAATTTTTGGATTTAGGGGGACCTCAAAAAACAAATATTTCCTGCGAAATCGCTTTATGCCTGTGGGTGTATGTATGCATGTCTGTATGTATGGGTGTATGTATGCATGATTGTATGTATGCATGTCTGTATTTGTATGTATGGGTTTATGTATGCATGTATGTTTGTATTTGCATGTCTGTCTGTATGTATGTGTCTATATCTTTATGTGTATGTAAGTAAGTATGAATGTGGGTGTATGTGTGCCTGTGTGGGTGTATGTGTGCATGTATGTTTGTATTTGCATGTCTGTGTGTCTGTCTGTCTATGTCTTTGTATGTGTATGTAAGTAGGTATGCATGTGGGTGTATGTATGTATGCATGTCTGTATGTATTGATGTATGTATGTATGCCTGTATGAATGGGTGTATGTACGTATGCATCTCTGTGTGTAAGTCTGCGTGTATATCTGTGCGTAAAGTATCTCTGTATGCATGTCCGTCTGTCTGCATGGACGTGAGCATCTCTGTATGTCTGTATGGAAATGTAAATGGCGTGTTATTTATGGACGCTCTTTAACTGCTGTGGTTCTTAGCGTCCCATTCTAAATTGGGCGTGAAAGACCGCTTAATTTTGCTCAGAGGCCTCTCTATCAGGCTTGAGGTTCTTTTACGTGCCGTAAATCTAGACACAGGACCCACGGCTTTACTTCCCTTCCGAAGGAAGCCATGCTAAGGATTTTTACACCCGGAAAAATCCATCGTCCTCCGCCGGGTTCGAACCCGCGACCTTGGGTATGTGAAGTCAGCATGGTAACCATTACACCACGGAGGGCGACGTACTTACGTATGTATGTATGTATGTATGTATGTATGTATGTATTGCTTGTCCAGATGCATATCTGTATGTATGTATGTATGGGCGTATGTATGTATGCATGTTTTTATGTATGTGTATGCATGATTTCCCCTACTTTTTACTGTAAGTTCTTTTTTTTTCTTTCATTGCTATACCCGCTTAAAGGCTATGAAGGATTTTAAAGTAAAATTGACTTAGGGATAGCGCAAATATTAAATGAGATTGTAAGTAAACCAAAGTTGCCTTTTTTTTCGGTGTATGTTCTAAGATTCTAAATAATAGAGGAATTTAGCTTTATAACTACAAAAAAACATTGTTAAAATCGCTTGTGACCAATGAAGGACACCCCTAGTGCGCTTCTTGTATTATGTTGAAGAATAAACTAATCATTGTTAACGTTCTTATTTTCGCATTTTAATTATTGATATGAGTATATATGCATTATAAAAACAGTATTTTCAATGTAAGCAATTCACTTTGAAGTGTGTGCCTATAAGTTTCCTTGTAATTCATTTAACTATTCTTCGCAATTGAAGTTATCATTTAGCTACTAATCGGCATAAGTAGTGTGCTTAATTGAATAAAAAATAATATTATCTGATATACCTACCACTCATGATATACAATACGTTTTTACGCTTATAATCAGCATCGTTAAGGGGAAGGTGACAATAGGTACATGAATTATTAGTTTATATAATAATACGATTTTTCGGTATTCATGCGCTGTACAATGCTGAAAGCAGTGTTGAACAGGTTAAGCTGTTTTGTATGAGACATATACGTCAGCTGTAGGTATGTATTTTACCGATAGCATCTCTCTTTACGGAAAACACCGGCGAATCCTGGTCGGCCCTTGGAGTTATTTTGGTAAACCCGTTTCATTGATAATTCTTCTTTCGTGTAAATGGCAGTGACCTGTTTTCCTGTACACAACATACTGCTTAACCGCTAATGAGTTTGTAGTGTAAAGTATATCTGTTTTGCGAAAAGATTAATGGAGCTTCTACATATTTTCTGGGGGGCGGGGTATTTCTTCCTTGTAAGAAGTAAAAACCTCTCATGAATGGATTGGGGAATCGCCCCTGTGTTCTTTTATAACGTTATTAGCGTTTCTAATACACCTATGATCAATGTTTCACCCTTCATTTTTACATTTTATTTTATGTTATATACCCTTCTTAGTTTTCAGAGAAATAAGCTTTGCAATAATAGTTTGTTGAAGAATGGGTAGGAAAAGTCATGTGAATGGATAGTCAATCGAGTGAGGCCTCTTCAAAGGTAAGCTGGGCAAGAAGTACTTAAAATGCTAAATATGTGTGTGTGTCAAATGTATCAAACCGCTGCTACATTTCTCTGCGTGTGATGTCTGTTAATGCATGTTATTTATATATGCATTCCAGAGATTGTTTGAATCTTTTTTTTTTTAAGTTACATGTATAAGAATTCCTTATGTCCTCTCATAAAAGAGGGTGATCGAATCTCTGTTGTTTTATAATGTTATTAGCTTGTTTTTAATGCAATTGATACATATGTATACACCTTTTTTTATTCAAATTGTATTCGTTGCGTGTTTTTGATGTATTTAACATAATTAGGTATTGTTGCAGTTTGGAATTGTGTTTCCTCTGTGGTGTCTGTTCTTCATTGTCTGAGGCAAGTCAGATCATTTTGTTGTAGCAGTATGATTCGTTTCTTCCCTTATCGTTTCTGTTAGCCAAGAATGAGCGAGCATGCACATTTTTTATTCGGTGTTGATGATAATAGGCTGCTAAATATTCTTAATTTTTTAAATTATTTACTTATGCACAATCGTAAAGTCGTGTGATGAGTGCTTCAAGTTATAGCTTAATGCTGAGTGAAGCTGTAGACTGTTCGAGCGATTTGAAGCAATGGTATTTGTCGTTTTGGGATAGAACCGAAAGTTTTGCATATACGAGTATTTTTTATATGTCAGGTCTGATAGCGCTTTTATTGTACCCAATTTTAATTGTTATTTCTGTTTTAATTAGTGTATTTAATATTTCTTGGATGTGTGATAGGGCAAATGTAATTCTTGTAATGGTTGGGAGGATGTTTAATAAGTAAGATTAATGGCATAATAATTCACCTTCATTTATATATTTATTTAAGCTATAAACCGCTTTTAATTTCGGAGTTATAAAACTTATAATAGATTCGAGGCAAGTAGCTAATGATAACTATTTATTTGCATCGATATTCAAAGTTGACGGAGGAGTATGCGTTTCACTTTTATTCGCTCTCCTTCTGTCCCATTCCTCCAAGAGTTATTCACCCATGGAATTAAAACCCATCCGGTCAGGTATTGAAGCGGGTTCTTTAGGTTAAAAAGTACTTATAATGTTCCCGAGATAACTATTTTTAAAGTTTTTTCGAGCCCCCCGGGCCTTCAGATGCATAAGCATATATGTAAGTCATTTTAGCCTTAAGTTCAGTATGAATTCAGTTTTCTTTTTCTGTTACACGGGATTGATAAGCGCCCCTTGTTATTTCATGTTAAAACAATTCTATCAGTATTTATTGAATAGCTTAACAATCTGATTCGTTATTGAAAAGCGGAAGCATGATAATCTATTTATGTTGTCCGACCTACTTCTAAGATAATTGCACACATGCTGTTTCCAGGTTCTTGGTCATTAGTAAATATACTCTTTCACTTGTCAACGTTTGTATTCCTCTAAGTGCACATTCAAAGATGCTATTTCGAGTGTCATCTAAAAGCGTTCTATTGTTTCAGGTCAAAGCGTACATGACTTATTTTTCACGTGTTGACCGATTTATATACTTATCTTTGTAATGTTGGTCAAGGTTTTGTTTCTAAATATTCATTGTTATTTCTCGTTAAAGTCTCTGATCAGTATTTTATTGTAAATGTTAAAGAGTTGCGTGGTTATTTTAGCCAGGAATCAGCTGGTCCGTTCCCTTCCACTGAAATCAATGTAATAGTTGAGTGTATGGTCATTTAAGCGCTTTGCAATTATTAGTATTCTATTTAACACTGAATTGTGGTAGCTGATTGCTCCGGTGCTACGTTATAAAGTAATTGTAAAGGTACTTTTTCTTTGTCTTGGTGTGTAGGTATCGTGCCAATAGTTAAATATTTAGTGGTGTGCATTCTACATTCTGCTTTTTTCGTTTTTATCTATTCGCATTTCCCATTCTTGTTACCCTCAAGAGAGGCTTAAATCATCGGTAATTGTCTCTTTATATTTATTTTGTGTTAATTAGGAATGTTCACTAGTTTCACTGTCGTGTAAGCCATCCATGTTTTGTCTCTGTCGGTTTTTTGTTGAAGTCCAGATATTTTATGACTAATTATGATTATTTCTTGAAATAATTTCCTGTTAATGTACATGTATTTTTTGAAAAGAAATTATATGAATCGCTTTTCTATAGAGGCTGATTTAATGCGGGCGTTATTGCTGTTTTCATAAGCTGTGACTATAAATGGGAGTTTAAATCGTTATGGGTTATAGAATAGTATTTATCTGTAATTATTTCCCCAATTAAATATATGTATTAGTTGTTTACCAAGTATGGGGTGTAGTGTTTGTCTCATAGTACATAGGTATTGTATATTTGTCCCATGTTTAGGAATCAGAAGGTCATTTTTAACCAGTATATCGCGAAATTGCAATTCAAATTTTCCTAATTATAATTACCACTAGGTCATGTATTGGAAAGATTATTCACTATGCGGGCAGGCTTGTTATCTCGATTTTTTTTTTTCTGCTGAGATAAATATTTCTTATAATTCAAGCTCCGAGGCAAGCTGTTCTGTTACCCCCCGTCATATTGCTTCTTTTTTTTTCAGCAAGGGGAGGGGGGTGTTGATTGTTATCTATGATCGAAAGAAATTTTAGAGTGTTAAATATTTACCCGTGCTCAAGGTTTTACCCGTTTCCCTAACTAGCCTACTTTATATTTCGTAAGCATCCTGACCTACAAAGTTGTTCCAAAATAAGCTCCTATATTTAGCGGAAGTGCTTTTTCTATTAAACCAGTGTATGTTTTAGTTCCAGAAGCCCTATATGCCTAAGTTCCAGAAGCCCTATATGATAAGTTCCAGAAGCCCTATTTGACTAAGTTCCAGAAGTCCTATATGACTAAGTTCCAGAAGCCCTATATGCCTACGTTCCAGAACCCGTTTGTGTTTTAGTTCCAGAAGCCCTATATGACTAAGTTCCAGAAGCCCTATTTGACTAAGTTCCAGAAGCCCTATATGCCTATGTTCCAGAACCCGTTTATGTTTTAGTTCCAGAAGCCCTATAGGCCTAAGTTCCAGAAGCTCTATATGACTAAGTTCCAGATCCCGTTTATGTTTTAGTTCCAGAAGCTCTATATGACTAAGCTCCAGAAGCCCTATATGACTAAGTTCCAGAAGCCCTATATGCCTAAATTCCAGAAACCCTATATGCCTAAGTTCCAAAAGCCCTATATGACTAAGTTCCAGAAACCCTATATGCGTAAATTCCAGAAACCCTATATGGCTAAGTTCCAGAACCCCTATATGGCTAAATTCCAGAAACTCTAAATATACTCTAGCAGATACTCAGGAAATGCCCCCATTCCCAACTACTTTTTTCAATGAGCATTTTTCGAAAAAGTTGAATGTCTCAAAAATGTCGCTAACGATTTTGATTAATGTATTCGTTTTCGTAGTCGGCTTACCCTCCCCGTATGTGGAACTGATACCCCCCTAGAGGCTTAAATTGGGTGCCTGAGGTCAGAAGCCTGTTGAGGAGCCAATGGCACCAACCATAGAATGAAGAACCTGGAACGAGTGGTCGGCCCGTAGACAGGCATGAGCGTGAGGAAGTACATGTTAGCGAAATAGATAATAATAAGAAGGGTGATTATGGAGCTATTGGTGGAATGAGTGGTTGGGGATGATCCGGAAAATACCCACCCAGACGCCATTTCGTCCAGCATAAATGCCACATGCGGGCGCGGGAGGCGAGCGGTCTAACCACTCAGTCTCTGATTAATATATTATATGGATATTTTTTGATAGTGTTTAATGCCATCTTTTACTATCTACATAGGCACCGCAGGCAATTATATTGTTGATACCTGGAATGACGTTAGAGCACCGATGGAATGTGATGGCGGGGGAAACAGGAGGCCCACCCCCGCGCCCCTTTGTCCAACACAAATCCCACTTGGTGAGAGGCAAATGGTTTAACCACTCGGCAATGGAGCGGCCGGTTTATATAGGCCAGCCGCGGGAATCGAACCCACGACCTCCTGAATTTGGGCCACAGACGAAACCGCCCGAGCCATCCCACTTGGACGGAGCCAAACAGTATAACTCAAAAACAAAGAGTCCGTTTAATGCTAAACTTCATTTTTAAGCTCAGCATCTTCCAAG
The DNA here is from genome assembly GCA_030762935.1 of Hymenopus coronatus. Classification (NCBI taxonomy): domain Eukaryota; kingdom Metazoa; phylum Arthropoda; class Insecta; order Mantodea; family Hymenopodidae; genus Hymenopus; species Hymenopus coronatus. The sequence continues at coordinate 26,934,302 of CM060896.1, read as the reverse complement.
GATGCGACATGAACTACAGTTTACAGTGAACATTCTTTGAACATTTTGAGTTTCTAAAACATGGGTACAATGATTTTGATTGAAATACCGTACCAGTTGCCCCATCTGCCCGTATTTAACGTGTGCAGATATCCCTTCGTTGCGTTAAAACAGTTTCAGAACTCAACGGAGCTATTTCAATTTAAAACCGCCAGTGGAGGCATGACGAGAACGATCTTCGTTCTATGCTTTTTAATGAGCGCGAATCGCTCCCCTTTTTCATTGATAAGCTACTACGACAAGTAGCAAGACCATTTCTACTAATACTTAGCAGAATTAACATAATGTATACCTATAGATAGAAGAATAAGCTTTTTAAGGAATAATGTGATACAGAATAGGTAGAGAAAGCCATGTGAATAGAACATATCAAACTTTGTTCGATGTCTCTCTTTGTACCCAGCCTTTGTTTCAATTTTCACAATGGTTGCTACAACTGCCCCTCGGTAACTATTGTCCATCTCTGTATTAAAGGACAAATAAATCAATAGCTGAACATTTCACACTATAATCAAATTTTGTGCGACGTTCATACAGTCTGTGTGTCAAACGTTTTAGCTAATTGTTTTATCGTAGTAGTGAAATTGTGGCGCTGGAAGAAATTAAGTACTTCAGCTTTACCATGTTTCATTTACCATTTTAAACTGAAAAGAACATTTAAACAAAGTGAAATGCAATTCGTTTGCCGAACGCTTTAGGTAATGCAATATCTTTATTGGCATTTTGGCTGAGGAAGAGGTTACTTAAGTTTTATGGTCACACATTTGCTCTGCTTTTGGGGATAATGTCTTTCAACTGTGCTTCGGTTGACCGAAAAACCATGGTAGGGAGGCGTCAACCAGTGATTAAGAACATAAATCCTATATTTTGCTGTGACCCAGGGATTCATTTTTCGCTCGAAAGTTTTTTTTTTTTTTTTTTTTGCCTTGGTATATTTATATTGTATGATTGTGTGTCACAAGCCCCAATACTTGGTCCTCTCTTATTTATTGTAATGATGATTGGTCTTTACGATAAAAGATCTCATGTGTTCTATTCACACTTATTTCTCTACGTATTCTGCAACAATTTATTCTTCCAAGAGCTTATGCTCCAATCTACCTCATGCCAATCAAGATAAACTTGAACAAAAACGGTCTTATTAGTTATTTCGCTGTAGGTATAAGAGCAATAAGGGAATACACTAGGCTAAGGCGTCAGTCAAATCTTTTAAAAGACGGTCCCTAAGTGATGACTTGATATTACGCTCTCTTTGCATGAGAAACAAAATAGGTTTGACGAGTTCCCGTTTGAAAAATGTTGATATGTGCCAATCAAATGACTTTCTCTAACTGTTGTTTGTTCTGCAAACAAAATATTCTTACGAAATAGTATTTTATATACGCTATAATAATCGAAATAACCATTAGCATAAATTTGTCATATTAATTGCTTCCTTCTAAGCAGAAGAGAAATAAGGGAATACACTAGGCTAAAGTGTTATCGCTTATAAAAATCATTTAAAAGCTATCGCAATGCGAACATATTTTGAAGTTCGGTTCTCTTTGCATGGCCAGGGGTTGCACAAAAGAGAGACGAGACAAAAGATGACTTCCCGCCTGAGAACACTTTAAGAAGTTTAAAATTGAAATCAATAACAAGAAATATCTCGAAAATGGTTAACACCACAAAATAGTTAACATAAATGTTGTGGTTTAACGGTTCTACACTTGTGTGTAAAAAGCTTTTGTCTATCTGTTTCGGTTTACCAGTTATTCAACATGAAGAGGTCTTCAGAAGATACTCCAAGAAAATTCAAGATATGCGTTTTATTTGTCATGTAAATATTCCTTATTATACGGTATTTTAATCAAAATCGTTAGAGCCATTTTTGGGAAAAAACATTTTTGAAAAATCTTCCATGGGAAGAGTCGTTTGTGGTGGGGAGATTTTCTTGAAAAACTTCGTGATGCATTCTTGGAAGATATTTAACTTAAATACCAAATTTGTTATTTAACAGTTTTACGTTTTTGAACTATGCTGTTCACAGACACACGCGGGCTTTTCTCTAATTGTTACTTTCCCTACACGTACTATGTACATAGTGTATGGAGAAGGTATTGCGTTCCACCCAAAAATTCGATACCGAGATTTCAGAGGAAATACATGTTTTTTTTTAATACAAAAGAAACTTTTTTGGAAAAAGGTCCGTGTGTGTGCGTGCGTGTCTGTGGACAGCATAGCTCAAAAAACGAAAAGGCCGTTAAATAGCAAACTTGGTATTTAAGTTTGGTATTTTCCAAGGATGCGAACGAAGATTTTTAAGAAAATCCTCCATCCCCAAATACTCTTTACATGGAAAATGTTTCGAAAATGTTTATTTTCTCAAAAATGGCTCTAATGATTTTCATTAAAATCTCCTATATTTAAGATATTTACATGCAAAATAAAATGAATATCTTGAATTTTCTGGAAATAGCCTCTGAAAATTACTTTATTCTGGATGAATTTACGGAACTTTGCATAATTGCTAAACCGCAGGAGATGGACAAAAACTTACTACACATACAATGTAGAGCACGTTAAAACACACGATTTATGTTATATACAGTTTTTTCGTGTAGTTTATCGTTTTTAGACATTTCTTGTTTTTGGTTTCAGCTTTGAAAAAATTTTATTTTTCTCATGCAGGAATTTGTCAAGTCCTATCCAAACAAAGGAACTTCAGTCACATAGCAACCAGCTTTTGACTATCACTTTAAGGCATGGTACGCCCTTATTTCGCTTCTACTTAGAAGGAAACAAGTAATAAGATTATTTCTGCTAATTTTTTCTCGATTAACATGAAGTAAGTAGAAGCATACGTTTTTAACAATAATTTGTTGCAGAGATGTAGAGTAAGTCATGTGAATGAAACACATCATATTTTATTAAAGGGACCTCGAAACATGTATTTCCGATGAGACCTCAAAATTAAATTTTTGGGTAGAATACAACACTTCCTTTACCTACTATATGCACAGTACGGGTAAAGAAAGTAATAAAGTGTAGACAACGGAAGGTCACAACACAGTACACCAGTAGTGATAGAACCTAACAAAAACTATCGAATCATTCGATAGTCACCTATCTATCATTTATTCGATTGTTGCTTAAGTATTCGGTTTTCAAAATTTTCATTAAAATGTTACTACTACACAATCACTTTTCAAGAAGTTTTTTTCGGTGAACTAGGCAATTACTCATAAAGGCACTAAAGAATATTACATACCAACTAACAAGTGTGAAATATAAATATATAGTTGGTCTACTAGAGCATTCAGTTTGTTCTAAACATGTGCACGAATATTGGTTATGCTGCCGGAGAGGTCGCCATTTTGTGGAGCGAGATGTTGATTGTTGTGGTTCTAAATAAAAACCAATATATTAATTCCAAACTTTGCGCAACCTTTTCTGCACGTCAGATATTAAAGTTGTAATCTTGCCGCTTTATGGTTCCAAGTCAGAAAAACTATTGGAAATCCTCACTTGTTATGTATTAAAATCAAAAAACATGCCCACATGGAGCAGTTACCTATGTTACATTCAGTTCAACCCAAAATATGATTTTGCCAAGTTTAGGACCAACTGCAGAATAAGAATTAGTTACTAAATCTAGGTCTCCCCATATTGCGAGGGAATAATCTACATTTTAACCTCAAATCAAACGGATACGAAATAATAATACGATATAATCTATATAGCATAACCTAAAATCACTAAGCCATAACCGCACATAAATCTGAAACATAACACCATAGATTTAAAAGGGGAAAGATATATTTTTATGTACCTTTATTTTAAACGTCTTATGTATTCCATTCAGGTGACTATTTCTAAAAGTCGATAAGAAATTATTGTTAAAAATATTATTTTTCTATCTACTCCATGCTAATCGAGATAAACATTAGCAGAAATTGTATTTCTTACTTCCTTTCTTGTAAGTAGAAGAGATATAAGGGAATACACTAGGCAACATAGATAGTCAAATCTTTTAAAAGAGCCTGCCTGGATAGTGTGGTTGGTAGCGTGTCTGCCTCACATTCAATAGGTCGTGAGTTCCAAACTCGCTAAGTGAGTTACCAGGATAAGGTTTTATTCGGAGATTTCCCTTATCCTGGGAAGACGGAAAATCTTTTAAAAGCTGGTTGCCATTGAAATATGTTTCTTTGCATTGCCAGGAATTGACAAATTCCCATATTGTCACGTCCTAATGGTGACACTGCGGAAATAACTATAATCAGATTAAAGAGACTCAAGCTTGGCTTTTAGGTAATAAATATATTTAACAAGATTAAACAAAGGTTCCAATAGCGAGTTTTTGGTTCACGAAAGAAGGGGTTCCTAGCCTTGATTATTAACTAACATGAGGCTGTGATTGCCAACTTAGTGTTAACTCATGCACCTACCTGGGTAGAAGATATGTCACGTAGGTCATGACAAGACGTCTGGCACAGTCCCTGACGAGGACCAGCCGGCCTGGTAGAGTTTGGGGCGACAGCCGCCGAACTTCGTTATTCCCAATACAAGTTACGACCCAAGGGCCTGGCCTACCTGTTTATATAGATTCTATAGTCCCTATAGGGATGACTAATGATAGAACGGATGTTCCCAAATATGGTCCGAATGCCGCTCCGAGGCATCTTGGGCATTAGCGATCATCCCATAGACACGTGACCCATCCTTTGTTGGCTTATGCAACATTTGTTCTTTAAGCTTCTAAGAGACGTTCCTGACAAATAGGAAACCAACGCCGTCCGGTCACGTACGCATTTTAATACCGTTTCTCTACTTTTAATATATTAAGAATTCCAACTTAATTTCCAAGGTTCATAAAATGATGAATAACATATTAATTGAATCATAAATTAAATATCTTGCCAATGACCGACGCGACAATATGAGAAAAGTTTAAATTTTTTAAAATTGAAACCAACAACAAGGAATATCTAAAAAATGTTCAACCTTAGGAAAAAATTGTACGACATAAACTGGCATTTTAACGACATATACCTACATTTTTTGTTTAGTAAGTTTTTTCAATCTCTTACGGTTTACTAGTTATGCAAAAATTAGCAAATTCATCCAGAATAAAGTGGCCTTCAGAAGCTATTCCAGAAAATTCAATATATAAATGTTATTTGCCATGTAAATATTATTAACATACGGTATTTTAATTAAAATTGTTGGAGCCATTTTGAGGTAATCAGCATTTTCGAAAATTTTTCCATGAATGAATAACCGAATAATTCGATAGTTATTTCTCACTATTTGATTGTGGAAAATATTCGTTAGTCCCCACCACTACTTCTCATGAAGTGAGCAAACCACAGGAGGCAGTCCATAGAGGTACACGGAAGTCCGTATCATTTCCAAGTCCAGTGACCCGACCCATTACTGGAGACAACAGAGAGGGCGATCAAACAATTCGTGACTAGCTTTCTAGTGCTCATTGAACATGCATCCCGCCATATGTTACAAACCTAAAAGGATAAAGTAAAGATGAGAAGGAAACGGAATGAAGGGGAAATGATGGAAAGGAAAAGAGAGTAGATAAGAAGTAACCCCAGCATTCGCTTTCCGACCCGAAAAACCTCGAAAAACACATATATCAGAATAGGCGGTCTCCGGGAGTTTCTAAATTTGAATCGAACTCTTTATCATGGTGTCACTTCGTTCTGTTAATGAGGACAATCAAGTGAAAAATCCTAAATGCCATATTTTTAAAAATGGATTAAGTTATTTGCTTTGTTAACGGCGCTGTCAATTGCCATCATCATATCAATGCTGTCAGTGTGACCTAATTTTGTCCCGCAGGAGTTATATTTCAGGAGACGTGGGGCTGTCGTATTTAAGCACACTTTAAAATAATCGATCTGAGCAGGTTCAAACCCGTAACTTAGGGATAAGAAATTGGAGCCTGAATTAAGCCATCCAGATGGACTTTAAGTATGCAGATATCAAAATTTGAATATTTATTTCCTTTACTTATTAGTTTCTCTGTAAAATTTTAGCCTTCTCATTTGTTTCCACTGAATAAATTGTTTAATTCAGAATTTAAGTGTCTGATTTAAATGTTTCCTTGCGAAACAGCGTTCATATTTCAGACACAACATTTAAAAAGTATGTTCTTAATGTACATGCAAATAAACTTTAGTCTGGATTTTGCTGTGCAATGAAAACAAAGAATACAGTATTTCTGTATCTGTAAATGTTATTATCTCTACATGTACTATGTATATATAAGGTAGAGAAGGTATTGCATTTCATCGAAAAATTTGATGAAATTTCACCGAAAATATATGCAAAAAACAAAACAAAAAAAGCATTAACTTTCTCTATGTGCACTATGTACATAATGTATAAAAGAAGTACTGTATTTCACTCAAACATTCGATTCGCTGGAAATACGTGTTTTGAGACCCCTGAATCCAAAAATGGCATTTTTAAAAGAGTGTCCGTGAGTATGTGTCTGTGAGCAGCATTGCTTAAAAACGAAAATACCGTTAAACACTAAATTTGGTATTTAAGTTTGGTATCTTCCAAAGATGAGACAAGATGATTTTCAAAAAAATCCACGCACCAAAAACTACCATTTGCACGGAAAAAATCTCGAAAATTTTGATTTTCGCAAAAATGACCCTAACGATTTGTATTAAAATACTGTAAATTAAAGATATTTAAATGCCAAATAAAATGTGTATCTTGAATTTTCTGGGAATAGCCTCAGAAGACTTTATTATGGATGAGTTTTGCTGAATTTTGCATAATTGGTAAACCGTAAGAGATATACAAAAATTTTCTGCACAAAAAATGTTAAAACAAATAATTTGTGTCATGCGTTTTTTTGGTAGAGCTGACCATTTCTGACATATTCCTTATTATTGGTTTAAGCTTTAAAATTCTAATACTTTTCTCATTCGGGAACTTGTCAACTCCTGGCCATACAAAGGAATTTCAATCACCAGCTTTAAAAAAAATTGACTCTCGCCTTAGCCTATGGTACTCCCTTATTTCTCTTCTACTTAAAAGAAACAACTAATAAGAATATTTCTGCTAATTTTATCTCAATTAGCATAAACAGAGAAATAACCTTTTTAACAATAATCTCTTACAGAGATATACAGAAAGTCATGTGACAGGTACACATCAGATTTTTAGAAAGAGGTCCTATGTGAATGTGTGTATCTGTGAACAGCATAACTCAAAATAGATAGTAAGTTAAACAACAAACTTTATATTTAACTTCAGCATTTTCCAGGGATGCGACACGAAGGTTTTAAGAAATTCCAAACTACTTCTCTTAAATGGAAGATTTTTGGAAAATGTTGATGCTGCTAATAGTGTCTCTAACGATTTTGATGAAAATACCAAGTGTTTAAGATATTTTCATGATAAATTAAATGCTTCTTTTGAATTTTCTGGGAATAGCCTCTGAAGATGTCTTCATTCTGGATGGTCTTTGTGGAACTGATAAACCGTAAGAGAGGGACAAAAACTTACTACATAAAATGTAGATTTTATTAAAATAAACTTATGTGATATTCATTTTTGTAGAGTTAATAATTTTCGAGATATTCCTAGTTATTAGTGTGAATTTTAAAACACTTAAAACGTTTCTCAAACGAAAAATTTTATTCGTTTAAATTCTTTTATTTTACTCTTGTCCATGCAAAGAGGACGTATTTTAATTGTATTGCATAGCAACCAGGTTTTAAAGCATCTGAATAGCACTTTAGCCTAGTGTATTTCTTCTTGTAAGGAACGAAGTAATAAGATCATTTTGCTAATATTTTTCTGGCTTAGCATTATGTAGATAAAATAATAATCTTTATAACAATAGTTTATAGTAGATTTTAACTAAAATTAATATTAATATTTACTGCCATATAAATGCTCAACTAATTCTCAAAAAACCCCAGACCAAATTATAAAACAAAAAGCTTACATTCTAAATCTCATGACAATAATTAGAATGTAAATTCAAAATCTTCTCGGGCTTCTAGCCAGTTCTGATCAGTTCACCCTGAAGACGAGGAAGATGCACTTCTTCGAAACGTTGGTGTCAAGCCAAGTTTTTACCTGGCTAGAAGCCCGAGAAGATTTTGAATTAACACGTCGCCAGGAAAGCTTTAGTTCTTATTTTAATTAGAATGTAGTTTTGAGAAATAGAGAAATACAATTTAAACGGGTGCACTCCCTATTATAATGCTGCGCACTCTCGTGTTTAGATGACCAGTTAATATTTTAAAATGACGAAGAGTAAAAATTTATAGCACTTTTAAGTATTAAAAGAAACAAAGAATTTTAATAGTAAAATCTAAAAAATTACAAATTTGATCCAAATTTGGATTTTCAAGTGACTGTGCAGATGTCACTAGCTAGCTGTAAAAGGACAATCGTGGAACGTGGCACAGTTGTCCCTTTAAACTGGAATGGTATTTTAAATTATTGCACAGATAGCTAGAGGATTGTATAGGAATATCTCTCTTTAACTCTTATAATTGTAATTTCCTACAGTCCCAGCTATTTCTAATAGCGGATTAAACACAGGTGGAAACATCTGATTTCCTTAACCTCCCTTAGGCACTCTTTCAAATTATAAAAAAAAGGTTGCATATCCTATAAGTTCCCTGTTTTGGTGAAAAAAAAAAACTATATCAGTCGCAGTTTTTGAGTAATTGTTTCAATAAGCTCAGTAGTTGGCATTTAATCTTTGATTAATTATGTTTAAGGTTGTTCATTTGTAAAATTTGGAAAATCCACAGTAAGATATAGTATTGATTATACCTATTGTTCTAAACAATAGTGACGTTTTTGCCAAATTAAAATTAAACTTCCATGGTATTTAAATATTAGTTTTACTGTGTTTAGTGTCCTAACAAAAATAAACCAAGTGATGTATTTTTAAAAATGTTGACATAAAAATTCTAGTTTTAGAAAATGAGTTTACAAATATACTGTTATATAATTTTACATTAATGCTAATTAGTGTAGAAATACTATCACTTTTTGTATCCTCCTAAGATCTTTAATTTTCAAAATGTAACAATTTATTTCTCAAAACTAGAGCATTGATTAAAAAAATCTGATAAGTTACACTCACATGACTTTGTCTACATCTCTTAAACAAATTACTCTTAAAAAGCTACTATTTACTTCATGTTATTCAGACTAAAATAGGAGAAATAGTCTTAATATTTGGTATCTTTTTGCTATGTTTGCTTTTTTCCTTGCTGGTTGCTATGCCACTGAAGTTCCTTTGTTTGTATGAAAGCTGTTGACAAATTCCTATATGAGAAAAGTATAAGTTTTCATAGCAGAAACCAAAAACAAGGAATGACTCAAAAACGATGACTCACGAAAAAAATGTATATAACATAAATTGTGTGTTTTAGCGTGCTCTACATTTTTCGTGTAGTAAGTTCTTATCAATCTCTTACCGTTTATCAGTTATTCAAAATTTCGTAAATTCATACAGAATAAAGTAGTCTTCAGAGGCTATTCTCAGAAAATTCAAAATATACATTTTATTTGTCAGGTAAATATCTTTAAAATACGAGATTTTAATCAAAATCGGTATAACCATTTTTAAGAAAATCAACAATTTCGAAAAAGTTCCATGTAAAGGGTAGTTTAGGGTGGGGGAATTTTTTCAAAATCTTCGTGTCGCATTCCTGGAAAATACTAAACATATAAGTACTATTACATACGGATTAGCAAGGTCGACTAACGATAATACTGCCACCAGGGGGGATTAAGCGCTAGCGTCGCGTTAATGCGTCGGATTAAGAAAATGGCAGGTGGCGGGAAATTTGAAAATTGCAAAGGTGTGGTTCATCGGATTATCTCTTAATCCGTTGAAGAAGGGGACCTTTGCAATTTTCAAATTTCCCGCCATTTTCTTAATGCGCTGGATTAACGTGACACTAGCACTTAAACCCCTGGTTGCAGGATTATGGAAAATCCTATTTGCCAATGCGTATGCAAAACCTAATAAACAACAAGTTCATATCACAGATATCTTTACTACATATTCCCATGCAATACAATATTGAATACATGCAAAAAACTTATTCTTTTAAGAAACCACATGCACAATTGTTTATATATATTTTTGTCTTTAGCTTGCTATGAATATCACACGCTCACTGGTCTTCAGCACAGGATAAAAATAATGTTTATGAAAGTTTTCGTTGTAGGGTAAATAGTTTCACAAGGAGGACGATTTGTATAGGTATCACAGGCTAGATGTATGTGACGAAAATTGGGGTCGACAAGAAGAATCTGTGGACTATACACTAGCCATGCTGAATACTGAATGCCAATGCTGCAACTATATGTAGCAGAGAAAGGCAAGAAAGCGATGGGTGGGGGGAGCTGTTCACGCGGGACAGAAAGCGATGTAAGCACTCCGACCAAAGATGGTGCAAGATTGCGCAAGCCAGAAAAACTCCACCGGATGTGAACCAGACAACCACTTGGTAGGTTGTGCAATAAGCTGAGCTAATGACGTCCGGTTACAGCGGTTAAAACAAGAACAAATCTCTATGAGAAAGAAATATTTGAACAGTATAAGCATGGTATTCATTCTTTAGAGAATACATTGCTTGTACAACGAATATAATATAACATATTGAGAGAAAACCACACATTCTTTCCTAATAGTTTTGAGCCTGAAAATTTAACATACACAAACACATATACACTAGGTGTGGTTCATCGGATTATCTCTTAATCCGATGAAGAAGGGGACAGTGGATTAAGAGTTAATCCGCTGATCCATACCTTTGCAATTTTCAAATTTCCCGCCATTTTCTTAAGGCGGTGGATTAACGCGACACTAGCACTTAAACCCCTGGTTGTAGGATTATAGATAATCCAACTTGCGAATCCGAATGCAAAACCTAATAAACAACAAGTTCATATCACATATATATTTATTACATATTCTTATGCAATACAATATTGAATACATGCAAAAAACTGATTTTTTTAAGAAACATCATGCACAATTGTTTTTACAGGATGTTTCAAAAATACGGGACATAATTTCAGGTTTGTATTTCCCACATGTAGACAATCAAATTAGTTCATTATAACATGAACTATTTTGATTGTCTACAGCAGTGTTTCCCAACCTTTTGAAGTTCACGGCACCCTTGGGAATAACATTAAACACCAGGGGCACCCTTCCTTGAATTAAAAGAAAATTAAGCTTAATATGTTAATTTATTGAAATATTATATAATAATAACGTACACCGTAACATAATACAGTAAACTTTACTACAATCACTGAGTAAAAATACATCAATAAATTTTGTTCGATTAATGATTAATGTGAAACTTGTGATTGATGCTTAGAGCACAGATATGTGATGTCCGGTCTTATAGTTGACAGTGAAACACGCAAATCATCCTCAAGGTTATTCAGTCTATTTCTTGCTTTGCATTTTATTGTCACCATAGCATAGAAGGCTTGCTCGCATAGATAGGATGTTGAAAAGGGCAAAAGTGCGTTAATTGCTTTCTTCATTAGGTTAGGGTACTCCTCTCTCCGTTGAAGCAAAAAACTAGGCACCGACGCCTCACCCTTGGTGAACTTACCTTTGAGTGTGGAATCAGCGCAAAGATCAATAAATTCATCTCGTTCGCAAGCAGTGAAATCTATTTCCTCTGCACTATCTACGAAATCAAATGGTGAGACAACCCAGTCGAGATTCGTAGTGCAAATAGTTGGAAAGTACGCATCTATTGCATCCTGCAATCTTGATAAGTGATCACAAATGCGGTCTTTCAGTTTACCCAGATCTTTATCTCCTGCCACATTAAGAAGAGATGGAAAGTTCGACAAATCTCCTTTTTGAACTGCAGACTTCCAAGAACTAAGTTTTCTTTTAAAACCTTTCATTTTATTGGTTGAGGAGATTATTGTTTCATGTCGACCCTGCACCGAAACATTCAGTTCATTCAGCCTATGAAAAATATCTGCCAGATACGACAGTTCAAAACACCAAGAATCACTTAGTAAGAGCTCATGAAATGTGTCTTGATTTTCATCTTTAAAAAAGTGTTTAGCTGTTCTTTGAGTTCGAGAAACCGGTTCAATACACGACCCCGCGACAAACAGCTTACTTCTGTGTGAAGTAACAAAGAGGTATGAGCTGCATCCGTTGCGCGACGTAACTGTTCAAAAATTTTGCACTTTAAAGGTCGAGACTTCAACACCAGGCTAATAGAGATAAACAATAGCAGAATCTTCTTTTTATTCAAATAGAAGGGAACTATAGTTACGGGCTATGCATTGTCAAATGTTTTAATTGCTGTCTTTATGCGATTGTCATTTTAAATCACTTCTTTGCTTGGTCAGGAGTAGAACAAAAGAAAAACGGACACTTCCAGTCTTTCTCTGCCCGTTCGTCTTTCCCTCACAACGCCTTCTCAGCCCATTCTTCTTTTACACTCAAATCGCATCGCCTTTTTGGTCGGTTCTTCTTTTAGGATCACATCACCTTTACTGCCCGTTCTTCTTTTACGCTCACATTACCTTCACAGCCCGTTCTTCATTTATTCTCACATCGCTTTCTCTGTCCGTTCTTCTTTTACGATCACATCGCCCTCTCGTCCCGTTCTTCTTTAAGCTCACATTGCCTTCTCGCCCCGTTCTTCTTTTACGCTCACATTGCCTTTTCGTCCCGTTCTTCTTTTACGCTCATCGCCTTCGCGACCCACTCTTATTTACGCTCACATCGCTTTCTCGTCCCGTTCATCTTTACATTCACATTGCCTTCTCGGCCTGTTCTTCTTTTACGCTCACATTGGCTTCTCGTACCGTTCTTCTTTTACGCTCATATTGCCTTCTCGTCCCGTTCTTCTTTACGCTCACATCGGCTTCTCGTCCCGTTCTTCCTTACCCTCACCTTGGCTTCTCGTCCCGTTCTTCTTTTACGCTCACATTGCCTTTTATCCCCGTTCTTCTTTTACGATCTCATTGCCCTCTCGGCCCATTCTTCTTTTACGCTTACATTGCCTTCTCGGTAGGTTCTTCTTTTACGATCACATTGCCTTCTCGTCATTTTCTTCTTGTACTCTCACATCGCCTTTTCGGATCGTTCTGCCTCTGCACTCACATCGCCATCTCGGCCCGTTCTTCCTCTACATTCACATCGCCTTCTCGGCCGGTTCTTCCTCTAACTCACATCGCCTTCGCGCCCCGTGCTTAATTTACACTCACATCGCCTTCTCGGCCCGTTCTTCAAATACACTCACATCGTCTTCTCGGCCCGTTCTTTTATGCTCACATCGCTTTCTCGGCCTGTTCTACTTTACGCTCACATTGCCTTCTTGGCACTTTCTTCTTGGCGCTCATATTGCTTTCTCGCCCCGTTCTTCTTTACGCTCACATCGAATTCTAGCCCCGTTTTTCTTCTCGGCCCGTTCTTCTTATACGCTCGATTTGTTTTCTCGGCCCGTTCTTGTTTATGCTTGCATCGCTTTCTCGTCCCGTTCTTCTTGCACTCTCACATCGCCATTTCGGCCCGTTCTTCCTCTACACTCACATCGCCTTCTCGGCCCGTTCTTCCTCTATACTCACATCGCCTTCTCGGCCCGTTCTTCCTCAACACTCACATCGCCATCTCGGCCCGTTCTTCCTCTACATCACATCACCATGTTGGCCTGTTCTTTCTCTACACTCACATCGCCTTCTCAGCCCGTTATTCCTTTACATTCGCGTCGCACTCTCGGGCCGTTCTTCATTTTTACTCGCATCGCCTTCTCGGTCCGTTCATCTCTACACACACATCATCTTCTCGGCCCGTTGTTCTTTAACATTCACATCGCTTTCTCTGCACGTTCTTCTTTTACACTCACACACCTTCTCGCCCCGTTCTTCTTTTACGCTCACATCGCCTTCTCGGCCCGTTCTTTTTACACTCACATCACCTTCTCGTCCCGCACGTTTACGCTCACATTGCCTTCACGGACCGTTCTTCTTTTACACTTCAATAGCCTTCTCGTACCGCTCTTCATTTAAGCTCGCATTGCCTTATCGTCCCGTTCCTTCCGCTCGCATTTCATTCTCTTACCATTCTTTTACGCCTACATTGCCTTCTCGTACCGTTCTTCTTTACGCTCACATTGCCTTATCGTCCCGTTCTTTTACGCTCGCATTGCATTCTCGTACCGTTCTTTTACGCTCACATCGCCTTCTCGTACCGTTCTTCTTTACGCTCGCATTGCCTTATCGTCCTGTTCTTCTTTTACGTTCGCATTGCCTTATCGTCCCGTTCTTCTTTTACGCTCACATTGCCTTCTCGTCCCGTTCTTCTTTTACGCTCACATTGCCTTCTCGTCCCGTTCTTCCTTTACGTTCGCATTGCCTTCTCGTCCCGTTCTTTTACGCCCGCATTGCATTCTCGTACCGTTCTTTTACGCTCGCATCGCCTTCTCGTCCCGTTCTCCTTTTACACACGCATGGCCTTATCGGCCCGTTCTAACCTACCAAGTGGTAGTCTGGTTCACATCCGATGGAGTTTTTCTGGCTTGCACCATCTCCGCTCGGATTCCTGACATCGCTTTCTTTCCCGTGTGAACAGCTCCCCCCACCCATCGCCTTCTTGCCTTTCTCTCCTATATATAATTGCAGCATTGGCATGGGTCGATTTCACCTTAGTCTGCATCTCGTCATGGCAACCTCCAGTAACATTCTTCGTGATCTCAACCAAATGGCAGAAACCCTGACGTTCATGTCCATGGGCGAGCTACAGAAAGGACGCTCTTACAGAATCCAGGGGGCTAGAGCAATCTCAACCAAGTATGGTCGCAATGTCGCCGTTACCATCAACAACCGAGCAGTATTTCTTCCTTCAAACTTCGACTCCATGTCGCAAGCCATCATCGACGAAATGAACACCGTCCCGATGTGCCTGACTTACGTCGGGGAGGAGCTACAGCAATCAGGATTCCAGAGACGCATCGACAAATTCTCTTCTCCTTGTGACTATCAACGCCGTTCCAACCAGGATTTTGAATAATATTTCCTTTTCATTATCCTGCAATATGTCCTGCAAATCTGACCGTGTCGGCATCCATCCCAACCTAATGGCCAGGATTTTATTTGACGTCGCTTAGACCGTTAATGCTGCCGGCATATACCCCAAGGAGTGCCGTATCGTCTCACAAGAAATCTCCGCCTTGGTATCCATAAACTTGTTACCATTAAGTTATCCTCGTCCGATGCCCACATCGTCAACGTAAAATTCTCGGCATGGAAGGCTTCGCCGTCGGATCCTGATGTTCGATGCACTGTCTTCATGGGGCCCAACAAAGTCCAGCCATTGACAATATCGTCACCTCTTCGGGCCTTCTACCTGCTGGTGATATTATTCGCAATTCAATTATTGCACCTGTATATGTTCCTGCCGTCAACGCAGATGTCGACCCCAATTTTCGTCACATTCATCTAGCCTGTGATGCCTATACAAATCGTCCTCCTTGTGAAACTATTTCCCCTACATCGAAAACTTTCATAAACATTATTTTTATCGTGTGCTGAAGACTAGTGAGCATGTGATATTCAAAGCAAGCTAAAGACAAAAATATATATAAACAATTGTGCATGTGGTTTCTTAAAAAATCAGTTTTTTGCATGTATTCAATACTGTATTGCATAAGAATATGTAATAAACATATATGTGATATGAACTTGTTGTTTATTAGGTTTTGCATTCGGATTGGCAAGTTGGA
The DNA here is from genome assembly GCA_030762935.1 of Hymenopus coronatus. Classification (NCBI taxonomy): domain Eukaryota; kingdom Metazoa; phylum Arthropoda; class Insecta; order Mantodea; family Hymenopodidae; genus Hymenopus; species Hymenopus coronatus. The sequence goes on along the minus strand of CM060896.1, from coordinate 26,918,496 downwards.
TTATCCATAATCCTGCAACCAGGGGTTTAAGCGCTAGTGTCACGTTAATCCACCGCATTAACGCGACACTAGCGCTTAATCCCCATGGTGGCAGGATTATCGTTAATGTCGACCCCAATTTTCGTCACATTCATCTAGCCTGTGATGCCTATACAAATCGTCCTCCTTGTGAAACTATTTTCCCTACATCGAAAACTTTCATAAACATTAGTTTTTTTATCGTGTGCTGAAGACCAGTGAGCGTGCGATATTCAAAGCAAGCTAAAGACAAAAATATATACAGGGTGTTTCAAAATACGGGGCATAATTTCAGGTATGTATTTCCCACGTGAAAACAATCAAAATAGCTCATTATAACATGTGTCCGGAAATGCTTCATTTCCGAGTTATGGGCCTTACAACATTGAAAGTTCCACCTGTAGACAATCAAAATAGTTCATGTTGTATGACCTAATTTGATTGTCCACATGTCGTAAATACATACCTGAAATTATGTCCCGTATTTTTTAAACATCCTGTAAAAACAACTGTGCATGTGGTTTCTTAAAAAAATCACTTTTTTTGCATGTATTCAATATTGTATTGCATAAGAATATGTAATAAATATATATGTGATATGAACTTGTTGTTTATTAGGTTTTGCATTCGGATTCGCAAGTTGGATTATCTATAATCCTACAACCAGAGGTTGAAGCGCTAGTGTCGCGGTAATCCACCGCCTTAAGAAAATGACGGGAAATTTGAAAATTGCAAAGGTATGGATCAGCGGATTAACTCTTAATCCATTGTCCGCTTCTTCATCGGATTATCTCTTAATCCGATGAACCACACCTAGTGTATATGTATTTGTGTATGTTAAATTTTCAGGCTCAAATACTATTAGGAAAGAATGTGTGGTTTTCTCTCAATATGTTATATATTCGTTGTACAAGCAATGTATTCTCTAAAGAATGAACACCATGCTTATACTGTGCAAATATTTCTTTCTCATAGAGATTTGTTCTTGTTTTAACCGCTGTAACCGGACGTCCTTAGCTCAGCTTATTGCACAACCTACCAAGTGGTTGTCTGGTTCACATCCGGTGGAGTTTTTCTGGCTTGCGCAATCTTGCACCATCTCCGATCGGAGGGCTGACATCGCTTTCTGTCCCGTGTGAACAGCCACCCCCACCCATCGCCTTCTTGCCTTTCTCTGCTACATATAATTGCAGCATTGGCATTCAGTATTCAGCATGGCTAGTGTACAGTCCACAGATTCTTCTTGTCGACCCCAATTTTCGTCACATTCATCTAGCCTGTGATACCTATACAAATCGTCCTCCTTGTGAAACTATTTCCCCTACAAAGAAAACTTTCATAAACATAATTCTTTATCCAGTGCTGAAGACCAGTGAGCGTGTGATATTCAAAGCAAGCTAAAGACAAAAATATATATAAACAATGGTGCATGTGGTTTCTTAAAAAAAATCAATTTTTTCAAGTAGTAAATATTGTATTGCATGGGATTATGTAATAAATATATCTGTGATATGAACTTGTTGTTTATTAGGTTTTGCATCTGGAATGGCAAGTAGGATTTTCCATAATCCTGCAACCAGGGGTTTAAGCGCTAGTGTCGCGTTAATCCACCGCATTAAGAAAATGGCGGTAAATTTGAAAATTGCAAAGTTATGGATCAGCGGCTTAACTCTTAATCCATTGTCCCCTTCTTCAACGGATTAAGAGATAATCCGATGAACCACACCTTTGCAATTTTCAAATTTCCCGCCATCCGCAATTTTCTTAATCCAACGCATTAACGCGACACTAGCGCTTAATCCCTCTTAGTGGCAGGATTATCGTTAGTCGACCTTGCTAATGCGTATTTAATACTACTAATATATATACCAAGTTTGGTATTTTACCGGCTTTTCGTTTTTGAGTTATCGTGCTCACAGACACACAGACAGACACACACAAACACACTAACACACACCACACACACAAACATGGACCTTTTGGCGAAAATGCCTTTTTTGGATACAGGAGACCCTAAAACATATATTTCCGTTGAAATCTTGGTATCGAATTTTGGGTGGAGTGCAATACCTTCTCTGTACACTATGTACATAGTGCGTATAGAGAAAGTAAAAAGTATATGGTCATTTTTCTTAATTTCCTTTTGAAAAACATTTTAAAATGTTTAAACAAATTATTTTGAAACTGCATCCTGTAGACAGTTTCAGGTATGACAAAGTGTTGGAAGAAGAAAACTTCTTCCAATAAGGTTTTAAGTTGGTGTGCCTATTAATAAGCATGTGCCTATCAATCTATAGCTTCAGTTAACTGGTAGGAAAGGATGCAATATAGGAAGAAAAAAACCTAACAAAAAATCTGATGCGTTACATTCACAAGACTTTCTCTATATCTCTGCAACAGATTATTCTTAAAAAGCTTATACTTCTATTTACTTCATACTAATCAGTAAAACTCTGACATGACTTTCTCTATATCCCTGCAACAAACTATTCTTAAAAACTTTATACTTCTATTTACTTAATGCTATTCAGAAAAAATGGGCAGAAATAGTCTTATTACTTGCTACCTTGTAAGTAGAAGCGAAATAAGGGACTATCATAGGCTAAAATGGTAGTAAAAACTGGTTGCTATGTCAATGAAGTTCCTTTATTTATATGGATAAGAGTTGACAAGTTCCTGTATGAGAAAAGTATAAGTTTTTCTTAGCAGAAACCAAACATAAGGAATGTCTCAAAAACGACGAACCTACGAAAAAAATGATTATAACATAAATTGTGTGTTTTAACATGCTCTACACTTTTTGTGTAGTAAGTTGTTTTCCATCTCTTACGATTTAGCAGTTATTCAAAATTCAGTAAAATTCATCCACAATAAACTACTCTTCAGAGGTTATTCCCAGAAAATTCAAGATACACATTTTGTTTGTCAGGTAAATATCTTTAATATACGAAATTTAAATCAAAATCGTTAGAGCCAATTTTGAGAAACTCAAAATTTTCGACAAATGTTCCAGGTAAAGGGTAGTTGGGGGTGGAGGGATTTTTCTCAAAATCTTCGTGTCGCATCTCTGGAAGATACTAAACTTAAATACCAAGTTTGGTATTTTACCGACTTTTCGTTTTTGAGTTATCGTGTTCACAGACACACGGACACACACACACACACACGGACCTTTTTGTGAAAATGATTTTTACTTCCTCTATAGGCACTATGTACATAGTGTATAGAGAATTAATTGCGCTCCACCAAAAAATTCGATAGCGAGATTTCACCGGAAATATGTTTTAGGGTCCCCTTTATCTAAAAAAAAACATTTTCGGAAAAAGGTCCGTGTGTGTGTGTCCGTGTGTCTGTGATCACAATAACTCAAAAACGAAAAGTCGGTAAAATACCAAACTTGGTATTTAAGTTTAGTATCTTCCAGGGATGGGACACGAAGATTTTGAGAAAAATCCCCTCACCCCCAACTACCCTTTACATGGAACTTTTTTCGAAAATTTAGATTTTCTCAAAAATGGCTCTAACCATTTTGATTAAAATGTCATATATTAAAGATATTTACCTGACAAATAAAATGTATATCTTGAATGTTCTGGGAATAGTCCTGAAGAGTAGTTTATTCTGAATGAATTTTACTAAATTTTGAATAACTGCTAAACCGTAAGAGATGGATGAAAACTTGCTACACAAAAAATGTAGAACACGTTAAAACACACAATTTATGTTATATACATTTTTTCATGGAGTTCGTCGTTTTTGTGACATTCCTTATTTTTTGTTTCTGCTATGAAAAACATTTCCCATACAGGAATTTGTCAACTGCTGTGCATACAAGCAAAGGAACTTCAGTGACATAGCAACCAGCTTTTGATTATCACTTTAACCAATGGTACTCCCTTATTTCTCCTCTACTTACAAGGAAGCAAGTAATATGGTTATTTCTGCTAATGTTTTACAGATTAGCATGAAGTTAATAGAAGCATAAGTTTTTAAGAATAATTTGTTGCAGGGATATAGAGAAAGTCATGTGAATGGTACACATCAGATTTTTTTGGATATTGGATATCCTAAAACATATATTTCCGGTGAAATCTCGGTATCGAATTTTTGGGTGGAGTGCAATACCTTCTCTATAGACTATGTAGATAGTGCGTATAGAGAAAGTAAAAAATTAGCAGAAATAGCTTGTTCCTTGTAAGTAGAAGCGAAATAAGGGAGTACTATAGGTTAAAGTGATAATCAATAGCTGGTTGCTATGTTACTGAAGTCCCTTTGTTTGTATGGACAGAAGTTGTCAAATTCCAGTATGAGAAATGTATAAAGTTTCATAACAGAAACAAAAATAAGGAATATCTCCTAAACGACGAACTCCACGATAAAAATCTATATAACATAAATTGTATGTTTTAACGTGCTCTACATTTTTTGTGTAGTAAGGTTTTGTCCATCTCTTACGGTTTAGCAGTTATTTAAAATTCAGTTAAATTTATCCAGAATAAACTACTCTTCAGAGGCTATTCCCAGAAAATTCAAGATATACATTTTGTCAGGTAATTATCTGTAATATACGAAATTTTAATCCAAATCGTTAGAGCCATTTTTGAGAAAATCAAAGTTTTCGAAAAAAGTTCCATGTAAAGGGTAGTATCCCCCACCCCCACCCCCAACTACCCTTTACATGGAACTTTTTTCTCAAAATCTTCATGTCGCATCCTGGAAGATACTAAACTTAAATACCAAGTTTGGTATTTTACTTACTTTCGTTTTTGAGTTATCGTGTTCACAGATATACGGATCAACACACACACACACACACACACACACACACACACTCACACACACGGACTTTTTTCGGAAAATGCTTTTTTTAGATAAAGGGGACCCTAAAACATATATTTCCGGTGAAATCTTGGTATCGAATTTTTGGGAGGAGTGCAATACCTTCTCTATACTCTATGTACATAGTGCGTATAGAGAAAATAAAAACGATACATTTCATTAATGTTTAGGATCCATATCATTTTCCCATGAAAAGGGTAGTTTTGGGTGGGAGGATTTTATTGAAAATCATCTTATCGCATCCTTGGGAGATAATAAATTTAAAGATGAAATGAAATGGCGTGTTATTTATGGACGTTCTTTAACTGCTGTGGTTCTCAGCGTCCTAATGTATACTGGCCGTGAAGGACTGCTTAGTTTGCTCAGAGGCCTCTCTATCAGGCTTGAGGTTCTTTTACGTGCCGTAAATCTACGACACGGGACCTCCCTTCCGAAGGAAACCATGCTAAGGATTTTTACACCCGAAAAAAATCCATCGTTCTCCGCCGGGTTTGAACCCGCGACCTTGGGTATATGAAGTTAGAATGGTAACCATTACACCATGGAGGGTGACAAAAAAATTTAAAGATGAAGTTTAATATCTGATGCACTTTTCATTTTTGATCTATGGTTCTCACTCACACACACAAACAAACACGCACACGTACACACAAACACACACAGATGTACATACGCATATTTTTTCTAAAAATGTTTCTCTTATTCAGGGAGTCTCAAAACATGTATTTCCGGCGTAATCTCGGTATCAAATTTTGTGTGGAATACAATACTTTCTCTATCTACTATGCATCTATTAATACCTACTAGAGACTTAAAAAAATAAAAAAAAATATGTGTTCTATTCGCATGCCATTCTCTATCTGTTCTGTAAACAAACTTTCTTACAAAAGATTATTCTTTTACTTACATCATGCTAACCAAGCTAAACATTACCATTATCTTAATACTGTTTCTTGTAAGTAGAAGGGAGATAAGGGAATGCACTAGACTAAAACGATAGGTAGTCAAATCTTTAAGAGCTGTCGCTATGCAATTGTCACAAATTCGGGCTCTTTCCGTGACTAGGAGTAAAACAAAAGAGATAAGAAACGGACTAGCATTCCCGACTGAGAACAGCTTAAATATTTTAAAATTGAAACCAATAACAGGGAATATCTCGGAAATTATTACTTCTACAATAAAATGTATAGCACATAAATTGTGTGTTTTAACATAATCTAAATTTTCCGTAAAGTAAGGTTTTGCCTATCTACCAGTTATACAAAAACTTCATGAAATACATTTTATTTCACAAGCAAACATCTTTAATATACGGCATTTTAATCAAAACAGTTAAAGCCATTTTTAAATAAAAATTTTCTAAAAGGGGTTTCATTTAAAAGGTAGCTTGGACATATCAATTTTAGTACCAATAATTCGTACTCACGGACATTCATTATTTTAATTCATTTAGTTTATTATAATGTTAATATGTGCATTGTATGGGAGATTTTCCTGAAAATATTCGTATCACTTTCCTGGAGAATACTGAACTTAAATACCAAATTTCGTATTTAACCCACTTTTTATTTTTGTATTATGCTCCACACACACACACACACACACACACACACACACACACACAGATACACACGGAGTTTTTTTTTAAAAATCCTTTTTTTTGGGGGGGGGGATTCAGGCTTCCTCAAAACTTGCATTTTCGGTGAAATCCTGGTATCGAATCATTGATTAGAATGCAATACTTTCTCTAACTACTATGCACATTGTACCTACGTACTAGAGAAAGTAAAAATGTCTGGTTAAAGCACACATAATTTGTTGTGGCCTAGATAATATTCTAGATATACCTACTTTCTTAATGGTTAGTACTTTCGATACTTATACTACTTCAAATGAAAGGTCGCTATTTTTTTTTTTTTTTAATATTCTCTACACGTACTATGTAGATAGTTGGTAGAATTTTCACCATAAATACATGTTAAGGGTCCCCCTGAATAAAAAAAAATTAAAAACAGGTATGTGTCTGTGGACAGCATAACTGAAAAATGGTAAGTTGGTTAAATACCAAACTTGGTATTTAAGTTCAAGATGCTTAATTTATGCGAAACGAATATCTTCAGGAAAATCGCCCCACCCTAAAACTACCCTTTACATGAAACATTTTAAAAACTTTGTATTTTCTCTTATTGATTAAAATATCATATGCTTAAAATATTTTTATTACTAGCGAACTTGGGAAGAGTTCTTGAAGACGTGTGTATTCTGAAAGACTTTTGTAACAAAATTTACTCTGCAAAAAATACAGATGGTAAAAACACACAAGGTATGTCATAAAAACGTTTTCGTGAAGCTAACCGTTTCCAAGTTACTCCTATTAATTGGATTCAATTTTAATTAAACTGTTTAAACTTTTCTCAAACGGGAAGTCAAATTTCGTTTTATGTTGTTTGTTTTACTCCCGGAAATGCAAACGAGAACTGAATTGCAATTATTTCTAATAGCGACAGCTTTTAAAAGTTTGATTGTTGCTTTAACCTGGTGTATTGTCTTATTTCCCTTCTGCTTACAAGGAAGCAAGTCATAAGATTAATTTCTGCTAATGTTTATCTTGATTAGCATATGTACAGAAAAGAATAATCTTTGGTAAGAATTTTTTGTTTGTAGAACAGATAGGTAAAGTACCTAATAAGAATGGAACACATTTGAACTTTTTTATTCTGGTGGTCATGTACAAACTCATTACATTGAGACTCGCTTTTCAAGATCCGTTCAATCTATTTAGCCTTCTTATGCCTACTGAAAACTTACATTAACAGAAGTAGAGAGAAGTATAAAGTTTTTAAGAAATGTTTTTATAATAGTGACTAGAGAATATATGCGAATGAAATACGTAATTGATAGTTTTATTTTCTCGTGTACATAGTAGGTAGAAAAGATATTATATTGCGCCCAAAATTGAATGTGTAGATATCACCGAGATGTGGAGATGTTCCCTGAAACCAAAGAAAGCATTTTTAGACAAATGCATTTTGTGCGTGCGCGCGCGTGTGGGTGTATGTTTGCTTGTTGGTGTTATCTTAAATTTTCTGGGATGACTTTTGCATAACTAGTAAACTATAAGAAATAGGCAAAAGCTTACTGCATACACAATTTAGATCTGTTAAAACACACAATTTTTGTCAAATGTAAATTGCTTGTAAGGTTAATTATATCCTAGATATTCCTTAATATTTGTTACAATTTTGCAATACTTTTAGCTTTTAAATGCAAATTCTTTATTCGTTTTTTCTCCTGGTCAAGTAAACAGAACAATTTTTCTAAACCATCACATACTAACTCTTTAAAGGTTTAATTATTGTTTAAGCTTAATATACCTCGTATTTACATTGTATACTATGTAAGGAAATATTCAATAAAATTATATCTGCTAGTGTTTGTCTCGATTAACGTAAATTAGATGAAAGAATAAGCTTTCTTAAGCCCTTTCTGCATGATCAAATTTGTTTTTCGATTCAAGAATTTACAAGAAAAGTCGGATGTGTTCCATTCATATGACATTCTCTACCTGTTCTACAAACAAGCTTCTCACAAAAGAGTATTCTTCTTTCTACTCCATGCTAATCAATATGAGGATTAACAGAATTTTCTTATTACTTAGTTATTTATAAGTAGAAGGGAAATAAGGAAATTTAAGTAATATGCTAGTGGTAGTCAAATGTATGCGATTATTATTTAAATTCTTATTTGCATGACCAGGAGTAAACAAAGGAAACAAGGAAAACTTCCTGTTTGTGAAAAGTATAACTATTTTAAAATTGAAACCAATAACAAGGAATATCTCGGAAACGGTTACTTCCTCAACAAAATTGTGTTTTTGACGAGATCTAAATTGTTGTTTGGTAAGCTTTTATCTATCACTTAGGTTTATTAGTTATGCAAAAGTCATCCAAAATGAAGAGGACTTCAGATGCCACTCGAAGGAAATTCAGGATATACATTTTATTTGTCGTGTAAATGTGTTTAATATACGGTTTTTAATCAGAATTGATAGAGCTATTTATGAGAAAATCAAAGTTTTCGAAAATTTTTCCACGTAAAGGGTACTTTGGATGGAAGAATTTTCCTGAATATCTGTGTGTCCCATCCTCAAGAGTTACAAAACTTAAATACCAAGTTTGGTATTTAACGGACTTTTCGTTTTTAAGTTATGGTGTCCAGATACACACACACACACACAGAGGCAATCGCACAGTAACATTTTTCTAGAAAATCCTTTTTTGGGGGGGAGGATGCAGGGGATCTGAAAACATGCATTTCCACTGAAATCTCGGTATCAATTTTTGGATGAAATACAATATCTTCTCTAGCCACTAAGCACATTGCACTTACGTGTTAGAGAAAGTAAATCTTGTCAAATGTTGAAAAATATTCGACAAGGTTTGTCAATAATTGGCAAGACATTACAGTGCCACAAATGTGTATTTATACCTTGTGTTTTTGTCAAACTGAACCACGTTGATAATAATTTATCATTGCAAATTAATATATTAGCGCTACCACATAACAATATGCAATGAAATGTTTTCCTTGCGTAATAACATATCACTGTCACGTATAATATCAGATCGCCCATAATATCAGATTAGAATACAGCAGAAATAACCCGAATTGAAAGATTAATTTCCCTTTATATAACTAATGAGATTATATATTTTGAATTTTCTGTGAATAGCCTAGAAGAGCTTTACATTCTGAATGACTTTTGTATAATTGGCAAACCATGAAAGATAGGCAAAAATTTACAACACAAAAAATGCAGATGTTGTAAAAACACACAGATTAGACTATATGTTTTTTTTTTCTAGAGTCAGCCATTTGCGAGACATACCTTGTTATTTTTTCAATTTTAAAATACATGTACTTTTCTCAAACAGGAAGTCGCACGTGTTTACTCCTGGCCATGCAAAGAAACGAATTTCAATGACCATGCATTGCGGCAGCTTTTATAAGATTTGACTATCGCTTTAGCCTAAAGTTTTCCCTTATTTCCCTTCTACTTATAAGGAATTGAGTAATAAGACAAAATCTGTTATTGTTTACCTGGATTTTCATGAAGTAGAAAGAAGAGTAAACTTTTGTAAGAAGTTCATTTAAAGAGCCCGTATAAAAAGTCATGAGACTGAATCGAGCACATCAGATTTTTTCTTTTCACTTTCAGGCATATTGCATATTTCCTGACGTACTTTTAAATACTCGCACTTCATTGGGCAAAGCCATCAAATCATTTGTCCGATGTTGACCGTTTAAAGCAAGCCTTTATTTGATTTCAAGACTCTAAATGTATTGGCAGCATTTGATAAGAAAACTTGTGAAGCATCGACAACTTCTTGGAATGTCAGGTAAAATATTGCATTTTAAAAATTTGACCGTGTATAAAGAGTTGTATGAAATTGGTAGAGAAGGTCATCGACTATCTTTTTTTTATTTATTTGTTTATTTGTTTATGTTAAGCTATGTACAGGTGAATATGAAATAATCATGGGGAAGGTAAAAATATATAGATGTGACAAATAAAGAGGAGCGAGAAGGTATTGCATGGCTGAAAGCAGGAGTATGGAGGTTAAAAGGTTTAACGAAAGATATTCCACAAAACCAATGTCTTATATGTGGCAGAAATGAAGATATAAAACATATATTATTTAAATGTAAACGACCGAAGTTTGGAGAAAAGAGTACATAAATAAGAAATGGTTTAAAATAGGTAGCAATGTAGCTGTAGTTGAAATGTTTAAAAAATACAGTAAGAAAATTCTTATACAAAGTGAAAAATAAATACCTATGGACAGTAAATAGAGATAAAATGGTGTAATAAACTAGAATTAATAAACTATTGTAAAATATGAGTATGACCGGCTGAACACTGGTCATCGAATATAATAGATAAGACTTTTACTTTCTCTAGCACATATGTACATAATAGATATAGAAGATATTGTATTCTATCCAAAAGTTTGCTACCGAGATTTCACCGGAAATACATGTTTTGATGCCCACAAATAAAAAAATAGAAAATGGCCAGTGTGTGTCGTGGATAGCATAAATGAAAAACGAAAAATTGGTTTAATACCCAACTTGATATTTAAGTTCAGTATCCTCCAAGGGTGCGATATGAAGATCTTCATGAAAATCCCCCACCCCAACTACCCTTTACGTTGAAAGTTTTTTGAAATGTTTTATATTCTCAAAAATGGCTAATAATTTTTATTAAAAAATGTATTTAAAATATTTTAATAACAAATTAATATCTTGAATTTTCTCGGAATATCGTCTAAAGACCTTTTCATTTTTGGTGACTTATGTATAACTGGTAAACCGTAAACGATAGATAGCTTATTACACAAAAACTATAGACGATACACGATAAAACACACACTTTATGTGAAGTAAATTTTAACGTTTCTAAGATATTCCTTATTATTCGATTTTAAAGACTCTAACTTTTCTCAAATGGGAAGTCGTTATTCGTTTTCTTTTTCCTAGTCAAGTAAAGAGCACTTCAAAACCATCACATAGCGACCAGCCCTTTAAAGATTTGACTATGGATTAAGCTTAATACATTTTCCTATTCAAATTGTATATGCAAAAGTTTATCTCAATTAACGTGAATTAGATAGAACAATAAGCTTTTTTCAAGAATAATAATAAATAAAGTAGATAAAGTAATGTGAATGTAACACGTGATGTTTGCCTATCTAATATCTTATATTTAAAGGTCAGTATAATGACATAGGTACCTATGCAGATCAACGTTAATTACTGATTACTGTAAATGCCATGGTCCAGAATTTTTATTGTATACTCATTCTTGCAACATTGCACTTTATCGTTGCAGGTATGCCAGTGATGACGATGGCTGCCGTAGATTATGATGATCCCAACGAGGGTACCAATGCTCGCTTGATATATTCCATAGAGAAGAACGTGATAGAAGAGGAGACAGGATCCCCTATTTTTGAAATAGAATCTGACACAGGAATCATCAAGACGGCGGTTTGTTGTCTTGATCGGGAAAGGACCCCCGATTACTCCATACAAGTAGTCGCCATGGACGGAGGAGGGCTCAAAGGTAGGTGGCATAAAAGGTTTGCTGTTAGAACCAGCCAGAGAATGCAATGCACATCCGGAATTTAAACAGGGTTCTCCCGCTCTCCGTACAGTTGCTCTAACCATTGAGCTACTGGACATGTCGGCATGACATTCAATCCTCCTACTGATTCGTTTTTACTTTCTGTATCTAAAAATATATGTTTTGAAGTTCCCTGAGTCCAAAAACCTTTTTAGGAAATATTCCGTGTTTTTCTAAAAATGGATCTAACGATTTTGATTAAAATACTGTATATTAAAGATATTCGTATCACAAACAAAATGTATTTCATGAGTTCTCTGGAAATAGCTTCCGAAGACCTGATCGTTTTTAATGAATTTTGCTGAATTTTGCATAACTAGTAAACCCTAATAAATAGACAGAAACATTCTATACAAAAATGAATATCTCGTTAAAACTCACAATTTATATCCTATGCATTTTTATGTCGAGTTGGCCGTTTCCAAGATATTCCTTATAATTGGTTTCATATTTTAACTACATAACATTTCTGACATTCCTTACAAGTCGCTTTTGTTTACTGCGGACCTTACAAAGCGAACCAAACTTCAATTGTTAATAGCGACCAGCTTTTAAAAGATATAACTGTCGCTATGGGCATATTTCCATTCCGCTTGCAAGGAATCAAACCTTAAGGCATTTTCTGCTAATGCTTATCTCAATTAGCATGATGTAGATAAAAGAACCTCTTTTGTAAGAATAGTTTGCAGAACAAGTAGAGAAAGTTACGTGAATGGGACATATCAGATTTTTTAACTGGTCAAACAACTGTCTTCCTTTAGAGAGTACTTTAATGGCGACTTGTGTTCGTAAGTACTTAATTTCCGTAATGTACCAAGTATTGGGTAGTTTTATTATACTGGTGATGTTATTATTAAGTGGTTTTGCGTTTTATTGATAGAACCGTGATCAAATCCCGGTTGTGACATTGCATTTCTCAGCTGGTTCCAACAGCAAAGCATAAGAGTTGCATGTGTGTTATACAGTGGAACATTCAGCTCCTGAGGCGAAATTGATAGGTCTTGAATCCCTAAGGCAAAAATTTCTTTCGATGAACCAATAAGTGAACAGGACAATTTGGTACAAAAGGTGGTAAAAATCTGCTTTGGAATGAGCAAAAACCTTTGTTGATCCTATTTGTTTGGTTTCCTTTTATCAGATATTATATTATGTATTAACCATTTAGCATCTCGCTTAATCATACACAGACGGTTCTGTCCGCTTTTCATCATATCTCCCTCCATACCTCACGCTTACAGGCTTTCCTTATAGAATTATGTTATGTTCATTAAAACATTCAGCATCGTTCCGATTAAATGAATAGTCATTCTTTCAAAAACTCGAGTTTGACCCTTCTTTCTGTATTTTTAAATCATTACTTACTACGTATAGTGAAATAAGAGGGTGACTTTATATTTTGAGCCTTGGCAAAACTGATTGTTGTTTCCACTGGAAATGTTTTAATAAACAATAAAGTAATTTTCAATGCCAAGTTACCGTTTTTATTATTAAGCTCAAAATATAAGTATATATACACACACACACACACATATATATATATATATATATATATATATATATATATATATACTCATAGTATATTACTATACAAGTGGAATAAGTGCATCACTGCAGTACGAGAAAGAGCTTAATAATAGGAGACGAAGTTGAATTTTCGAGTGCATCTTATGTATCTATGCGAATTTCATTTTTCGACGTCAATGAGTTCTCGTATTTACGCGAAAATAAAATTACTTACTACAAGCTGTTGAACATAGTGGCTCAGGTAGCAAGGTTAACATTAAGCTAAATTCACAATGAGATGCAAGCAAAGGACGTGACGCAGCGTGCAGGTGAGAGGGAATATCATTCACAATACAGTCGTAAGCGCAACGCAAGAATTGGTACGAGTTGCTAGATCCGAGAATTAAATGTGGACATCTTCCATACACACCGCAAGTTGCAAATCGAATAAAATAACGAACAATATCATTTAAGAAACTTCACTCAATTTTTACAGATGAATAAACAGGTTATAAAAATTACATACAACTGGCGCTCGCATAATAATTTGGTCACAATATACACACAACAAACACACACACACACACACAATAAAATAATTGTTTGGAAAATTATTGAAAATAATGCAAGCATGGAGGCTGTAGAAAATGATAAACTGTGCATTTAATACGACGTGCCTCTTTGCGTCCTACTATTTGCGAGAGCCAAGAAGCCTAATCGCAAATGGTGTGTAGATCCATTAAATCAAAGGAGTGTTCAGCAATGAGGCTACTATAACCTCTTGAGGGAAATGAGAAATGGCGAGTAGAAGAGTAGATGTATGCACAGTAGTCGAAATAAAATCTTGCATTGTGTTTGTCTGATGTTGAACAGCAGGCAGTGCATAGAGGGAATAATGCAGAATTCTACCTCTTTGAAGTTTGAGATTGTAAACCCTTGCATAGCGCAGCGTATTGTGTGTGTGTATGTGTGTGTGTGTGTGTCTGTGTGTTTGTGTTTATGTGAATGTTTAAATTGAATAACATGGGTGCAAACTCTTATGCTTACGCTGCTGTGTACGTACATCTCATTATACATGGAGCATAAGAGGATTTAATATAGACCATGCATTATATGCATTAAAATAGGTAAAACAGGTAGATACTCCTGAATGCATGAAATTCAGCATTCCACAATGATATGGCTAAAAATATTATTGTGAAAAACTAGTAATACAGATATCAAAGTTGTCCAAGATAAAGAACACCCTGAAAGAAACCAAATTGTACACAAGTTAACAAATAGCAGGCAATACTACAAGCAACTGTGTTCAGCCGAGGCCGTAGCGAAGTTATAGGCCTGACACACATGACACTTCTGGTGTTGTGACACAACCGCTCTGCAGTAATTTAAATCCGTCGAAAGTTATTAACGTGCACGTGACAGTGTTATACCTTATATTAACCGCCTTAATGAGGTTTTGACCAGTTTTGACCATTTTATAAACTGAAAATAATATACTGCAAAGAATTGTTTTGCAAAAATTGATGTATGCATGGCAAGAATTATGTGCAGTTTTAATTTAGCTTGTAATTAACCTAAGCTCGTGAAGCGAGACAAGAGCAAAATCTAAGTTGCGCAGGGGCAACTTTTTAGTGGGCTGATGGTGGGAGAGGCATCTCGAATCATCTCTACCATTGTGGAGAGGGAGGGAAGGAATGTAAGTTCCCAAAATGTGCAACTTTTGTTCATGTGTATCACCTCACGACCTTACAGGCTTTCTTCTAAAAATAAAATGTATTTAAAAAATACCCGCGCACTATTAGAAAGTATTCCCAAGAGGGTGACGCTCACTTAGACGCCCAAGGGAATACATCTTTCTATAGCACAACCAACTGCTCCATCTGCCCGGCATCAGGAACACTGTAAGATTCGGAAAGCATGCCTGAAATTCAAAAGATAAATAAGAACAAATGCGGGAAAACAGAATCGTGGAGGAATACACACCCAAAAATTCGCGTTGGCTACCAGGAGAATACAACAAAAAACTCGTGAACCAAGTGGGCGGTGCCTGGAATCGAACTCGAGACCTCCCTGAAACATACACGTTACGCGAAGGCCTTTATTTGTAAGATTAGTTCGCAGCAGAGTGATTACAGTGATTACAGAAAGTAACGTAAATGCAACACATAAGATTCTTAAACATGTTGCAGCAACTTTAGAACATTGAACCTATTCCTTTCACTACACATACTAATCATTTGGTAAGTAGAGAAAGTATTATATTCTATCCAAAAATTCAATTAAATACCCTGAATCCTAAATGCATTTTAGAAAAACGTCCATGAGTGTGTGTGGAGGGCAACATAAGTCAAAAATGAACAGATCGTTTAACATCAAACTGGTATCAATAATACCACACGAAGACCTCAAGAAAATCCCCCCCACACAAAATTACCCTTTACATGGATTATTTTTGCAAACATAATATATATCTTGAATTTTCTGGGACTAGTTTCTGAAGACTTCTTCATTCTATATGAATTTTGCTTAACTGGTAAACCGAAGAGATGGACAAAAATTTGCTGGACAAAAAAATTGTAGATCTTGACAAACACACACACAAAAAAAAGAGTTTTACATATGACATATATGACATAACTTGTGTATTTTAACAAGATCTACATTATTTATATAGTAAGTTTTTGTCAATCTGTTTACTAGTTATGCCAAATTAAGCAAAATTCATCCAGAATAAACAAGTTTTTAGAAGCTATTCCCAGAAACTTCAAGATATACATTTTATTTGTGATGGAAATGGCTTTCATAAGTGGTATATTAATAGAAATCGTTAGAGCCATTTTTAAGAAGAACAAAATTTTTGAAAATGTTTTAATGCAAAGGGTAGTTAGAGATGGCGGAATTTTCTTGAAAATCTTCGTGTCGCATCCTTGGAAGATCATCATCAACTCTTCATGGATTAGGAGGATTCTCCTGTTCCGGCCTCATATTTCTTCCCATCTTTTAACTGGTCTTCCTATCGTTCTGTAGCCTAGAGGTTTATATTTGTATGACTGAAATGGAATGCGAGAGTTATCCATTCTTTGTAAATGGCTTTCCCATTTTTCTCTATTTATTTGTATCCTTTCTTTTAAGGAAAAAAATGTCTAATTCTTTCCTTATGTCTTCATTTCTAATATGATCTTGTCTGTTGCATCCTTTTACTGCTCGGAGATATTTCATTTCTGCCGCTTGTATTTGGCTCCAATCTTTCTTTTTAAGAGTCCATGTCTCCGAACCATACAGTAAAACTGGAACAGCCATTGTCTTATAGAATTTTAGGTTTGTATCTTTTCGGGTTTTCCTTTTTAAGGTACGAGCTATTACTCCACAAATATATTGGAACTTACTCACTTTATTTATTTCTTCATTGTTTGTCTTAAAGGTTACATTACAGCCCAAGTAGTTAAATTTTATCACCTGTTCTAACACTTTATTGCTTAACACTATCTTTGATCCTTTTATATGTTTTCCTATAAATGCCATTATCTTTGATTTTTCTATTGATATATTTAAACCATAATCCTGGATCAATTTTTGTAGCTTGTACATACTTATTTGCAGCTTATCTTCTCGGTCTTGTATTAACATCATGTCATCTGCAAAGAGTAGCATATTTAAGGCATTATCTTTATTTATTTTTATTCCTAATGGTATTTCATCTTTTAATTTTCTGAGAATATCATCCATATAGATATTAAATAAAAGCGGAGATAAACTACATCCTTGTCTTAAACCATTATTAATTATCATATCTTGTGATAATCGTCCATTTCCTAAAACTATTTTTATTTTTGTTTCTTGATATATATTCCTGAGTACATCTCTCAATTGTTTTGGGTATCCTTTTTTATCTAATATATGCCAGAGTCTAGTTCTGCTTACCTTATCACAAGCTTTTTCTAAATCTACAAAAGCTATATGTGTTTCTAAATTATATTCTCTTCTCTTTTCAACAATTTGGTTAATAGAAAATATATTATCGGTGCAGGATCGTCCTTTTCTAAATCCCATTTGGTTTTCTAATAATAACGGTTCTGTAATTATACTTAGACGTTTGTTTATAATTTTTGTATACAGCTTATAGCCTGTGTTCAGGAGACTTATACCTCTGTAATTACTACATACATTTCTTTTGCCCTTTTTAAATATATTGATAACGTGTGCATCGTACCAGCATTTAGGAATTCTATTCGTTTTCCAACATTTGTTGATAAAATTAAGCAGTCTTACATTTAATTTATCTCCTCCATACTTTATTAATTCTGCATTTATTCCATCTGGTCCTGGAGCCTTTCTATTTTGTATGTTTTGTAAAGATAATTGTAATTCTTCTTCGGTGATTAAATCTATAGATGTTTTTTAACTATTACTTGATCCTCTATTGACTTTCCATTTTCTTCTAATTTATACCATAGTTCCTTATAATATTTAAACCATTCTTCTTCAGATATATTGTTTATTCTCACTTTGTCTTTCTCTTGTTTTGTTAACGTCTTAATCACTTTATAGGCAAATTGTTGTCTGCCATGTATGTCGTTTTCTATCTTGCTAATAAAATTCTCCCATGAATTCTGATGTCCTCTTCTTGTAATTGCCTTTGCGATGTTTCTTTTTTCTTTATAATTTTGTCTTGTCCTTGGAAGATACCAAACCTATGGTACTCCCTTATTTCACTTCTACTTACAAGGAACCAAGTAGTAACACTATTTCTACTAATTGTTTCTCGATTGGAATGAAGTAAATAGAAGCATAAGCTTTTTAATAATATGTCTTTGTAGAGATGTTGAGAAACTCATGTGAATGAAGCACTTCAGACTTTTTACTTTCTCTAGTCTAGTATGTACAATGTACATAGGGATGGAGAAGTATTGTATTCCACCCAAAAATTCGATGTCGAGATTTCACCGGAAATACTCGTTTTAGGAGCCCCAGAGACAGGAAAACAAAAAAAAGGATTTTCAGAAATAGGTGTGTGTGTGTGTATTGCTGTGTGTGTGTTTGTGTGTATGTCTGGGGACAGCATAGCTCAAAAACGAAAAGACGGTTAAATACCAAACTTCGTATTTAAGTTTGGTATCTTCCAAGGATACCAAACTTGGTATTTAACCGAAGTGAAATAAGGGAGTACCATAGGTTAAAGTGATAGTCAAAAGCAGGTTGCTATGTGACTGAAGTTCCTTTGTTTTTTTGGCAAATTCCTATATGAGAAAAGTATAAGTTTTTCGAAGCTAAAACCATTAACAAGGAATATCTAAAAAAAAAAAAAAAAGATCAACTGCACGAAGAGAATGTATATTAATAAATTGTGTGCTTTAACGTGCTCTACATTTTTAACTTCTCTACACGTACTATGTACATAGTGTATAGAGAAGATATTGTATTGCACCCAAAAATTCGATACCGAGATTTCACCGGAAATACATGTTTTGGGTCCCCCTGAATCCAAAAAAAGCCTTTTTGAAGAAAGGTCCGTGTGTATGTGTGTCTGTGTGTTTGTGGACAGCATAGCTCAAAAACGAAAAGACCCTTGGTATCTTCCAAGGATGCGACACGAACATGTTTAAGAAAATCCCCCCACCCCCAATTACCCTTTCCATGGAACTTTTTTCGAAAATTTTGATTTTCTCAAAAATGGCTCTAACGATTTTAATTAAAATATCGTATATTAAAGATATTTACCTGACTGTTAACGTACGTCTTGAATTTTCTGGGAATAGCCTCTGAAGACTACTTTATTCTGGATGAATTTTACGGATTTTTGCATAACTGCTAAACCATAAGAGATGGACAAAAACTTACCAAACAGAAAATGTAGAGCACATTAAAACACACAATTTATGTTATTAACATTTTTTTTTTTTTTTGAGTTTATCGTTTTAAAGATATCCCTTGTTTTTGTTTTCAGCTAAGAAAAACACACCTTTCTTATACAGGAAGTTGCCAACTCCTACCCATATAAACAAAGGAACTTCATTGACATAGCAACCAGCTTTTGACTATCACTTTAACCTATGGTAGTCCCTTATTTCGCTTCTGCTTACAAGGAATCAAGTAATAAGTCTATTTCTGCTAATGTTTTCTCAATTAGCATGAAGTAAATCGAAGCCTAAGGTTTTTAACAATACTTTTTTGCAGAGATGTAGAGAAAGTTATGTGAATGGAACACATAAGATTTTTTTACTTTCTCTATACGCACTATGTACATAATGAATAGAGAAGGTATTGCATTCCACCCAAAAATTCGATACCGAGATTTCACCGGAAATATATGCTTTAGGGTTCCCTTTATCTAAAAAAAGCATTTTCGGAAAAAGGTCCGCATGTGTGCGAGTGTGTGTGTGTGTGTGTACGTGTGTCAGTGTGTCTGTAAAAACAATACCTCAAAAGCGAAAAATCGGTAAAATACTAAACTTGGTATTTAAGTTTAGTATCTTCCAGGGATGCGACACGAAGATTTTGAGAGAAATCCTCCCACCCCCAACTACTCTTTACATGGATCTTTTTTCGAAAATGTTGATTTTCTCAAAAATGGGCCTAACGATTTTGATTAACATTTTGTATATTAAAGATATTTACTTGACAAATAAAATGTATACTATCATGAATTTTCTGGGAATAGCCTCTGGATGAATTTTACGGAATTTTGAACATCTGCTAAACCGTAAGAGATGGACAAAAAATTATTACACGAAAAATTTAGAGCACGTTAAAACACACAATTTATGTTATATACATTTTTTTTTCGTGGAGTTCATCGTTTTTTAGACATTCTTCGGTTTTGGTTTCTGCTTTGAAAAACTTATACTTTTCTCATACAGGAATTTGTCAACTGCTTTCCAAACAAACAAAAGAACTTCAGTGACATAGAAAACAGCTTTTGACTATCACTTTAACCTGTGGTACTCTCTTATTTCGCTTCTACTTACTAGGAAACAAGTAATAAGACTGTTTCTGGTATTTTTTTTTTCTGATTAGCGTGAAGTAAATAGAACTATAAGCTTTTTAAGAATAATTTTTTGCAGAGATGTAGATAAAGTCATGTGAATGGTATACATAAGATTTTTGTGGTAAGTTTTTGTCCATCTCCACACGGACATTTTTCTAAAAATCTGATGTGTTCCATTCACATGACGTTCTCTATATCTCTGCAACAAATTATTGTTAAGAAGTTTAGAGCCATTTTTAAGAAAATAAAAATTTTCACAAAATGTTCCATGTAAAGGGTAGTTGGGGGTGGGGGATTTTTCTCAAAATCTTCGTTTCACAACCCTGGAAGATACTAAACCTAAATACCAAGTTTGGTATTTTACCGACTTTTCCTTTTTGAGCTATCGTATTCACAGACACACGCACACACTGACACACTGATACACGGACACACACACGTACCTCTTTCTGAAAAAGCTTTTTTTTTTTTTTTTGGATACAGGGGACTCTAAAACATATATTACCGGTGAAATTCGGTATCGAATTTTGGGTGGAATGCTTTACCTTCTCTATACACTATGTACATAGTACGTGTAGAGAAAGTACACAGTTTTTGCGTTGAAAACTCGGTAACAAATGTTTGGGTGTATTACAATACCTCTCTATACACTATATACATAATACATAACTATAATACTATACATAGTACCTATAGAGAAGGTAAAAATCCGATGTGTTCCATTCACAGGACTTTCTCCTCATTTCGGGAACAAATTCTTGTTAAAAAACTTATGCTTCTATTTACTTCATGCTAATTGAGAACGTTAGCAGAAATTATCTTATTATTTGCTTCCTTGTAAGTAGAAGCGAAATAAGGGAATAATCATAGGTTAAAGCTATAGTCAAAAGCTGATTGCTATGTGACTGAAGTTCGTTGTTTGTACAGACAGAAGTTGACAAATTCCTGTAAGAGAAATATATACGTTTTTACTTTCTCTATACATACTATGTACATAGTGTATTGAGAATTAAGAAGGTATTGCAGTCCACCCAAAAATTCGATACCGAGATTTCACCGGAAGTATATGTTTTAGGGTCCCCTGTATCCAAATAAAGAATTTTCAGAAAAAGGTCCGTGTGTCTGTGCACACTGAGATAGTACATGTCTTACCCCGGGGAAATAAATTATATCACGAAGATAAAATATAAATGTATAGTGAAAATGGAAAGGTAGAAAGACTTTTAACATGTGTAAGTCACGAGCCCATAGTACAAGATCCGTTACCTGCTGTGCAATGAACCGAAGGGGTGAATATGAATGGACCCTGCCCAAGGCGGACTAATGGAACTGGTCCCCATAGCCGCGCTCGCCAAAGCTTTGGTGTTTCGCAGCACAAGGGATCGTGGGTTCGAGTCCCGCCTTGGGCATGGATGTTATATGTTTGTGTATGTGTGTGTAAAAAGTAAAACAGAAATACAGTAATCACAGTAAACAAATTAGGTAAATAAAAAGTATGGTATACAGCGCCGGAGTCCCGATGAGACTCCGGAACTGTATTTTTAAAAAAATAAAAAAAAAAAACAAAGAAAACGGGACACAACAAGACAATGATTCCCGCTGGTCAGGCGACAGGTGAAGGACCTCCTTGGTGAAAAACCTCCGGGCCAGTAAGATGTGAAATTCAGAATTCGTAGTAGAGCCAAATAGGCTACCTTTTAATTGTGAGGCACTTGGTGAAGGACATCCGAACACCAGATGTGAAATTTAGAATTCGTGATGGACATTCGACATTTTAAGGCACTTGACGAAGAACCCCCGCACGACCAAGATGTGGTATTTGAGCGCGTGGTGTAATCATTACTTGTGACTGAAGTAAGTGATTTTAAGACCGACCATAATATGTAATAAATCACGGCCTCAATATTAATAAAAAATAATATGAGCGGGTGAGTAAAGCGTAACGTCACAGTAAAAAAAAAAAAAAATATCTGATGTGTTACACTCATATGACTTTCTCTAGCTGTTCTACAAACTTCATACATAAGATTCTTCTTCTTTCTGCACCTTGCTAATCGTGGTAGTCATTAGCACAGTGTTCTTATTATTTAGTTCCGTATAAGCAGGAAGAAAATAAGGGAATACACTAGGCTAAACCAATAGTCAAATGTTTTAAAAGCTCTCGCTATGCGATTGTCATCACAAATCGCTTCTTTTCTTGACCAGGAGTAGAACAAAAGAAAAACGGACACTCCCTCCTGAGAAAAGTATAAGTACTTCACAACTGAAACTAATAACAGTGAATACCTCGAAAACGGTAAGCTCCACGAGAAAAATATATATGACATAACTTGTGTATTTTAACAAGACTTAAATTTTTTGTATAGCAAGTTTTTGTCTATCGCTTATGGTTTACTAGTTATGGCAAGTTAAGCAAAATTCATCCAGAATAAACAGGCATTTAGTAGCTATTCCCAAAAAATTCAAGATATACATTTTATTTGCTAGGTAAATATCTTTACTATATGATATTTTAATCAAAATCGTTAGAGTCATTTTTAAGAAAATGAAAATTTTTGAAAAAAGTTCCATGTAAAGGGTAGTTTGGGATGGGGGGATTTTTCTCAAAATCTTCGTGTCGCATCCCTGGAAGGTACTAAACTTAAATACCAAGTTTGGTATTACGGACCTTTTTCTGAAAATGATTTCTTTGGATACAAGGGTCCCAAAACATGTATTTCCGGTGAAATCTCGGTATCGAATTTTTGGGTGGAATTCAATACTTCTCTATCCCTATGTGCATTGTACGGCGGAAAAAGGAAGGAATAAGTTAATAAAGCACTTGTCTCTCACCACAACCTGAAAGAGTCCATGATAACAACAACCCTGAGCCAAGCCAACGACAAACCTACACCATTCCAATACCAATAACCCGCACCCGGGATACAAACCCAGTACCGCGACTACACGATAACTCAAAAACGAAAAGTCGATAAAGCACCAAACTTGGTATTTAAGTTTAGTATCTTCCAGGGATGCGACACGAAGATTTTGAGAAAAATCCCCCCCCCCCGACTATTGTTTACATGGATTTTTTCCAAATTGTTGATTTTCTTAAAAACGGCTCTAACGATTTTGATTAAAATATCACATATTAAAGATATTTACCTGACAAATAAAATGTATATCTTGAATTTTCTGGGAATAGCCTCTGAAGACTACACTCTGAATGAATTTTACGGAATTTTGCATAACTGCTAAACAGTAACAGATGGATAAAAACTTATCACACAAAAAATGTAGAACACGTTAAAAAACACAATTTATGTTATATACATTTTTTCGTGGAGTTGATCGTGTGTTATATATTCCTTGTTTTTGGTTTCAGCTATGAGAAACAAACTTTTCTCATACAGGAATTCAACTCCTGTCCATACAAAGAAAGGAACTTCAGCCACATAGCAACCAGCTTTTGACTATCACTTCAACCTATAGTACTCCCTTATTTCGCTTCTACTTACAAGGAAGCAAGTAATAAGACTATTTCTGCTATTTTTTTTTTCTTCTGATTAACATGAAGTAAATATAAGTATAAGCTTTTTAAGATTAATTTGTTGCAGAGATGTAGAGAAAGTCATGTGAATTGTACACATAAGATTTCTTAAAGCTAAAACCAAAAACAAGAAATATCTCAACGATCAACTCCACGAAAAAAAATCTGATGTGTTCCATTCACATGACTCTCTCTACCTCTCTGCAACAAATTATTGTTAAAAACTGTGATGAATTTCGCTGAACTGGTATCATAAGGTAGATTTTAATTCTTATACAACTACAAAGTTTTATCCACACTATTATGGTTAACTTATACAGAGCGGAATTTGAAACACATATAGATTGCTTCTATGTTCTGCCTTACATTCAGGTGGCCGTGAGATCAAATGTTGCTTATGGTGAGTTACCCTAATAAGCTTTCTTTTCGGGGTTTTCCCTTATTCTGAGAAGACAAATGTCGAGTAACTTCAAGCTTCACGGACCCTGAGGTCGTTTATCCATCATTTCACTAATTTCATTCATCGAACAACATGAACACCTTCACATGATTTTCTCTATATCTCTGCAACAAATGTTTGTTAAAAAGTTTATGCTTCTACTTGCTTCATGCTAAGTGAGAAAAAATTTGGAGAAATAGTCTTATTACTTGCTTCCTCGTAAGTAGAAACGAAATAAGGGAGTAACATAGGTTAAAGTGATAGCTAAAGATGGTTGCTATGTGACTGAAGTTACTTTGTTTGCATGGACAAGAGTTGACAAATTCCGGTATGAGAAAAGTATAAGTTTTTTAAGGCTGAAACAAAAAACAAGGAATATCTAAAAAAACGATCAACTCCACGAAATATATATAACATAAATTGTGTGTTTTAATTTCCTATACATTTTTTGTGTGGTAAGTTTTTGCGGTTTACCAGTTACACAAAATTCCGTAAAATTCATCCAGAATAAAGTAGTCTTCAGAGGCTATTCCCAGAAAATTCAAGATATACATATTATTTGTCAAGTATATTTCTTTAATTAATGATGTTTTAATCAAAATCGTTAGAGCCATTTTTTAGAAAATCAAAATTTTCGAACATTTTCCCATGTGAAGGGTAGTTGGGGGTGGGGGCATTTTCTTGAAATCTTCGTGTCGCATCCTTGGAAGATACTGAACTTAGATACCAAGTTTGGTATTTAATGGTCTTTTCGTTTTTCAGCTATGCTGCACACAGACACACACACACACACACACACACACACACACACACATACAAACAGACAGACACACACAGGGACATTTTTCTAAAAGTGCTTTTTTTTTATTCAGGTGGTCTCAAAACATGTATTTCTGGTGAAATCTCGGTATCGAATTTTTGGGTACAATGCAATTACCTTCTCTATACACTATGTACATAGTACGTATAGAGAAAGTAAAACGCTTGCAAGAATATTGTAATAAGAGTTAAAAAGCAAAACTAAAATAAACAATGAAATGATTAAGTGATTGATCTGTGATATTTGACCAAACTTTGAGAAAAATTAAAAGAATTATACTTTATTTTATAGTAAAATAATATGAATTCTAACATTCAAAAACATACAGTTTTCTTACTTGGCGCACTTTAACTGCCAATTAACCGAAGCTGAAGATGGATAGGCGCATGCTTATTAATAAGCACTATTAACTTAAACTTAATTTTCTCGCAAGCCTTTTTTCAAGAGTTTCCCGTACTCAAAATGTTCCACACGATGAATTTTTCTATATTGATTTCTTTTAAAACTTTTATACTGTCCCTCAAACGCGCGTTAAAGAAATTGAGAAGATTCCATTTTATAACAGTGCACAAATTTTAATAACAATTTATTACATTTTGAAAGAACAAGAGTTTTGCAGAGTAAAAAAAAAATAATACTTTTTCTCCACTAATTAGGGCTAATGTAAAAATATTATATGAGAGATATATTTGTAAATTCATTTGCTGCAAAACTGGATTTCTGTATATTTTAGAATGCATCGCGTAGCTAATTTTTTTTTAGAAAAACGAATTTAGACAAAAAAAAAAGGATTATTTAAATAACCATGCTAACTAGAATTTTGATACATGGCAAAAATACTACTATTATTGTATATAAAACCGGTGTAATGTTTAAATAAGAGATCATAAATAGTGTGCGTTTTCCAAATTTCATAGATGCATCACCTTAAGAGAGAATATTTATTTTCTAATCCCTTCTGTCAGCGACAATTTATTACAATGTTAACAGTTTTAATCATTTTTATGATAGATATGTGATTACTCCAAATTCCCAATTTCTGTTTTCCATATCATGATTCTCATTTATGGTAAACTAGTTTTATTTTTGTTTTTTATTTTTTTTTAAATGCTCTTTTATTTTATCTCGGTTTAACAGCTTGGTCATATCACCACGAAACTGTTTGATGAGATACCTCACTGATGGTGTATGTGGACATAAGCCTTTTAAGGTCTCATCGCCGTATTTTCGCTTCGTGCCAAGCAGAAAGGGCCCCAAAGCCGTCCAGTAGAGCTGCTCTACCATTTGTAGTCAGATGGTGTCATACATAGCTTAGCTATTTCAGCTAGCCTTTCGAGGCCTCACCTCCTTATGCCCAACAACCGGTCGTCCTCCGTGATCTATGGGTAACATGCTAGCCTATGTTCTCAAAGTCGCCGTTCAAACCCGGCCTAGGACGATGTATTTTTTCGGGATAAAACTTTTAGTAGGCTTCTTTCGGAAGAGAAGCAAAGCCGGTGGTCCCGTGTCCTATATTTACGAGCCTCAATCCTAATAAACAGGATACGGAGTAAAATTAAGCAGTGGTAGGTCAAGGTTAGATTCTATTTCCTGCCTGTTTATATCGCATAGTCGTCTTCTTACTTTATTCACATTATATCTATTTTCGTTACCCTTTACCAAATATCGTTTAAGCCAATCTTTGATAATCCCCGTTGTAACCCCGCCACCCACCATTTTGGATGCTCTATGTTATTCATCTGATGCCGATAGCATATTGCTCTTAGAGTTGTTTGGTCACCTTTAATTATTCGCAGTCAGGATCTAACTACACTTAATTTAGCATATACAGAATCTTATCTCACAAAGAACACCGTAATTAGAAGTACTCCTCCCCAATCCCAGAATACGTTTCCAGAAACTACATTGCATTTTATTTAGATTTTCTGCATCTAAATAACCCACAGCCGCATTGCCTCATACATGGTTTGTAACGTTTTACTGGCATATCCGGGTCAATAGCTTAAATATTTCAGATGGCTGTCCAATCCCTTTATGTTTTACAATCTCTGAGTTCTTATGTCATTTTCCTGCCACGTCAAACCTTACACCTAAATAATCGAAATGTTAAACATTTTTAATTTCTTTTTCCCCGTATGTCCACTTTTCCTGCTGACTGTACACGTAACCATTTTAAATGCGAGTGCTTTAGCTTTAAGAATATTCAATTCCATGCCTCATTGCCTACAAAATCGTTGCTGTGCGTTTAAACCATATTGCCAACCAATTATTGTTTTAGAAAGAATAACAATGTCGTCATCGTACAAAGGAATTGGTATTTTTTCGCCTTCAACTGTCGGCGCATCTATGTCTTCCTCCAACATCATACTAATGTCATCAATAAACAAATTAAAAGGTAATGCAGACAATATGCAATCCTGTTTAACTCCCCTCTGTGCTATGTTGTATTCTGATATATTGTGATGTATTGTATTTATAATAACGTACTGTACTGATTAATTACAAAATCTCCTCGTTCTTTCAATCTATTTCAGTGTTTTATTTGATTCTCCGTCTCTTTTTTTTCTGCTTTTTTAAAGGTTAGTTTAATGAGTTGAGTGGTACATCACCCAGAATATTTTAAACCATATATTTTATCCAACTCCTGTCCTACACACGGCTTGTGTGAAAAAACAATTAATCCAATACCAATTGAACATAATAGTTGGCTATACTGCGAATCCTGGGACTTAAGTACTTGCAACATTGTAAGTTGCCATTGGGGTTGTCATCTCAAAAAAATTTGAGAACACTTTGTGGTTTACCGGGAAATATGCGAGTCAATTGAGAAATTCAGTGCTATACCGGCATGTTTCCATGGTAGCTCAGTAACAGAGCAGCCGGCTAGAGCTCGGGAGATCCATGATTCAAATCCCGGCTATGGCACTGAATTTTCCAGTCTTACTCTACCAATCCAACTCCTGTTCTACACACGGCTTGTGTGAAAAAACAATTAATCCAATATTTTAAGCTATATCGTGTGGCCTGTTTTCCCCAATATATTTACATATCTCTGTAATACCATTATTATTACTATTATTATTGTTGTTGCTATTGTTGTTATTATTGTTATTAAGTATACTCCCAAACATTTTGCTTGTATAGATATCCAACAAGGCATTTTTATTCTTTATACAAGTTTTCTGTGAAGTTGTATTCCTGATTGTTGCATGGTATGTTTTAATTGAAGTTTAGTGTTGCATTTTTATGCAGTCTATGATTGCCATGTTCTTTAATTTTGCAGTACTATAAATGGTGACAGTGAAAGAAGTATACCTTCTGATCTTATTAAGCGATATTATACTTTACTTTAAAATCAATGTATCACAAAACGTATTATAATGTTATGGTAGGATTGCGTTTCCGATAATGACCCCATACGGAAAATTGCGTAAAATATATTCTCAGTTTCATGAAATTAGGCTTTTGACCTACAAAACCAGTTTGGCTGTATAACATTACATGTAATACATTGGAACATGTTCAAATTAAAATCCATTACCGTCCAAAAACTAAAGTTTCACCACATAGGTATTTAGGTAATGCTACTTCAGAAGTTATCCCAACTCTATGCAAATGTGACGTTAGTTCGCTGGGAGCTTTTGTTTTTCCTTCTTCTTTTTTTTTTTTTTTTTAATCAATGGGTAGTAAAAATTTACATAAGGTTACTTATTTCCTTTGTAGGATAAAACATAAACTTAGCTAAGAACAATTTTGTAATTGTTCTTAACTCGGTCTTTGTAACTCTCTATGTTAAATCGCAACGCACATTAAGAGCGGCTATATTTATTACCTAATTCCTAATATATAACTATGAACACTTGACACTAACTGCTACAGAACTTTAGGAAAACTATATTCCAGATAATTTTAGTTATCAAAGAGCGATAAATAGCTAATCTATACTTTTCGAAATAACTTTCTCGCAGAGCAATACACGAATATACAGATCAAACTCCTTCGCAACCAGTTGTTTAGAAAACCCTTGCAAAGACTGACGTGCTAGGGTCCATAGTCAAAACTTCTAAAAGCTGGTCGCGAAGACATGTCCAGGAATCAAACAAAAGAAAAACGAATCACAACGTAGAGAAAAGTTATGCGAGTAGGTAGGTATACTGGGAAATTTGCCCAGTTAATTAGGCATGTTTCGGAAATTGTTAACTCTACCAAAATTTGACATAAATTATGTGATTTAAGAATATTTACACTTTTGTGTAATAAGATTTTTATCTCTTAGTTACGCAAAAGTCATCCAGATTGTAGAAGATTTCAGAGGTTCTTTCCAGAAAATTCAAG
The DNA here is from genome assembly GCA_030762935.1 of Hymenopus coronatus. Taxonomy (NCBI): domain Eukaryota; kingdom Metazoa; phylum Arthropoda; class Insecta; order Mantodea; family Hymenopodidae; genus Hymenopus; species Hymenopus coronatus. The sequence goes on along the minus strand of CM060896.1, from coordinate 26,888,836 downwards.
ATACATATTACATTTATCATGAACATATTTTAAGCATACGGTATTTTAATCAAAATCGTTACAGCCATTATTGAGAATATCAAAATTTTAGAACATTTTCCATGTTCAAGAGTAGTTTAGTTTGGGGGTATTTTATTGAAAATCTTCGTGTCACATTCTAGGAGGATGCTGAACTTAAAACATATCAGGTTTGGTATCGTATTTAACGGACTTTAAAGTATTACTTTATGCTATTCACAAATACTAAACACACACATACATACACATAATGTTTTATTCAGGGATGCTATGCTCATAACATCTATTCCCGGTGAAATGTCGGTATACAATTTTTGGGTGGAATACAATAACTTCTCTATCTACTTCTCTACATACATTGATAGAGAAATTAATAACACTTCTTTAAACTAATTATATCAACCAAAAACAATTTTAAATGCATGTATCCTTTCTTACGAAATATACTTTGTAGTACATTATGATTCAAAATAAGAACTGAAGCTTTCCTGGCGACGCGTTAATTCAAAATCTTCTCGGGAATCTCCGAGAAGATTTTGAATTATGATTCAAATTCTGTATATACGAGTCCAAGCTTTCCTCCTCCTGTATCAGGGTATATTGGTTTTCATATGACCTCAGCCTATTCTCCAACAGGAAAGAAACTGCCTTTACAATGTCTATGGCTGAATTCCAATTCCTCGTGAAGCCCTGGTTCTTTTTGGGGGTCATTTGGAGCTAACAATAGAATACGAATTGCATTCTGGTCTTCAGTGATTTACGCTTCTTGGTAAATGCTTAAAATGAAAGCAGATGATTTCTGAAGTGAATTTAAACCCTACACCATTTATTCTGCAATAAAGATTCATTTTTAGGTTTACAAACACTCACACAATGCATATTTCATTTTAAATGCATTTGAAACAATTAATAGTCGTTAGTAGTATCAATATGTTTTTCTAGAGCATAAGGGCAAGACTTCTAATCCAGACGAGGGCAAAAGCTAGAGCAGAGTCTATGGGTTCGATTCCCGCAACCCCTGCCCCCCTCGATTCCCGCAACTCCTTGATGATCGTTTGGTTGAATGGTGGTTGGAGTAGAGGTGAATGTATGATGATTGTTTTTGTCCAATAGGAAATGGGTAATTTATATCAAGCATCACGTGTTCGGGATTCACGGGGTGTGTTTTAAGGGTGGGAGAGAGGCGGGTGGGGGTATGTAGTAATTGTGGATTGGGTGCATGTGGTTTCACCATGTGAGAGATGGGTAGTGGGAGGCATGTGTTTTGTTGCATGGTTGTCTAAATCATGAAATGGGTAAATTAGTAATTACACGAGTTAAAAAAAAGAAGTTAATGAACCGATGTCAGGCGTATGAAATTTCATCTCAAAATCTGTGTTAGGGTGAGAAATATTATCCATTAAGTGAGATCGAATTGGCCAGCCGCGTCAATCTGTTGCGTCAGTTGGAAAGCGCAAAACGCGTAAAGCTGTAATTATAAGACTTTAAAACTAATGGACAGATGGTGGAGTATGAAATTCCATCTCAAAACCTGCCTTAAGGTAAGAAATATTATCCATGACGCGAGATCGACTGCATCCAATCTGTCGCGTCAGCTGCAAAGCATGAAGCACGTAAATCTGTAATTATAGGAATTTAAAAACTAATGGGCAGATGGTGGATTATGAAATTCCATCTCAAAAACTGCCTTTTTTTTTTTTTTTTTTTTTTCTTTTTTTTAACAGTAACGGAGTCTGATCAGGACTCCGGTACTGTATCCCTATTTACATTTCACCCCGTAGGTTTTACTGATTACTGGTTTACTGGTTTTACTGTTTCTTCTTTTACAAACATATACACATTGCACAAACGTATACCACCCATGCCCAAGGCGGGACTCGAACCCACGATCCCCTTCCCACGAAGCACCAAAGCGAGACGCTTTAGCGAGCGTGGCCATGGGGACCGGCTCCTTAAGGAGAAAACAGGGAATGAGTTAGAACATGTGTTGGATATATCGAGGACCTGTATACTGCCCTTAAGGGGTGAGGATAAAAAACTCGTTCACTCACCTGACGGAAACTCTGTCTGCTCGTAATAATGTAGCTACAGACAGATGGCTCCAACAAAAACAAAGTTAATTTCCCCTCACTCCTAGTAAGACCTCAAGTTATGTGCCCCCCGCTCCAAGTAAACTGTAATGCTTTCTCTGCACGCGCGTGCAACATATAATATAGAACATACCCCTCTCTCCACCCGCAAGTACTCAAAAACTACCTACAATGCATGCGCGCGCATTACGCAACACATACTCCCTAAGGGGGCGTGATATGCAGTAACGTATAAAAGTCACTACACACACTGTGGGTTATTATATCTGTGTGAGAAACACTTGCATTCAGTTGTGTGAGAGTGATTAGTAAAGTGTAGTGTACAAGCATTGTATGTGCCCATCATCGTGTTGTGCATATCTCAAGTGAACTTCAAGCAGTAATGAAAGGTAAGTCATTCACTATCACTAGTGTGTTTAAAAAATCATTTGTTTGTGAAAATATAGTTATTTAAGTGGAAATTTATATATGCATAAACTGAGCAAACTGCAAAGCGCCAATAGTATATATGATGTAGCAGCTCACTGTAATATGAATGAAAATCAAGCCTGTGCGTGGTGTATATTAACTAAATAGTACTTGCAATTGAAATTACACTCTCAGGTTTCCCTTAATTTTCAGAAATTACAGTATTTACTAATAGCTTCAATGAAAACTAACATATGTGAGTTTAGAGAGTAATAGCATTACATTTCTTTCTAACCTAATTGCTAAATATTTCTAATGTGAAATGTAAAAGCATAGCCTGCAACTCTTAATTTTTCAAAAAAATTGCTATTCCCTGTATTATTGTTTCTAGGTTAGCATCATGTAAATATAATAATCACCAGTTCTGTTTTTACTATCGCTAGTTATACAGTTAATAGTTTTAAGAATAATTTGCCGCAGTAACCCGCATGTGCTTGTTTAAAACTATGTTTTAAATTGAAAATATAGCTCAAGAACCTTTTGTTAAATTATAGTAAAAACATTACGACCAACTCTTAATTTTTCAAAAAAATTGTTATTCCCTGAATTTATAGGAACGTATGTAACAGATTGTTTCTAGGTTAGCATTATGTAAATATAACAATCAGTTTAAGAATAGTTTTTTGAAGAGTTCGGTAGAGAGAAAGTTATGCGAATACAACAGTTCTGTGATTTATTATCCCTAGTTATACATTTATTAACAGTTTTAAGAATAGTTTACTGCAGTAACTTGCATATGAGTGCTTAAAAACGAAGTTTTAAACTTGAAATATAGCTAAAACATATCTATAGTTATAAAGGTATAAGCAGTTTTAAGAATACTCTTCTGCAGTAACTCACATGTGCTGTGTTTAAAAATGAAGTTTCAAATTGGGAATATAAGCCCTCATAAAATTATAATAATTCCTAAATATGTCTAATGTAAAATCGCTTACAAGCATGTTATTTTAATGTAGTGCATTTGCAATTCTCTCTATTCTTTTAAGTAATCAGCATTTCTTTCGTATAGTCTCGATTTAGTTATTAAAGTATGTTGCAGAATAAGAAATCGTAGTATAAACATAGTGACCAACTCTTAAATTTTTAAAAAAGTTGTTATTTCCTGAATGTATTGGAATAAAGCATCATATTGTTTCTAGCAAAGCATTATGTAATTATACAAATCAGTTTAAGAATAATTCGTTGAAGAATTCGGTAGAGAGAAGGTTATGTTAATGCAACAGTTCTGTGTTTTTATTATCCCTAGTTATTCAGTTATTAACAGTTTTAAGAATAATTTATTGCAGTAACTCGCATGCGAGTGCTTAAAAACGAAGTTTTAAATTGGAAATATAGCTAAAACAAATCGATAGTTATACAGGTATAAGTACCTTTAAGAATAATCTTCTGCAGTAACTCACATGTGCTGTGTTTAAAAATGAAGTTTCAAATTGGGAATATAAGCCCTCATAAATTTATAATAATTGCTAAATATTTCTGCTGTAAAACCGCTTACATGCATGTTATTTCAAAGTAGCGCATTTGCAATTGTCTCTATTCTGTTATATAGCAGCATTCTTTTCGTATAGTCTCGATTTAGTTATTAAAGCATGTTGCAGAACAAGAAATCGTTGTAAAAACATACTGACCAACTCTTAAATTTTTAAAAAATTGTTATTTCCTGAATTTATAGGAATAAAGCATCATATTGTTTCTAGCCTAGCATTATGTAAATATACAAATCAGTTTAAGAATAATTCGTTGAAGAGTTCGGTAGAGAGAAAGTTATGCGAATGCAACAGTTCTGTTTTCTACGATCGCTAGTTATACAGTTATAAACAGTTTTAAGAATAAGTTACTGTAGTAACTCACATGTGCTTTGTTTTAAAAAGTAAAAATATAGTGACCAGCTCTTACATTTTTTTCAGAAATTGTTATTTCCTGAATTTATAGAAACATATGCATGATACATCAATTACAATAATTGCTAAATATTTCTAGTGTAAACCACTAGCATGCTTGAGATTCTAGTGTAGCGATACCTTAACATACAACATATTTAAGACCAATGCATGTCTAAAACAATAAGTCATAATAAATATCCTCAAAGATATTCTAATACACAGATGTTTTGTTTTAGGAGGACTTAAGGAACAGTAAGCGGAAATGGCGGAGGGGAAGGCTTTCCTACCCACAAAACCGCTTCAGGAACTGGAGACAGAACGTGCATATAAAATCAGCGCTCAGCGGAAAGTGCAGACACGCTACGGGCCAAGAGTAGTTGCAGAGTTGGAATCAGTACAAGCATACCTGCCCAGCAGATACGTCAGCCTGAGCGAGCAACAGTTGAACGATATTCCCGGAAACTTCGGCTTGGTATATCATGGATTGATCCCAGCCGGCAAGTTCAAGACTTGCAATTTGTCTTTTGTGCCTAAGAAGGTATGGGCTTGTATTTTTCTAAAATATCAGTATCTAGCATAATTTGAATATTAGTTTGCATTTTCAAAAAACATTACTCGTAATGTATGTAACAGAATGCAAATATTCTATGAGTTTGCATGTTTTAAAATATACCGTTATCTAGCATAATTTGAATATTAACTTGCATTTCTAATAATGTATACACATATGTTGCAAAATATAGCTATTTGATGGACTCTCATTTTTAAAATACCGTTATCTGATATAATTTGAATATTATTTTACATTTCAATATATATACGTAATGCATGTTACAGAATTCAAATATTCGTGAGGAAAGCTGTAGTTCTCAGTGTTCGTCAAACCTGCTGCTAATACAAAGACTTGGTAAGATGAATTTAAGAAAAATGACTGCAATATAGCTTTCATACAACATATTTATCATGACATGACTGTTATATGTGTGTTTTAGGCGAAATAAGCAGAGAAACAGAAGTCCCTCCTCCCATTGCATCAGAAAACAGTAACCCCATGATGTGTGCAGATTCAATGAGGCCATTGAGGATGCTCCAGACACCTATAGGAGATGACATAAACCAGAGACAAACTTCATTAATAACAGGTAAGAAAACAATATTGAATACACAGTGTTTATAAAATGAGTTTATTATAGTAAAATTAAAAAGAAGACATGTGTCTCACACATTGACTGGGACTAATTTAAGTTTATTATACCTAACATTTAACGAAACTAATTACTTATATATTCTGGGCTTTGTTACAGCAAACCAGGAGAATGCATTGGACCTGTCAGTAAAGAAAACGGTTCCTGGCAGTCTTACTATTCGATCAGCCATCCCGTTCTACAGCCAGGAGCCAGGAGCAAGAACTAGTCGCCCGAGTGTACTCGGGCGGGGGCAAATCACCACGGTACCTATCCGCTTTTCTCGCGGATTTACCCGTGTGATATAAAAGATGTAGTTTTATGCAAGCGTTTTTGAGCAATCAGCCATTGGACCTATCTAGGAGTCTGCAGACTTCATGCGCACAGCCGACCGATCAGGATCATTCCTGTCGGATGACGTCACCGCAACCTGCACCATCCTGTTCGTCAGCTCCAAGCAGTAGCAGCATCCGCTAACGCGAAGCAGGAGAAGAAGCATTACCCTCTTCCAAAAAAGTAAAGGTTAGTGATAATTCGCATCCTCATGCTGCTGCTTTAGAATGTAAGCTTACAGAGTCCACATTCAAGGGATGCATTTATAACTCTCGAATCGAAAACACACTACAGATACTTGGACCGCGAGAGTTCGTAATGAAATGCAGTTTTCCTCTAATGAAAGAAATTGGGTGTACTCTACAAAGACATAGGTCAGGGTTAAAAATTATTTGTTCTCTGGAAACATCATATTTAATCCAAACCCCTGAAAAAGAGGAAATCATTCCAGTTTTCTTTAATTCAAAGGCAAAACTTATTCTCAAAGCAGGAAATTTTGAATCCATATTCCATACAATTGCAAATTATATTTTAGAACACATATCACAGTTTGATGGTGAAGCCTCGTCAAAAGCATTGTTCGCAATTCAGGGATTGGTGATTGGCATTTCCTTATATGACCCGCTGCATGCCTCTGCATATATTGAGCTTCCTGAAACAATCAGGAATAAGTCAAATGTCATAAACATAAAAAATAGAGATAAATATTGTTTCGCAGGTGTTTATTGGCTTCAAGATATCCTGCAAAGCTTTCTAGTGATCGACCAGGCTCCTACCCCAAAGATTTGCTTTTCAAAACATTCAATTATCTGAATATGTAATTCCCTGTAACTCTAGATGCGATAGATCGTTTTGAAAACCAGAACCCAGGAACGTGTATTTCTGTTTTTGGGTTACAAGATAATCTACATGTCATTCCACTATACCAGACATCAGAGAAAAAAGAGCATCATGTCAATATACTGTATATTGAAAAGAATGAAAAATCACATTACTGTCTACTCTCCAGTCTATCTAGACTTGTAAGATCTCAAGTTACTAAGAAACTCTATACTTGCGAAGCATGCATGACCTGGTGTGGTAAAGGCAAATTTTGAGTGCACATAGACTGAAGTGCAAAAAGTGTCAAGTACTTAACATGCCCAAGGAGGGTGATGTCATTGAATTCAAAGCTTATTCAAAAAGTGATCCTGTACCCTTTGTGGTATATGCAGATCTTGAGTCAGTGTTGACCAAAGTCCAATCTTGTGATCCATCGAGATCACATAGCTGGACGCGAGAAGTTCAAAAACATGAAGCAATATCAATTTCATTGCAGGTTGTATGTCGTCATGATCCAATATTGTCGAAATTCATACTATTTTGAGGATCGAACGTAATCAATGACTTCTTCACCCAATTAAGGAGAGTTGCTGATTGCATATGACTCTCCAGAATGAGCATGATTTTAACAAGGCAAAATATTGTCACATCTGTCGTAGAGGCTTTCAGGAATCTGACAGACCTGTTCGGGATCACAATCATCTTTCAGGACTATATTTAGGAAGCAGCGCATAATGAATGTAATCTCAAACAGAAATTACCCAATTTTTTGCCCATATTCCTGCACTGCATGTCAAACTATGATAGCTACTTTCTCATCCGACACTTGAACTATGACAGTGAGCCTATATCATGTATTGCAAATTTCTCTAAAGAATATTTGACATTCACAAAAAATATAGGACCATTTACTTAAGGTTCTTGGATAGTTACAGAGTCCTTGACGATAAATTGTCTTGCCTTGCTGAAATGCTTGCAGACAATGACTTTAAGATTATAAAAGAAGAGTATCCCAATCCAGAGCTCTTCAAACTTATGACAAGGGAATATTCCCCTATTCATACTTGGACTGTACAGAGAAGTTGAATGAAACAGAACTTCCACCTATCCAAGAATTCGAGGACATTACAGAAGATCAGTACAGGCATGCTGCTAGGGTTTGGCAAAATTTTAATATCGCTAGCCTTGGGGAGTACAGCGATCTTTACTTAAAGACAGATACCTTGTTACTTGCCGATATTTTTTAAAAGTTTCGCGATCTTTTGATAGAAATGTACAATCTTGATCCTGCATGGCATTTTACATTACTAGGATATGCATTTGACTGCATGTTGAAAACCACAAAAGTGAAACTACCATTAATATCAGACAAAGACATGATTGAATTCTTCGAGTCTGGAATTAGAGGTGGATTGTGTACTGTAGTGAAGTGTTACTCTAAGGCCAATCACAGATACATGAAGGAATTTAATCAGCATGCTCCTGAAAACTACCTGAGCTTTATCGACAAGAATAACTTGTACGGTGATGTGTCAAAATACAATGCCATGTGCTAACCACAGATAGTTGAAAAGGTCAGAGATTGATGTCATAGATTCCATGTCAGTGTCAGGTTATTCAAAGACAGGATATGTATTGGAAGTTGATCTTGAATATCCTGAACACATTCACGATTATCATAATGATCTTCCTCTTTGTCCACTAAGTGCGTTACCTCCCAATGAAGACTATAAGAAGCTGCTAGCAACGTTGGAAAACAGAGAAATGTGTCATTCATTACAAAAGTCTTCAGCAATGCATTCACTTATGAATGATTTTAAAATGAATTCATCGCGTGGTAGCATATGATCAATCCAACTGGCTAAAGCCATACGTTGATCTCAACACTGAGAAGAGAACCCGAGAAACCTCAAAATTTGGTCAAAATCTTTGGAAAAAACTAAACTACGCTGTCTATGGAAAATTCATAGAAAATGTCCGAAAATACAATGATTTCAGAATTGTAACAAAATGGAATCAAGGTGTAAACTTACAGCTAGACCAACGTTTGTGAGGAGCATCATCTTTGATGAAAATCTAGTTGGCATAGAGCTGGCCAGAGAGGAAGTGCTAATGAATAAACCCATCTATATAGGTCAAGTCATTTTGGATGTATCAAAATTCATGATGTATGATTTCTTTTATAACGTCATGAAGCCAAACTTTAGTAATCTAACTCCATGCTATATGGACACAGATTCATTTATTTTTGAAACCAGTACAGACATTTATGAATTCATTAAATCAAATCCCAATCTTTTCAATACTTCAAATTTCAAAATAGATAATCCGTATGTGATACAGCAGGTAATAACAAGGTGATTGGTTTATTTAAAGACGAATTGGGGGAAAGGTCATGCAGGAGTATGTAGGCTTAAGATCGAAACTATACTCATACAAATATGATGGTCACATTACCATGAAGGCTAAGGGTATCAGCAGGACTGGAATGCAGTCCTTAGACTTTAACAAGTACTTTAACTGTTTAAAAGACACAATTACCTCTTTTTATACAAAACAAACCACATTTCGTAGCCTCAAACACAACATTTCTACAATAGAAACAAATAGGTTAGCCCTGAATGGAAAAGATGATAAGAGAAAGTTATTGGATGGATCTTATTCCACGCTTACATGGGGTCACTACAGCATAAAGAATCAGAATGAGGATGTGGGTGGTGATCACTAACCCCTCCCTTAATCCCAACCTGGTGTAATTTACTTTGTAAATAACTTAGTTAAAATAACTAATGCAAGAAGTTATTTTTACTGAAGAGTTTTGAGCATGGATATGTGATTGTGCTTTATACAGCATATAGTGTGTAAAAATTGGTGCTTCATGATATAATGCAAGTTGTATTACATATAAATGTCTTTCACATGATGGGAGGGGAGGAGATACTTATATATAAATATAAACAATTTTTTTTCTCAATTTATACAACCTAAGTGGATGTAATATATATGTTTGTACTGCTGGTCTTTCATATAATCAGTAAACTGTATACTTTATGACGAAGTGTTTGATATAGAGTATATTAATGTAACCTTGTAATGTTTCCAATTGACGCAACGGTAGTAGGGAAGAGATGATTATATATAAATAAAAAACATTCTTTATTCTCAATCTATGCATTTTTTAAATATACATATTTTTGTACTGCTTTATATATTCAGTAAATTGTATACTTTATGACGAAATGTTTGATGTAGAGTATATAAATGCAACCTTATAATGTTTTCAATTGATGCAATGGGAGGAGAGAAGGGGTGATTTTATATATATATATATATATATATATATATATATATATATATATATATATATATATATATATTTGTACTGTTTGTCTTTTATATATTCGTAAACCGCATACTTTATGACGAAATATGTGATGTACAGTATATTAATGCCACCTTGTAATGTTTTCAATTGATGCAACGGGAGAAGGGAAATAAATAAAAACATTCTCTATTCTCAATATATGCATTTTTTATTTGAACATGTTATACCTTATACCAAGTCATTGTAATTAATCCATTCAAAGTGCAAAAATCCATACCATTTTACAAGTATCCTGTCTCCTGGACGTCTCAGTACCTTCTCCACTAAATATGTATTTGAATATTTAGTTGACATTAATTCATGATTATGAAAATCTCCTTTAATTTCCTTCCAATCTTTGTCCTTTATGATATATGTGATAGGCAGTGTGTTTTTCACACGCTCAACCTGGAAAATCTCAGAACCCCAGTTGGGGGTGAAGCCCTTGTGAAATTGTCCTTTATACTTAGAAATCCTTACATATTCACCAGGGTGAAATACCCTTGCCCTCCTCTTCTCACTTCTTGCATGATTGTAGCGGTACACCGACAGCAGAAGATTGTTATTCTTGACATCTATAGGTCTCATTAGGATAGTGGAATGGTAAGTATTATTATACTTTGAGATGACCTTTGGTAAGAGTACCAGCCATTTGTATGATCCTTGTGTCAGGATTTCTCGATACATCATATTTTTCAATGTTCTTATCAGACGTTCAACGGCACCAGCTTTTGCAGTGGTGAAAGTGCTGTAATGGTTAATGTTGTATTTGACCATTAACCTATTAAAGGATTTATTATAGAACTCTTTCCCGTTATGAGACTGAATGTTTTTAGGCAATGTTTCCAACTCTTTCAGTATACTCTCCATAGCTTTCGATACATTAGCACCTGTCTTATCCTTCAGTAGACGTGCATATGCCATTTTGGAATAGGAATTAATTGCAATAAGAATGTACTTGAATTGCTTATTTTGTTTTGCGTGAGGAATCATTTCCACCAAGTCAATCTGCAGCAAATCATTCAATCCTTTACTAACGATTTTACGACGTAAGCAGTTCCTCCTAGCAGGTGCATGCAATTCCTTTGCGATAGCTTGCTTAATCATGCTAAAATTTTCGAAGATTTCAACTCTCTTATTATTTCATCGATTTCTGCAGAATGGCTCCTATTTCCAGCCTCTTGTGATGCAATGATTAATCTTAGGCGATTTACCAAAGTATTGGGATTTGACCAGTGAACGTAGTCCCGTTCTCTATTAGGATGATGCTCCTTCCATTCGAGACCAAAACCTACATGTGAACGGAGAAGAGGTTGTATGATCTTATACTTGTAGCCTCAATTTGATTTCACTTTTCCTTGAGTCTTGAATCCGCTTCTATGAGGAAGAGTTTTTCTCATAATGTCAGTATAGGTAACCAAGTCATCCTCTGTGTATGATGACATTTGCTGTATTGTTTTGAAAATCAATTCATAAACACCAGGAGTATCTTCATACATTTCGTCGCCTATTTGCAGACACGTATCCTCAAATAGAACTGCTTTATTCCCTAGCATATAAGTGCCATCTTTAAAGCGAACCCCATATGTACCATCCATGAAATCATTATCTTTTGAGCGAACTTGATTCCAATAAGTCCTCACAGATCAGATGAGTCCTTACTCTCTCGATGGCTGTATTCTTTATTAGTAACTTTCAACATATCATTTAGAGGCTCAGTTACAGGTTGGAGAACTTCAGACATTACCCTCTGAGTCTCAACCTTGGTTCCTTTTAGAGAACGCAATTTTTCTCTGATTGCCTTGGTATGACGAGCTACCGCTTCTTTTAGCCTTGTGCTTTCACTTTTCATCTTTTTTTTTCATTTATATAGTCCCCCTTAACATCTAAGATCATCTCGGGGCCTTTGAATTAGAAATAACTCGTCTGTATTTTTACGTTGGGTTTAAACCATTTTATTTCCTCAAACACGCACACATTCCTCTCACAAGCATTCTTCCAGTTCTTCTGGTTAAAAAAAAAACATTTCCTTGCCCCAGCCGGTAATTGAACCCGGGACCTCCGGGTGAGAAGTCAGCTCGCTGACCACTCGACCACGTAGGCAGTCACTTTCCGTCTTGAAACTGGATGCAAATGACCTTGTTTCAGTCAATTTATAGGCTTGGTTGAGTGATCAATTTAATTGCAGCCAAAAGTTCTATACATAAGATCTTCCCTTCTGAGGCTCCTTTAAAATGGTCAGAAAATCACCTCTCTTATATGGAACTGGATAGGTCTCAACTTTAACATCATTAATTTATATATTGACACTTCTCATCTCTGGAGGTACTCTACGAGTATTTTCAGGATTCAGGAGATCAGTCATGACTATAGTGCACTCTAACAGAGCACCATCTAATGGAAGCGTATAGAATGTGCGGCCTGATGATAGGATGAATGAGCCTTTACCCCTAGGCCAAGTGTGAAGTTGAATGATAACTCTTCCACTCATCCAGGCAACCTGTGTTCTCAAAGCATCGAAAGCCTTTGCAGTGTGTATCGTTGATAACTTTGAACTATCTACGTCTGTTTGCATATCCGTCATTTGATGCTTAATACTTGTAGAGAAAATGTTTAAATCATTCATTCTCTGCAATGACTGATGCAAACTGTCCATACGACTGTGATTATTTTTATTGGAAAGCATTAATGCATCATCATTCTCCTCTATCGTTTTAAGCTTCTCATTATGTATATTCAGCATTCCTGAGATGCTCTCTATTTTATTTTTAAGCTTAAGAGTTAACTCCTCTAGTCTTTAGGGCTGCGTATTATAAACAGTTTCAGATTCCATGAGTCTATGTCCATTATCATCAACACTTTTTAGTTTCTCACTGAGGTCATTCAGTTTCGTTTTTAAACTAAGTTGCTATCTCTTGATAGAGCATAGATTCAAGAGTTAATGTCTTTAGCTGTTTCATTGAATTTGTGAGATCACTAACTGTATTTAGCAATACATTTTTCATTTTGTTCTCAATAGCTTGAATCTTACTGCTTACTTTAGCATAAAAATCATTTGATAATGAGGAGATTGTATATCCAAATTTGTTTATATCTTGACGCGTTTCATTAAATGCAGTTGTCAGCTGATTTAAAATGTATTTTTTATTTACAGCACTGGTGTCAACAACAGGGTCAGCTATCTCTGTAAGCCTTCTATGTTGATATCTCACGTTACCATCGTTGTCTAAGGCAGTGTTTCCCAACCTTTTGAAGTTCACGGCACCCTTGGGAATAACATTAAACACCAGGAGCACCCTTCCTTGAATTAAAAGAAAATTAAGCTTAATATGTTAATTTATTGAAATATTATATAATAATAACGTACACCGTAACATAATACAGTAAACTTTACTACAATCACTGAGTAAAAATACATCAATAAATTTTGTTCGATTAATGATTAATGTGAAATTTGTGATTGATGCTTAGAGCACAGATATGTGATGTCGGGTCTTACAGTTGACAGTGAAACATGCAAATCATCCTCAAGGTTATTCAGTCTATTTCTTGCTTTGCATTTTATTGTCACCATAGCAGAGAAGGCTTGCTCGCATAGATAGGATGTTGAAAAGGGCAAAAGTGCGTTAATTGCTTTCTTCATTAGGTTAGGGTACTCCTCTCTCCGTTGAAGCAAAAAACTAGGCACCGACGCCTACTCTTGGTGAACTTACCTTTGAGTGTGGAATCAGCGCAAAGATCAATAAATTCATCTCGTTCGCAAGCAGTGAAATCTATTTCCTCTGCACTATCTACGAAATCAAATGGTGAGACAACCCAGTCGAGATTCGTAGTGCAAATAGTTGGAAAGTACGCATCTATTGCATCTTGCAATCTTGATAAGTGATCACAAATGCGGTCTTTCAGTTTACCCAGATCTTTATCTCCTGCCACATTAAGAAGAGATGGAAAGTTCGACAAATCTCCTTTTTGAACTGCAGACTTCCAAGAACTAAGTTTTCTTTTAAAACCTTTCATTTTATTGGTTGAGGAGAGTATTGTTTCATGTCGACCCTGCATCGAAACATTCAGTTCATTCAGCCTATGAAAAATATCTGCCAGCTACGACAGTTCAAAACACTAAGAATCACTTAGTAAGAGCTCATGAAATGTGTCTTGATTTTCATCCTTAAAAAAAGTTTTTAGCTGTTCTTTGAGTTCGAGAAATCGGTTCATTACACGACCCCGCGACAACCACCTTACTTCTGTGTGAAGTAACAAAGAGGTATGAGCTGCATCCGTTGCGCGACATAACTTCAAAAATTTTGCACTTTAAAGGTCGAGACTTCATATAGTTCACCATTTTCACAACTTGGTTAAACACTTCAGCAAAATCTTCATTACACGCTTTCACGACTAATGCCTCTCTATGCAGAAAACAGTGCGTTATAATAATGGATGGATTTTCATTGAGAGCTCTGGCAGTAAAACCTTTAATTTTCCCAGACATAGATGGTGCACCATCTGTACATATACCACAACAGTCTTTCCATGAAAGATTATGGTCATTGAGATAGGAATTAATAGAAACGAAAATATCATGACCTGTGGTTGTAGTCTCCAGCGGTCTACAAAACAGAAACTGTTCACTAATATCTTTTTCATCAATATATCTGATAAAACCAAACGCTTCGCCTGTACAATGCAGGATGGACGTATCGGCAAGAAAATGCAGATATTGTGAATGCTGCAAATGGGGCATTCAAAGCCATAGTTACTCTGTCAGTGCTTCTAGGTTTTGCAGATGATCACAAGGAACTCATTCTAAATAGCAAATTTGAATTGGTCTTATTCGAACAAAGGATTCCACCACGAGGGAGCAGAATCGCCAATTTTAAAATTGACAAGAATATAATGGAGGATGCATGTCGTTCGCCTTACCGACTCTGAAAAAATAGACATTCTAAAAGTTGTCAAAGCTGATAAACCTCTGTATCGCATTTCGAACCATGGATCTTCATACTCAGCCCGCAGTTCCTCAGACCAAATAATTCACTTGGAATGTTGCAACAACCTCCAAAGTCGAAAAGCCTCGTTTTGTTATAGTTGAAGCCCAGACTGCAAGATTAATTGATGCTACGAAAGGCTTCAATATTTGATCATTGAAACATTACTAATCTGAAACTTTGCCTCAACAGCGAGTGTTACCCTTATGACATAAGTTTGCATCCCTGTACGAGATGTATCCGAGATTCCAAAACTCATACTATGGGAAGGATAATTATCCCCTCTTGAAGAGAAAAGATTTTCTCCAGTATGCACTACTATTTGTCATCGATTGCTCATATCAGATGTCACTGGAGCCGTAAACAATAGATTAGACATTCAAGCATCTGCTAATATTCCAGTTCAGACAACCCTGTTTTGTCTAATTCTACATGAGGTTTTTACATATAAACCTCTTTTCCATGTTGTTCAGAACGTAATTTTGATGTCCTAACATGAAATAAATAAATAAAAATGTTTATGCATAAAGTATTTTATTCGTTGCATTATACATTTCCATAATCTTCCTTCTCCTACTCCTGCTTCCAGCATAATATGAGGATTTTGATACATGAACATCAAGCAAGCATGTTAAACGTCTTTCAATATATGGTTTGAGTCTTTTAGTTCACTTATTTCACAGCCACTTAGCGTAATATCATGATCGTTTAAACACGTATTAACAAATTTGATTTCATTATTCATGAAAATAATGGCATTGTGTGCATACACCACCTGATCATCATATTCGACACAAGGAAATTTATTTTCTCTGGTATATGTTTCGAACACTGCAATATTTATCTTAATTATACCCCAGTCTGCCTTTGTTATATGTACATAGGATGAATCACTCATTGCGCGTATGAATAGAGAAGGAAGTTCATGATAAAGCCCAATGCTCACAGAATGGGATGGTGAAATTGATATAACCTTCAGCATAACCTCATCAATTTGCTGTGTCTTTTGTTGGAAGTGGCTCTAGGATGAAAACGAGCACATGATTCATCTTTAAGTCTTAGTACAATTAATACACCATTAGAATGCAATTAATACTCCATTAGAATGCAATTCTAATGGTGTATTAATTGTACTAAGACTTAAAGATGAATCTTCTTTATTTCGTATGTATTCTTCTTCTTCCTCTCTGCTTGCCTTGCCTGACCTGCAAGGAAAGAACAAGTAATCTTAGAAGTGAGCATACACACTACTTACATGTATACATCAGCATTCATGTGGACTCTCACACTCACGCACCTGCAACACACAAATGGAAACATATATTAATATTCATCCTGTTGCATGCATCCGCCTCCTGAAATAAAAACAATTGAGTTTAATGTTTTATAGCTAGCAACTAAAAAGCAAGGTGTATACTCACTTCTCTGCTTTAGCAGGCTTCTGGGAAGATCATTTACCATCAACTGATACTTTAGAAGCGCTCTCATCCACTTCATCCACATCTTGTCTACCAGCATCCAGCTCCGATGGAGGCACTGGCTCGCTCACATGATCTCTGCAACATATATAAACGATGCATGACTGCTGCTACATCCAAGTTAACGAACACGATTTTTTTAATATATACTTACGATTTATTTTGCTGATAAATGTTACAGCACTCGGTGCACGGAAATGAGCTTGTAAACTGCTTGTGGCAAGAAGGTTTACTGCATATAGTCGTATGCAACTTCCCATCGCATGACTCCTGATGATAGCCATTATGTGCTCCCACAATTCCAGTCCAATCGTTTCCTCGTCTTCCATTACACTTCACTAGAGATCTAGCTCCTGAGGAACCTGACATCCTCTTATATACACTCAGAGACACATGCTGTCTCACTCTTTTACCCAGCGCTACCTGTAAGTGACTCGCTAGAACATGCTCTCTTGCAAGATAGATCCTGTTTATAACAAACAGGCTCAAAATTGTTGCATTAGTAATTTGTTTTCATACACACACAACCCTCCAGAGACGCGTGCTGTCTCACTCTTTCCGGACGCCAGCTGCTAGCGACTTCCCAGAACCTGCACGTCAGATCAGGTTTCAGCCAGACTCGAACTCGTTGCATTAGTAATTTATTTGACCCCCCCCCCACACACCTACAACCCCGATCTTAAATAGACACACACACCTCACATCACTCATCTCTCTCACACGCTCACATCTCCAAACCCTCAAGCAACAACTCGTCATGGGTAATATTTCTTACCCTAAAACAGATTTTGAGATGCAATTTCAAACGCCCGAAATCGGTTCATTAACTCTTTTTTTTTAAACTCGTGTAATTACTAATTTACCCATTTCATGATTTAGACCACCATGCAACAAAACACATGTCTCCCACCACCCATCTCTCACAAGGTGAAACCACATACACCCAATCTACAAATACTACATACCCCCCTCACCCCAACCGCATCTCGCCCACCCTTAAAATACACACCCCCGGAATCCCGAACACGTGATACTTGATATAAATTACACATTTCGTATTGGACAAAAGCAATCATCATACATTCACCCCTACTCCAACCACCATTCAACCAAATGAACATCAAGGGGGTTGCGGGAATCGAGGGGGGCAGGGATTGTGGGAATCGAACCCATAGACTCTGCTCTAGCTTTTGACCTCGTCTGGATGATCTAGAAAAAACATATTGATACTACTGTCGTTACATGTAAAGCTACTCATACGTAATTTTATGAAATATCATATTTTTACTTTCAGGAGTATGTAGAAAGCACATCTGTCGCCCTCCGTGGTGTAATGGTTACCATGCTAACTTCATATACCTAAGGTTGCGGGTTCAAACCCGGCGGAGGACGATGGATTTTTTCGGGCGTAAAAATCCTTAGCATGGCTTCCTTCGGAAGGGAAGTAAAGCTGTGGGTCCCGTGTCGTAGATTTACGGCACGTAAAAGAGAGCCTGGTAAGAGAGACCTCTGAGCAAAATTAAGCGATATTTCACGCTCAATATAGAATGGGACGCTGAGAACCAAAGCAGTTAAAGAGCGTCCATAAATAACAGGGCATTTCATTTGTAGAAAGCACAAAACTGTAGAGGGTAAAGAGCTCCATCCAAAAATTCAATGTCGAGATTTTACCGCAAATTGTGACTTCACGAAAAATTAATTTTAACTTTCTCTACTATGTGCACAAGTAAGTAGAGAAGGTATTGTATTCCACTTAAATTATATTCCAATATTTCACTGGAAATAGATATTTTGAGATTCCCTAAATCGAAAACCTAAGATTGCAGGTTCAAACCTGGCGGAGGGTTTCTGGGCGCAAATATCCTTAGCATGGCTTCCTTCGGAAGGTAAGTAAAGCCGGTGGCTCCGTGTACTGTTTATGTACATTAAAAGAGCCCCATACCTTAAAAGAAGAGGGTTTCTGGCCAAAATTCCGCTATATCGCGTCCGAAAGTCATGATTTCGTCCTACACTGCCAGCCGAAGGCGACGAGCTGATCTGTCGTCACCATGACGTATAGCGGCGAATTCATAAATTATAAATTCAAATCCGATCAGGGAAACATCATAACGATGCTCTATGCTCCACTAAGGAACTACAGTAAATTAACTAACTTTTGTATATCTACTGTATGCGAGTCTATGAAAGCATAACTGAAAAACAAAAAGTCAGAATACGAAAAGTTCGTATTTATGTTTAGGAACTTTCAAAATTGAGAAACGTAGATTTTCAAGAAAACGCTTAACCCCAGCTACTCTTTGCATTAAACATTTTTCGAAATCTTTTATGGCTGTACGTTTTTAAATTAATACATATAAAATCCTTTGCCTGACTTATAAAAGACATTGATTTTCTGGGAATAGCATGTGAAACCCACTTCAATCGGAAGACAGTTTTTTAATGTTGTATAACTGGCAGTTAGTTAAGTGATGGGCGAAAACTTACTACACAAAAATATAAATATCTCAAAAATATATATTTTATTGCAAATAAATTCTTTGCGACATTTTTAATCAATTTCCGAAATAACTTCATTAATAGTTCGAATTGCTCAATACTTTGCCATTCTTAGAATTGTCGATTTTCACTTGCATGGAAAGAGTATGAAATTTTATGTCAAGCTGGCCTGGGCAGTGTACTGGTCACTGTACACTGTCTGCCTCACATTCAACAAATCGCGAGATCGAATGTCGCTTAGGCTGAGTTACCCGAAAAATGTGTTTTTGGTGTTTTCCCTTATCCTGAAAATACGAACGTTGAGCAACTTTAAGCTTCTGTGTCTAGTGCTGTTCATGATACTCCTGCTGACTCCAGAGTGGTGTATGCCTCTACCACTGCTGATATCAAAGTCATGTCTACCTTAGTCAGCCGATTGAATCCGACATGGATCCATCTCCAATCTCTTCTGCTGCAAGGCCACTGCCTATCCAGCCTGGAACTACAGATCAAGGCAGCTAACTACTATCTAAATGGCGAGACTTCAGTCTTTTTCTGCATCAGCCTCCGATTGTCGATCCACTGTACCCACTGACCATCGATACTCTGCTCCACCTTTGCATGCAACATGTTCGACAGCTCTACCTTGACGTTGCTAAGGAGCGCAGACTACAACACTTCTCAGCTGAGAATACTACTGGTACCTCGTCTGTCTCTGCCCTGCAGGATTTTTTACTCTTTACGGTACATCGTACTCGCATGGATGCCATCTCTTCTTGTCTACTTACACATGAGCGCCATTAGGGGAGCAACAGCCCTTTGACAAAAACCACTACCTCGCCACGTCACCCGACCTCAGTGAACTCCTCCTCCGCCAGGAACCATTGCTGTTGGCAATCGCTACGAAGCACTTAATAAATATCCCAATGAACAAGAACGAACCAAGAGAAAGTGCTCCTCACCGCAATATAGGCCTACTTCGGAGACGATAGAAGCCGTTGAGGATTCTGTAGCTTCCTCCACCGCTTCTGCTTCCATCTAGGGTGAGTCTCCATCTCCAATTTCTCTTAAACATCCTGAAGATGCCAGGAAGCTGATGGCCTCCTTCACCAATGACCAAACAACTAGTTACTCCTTTAAGAACCTTCGTAGCACGGTAGCTTTGTTACCAGCGACAGCCACCGACCACCGCCAACTCCGTCCGCAGATGGAGGAACAGCATATTGAAGGCTCGCCACTGTTTTGCCAGAGGAGCGTTTCCTCCATGTTACTGTTAAAGATGTGCCTTCCTTCGTAACTGAAGATGAGGTGAAAGAGTTACTGCTGCAAAGGGGCTATATTGTGTAGCCCAGTTGAAGACCAGAGGCCCCCGTCCACAGGAAGTGCCACACTTCAGAATTTCTGAAGAAAACAGACACTGTACAAAATAAATATACACATATTATATATATATATATATATATATATATATATATATATATATATATATATAAGGCGACGCACATGTTCTATGCAGTTGTGCGCATAGAATCGTTTACCCGAGGCTACAGCAGTGCACCAACTGCAATTTACACATAATGCATCTGGATACCTCTTACAGCCTGTATCCGCCTTCTGTGGTGAGACCGGCCATAAACGGGCCAATTGTTCAAAACTTGCAATGCCAGTTATAACTGCGGTGATGCACATTCATTTCCTACGCCAAGTGCCCGGTGTGGCAGGAAATCCAATTGGAACTTCTGAGCTCCAAGAATGGTCAAATGTCCGCTACAATGCACGACCGAGGGTGACACACAATGCTGATGTCCCCAGGGAGGACTTTACTGGAGCCCGTTATCCCGGCCTGCCACCCAGGAAACCTATACAATACCCCAACTATGCTGCAGCCGTCTCCTCTGCACCGGGAATGTAGCCTGCCTCCAGTGATGCTGCGTCATCGCTACAGCAGCAATCTGTTACACCACCTCAGAAGCCAATTCAGGCTCTAATCTCAACAGCTGATAGCACCTTAATCCCTTCAGCTCCACCCCTTATCCAGCAGGGACCACTGAAATTACAGTCTGCAAAGCAGACAATCTTTCTCGCTAGAAGCTAAACAACACCAGCTCAGCATCGGTTGGACATCCTCTGGCAACCTCCTAACCAGCAACAGAAAAATCTGTCACCCATACGGACACAGTCGCTCTCTGAACATCCCTCCTTAATCTCTGTCTTTCCAGACGATTCCTTTCTGAGCATCATGGTTCAAATATCTCTTCCACTCCAACCCAAATGTGCAGCCTTCCTAGCTACCGTGTTACATGCCAGACAAACTCATATCTACCCTACACCATCTTCGTTCATGCGTCCTTCACTTCATGATCCATTATGGCTAGGGCTGGCAATATAACATCTCCACTCTCTCAAGGTCTGCTGCTGGAATACTAATGCTCTTCGGAGGCAGCTCAAGGTGAACGCAAACTTTGTTGCTGTAAAGGGACTTCGTCTTCTACTCGTACAAGAGACGCACCTGTTGCCCTCGGACAAGGCTGCAATTCCTAGGATGCTCTCTTACCGGTCTAGCAGAGCCGACGGATATGGTGGTATAACCATTTATGTCAATCGTAGCATCCAACACCATCAACTCCACATTACTCCACGCAAAATATGGAGGTTACAGGAGTCCAGGTGGATACTGACAGTTTATGTCCCTCCCAGTAAACCTATTGTTTACAGTGAACTGGATTTCTTGTTCACAGCGAACACTACCTCCATTGCCATGGGGGATTTTAATGCCAAGAGCCCGGCTTGGTACTCCACCACACTGTCTTGCCAAGGAGCTACATTGGAACGCTACCTACTGTCAAATAACATAGTAGTACTTTCTCCGTCCTCCCCAACCATCTCTCATGGTGATCGTCGCCCTCCGGACTGGCTGGATATTGCTCTGGTCAAGAACATCCGATTTCATCCCAAGTTATTCACCCTTACTGAACTTTCTTCTGACCACTACCCTGTCCTACTTTTGTTCCATACTCACCTTACTTTCAAGTCATGGAGCTCACGCCTAGTCGTCGGCGCACCAGCTGGCCAGAGAACAAAAAGATCATGCAAATATGTCAGCACTGCTACAGTCCTGTACCACCATATAAGAAGCTGAAGCTCTGATCATCCTCATCACCACTTCCATTACCGCGGCAATGAAGATGGCCACACCTCCTGCATGACGACAGCACCCAGATGAAGATGGGCACACCTCCTGCAAGACGACAGCACTCAGCCACGCGGAGACTGCCGCAGTACCTCCGTGACCCGGTGGCAAAAATAAGGCACGCTGTCGAGCCCAACACACTGGCACATCTAAAGAACGGGGCGAGTTTAATCGGCTGCGACGCCTTTTAAAGCTAGAACTGGTGGACTATGACAACGAGGAATGGGAACGCCGGGATTCATCCCTTGATTCCGAGGAATGTCGCTTTGGCGTATGTCTAAGGCCGTTCTTCGTCTTCCATATCAAGAGAAGCCCCTGTGTCTGGGTGGTTGTACTTCTCAATTCACCAGAGAAAAAGCGGATATGATGGCGGGTTTTTGGAGGATGTCTTCCATCCTGCGGATACCTGTAACATCGACCACGCACATCAAGTTGATATAGGTGTCCAGCAATTTCTAAACCGACCATATGAGCTGGAAGATATGCCACTTACGACTGTCGCGGAATTACGTGACCTTCTGCTCGAGGTGCGCCCGTTCAAGACTACTTGGTTTTGACAATATTCCCTATGCGGCGCTGCAGACCCTCCCTCCTGAGTGGATGCAATTGGTGGTACACCTCTTCAATGGTCTGTTTCAACTGGTATATTTTCCATCATCATGGAAACATGCAAAAACTTTTACCTTACCAAAGCCGGGAAAGGATTCCTCCCGTCCTGATGGTCACCGACCCATTAGCTTGCTACCAACTATCAATAAGGTCTCTGAAAAAGTGGTGCAGCTTAGGCTTCAATACTACTTGGAGACAACATCCTACGTCCGAAGGAATTCGGCTTCCGCCGCAAACACTCCACTATCCATCAACTACTTCAGATGGTGAACTCCATAATTACTGGTTTTAATAATAGACACACATCTCTAAGGTTTTCGATTCTGCTACGCCTCATTCATCTCCATATACCACCTTACCTCCTTCATCTTCTGCGTTCCTACCTTCATCACCGTACCTTCTCTGTCTCTAAAGAAGATGTTATTTCTACTACTCACACCATTTATGCTGTTCACTAATATCTTTTTCATCAATATATCTGATAAAACCAAGGAGTTGCGGTTTGTCACCAATATCGAGACTCTCATCTACTTGCAAAGCAAATGTTCTATAAGTTTTTATTTTCTCCGTGACTTGTTCGTTGATATTGCATGACATTTCAGATATCCTGCGGCTGATTGTGTTGTTGGACAGAGGAACTTTCGAAATTTGATTAGCTGCTCCTTCGCCAAGTATTGTTGAAACTATAACTTGATATGCAGGGTCAATGGTTTCCTTTCCAAGAGTATGAGGTTTCTTTTTTTAGCTATCAGTTCTACTACTTTAAATGAGGCTTCAAGAGCAGTATCACCTATGGTAATTCTCTTTACCATTCGCACAGCTGTTTTCTTCTCCCCTTCTAATATATGTGAAAAATACATTACACTTTTCTGTGTCACACTAGGATGCTTTGTTGTAAGATGCCGCTTCAGTTTGCTAGGTACCATGGCCTCGTTGCTAAGTGTTTCGCCACAAACTAAACACACATGGATAGGGCTTTCCTTGTTGTTATTCCACTTAAATCCATACGCTAAGTAACGGTCCTGGTATGTTCTTTTCTTTCGTTTGTCCTCTTTATGTGGTGAATTCGACGGTCCGGGAGAAACTGTAAGATTTGGCTTCTTAAAGCAAGCAGTAGGAGCCGACTGTTCACTTTCACTGTCCTGGCGTTTACGTTTAACAATGAACTTATCCATAGCTAAACACTGTGAATCAACGTGAGGAAGACAACTGAAAGCGCCAAGCGGCTTACACTTTTATTTATTCATCTGTCGAAGTCTCGGGAATATTCGTGAGGAAGCGAGTAGTCTCGGGAATGTTCGGCAGGGTATACCTGTAATGCCATCTGTGGGATACTAGTATAACTGAATTATTGAAATGAATCGACCACTATCACCATCTGTCGTGCATGAGAGTAATTGATTTGACTTATTTTATTTCAAGACCTTACAAGACTTAAGGCTTCAGTAGAAGGTATTTTTTTTTTGTTTATCTCAATATCTCGCGGCACCCCTTAGCCAACCACATGGCACCCTTGGGGTGCCGGGGCACACCGGCTGGGAACCGTTGGTCTAAGGGCTGAGTCCTAGAATTGACGTATTCGACGATAAACTTTCTATTTGGCTCATCATGGTCATGAATTGAATCTAATAATATTTTTAATCGATGTTTTCCAATCACAATGTTACCATCAGGATCTCTGTCCAAAATATATTTGGCTATCACGTTATCAAGCCTTGACTTAAGGTTCCCTCTAAGAGTAACCTCAACTTCGCCAGTATATTGACGTGAAAATGCTTGCAAGCGTTTCTCACTGTTTGTCGTAATTTTATCAACATAGCTTTAGTGGTCGCATCATTCCCTTATTCAGGGTCATGAACATTGCACAATCTCTTATTGCTGAATTCATAGTTTCCCTTACCATCCTTATTGGTAATATAACGATTAATAATTCTGCTGGAGGATCGCAGCTTCTGCGCTCCGAACCTATCTACACTCATGGCTAACCTCAACTGCTTGATAATGTCACTTTTCCACCTTGATGTATGTATCGAGTCCGTTTCTGTAGCGCCCATTGTTCAATAGATATTCGGAAATTATAACAACAAACTGTCTGCCTGCATCACTTTCACATACATTCCTACACAAATCTTTAAATTCATTGAAAATCATGTCTGTATTCACATAATCCTCATATACATGACTTGGGTTTAAACTATCCTGTCTAAAGAGTACAATCATGATTGAATTTTCTTTGGCGTCTAATGGTTACAATACATCATCTCCTTTTTCAAATGTATGCAAGCCTATATCAGGGATGTATTTAAGAACTTTGAAAATATATTGATATTTAGATTGATGAAGAGACTTTGAATAAATATATAGCTTTTCATATATAAATCCATTCTCGTGAAGTAGCAGATTGAGTAATATATTTGTTTTTCCTGCATTTGAGCTACCTAAAATCAATGCTCTCACATTGCTAGGAAAGAGATAGCCATGTCGATGGTTTCTCACATCACCTTCAAAATCTAATATCTGAATAGGTAGCGCGCACTGTTGCTTCTCGAGCTCCATCGTAGCAACTAAATGTATAAATATACTATGTATCTACATATAAGATCTAGTGGACAATGAAGTGTAGGAGAGGAAGGAAGTCCTGCAATAGAGACTCCGGCATACTTAATTCGATAATTAATTCGCTTCCCTTTGAACCTCATTTGCCTGGCTACAGATATTGTGGACCTGGCACAAAGCTACGGAAACGATCGCAGAGGGGAGATCCTGGCATAAATCTTCTTGACCAAGCTTGTAATGATCACATTGCTTACGCTACCAATAAAGACGTTGCTTCAAGGAATACAGCTGACAGAGTTCTTGCAGAGAAAGCTTGGAATTGTGTCCAATCAGGTGACGCCGATTGGAAAGAGAGACTTGTTGCGAGACTTGTAACCGCCATCATGAAGTGGAAGATTGCTTTGGGGGCAGGAAAGAGGAAGTAGAGAAAGACGAAGCGAGGAGGCTTTTTACCGCTGATTCCTATAATTGCTGCTTCAGGTGCTGCTGCTGGAGGAGCAGCCGAGATAACCACAACAATGAATAAGAAGAAGGCAGCTGATAAAAAACTTGCTGAGATGACTCGACATAACAGGGAGATGAAGTCTAAAGGCAAGGATATTGGGAGCAGGAAGATGAAGAACAAGAAGAAGAGGAGGACTACTTTTCGAACTGGTCTGGGTGCAATGCTAACCTCTTTAAATAAAATTGGAGCTATAGGTAAAGGTTCAAAAAAACTCAGGAAACGGACTCTACTTATACCGCAGAAAGCTCTAAGCAATTTTGATATTGAAAGTTATGCTAAACGTTTAAAATACCTTACTTTAGGGATGTATATGTGATCGAAGCCATTACGGAAAGAGAGGATGGTAGTGAATATTGACGCTTCAGAGAACGAAGGAACACATTGGGTTGCCATCTGGAAAGAGAATGATATTGCATTTTATTTCGATAGTTTTGGAGACCTGGAGCCTCCTCCAGAGATTGAAACTTATCTCGGTGGTGTTAGGATTCTGTATAATGTGCAAAAGGTTGTGCAAAAGGTATCAGAATTTTAAAACTGTCATTTGTGGTTATCACTGCCTTCAATTTCTCTTATAAAACAGTCTGTTGCTGAGAGCCGTCATTCAAAATGAGTTATACACTCGCCGTGAGCGGAACTGAGACAAGCATTTCTTCATTCTTAAATCCTCCGCTATAACTTGATCCTGCAGGACATTATGAGATTGCCTTATTACATTTTGAAACATTCTACTTTATTCCAAACGTTGATGCAAACAACAATCTATTTCATCATATTACCAATAATGTCTCGAGAGTAATCGAAATACCTCATGAAACATATGATATTGCTGATATCAATTCGATTATTAAGGAGAAACTTGGATGAGGTATTCTTCATTCGCCCAAATAAAAATACAATGAAGGCTGAGATTAAATGTCCATATACCATCGATTTTTCAGAGATCTGTTGGCTCACTTCTAGGATTTTATGAAGATAGAATTCTCAAAGCTGGTGAATTGAATGAATCTAACAATCTTATGAACATATTTAAAGTGAGCATAATTCGAATCGAGTGCAGTATTACAACAGGGTCTTTCATTGTGGTAAAAGCGGGAATTCGCTGTATGAGTTTTTTTCCATCTGTGCCACCAGGACATCACATATCGCAAGAGTCATTGAATCCCATATATTTACCTGTCATATCTACAGAACTGATTGATCATATCTCTTTTCGGGTAATTGATCAGAACGGTAAACTCATTGACCTTAGGAACGAGGTTATAACTATTCGACTACACATTCGTCGCAAAGGGAATTAATTTTAGATCGCATCGTCGATGCTTTAATAGATCGTCTCTCTGTAGATGGGCTCATACTCCTTCACAGACCTTCGTCGTGTTAACATCAGTTAATCGAAGATTCCTTGAGAGATTAGGATATAGAGTGCTATAATGGATATCTTGAATGTTACTGAAGTACTAGTCTTCGATGACAAGATTGCTAAACAAGAGGAGCATGTATTTCTGCTCTACAACACATCAGCGCTAGACGCCAACGATGAGATTAGAAGTCCATGTCAAGCTGAAGATTTATACACTCTACCTAGCAGAAGTTATATTTACATGGAGGGATCTCTCACCAAGGTTAATGGATCGCCAACAACTGCAAAACTCACCAATAATGCATTTTCATTCATGCTTGATGAGATTCGTTTGGATCTGAATGGGTGCACTATTGACAGAACTAGAAATCCTGGAATCTCAACAACGATGCGCAACTTTCCAAACCTCAATCCAATGGAAACGCTTCGCCTGTACAATGCAGGATGGACGTATCGGCAAGAAAATGCAGATATTGTGAATGCTGCAAATGGGGCATTCAAAGCCATAGTTCCTCTGTCAGTGCTTCTAGGTTTTGCAGATGATCACAAGGAACTCATTCTAAATAGCAAATTTATGCGTGCCTTAGGCCCCCTACTTTTCCTTATTTACATTAATACACCACCCTCTCACCCTGGCTGCCAGCTCTTCCAATTTGCTGACGATATTGCTACAGCCTCCGCCTCTACCCAGCCCAAAGAATCCAACACTATACCAATGTACTCACCACATGGCGCTTAAAGATCGAAAACTTCCAGATGAACTTCCGCACCTGCAACTAGCCGATGATAATGTTGCCTGGGAGTTTCAAGCCAAGTACTTCTGCGTGTTAATGGACTATAAATTAACCTCATCTCATATTGAAGAACTGTCCTAAAGAATTAGTCGCTGAATGGCAATATTATATACATTGCATTCACGAAAGTCGTCTTTGTTCATAACAAAATGTTATTGTACAAATGAGCTATGGATGTCAACTTCGGGGCATTGCCGCTAAATCCCACATTTCCCTTCTTCAAATACTGAAAAATAAATGTCTTCGTATTGCAATAAATGCCGACTGGTACATCCCCAACCAAGACATCCATCGTGATCTCTCCTTCCCCTTATTGTCAGATTATAACATTACTCTTTCCCAGAACATTTATAGCACCCTTCCAAACAGCGTCAACGCCCTCATTCGCGGCCTCGGGCAGTATGGCCTCGACCCCGGAGAAAGTTACGAGCGTCCCAGACTTTTCCTTGGTCAATAGTGGTCAATTAAGAGACCATCTCTTAAATATATATATATGTGTGTGTGTGTGTGTTAAAAAAAGAAAAAGAAAAAATAAAATAAAAAATAATACAAAATACAAAAACAAAACAATAAAAAAAACAAAAAAGACAAGAAATATATATACAAACAATATATACAAAAAAGATAAATAAAAGTTAAAAAAGAATAAAAGATACTCACTCCTCTCCACTGTCGTTCCACCCTCTTTCCACCGTCCTTTTACTTTACCCACTATCATCCTACCAGTAAAAGACGACAGTTCTAGAATGGTTTTCGTCCTGGGACATCATCGGCATGCCGGTGGCATTCGCCCTCAGTGACTCTGTGCTGGCGAAACCACTGGAAATGACTAAAAACTACAAAAGAATATTAATAAATTACTTTATACATCAGCCTATACCTAACGTAATAGCGAGAGTGCTGCTTTCGTACGCATACTTTGGTGAAAGTAATGGAAGTTACTAAAAGCAAATCCACGAAAATCGGTTCACACGCACCCTAACGTAAGCTAAGCGAGCGCTTGCGAGCATGCTTTGATAAATGCAGTATAAAATTACTAAAATCAACGTACAAGAATATCAGTTTACTTACACGAACACACACACATACACTAAACTAGAGCTAACCGAGCGGACGCTCGCTTCGCTCGCATGCTTTTTTTAGAAGTGCTAGAAATAAAACAAATTACAATTTTACACACACACACTAACCTACACCTAACGAAACCAGTGGAAATTACTAAAACTTGCACGAAAATCTTTTACACATAGGTATATACTACTATAATCAGCTCATTTAAACAATGTGCAAATAAAAACCAACACCAGAGAACTTCTATAAGTAATTCTGGAAGCAAAGCATTATTGCTTAAAGTGGCATCGGTAATCCACAGCATTGCTATAGAACCACATTTCTTTCTCTGTGCTTAAAAATGTACAATATCTCAAAGGCCTTATGAATATACTTATTTATATATATAAATAAAAGAAAGCCGTGTTAGTTACACTATTTATAACTGAAGAACAGCTGAAACCGATTTGGCTGAAAATCGGTGGGGAGGTAGCTTAGAACCAGGAGACGGACATAGTATACTTTTTTTTTTTTTAGGACGCGCCGTGGCCGAGTGGTTAGACCACTCGGCTCTCACCTAGACGGCCTGGGTTCCATCCCAAGCAACCGCATGTGAGATTTGTGGTGAACAAAACGGCGCTGGGGCGGTTTGCCCCGCCATCTCATTCCACGGGTGTTCCATCATCATTCATGTATCATCAATGTCACCCCTGAAGTAGTTAAATTGGGTGTTAAACACTACCAAAAACAAAGGATACTTTTTATCCCGTTTCCGTGGGACATGACATAAAACTTTGTATAACAAATCGCAACAGACAGAAGAACGAAAAATTTATTAGTCAAAACATCAGTCTAGCCGTTCATTTGCTAAAAATTACATTATAAAACGCAACTGACACGGAATAACAAATCGCATCTGACAGCTAAATGTCTATGGTTAAGTATGGTTGAAAATTTGACAGTTAGAAATTTTGAACTTCACCGGTTGATGTGTTTGTTTCAAGTTTCTATTAGCTTATTGTGCTGATGATATCATTAACAATGTCACGACCAAGACGATTGAATCTTTCCCGACAAAGCCTTAATGCAACTGAGATTCGAAACATTGAGAATGAAAGGACTGTAGAAGAACAAGAAAGTGCACGTGAGGAGCGCCGCGTTAGTCTGGCTCGACTTCGTGCTTCTCAATCACAAGAGCAAAGCGAGGCAGCCCGTGAAACGGCTCGGTTAACAATGCGAAATCGTCGAGCAAACCACAGAGATCATCAACTAGATAATTTTCGACGCACAAGAAGAAATTTATCAAGTACTGATTTGAATCAAGCAGCTTTTCGATACGATTGCAGCACTGATTACTGCTTGCATACTAGCTCAATTCTATTTACTGTGAAACAAATGAAGATGAGGCCACCAACTATCCAATTGAATTTTTAAACTCCTTGGATGTGCCTGGCTTACCACCGCACAATTTACGACTAAAGGTTGGCTCTGTAGTAATCATGCTTCGAAACATAAACCAACCAAAACTGTGCAACGGAACGCGTTTGGTGGCAAGTAAATTGAACAATGTGATTTACGCGACGATACTCAAAGGAAAATTCGAAGGTGAGGAAGTTCTCATTACGAGGATCCTGATGATACCAACTGATTGGCCGTTTGAGTTTAAACGACTTCAATTTCCGATCCACCTTGCATTCACCATGACCATTAACAAATCACAAGGTCAATCCTTGAAAGTTTGTGGTCTGAATCTAGAAAATCCATGTTTTTCCCATGGTCATTTATATGTGGCATGTTCACGGGTCGGAAGACCATCTGAGTTATTTGTTCTTACACCTGATAATAAAACAAGAAATGTCTATCACAAGGTACTGCAATGAAGAGTGCAACCCATGCACTAAAATTAATGGCCAATAAAGATTTCATTAAAATACTTTATTTTTTATTTGTATTTATTATTCTAATAAAAAGTTGAACTTAATAAAATCCAAAATCTGCTCATTTATTGCCTCGAAGGCGGAACAAAGTTCGCCGGGTCAGCTAGTATGTCAATATATACGACAGCTTGTCATCTCGTGGTATTATTATTTTCTCTACACGTACTGTGTACATGTGTATAAAGAAGGTATTCCACCCAAAAATTCGATACCGAGATTTCACTGGAAATACATGTTTTGGTTCCGCCTGAATCCAAAAGGTCCGAGTGTGTGTGTCTGTGGACAGCATAGCTCAAAAACAGAAAGACCGTTAAGTACCAAACTTGGTATTTAAGTTTGGTATCTTCCAAGGAGGATTTTCAAGAATCCCCCCCACCTCCAACTACCCTTTACTTGGAACTTTTTTCGAAAATTTTGATTAAAATATCGTATATTAAAGATATTTACCCCACAAATAAAATGTATGTCTTGAATTTTCTGGGAATAGCCTCTGAAGAGTAGTTTATTCTGGATGAATTTTACGGAATTTTGAATAACTACTAAACCGTAAGAGATGGACAAAATCTTACCCCACAAAAATTGTTGAGCACATTAAAACACGCAATTTATGCAATATACATTTTTTCGTGGAGTTGGTCGTTTTTTAAGTATCCCTTTTTTTTTTTTTCTTTTTTTTCAGCCTTGTAAAAGTTATACTTTTCTCATACAAATTTTGTCAACTCTGTCCGTCGATGGATCTTTTCGGGTGTAAAAATCCTTAGCATGGCTTTCTTCGGAAGGTAAGTAAAGCCGTTGGTCCCGTGTCGTAGATTTGGCACGTTAAAGAACCTCAAGACTGATAGAGAGGCCTTTGAGCAAAATTAAGCGATATTTCACGCCCAATTTAAAATGGGACGCTAAGAACCACAGTAGTTAAAGAGGGTCCATAAATAACACGCCATTTACATTTTCTATACAAACCAAGGAACTTCAGTCACATAGCAACCTACTTTTTACTATCACTTTAACCTATGGTACTCTCTTATTTCGCTTCTACTCACAAAGAAGCAAGTAATAAGACTATTTCTATTATTTTTTTCTCGATTAACATGAAGTAAATAGATGCATAAGTTTTTTAACAATAATTTGTTGCAGAGATGTAGAGAAAGTCATGTGAATGGAACACATCAGATTTTTTTTTTATTAATGTTGCCAGTCACCGCCATAATGAATCATAGAGATGGAAACAACTAAAACCATGTAAACAACCACATGGCCGAATGATATACTACGAAATCTGGATCGCCAAAGGAATAAAGATCCCTACTTTAGTTACA
This sequence comes from Hymenopus coronatus, assembly GCA_030762935.1. Classification (NCBI taxonomy): domain Eukaryota; kingdom Metazoa; phylum Arthropoda; class Insecta; order Mantodea; family Hymenopodidae; genus Hymenopus; species Hymenopus coronatus. Next base: position 26,856,419 of record CM060896.1, on the reverse strand, counting down.
TTATATTATAATAGTTACCTAATTGAGATTGATAATTGATACCTAAATACACACACACATTTCTGCTTTCAACAATTGCACTACTAGTGTGATTCTAAATGCTTTCACATAATCTTGAGCACTGTGTCTTGTAATTCATTCATCTTAAATCTAGAGTTAGTTTTGAATATATGTGTATCTTGTGTATTATATTTATATGACTCGTTTAATACTTTGTGAAATACAATTAATGCAGGTACAGGCACCGCGTCCATCCGAGTACGCGATATCAACGATATGCCTCCTCAGTTCACCAAGGAAGAATGGTTCACAGAGGTCGATGAGACAGGTGGCAACACTCCACACGATGCTCCAATACTCACAGTGACTGTTCATGATGAGGATGAAATCAACACCTTCCAATACAAGGTAAAACATTTTTGTAACTGGCAAATAGATTTCAGCTTTCTGTATGATGTATATTCAGAAAAAATGTATTCTATAATTAAACCAGATGACAAAGAAATATGTACTTCGATGTACATCCGCAAATTTATTCCGGAAGACACCATCTTCGCAATCTTCCTCTATTCTCTGTATTTGTGAAAAAAACATTGCTACCTTACTCAGTAACTTGCCGTATGATGTGGTGCAACGGCAATGTGTCCCGGGTTCGATCTCGGCGACGCCCACTCTTACTCATGCGTTTTTTTGTAGTTTTCTCGGGGTCGCCAGGCTAACGTTAGAGTGGTTTCTCATCTACTGGGATTTGCTTTCCATCATTTCCCTTTCATTCCGTGGTGTGGGTAGATGGCGCGAAAGCATCATCAATGGAAAGATTACTACTCCCCGTGAACTCTAGGGCACTACCAAGTCGACGGGTCTCTGGCAGCCCGACAGTGGGACAGATCATTGGACTTGCAAACGTTAGGGATTTCCGCGCGTCTCTGTTGACCTGTCTGCCTATGGCCTCCTATAGAAATTTCACCTCATCCCATCCTTCTGGAGGGTTTTAACTATAATAGATTTGCAGAGATCACTTGCGCGAGCTGCACCCCCCCCCCCCTCTTCGTTGTCTATTCTTTTACTCTTTTTACTTAGTAAATTGCTCACCCTCCATCCCGCTTACCACACACCAAAGATTATAATATATGTTTACTTGCCCTTAATTGATTTAACAGCTCTTTCTGGTAATATAGTGTATTTCTAATTCATTATTAATTTAAGGTGGCGTGGATATGATAATAGAGAAGGTGATGGTGAATATAATTATAGTATTAATAATAATAATAATAATAATATATAATATATAATATACTCCTATCAAAATTATTGTATAATAATTTTCGATTATAGATTAAATATATGACAATTAACAGAATTGAAATTGTATATTATTATGATTATTACTATTGTTGTTGCTATTATTATATAATTTATTTTACCTAGAGTAGAATATTTGTTAAATTATTTCCCCAAAGAGATTATAAATTGGTCAAATACAATATTTTTATTGTAACTATTAGATAATAAAGGTTAATAAACATAATTTTCTGACTGTTATTTAAGAACATAAATATTTAATGAATCACACCATAAAGCAGAATCGTTTGCCATGAAGGACCTGGATTTTAATGCTCCTTATTATTTTCACCATTTACCAGCAGCCGAAATATAAACTACACATACACTTCCGTCGACACATCCACAAACAGGTACGAACCGAAAAGTGATAAAAGGGTGTATAACTGCTGCATCTGGCAGCCGCATTTGTTGAAGCCAGGTGGTGTTGGTATTAAAACATATTTTGTTAGGTGTCTATAAGGTCCACTGTTGAATGGAGAAGGTCATGTCACTTCTCCTAGGTAAAAAGGCTGTTATGTTCCGTCCAGAATTATATACAGGTACAATACTATTTTAAAATGAGGGACTTGTCGTACTGGACTGGTGGCGATTAAGGTTTCAGAAATTCACTCCAGTCCAGTTTCCATGTTTTTGGAAACATGAGCAGCGAATTGTGCTTGTTCTGTGTTAACTGTTAATAAGGTATACACCAAAAAGGAGACGTCGGCCTCCGTGGTGTAATGGTTACCATGCTAGGTCGCGAGTTCAAACCCGGAGGAGGACGATGGATTTTTTTGGGCGTAAAAATCCTTAGCATGGCTTCCTTCAGAAGGGAAGTTCGTTGGTCCCGTGTTGTAGATTTATAGCACATAAAAAAAAAATCAAGCCTAATAGAGAGGCCTCAGAGCAAAATTAAACGGTCTTTCACGCCCAATATAGAATGGGACGCTAAGAACCACTGTAGTTAAACAGCGTCCATAAATAACACACCAAAAAGGATACATTTTAAATGTGCCCGTAATTATGTGTGGAAACCATAAAAGGTAAATTCATGCTTCGTGGGTTTCATTTAGTAAAAGAGCCCTTTAATCGGTTAATTATCTGAGAGCAAACATGTATGACTTATATTGGCAATTTAATTATCTGAAAAATTCCATCGCAAGAGGTTCAATTTTATGTGTATTCATTTGTGCTTGTATTTACACACAAACAGATTTTTCCATTAATTTCGCTTGCCGTAAATAGCAATGAATTCATGGCTGAAAGCTACGTAATAAATTTGCAAACTAATAATGTGACTACTGACAGCACTGTACTGCATATTGAGACTGCCTTACCCTAATTTATGAAAGAAAAATCTGATGTATACCATTCACATGACTTTCTCCATATCCCTGCAATAAATAATTCTTAAAAAACTTATACTTCTATTTACTTTATGCTAATCAGAAAAAATTAGCAGAAATAGTCTTATTACTCGCTTCCTTGTAAGTAGAAGCGAAATAAGGGACAACCTGGGTTAAAGTGATAGTCAAAAGCTGGTTTCTATGTCAATGAAGTTCCTTTGTTTATATGGATAGGAGTTGACAAGTTCCTGTATGAGAAAAGTATACGTTTTTCATAGCAGAAACCAAAAATAAGGAATGTCACAAAAACGACGAACTCCACGAAAAAATGTATATAACATAAATTGTGTGTTTTAAAGTGCTCTACATATTTTGTGAAGTAAGTTTTTTTCCATATCTTACGGTTTAGCAGTCATTCAAAATTTAGTAAAATTGATCCAGAATAAACTACTCTTCAGAGGCTATTCGCAGAAAATTCAAGATATACATTTCATTTGTCAGGTAAATATGTTTAATATTCGAAATTTTAATTAAAATCGTTGGAGCCATTTTTGAGAAAATCAAAATTTTCGAAAAAAGTTCCATGTAAAGGGTAGATGGGGGTGGGGGGATTTTTCTCAAAATTTTCGTGTCGCATCCCTGGAAGATACTAAACTTAAATACCAAGTTTGGTATTTTACCGACTTTTCGTTTTTGAGTATCGTGTTCACAGACACACGGACAAACACACACATACACACACACACGGACCTTTTTGTGAAAATGCTTTTTTGGATATTGGAGACCCTAAAACATATATTTCCGGTGAAATCTCGGTATCGAATTTTTGGTGGAGTGCAATACATTCTCTATACACTATGTACATAGTGCGTATGGAGAAAGTAAAAAATCTGATGTGTAGCCATTCACATGACTTTCTCCATATCCCTGCAACAAATAATTCTTAAAAAGCTTATACTTCTATTTACTTTATGCTAATCAGAAAAAAATAGCAGAAATAGTCTTATTACTCGCATCCTTGTAAGTAGAAGCGAATTAAGGGATAACCGTGGGTTAAAGTGATAGTCAAAAGCGGGTTGCTATGTCAATGAAGTTCCTTTGTTTATATGGATAGGAGTTGACAAGTTCCAGTATGAGAAAAGTATAGTTTTTCATAGCAGAAACCAAAAATAAGGAATGTCACAAAAACGACGAACTCCACGAAAAACATGTATATAACATGAATTGTGTGTTTTAATGTGCTCTACATTTTTTGTGTAGTATGCTTTGTCCATCTCTTACGGTTTAGCAGTTATTCAAAATTTAGTAAAATTGATCCAGAATAAACCACTCTTCAGAGGCTATTCCCAGAAAATTCAAGATATGCATTTCATTTGTCGGGTAAATATGTTTAATATCAGAAATTTTAATCAAAATCGTTAGAGCCATATTTTAAAAAATCAAAATTTTCGAAAAAAGTTCCATGTAAAGGATAGTTGGGGGTGGGGGGATTTTTCTCAGAATCTTCGTGTCGCATCCCTGAAAGATACTAAACTTAAATACCAAGTTTGGTATTTTACCGACTTTTCGTTTTTGAGTTATCGTGTTCACAGACACACGGACCTTTTTGTGAAAATGCTTTTTTTGGATATTGGGGACCCTAAAACATATATTTCCGGTGAAATCTCGGTATTGAATTTTTGGTGGAGTGCAATACTTTCTCTATACCAGTGTTTCCCAATCTTTTGAAGTTCACGGCACCCTTGGGAATAACATTAAACACCAGGGGCACCCTTCCTTGAGTTAAAAGAAAATTAAGCTTAATATGTTAATTTATTGAAATATTATATAATAATAACGTACACCGTAACATAATACAGTAAACTTTACTACAATCACTGAGTAAAAATACATCAATAAATTTTGTTCGATTAATGATTAATGTGAAATTTGTGATTGATGCTTAGAGCACAGATATGTGATGTCGGGTCTTACAGTTGACAGTGAAACACGCAAATCATCCTCAAGGTTATTCAGTCTATTTCTTGCTTTGCATTTTATTGTCACCGTAGCAGAGAAGGCTTGCTCGCATAGATAGGATGTTGAAAAGGGCAAAAGTGCGTTAATTGCTTTCTTCATTAGGTTAGGGTACTCCTCTCTCCGTTGAAGCCAAAAACTAGCCACCGACGCCTCACTCTTGGTGAACTTACCTTTGAGTGTGGAATCAGCGCAAAGATCAATAAATTCATCTCGTTCGCAAGCAGTGAAATCTATTTCCTCTGCACTATCTACGAAATCATATGGTGAGACAACCCAGTCGAGATTCGTAGTGCAAATAGTTGGAAAGTACGCATCTATTGCATCTTGCAATCTTGATAAGTGATCACAAATGCGGTCTTTCAGTTTACCCAGATCTTTATCTCCTGCCACATTAAGAAGAGATGGAAAGTTCGACAAATCTCCTGTTTGAACTGCAGACTTCCAAGAACTAAGTTTTCTTTTAAAACCTTTCATTTTATTGGTTGAGGAGATTATTGTTTCATGTCGACCCTGCATCGAAACATTCAGTTCATTCAGCTTATGAAAAATATCTGCCAGATACGACAGTTCAAAACACCAAGAATCACTTAGTAAGAGCTCATGAAATGTGTCTTGATTTTCATCCTTAAAAAAGTTTTTAGCTGTTCTTTGAGTTCGAGAAACCGGTTCAATACACGACCCCGCGACAAACAGCTTACTTCTGTGTGAAGTAACAAAGAGGTATGAGCTGCATTTGTTGCGCGACATAACTGTTCAAAAATTCTGCACTTTAAAGGTCGAGACTTCATATAGTTCACCATTTTCACAACTTGGTTAAACACTTCAGCAAAATCTTCATTACACGCTTTCACGACTAATGCCTCTCTATGCAGAAAACAGTGAGTTATAATAATGGATGGATTTTCATTGAGAGTTCTGGCAGTAAAACCTTTAATTTTCCCAGACATAGATGGTGCACCATCTGTACATATACCACAACAGTCTTTCCATGAAAGATCATGGTCATTGAGATAGGAATTAATAGAAACGAAAATATCATGACCTGTGGTTGTAGTCTCCAGCGGTCTACAGAACAGAAACTGTTCACTAATATCTTTTTCATCAATATATCTGATAAAACCAAGGAGTTGCGGTTTGTCACCAATATCGAGACTTTCATCTACTTGCAAAGCAACTGTTCTCCGTGACTTGTTCGTTGATATTGCATGACATTCCAGATATCCTGCGGCTGATTGTGTTGTTGGACAGAGGAACTTTCGAAATTTGATTAGCTGCTCCTTCGCCAAGTATTGTTGAAACTATAACTTGACATGCAGGGTCAATGATTTCCTCTCCAAGAGTATGAGGTTTCTTTTTTTTTAGCTATCAGTTCTACTACTTTAAATGAGGATTCAAGAGCAGTATCACCTATGGTCATTCTCTTTACCATTCGCACAGCTGTTTTCTTCTCCCCTACTAATATATGTGAAAAATACATTACACTTTTCTGTGACACACTAGGATGCTTTGTTGTAAGTTGCCGCTTCAGTTTGCTAGGTACCATGGCCTCGTTGCTAAGTGTTTCGCCACAAACTAAACACACAGGGATAGGGTTTTCCTCGTTGTTATTCCACTTAAATCCATACGCTAAGTAACTGTCCTGGTATGTTCTTTTCTTTCATTTGTCTTCTTTATGTGGTGAATTCGACGGTCCAGGAGAAACTGTAAGATTTGGCTTCTTAAAGCAAGCAGTAGGAGCCGACTGTTCACTTTCACTGTCCTGGCGTTTACGTTTAACAATGAACTTATCCATAGCTAAACACTGTGAATCAACGTGAGGAAGACAACTGAAAGCGCCAAGCGGCGTACACTTTTATATATTCATCTGTTGAAGTCTCGGGAATGTTCGTGAGGAAGCGAGTAGTCTCGGGAATGTTCGGCAGGGTATAGCTGTAATGCCATCTGTGGGATACTAGTATAACTGAATTATTGAAATGAATCGATCACTATCACCATCTGCCGTGCATGAGAGTAATCGATTTGACTTATTTTATTTCAAGACCTTACAAGACTTAGGCTTCAGTAGAAGGTATTTTTTTTGTTTATCCCAATATCTCGCGGCACCCCTTAACCAATCACACGGCACCCTAGGGTGCCGGGACACACCGGTTGGGAACCGTTGCTCTATACACTATGTACATAGTGCGTATGGAGAAAGTAAAAATGATGTTGCGTTACATTCACATGTCTATATCTATTTTGCAGTAAACTAATCCTCTTAAAGCATATTCCTCTATCCACTTTATGCTAAATTGGTTTTATCATAAATCTTCTTATAGATTCAAGGGAAACAAGGGAAAAACCTACCATGCGCGCATCTTTTCTTGGGCGCTAGACGGACACCGGGAGGAAAAAGAGACAGGTCCCTCGTGTCTTTCCGTAGTTTTTACTTTCTCTAACGCAAATATAAAATGTACATAGTAGATAGAGAAGGTATTGTATCCTACCCAAAAATTCAATATCGAGATTTCACCAGAAATATTTTGAGACCTCTGCATCCAAAAAGAGCATTTTTATTTTTTCTACACGTACAATGTGCGGAAGTATTGTATTTCACACAACAGTTCGATACCAAGATTTCACCGGAAATATGTTTTGAGATCCCTTGAGTAAAAAAAACGCATTTCAAGAAAAAGGTCTATGTGTATTTGTCTGTGTGTGTGTGTCTGTCTGTCTGTCTGTGGACAGCATAACTGAAAAACTAAAAGACCGTTAAACTCCAAACTTGACATTTAAGTTATATCTTCTAAGAATGCAACACGAAGATTTTCAAGAAAATCTCCCCACCGAAACTACCCTTAAATGGACATTTTTGAAAATGTTATTTTTCGCCAAAATGGCTCTAACGATTTTTATTAAAATATCGTATATTATGGCTATTTACATCAAAAATAAAATGTATATTATGAATTTTATAGGAATTGCTTCTGAAGACCCGTTTATTTTGGATGAATTTTGCTGAATTTTGCAGAACTAGTAAACCGTAAGAGTCAGACAAAAACTTACTACACAAAAGATGTAGATCTCGTTAAAACACGTAATTTATGTCATATACATTTTGTGCCTGACTTGACTGTTTCCGAGATATTCCTAGTAATTGGTTTCAATTTTAATCTATGCATCCTGTCAAACGGGGCCACCTTTCATTTGCTCTCTCTTTTGTTTTTCTGAATTTCAATTGTTAACGTAGCCAGTCAGGCTTTTAACACTATCGATTTAGCCTAGTGCATTCCCTTATCTCCCTTCTGTTTATTAGTAACTAAGTAGTAGGACCAATTCGTTAATATTTATCTCAATTAGCATAATATAGAAGAAGAATATTCTGAATGCAACACAACAGGTTTTTAGAAAAAGGTCAGTGTGTGTATGTATCTGTATGTGGATAGCATAGCTCAAAAAGAAAAGACCGTTAAATACGAAATTTGGAATTGAAGTTTAGCATCTTCAAGGATGCGACGCGAAGATTTTGAAGAAAATTCCCTCACCCCAAACTATACTTTACATGAAACATTTTCGACATTTTTTATTTTCTCAAAAATGGCTCTAGTGATTTTGATTAAAATTCCGCATATTAAAGATATTTACATGACAAATAAAATGTATATTTTGGATTACCTGGGAAAAAGTCTCTGAAAACCTATTAATTCTGAGTGAATTTTGCTGAATTTTGCATAACTAGAAAGTATGTAAAATGTACTACCCAAAATGTAGATCCTTTTAAAATATATAATTTATGCCACATACATTTTTCTTTAGAGTGGACCGTTATCAAGATATACCTTGTTATTTTAAACTACGTAACGTTTTACTTTCTCTACACGTACTATGTAGATAGTGCATAGAGAAGGTATTGCACTCCACCCAAAAATCCATACCGAGATTCCACCGCAAATATATGTTTTAGGGTCCCCTTTATCTAAAAAAAAAAAGCATTTTCGGAAAAAGGTCCGTGTGTGTATGTCTGTGTGTCCATGTTTCTGTGAACACAATAACTCAAAAAAGAAAAGTCGGTAAAACACCAAACTTAGTATTTAAGTTTAGCATCTTTCAGGGTTGCGACACGAAGATTTTGAGAAAAATCCCCCACCCCCAACTACCCTTTACATGGAACTTTTTTCGAAAATCTTGATTTTTCTCAAAAATGGCTCTAACGATTTTGATTAAAATACCGTATATTAGAGCTATTTACCTGACAATAGCTTCTGAAGAAAACTTTATGCTGGATGAATTTTACGGAATTTTGAATAACTGCTAAACCGTAAGATGTAAAATATAGAGCACGTTAAAACAGACAATTTATGTTATATACATTTTTTTTCGAGGAGTTCATCGTTTTTTAGACATTCCTTGTTTTTGGTTTCTGCTTTGAAAAACGTATACTTTTTTACTTTCTCTATACGCACTATGTACATAGTGTATAGAGAAGGTATTGCACTCCACCCAAAAATTCGATACCGAGATTTCACCGGAAATATATGTTTTAGGGTCCCCAATATCCAAAAAAAGTATTTTCACAAAAAGGTCCGTGTGTGTGTGTCCGTGTGTCGGTGTGTCCGTGTGTCTGTGAACACGATAAATCAAAAACGAAATGTCGGTAAAATACCAAACTTGGTATTTAAGTTTAGTATCTTCCAGGGATGCGACACGAAGATTTTGAAAAAAAAAACCCACCCCCAACTACCCTTTACATGGAACTTTTTTCGAAAATTTTGATTTTCTCAAAAATGGCTCCAACGATTTTAATTAAAATTTCGAATATTAAACATATTTACCTGACAAATGAAATGTATATCTTGAATTTTTTGGAAATAGCCTCTGAAGAGTAGTTTATTCTGGATGAATTTTACTGAATTTTGAATAACTGCTAAACCGTAAGAGATGGACAAAAACTTACTACACCAGAAATGTAGAGCACATTAAAGCACACAATTTATGTTATATACATTTCTTTCGTGGAGTTCGTCGTTTTTGAGGCATTCCTTATTTTTGGTTTCTGCTATGAAAAACGTATACTTTTTTCATACAGGAACTTGTCAATTCCTATCCATTTAAACAAAGAAATTTCATTGACATAGCAACCAGCTTTTGACTATCACTTTAACCTATGGTAGTCCCTTATTTCGTTTCTACTTACAAGGAAGCAAGTATAAGACTATTTCTGCTCATTTTTTTCTGATTAGCATAAAGTAAATATAAGTATAAGCTTTTTAAGAATAATTTGTTGCAGGGATATAGAGAAAGTCATGTGAATGGTACACATCAGATTTTTCATACTGGAATTTGTCAACTGCTGTCCATACATACAAACAAAGAAACTTTAGTCACATAGCAACCAGATTTTGATTTTCACTTTAACCTATGCCATTCGTTTATTTCGCTTCTACTTACAAGGAAGCAAGTAATAAGACTATTTCTGTTATTTTTATTTTTTTGGATTAGCATTAAGTAAATAAAAGCATAAGCTTTTTAACAATAATTTGTTGCAGAGGTGTAGAGAAAATCATGTGAATGGAACACATCAGAGTTTTTCAAACGGGAAGATGCCTTTCGTTTCGTCCCTCTTATTTTACTTCTGGCAATGCAAAGCGAACCAAACTTCAATTGTTTTACATAGCGACCAGCACTTAATATTTTTTACTATCACCTTAGCTTAGTATATTCTCTTTTTTCGCTTCTACTTACAATGAAGCAGATAATAAGACCAATTCTGCTAGTGTTTATCTCGATTAACATGGCGTAGATAAAAGAATAATCTTTTGTAAGAATAGTTTATATGTTGAACAGCTAGAGAAAGCCATGTGAATGGGACACACCAGATTGTTTTACATCATTTAGCTTGTATGGTCATATCGGGGGATTTGACTTGTGAATCAACTGCTGTTATTCTTCTTGCTGAACTGTAGGCTTCCTTAACATTAGTTTTTTCTAGTTTTAAACTATTAAACATACACACACATACGTTCACTCCCACAAGCACACTTTCAGACTCTGTGGGAGAGAATAAATGATTCTGGTTAAAGAAATACTTCCCCACTACAGCCGGGACCGAACCTGGGACCTCTGAGTTGAGAAGCCGGTACCACTCGACCGTAGAGTCAGTCTTTTCACAGTGTTGACAACTAAACAAATAGTATCTTTCTTTGAGGCCCTCAGGCATTATGGTGAATAGGTTGTGTAATTTAAAAGCTGAATTATTAAACATATCGCACGTGCATGTGCGTGAACTCGGGAATTTACAGACAGAATGAAATTCTAACATTGAAGCCAGTGAGCGGTGTTACTGGTTGGCTAAGGTTCAGACAGAGTGCTTTTGCTGCGTACCCACCCTCAACAGAGTTTTACCGCAGGGTTTTTATTCCTGGATGAGGTTTTAAGGATGGCTTTTTCAGTTTTGGGATGGGTGTGGAAGTAAGGAGGTAGCATGTTGCTCCCCAACAAATGTTTTTTGGATGCAGCGACCCTTCTGCACCTCTGGTGTATGGAGTTTCAAAATTTTTGTAATAAAACATGTTTTAAAAAGTTTGCAGGTTTAAAATTTGGAAGCTAGTCACCTCTTGGTGAAGTAGTAATGGAGCTCAACTTTTGCTGCTGGTAGATTGGGAACTCGATGACGCCTGAAGCGTCGTGTTCTGGGATCGTAATCACCAAGAGACCTAACCAGTCACGCTCTGATGTTGATTCAATGATCGTAGAATTTTGTGGCCCGGCGTCTAATTTCGTCTTCCACATATGTTAGCGAGGAAGTCTCGTGCAGCAGCCTCACAGGAAACGCACGGCCCACAGAATAGATGGACCGGAGTCCTCTATTCTGGGCCCGTTGGAGCAGGAGCAGCCAGCTGTCTGCGACCATGCCCCCAGACCTCAGAAGCCTAGAGCATGAGGGGGACTATCAGCACCCGGAAAAGGTGTATCTTCAGGCGAACCGGCATCCCGGACTTCAGCATGGGGTACAGGGAGACATTGCCCCCTGCGCCTTGGCCGAGACGTCTCGGATGTGCTCGCCGAAAGTTAGACCTATTATCCAATTTAACCTCCCAGGTAGGTTATGGAATTTCGCCACTCTATCCTTTAGCCCTGATAAATGAGTGTGGGACAGTCGGAGGGGATGTGGCGCTTTGTAAGTACAATGGCGTGGCTCTTGTCCGCATTCACACAGTCGCCGTAGAAGCGCTCGGTTGTGCGGCGTGCGGTGTCGCTGGTATAGTCTTTCATACCACCCAGGAGCGCCGGATGAGATCCAATGGGATGACGTCAGGGTGCAGCGGTGCTGGGGATTCACGGTTAGGTTGTGTGCAGTTCGTGTCACAATGGAGGTGAAGGATGAGACCGCGGCCTCCAGGGATGGGATGAATGTAATTTGTGAGTTAGGAGGGATGGAATTGCGGAGGCAGTTCCTTACGCCGTCCCAATCGACCAAGCGGGTTTTAACCCTGGTGACATGGCTGGCAACCCGGGTGTTGATCTCTGCCAACACCGGGCTATAGTCGGAATGTAATGCGTTGATTGTGGTGAGTTTGAGGTGAAATAGAGATATTTGGTGATCACGAAGTCGATGACTGAAGCCAGTCCTCCACCACGCGGATGGTGAGTAGGTTACCAGGGACCCTGCACTTGAAGCTGTGGGTCCGCGTTAATCAGGCGAACTATTGCATTGCCTCGGGCATCTGCCCGTCGACCGCAGTGTCAGCGAGGGTGCTTGGCATTGAAGTCGCCGGCCAAAATGGCACTGGGATGGAGATCTAGGATAGATTGGTAGTCGTTGGGCACGAGCTGCCCTCTGGGAGGGTGGTACACGGAGACTACTAAAACCTCTTCACCGCCAAGGTCAACCATCACTGCTGTGGCCTCTAGGATTTGTAGGGGTGGGAGCTGGATGGGTCTATGGGTAACATTCTGCCTCACTAGGATCGCGGTGAAATAAGTGAAAGCGGAAGTTTGGCCGGAGAAGTGTTTCGCAGACCAGGATGATATCCAGAGCTTGGCTTCTGGCAAAATGGAGGAGCTCTCCCCCTGACCAGAAAGACCACACTCATTCCAGAATGCGAATCTAAAGGAGGTGCGAAACCTAGTTTGATCCGCTATTCCGGGTGCTCGGGACAACGCTGGTCAGTAGGGCAAGCCTCTCCATAGCGATAAGCATTTTGCCAGTTGGTAGAAAACAAGCTGCCAATCAGTTTGCAGATCTACCTTCCGTGGGTCTGCAACAGCTGTTGAAGCCACATCAGCATCTCCGCGAGGTCAAAACCGAAGGTCGGGGTTGGAGTTTGGGTGGTAGTAGGGGCGGGAGTTACGTTTGGAGTTGGGGTGGAAGAGGGCTCGGAACGAGCAGTAGCGCCTTCCCTGGGGACCGGCTCTTCCCGTTGCGCCGTTGGGGCGCGGTTCCCTCGCGCTCTCCCAACACCGCCGAAGTAGGTGCCGGCCCTCCTGGGGGGTCCGCGCACTCTCGGTGCCTGAGGTGTGGTGATGTGGGCAGCTGGGGCTATAGTGCTTGATTGAGTGTCAGTGCGTGTAGTTCTGGACATCCTCGACGGTCGTGCCATTGTAGCGGGCGTGCGGAATGATCGTGGAGCTGATGGATCCTGACGCTGTTGCTGTGTGGCAGCGGCGATCAGCCATACCCATATTAAAATATACCCTAGTGTACTATCCCTAGTCTTCATTCGGAAGATTTCGCGCAATTTCGGAAACAGCTCAGAGGGACAACATTGCGACATGAAGAACAAAGCACCCCTGATGTTTAGTGATCAGGATGAAAAGAAATAAAACCGAATGACGAACTTCTCATTTGAAGGGGGGGGGGGGAAACGTTAAGTAGAGAATTTAAAAAAAATAAAAATATTTCGGATATAGTCAATTACACAAAAAGTATATCGCATAAATTGCACGTTTTAAATATATATGATTTGAGCATTAAAATTTGAGCCATGGATTGAAAATTAAACCAAATCTTCCTGTCGTATCCCTGGACTTAACGATTTTTAATTATGGGGTTATGCTGTTCGCATACAGACTAACGCGCACACACGTACACACAGATTTTTCTAAAAATATTTTTATTTGGAGGTCATAACATGTATTTCTCGGTGAAATCTCGGTATTAAATTTGAGTGCAACACAATGCATTCTCCACCTACTATGTACATTGCACGTAGTAGAGAATGTAAAAATTACTACTGTAATATTTCCCGTGAAATTTATGTATCATCGGTAGTATGGAGTGTCCTATGGTGTACCGGTAACATGCGGTACCCAAGGTCGCGGGTTCAAACTCAAAGGAGGGCGATGGATTTGAGCGTAAATCCCCAAATAGAATGGGACGCTGACAACCTCAATAGTTAAAAGAGCGTCCATAAATAAAACTTAATTTTTAACTAGTATAGTGCTTGTGTGCATCAAGATTCCTATATATATATTTATGGTTAACCTATTTCCTCATTTACACTATTAATATTACTTCGATCATCTTTTTAACAAATATGAGTAATATATCTTACATTTCACAAAGATTTAATTCACTAAACCATAAAAAAATCATCAAATTCACATTATTTATTTCAATATTATCTCTAGGTGGACTACCTCTATTTTTATATATATATATATATATATATATATATATATATATATATATATAGTGACTTTTAAAACATACACCGTGAAGTGTTATAAATTATGATAGGTATTTAAGACTGTAAAAAAACAGAAGTTTATTATTTTGGGCAATTGGAAGATTTAAGTTTACAAAACTTTGGGAATGCTGTTAACGTTATTTCTGTAACACCTTGCACTTCATTTTGCTGATAATATTTTAGAACATTAGTAATTTCTTGCAGTTGTAACGTTGTTGAATATGCCAGGAAATCTTTGCTTAAGGTAACCCCAATCAAAATTCGACTAATGGAAATTTAGTGACTGAGAAGACCATCATTTTGGAAGTGCCATGATTGACTGATTGCCAAAAACCGGTTCCTGAAACTTTCTGATTTATTCCTGACAAGAGCTAAATATGTACATGCTCTAAAATCGTAGTTGTAAATAATTGTCGTTGGTCTTGAAAAAGTCTCCTACGGTTCTCATAAAAACACTGCACTTAGCGGGATTGAACATTTAACTTTTGAACCATTAATTACAAATTACAAATCATTATAATTTTATTTAACAAAATGGTAACTATAGTAACTATGGCAAGTGAAAGAAAAAATGAAAACTAAACCGCATGGCATTACTAACACGGTGAGATTTTCATTTTTACTTTCTCTACACGTACTATCTACATAGTGTATAGATAGAGAAGGTATTGTATTCCACCCAAAAATTCGATACCCAGATTTCACCGGAAATACTCGTTTTGGGTCCCCCTGAATCCAAAAAAAAGCATTTTTGGAAAAAGATCCGTGTGTGTGCGTGTGTGTGTGTGTCTGTGGACAGCATAGCTCAAAAACGAAAAGACCGAATGCGACACGAAGATTTGCAAGAAAATCCCCCCACCCCCAACTACCCTTTACGTGGAACTTTTTTCGAAAGTTTTGATTTTCTCAAAAATGGCTCTAACGATTTTGATTAAAATATCGTATATTAAATATTTTTAGCTGACAAATAATATGTAGGTATATCTTGAATTTTCTAGGAATAACCTCTGAAGACTACTTTATTCTGGAGGAATTTTGCATAACTCCTACACCGTAAGAAATGGATAAAAATGTAGAGCACATTAAAACACACAATTTATGTTATATGATTTTTTTTCGAGGAGTTGATCGTTTTTGAGATATTCCTTGTTTTTGGTTTCAGCTTTGAAAAACTTATACTTTTCTCATACAGGAATTTGTCAATTCGTGCTCATACAAACAAAGGAACTTCAGTCGCCTAATAACCAGTTTTTGACTTCACTTTAACCTATGATACTCCCATATTTCGCTTCTACTTACAAGGAAGCAAGTAATAAGACTTATTTCTGCTATTTTTTTCGCGATTAGCTTGGAATAAATAGAAGAATAAGCTTACTAACAATAATTTGTTACACAAAAGTAGAGAAAGTCATGTGAATGGAACACATCAGATTTTTTTTATTTTTCTTACTCAAATATCACAATTTAGATTTAAACGCGCTACGGAAATTGTGAATGAAGAAATGTGGCACCGTTGAATATTGTCGTCCAGAAGGTCACCCTTACTGTTCCGTGAATAACCGTTTGCATTGTGCCAGTTATAGGCAAGAGAGAAAGATGGAGTGGGAAGTAAACGAATATCGTATCGTTGAAATGGCGTTATTTTTGCTTCGGAAAGCGAGTTAAGGAAATTATTTCGACACTGAAACCTCTCGGCAACAATGAACGATTTAGGTTTCGGACAATATCATGGTTTAAGAAACGGTGCAACTGTTGATCACGTCAGATCTGGTCGTTCTAGATAAGTACACATAAAAGCAGTTGTGAACGCTCTTCGTGCAAGGACGATATAAAATGCAATTTTTTGCATAAACAAACAATTTTGGCTCGTGAAATGAAGATATCTTCACGAACAATGGACGTATTTTTAAGGATGATTTACATGCTAGTGCAGATGAAAGCAAACGTGGCATTTTCTAACTGAAAAATTAAAGGAGATACGCCAGGTTCGACCCCAAACTTTGATAATGACATATGGGGAGAGTAAAAATAAATAAATGGCGTATTATTTATGGACGCTCTTTAACTGATGTGGTTCTCAGCGTCCCATTCTATACTGAGCGTGAAAAACCGATTAATTTTGCTCAGAGGCCTCTCTTATCAGGCTTGAGGTTCTTTTACGTGCCGTAAATCTACGACACGGGATCAACGGCTTTACTTCCCTTTCGACGGAAGGCATGCTAAGGATTTTTACGCCCGAAAAATTCCATCGTCCTCCGCCGGGTTTGAACCCGCGACCTTGGGTATATGAAGTTAGCATGGTAACCATTACACCACGGAGGGCGACCATGGGGAGAGTAGTTCATCGCTGCTGCTGACTACCTAGTGGTAGTCAATCCATTCTCTGTGGCAGTAGCTCGAGGAAATAGCATGTCAAAAGACTCATCGCAATATTGAGATGACAAAAAATAATCACGTCAGCTATCACGATTCGTGCAGTTATTGATGAGTGGCCTCAACGTCTTTGGCGCTGTGTTGCCGCACATGGCAATCATTTAGAATGAGAGTATGTTCATTTTGTAGAATTCTTACAGAATATATGTGTATTAATGGATTTGCATAGTTTTATTTAGTAGTATATGCATTGGAAACACTGACAGACCAGCAATACTGTATATTTATAACGCTTTATAGTATGAAGTTGCCTTTGAAAGCCACTACACATGTTGAACTCAAAGAAGGAAAGGTTGTATTCACACTCGCATAAATGTTGTGACTACATCCTACGGTCACAATCGACAAAGATGTGTATGCAGCTTACTTTGAAGGCCATAGCTGATTATTGGCTTCCATTGTTACATTGCGTTAGTGGTCACATGTGCCGGCGGCAAACTTTCGGCGGAAGACTTCGAAGGTTGATGTTCCGTCGAACTTAGACATATGCAGGTGTTTCGAGTCCTGTCGTTTCGTCCTTCAAGTCTTTCAGTCTTCTTTCGAGCATCTTTAGAACCATTGGCATTCAGTTCTTTGACACTGACAT